>OY754303.1:41413733-43913733 GCA_963573255.1 Chironomus tentans
CGCATGTAATGTCTTCAATTTTACTTCCAACAAACGTTAAATAAGAATAAAGCTGTGGAATAAGATGAAATTTGTAATATTTTTAACAGAAATTAGTCCAAAGAAATTTGACATCCATAGAAAAAATTCAGTTCCATGTCACACTACCCTCATTCATCAAATACATTTGTTGTCAGTCAATAAACCACAATCTGTTCCGCATATCATAAAACAAATTAATTAATCCTACTTTGGGATTATTACCCCTGTAAATACTTAATTTAATTATTCAAACGCATGCTAGTGCTATAAATCTAGCTGTAACATGAGTAAACATCTACATCATATTAAAAAAATTATGTGCGACAATTGAAAACCATCAATTAGTCATGAGTCATAACTCCATCCGAGTTCAAGTTCATGTGTAAATTTAATTATGTCGTCGTAAAAACTTTTTACATAAAACTGTAAGCTTGATTAAATTAACTAAGCTGTTGATGAATTTTTTGTCAATATATTGAAGTATTGTCAAATATCGTGGGCATCGTCAGTAAGGACGTATCCAGATATGGTCCTTAAGAACCCCCTCTCCAAAAAATCTAGGCTACTACCCTACACCGGGTTGCCCTAGAAACCTAGCCCTAGGCCCATGGTGTGTTTGTGTTTTTATATTGAATATTTGAACAAAATGATTGGTATGACTGGATATGGCAATAAGGCTGTCATTGTTGTGACTTTAATGACCGTTCAAAAAATTTTAAATTCAGCAAAAAACAAAAATTTAGTCACCCAACAGTCATCCTTGAAAATCATCCAGTTTATTGAGCATTAACATTCTAATGTCAATATACAAACGAAAACATAATTAGTTGAATAAGAAAAGCATTAAAAATGCTAAATAGACAAAAAGCTAAACGGTCTTAATTCTAATTTTCGTTCATTTCATTAATCCGGAAAAATTTCATTTCCAAATGACATACAAAATTCGTTTCTGACATTTCTAAATATAATTTTGCAACCATTTCCAATTAAAATTATATGCTCAATAATTGATGTCGTCAGTGTATGAGCAATTTGCAATAATTACAGTCGAGAATTTGCAGTTCGATACACAAAAAGTTTCGGTATTGTTGATGTCTAATAAGGTGTTTATTATCTTCAGTGGATGTGAAAAGAAAATAATGGATTTCTAATAGCTGAAAATTAACTTTTAAATTGCAAGGTCGTACGCACATACCTGCAATGCAATTTGATCGATAAATTTCATCAATAGACTTTTAATTCGTGACGAGGAATTGTGAAGTTTATTAATGGACATTTTACGATCATCATATGGACTGTATCCATCTTCACAGAATTTCATATTTTCATTTTTGAATCTTTATATTAATTTTACTCAAAAAAGAAGAACTTAATGACACAATTTTAGTTTTTTGCTTTTATTAAATGGGCGTACCCAAGGACCCCCCCCCCCTCCTCGAAATTTTTATATGGATTTTTTTTTTGGAAAATAATTTTTCTCGATTTTTTTGTTATAGAATTAACAACAAATACAAAACCATGAGAATAAGAAAGAAATTTTTTTTGGATACCTCCTAAAAAAATTTTCTGGGTACGCTCCTGTTTCATTGCATCCCATTTGGGTCATTCACTTATGACGTCCATCAAAAAATGGGATTTTTAGACCCCCCTTGTCACAAAATTTTAATTCAAAAAAATTTCTTTAATTTAAAGTGTCACAAAATCTCAGATCCCCTAAATCATGGACGTCATAAGTGAATGACCCCTTATCATCATCACAGCAATTACTCCCAATTTCTCCACAATATAAAGTTCCTCTTATTCATTTTCTTCTTTTTATTCCCTCCTGCATGTTCACTTTCAACTCTCACCCAATAAATTTTATTAATTCAACAGAATTTTATTTCTAGTTTCTCACCTGAGCCGTGCATTGTGCAACAAGCTTCGTATTTGAAAGTGAAGAGAGATAACATGGATATGTTGTCAGCTTCTCCCAGTCGACTGTGAAAAAAAAGATTTAATTGTAAATTTAGAAGATTTCGGTAAAATATACTCAAGGGGAAAAGATCTTTATGAGAATGATGAAAGCCAATTTTTTGAACAAAAGCCAGTTCTATATAGTTCCAGAATGTCATTTTCTGTAGTTTTAGCTCATTAAACTGTCCAAAAATCACAAATTTAGCTAGAAATCATTTTCACATCAAAATATCCAGCACAATTACCTGCAATAACATTGTACTGCTTAGAAATATAAGCTGCAATGAAACAAACAAAAGAGGAAGAAATAAACAGATTTGAATTACATAATTTTCTCATGCACAATGCAACAAATTACCGTCTTTTAAGAACATCATGTGCTGAGACGTTTGTGTTCCATTAAATCCATGAATTATTATGGCCGTCTCGTGTTCTGGATTAAAACCGCCTTTGACAAAACTCTTTGGCTTTCTAACATCTATAACTCGACCGTGCTTAGATTTACTAAAGATTTATGAATGAAAAATAGACACACAAAAGAGATTATTACCATAATAATTTTTGTAACCGTAATGCACTTGCAGATGTACAAGAAATGATGCTTCGTGAAAGTGGAAGTAAACAAAAACGGGGAAATGAAAACTTACAGCATTGAATTTCTTTCAAGGTCAGACATATGATGAATGGGAGAGAAAGAATAATGAAGAATATGGGAAAATATGTAATAGGAAGAGTAGCAAGTACTAAATGGACAAGAATCACTCGATAAATAATATTTGAATATTTAGACCCAAATCAGTTCTGTTATACATAAAAATACCCAGTCATACAGCTTCAGACCCACTAACCTGCTTAAATACCGACCCATTACCCAAACTCACTGTTTGCAGACTAAAACTTTTCGTGCACAAAAGAACTACCGATTGATGTATCAGATCTGATTATACCATGAAGAATCAGCAAAATATATAGCTGGAAATTCATACTTTTTAATCAACGGCGGCTATTTGAAGTTCCACAAAGAACTTGATCAAAACTAGATCGGAATCATTAAAGTCAATTTGTGATGTGAAATTGATTGAAAATGTCTTCGTTGGATTTATGTCCGGACTCTTTCAGTCATCAAAAAGCAATTATATGAATCACTTCCTTTTAAGCCAGAATCAGTAAATGATTTTGGTGTGAAATCTTCGAAATTTCGGATATGTTGGATACAGAAAGATACATGAATAAAAAATCCAAGATTGCTGCCAGCCAACAATACACCTCAATTGTCTTCAACCTACAATTATGTTATAAACTCAAATAGCAGCTTGATTATCAATTTCCATTTCATCTTTAATATATTCTCAGCAAGCGCTGCAAAATGCACGTTCAGAGATAAAAATCATCATTTATTTGTCTAGAACTTCATGCTGACACACATTTGCAATGTATAATTGAGGTAATGTAACAGTAAGTGACGAGAAACTCCTTTCACTAGCATCGCATGAATTTGAAAAAGTAATAAAAATCTATTTAATGATAATGCAACAATACTTACGGTGTGTAAAGAATGAATCTTACGTCTTCGTGTGGACAGCCGTATGGCTTTCGAAACATTAAACATTTAAATAATCCACGAGGTAGATCACGCAGACCAGTTGAAAAGAACAAGGCATTTGATCCTGTGAGGGTAAAAATTAGAATAAAACTTGAATATTTAACAGGTTTTTAAACTGGAAAGTCACATTGAAGCTTGAAATTCTGCTGGATTTATATAAAACATTTTAGCTAGCAGCCAAAAGACTCATTGTTAAAATTCACGTGTGATTTTCTAACATTTTTATGTATTCATTAACCACGTTCTCATCTACATACTGTCAAACATAAGATTACTTGCGGTAGGTCATGTCGAGTCTCATGAAATACTTTACAGTTTAATGACTTCTATTCGCTGTCGCTTAATTCACTTTTAACCGGCTCAGATAAAATAAAAAGATACACAATTCATTGATGTGAATTTTTCATGGGAATTAAAAGCAAAATTGTACTTAGCGGAGCTTTTTAGATACTTAAAGTATTAATGTTTTTTTTTTGAATTTTTGTAAGGGGTCGTTCACTTATGACGTCCATGATTTAGGGGGGAGGGGTTCTGAGATTTTGTGACACTTTATATTAAAGAAATTTTTTTGAATTTAAAATTTGTGACAAGGGGGGAGGTGGTTTCTAAAAATTCCATTTTTTGATGGACGTCATAAGTGAATGACCCCTAAGGGAACTCAGGGGGAAATTTTTTAGTTGAAAACCCTGAAAATTTTAAATAATTCTTTGGTTTAGGTCATTTTTTCCAGAGAAGGGGTGACATTTTTTCCACTTATTCTCTCCCTACTTAAGCTACTGGATATAAGGTCAGATTCTAGAGATATATTGTAATGCCCTGGGGATGGTTCCTAGGGTGTGCAAAAGTATACATTTCAACTATTGTCAAACATCACCTGAGCTTTGTAAGAACCCTTTTAATACATCCTACACTCTTTTTAATTGAGAGATCGATATTTGGTAGGAATCGAACCCAAGTTCCGCTGCTTAAACACTCAGTCGCAGATGCCTAATTCTCAATTTGCAAGTTTCGCCTAGATATGACTCGATACTCGAGATTCCACTTTTCTCCGACACCACAGAGGTGTATGCCACCAGACCCTTTCTCCCCTCGCTTTAATTCTAATTTTACAGCAGATTTTTACATAACAAAAATATCAAACAAGATAGAGAAGCAAGCAACAGAAATAAAAACTTTTTCTTGTGCTCATCAAAGTGCAACAAATCAGAAAGAAAGAAATGAGAAAAATGCTTGTGCGTGAAAAACATGATTAAAATAATTGTGTTTAATTAATCTGTAAAGAAAACATTCCAAACTGATGAAGATCTGCTGCTTAATTTTCATACAACAAATTGTTTTGATAGCAAAATTAAAAATTTTATGTTGTAAGTGTTACGCCTGCTTATCTGCTTGTTGCTATAATTTACAAATCATAAATTATGAAATCTTTTAAGAAAAAATTATCGATTGTGAATAATGAGATGCATACAGAAATTATTGGATTGATTAAAAAAATGCACTCGAGCCAAAACAACTATAAAGTTTCACTAATGTTGTGCATTTATCTTCAAAGAACTCAATTGGAATTAACTTTCGATTTCATTTTATGTATTTGAATCATAAAATACTGTCATAGGTTCAATTCTCACTCCAAGGAATTTTTTTTAAATATTTATTTTTTAAACAACGTTTTTAGAATCTAAAAATTCTTATTAAGAGTAAAATCGAAAAAATATATTTAGATTTTTTCACACTCATAGAAAAATTTTAAAAAAGTTTTTTAAATTTGTATGAAGAGATTTAAAAACATTTTTTAAACTGGACTCTTAAAAACTTTTTTTAAATTTTTAAAAATATTTTTAAAATTTTCAAATTTTTTTAACCGTTAAAAACAATATTTTGAAGAAAAAATTGCTCAGAGTGAGGATCGAACCAGTGAAATTCAGCTTTTTAAATTTCAAAATTTAAAAATATTTTTTAAAGTGATTTCTAAAAACTTAAAAGGTTTTTCAAAATTTTTTTATAAGTGCATACAAAACGACAAAGCGTTTTTAGATTATTTCTATGAGTATATCAAAAGATGTCAGGAATTGCATAATTATGAATAACTCCTAATATTTTGTTTCTGATCTTTTCATCACTTCAATTTTAAATTTTTAGGAAATAACAAATTTAAAAAAATTTAAATTGTCCAAAAATACAGCAAAACAGCTGAAATGAGCGTCAAATTTCAAAAACTACGGCAAACTATATCCTCTTTTGCAGTGAAAACAAACTATTAATGCAATTTGATCCAACAGCTGTATTTCCCTAGCTATGAATTTAAATTCAATTCTGAGATTTTCACACTGGCATATTTGAAGAAAACAAAAATGTTTTTCCGTCTCTTTTGTGCATGTTCTCTACTTCTCTCCTTTATTTGCATAAAGTTTTATGCTTCTTCACACTAAATTCACACATAATTTATAAATTATAGCACGTGATAAACGCTCATTAAGCTTTGAAAAGTTTTTTTTTATTACAGAATTAGAAAAGTCACTTAATTATATGATTTTGGATCAATTCTTTCCACCTATGGAAATTATGAAATTGTTTCCAAAGTTTATGGAATTTTTTGAATTTTAATTTTTGGAGCATGATCGGGAACTATATTGTTTCTTAACTGGATTTTCAGTTTATGAACTCTAAGATAAATATTGAAGATTTTGTTTTTATAGATTAGGGTTTTAAGGGGATGGGGTGCCTAATTTTTCATTTTTAAAAAAAATTATTGAAATATAATCTTGTTATTAAATTTTTATCTTTTTAAAGGCATTAAGATTGATTTTGCGAGTAGTTTTCAACATTTTTTATGTAAAAACATTAATTTTTTGATTTTAAAAATAAAAAACACGATGTATAGATCACACCACAAACTTCCACGTGGCGAGCTACGCTCGCCAACGGCAATAACCTATCCAAAGGCGAGCTACGCTCGCCGGTTGATATCGATCCAAAGGCGAGCTACGCTCGCCAGTTGATACCGATCCAAAGGCGAGCTACGCTCGCCAGTTGATATAGATCCCAAGGCGAGCCGTAGTTTATGACACAAAGTATTCTATAAATTTTTTATCACTTCACCGTAAATTATTCCCGTACTGTACATACGGCTTGGGAAAATTTTCACGCCTTCACTCCGCTTCGCTACGTTCAGGACGTAAAAATTTGTGAGCTTCGCTCAACCTAGTCCGAACTGCGTTCGAACTATTTATATTCGAGCTTCGCTCGAATTTTTGTGATTAAACTCTAAAGTTTTTTTGTATATTCGAAGTCTCGTTCGAACTCCGCTAGTATGATTGTTTATAGATCACAGGGGTTGTCGGATCTCGCTTCGCTCGTCCGACTGTTTATAGATTACAGTATAAAAAAATAAAATTTTCTCACATATCCTCAGTCTTCTAAGGGCTTGGGAAAATTTTTTTTTTCGGACTTCGTCCGAACTATTACATTCGAGCTCCGTTCGAATTTTTTATTCGTCCGACTGTTTATAGATCACAGGGGTTGTCGAATCTCGCTCCGCTCGTTCGACTGTTTATAGATCACAGGGGTTGTCGAATCTCGCATAATTTTCATATACCAGGGGGGGGGGGGATTTTCCAATTTTTTGAATTTTTTTCAGTCGAAATTTTCAAAAATCATAGCAACCTTTGAATTTCACATTTTGTATGGAAAAGAAGGTTTTTTGCTTTTTCAGAAGCAACGGCTATTCCTACCATGCCCAAAATCTAATCAGTTCTTCTGTAGGGCGGCACGGATCGATTGCAAAAAAACTAGAAGTTTCAACGATGTCTCGTTTTGGCTATTTCTTGCTGATTAACTTGTTTGCTTGTTTGCTTGCTTACAGAAAGTGTATTTTGCGATTTTCTCGACAATGCCTCAACTAATTTCAATTCCGTTTTTTGAACATGATGTAGAATTTCAGGCACAAACTTTTCTGCATAGAACATTTTTGGCTGTTTTACCTCTCTTTCTCACAAAATACGAAAAACTGATTTCTTAATCTGAGCAAAATTATTAATTATTAATTTACGTGGGAGCTTAAAATAAAGATCTTATTATGATAGATTTTATGTCAAAAACTTAATTTAACTTGATTAAATCCTTATATGGAAATTTAATTTTGAAATTAGCTCAAAAATGACATTTTTTTCGAATTTTCAACTTTGGGACCCCCATAGACCCCCTTCAAGTCAACTAAAAAATTCCAGCCAATTCCAGATTTTCCAAATCTCAAAGTGTAATGTCGCATTTTTTCTCATTTTAAATCATAGTAGCATACAGTGTATACGGCTTGGGAAAATTTTCACGCCTTCACTCCGCTTCGCTACGTTCAGGACGTAAAAATTTGTGAGCTTCGCTCAACCTAGTTCGGACTACGTCCGAACTATTTCTTACTTACATGGATCACAGTAGAGTCGAGCTTGAGCTACGCTCGCTCGACTTGTTTAGAATTACAGTTTTTAAATAGATCACAGTAGAGTCGAGCTTGAGCTACGCTCGCTCGACTTGTTAAGAATTACAGTTTTTATACGGATCACAGTAGAGTCGAGATTGAGCTACGCTCGCTCGACTTGTTTAGAATCACAGTTTTACATAGATCACAGTAGAGTCGAGCTTGAGCTACGCTCGCTCGACTTGTTTAGAATTACAGTTTTCACATGGATCACAGTAGAGTCGAGCTTGAGCTACGCTCGCTCGACTTGATAAGAATTACAGTTTTTACATGGATCACAGTAGAGTCGAGCTTGAGCTACGCTCGCTCGACTTGTTAAGAATTACAGTTTTTACATGGATCACAGTAGAGTCGAGCTTGAGCTACGCTCGCTCGACTTGTTAAGGATTACAGTTTTTATACGGATCACAGTAGAGTCGAGATTGAGCTAGGCTCGCTCGACTTGTTTGGAATCACAGTTTTACATGGATCACAGTAGAGTCGAGCTTGAGCTACGCTCGCTCGACTTGTTAAGATTTACAGTTTTTACATGGATCACAGTAGAGTCGAGCTTGAGCTACGCTCGCTCGACTTGTTAAGAATTACAGTTTTTACATGGATCACAGTAGAGTCGAGCTTGAGCTACGCTCGCTCGACTTGTTAAGAATTACAGTTTTTACATGGATCACAGTAGAGTCGAGCTTGAGCTACGCTCGCTCGACTTGCTAAGAATTACAGTTTTTACATGGATCACAGTAGAGTCGAGCTTGAGCTACGCTCGCTCGACTTGTTAAGGATTACAGTTTTTATACGGATCACAGTAGAGTCGAGCTTGAGCTACGCTCGCTCGACTTGTTTAGAATCACAGTTTTACATGGATCACAGTAGAGTCGAGCTTGAGCTACGCTCGCTCGACTTGTTAAGAATTACAGTTTTTACACGGATCACAGTAGAGTCGAGCTTGAGCTACGCTCGCTCGACTTGTTAAGGATTACAGTTTTTATACGGATCACAGTAGAGTCGAGCTTGAGCTACGCTCGCTCGACTTGTTTAGAATCACAGTTTTACATGGATCACAGTAGAGTCGAGCTTGAGCTACGCTCGCTCGACTTGTTAAGAATTACAGTTTTTACATGGATCACAGTAGAGTCGAGCTTGAGCTACGCTCGCTCGACTTGTTTAGAATTACAGTTTTCACATGGATCAGAGTAGAGTCGAGCTTGAGCTACGCTCGCTCGACTTGATAAGAATTACAGTTTTTACATGGATCACAGTAGAGTCGAGCTTGAGCTACGCTCGCTCGACTTGTTAAGAATTACAGTTTTTACATGGATCACAGTAGAGTCGAGCTTGAGCTACGCTCGCTCGACTTGTTTAGAATTACAGTTTTCACATGGATCAGAGTAGAGTCGAGCTTGAGCTACGCTCGCTCGACTTGATAAGAATTACAGTTTTTACATGGATCACAGTAGAGTCGAGCTTGAGCTACGCTCGCTCGACTTGTTAAGAATTACAGTTTTTACATGGATCACAGTAGAGTCGAGCTTGAGCTACGCTCGCTCGACTTGTTAAGAATTACAGTTTTTACATGGATCACAGTAGAGTCGAGCTTGAGCTACGCTCGCTCGACTTGTTAAGAATTACAGTTCTTACATGGATCACAGTAGAGTCGAGCTTGAGCTACGCTCGCTCGACTTGTTTAGAATTACAGTTTTTACATGGATCACAGTAGAGTCGAGCTTGAGCTACGCTCGCTCGACTTGTTAAGAATTACAGTTTTTACACGGATCACAGTAGAGTCGAGCTTGAGCTACGCTCGCTCGACTTGTTAAGAATTACAGTTTTTATACGGATCACAGTAGAGTCGAGATTGAGCTAGGCTCGCTCGACTTGTTTAGAATCACAGTTTTACATGGATCACAGTAGAGTCGAGCTTGAGCTACGCTCGCTCGACTTGTTAAGATTTACAGTTTTTACATGGATCACAGTAGAGTCGAGCTTGAGCTACGCTCGCTCGACTTGTTTAGAATTACAGTTTTCACATGGATCAGAGTAGAGTCGAGCTTGAGCTACGCTCGCTCGACTTGATAAGAATTACAGCTTTTACATGGATCACAGTAGAGTCGAGCTTGAGCTACGCTCGCTCGACTTGTTAAGAATTACAGTTTTTACATGGATCACAGTAGAGTCGAGCTTGAGCTACGCTCGCTCGACTTGTTAAGAATTACATTTTTTACATGGATCACAGTAGAGTCGAGCTTGAGCTACGCTCGCTCGACTTGTTAAGAATTACAGTTTTTACATGGATCACAGTAGAGTCGAGCTTGAGCTATGCTCGCTCGACTTGTTAAGAATTACAGTTTTTACACGGATCACAGTAGAGTCGAGCTTGAGCTACGCTCGCTCGACTTGTTAAGGATTACAGTTTTTATACGGATCACAGTAGAGTCGAGCTTGAGCTACGCTCGCTCGACTTGTTTAGAATCACAGTTTTACATGGATCACAGTAGAGTCGAGCTTGAGCTACGCTCGCTCGACTTGTTAAGGATTACAGTTTTTATACGGATCACAGTAGAGTCGAGCTTGAGCTATGCTCGCTCGACTTGTTAAGAATTACAGTTTTTACACGGATCACAGTAGAGTCGAGCTTGAGCTACGCTCGCTCGACTTGTTAAGGATTACAGTTTTTATACGGATCACAGTAGAGTCGAGCTTGAGCTACGCTCGCTCGACTTGTTTAGAATCACAGTTTTACATGGATCACAGTAGAGTCGAGCTTGAGCTACGCTCGCTCGACTTGTTTAGAATCACAGTTTTACATGGATCACAGTAGAGTCGAGCTTGAGCTACGCTCGCTCGACTTGTTAAGAATTACAGTTTTTACACGGATCACAGTAGAGTCGAGCTTGAGCTACGCTCGCTCGACTTGTTAAGGATTACAGTTTTTATACGGATCACAGTAGAGTCGAGCTTGAGCTACGCTCGCTCGACTTGTTTAGAATCACAGTTTTACATGGATCACAGTAGAGTCGAGCTTGAGCTACGCTCGCTCGACTTGTTAAGATTTACAGTTTTTACATGGATCAGAGTAGAGTCGAGCTTGAGCTACGCTCGCTCGACTTGTTAAGAATTACAGTTTTTACATGGATCACAGTAGAGTCGAGCTTGAGCTACGCTCGCTTTTAAAATTCAAATTTTCTAACGGTCAAAATATATTTGAAAATTTTCCGTGTTTTTAATGCACTTGAAAATCATTAGTTATAGAATTATTAACAATTTTTGCGGTGAATTTTCATACATTAAAATGGTTTGTCATTTAACGGTTTTTAAAAATTCAAAATTTCTAACGGTCAAAATATATTTGAAAATTTCCCGCATTTTTAATGAACTTAATGAATGTACTTAATGAACTATTATTATTATTATAATTAACAATTTTTGAGGTAAATTTTCATATAATAAAATGGTTTGCCATTTAACGATTTTTCAAAATTCAAATTTTTTAACGGTCAAAATATTTGAAAATTTTCCCACCAAAATATGTTTAAATCATCTACAGCCTCTAAGTCCAATAAAAACGAGATTCAGTAATGATCTATAGCCTCTATGTCCAGAAAAACAAGATCCAGTAAACATCTACAGCCTTTATGTCTAATTAAACAAGATCCAGTAAACATTTACAGCCTCTATGACCAATAAAATATGATCCAGTAAACATCTACAGCCTCTATGTCCAGTAAAAATATGATCCAGTAAACATCTAAAACCTCTATGTCCAGTAAAAATATGATCCAGTAAACATCTACAGCCTCTAAGTCCAATAAAAATATGATCCAGTAAACATCTACAGCCTTTATTTCTAATAAAAATAAGATCCAATAATGATCTACAGCCTCTATGTCCAGTAAAACGAGATCCAGTAAACATCTACAGCCTCTATGTCCAATAAAATATGATCCAGTAAACATCTACAGTCTTTATGTCCAATAAAAATAAGATCCAGTGATGATCTACAGCCTCTATGTCCAGTAAAACGAGATCCAGTAAACATCTACAGCCTTTATGTCTAATTAAACAAGATCCAGTAAACATCTACAGTCTTTATGTCCAATAAAAATAAGATCCAGTGATGATCTACAGCCTCTATGTCCAGTAAAACGAGATCCAGTAAACATCTACAGCCTCTATGTCCAGTAAAAATATGATCCAG
Source organism: Chironomus tentans (assembly GCA_963573255.1). Taxonomy (NCBI): domain Eukaryota; kingdom Metazoa; phylum Arthropoda; class Insecta; order Diptera; family Chironomidae; genus Chironomus; species Chironomus tentans. The sequence continues at coordinate 41,425,974 of OY754303.1, forward strand.
TAAACATCTACAGCCTCAATGTCCAGTAAAAATATGATCCAGTAAACATCTACAGCCTCTATGTTCAATAAAATAAGATCCAGTAATGATCTACAGCCTCTATGTCCAATAAAAATAAGATCCAGTAATGATCTACAGCCTCTATGTCCAATTAAACAAGATCCAGTAAACATCTACAGCCTTCAAATATTCAAATATTTTTAAGTGAAATTCACGTTACGTAATTTTACGTAACGTAAGGATTTTACGTAACGTAAACAAAAGTGTTATAATTTTTATAACAATCTTTTTCATGCTGTAACTTTTTACAGGAGCTTCTAAAGTACCAACATAGCGGATATTAAATGTAGATCCTGAGTTGATCTTTCATTTTATACCTATTTCAAGGCTTGAAATGTTAATTCCAGTGCGGAATCAAAAATGGCGCAACTGTCATAAAAAATCATGTTTTTTGCATTTTTCGGTCACTAAATGGACATAAAGTTCAGATGTTAAGTAGCGCTTTTTGGTTTTAAGGTACGGCCTATCGTATCAGATACAAGAAATTGTATGAAAGTCACCGCATAAAAAATTTTCCATACAAATTTTTGGTTTTTAACGGTTTTTTGCGTCTAGTTCCAACGCAACGGAACTGACTGGAACCAAACATACCTCAGGTAATAGATATTTTCAATACCTGTCATATGAGACCAAAAACGTAAAGATTCATGCTTCCGTTGACTCAAAAAATCAAAATTAGTGAAAATCTCAAAAAAAGTGAATACAATAACTTGCACGCAATGCGTGGAAGTTAAAAAATAAAATTTTATATTTAATTTTGATCTCGAGGTACCTACTGTATCGATACCTACGGACCCAAGCACCTAAGGACCACCGCCTGGCTACACCCCTGGATTAAAGAGATTTATTTACTCGTAATTAAGGTTACTCTTAATCAGTGCCTAACCTACTCTTTCACACCTATATTGGCAATCTATCTTTTTTAAACACAATTATGTCACATGTTCTAATTATCAGTTCATGTTTCCTGTCCTTGACAAACTAACCTCAAATCATGTAATTTCCACCTTAAAAATGTCAACAATGGAAATAGAAAGATGATTTTTTCATTTTTTTAGGATAGCAGCAATGCACAATTTCATAAACCAATCTCGCCAAAATCTCAGTATCCGGTCGAATTGTTTGAACAAAGCATTACAAAATACTTCCAAAATTAGTCACTCTTTTTGAAGACTTAAATTGGATTTAGTGTCATTGAATTTTGCATATTCTTAGGTACTTAATATTGCTTTGAAAGATGACTTTTAAGTGGCATTGTTCAAAACAAGTCACGAATTTAGAAAGACAAATTTTGATTCTCAACTTTTGTAAATCAAGGATTTTCTGTGGTAGGCTGATGTCTATCAAATTTTAAAAGATCTTTTCTTTAACATTTTGGAACCAGGAAATCAGTAAAAATCAAAATTGATTAAATTTATGCTTGAATTCACAGATCCAGTAGCTACTTTACAATTTCAATCATTGGATATTAGCTATTATGGACTACAAACAAACCTATTAATGCGTAAAAATTGTGTAATTTTGATAGCAGAACTTCAAAGCTTCAATTTTGTCACTGTTGGATTTTTTAAAGAAATTTTGAGATCCACGACGTACAAAAGTTGACATTTTATCAACCAAAAAATATTTTGCACATGAAGAAAATAAAGTTGTCACGCTCAATAACAATGCAAGCAATTTCTTCTTAGAAATTTTTTTAATTACTCATTTTATGTTTCACTTTTCCATGCAGCACCATTGAAGCATTCAAATGATTACCTGTTGTGAGCTTTAAAAAGAACAGCAAGAACGCCAGCAATTTCATTTTCTATTTTAATTATTTTTCTATAAAAAATTTCTTCTTCGTTCTGATTTAAGATCCAGTTCAGTTTTTATTGCTATTCCGATCCATTTCTTTGCGTTTCTGTCTCGTTTATTGCACTTGAGAATCCTTGGAATTATTCATCGACTACTTTTTGTAGCCATTGTCACCAAAAAATTCACAAATTAGACCCGTTCATTGCGTAATTTTTCCTATGCAAAATTTTAAAGAACTAAAGAAATTTTATGCTTTTGTGACTTTTTAATCTTTTCTTTTTACTTTCTACACAAACTTTTTTCCATTATTTTTTCGCGCTCAATTCTCTTCGACGTCTAACAATCAACTGAAGAATTGAAATGGTTAAGCGCACAATAAGCTATAGCTCGATTCATCGCTCACTCAGCTCCCTCCAAGAACGAGATTTTCTTTCAATTGCTCTTTTTTCCATTCATGTTTTATAGCCATATTGGAATGAGTATATTTATTAAGGCAATCGTGTGAATTTATTTAACAGTTTCGTGTTCTTTTATATGGAAATTTGCTACTGTTCTTAAGAACTGTGTTCATCTTTGTGATATACTTAAAATTTGGTGTACACCTGTGTCTGGGTGTCAGTTTCTCAGTTTACACTCACACCTTCCTTTAGGGCCAATGCTAATCTAGCGATAACTATTGGTTCCTAACCTAGAAAAATTGTGAATTGTATGATTATGTAGAGAGTAGTTGCTTGGGTCTATCCCGATTAGCACGCTTTGAAATGTTGACCATTCGGTGGAAAGTGGACGCAGGGGTGTAGCCAGGATTTTTGAAGGGTAACCAATTTTTTAGCGCATTTTTGAAACTTGTTTTAAAAAGGTAGCTTAATAATGCACTTTGTTCGGCTGGCTGGCTGTTTGAGATCTCTTTAACCAGACATCGTAGAGAGCTCTAGTTTTTTGCATTAGCTCAGTGCCATCGAGTTATGTGGGCGATTGTCATTTAAAAATCTCAAAACCAACGCTAAATACTATAATTAATGATTTTTTGTTTTCAATACAATAGAGCCAACTTCAAGTGGGATAATTTCAAATATATTTTGACCGTTAGAAAATTTGAATGCCAAAAAACCGTTATTGAGCCGTCGAATTTATTTAAGTCACAAAATATTCATGATTGACTTAATTAATACGCAGTACTTTGCTAATCCAATACTGATCGCTAACACAAAAATGCGCTGAAGTCCCTCGATCTATAACACGAGGACTTTCTTTAAATTTTTTTTTTGATAAAATCACTGTAATATAACTTTTGTATAAAATTTTTATACTTGTTTAGACATTAATTTTAATTCTACGATTAGAATTTTGATCTTTATGGGGGTACCCTGACACCTAAGAACCCTCTGGCTACGCCCCTGAGCAGACGGTATACTAAGACCCAAGTGATCAAGTATCCATTTGATCAATCGTTGTTTCGATTGGATATGATTCTAGATATGACTATGTAGCTGATCTAAAAATTTTACTGCTTGCTTATCAAAGGTATAATACTGGTTCTCAGGATTAACACTGATTAAACGAAAGGTTAGATTTCAAATCTTAATAGTAGAACTAGAAAATCAATTCCAATTAAGTAGTCTGTCCCATAAACCACAAAGAGTTTTCCTACAAACCAAAGCAGACTTTTCTCTCTCTTTTTGTTTCATCCATTCTTCTCAGAATTTGAATTCTGTGTCGTCATACTTACATCATAAGTAACTGATATGATCACAATGAACAGTAACAATATCGAAAGTAGAAAATAAAAGTTTATTCGTTCCTCTTTGTTAAGGCATAAGCACTTTTCTGAATTAAATAAAATAAATTATTTAAAAAAGGGAATTGGAATTTCACGCGATGAAATTTTCTTGGGATTGTCCAACTCATCATACCTAATTATTCTTGGAAAGAAATCAAGTGTTCATGTATAGATCGTTTCCTATTTATGAGCATGGTCATGTTAATAACAATTAGAAACAATTGATTTATTTATGGAATCGCAATTAAGATGGTAAAGGCTTTCATACTACCTTATAAATAATTAATAGAATCATGGATAATTGTTTAGTCTTATTAAGGGTCGTTCACAGTTGACGTGTATCAATAAATGGGATTTTTGGACAACTTCCATCTTCAATAATGACTGCTCTAGACCTCCTCTCCACCCGAAATGTTAGACGTCACAGGTGAATAATCCCTTTAAAAATTGAACTTCATTCCTTCATATATTTTAAATCTACTTCCATAGTAAGTCATGCGACTGATAATTAGCTTGCAAATGTTTTGTCCATTCTAGAGCATGAAGCATTTGACAATGGGATACAAGCAAAATATTGGTGGAAGAAGTAATTAACATGACTCGGAGCTTTTGATGCTGCTACTTTGATTTTTGCTGTTTATGTAATTAAAAGCTTAATTTTTGATCTGAACGGCTTATAACATCTCCGATGAAAAATTAATTAACACAGTCGACTGCAGTCTCTTTGTTCATAATTTTTAAGTTAGAACTATTTATGGATATTTAATTAGAATTGTGATTAAAGTTCCTGTGGTTGATTTAAGTCTGAATGCTATTTTGGTATTTTGTTAGCAATTTATTTTGACTGAAATTCTACTAAAAGTTCTAAAAATGCTTAAAAATTTTAATCCGTTTTAATATTATAAACTTTGGTATTATGGGGTATAGAAAGTCAGTTTCTTAAGAATTCTATAAGTATATAACCTAGGATGTAGCTAATTAGTGCTTAATAGCTCTAAATATTGCTTGGTTCACATATTAGTCAATATTATCCCCCTACCTGTGAGAAAATATTCAGTTGCAATCTAATTCTTTTATTGACTTTACTTACTTAACATCTAATGAATCTTTTCACGCGTAAAATAATATCATAACTAAATGATTCATGCAGAGTTTCACAATATTTCATGTCCAGTTCATTTATTTAAAGTATTAATAATTTAATAGAACGGCTTCTTGTGTGTTACTTCATATTCAGAAAAGAAAAATTGCGATTTTGGAAACATAAGTAGATCGCTTCTTAAAATTTCATAACATCATTAGCATTTCATAATTCAAGCTGTTCCCAAAGCGCAAATAAATTTATTAAGCAATCAACAGGATTAAGGGGTCGTTCACTTATTACGTTACGCAAAGCAACGAAATTTTAGACCCCCCCTCCCCCCCTTGTTACAAATTTTCCAAGAAATTTTTTTTCTTTGTTTGACTTGTTACAAAATCTCAGACCCCCCCTCCCCCCTAAAAAGCGAACGTAATAAGTGAACGACCCCTAAAGAAAATTACATAAATTTCTTTTTTGTAGCCTAAAATGTTCTGTAAGTTATAAATCAGTTCTAGGGGTCATCCACTTATGACGTCGAACAAGGGCGTAGCCAGGGAGGGGTCCAAGAGGGTCCTGGGTCCAAGGGGGTCCCCTGCCTTCGAAATTTGTTTTTAAAAAAACTTGAGAAAAAAACGAAAAAGTTTTTTGACCCCCCCCTCCACTGACGTCGAACATTTATGGGAAGGAGTTGAGGGTTTTAAAGCTGTATAGACATTCCATAGAAAAATATTTGTTTTTGAACAAAGTTATTATAACAGAGTGGAAGGTCAAGGAACCCCCAATTTTTTGATGGACGTCATTTGTGAACAAACCCACACTCTAAAGATGGAAAATCCCAAAAATATTAATATTCACTCTATTAAATGATGCCTAAATTATTTGGCAAAAGAAAGTGTTAAAATTAACAGAATACTCTGTCGGCTTTTGAATGTTCTTCTTCACAGGAACGGTAGTAAGAACATTTCCTCTGTGCTTCTTATTCTAATTTTAAACAGTAATCAAATATTTCAGAAAAAATCACCAACTAGACGTAGCTATTCTTAATAATTTGAAAACCGTTGTGAAGTATTGAGCTGTGCACAACAAAAAAACCCACTTTACTATGAAATTAATTTCTTTAATCTTAATACCCTTCTTCGCCATCTAATTCGCTATTAGCTACTCTTATAACATTAATTTAACGACATATTATGTATTCGTTTACTAACAATGAAAGTTAGCATAACAAATATCATAAATAAGCTTGAATCACTTTCGCATATAAAAAGGGCAATTTCTAATGCAAAGAAAAGGTTCAAGATGCAATGCTCAATGCACAATTGAGTATTTTCACTTTATGCTTTAAATAGCAGGTACCAAAAAGCATGCTTATGGTAAATCACGTTGGAATGTCAATAATCAAATGACAAAAAAGCTTATGAACATATGAGATGTAAGCGAGAATCTTCCTTATATGATGCATCAGTATTAATTGCTTACAACTGCATGTCTGTAAGCTATTTAATTTAACTAAAGTTGAGAAAGTGTTGAATGCATAATGATGAGACGCAATTTTTTGAAAGTTGTGGATTAAAAAATTTACATTCTTAACGGTTATTTGAATTTCAAAAATTATTTTCTAAAGGTTAAAAATATTTTTGGCGCCAAAAACTTTGTTTATTAAGGAACATTTCAAAAAAAATTTTTATTCTTTTCCGAACTTCGTAAGAGTCAACATCTACTAACAACAAAAAGTAAATCTATTGAAGTGAAAGAACTTAATAAAAAATTAATTAAAACAATCTTAAAATAACTACAAAGTTTACACCTAACAGATTAAAACATCAAACTGTCAGACAGCTTTGCATCACATTACAATTAACTGCAAAAATAATGAGTGAAATGGAAACGAAGAATGTCATCTAAACTTGAGAAGTAAAAGAGCATAAAATCATTAAAGAAAAAATATACAAAGGTTAACGCTATCAAGCAAAAATACTTTAAATGGTTCAAATTTCATTGCAGAGATGCGAAAATTATTTAACAAACAGTTGGCGATGAAAGGAAAAGTTATGCGCTTCACTTTTCCATCTATATCTGAAACAAAAATGCTACTAAACGTTGTCTTTGGTTCATGTTCCGATATTATTTATTGCCTTAAAACTAAGCAGCTTCAAATAAACTAATATGAGTATGGACTTTCCGCTCGAATTCTCAAATAATAATTTCCAGTGGTTCTGAAAATGTTTTGATCATTTAAAAAATTGAGATTCTCAAACTTTTTTAATTCTTAAAGCTTACCCGGGTGGACAATCGATTCCCATGCTGACAAGCTTATTGCTTTCACATTTATTATTAAAAAACCAGAACGGATTGCATTTTTGAGACCAAAATTTACTCTCTGTTCTGGATACACTTTCAGCCCAAAGCCTCCATGATCGATAGTGTGAGCACAAGTCATTGACATCCAGAAGTCTGAAATTTCTAGGTGGGCATCCTGGCTGATTGAGTGATAATCCATTAACCCAAAAGTCTACAGTTCCTGTAGAGAATGGCGTTCCGTATGTTCCTGTTTCTGTATGAATCACATCAACCTGGGAAATTGTATATTGTTAATTTATATCTCATGGACAATTTAAATCAGCAGTAACTCACAAATTCAGCATCATTTTTATTCACAGGCTGTAAAAGAGGTACTGGTGGATAAAATCCCGGAAATGCTGGATCTAAGCACGTGATCCTTTTTAAAATAAACTTTCCATTTGATTTTTGCTGTATCCCTCTACCAACCATACCAGCAAGTTGAGATCCAAGTGAGTGTGATAACAGATGAAATGTTTTAATATTTAAGCCTTGAGTGAACAATTCGATTAAGATATCAATCATGATTTTTGAGAACTAAAAGTATTGATAACAGTTTTTATGATTATAACTTGCTTAGGTCTTAACTTACAGAAATAGTATCAGGAAGTGCATTAAACAGGTAATCTCCGTTAGCTATGCTTATCCAATCAAGTACTAGTATGTTGTAATCATTTCTTGTTTGATATGCTGAGACAGTTGTTCGGATATTTTCATCGTCGATTGTCTGCTTGTAGCCATGCATGTAAAAGACTGTCTTTTTTGAGGGATCAAATTGAGGATGACTTAAAAGTTCTTGTGATGATAATAAATCAAATGGCTGGTGGTCATCGTAAGTTGTTCTGGATTAGAAGAAAGTTTGCTTATTGATATTTTTCATTATGATTGGGGTCGTTTACAAATGACATCCAACATGGACGTAGGGGGTCAAAAAATATTAGAATTTAAAGGACGTCATTTGTCGATGATCATATTGGTATAAAATTAGCGTGAACAAAAACTTTCCAGTAAATTTGCAAATTTTCACGGTATTTTTACAGTAATTTAACGATTTTTTTCGATTACTATACATATTTCACAATTAGCTTTTTGCTTTTTTATTGAGTGTGTTAAAGTATCTGTGAGAATAATTAAGCAGCTTCCATGGCAGCTTCTAATTTATATCAATGACATTGCATTTTCATTCACTTTTTATTGGACTAAACTTCAGAGAACTTCAAATTTAACTAAACCTAGATCCCATACTGTGGGCATACCCATAAAGAGGGGGTGGGGGTAAGGAACCCTTTCGGAATTTTTTTGTTTAAAGTTCTAATTTGATAGCTAATCACGTACCGTTAGAACTAACAATTGCAAAACCATGAAGTACACCCATATCCTATACCAACCCATAGAACAAAAGTATCCTAGATGAATTTAGCAGATCTCTCGATAAACTTCTTTCCATAGACAAAAATCCAAGGGAATAATCACAAAGCACTGCTAAAATTATGTAAAACTCTCGCATTATCAAGCTTTAATATGCTTTTTGTAGTCGTTTGTTTAATTCAATCTGCGAATGTCGACCGCTGAACACGTACTGTTTAAACTAAAACTATGCACATTTCCACATTTTTGTTTTACTTGACGTACTATTGTAAATTAGTTTCACTAGTTCAAATTGGTACTAATGTATTGATAACTAATGTAGTGTAATTAAGTAAATCATGGAGGGCTGTTGTGGTTGGAATTGTACTACAATCAAATCGTGACTACAATCAAATCGTCGTTTTTCAAATCGTGACCTTTTTTGGATATATCTAAACTAAGGACAACTGTAAACCACAACTGTCAATTTTCTGAAGGTATTTCATGACGTTATCAATGAATCATCTGTTTCCACTCTTTGTTTTACAACCTACCACTTGTTATCATTCAACAAATTTCGTCTGATGATTACAAAACAATCCACTATGCTACCGTACTTACCCATAGAATAGAAGAATCCTTGACTTGTAAATAAGATTATTAGATGAACTTTTTTGAATCTGTAAAAATCCAAAGGAATAGCCACAAAACACTGATAAAATTAAATAAAGCTCCTTCATTATCGAGTTATAATCTACTTCTGCTGAATTGAAAGTACAAAGCTGCATTTTTCGTAGATTTTTAATATTAAACCTGTTTCTTTGCGTGTATGCTTTCTTTCTGCTTACATAATTCGGCAATATTTAATATTGGCATATATTTTTTTAGTCCCTTACTTTTTGATAAATATCAAGGAAAAAGCCTTTCACTTCCTTGTGTGTGGATCTAAGTTGACATGATTTAACATGACTAGAGACAAGCCTTAAATATGAATTTAGAGATCCAGAGATTCTTGAAATTGAAAATTATTTTAAAATGAAGGTCAGGAACCGCAAATTATTCAATAAATATTTAGGTATATTGTTTAATTTTATTGCACATTGTAAGATTTTTTACATTAATTAAGTAGTTCTGACAATAAAAAATATTAAAAATTTTTGGTTGTCGACGAGATTTAAAACTAAAATTAATGATTAGAATAATTTTTTTGTGTCTAATATCTAATAGGCCATATTGAGTTCCTATTACAATCTAACAAATCATCTCGTTTACAAAGAGTATTGAAGGTCATGTCTTGTGGAAATCCAAGAATTTCTCGTTCCTCATAAATGCGATAAGTGAAAGTCGATTCAAAGGTTCCCAAAAATTTTCTGGCATGTGAACAAATGATTTGATCGACAATGGCAACTGCTCCATCTCCTAATTGAAGATGATATTCCCATGGCGGCTTAAATTTATAGAGATTTACACCGCGCAGGAATGTCTTCATATCATGGAATTCTGAGCCTGAACAATCACTGGATAAGTAAACTTTATGAAGTCCCAGTTCCGCTAGTGCTCGTTTTATTTGATTTGCGACACTCCTCAGTGATGGCAGTTGAGATTCACGTCCATAAACAAAGTCTGCACGTCTCATATGAACACAAAGGTAATCACCGCCTATTGCTTGTCTGTATGGCTGGAAGAAAGAATGATATATATTTTACAGATATGCCATTAATGGATGTAAATTATTATAAATTACCTTTTCGTCTGTCCATAATGGTGGTCTTTGAACACGATCCTTTTCATCAGTCGACCCAAAAAAGTCAGATCTATAAGCATATCCAATGCCTTGAAGTGCTTTATTAAATCTCATGGATCTTCGTGCCATCCAGTATTCATCATCGCCAAAGAACTCGTGAAGAGCAGTCTCGGCATGAGCAAATAAAACTATTCTAGCAGTTCCAGGTGTGTGATATTTTTCTTTGTACTGTTCCAGAACATCTTTAAGCAGCATAACACTTCCTTGAAAGCTTATGCACGTGATTGTCTTCTCTGTTATATTATAATATTCCATATAATGATAATTATAGTAATCGTGACGCGTACAAGCTGTTTCTTCGAATTTATCTACAAACACCCCATTTTCAAACATATTTTCAAAGTGCTGCAGCTTATAGGTTTCGCCAATTTCGATGTAATCATTTTTTGTGGATTCTTGTATAATGTCGAAGAATTCCCACATATCCAAAATGTTTGTGAATAATTTGAGACTGGGTAGGTCAAAGAAGTGGTTCCAAAAAATGTTATTTTGACGAAATTGAGACTTCCAGTGATACAAATGATGAAAAACAGGAAGTACGAGACGAGCATTTTCATATCCTTTTATTTTTCTCAAGTTCTTAACAAATATTGCCATCCTTAAGTAAACATCTCTTCTCAAATTAAATCCTTCAACTGGATTTACGGAATATAAAATATATATGGCATCTTCCTTACTGGATTCTGGCTTATCGATTAGAATTTCGTTAATTTCACAAACATTTTTTCTAATCACAAAAATTTCCTTAATATTGCATGAATTTTGACTTAAAACTAACTTAAATGTAATTAAAAATATACTAATTAGTGCCACAGAGTTCATTATCAAATGATAATATCACTTAATGTTGTTCATTGTATTTGTTTCTTGTCTAATTCTATAATTAATTAAATTTGTAAAATATTTTGTTTAGGAACTTCTATTAAAGTCGTTTACCGAATATGATGCTTGGATATTAATCAAACGACTGTCTGCATGCCAACTCTGAATCTTTTATCGGCAAAAAAGTAAATAAATACGTGTAGAATTCGAAAATTATAAAAAAATTAATTTAACTAATAAAATGGGTAAGTTCTCACATATATTTCTGGATATTCATAAACTTAATTAACTTATTCATCATTTGCAGCTGTCCAGACCTCTCTGTCGTTCATCGTTTCACTTTTATCGAGTGTTTTAATCTTTGCTGCTCTCCAATTTTGCAAAAAATTCTTTGCATCCTCTCAATCACTGACTCTTCTAGCTGGATTTATTGGATCATTGTTCTTTATTATGGCACTGACTGTAAGTTACAATAATATCCACAAAGGTTGCTCAGATAATTCATTAATTCTAATTCCAGGCAATTTCAAATTTTGAGGCACTAGTCTTGGGAAAAGGCTTTCAGTCAAAATGGTTTCCGGAAGTTTTTATCTGCCTGCTTACTGCTTGCTTCGCATGTTCAACAGTTCATCGTGTTGCTGTGACTGCATGCATTTTATTTTCATTCATAGCCCTCTACTATTTGAATGCTATCTCTCAGAAATTCCATACTTCAGCGCCAATTACAGCACAAGATTCTAGCATGTCCAAGAAGAAGAGAAAATAAAGTGACAAATAAGCAGCATTCCGAATTTTTTGTATTTTATTCATTTTTCCTATTGAATCCATTTTTTATGCTTAAGATGTGAATTTTAATTAATAAAGTGTTCATCGTTTATGGATGAATTTTGTGCTGATTATGCTTAGTTTTTGTTGATTTTTAACGGTTTTTAAAAATTCAAATTTTCTTCGGTTTTCAAAAATTCAAACTTTAACGGTAACGGGTTGTAAAATTTTCAGGTTAGAATCATTGTGAGAAATAGTGAAATTCTTGTTTGTTAATTATGTCTGAATTTAAAGCATTTGTGATATTCTTAGATACTGTAACTAAAGCTGAAGCGTTTGTTAAGAATGTAATAGAATATGATAAATTGCAATTTCGTATGGAAATTATCGAATCTCATCTATCAAGAATGTTATTGATTTTTGAATGTATTTTCAAAATTCCTAATTTAACAAAGCAGCAAGTACAACGCGTAACAAAAGTCACAACTGATTTAATGAGTTTAAAGACCACAACCTGGATAGGTAAGATAATTAAAATTTATTTTAAAAGTTTTTGTGTTAATTATATAATAAACTTCTTATAGCGATGCAAAGCGGCACCACACAAAACACGCTGAGCCCAGGAGGAGGATTTAATGATCTGAGAAGGAAAGGCATTCATTATTTCGATAGTTATTCAGATGATAAATTATAGTTCAATAAGCTAACTTTTGTTAAATTGCTAAAAATTGGCAATTTAATGTTAAGGAAATTAGTAAATTACAAGTACATTCGTTGTGGTTGATTATGTGTAAAAATTAATATTAGTATTGTCCAATTTCTTTAATTCTATAAGTTAAAATAAATATTAATAATAAATAACGGTCTCCATAATTTTTGAAATTTCTACGAATCAATCCTTAGTGAGTGATGCAATTCCGTGAGAAAATACAACACTCACTCACAAATTCACAAAACATCCAGTAATCATGGCGCTAATAAAAATAATTCATTTATTAACGCTGGGCAGTTGAGAGCAGAAGTTTAACCATTGCAAAAATTCAAAAATGGAGTACAGGACACGACGCGACATCTGAAAGTCAATAATGAAAGGTTTTTATTTACAAACAAAAAAATTTTAGTTCTTGATAACACAGAAAAATTAATTTTCAAAGAAATTTTAAGTCAAAAGGGCAAATTTTCCTAGGGAAATTGTATTAACTTAACTAACGAGATCAAATTATATTAATTCAATAGAGAAACATTCGAAATTAACAGTAAACAATGCATGACTCGACGGCGGGAATTTTTCTCAAAAACTATCTCGATTTTGTGGAGGAAGTACCCAATGAACTGCAACAATGCATCACAAACTGCAGAGAATTGGATTATAAGACAAAAAGTAAGTCAAGTGTAGTGAATTTATAATAGTTTTATTCATTAAAATTAATTATTGTTTTTAGATCTAATCTCTGAACTTCAGAAAATATGTGACAAAATGACGACACAGTCTGATAAAAAGGCATCATTAAAAATGCAACAAATTTTACATAAAATCACAGAGTTAAAGGATGAAAAGATTCAGTTGAGTCAAACACTCACATCACATATTGAAAATAGACTAAAGACAGTCGCTGACTCATTTCAGCAAAATCTCGTAAAGCAGGAAAGAAGTCCAACGCCAAAAAGTATACCAACATCTACAGTTCAACAAACTACAAATAACACAAAACAGGTTCAAAATCCACCAAATCCTACGTCCACAATCAGCGTCGTTCCTGTAGAATGTCAAGAAAAGACTACCAAACGAGTCCGAAAAACACGAATTGAAACTTTGGATGTTGATTTAACGGACGATAATTTAATACCACCTACAAAGAACACAGAGAAGTCGCTACAGACTACAGGAAATAACACAAAACGTGGAGCAACTACAAATACAGCAAAAAAGGCGAAAAAACGAAAAGCAACAAAGAAGCAGTTAGCACAAAGTGCACAAGAGGCAATGGATGAGGTGATTCAAGAAGAAGGAATTACTGATGAAACAACTTACTGTATATGTCAACAAATTTCATATGGCGAGATGATCTTTTGTGAGAATGACGGCTGTAAAATTGAGTGGTTCCATTTCAGCTGCGTTGATCTTACAGCGAAGCCAAAAGGACGATGGTTAGTAGCAAATTATTCTTAAACGATTTATATGACATTTATTAATTATTCTTTATTATTCGACAGGTTCTGTCCACAATGTAGGGGTGACAAGCCAAATGTAATTAACAAAAACCTGCGTAAAAAGCAGCAAGAGAGTTCTATATAAATAACTTTAACTAAGAATTTGTGCTGTTTTTTTTGTATTGATTGTATTGTACTACTATGTGAAATAGCTAATAATATTAAAAAAAAATTAAATTATTTGAGTGTAAAATTGAAAAAGGCCTTTTAAATGCGAATATGGAAGGTATTAATGAAATCCGGTGATCTCTTCATGACCGTCTCAAATTCCAAAAATGAAAGCTTTCCATCTGAAATTAAATTTACAATTGATTTATTGTGGATTGTCTTGAATTTTGTGGATCTAACCGTTGTCAATATCTCCTTCCTCAATAATTTTCTCTGTTATTTTTGCATGCTCATCGTTAGTTAGTTCGTTTTTTGTCAGATCCTTAAGCACGAGTCGTAAATCCGTTTCACTGATAAAGTCATCTCCATCATAATCGTAAATCTTAAAAGCATAGAAGATCTTCAAATCTCGTGGTGCATGCTCAGAAAATACAGAAAGACACTCGAGAAATTCCTCAAAGCTTAAATTTCCATATCCATCCTTGGAAAAAGACTCACAGACTCGTTCTGCAAAACTGAATTAACGATGAAAATTTGAATTTATTAATTCTCAAAACCATACAATTCCTAATTTTCGCTGTAATTGTACGGTTCTGAAGCACATTTTCAAATTTCAAAATTCCGTTAAATCCATCGCTACAATAAAACTCATTAATTAAAGATATCTTACGGATTTTCAATCAGTTCAGCCAGTCTCACGATTCGTTCCTTTGGAATTTGTATTTTTAATGCCTCAGGTGTAGTCATTTCCAACGGAACTAAATCTGGTGCCAAATTTCGAAACTTTTTGAAGACTCTAATGAGAAAAATACAGCTTTACATCCACAAATTAGTAATAAATAGGCAATTCTCACTTTAGGATCTCCTTCTTGTTGAAAAATGTACAATCTTGATAATGGTCAAGCTGCTCATGTGAGAAAGTTATAATCTTATTTCCCATTTTTAACTAGCAGTAATTTCTTATAAAGATTTTTATGTCCACCACAAGAGTTCACAGAAGACTGACTAAAAGGAGCGAGGAGAAAATTCGATTGTTAATCAGAAAGGAAAAACGCTTGGAATATAAAAAATTTAAGGAGTGGAAATCAAGAAGGTGTGGACGGGAATTTTAATATAGATTTAACATTTTCTTTATTGTACATGTTTTGTTCTGTATTGTATGGACATAAAGTATGATTTATGCTAATTCTTATGAGTGTCAAAGGTTTTTGGAAGTGGAACCAAGTGTTTATGAGAAAACTGCTTGAAAGTCGTGAATTACTTAAAGTTTAACTGAAATTAAATATTTAAAATTCTAACGGCAATGAAAAATTTGAAAATCAGAAGCATTTGTAAGGTTTTGAGGCACAAATTTGAAAATTTTGAATTTAACCGTTAAAATGTCTCAAAAATAATTTAAGCAATCTTTGCAATTATTTTAGAAACCCAAAAAATCAATTTTCGTTCGTAACAATTCAAAATTTTCAAGTATATCCAAATTTCAAGTATGATACAGCTTCGGATTCCTATCTATATTTTCGGAGGAGCTATTTTCGCACTGATCACCAAAGAATTAGTCAGAGTCACATGCTACAGCATAAGTCCAAAAGAATTTGTGCAAATTCGTGCAGAGGAACCGCCAATTGAAGAAATTCCGATGCCAGAAGTGCCAGAAGAGAAATCTTTCATCGAAAAACTTTCATTCTGGAAAGATCTGTGTGACTAAAATAATCTCCAATCAAAATATCCTCAAAAAAAAAATAAATCTCAGTCGTCGTTGCAAAAAATTTTCATCAAAATCTCATTTTCGTTTTCACATCAAGCACGTTAAAATCTTTTCTGCATCAAAATGAACTGTAAATTAGTTGCAATTACCTCAACATCAATTATTTTACTGTCAGTTGTCTCCTATTTTGGCTACAAATTCTACATCGATTACACCGCACCACCAAGAGGACTTGAAGAGGAACAAGTCACGGAAGAGGTGACAAAGAAAAAGAAAAAGTTTTTCGAGAAAAGTCAAGCCACAAAATGAAATTGAGGAACGTCGATGGAACGTGATTTATATTTTCTACAAAAAATAAAGGACTTATTGTTCATGAATAAAAATCAAAAATTTCATTTATAAAAATTTAACGGCTTTTTGTGATTTAAATTTCCAGAACCTTACAAATGTTTTTCCTAAAGCACTACAACAGTTTGTTTTTAGGCTTTGTAGAATTCAAATAATTTTTGACCGTTATTTTGATAATTTTCAATTAATACGTAATTTAAAGACAAGTCACTAGACATAAAAATTTCAACGGTGTGAATATATTCTAGCAACTCAACTTGCCTGCAATATTTGTTTATATTTACCAAAATAAACAGCACTCTTTGTAAAAATGGAAAGTGATGAATTAAAAAGCTTCTCAAATAAATGTCGATGTTGCTTACGAATTCTTGAGGATCAAGAGAAGCTTAATATTGGTGAAATTGTGAAGGAAAAGTTCTTCGAAATGACACAGTTTGAGCTGTCATCCTCAACAAAATTACCACAATTTATTTGCTACAATTGCTTCTCAATTCTGTCACGTTATTCAGCCATGAAAAAAGGATTTGTCGAGAATCAAAATATTTTAATTAATTTATTGAAGAAAAGTGAAAGTTTAGAAGTTAATGATTTGTATGTCAAAGTTGAGGCAATTCATGAGCACAAGAGCAGCAAATTAAGTGAAAGTCATGATGTTATAGCTTTGAGGAATCCAGAAGACTTGTATCATGTTGAGGAGTTCGATGATAAGCTATTGAAGGTTGAGGATAAGGCCATTGACAAGTATGAAATATCAGTTGGAATTTAAGAGCTATTAACAGCTTGTCTTCAATTTCAGAACGATTTTTTGTGATATTTGTAATAAAATTTTCAACAGTCAGCGGACCTTAAAAGTAGGAAGCAGTTCTTAGTAGTATCCAACTTTTAATATTTAATAAAATTACATTTTCAGGACCACACAAGTCGAGTTCACCTTCAAGTCAAGAAACATTATTGTGATCAGTGCCAATACAGTTGCTTCTCATCATACGAGCTGAAATGTCATAAAATTTCTAATGTAAGCTTCCATTCCTTCTAAATATCTCGGTAACTAACTAAATTTATTATCCAGCATACAAATCCTTCTGTTCCTGCCAAAAAATTTCGATGTGATCTTTGTGGTCAAGAATTTTCACAGCATTCATGCTTAGTAAGACATAAGAAAGCTCGTCATTTGAAAATGTAAGGAAAAATATTCTTAATTGAGTTTGGGGGTCCTCGATTTAAATAAATTTTCAAATTATGGACCCCCCAATAATCAAAATCATTCATTTTTTTCTAGAACTCGATTTGAATGTGACAAGTGCGGGCACAAAACCTTCAAAAAGGAAAACATCGTCAAGCATATGAACACTCATCTTCCAAATACATCAAAAAAGCTCTTTAAATGTTCAAAATGTTTAGCACAACTAACATCCCTCTACATCCTTAAAATGCATAAAAAGAACTTTCACAGACAGTCACAAAAGAGCTTCCCATGTCCTCATATAAATTGTGATAAAAGGTTCGCACGTGAAATTTCACTGAAAGAACATCAAAAATTTGTTCACCTTAAAATTCGTCCAATAAGCTGTGATAAATGTGAGAAGTCATTCTCATCAAAATCTCACTTAACACGGCACCAAAAACGAAAACATTTAATTTCAAATAATTTATTAATTATTTAATAATGAAATTAATTAGTACAATAAGCATTTTGTTGATGAAAAAAAATGTTTTTAATAAGAAATGAAAGGAATTGAAGAATGCTGACTGGAAATTGGGATTTGTATGGTTTTTAAATGAAAAAATTGTATGGTTTTCGTATAAGGAACATAATTGACGAGAAAACCCTACAAATAAATTGAAAACATTTGAGGGGTTCTGAACTAAAATTTCTACAGAACCATACAAATGTTTTGTGTTTGAAAACCTTACAAATGTTTTTTTTTTTAAATTCTCAAATTTGCAGTCAATTAATCACAAATTATCTTCAAACCAAAAAGATTAATAAAAAAATGTAACCTGCGAAATTAATCATTACTAATAAATTCAGTTCTTGATACGCTCGTAGAGATACAAATATCCTAAATCTTTTGGAGGACGCTGAGAGATTTGCACCTTATTATCATTAAAAATGATCCATTGTTCATCTTTTAGGATGTGACAAACGTAATGTCCAACTTGAGACGATGTTCCCATGTGAGATATGAATGCTTTTAAGCGATATTTGTCATTTCCATCACGATATTGCTTCGTATTTGGTGCTGTTGATGATGACTGTGGACTTTCTTCGTCATCCATGTCGATTTCGTCCTTGTGTGAGAAAATGTAATCAACAGCACGTTCTGTATTGTTATTGGTGGCCTTGAGAGCCTTTGTTGCCTGCCTCATTGTAAATCCCATTGAAAGGATCATCGCTAAGCCTTCTTCGTCCGGAATAAATTCTGAAATAATTCCAAAATGAATATTTCATGCAATTAACAGAAACAAATGACGGAATTAATACCTTTTTGGACATTTTCATGACCAGGCGGCACGAATGGTGAGCTAAAATCATCATCAGTAATATGCTGCATAATCCAATTGGTAGCAGATTCTAAGCCAGTATTTTTTGTAAAGAATACAGCCTTTTTACAAGCATCAACTGGAAATCCCATATCTTGCAGGGATGAAAGTACTTCTTGATCCATCTGTGGTGACGGTGGGCGATTTTTCATTTCTGGTAATTCTTCCTCATTTGGAAGTAATCCAGTTCCACGCAAAAATGAAATATCAAGCTCGTCAGGACAATCAACAGAAACATCAAGTTTAACTGATGTCCAATCTTCACGTAAAGTGAATTTCTTAAGATGCAAAATGAGATAGTCAGGCATTGTTGACAGTCTTGCACGTTTACTTGCAGTCGTTTTATCATTTAATGCTGTACTGTAAAATTGTTCGACCTTTTCTGGCTCTGCAAACTTTTCGAGACATGATTTTAAAGAGAGTTTTGGACGGACGAGTGAATCATCTGGCATTTTACGTCCTTCTTTTTCTGCAGCTATTTTTTGCTCCTCATATTTACGAACATCCTCTAAATTCGTAGCACTTTCCAGCGGAATTGGCAGTGGTAGTAAGTATTCATCACGATAACTGTACTTGACTTTATTGCTGCTTAAGCACTCAACACGATCTTCAATCTGGAACTTAAATGAATCTGTTGGATTTGATTGTCCGTGACTATTCCTTTCAATGACTGTGAATAAATGCAATAAGAATTCTTGTGCATCTTGTTGTTGCTTTGTTGAAAAATCTGGATGATTCTTTCCAATTAAATTCTTGAACATTGTTGGTTTGATGCCAGTTGCACCAGTATCTATGGAACTTTCGCCAATGGAACTGTACTTTCCGCTCCACAATCCATGACCCAATTTTGCCATTTGTACGTTAAAATCATTAACTGGATCTGCTGGAGCTCCATTAAAGACTTCATCAGCTTTCTTAACGTAGCGTTCAATAAAGTCAGGTATGGTAAACATGACTTGCATGACACTGTTTAAGTAACAACTATTTCCAAGATTAGTCATTCCAGTTAAACCAGGTCCAGAAATTGGTAAAAGATTTGCAGAGCTTTCCTGTAAAACAGCCCATTCACCAAACGTCTGATTATATTCCAGTTCCATTTCAACCATTGACTTTTCAGTCTTTTCCATTTGAAAGATATTAATACCGAAATGCATTAAATGCTGTTGTAAATAAGGATCAATGACCATATCATCTTCAGCATAGCTATAAACATCAGCCTTTCCATCAGCAGTGATTGTACCGAGTTTTACAGCCAATGGATATTTTGTAGCTTGATAATGATGAACTGCATGATCATTTCCACCGGTTC
This sequence comes from Chironomus tentans, assembly GCA_963573255.1. Lineage (NCBI taxonomy): Eukaryota > Metazoa > Arthropoda > Insecta > Diptera > Chironomidae > Chironomus > Chironomus tentans. Next base: position 41,445,995 of record OY754303.1, read on the forward strand.
CATCGAAGAATCTTCGTCCACACATGATTGATCCATCAGTTAAATTTAACCATAAGTTATTAGTCAGATCACATTTCTCGCATTTCCAGCCCGTCGGCGAAATCTTCTTGCCATTTTCCAATTGCTGTAAATCCAATGCACAAACTGATACTTGACGCATTTCTCCGTCCCATGTTCCAGTCAATTGTTCCTTTTCAAGTTTCTTGAATGCAGAATCGAACGTAATAATTGCATTAACTGATTCCACGACAATAGCTGGAAGATTCTCATTTGGAAATGGGAATTTCGTTTGTGATGGAAATACAACAATTTGATAAGTATCATCAAAATTATATTTCTTCGTAGAGTTATCCTGTAATCCACCTTCCAATCCAATCGCTAGCCGTGTAATTTTCTTTTCAGGACCTTCCTCGGAGTCAACTTGAGGGATCTGCAATGTATTTTAATTCATTAATTTTGCGAAATCATCAAATTTTAACCTCGAAAAATTTAATTACTTCAGTTTTGGTTCGTTTGATATGAAGGAACACAGCATTTTTGGTTTTCTGATAGTACCGCTCAACGTAGTCTTTACCAAATGACAGGAAAGACGTTAAACTTATGTATAATCCATCATCACTTTCCTGCAAATCAAAACAATGAAATTTGCGAAATTTTTCACAATCAACTTTATTAATGAATTTACCGGTGTGTCGTACGAAAAGACACATTCCTCGCTATAGATGTTATCGTTGGATGTTGGAACTTTGATTTGTTTAAGATTTTCGTTGAGTATTTCCATATTAATTTAATTATTTGTGAAATTTTTATGTTTTTGCTATTTTTTTCTTCTTTTGTTTGAAACAGGGTTGGATTCTCAGAATTTTTTGTGGGTAAACTAAATTTGTCTAAAATAGTGATTTAGGTTGTGCTATTACTGTAGATTAGGCTTATATATTAGTGAAATAAGGCATTATTTTATGAATTAGTTGCTTTTGCAGTATATTTTTAATTAATTCATTTTAATTATTGAGTGCACAACCCTGGCATGAATGAGTTGAAGAAAAATTCAAATTTTTCGTGGCCGTTACTATTTTCAAAAAAAAAAATAGTTTTAAAAGTCTAAGATTTATTTTAATCCTCCAAAACGACTAAAACTGATACTCAGCTGTTCTGAATGGAAACAAATTGCAAATGAAAATCAGAGTTTTTCAGAATTATGTTTCTTTATTTTTCAAAATTTTATTTATGCTTAAGTACATCAAGTGTTTTACTATTATTAGAAATTGTATATCATTCAAACATCTCAGTAACCACTGTTTTTGTTTCGTATACTCATTTAATTTGTAGTTTTTTTTGTGTGTGAATTTTCATTATTTTCTTATTTTTTGTTCTGAATGAATTTAATTAGTAGAATCTATAGATGAAATTATTGACAACTATTATTGCGAGATGCTCTAATTTATGGGGTAGAATGAAGTAAAGAAAAAAAAATGATTTTCTTTCGTGGTTTATCATACATCACTTATGTCCTATAAAAAGTTTTCATTTAATTTTCTAAGAAAAAGCATTGCTGAAATTATATTATTTATCATTAACTAATTTCGCACAGAAGTGAAATCCCTTTCAGTTCCGAAAAATAATTTCACACATTCCGCAAAAGCAAATTTTTAAAAAGTTTCTTTTTTCAGACATGATTCTGATATCGTCAAATACTTTTTTTAGCGTTAATTATTTGTGACAAAAAAATTCTTTCAAACAAAATTTAGAAAATCAATTTTTCTCATTTAAAAATGTTTTAGAAACGTAACTGTTTTCTTTGAGTTTTAATTATATTTTTTTTTCGTATACTTCGTTTTTCAATCTTGATTTGTTACTTTTTTCTACTATTCCAAACGTTAAACAAACACAATTTTTTAAATGTTACCGAACAATGCCGAGAAATGATAATGAAATTAAAATTTTGCACCACTAACTTTATCAAAGTTTTTTTTATATTATTACGTATATCCATTATTCGAAAATTGTTTGATCAATTTAAATTTTTTCTTTCTTTGAAAAGATATTTTTCTATTCTTTTCTTCGATGATTTTGTTTTTTCAGGAAGTGAATGTTGAATAAATTTGATTTTTTATTGACACTGAGGTTTATTATCGAAGGATTTTTTTTTGAAGAAATAACGAACATTTAATATTCAAATTGAACCAGAAGTTGAAAGGTTTTTAAAAAGCTGTTGTGTGGTTTTCAGTGAAATAACAGCTGTTGTATGGTTTTTAAAAATTATCAAAACCCTTTCTAAATTCTGTTGTAAGGTTTCAAAAAAGATTCAATTTTGAATTTCTTAAAGCCGTTAAACTTTATGCATTTGTATGGTTTTTGGAAAAATAACGAACTTTTAATATTCAAATTGAATAAGAATTTGAAAGGTTTTTGAAAATGCTGTTGTATGGTTTTCAGTGAAACGGTCGAAACCGTACAATTTTTTTTAAATAACAGCTTTTGTATGGTTTTCAAGAAATTCATCAAAACCGTACAACTTTCTAAATTCTGTTGTAAGGTTTCAAAAACAGTTTCAGTTTTGAATATTTTAAAGCCGTTAAATTTTTTAAATCCAATTATCTTCAAGCTTCCACAATCAATGCTTTAATACTCTAATTACCTCAAATGTCAATCAAACAAAATTCAACATCCTCTCCTGTCATTCAAAAAAAAAATAGTAATAATGATAAGAATAAAATGAGAAGAATTTCAAAAATTTTGCTCGCAGATATGAAATGAAAATGATGATAATTTCGTATAATTGCTTCGTATATCTTATGGTACAAAAATGTAATCGTATCAATTCATAGATTTTGAACATAAATTCCTCACCGCTTGTATACTTTCGTTTTTGTTTTTTGTGCATTTATTGCAGAAATCATACAGAGTTCAAAAGCAAAATTCTTATCCATGATTTTTTTATAGTATACTTTGCAAAAGAATTACTTGTAGGTTTTAGTATGTATGTATGTATGTATGTGAAAATATATTAGCTTAATTCCTAATATTAAAAAAGATTTTATGCGAATTATTTGTTTGTCCTCTCATTTTAATTTTCTCTAACACTAAATTGGTTTTTTTGTCCTCAAATATACTTTAATTGGCATGTACAATGATGAAGAATAAAAAATAAATCTGACCTACTTAAAACCACAGAAAAAATATAAATGTTTAATCTAATTGCAATTTTTCTAACTTATATAGTGGATTCATAGAAAATAATGATAATAACTAATAATATTCATAAAACACATTTATCGAATGTGTAGTCAAAGAAGAAGTTAAAATTTGTTTTATAAGTTAAAAAATTATTACTTTCCCAAAAAATTATTATTAATTCAGTTTAGTTGACTCAAAAGTCGTCGCGATCTTTACCTCCGTGCATTGGATCATAGCCCATACTACCATCATATGTTGCCTGCTGATCATATCCTCCAGATCCTAATGAATATCCCATGGAATCTTGTGCGGGTGCTGGTGACATCATTGGAGTTGTTGCGCCTGAAGGAGGTCCAGCCATTGAGTATGGACTTGCACCAGCTGCCTTCTTAGCTGCGTATAAATTTGCTTCCTCTTGAGCCTTTCCAATGTTCTTCTTATAGCGAATACGCTTATTTCCAAACCAGTTGGATACTTGGGAGACAGTTATTCCACATTTTCTGGCTAATTCCTCCTTAGCTTCTTCTGACGGATATGGATTGCTTAGGTGGCTGTAGAAGTATTCATTGAGAATTTCGGAAGCTTGCTTGCTAAAGTTTCGTCGCTTGCGACGTGCATCCAAGAATCGTGATCTACATTAATTGATATTATTCATTAGTACTTTTTTTTTAAGCTATAAGTCACTGTTTGTATTACCTCAAGATCATGACGGCTTCGCATGTCGACTGTTTAAGTTGCATCTGAATGGAGCTGAATTTTTTGTGGATAATCTGTACCATGCGTTCAATTTCCTTCGGTGTAATGGGACTGTAATCGAAAAATGAGCAAAATTAATTAATTAATTCACAGGCTTATCAAATACAGAAAAGGTTTAGTAAATATTGGCAATGAAAATAAATTTCAATAATTACCGTGTTCTGCTTTGTTCACGTAAAAGATTCATAACGTGTGTGGTGAACTCGCTGCATGCTTGCTCGTACTTTTCCAATTCCTGATGATAAATCTGACGAATTTGGGCCAGTTTTGCACGATAATCCGAGTGTTCAATTGCGTTATCTTGAGACGGTCCCATATCAGAGAAATCCTCTGTTAACGACAATGCTTAAGATATTAAAAAATTGTGCATATGTCCATTTGTTTAACAATATAGTTACCTGATGCTGCTGCTGATGCGGAAGCGGCCGCGCCAGCCCCACCGCCCTTTTCAGGTCCAGCAACTCCCTCGGCTATTAACATGTTATCTAAACGCATTAATTGCGGATCTGGAGGTTCCTCTTCTTGTGTATTGCGCAATGACAAGACGGTCTTTTCCTTAATCTCACATAATACAGCAAATAGTACAGGTTTCATTCGATGACAATTTAATGTGTGCTTTCGTGCTTGTGCCTCATCTAACGACTGATCCGTAATATTCATTATTTGTTGGAGAATCTCTCCAATATCCTGCTTCCTCGGATCATCGACAGCTGCATCACTTGGCATTCCATAGGCTTGTGCGTATGAAGAATTGGAAGCGCTATGTGCCATCATTCGATTGGGATCTTCCATTTATTTCGGCCAGAAAATGCTGCAAAACAAAAGTCAGGAATATAAAAATTATTTTATTTTTTGCACTGCGTGTACGTTGTAAGCTCACAGGTATAATATTTGTCAACTAATCTCATAAACAGTCAAATTTATGACCAAGACACTGGACTTGCAAAATACAAAAGAAGGCAATAAGAGAAAAAAAGATTCAAACTCATTTCGAATGCATTTTTCTTTCCTTTTATATTATTTTTCTCTCACTCTCTCTCTCTGTGTATATGTCGATAAAGCGTTAAAGGTATGGCTGGAAAATTGTTTTATGGCAGTTGGGTAGACTTTTTGACTAACTAGATTTTTTTGTTAAAAATGTAACGGCTATAATAATTTTGAATTTTTTCTCATTGAAAACTTGATTGTAAACAAACAATTTAGCCAAATTTAGAATTCATTAAAAAACTTATTTAAAACTAGAAAAACAATGAAAAAAGGCCTAAGACAGACAACAAGGGTTCTATTCTTCTTGTTAAAAGCGTTGAAGTAAAGTTATTTTATGGATTTATGGTGTTTTTCGTCAAAACAAAATTTTGTAGGTTTTCATTCAAGTCATCGAATGAAATTTTAAATTTTTTGAAACCGTTAAATTTTGAATCTTTTTTGAATGAAGTTTGAATTTTTTGAAACCGTTAAATTTTGAATATATTGAAACCGTTAAATTTGTAATTTTAACACCAATACAGAACATGTGACAGAGGCAATTTCTCAGACATTCCACTTTTTTCCGACCATACCCTTAAGCATCTTCGTTTTCATTCCATCTCATCTTCTTTCTGTTATTATATTTTTTTTTCTTAGGGGAACAAGTTTTGTTTCTTAATCTTCCATGCATATATGTGTGAGCATATGATAGAAAGAGACGGAAAATTACAGAAGGTAGAAATTGTATCTGCACTTATGATGGGATTTGTTATGGAGAAATTTATTATTTCATGTCCTTAATTTAAAATTATTGAAGTTTTTCACTTATTAGCCACGTAAACTTAGTTATAGTATCCGAATTGCATGAATTAAAACAGTTTTGATGCTGCACAGATTTTTCTCAATAAGAGTGAAAGAGAAGGCACGATGATTTATGAGTTTTTTAGTCAGGAGGGTCGATTCTAGTTTAAATTTCTCAAATTCACTGCCAAAATTTACACCGAAAGTTAAAATTTCTCAAATATTAAGCTTCTTAGCTTCCATCCTTCCAAACATAACAATCATAAACCATAAAAATAAGCAATAAAATTGGATAAATTTTTGTACACAAAAATGCTACACGAAAAATTCTCCAAGACACCAAAATCAATTAAAATTGATAAAATTCTTACTTTTTATTAATCCCTTCCTAATGTGCACTCGGTTATGTATACTTTATGTAACTAATATTATTATTAAACACTTATAATATATGAGATTTTATTTTTTGTTTAAATGACTTTAAGAAAAAAATGGCCGAAATGACGAAGGGATAGGAACATACCAGATTTATGCTCGTCTATAGACTTATATGTTGTGCAATTCAAAATACTTTTGTTCGTTATAGCTTTATTTCAAAATTTTTTTTTTCTTTTCAGACAAACAGTATAAAAGTTAGATTCATTAATTTTTTTGTGTATAAAAATAAAATTATTAATGATTTTAGAATAAAAAATATTAACCATAAATCCAAACTAATACTTAAACGCGTTGCTTCTTCGAGTAATGTCCTTCAATGCCTGTTGAACAGAGAGCTCCTACTTCTGTATGTGACTTTTTGCTTGGTGTTTTGCGTTCATTTTCCGACTTTCGTTTACGAGACGTATTTGGTGATGCGGTTGGTGAATGCTGTGTTAAGCACTCGACATCATCAAAAACAACTTGTGCACCGCCAGTTTTTGTGCCAATTACGTCCCCTTTATAAAGTTTAGTCTCAAGCTCACCGTCTGTATCAGCTTCTTGTGTAATTAAGCAGTAACGAGATGTTCTGTTGTTTGTTATGTCCTTCATTTCTGGACTTGTTACTGTTTTTGTTCGATTATAGTAAGGCTGAAGGACTGTGCCTGGATGGACAATTGATGGTGCTCTATGTTCTAGCCATCCTTCATTTCCAACACTCTTTGAGCGACGATGACGAGGATTTGACATGACCGTTGTCTTAAATTGAATAAAAAATCATAATTTTAGCATTTTTAACAAAATAATTAAAAAATTTAAAGCTACTCACTTTTGGACGTGCCTTACGTTCACTTTGCGGCGCATTTCCTTCGCTATTTGAATTAAATTGATGAATTAAGTTTGAGACAGGACCAGTTTTAAAGTCATTATCATTAATAATGTCAGTAACTAGTCGAAGCTTTTCTTCCTGTGTTCTCATTTGATTTTCCATTTTGCGCTTCTGTTCATTCAACCTTACTTCCAATTCACGCTGCTTCCTATCATGTTCCTCTGCCATTTTATTATCAAACTTTCGGCGCTGCCTTTCCTTTTCATGTTCCTTTCTGTTGATTTGATGTTGCTTCTCATTCAAATCTTGTTCCATTTGTGAAATGTGTTCATCTTTATCGCGAATTCTACGATTTAATGTGTCAATTGTTGTCTCATATCTGAGAAGTTTTGCCTCGAGAACCTTCATTCGCTCGCGATCTTGACTTATTGTTGCTGTCACTGCTGAATTTTCAGTTTTTAACCGTATGTTCTCTGACTCCAGATTGTAAATCAATTGTCTGACCTCCTTTTCTGTAAAATTAAATTGAATTGAGTTATTGTAAGTTTGAAAAATAACGGTTAAAAATTATTTGAAAAATAACGGCCAAAAATTATTTTGAAAAATAACGGTCAAAAAATTAATTAAAGCTGGAATTACTTACGCCTAATGTCAAAATCATCAATAAGGCGCTTGCGGCATCTGATGCGATCTTCAAGACATATTATTAGTTCCTTCATTATTTCATTCATGTTGTCGTTTCTTAACTGGAAGTCGGGGAAGCTTGGCAGTTTGTAAATAAGTCCTAAATCAATTTCCAAGCTTTGTGCATCTTCCTGGCCATTTTCTTCAAGGACTTGCATAGCTTGACGGAATAATTGATTAGCCCTGCGCCTTCCTGGAGTCATGCCATTATCTAGTGTTGGTTTCAGTGGCGTTGAACGTGCAATTTGGACTTCCTGTGTTATTTCTGCAAATTTCATTACATGCGCAGATTCATCATAGTCTTCAGATCGTGGATTAACACAAACAATCATCTTTACTTGACCTTCACCATCGAAATAATTTTTGAAGAGATGTGTAAGCTTTGTGTCACGATATGGAACTTTCTTATTTCCTCCAGTTAACAGATTCTCACGTAAAATTTCCAAACAATTTCTTAAAGTCATCAATGAGTTGTTAATATTTCCAGCTTCACGAAGTCTTTGCCCGGTATTTTTTGTACGATTTGTTCTCTCAGAACCAGCCAAATCGACCAAGGATAGCTGTGAAACAGTGATTTTATCTCTGTCCTGTATAACATATTCCCCATTAATGTCAACTGGAGCTTGGACTAAACGGATCGTAAAAACTGAATGGCTACGACTTGATTCAGCATTAAGAATTGTATGACCCATACGTTTACGCTTTTGTCCTGTATGAAAAACATTTAATGCTTCCTCAACAGACTTTACTTCAACTTCGGTCACGCCATGAACAAACATGTTATGATTGTTATCTTCTCGGACGATTTTCGTCTGCAATGGCTGATTACGATTCTGATTATTTGTTGGTTCGAGTAAATCATAGCAGCTATTATTATAAATTTCAACATAAGTGATAAATACAGCATAACTATTATCTTCATCAATTCCTGAAAGTACTGTTACGTCTGACGAAGCTGTGGATGCAATTTCAATATCTGTGTCTTTACGTTCGAGTTTCATTAAGCGAGAATTAATTTCTGCTTGACGATGAAGCATAGCATCTGCTTCTGTCAGAATATCAAATCCATTTAATCTGTCTGGCTTAAAAACAAACTTTTTGGCTTGATAATCTGAGATTGTCTTGAATAAGACATCCAAACAGCGAGGCATAATTCCACGAAACTGTTTATTTCCTGTCATAGTGTAAGTTTTTCCAGATCCAGTAACTCCATAGCTGAATAACAATCCATTTCGACCTTTAATTAATCCCTCGACTAATGGCTGCGCAACAGTACAAAAAAGCTCTTGCTGGGATGAATCTACATCAAATATATGCTTAAAAACATATTGTGTCTCTTTGTTATTCGAAATCTTATAGTTTATAGCACTTTCTGGTGGAATAAGTGCGACTGTGGATGTTGAAACGACTCTAACGCATGAAAGATCCGATTGTGACTGCATAGGACGAATTCTACAAAATACTTGAACTGGATCCTTCTGTATAAGATTCTCTTTTGAATTGTGTCGACTTTTTGGAGTCTTTGGCGGTAACATTAAACGCGACGGGGTCGCTGGAGCTCGCATTTTCCTAATGATTTGATAAAAAAAACAGAATTCTTGGAATTCATTCCTACATTTTTATTTTTTTATATAAATACTCACGTAGATTTCATTATTCTTAACTTATTTTGTTCCAAACTTGATAATTATCACTTTAATCTTATTAATTAACCATTTAAGTAGCTAGTTTCTATGTATTTAATTAAATTTTGCACAAACTTGATGATCGTTTACTTTTCAGTTGAATTCAATTTAAAATTTGACCGTTAAAAACACGATCCATAAAAGTGATGCACAAGTTACCATTATTTTTCATGGAACTCCTTTATTCAAATGCTTTTAACGGTCAAATCTTCGGGGTGAAAAATAACGGACATATCATTTGGACGAGAAAAAATTGTGTATTAAAAAGTTTTATTTAATTTCTCTATGTTTAATTGATTAAAATTACTGTAATTAATTGTAAAACGTTCAATAGTATGCAAAGATTTTATTAGTGTCGTGGAAAAAAGTGTAGAATTAAGCAAAATGAGCGGAAATTCACCAATAACGATCCAAACAAGAGCATCTCGATTGAATACCTTAATTTTAAATCGTCCGGAAACATTGTCAAAGGAACAAAAGGAAATTTGCAGCGCAATCAATCGAGAAGGACTGCTGGATGCTTTATATCTGCTTTATGATGAATGCAGTAAGGATGCTTTGAAAAAGCGACATAAAAATATTCAAGATTTTGCTACAAAATGTAAGTGCTGCAAATTTTATGCCTGTATTTACCTGTATTTCATGAATTTATGTACCTATTTTAATCCCACAGATCGGCCGATTATTCGAGAAACGAAGCAGCTACGAGTAGGATTAGGTGACTTTGATGTTAAATCTCAAATTGGAAACGGATATTTCGGAGAAGTTCATGTAAGTTTATCTTTATGCTGGTCATAATGACAGTTGTTATTTATCACATACAAATATTTGAAATTAACAGCTCGTAACTGAAAAATGTACAAGAGATGTCTATGCAATGAAAACGATCAAAAAGGCTTTTGTAAGCAACTGTCAGATTCGCGAAGAACGAGATATCATGGTTTTAGGCAGGAAGTGTGAATGGATCACAAGATTACAGTATGCATTCCAAGATCGTGAAAACCTCTATTTAGTCATGGAATATTTGCCCGGCGGTGATTTATTGGGCTTAATGATTCGACATGGCGCATTTGATGAAGAATTAGTTAGATTTTATCTTGCAGAAATAGCGCTCGCAATAAATGCTCTCCATTCTCTTGGATTTGTTCATCGTGACATTAAGCCTGAAAATCTATTGCTTGATCGTTGTGGTCATTTGAAATTAGGCAAGTTTAATGGATTTATAATCATTATTGGATGTAATTTAATGTAAATATTTATTAATAGCTGATTTTGGATCATCGATTGCATTAAGTGAGGATGGAAGCTTTATGAGTATATCGCCTGTTGGGACTCCAGACTATATCGCTCCTGAATTATTGCAAATTCTCTCAACAAAAGGAAATCAAACATGCAATAAACTTGATGTACGTATTTTTAATTTTATTAATATTTTTGATAATTTTTTATTTGACATCTTTTCACAGGTTTCGTGCGATTACTGGTCAATGGGCATTATTGGATACGAAATGATTGTGGAAAAGACACCATTTCACAGTGAGAATGTTTTCGACACATACGAAGTTATTCAGAACTATTCAGATGATAAAAGATTAATGCAAGTATTGGAATTTCCAAAAGACGTAAGAATGACTAAAAATCTTAAGGATCTCTTAAATGGATTAATTACAAAACGTAGTCGACGAATGGATTATGACGAAATCACAGATCATCCATTTTTTAATGATATCAATTGGCATTCCTTAAGAGAACAAGTTCCACCAATAATTCCAACTCTTAACGGCGAAGACGATACGTCGAATTTTGATGATGTTGATAAATCACAAAAAAGGTCACCAGTATTTAAGAAATCTACATTTGCGTCAATTAACACGACAGAGTTTTCTGGAGAAGATTTGCCATTTTTGGGATATACTTATGTCTATGAAGAGTCATCGAAATTCCTAAAAGCAACGCCTAAATCATCAACAGCCACAGCTCAATTAGAAACGAAAATGTCAACTAAAATAACTGATCTTCAGCTCACAATTAAGGAACAGATGAGAGAAATAAAATTATTACAAAAGGATGTTTTGTGTGCTGAAAAGAAGGCAGCCCAAATGAATTCCTTAGAGAAGATTTACAGCGAGACAAAGGAGGACTTTGATTCACTAAAGGCACAACTTAAAGAGAAAATCACTGAACTTGCGTCATGTAAAACTGAAATAAAAACTCTCAAAACTGCTTTAAAAATTGAGGAGGAAATGAGGACAAAGAGTAATGCAGCTAATGCTGAGGTCCTGCAACAAACGTATGAAAAATGGGAAAGGGTCAAGACAAGGTCCGATGAAAATTTCATGAAACAATTAGCTGAAAAGAAAAGTGAATTATCAGAAATGAATGAAAAGGCTCAAGCACTTGAAATGGAGCTGGATGAAAAAATTAAGGAATGTCAGCATCTTAATAATACGCTTGAAAAATACAAAAATATGCTCAAGAAGGCAAAAGATCAAGCTATATCCGATAAATCTGATTATGAGGATGTTTGTCGAAAATTAACGGAAAATTCAGAGTCCAAAGTTCAAGAATTAAAGAACAAGTTGAGTGCTGAAACTAAACTGAGATCTGAACAAGAAAAAATCATTAAAGATTTACGTAAACAGCTTAATGAAGCTACAGATTGCAACAAGACAATTGTCGATTCACAGGATAAAACAGAAATGGAATTAACATCCACAAGAAAGCAATTGGGGAAGGAAATTGATGAGAATAATCGTTTACAAAAAGAAAAGAAGGAACTGGATAAGCTAATTAATGAAGCCAATCAAAAGAATGATGATTTGAGAAAGGATATAATTAAATTGCAGGAGGAAAACATTAAGAGACAATTAAAGCTGTCCAAGACAGTCACACAGCCAATTCAAATCGGTGGATCAAGAAATAGTTTTGAAGAGTTCCAAAGTGCGCATGGAAGTATGACAGAATTGAATGCTACAGATACAGAGGACTTAAAGAATGACTTAGCACGTGCTCGAGAAAATGAGGACATCCAACGTCGTCGAGCTGATAATTTGGAACAAGTTGTTGAAAAATTAGAACAAGTTGTTAAGAAATTAAATGCAACAGCTGACAATACAGTTGGGGGGATATTAGAGAAGAAAAATGAAAAATTGGAAGGGGATTTGGCTGCAGCAAGAGAACAGACAATAATCGATAGACAGCAGACAAAATCTACATATCTGCAACTGTATAAACTTGAGAAAGAAGTTGATGACTTAAAGCATGAAAAGACAATGTTTAATAGAAAATTGGAATCAGCTAATGACAAATGCTCAAAGGCTATTCACGATAAGGAAAGTTTGGAGCTTAAGATTAAGCAACAACTTGACGTGATCAGCACAAAAGAATCGCAAATTATTGACTTGCAAAAGGATATTAGAAATTACAAGTATGAGCTTAAACAGGAGCGTGAAAAATGGAGCTGTACAGAACGTGAACGTCTGGCTGAAAAAACTGAAATTATCGAAAAGGCATCAAAAATTAAAAATTTGGATGAAAAGATGAGAGAATTGACAAATAAAGTACGTTTGTTGGAACTAAAGGTATCTCAATTAACAGACGAAAAGGAAATTTTACAAAGACGAGTAAATGATGAAAAATCTCAGCGTCAAACATTCGATGAGACTGTAAAGGAACTGACAATTGAACTACAGCAAAAAACTCGAAATTATGAACTACTTATGGAAGCTGCAGCAACAACAGAAACTCAATTAAATATGATTGAAGAAATGCTGAATAAGGAAGTCCATCATAATAAAACAAATAGTGAGAAAATTGATGATTTGTGGATGAAACTTCGTAGTCGTGACGAGGAAAATTCAAAGCTCAAAAAGGAATTGACTCAGGAAAAGGGTTTAAAAATGTCTGCAGAGTCAATGAGATGTCAATTACAGAATGAGTGTGATGAGATGAAGGAAGAACTTCAAAATATCCAAATGCGAATGCTGGAGCTACAAAATCAATTAGTTAAAAAGCAGGAAGTCTTGTATGAGGCACAGGAAAATATTGAAATATCCAATTCCGATTTGCAGCATCTTCAGAAATTAAAAATAAATTATGAGAATGAAATTGTTATTCTTAAGGAAGAGACTACGAGGATTTTGACTGATTTTTATCGATCAAAGGAGGAAGCTAAGAGATTGGCAATGGAATTAAAGGACGCAAAAATAGACATTGATGAGTTAGGTCAGGAAAAAGATCATCTTAATACATTATTAAATGAGTTGAAAGTTCATTCAAAGGAACGGGATATTAGAACAGAAGCAACAGTCTCACAGCAGAAGAAACTTATTGACTACTTGACTAAACGTGTTGAGGAACTACAGAATAAGAAAAAGCGTGGAATTGCAGAAGTTCTATTCGGATCAAATACAAATAGCACTCAAATTCAGCCACCACAGACACCAAAAAGTGCCAGAAAGGAAAATATCCCACCAGTTCCTGCATCTGATAATACAAAATTAAAAAAGGCACAGGAAGAGCTTAAACGTGAACGAGAAAGAAATAATAAATTAAAAGAAAATTTAATGCTAACAAAATTGGAAATTAGAAAAAGTGCCAGCATGAAGTCACCAGAAAAGGATCATGCAGTTTTAACACGAGAATCGACAGTTGAGTCTATTGCTCCAAATGCTCCAGAGGAATTTTTAAAGACAATTACAGCAACTGTCCATGAAGAACCAAGTATGAAACTTCAAAGAGAAAATTTCCAACGTGACTCGTCATCATCGCCTAAATCTCATCACTTTGCCATGACTATTGAAACTGCATCCCCGTCGCCAAATATTCCACCAACAACTTGTTTAGCATGTGATAAATTTATCCTTGTTGGACAACCATATTGGCAATGTAAGGAATGTAAATTGTCTGTTCATAGAAAATGCCGTGGAATGGTTAGAAGCTCGTGCCTTATGAATGACGGAATGGTCTCATCATCTTCAGAAACAACTTCTACATCCACAACAGCAACATTGAATGACAGCAGACGACGTGGCAAGAAAGTTCAGTTAGACGATGTTGACGGAATTAAGGCATTTGACGATTCATCGTCTATTGGAAGTGGCAGTGATTTGATTCTAAATTCATACAGCGGTGATCATATCTTATGTTCCTCAAGGTTTGGTCTTGGCTGGGTTATGACATCCAGTCCTAGGATTAATGCTGTTTATGAGCTGACTAAAAACGTTATCCTTTTCGGTAAGTGATGTGATTTAATTCAGTTTAAACTTCTGTCTGAATGCTTTTACTTTTAACGGTTATTTTTTGAATTTTTTCGACTGTTATTTTTCAAATATTTTTTGACCGTTATTTTTCAATTTTTAAAACTACCAGCTTTTAATAAAAACAATTTTCCAATTTCACAGGTTGCTCGAATGGACTTTACTCATACCATATTGACGACAATAAAATTGTTCTGATCAAAGGAATCAACAATGTCAATTATTTCTCAATCAAACCAAACCTGACAAAGTCTATAATTATTGGAGATAATGGAGAGAATTTATATGAATGCGATTTGCGAGTACTTATGAATAAGAGTCATCAATCGGGACTGCTTGAGCCAAAATTAAATATTCAAGTGATTGATTTGTCTATTGCTAACAGATGTGGTGATGAGAAATGGCACATGGTTGAATTACACGGAACTACAGAACATCTTAATGATTCTATAGCCATAGCTGCAACATCATCAAGAATGGTCATCCTTAAGTACGATCCAAAAATTGGAAGATTTAAACCAGTTAGGTCATTAGACACAGTCACAGCCATATCAGATATTCTTTTTACACAACATTCAGCTATTGTTGCATGCGACAAGTTCTTTGAAGTTGACTTGAATTCCTACGTAGCTGAAGAATTTTTAGACATGAGTGACTTAAGCTTAAGGCCAACGAAAAATAGTCAACCGATGAGCGTTTTCCGTGTCAATTCTCGTGAATTCCTTTTGTGCTTTAAAGACTATGGAATATTTGTGGATGAATATGGCTTGAGGGCACGCGAAGAGAATATCCACTGGATGCATGAACCAAGAAGCTTCTTCTTTAAAAACTTTTTACTCTACGTCATACACGATCAAAGTATTCAAATCTTGAAGATTAACAATAGTGCTAGAAAGCATGAGAAGGATTCGCTTACTGATTTTAGTCAGTCAAAGACATTCATGACAATTGATGGTGATAAAAAGTTTACACACAATGGCTGCACAAATGCTTACTGTGTCAACATCCTGAAGAACACAAAGAATGAAAATGGACATAATCTACAAGATCTCATATCCATCGATGCTGAAAAAGTATTCAAAGTCAACTTAAATCGCTCCTTGACATCGCTCATTTCCGATTCAGACACATCTCTTGCCACATTAAGTACAGCATCAAGTAGCGGTGCCGATACGATAAATTAATTATGAACATATATATATTTTTTAATTCGTGGATCTTTTATAACTGCATATTTCTTATTATTATTTACTAAATCATTTTTTTATTAATTATATTTTTTTTTGTCTTGATCTTGATTTTTTAATAAAAGTTTTCATTTTTTTATTCATTGACTAATTAATTAATTACTTTGCTGGATGTTTTACTGTGTGACATTTTTTGCAGCTTCCTGCTGCATTTCGTTTTCTATTTCATGAATTACACTTTCGCCAACAAAACGAATTACACGTCTCGTGTGATTCTCGTCTAATGTGAATCCTTTGTAGATAGCTTTAGCCAGATTTTTCGACTCATTAAAGCCTATTTCTGTACAGTATTGAAGACACTGGATTGCTTTACTTGGCTGTTTCTTAACAATACATAATTGGACATAATCTTCCATAGAGACATAGTCTGGCTCACCTAATATTTTCTGTTGGTCATTTAGAAGCTTCTCCATAATTACTGAGGCTCTGTCGACATCTTCTGATGTGCAAATTATTCGAAGGATGTCTCCTAATAATTTTCCCGTCCACACAACTGGCTTTGATCTAAGTTCATTCTTCTCTTCAATCTTACTCCAAATATCCCATGCAATGTGACTAAATGTCTCTTTTAAGTTCTCTTGTGTCTTAATTGTCAAGTCTGGCTTATTTTGCAGCATAATTCGGACGATGAGAGCAAGTAAAGTGTCACGACTTATTTGCTCAAAACAAATCATGTGTGACCATAAAAGTGGGATATTCTCAATTGATCCAGTTACTTCAACAGCTTTAAGTATTTCTTCCATCACAGATGGCTCGGGTATGTAGACGTGTGGAACTAAGAGGTGATAATAATCAGCCATGAATTTCTCAAATGGCTCTGCTTGAACTAGTAATGTAAAGTAATTTCTGTAGTATATTGATTCTTTATAGGAATCTCCAATTAAATTATAATTCTCGCCTTGATGTAAAAAGGCATCAACTCGTTTTGCCAAATTTAAGTCATACAGATGATTCCTACAAACATCCATGGCTGTAACAAAAAACATTGTGTCCTTAATGTCACGCATTTCAAATTCTTTTCCTTCAATTTCATTCAGGATGTCTACTAAAACGTGAGAGACTGGACCTCTGTCTCTACAGAATGTATGTAAAATGTGATAATAACTGGCTAGTGATGGCTCAATTCCGATATTTTTGAATTCTGTCATAATCTGTATGGTATATTCCTTAGCATTCTTAGTTCCCATTTCACTGATGGAATTTAGGCATGCATTTAATGTTCCAAGATTTGGACTGATTCCTTTTTCATTCATTGTTTTAAGCAAATCCAGTATAAAGGTCCATCTCATATCAGCATTCTCTTTAATAAACCTAGCAACATTGAGGATTGAATTGAAGCTGTCAACATCCAATTGGATATTATTAGCTAAGCAATCTTGGAAAATGGCATATGCCTTTTCAACCTGATAATATTTACACATTCCACGAATTATGCAGGCATAAGTTTGAGGTGTTTTTGGTTCAATCTCATTATACAGTTGTTCAGCTGTGTCATTATCTTTCCATGTTTTTCTGTTGCGTTCCTTTAATCGTTGATTCTGTCTGAACCATCTTTCTTCGACCATGTCCTCTTCCAGCGGTTCCTCACAGTTATAGAAGCATATTAATTCCAAAAATGCCTGTTTCAACTCGTTTGGTATCTCAACGTTATTCTTTTTCAGCAACGAGTACACAAGAATCGCATCATTAACATGAGAATGCTCAATGGATGTTACAAGATCCGAAAGTTCCACTTGACTTTCGATTGTAAACATTTTTGTTGGAATAAATGCCTCGATTGGTGGCTCAGCTTCTCGATGCTAAAGTATATTAACTATTAACACACATCCAGGTATAAGAAAATTAGTTAATTTACCTGAAATAAGTTACTGTGTTGTTGACGGATAAATTTTGCAGATTTCCGTCCAGATTCCATAGCCAATGCAAACGATCGCTTGCCAACATTAGATAATGGAATCAAGTAAGGATCATCATGGTATTTATAATGAGCAGCTGTTGGATCAAAGCCCACAGTTTGAGATAATGCTCTTAAAATTGAAGTTGGTGATCGAGGAACATAATTTGGAATTTCGATTTTCTCTTCCATTTCGCTGGATGTTGCAAAGTATCTCCTACATCTCGATAATGACGAACGATTTAAGTACGAAACGGAACTAATAGATCGCCTTAAATGCTGCATTTTGACTAAAAATTATATAAATTTATGTTTTCTGAGGAATTATTTTTTAGCCTAAACTTCTGCACCACTGAAAATCCTGTAAAATTATTTTTAGGTTAAAAAAGATCCAGTAAAATTAAGTGTTTAATTTCTTTATTATTTCTATATTTTAATCGGATGACATTATTATGGATCTACATTAATTTGTTACGGAAAGCTTATTTATGATAATCCATTTGATTGTTTCTGGATTAATTGCGCAAGACGATTTGTTATTAAAAGTGATGTATCTATAAATCGATCAACACAATTATTTAGACAGGTTTCTGTTCTGCTGTCTAGTTTTGATCCAGGCTTGTCTACGCATTTATCCCAGCAAATGTCATTGAATTCGTGAATCTATAAAGATTATCAGAAATAATTAACAAAATCATGAAATTATTTATTTTGTTAATATTTTACCTGTGCATTAACTTGAGCTCTTTGTTTTTCCACCAATAAGAACTCTTGCAACTCGGAATCAACTTTATGATCACCTCCGCTAAGATCCAAATCTGACATTGTGATTAAATTAATTAAACTTTTATTTTTTCAGATGGAACTTGTGAAATCTCCTTGTATTCGACACACCGTTTTATGTTAGCTGATTTTAAGGAATTATGTCTGTCTGTCGTAGCATTTAGCGGCGCTTTTTATTTACAAACTGCTACCTACTTAGAATCAGTCAAGAATTTTAATAAAAATACGAAAAAAATGCCCAGAAGAGATTATCGTGAAAGGCAACGCAAAAAGACTAGATATTCGTCAGATTCTTCAGATGATTATCGTGAAAAAAGGTCAAGATCCCGTCGAGAAAAGTCACGATCAAAGAAAACCACAAATTCAGACAAATATAAAAGTAGCCGCAAAAGAGCATCATCCAGTTCGAGCAGTTCTTCGTCACGCAGTCGTTCAAGCAGCACAAGTAGTGAAGATTCTAGAAAAAAGTCACGAACAAATCATTCAAGCCGGTCGTCTTCAATTCATCAGAAAAAGTCAGCATCAGTCCAAAAAGAACGTAAGTCTATTAATCGATTCTGTGATTCCATGAAATTATGCTTAATTTCATCATCTACAGCTGAGCAGCAAGCCAAAAAATTCGAATTGGACGAACTATATAAGGAAAAGGATAAAGTAAAGGTTCTGGAGGAAATTGAATCAGATTCGTTTAAGCAGGCAACTTTTAAGCAATCGTCATCCAGTAAAATTATTGTAGATCTCGAAATGGACAAAATAATGCTACCAGTCACATCCGCAGCTCCACAAGAAGACGAAAGCCTAATTCATCCAAGTTTTCTAGGTGACAATGAAAAACGAGTAGACAAGTGGATCAAAAAGCTGTATATTTATCGGAATCAATAAGCTGCGAATTGAACAGACTGAAATTTATTAATCTTAATCATGTGAATGTGCTTAAAAATGGATAAAAATTATTTTTCCTATTTATTTTCTTCCTCAACACTTTCTGGATCCTTTTCAGTGCTAAATTCTTCAATCTTTTCTGGATCCTTTTCAGTGCTTAATTCTGGATTTTCTGGTACAATTTCTTGTGAGTTGTTGTCTTCCTTTTCAGCTGGAAGAACTATAGTAGTCTCGATGGCTTCGTGAGAGTTTTCATCGTCATTTGTTAGTTCCTTATTACTTCCAGACAATTCCTCATCCTCAGATTCGCTTTTTTGGACTTCAATTTTGGGTTTTTTTGCTTTATTTTTTTGTTTAGACTTTTTCTTTTGCCTTTTTTCGCGTTTTTTGTTGGTCTTTTCTTCAGCAATCCGTTGATTTTCCTCTAATTTATCCTGGAACTCAATGTCAAGTATCTCTCTCTCACTAAGCAACTTCATATGCTTTTGTCGTGCATATTCCTTTCGTCTCAAGTGACGATAAACATGAAATTCACCTGATCCAGCGCCTGCACTACTTCCCATTACATTCCTAATAAAACTTGGTGGAACATATTCTTTATCTCTTTTTTGATTCTCTGGTATTATAACTGGTTTATCCTAAAAGATAATTAACATTTTAAACGATTTGAAGAGTATTAAATAAAAGTGTTTATTACCGGATTCTCCATGAGTTTATTGAGCTTAGCTCTTTGAATGTCAGCTAAACTACGTTGTACAAACTTCTTCTTCTCTTCATTCTGCTTACATTCATTCTTAATCTCCATATTTCAAGCTTAATTAATTTTCAAAATAAATTTCAGGAGTTGTTTACAAACATCAAGTTAAAAAATTCAAGTGCTTCAAGGAAAAATGAAGCGCATTTCGAAATTTCAAGTAAATTACACAGACATTCAGACATAATAAACACCCGCTGATCAACAAAAAGCTAACAAATGTAAACATTACAATAATTTACTTTAACGGCTATTTAAAATTTGAATTAATCGTTGTGTAGAATTCCTGACCGTCTTAAAAGGAGCTTCTTAAAATTCAACATTTAAAATTTAATTCATCAAATAAATATGGAAATACCTTCATAAATTAATTAAAAAGTAGTTTATCTTGTATTTAAGTATTCAGTAATTTAAAGTATAGTGAAAGTATCACGCAAAATCACCGAGAAAGTGAAATAAATTGATTTTTAAAATGCCACCCATTGAAATGCAACAACAAAATCCACAACCACAACAACAAACGTTAGTATTAATTTTAGTCACTTCCTCGTCGAAAACATCCAATTTTCAAGGCAGACAGTAAATTTCACTAATGATATTCCTAATAAATCCCATCCACTATTTTCAGTGCAATGATGCAGGATGTCACCGGCGGTTCCATTTCTCTTTCAATGCTCATAGATTTCATCGTTCAAAGAACCTACCATGACCTTACTATTCTGGCTGAGCTGTAAGTTAATCTTTTGGCTTAATATTCTGAATTAAATTAATAGGTTTATAAATATTGTTAAAGGTTGCCGAGAAAGACAGATATGGAACGGAAAATTGGTAATTTAATTATATAATATTGCAAAATCAGTACCTTAATTTGAATTATTATTGTTAGAAATCTACAATTTCGCTGCCCGAACGCGACAACTGTTTATCAGGCTACTTGCTCTTGTAAAATGGGCTAATTCAGCATCAAAAGTCGACAAATCTACTGTAAGTTAATTTAGATAATCATGAAAATAATTGAGATGATTCATGACTTGTTTACTTTGTAGCTTATCATGAGTTTTTTGGAGAAACAGTCTATGCTATTCATCGAAACTGCAGATTTACTGACAAAAATGGCTCGAGAAACTCTTGTTCATGCACGATTGCCGTCTTTTCATATTCCTGCTGCCGTCGAAGTCCTTACAACTGGATCCTATAATCGTCTGCCTCTGTGCATCAAGTGAGTTGTATAAATTCTACTTATTTTACTATTTTAATTAAATAATTTATTTTCAGGGAAAATCTCGTAAAACCAGATCCAATTTTGCCACAAGAAGTAGACACGACACTAGCAAGATTAAATCAAGTGATTCAGCATCGTCTTGTTACGGGAAATTTACTTCCACAACTCAAGAAATTTAAAATTGACAAAGGTCGTGTCACATTTAATGTTCCAAATGAATTTTCTGTGTCTCTTACTATGATGGGCGATGCAAGTGACGTTCCATGGCGTCTATTGGACATTGATATATTAGTTGAAGATAAAGAAACAGGCGATGGACGTCCATTGGTCCATAATTTACAAGTCAATTATATTCATGAGCTCATTCAGCGACGTCTTGTCAATACGAATCAACAAATGGCTTTATGTGAAGTCTATAACTGTCTCCATTATTTCTGTCAATCACTTCAACTGGAAGTTCTATATACACAGACTTTACGTCTATGTCGCGATCGATTAGATGATAATATTCATGTTGATGAATATTCTCTTGGAAATAAGTTGACTGTATCATATTGGCGTGAATTATCTGGAAGTAAGGAAGGCAATAAATCAGAAATGAGATACCGCATAACTATACAGTCAGATTCCTCAAATTCTTTGGCTGTCTTTCATTTCCCATCAACATCATTAGGAACGAAAGATTGTGAGTCAAAAGTACGTGAAAAAACGGAATTAGCAGTTAAAATGCTGTCAATGGAAAGACTCTTAGTCCATACAGTTTATTTCCGAAGTGTTGCTCGCTTGACGGACATGCAGGCTGAATTTAAATCATTTATGAAAGATGTCGAAAGTAATTTACAAGGAACAACTGCAATTTTAACAATTCCTGTATTAACACCATGTCTTCGTGCTGAACAAATTCATATTACTGTTGATACTCATACCGGCCGATATCATTGTCATGTCCCAAAACATCCAGATTGCTCAATTATGAATGATATGCAGGCTGCACTAAATTCAGATCACTCAAAATTGCCTGAATTAGTAATCGAACTTCGTTACTGGCTGGTTAAGAGGCGTTGTGAAAAGACTTTACAGCATTTACCAGCATCAGCCAAAGAACGATTGCCAATCATTACATCTCCAGCACATCCAGCAACGAAAATTGGAAAGCATAAAATGTTTATTCAATTACATCGACATTCTAATGTCATTCTCATTGTTGGATTTAAATCAAAGGAATCAAACACAAATGAAATGGAATATACCTTCTATTTGGTCTACATTAAGCATGTCCCTATTATGGATACAAATTCAGACGAACAATTACTGGATGGCGGAACTACATCAAATAGTGCACCGAGTCAATCAAGCAGTGATATTCCGAAAATGTTCTTGAGAGTTATGACAATGGTCGAATTTGATACATTTGTTGCTACACATGGATCAGGAACGAATGTAATTAAGAAGAACGATGACGATGAAATTGGATTGAAGAGAAAACTTGGCGATAATTCAGGACCGCCCATCAAACAAGCTAAAACAATCGCGCCAGCTTATTTCATCCCTGAATTGGCACATGTCGTAGCTATGTGTGACGAGAAGCTTCCATTAGTCGCAATCGCACAAGAATTGTCGAAGAGAAATATTCCCCACAGTGGTTTGCAGGTAACTTTTAACAGTTTTAAGAAGTACAAAAATCAATATTTCAAATTTAACGGTCAAAAAATATTTGAAAAAAATTTGAAAAAAATTTCAAATTTAAATTTGAAATTTAACGGTTTTTATAAGATTTTTGGAATTTTATCCTTCCATGACTAAATTGAAATATCTTCTTACAGGACGAAGCGCATGCATCCTCATTAGTTTTGCATTTATTGACACTTCCATCGCCATTTGACATAAATATTCATACAACGTCACTTGAGAAATCATCGCCAGAAAAGGATAAAGCAGAAAAGAGTGAACCACCAAAACAAAATCATTATGAAAAGCAGCTCTTCCTTCAATCATTTGTCACAAAATCAATTTATAATGCATTGATGAAGCGACTTTTATCAATTGCTATTCGAACGCAAGTCCACAAGACAAATTTGCCACGTCTTTGGCTCCTTGAGTTGATATTTTACAGCACACCATTACAAACTGTCCATTATAAGGAGCAAGGACAAAGACGTGCTGTATATTTCCAATATGAAATGCTACCTGTTGAATCTGTTGGAAAGACAATTGATGCAATGCTGAGTGACTGGATGAAAATTGTTCTCCTTTATGCACTAATTCATGACTTTGCTGAACTTTATAATGCTGACAAATATAATTTAAAGAATATTGTGACAATCAAGTCTTACAGCTACACGAGTCTAGTGCTTCTTTATGGAATACAAAAGGAATATTGCGTAAATATTGAATGGTCCGATGAGACTAAACAATTTCAAATGATCTTCACTGGAAGTAACTTATTTGTTAATCCACATACATTATTAAAGGATCAATTACAAAGTCATTTAAATGCTCATCATAATTTGGCACAAATTGTTCACATTTTACACGAGACTCATCAGCCACTGTCATCAATTGGTAAATTGCCTGTAATTCCACAGCTTGGAATTCCAAATCCAAAAATTCCTGTGCTGTCGTTCTGCATAATTCCACAATCACCAACTTTATTGAGAATTGCATTTCAAGGAGTATATTGTTTGGAAATTCGATTGAGAGGTGGAGGCTTAGTTTCTATTCGTGATGGAGCTTATAGCCGCTTTGATCGTGTAAATGTTGTTATGGAATTTATACCAACACAAGGTCTCAAAGGATTCCTATCGAAATATGTTGATGAAAATGCAGTTTATCGTCGACGATCACAATCTGAAGATGACAATCCACCATCCCCAATACCACAATTAGACGAAAATGCACAATGGGGTGGTGTACGAGGCCCAGCAAGTCCTAGAATTGATTCTGGATTAAGGTTTGCAGCTCCAGCGACTCCTCCTTCAACTTCTAATCCTCATACGCCTGCAAGCCCTCATCCAGCTTCTCAGCAACAGCATCAAAGTTCTCAACATCCAAATTTCAATATGACCTCTCCACCAACCCACATCCCACATCCTTCACCTGGATTTATGCCTCCTTCGTCGCCATTAAATCAACCAAGTCCAATGACTATGTCGCCAGGTCCAAATATTTACTTACAAGGACATGCTGATAGCCCGTTTGGAGCTCAAATGTCACCAGCTGCTGCTTCAGCATGGCCTGCTTCTCCTGGTATGCCTCCTAGACCATCCCCTCGTCCTGGACAGTCGCCTGATCATAAATCTTCACAAATTGCAGCACCACATCATTCGAGAGTTTTACCAGCAAGAAGTTGGGCTGGTGCAATTCCAACACTTTTGACACAAGAAGCATTTGAGATTCTCTGTAAGCCTTGTCCGTTAAATGGAATTCCTGGTCCTGACATGAGTCCACTTGAACGATTCTTGGGCTGTGTATTTATGAAGAGGCAATTACAACGAATGGTCAAAGAAAGCGTAAGTATTGGTTCTGTAATTTGGTTGGAAATAACGGTCAAACAGCGAGAAGATAACAATTTTACGCTTTTTACGATTTTATATGCTATTAAGGATTTCTGAAGAATTTTTCGTCATTTTAATATTTTTGTCTACTTTTTTTTACATATTTGAACTATATTCGTTTAAGAATATATTAGTTTTCAATTATTTTTGCTCAGATTGAGAAATTTTTTTCTTCTTTTTTAATACAAAAGTTTTTTACGCTTTCTGGAAACTACCTATAAATTGTTACTAAACATTTAAATTTCTTTATACCCTACAGAACTTTGCACAGTCACCGACAGTTGAGCCAGGCGTAATTTTGTTCCGAGTAGAAGGTCTTCAATGTCAAGTTTTCTCAAATCCTGACCACATGCAGTCACTTCACGTTAAAGTCTCGCAAGTTATGATGGGACCGCAAGATATGAAGCCACCATATCAATGGAGTCATGATGATTTACAGACATTAGAGACATACTTTGAACAAAAAGTTGCATCGCCACCTTATCGTCAATCATCAATGTATGTCTTTATCAAGTTCTTTGTGATTCCGCCGTATGTTTTGAAGGATATTATTCAAATATTGAGATTAGACATGAAAGCTGAACAGTGTAAATCGATGGGACTTCATTATACAGTGACGCTTTCGTTGAGAGCTTCATTCTCTGTGCTGCCAATTATTCCTTTAGGTGCACCAGCTATGGTTAATACAAAGAATAAGCTGTTATTTTTCGTAAGTTTCTTTGAATATATTTATTAGCATATAATTGATGTATTTTCATATCCAGTCCATCATGGGATTTAAGTTGAGTTTATAATCTATTCAGCAGATTAATTTATCTCACTTTTGATCCTACGTTATTGATATTTCATATGTTTCCTCTATATTTCACAGTTGGAACTGACTCGAATAACTGATCAACCAAATAATCAACAAAGTATCGTATTTCCGATGATTTACGACATGGTCGCACATGTGTTGCAGCTTGCTGAGAGAAGAGATGTAAATACACCGATTATTGTAATGCAAGCTGTAAGCATGCAATTGAGGAAATTCTATGAGGAACGACAAGGAATGAATACAGGGGAACCGACATTGTATGCTGCTGTTTTATATTTATTAGCAAATTTGACTCTACCGATGCAAGGACAGGCACCACAAATGCAAGTTCCACCTCACATGATGAATCCAAACATGCCAGCTAATATGCCCGCAAATATGCCTCCCAATATTCCTGGAAATATGCCTGGACAATTTATGCAGCCTCAACAGCAAATTCCACCACAAATGAATGCTATGGATCAACAACACAATCCAATGCAACCCAATCAAATGATGAATCAAATGGGAAACTGAATGTTAATTAGAAGGTACGACTTGGAAGATCGCGGATATTGAAACGTTTTGATTACTTTATTAAAACTTACATTTATGTATTGTCACTTGAAAATTTAAATGTCCTACGAATAAATTTGAATTATTAAAAAACCTATTTTTTGCTTTTAAAGATTTTTTTAAATTACAGTTTAATTATAGTTGATTCGAAATTTTGGTGTGTATATCTATGAAAAAGTTTTAGTAATAAAGTTCCAGATATTTTAAGAAGTTAATGATATCAAATTTTTTTCTCAGTTTTAACGGTTTTGTAGAATTCAAAAGTTGCTGAGATTTTTTTGTAAAAACTCCTTCTAAATTTTTCAAAAAAATTCAGTTGAAAGTCATAGTCAACAATGAAATTATCAGTTTAGGTAAAATAATTTAATTAATGTGGAAATAAAGTGTTAAGTGCAGTCAGTGAAGTTTTAGTGAAACAATAAGCCACCAATGATGTCAAGAAACATGCTAGGATGTGAATGTGGAGGTGAGTTTAGAAAGATTTTATAAAAATTTTTAAATTTCAATGGAATAAACTTGACATAAAAAGATTCCAAGAATTCAGTGCCTTTTGCATGATTAAACTTATGAAATAACAAAAATATGAATTAAGGATAAAGTAAATTTTCCAGAAAATTCATATTTTCTCTTTAGTGACACTTGCGACATCTTTTATCAGGATATTGAAAATTTTCCGTCGTTTCTTTGAATTTTCCCGTTGTTTTTCAAGATTTTTCATTAAATAAAAATATCTAAAATCCTTTTGATTGATTTCGTTGAACTGTATCGATAGTTTAAGTGCTATATCTCCAGAATGTTCAATTTAAATCCTAAATTACATTTAATGGTCAATTAGCAAATAGTATCAGTTCTGATATTCCTTGATAAAATTCATTCATGAAAACTCGCTGTGAGGGGAAGAAAATTTCCATTCGTAGTGCCAAAAGTACATAAGAGAAGCATAAAAAAAATCTTTGATTGTGTACGAAGCCGAGCAGATCCGAAAATCTATGTACACATCCGAAAGGAACGCAATGTGTTATTTCACTTTCACTATTCTGTTGATTCGACAGAACAAAAAGAGTAAGAAGGAAGCAGCTGAAATAAAAATGTGAAAAACTTGTATGCCAAAAGAGAGAGAGAAAAGTTCAGTGAGAGCAATGCGGCACATATTTGTAGAGGATTTTCCTAAAGAATTTGTCTCACCAATACGCACGCATGTCTGTAAGTTTTATGGGATAAGAAGGAATCAGAGGATTTGTTTTGTAATCAACTGCAACTTTTTTTTATCAATTGATGCTTGTTCCTTCTTATTGTTCTTTTTGTTTCTTTCTTTGAGTCTTATTTTTTCATTCTTTTTCTACTTCCAATGAATGATGGATTTCTTTTATTATTCTTACATCCAATGATGTATTCTCATTGATATATTATTCTATCATTGATTCCGTTGAAGAACACATCGGAATAATTTGATAAAGAAGAATGTATGGGAACCTCTTTTTTTGTTGTAGCACGGATGATGATCATGATGGATTACATTATGCATTCTCGTTGCATGATGTCTGATTCTTTGGAATGGATCAAATGTTTGAGTAAAGATCTTTAATCTAGAGGACTGTCTTGTAAACCGTTTTTGGTTTGCAGCACACTTTAAATTACCTTAATTTCATCGAAAAATTGAAAATCCCCCAAAACTGATCTAAAATGTTTCCAGCGCTACATCTATTTGCCGTGACACACAATTTGGAAGACACTGATCTAAAATGTTTTTAAAAAACTGGAATTCTTCTTAATATTTATTAGTCAAACATTATATTTTATTTATTTTAAAATCAAGTTTTCCTGAAAAAAGAAAATTTATATTGATAAAGCACTGTTCCTACATAAAGATTGTAACTTGAGAAAATTAATTTTTATAAAGAATTATTTTACAGAATCCTCTCAAAAGTTCAATGATTTTTACAATAAATTCTCGATAAAGATGCAAAATTAGGTAAAATATCAGACAATTTGGCTTGAATTATTTAAATTTGTAATTTTTTTTGTAAGAATCACCTGAAGATCTTCTATCAAGAAAGCAACGTAGAAATCAATTTTCATTCCTCAATTGTTTTCGATTTCAAAAATAACATAAGAAAAGGGAATTCTCAGAAATGATACAATATTAATTTCTTAAAATGGATGTGCTTTTTAGGGAGAAGTCTGAAAAAGTTCAAGGTCTCAAAAGGAAAGAAAAATGATTGAAAAGTGATTCTTAAAAATATTGCGTGGGATATTTTGTCGATTGTAAATTACATAATGCGTATGAAGTTTAATTTTTTATTGGCACAATTTATTTTTGGATTATTCGTAACATTTTTGATCTGATTTGGCTTTGTTACTGAGCACAATTAAGCTTTTTGCAGATTTTAGTGAATTTGATCTAAGCTACTATCAATTAATAATTAGTTTCTTCGTTATCTGTTACATTTCTAACTGCTGTACACATATTATAAGAAGTGTGATAAGGATATTGTATAGCACCTATAACTTGCAGCTCCTAGTGGGGTCCAATTCACCTCATTGATGATATTTCTGTCTGCAGCGATTAATAATAAGTTGTAATCTCTATTCTAGAATCTATGGATTCGTCAAGTTGTGAACTCAGGGTCACTGTGTCACTGATCCATCTCAAGTCGTATTGAATTGATGTAAATTCTATTATCATGGGGCCTTTTGCCATTAGGCTAAAAAGATGTGCATTAAAATCCCAGAACAATCTGCCAAGAAAACTTAAACATCCATGAATCTTGAGTTTCAACTCTAAAATCCATAAAAATGCTACAGAAAGTCAACGATAGAAAGAATTAACTTGAAATATTGCAAAACTTTATGAAAATTCAATTTGTTAAAAACTTACTCTTAAAAATACAGCAATACAGCCAACTGTTCATCTAAATTGCAAGAAAACAACCAAAAAAAAGCGAAGTAGAAGTGAAGATATTAAAAAAGTTTCCTTCATAATTAGCTGTTCAAAATTTTCTAGAAAGTTAGAGCGTCATATAAAAAAAAGTAAAATAGCAAATAATAATTTTTTAATGCCGAATAGAAGTAAAAATGAACAGCAGTAATAAGAAAAGAGCAAGAGGCGATATAAAGACATAAAGTTTCATCATCTTAACAACAGTTAGAAAATTACAGCCATTTGGAGTGAAAAGGAAGAAGAAAAAAACGAAGTATGCAGTAGAAAAAAATATTACGATCCATAAAATTGATCCATAAATCTAAGCGCCAAATGGAAAATTTCGAAGGAAATTAAAAAATATATTGCAGAAAATGGGGTTGAAATAAAGTGAGCTCAGAAGGCTGGGTGTGAGATGACAATAAGAAACTAGATGAGACGACTTCATTATTCTGTGGGGTTATTGATGAGCAGTTTTTATTAGAAAAGTTATACTTTTTTTAAGGTTCTTTGGACGTTCAGTGTCTGTAAATCCATTCATCTTGCGCCGTGAGTATGGCAACAAGAGACCCGAAACGAATGGTGCGTTGTTTGCATTTGTGTACCATTCTTTGCATGTCAATGGGGATATAATCAAGAACAATCAGCTACAAAAAAAGTCAGTTGGAAATAATATTGCTGATAGCTTGTTATGACGCATTCATTTAATGATCTTACGTAGAATTTTAGAAACTTTTTCTCACAAATTTGAACTCAAAATTATCAAAGGCCGGGTTGGTAGGGGTTTGGTGCTGTGTTACTAGGTAAAGGATGGTTTAAAATTTCCAGTTTTGGGTGGACGTTAGAAATTTTACGAAAAGGGACTGGACTTTTAGGGGTTTTCTTAAAAATTGAATGAAAATCTTTCGTCTGGTCCCCTAATAACACTAGCTATGTGCCTGGTGAGCGTCATTTGTGAGCGACCTCTTACCTGTGATTACAGAATTTCCTAAAATTAAGCGTAACTGAAACTTTGAGTCAATTTTGATAAGAAGTAGACAAGGGGAAGACATGTCACTGCCCCGGAAAAATGTTTTGTTGTTTGGTGATACTTCCCCTGGTAGTAGATGACTTTGATTCAAATTTGAATTTCAAAGACTATCTTGTATGATCATCTAAGAGCCATGGGGAACATTTTTATGAATAATTAATTTTATTTAATTTTTCTAGATATTGATTGTGAAGATGCTATCACCTATTGCTCATAAGTCACTCAATTTTGACAGTTTTTATAGTTAATAATATGAAGCTGACAAATTAAAATGCAATCCTTTTTATGTCTTAAGTTTTGAGCTGTTTTAAGTTAATCTTGATGTCACAAGCAGTCTTATGGCTTTCTGACTCTTATCTATGATTAATTCATTATCAATTTAAACCAAAATATGAATTTTTCTACTGCATTTGTAGGGTTATTAATCTATATGACATATATATTGTTAATACAGCGTCGGAATAAACGATTTAATTGAAAATTTTTTTTTTATAATTTGGTGTCTGATGACAAATTTGAAATTTCACATCGACAGCCTTAAAAAAAGAGAGACAGTCTGGCAAATAGGACGGACATTATAAATTTCATTCCTGCGACATTAGAAAAGAATGCTAAAGAAAAAAGATAAATAATTCGTATATATACGAGTATATTTCTCGGTAGATAGTAAAATATTTATGATCTCGAATGCGAAATAAAAAATTTTAATGTCTTGCTTGCTTGTAATACAGGGGGCACACACAAAAAAAAGGAGATGAATAAAAATGCGAAATGAGCGAAAAATATCTAAAAGTTTCCACAGCCACCACCATTTCCGCTTCTTCTTCTTCTTATTCTTGCTTTTATTTGGGAGTCATAATTTTTCAGGCAGGATTAGGATGGATGGAAAAGAAACAACCTTTTTTACTCGTGCTAAAAAACGACACAGTGAGCAGAAGTTGATGGAATGAATACTCAAAATGCTGATTTTATTATAACACAAAAAACATAAAAGAAGGAAATTCATCTTGTACTTATATCCTATGCATGTTTATTTCTTTTACTTTTTATATTTATTTATTTTTTTAAAACATTTTTTTTCTTCATCTCCTTCTCATTTCATCATCAAAACAGATAAAAAATATAAATTTCGCTATAATTTTTTTTTCTTCCTTTTCCATTCATTCCTGGGGTAGGAAAAAAAGGATAAAAAGCACTAAAAAGTGAAAGGAATGATAAAAAAATGATCTTTTCAAAAGGAATGAAATTTTTTTCATGCTGCTTTTTATTTCTTTTGATTGGGATTGCATGATAAAATATAATTTTCTTAAGATAAAAAGATATTTTTTTGCTACTTCTTTATTTTCTTTACTTAGTTGTAAATTGCTGGTTTATGATGACAAATATATATTTAAAAGAGTATATTTTTACTCTATGAAGATCTAAGGCTTAAGTCGATTAAATTAAAATTTGAATATGATTTTTCTTAGTCTTCTTTCTTCCTCTTTTGAGGATTATTGGATTAGGAAATTATTTTATTTTAAAAACTGGGTGATTTTGAATTATTAATGAAATTTTAAGAAACTTGAATCTCTTTTTTAAAATGCAAATGTCTAAAAGTTGACATGAATTTGTGATTCTAGATGAAATGTCATGAAATATTTTTGAAAGTCTTTCTTGTAATACCAAAAATGTCAAAATAGTATGGAAAACTATAGTTTTTTTTTAAAAAAATACTAAAATCAGGTGCGTATCTAGTTCTAAAGATACTTGAATAATTAAACTACCCTAAACTACTAATTAGAGATGTCAAGCCCAAATAGTAGAAAATTTTCATACTAAAACCAACTTAAAATTAATTCTAATGAAACAGAATTATTCCTTACTATCAAATGGTTCTAATAAACATTAACTTTTATTTTTAAATTAACTTTTTCAGGGGCGTATACAAAAGTTTTTTGAGGGAGGGGGTTCGAAATTTTTTTTGTATGGATGGGAAATTTTAGGGGGGGTTTTGGGATTTTTTTATTAAAAAACCCTAGCAAATTGGAAAACATTCCCAAAAAGGGTAGGGGTTTTGACCCCCAAAATCCCTCCCTGAATACGCCCCTGAACTTTTTTGGTTAATTAAAACAACTAATTGCTCTAGTTCAATTCAAAACAAATTAAAAAATAAAAGTTAAAAATTAATTTTAAGTTGGTTTTAGTAAAAAAAATTTCTACTATTTAGGTCTGTAGACACTATTTGGGTTTGACATCCCTACTACTAATTAAAGCTTCGGAAAAATGTCCGAAATTTTTTAGAAAAGATTTCCATTTAAAAAAATTTCCGAGTAGGAGGAAGGGGAACGGACCACCTTGGACCCCTCATTGGCTACGCCTCTGACTAAAATTATTCTTCAAATTTTAAAAATTTGAAGTCAATTTCAATCTTTTAAAAAGTTTCAAATTTTCTTCTCTGCATGTATCTAATTACATTACAAGTTTAAAACCCTACGATCCTTTCGCGTATATCCACACATTGCTGTAGGCAACCACATATAACCTTTCCTTACTGAAAGTTTACTTTTTTCTTGAATTATTTTTTACAAATATTTTTTCATCTCAAATTTTATTCTAATTTCTTCTTCTTTTTCCTTTCATAAAAGTAAACTTAATACCTTTTGAACAAACAAGAGAACAAAACTTTATCATCAACAACAAAAAAATAAAAGAATAAGATGTAAACTGAAGCACTAAAATGAAACCAGAAAAAAATATTATAACATCCGCATGATTTAAAATTTATATGGGCTGTAATAAATTCACTTCAGCACGCTATTTTTCATTTTTTCTCATTTGGTGTATGCGAGGATATGCGAAATTTTATTTTGATTTTTTATGTTAAGTGCTTTACTAGAATTTGGACCCACACGCTGCATGTGGCGATGTAAATAAGTAACGACTCCGTTTGATTTGTTGTCTGATCAAATGATCAAGAGTTTTGATTGGGTGGAAGATGTGGCTGTCAGAATGGTGTTTTAAGATAAGATTTTTGAATTATATTCAAATTATTAAAATGTAGACTCAAATTAAATAGTTGTTTGGTGGTATGACCTATCATTTATTACATAAAACTTTATTTAATTACTTTAATCGCTTGCTATTTTTTTGAATTACTATTTTGTTAATTTTCTTGCTTGTTGAGTTCAATTTTATTTCGATTTCTAATAGCAGCTTCTAAAATAGCATTTACAATAAAATATCATCAAAAATTGCTTGATCCTTCCAATTTCATTTTTAAGGATATTGTAATAATCTTGGGTCTTTGTTTCTAATGATATTTCATCAATATGTTCTCAATTATTCAGTTTCTGTATTAAATGTTTTTCTTTTATTATGTTTCGAATCTTGATGAACACTAATTAGGGGTCAATTACTTATGGTGTCTAAATTTTAGGAGGTATGATTCTGTGTGATAATCCATTAAGCATGAAGGTACTTAAAAATCCAAGTTTTCGATGTACGTCATTTATGAT
This sequence comes from Chironomus tentans, assembly GCA_963573255.1. Lineage (NCBI taxonomy): Eukaryota > Metazoa > Arthropoda > Insecta > Diptera > Chironomidae > Chironomus > Chironomus tentans. Next base: position 41,479,723 of record OY754303.1, read on the forward strand.
CAATTTTTCTCCAAATTCTCTTAATTTGCGCTGGTTTTTTGATTGCTTTTTTAATGGACTTACCTTAATTTTGGAAATTTGTCCTCGATTGTCTGAAGAGTTTCTGTAATTGCTGAAGAGCATGTGAATTTATAAGTAAAAATCATCCATAATATTTAAAGAAATTAATGACTTCTCTTTTAAATTTCCCAAAATTTATTGAAATTCTGAAAAATCCATAACACAAAAAATCTCGAATCTTAAGCACTAAAACTTCAATCATTAATCTGTGATAATATTAGTTCCATAATTTTCACCAAAAACTCAAATCACTTAATAACAACTTTAGCATCATAAAAGAGGGCAAAGGCGCTTCTGATGACACTCGATGTACTTCATTCCTTTCTGATGCCTCTAAAAAAACTTTTTAAGGCTTTCTATAGAGTTTCTCTTTTTTTTTGTTGCTGTTTTTTTCATTTCCCCAAAAACACATTTTCTTTATAATTTTATGTAGGTATTTCCCATAAAAAAGATGCTTAAAATACGCAACGAAAAAATGAGAAAAAATGCCTTTTTATGGGTGGAAAATGTACTAAAAGAAATTTGTAAAAAAAAGCGAAAAGAGAGAGAGAGAGAAAGAGGATATGCCTTTGAAATTGAAGCGAACATGGCGCTTATTTGAAGGAGAAAACTGCGAAATTACTAATAAAAAACACATATACTGTAAAATCATATTTAATGTGCTATGTGGGAGTGAGAGAATTGTATAATATACGTTGGAAAGAAAAATTTATAGTAAATTTTTATTTTTGTTACCGCAGCTTCTTCACTTAAAAAACATTCTTTCATGGCAGTTGCCTGCATAAAATTTCATTTCTGATGAGGTTTCTTTTAACATGCATGAAATTTCTTTATATCGCAATTTTATGTTTAAATTTTTTTTCTTCTCTACCATAACTGCCATTCTGCCTTTTTTCATGATCGCCTTAAAAGTGCTTCATCGCCTGAAGAAAGTAAAGGGCTGTAAAAAAATTTCTTACTCCAACAAGGAGAACAGAGGGTGAAGAAGAATAATTTACGCACAATTTTCAGCTCTATAAGGAAGGTGTTTCCTTGGAATAAACGTAAAATGATTGAAATTTATAAGTGCTTGCAGATTCACTTAATGTATGTTATGTATGAGGATGTGGAATAGACATATTTCTGCATATTTGCTATTTTTTAAGTCATAACAATGTTATTGTGCTATAAACTTTCATTACAAATTTGCATGATGCGTACGAAAGCACATTTATGAATTACGGATATATCTGAGGATATGTGTATGGATGTGGATTATGTCTGCATTATACACTTAGATGAATACCTTTTATTTGATGTTTCTTGAAATTTCCTTTTGAGGTAATAAATTCTCTTCTACTGCAATTTTGATGGGTAAATTTTCACTGATTTGTTAAACTAAGAATTGCTCAGTGAATGGATAGAGATATCAGATTTAGGGGAAATATGTGTTCTAACCAGTTGAAAATGCACTTGATCATAATAGTAAAGTTAAAAAATGTGAAAGCTCGACTAACAGATTAGTTGTCTTCATCTAATTTGGATAATGAAGAATGGAATTCTTAAATTTTCCCAGAACGTGCTCATGGATCAGCTATTCGCAACGATTGAAGGAAACCACTGACCGTATGATATATAATTAGACTGACCATCTGCTTGATTTTTCAGAGGCTATATTTTACTCTAATAAAAAATGTACTCAATTTTTCTCAAAAATGTTATTCATCTCCATGAAAAACTTCTGGTCACCCGATATTTAACTTTAGCATGTCCTGAATTCTCTGAAAATTGCATAATTTATTTTGTATCCAAATTACATCATTAGAATACCAGACATTCCCTGTAAATGCTATCATGTTTCCAAAAACTTCTTTTTAGATCAGCCTAAGTTAAATTTGATCTTTATTTGTACACCTACTCTCCAAAACTCAAATCCACAAAGCTATCATATTCATTGAACATACCTTTCGATTCTCGACTCTTTTACATTTCAATATTCTAACCTTATGTCAGTTCCTAAAAGCTATTAGCATTTGACATCTATATGTAACTCATAGTTACATCGTTTTTAATTTGAAGAAATGACAATAAACCCACTCAATATTCAGTTATACACGATGATGTCAGTAGAAGGAGAGAGACAAAAAGTTCCTTTTTTTATGTGTGCCTCCATAGACTAGCATTGACATGAAAAATAAAGAGCGATGGAACAAGAAGATGAGAAAAAAGTACACACAATAAAATGGCAACTTTGTATGGCTTTTCTTTCTGTCTTCATTGGTAAACATAGCTCTCGAGAAAAAAAAGAATGTTTCTTATATTTTTTATGTCTCTTTCAATTTCGAATTTGATATGAATATTTAATATTCCCAGTAACAAACATTTCAGTCTTTTCTTATTTTTTCTTGGCAAACATACGAACATACACATGTAGAGGCTCTAGTACATTTATAAAAATTTATTTCATACACACAACTGTCAACCACATAGCATCAGTAAAGGCGAAAAAAATAAAAGAATTGTGTATTAAAAATTCTATCACAAATGATGGGAATGACGAGATATTCGACGAGGCACAAGTCGTTATATTTTTTACTACATCTTATCAATAATTAATGTGCATGAAGATGATGGAGAGAAGAGAAAGAGGCAAATGGTAACAGCAGTGAAATGTAAAATCAAGTATCATGTTGTGTTTGAGATGGCATCCTAGAAGCGCTGAGAATGTGTTTAGAAGTAAATTGTGGTATGATGTTTTGTGATTTGTATCCTTTTTGACTTGAGGGGTCAAGTCAGTAAATTGGTGGATACAAGACAGCAAGTAACTACTGCATAATGACATCCAATACTACGGGTAGAGGTGGTAGGAGAGCCTATATTTAAATTGAACTTACATTTTAATGTAATTTAAATTCTATAAGCTAGTTCTTAATCTTGTTGCTAGGTTCTCCCTTAACATTAAGTTAAATTCAATCATATGTATCAACTAAATTATACTGCAACAGAAATCAAATGCAGACAAACTGCTCGCAGCATCCGCAATTCCTTTGAGATGGTTCTTTGAAAAATAGGGGACGATAGGCAGGCAGTATACAAAAGTGTATGAGTGTGTGTGTTTGCGTGTGATCAGCATAACATTCTCGATATCAATTCAAGTAGTTTCTATTCACATCTTCGTCTTATTTTATTTCGTTATCAATGCAGTATAAAAACGTTCCCTTTAATATTCATCCCTCATCCTTCCTTTTTCATGCTACATACTTTTTTTTCATCATCATCTTCTAAATCTGTTTTGTGCGCGGCAGCATCGGAAAAAAATTGTAAAAAAGCGAAACATTTTTTTAATTTAAATTTTATTGATTAGTTTTTTCTGCCTGCTTCTATTTTAACATTCTCGTTATTTTTTTCTCCCTATCACAATTTTTTTCAGTTCCTCACACTACTCGCTGGTCGATGTAGGGTGGGGGGGAGGAGATAGGTTGGCTGTGAATAAAAAAAAATCCACCCGCGCTCTTCAGCTCCTAAATCATCGAATTGTGTTATCATGGTAATAGTAATTATATTTTTTTATATACATGTATATGCTCTTTTACACTACAACCAAACAAGCGAAGGATGAACGAACAGTAATATAGCAAAAGCAGCGGCAGCAGCAAAAAAATCTATTTGCATAAATTCCAGGCAAATGTTTTTCCTTTCTCATCTCATTTTTCAGAGCGTTAGAGGAAAAAAATGAGGAAAAAAGGTTGTGATGGGATGAATTTAACATACAGTGTATCTGAAATTTTTTTTGTGCTTTATTTTATATTTTTTTAACCATCGGAATGAGAGGAGTAGGCGAGTTGGGTTTAGTTTTTATGCCATGTCTCCTCGTTCTCTATTCATTCCATTATAATGATGCTATGTAATTCTATGGAAACAGGAAGAAAGGGAAATGGTAAAAAATAGGAAAATAATTTTCATTTTTTTTTTAAAAAGCGAGGGGACTTTTTGAGGATAAATGTTTTAGTTGTTTGGATAATTCAGAGTTTTAAAACTCATATTTCATCAACAATCTATTTTAATGGGGGAGTAATACACATGGTGAAGTGGACAAAATGAAAATTTTCCATATAATTTCGTCGTCTATTTGACGTGAGCTCTTCAGAATAAAATAATTCAGCTGAAGGGGTATTTCATGTTAGATAAATCTCTCGGTTGTCAGGATGTTTTTTGTCTATACTTTATTATTATCAAGTAATTGATTTTAGTATAGAATTTTGAAGTTTAATATTAGCCAGAGGTCGACTTAAGTCAACTCAACTACATACAAAATCTTACTCGGCTTCGATCTCTGATATTAACTACTTGAGTAGCCCAAGGATTATCACGAGCCTAAAAACCATAAACACTCTAAAGAATAGGAAAGAAAATGTTAGAAAATAATGGTCAAAAATTAAAAAAATAAATAGTCATGCAATCACGCAATCATTTAGCATCCGAGAGTTGAAAAAGCCCCCAAAATAAAATTTAAATAAATTTCTATCAATTCGTGAAAAAAATTAGATTAAATAACAGGACTTTTTATATTTTAGGTTAAGATTTATTGAATGTTGCGTCCCCTAAACCGCGGTGCTATTGAAAATTGGTGCAATTTTCCCATCTTTGTTACACTCCTGCTCAATGCACTCTGAATAAAGACACACAGATCTTCCCACAGAACTTCAGATATACTGAGTTATATTGGGGGTTACTGTGAAATATATTTATCATACGATCATATTCATACCATAGCTTTGACAACATGTGTGTTCAGATACCTTTTTACTCATTATTCAATTGCAGTGATAATGAGAATATCTACATTCTAATCACATTTCATGAAATATGTAGCCATACAGCCTCAGGTTTCTAAAACTTTTCATTTTACATAAATGTAAAAAAAATCCACCAAAAATCATATAAATTTCTCCCATCATTCAATCCGTTCTAATGCATTGATTCCAACATCCCTGCTCCAACATTTTCGCTTCACTAATAATGTTGCCTTGTTAAAAAAAATGTATGTATAGAAATATATTCGACAACAATGTTATATTGCGACTATACAACTTTATAGATTTTTACATTACATTATATTTTATTTTTTTTTTCGTCGATGAGAAAAGAAGAAGAATGAGGAGGAAGATGAAGAAAAATGCTGTGTTACATTCTCATTTTTTTATTTTATATTATTTTTTTGGCGAGTATACATACATAGAAGTAGTAGAAAGGAAGGATGAATAAGGAGGAAACATGAAAGTTTCGCTCGTTCACTAAGCACGCTGACGATGGTATCAGTAGTGGTGGTACAAGATTTTTTGGGTGGCTGTACAGCCTGATGATATGACTAGAGAGTGTTTAGAGAAACGCGAAAATGGTATTTTATATGTTTTTTATGTGTTTCAATGCCGTTGGATACGAAGGCAGAAAAAAAAATCCTCGTACAATATACATACATATAGATACGTACATAAAAAAGAGAAGAGAACGACTCTTGAGATGAAGGCATACAAAAAATGAAACTAATTGGTATGAGGAATGCTTTTTTCTTTCTTTTTTTTCGCTCAAGTTCTTTTTTTCTTTTCCTTCCTCACGAAAAAAAAATTGTATAGAGCCGAAAAAAAGAAAAACAAAAGAGGAAAAAAATTGAAAGAAAAAAGAGTCGGTTTGGAAAGTAAAAAAATAAAAAAATGATGGAGACGATGGAAAGAGGTTTTTTGAGGATCAAGTCAAGGAAATGTGAAACATTTGATCAATTTACCAATATTCTATATTAAACTGTTCCATGATCGAACCATTCAGTCCAATCTCAACACACCAACTCAAAAATATTAAATTCAAAAAATTACATCCACGCAAAAATTTTCAAGAATTTATCCAACAAACACGAATCGGATTATTAGATAACCATAAATTATAATTTACATTTAAATCATAAACAATATTACAGTCAACAAAGCAAATTGATTTTGTCGTATTGCTGTCACTTACATTACACACAAATTGTTGGTGATTCAATCGCCTGTTTGTTGTCAATAATCATAAAACTATTAGCTAGTTTTTGCGATAAATCTCAAATTATGTTTGACATATTTTGATTTATATGAATTCATATTTGCTGACATAATTTATGTCATTGTATTTTCTAATTGAGTACGTATAGTAATGTTTTTGAATTAACATATTCTAGTTGATCTGTAATGATCTATTTACCTATTTTTATAAGATTGTCATACAGTATTTAAGATTGTAATATATTCTTTAAGGGGTCGTTCGCAAATTACGTCACGCTTTAGGGGGGGAGGGGGGGTAGGAGAATTTGTGACAGTCAAAACACAAAATTTTTCTTTATTTGAAAAAGTCGTTTTTTTGCGTGACGTAATTTGCGAACGACCCCTAACTAGAATAAGATTAGTTTCATTTTGAGATTGAGCTAGCTCGGTGATGCACTAATCTAGTGCTTTATCTACCCATAGGTTCCTAGCAGAGTTGTCAGATAGGTGCCTTTGGAAAGGTGTATCATCTAGGTGTATCATGGTAGCTCGGGACCAGGGGCATCCAGGGGGTGGGTTTCGGGGTAAAAACCATCCTGGATTTGCCCCTGCTTGGGACCCTGCTCAGTACTTTGCTGTTTTTCTAATTACTAAATCAAAATTGAAGCTTATTTATATCCATTTTTAACTAGATACAGAATTTTCATGTAAATAACATGAAGATATTGAAGTGTTGCTGGAAACGAACCTACAACTATTCACCTGACTGAATTCACTTAAATATATAAAATTATAGCTATAGTTTTATGCAAAATCATTACATTATCATTATGTTCCATCAAAGTGAAATACCTAGCATCATCTCATTACTTAAACATTCATAAATTCACGAAGCTCATTCAATGATCTGTCAATTGCCATTCCATGAAAATTCAAAGACGAAAGAAACGTAAAACAACGATAGAGAAATGAATCCATTGCTAAAAAATAAAAGAAGAATTCCACCTCCCCATTACATACCACACTTCTTTTTTTTTCTATTGAAAAATACTTTCCTTTCATTCTTTTCTTTTTTTCCCTCTTCTTATTTGTAAAAATAAAGTATCGTTCATTGTAGCATAACATAGAGATGAGAAAAAAAGAGGGAAAAAGAATGGCAGAAAAGATAGATACAAATTTAAAACTTCATTTTATAGCTTTTTTATCATCGTATAAATATGTATACAACCCATCTAACGAGGCATAGTCGTTGAATATTGTAACATGAATCTCATTCATCCCCCCTTTCATATGCTTAGTTACTGCCATATTATGAGGCTTTATTGTTACATTATTTTAGTACATTCGCATAATATATTTTTTTGTGTGTGCTCTGCTGCTGCTACATCCTTCATTTAAAACAGTTTTTTTTCATCCTCATCATCATATTTCTTCTTTATCCTAAAGTTTGCGCCCACAATATACACTTACAAAAATTTTTTAGTAAGTTTTTAGGAAAGGAAATTTTGGAGCTGGGATTTTGACGGCCTGTCGAGCAGGTCTGAATCTATTATTTCTCTACTTTTCTTGGATATGCTACTTTGGTAACGCAGCTTTTAGATTTTCGAATGATCAGTCTATGATGAGGATTATCATTATGATCTTTTGATACTCAAGTCAAGCATAGCAACAACTAATCACAGCATTTTCCCTGACTGCGTATGGCAGACATTGATGATCTTTAGGCTTGACAACATAAGAAATCATTACAACATCCTTACAGCTGATCGAATATACCCAAAATACGCTTCATCCCATCTAATTTACATAAAATCCACTAACTCGATGTTTTTCATAATAATTTCCTTTCTATTGCCGTTGTTACTAACTAGCCCATTCTCCCCAAAAAAGAAGAAAAATCTCCTCAAGTGATGAGAATGAAAAGTTATTTGGATGCTAGCATACAGTATAATAATAATATACGCGTCAGTCAGTTGAGCCTCTGTAGCTCTGCACCAGAAGCAGGCAACACCGCACACAAAAAAAATCATTATATTTATGTTAAGCGCTCTTCAGCCTGAATATTTTTTTTCTCCGCTGATGATGGGGTCGGTTTTTATTTTATGTATAATTTTTTTATTTTATTTTATATTTTTTTTTGAAGAGAAAGAGAAGAGGAGAAAGAGCGGAGTGTCGTTAAGCATCAGCGACAGCGGTAAGGGTAAGCAGATGATGATGTGAGGGGGAGGGGGATCATTCGCGAAACAAATGGAGCATGGGGTAGCAAGTGAATGAGAATTATAAAAAAAAGCAGAAAGAGCGAGAGCGTGTAGGCAATGAGGTGGATGCTGTGTGTATGATGGGAAGCGAACTTTTTTTTTTCGGTGGTAGATTTTTATACTGTTTTTTTCTATACACAAAAAAATGAATGTATAATGTTGTGCTCCGCTATACTGCCACGCCTAAAAATTTTTAGAAAAAAATAAGCGAACGAAAAAAAATTTTTTTGTTGCCGTGATTATAAAAAAATATTTTTATTTCATTATGCGGTGCGCCCGACTCCCCTACACACATTTTTTTCATCTCCATAGTATAACACATATATATGTACCCCATTCTTCTGCTATTCTTAACCCCTTTAAAAAAACTCTCGCACATCATACATGTGCGTATCATGTAGATATTTTTTTATTATATTTCATCGCGAGAAGGTTAAAACTGTGTGTAGTATGTGACGATGATGGTATTATAAAAACAAGGCAAATTGGGGGTGGTGATGGGTGGCTGATGAAAAAAAAGTGGGAGAACTTATATAGGATTTTAATTTTTATTTTAATGTAGTGTATGTACGTGAAATTAAATTCCTCGTACTTATTTTGTGCCTTTTTTTTCGAAAAAAAATTGTATGAATACATACATGTAACCCTAGCGTAGATGAGAAAGCGCAGAATTTATATTTTTTTTGTTTTTTAATGCCAACTTCTTCTCATTTGCTTATAAAAACATTTGAAAATTGTTTGAGCGTAGAGTTTTTTTCCATCATCAGGCGCTTTTTTCATGTAAAAGTTTTATAATTAAATTTATTTACGTAGTATGTTGTACAGGGTAGGATTCACTTTACATTGCCAAAAATAATTTCATCGCGATCTTTTTTTTTCAAGGTAATGAAAAGTATATGTAATGGTTGTTATGATGGCCTTTTTAAACTCTTTCAACTATCGTTCTGAATAATTATTTATCCTTTTTGCGCGGTTATACGTGTTGCAGTGAGGTAGTGCATGCTTAATGTAGAAGTGATTTTTGAACGCATTCTTTCGAAGACAGACATAGTTTGTGATATAGGTAGCAACATGAATAGTTTATGGTGTCATATTGGTATATTTTATATTTTTTGATAATTGTGAAAACCATATAAGACACATGGGTGGGATCTGAACTTTTTTTGCTGGACAATTCTATTTTCAGCCTTTAAATTTAAGCTGAGCTTCATTTCCAGAGTCTTTGCTTCAAAAAGCTATAAATTGTCTTTCCTAGAATCACTTTACCTAGTATTACGCAAAAGACCCCCTTCCTCCCTTTGACACAAATTTTACATGAAGAAAAATTTCTTTTGTTTGAATAGCCGCAATAACTCAGGTTGAGCTCAGGTTATCCTTCCCCTAAAAGCGTTACGAACTAGGTGAACGGCTCCTTAAAGTCTTATACTTTACAAAATAAAAGACCACTAGTCATTTCAGTTCAATTGTTGGGTTTGCGCTAAAAATTAGTAAGTTGAGGATGAATCACTGAAATAGACCATTTTAAGCCAATATGTCTTATTGAATGCGTTTTAAGGAGATTATAGGAACATAAGTAACTCGATAAAATGATCTAAGCTTGACAAACCAAATTAATTCTTATGAAAATCATTAGAAATTTTAAACATCTTTTCCAAAACAAGACAGTCAAACTGAAATTCCTAGTTCCTCATTTTCCTTCATTCTTTTATAAATTCACTAATTTTTTCCCTCATAGCAACGTACATCCATTCGTAATAACGTTTATTCATTGTGCGGAGAAAGTTTCTAATGAGATTTTTTTCGGTTTTTCCAGAGTCGTAATTAGAACAACAATTTTTCTCAATTTATTGTCGTCGAAAGAAAACGTTTTTTTATCCTTTTTATGCATTGAGCATTGACAAACTTTAATTATGTATGCACTACAGCCGTCATCAGAAAATTAGCATGAATTCTTTATTGAATCGAGTCAAAATAAAAGAGGGAGCAAAAAAAAAAAAATTATTCAAGGAGATGATGAAGAAGAAACATGCAGGAAGAGAATGAGAGAATGAAAAGTTGAGTGTGGAAAGCTTCAGATGAATTGGCAATTATGGAAAAATTGTGTACATTAAAAAAAATTTTTATGTTCATTCTCTCGCTCATATTAAAAATACAGATATGTCGACAATATAAATTTTTATAAAACATTTTTTTTGCCTCCCATTATTTGCCGTGATTCTTCCACATACAGCAAAGGCAAGAGCAACAACAATTTGCATTCACAACAGAGAGAAAAAAAGTTTCACCCTTTCTCATTGGTGAAAAAAATTTAGTTATTTTGCATCATTAAAAAAATGGTGCGAGCAAGGGACGTAATTGGAAATGTTTAAATTCACCCCACAATGTTGATAGCACAAGTGGATCTGAGTACGGCTCATTCATCTCTATAGGCTTTTATATTATTATATTGATTTAAATTTATTTTTTTATTGGTCGCTACTTTTTTTCTATAATTTTTGCGCGATTGCATTTTTTTTCTCTCTGCATTTTTCCGCAATTTTTTTTGTGTATTGTGTGCTCTTTGGTCCACCTCCCCGCTAGCTTATTTTTTTTATTTCGCTATCATTTTACCACCCTTATTGATCCTCATCCCAGCAATTAATACACACAATTTTTTTTATTTTGCTGCTTTTTAGCTGCATTTTTTTTGTAAAATGAAATGAGCCTCAGCGATTAATTTTGGAGGGTTGTAAATTGGAAGTTGAATGACTGACTGACTGCGTGGATTTTTTTTATTATAGAACGTTCTGGAAAATTTTGGGCTTATTCAGAGTTGATCTTAGGTATCTAGTTTATGTAATGATGTCGTTCGCAAATAAAGACTGCAAAATATTGGATCATAAGATATTCCTATTCCTATTCATTTGGATCAGCGCAGCCCTCCCTCTTCCTTCTAAATGTTGAGCATCAAAGAGTTGTTATGGACTATTCACTTATTACGTTACGAATAATAGCAACTTTTTAGACCCATTTTCCCCCTTCTTTATAAATTTTCAGACCCCCTCCCCCTAAAAAGCGAACGTCATAAGTGAATGACGTCCCCTATGACGTCTATCACTTTGGGGATGTCAATAAATCTTGGTAAATTTTGATATTGATGTCATTTGTGAAGAAATCTATAGAATAAATGTCTGAAATTACTGAACAATTAAATTAGCAACTTAATTAAAATAATAAGAAAAAAATGCGCCAAATTCACCCACTCCTGACACCAACCATGACTTTTTAACAAGTTTCATTTCATATTATATCGATGTTAAATATTTTTAATGGAAATTTTATATGTGATATTTTTTTATATGTTTGAAAATGGCATGAATTTTTAAACGACTATAACAAAAAAAAGTGGGATGCATCGTACACACAATTTTTTTTCCTTTCCTCCTCTGTATGTGTGTATAATCAAATATATGATACAGCATCAGAGAATGAACAAGAAAATTATAGACAAAATAAAAAATGTGAACGTAAATAACAATGATAACAACATTGAGTATAAGTGCCCGGCAAATATCCACAACTCTTTTTTTCTCAATTATTTAAAATAATTAGTAATGCACAGTTTTTATTCATTTCCAATTGAATTGAATTGTGAAGCATATAAAAGCATTTTTCATTTTAAACGAGAGATGAAGAATCTCTCTTTTATGTTCATTTTTATAAGTTAAGTGCGAATCTCATCAATTTTAATTTTCATGGCGGAAATGAAGTTTTAATAATTTTTTTTATATTTTTGTTCTCAACTTTATTGGGGGATGAATTTTAGTTATGCAGAATTTTGATGACAATATGGGTTTTTTGGCAGCTGGATGACTTACATGATTGTAGAATGAGCTTTAAGATTCCCTAATTGAAATTTAGAGCTTTAAATTAATCTTGAAAACCCTAAAGTTTTAATTATGAAGATGAAGACCAAGAATAAGCCGCTGAAAATTTTCCACGATTTTCTATTAAAAATCACCATTTTACTGAACGCCATTCCAAATTCGACACTTAACAAAAGTGCAACATCCGATATTCTCCAAAACATATGATTTATTGAAAATATATTTATCATCTGATTGACTTAAATTCGCTCAGTTACACAAATAAGTCAAAATTTTACAATTCCATCATCATATACAAAAAAAATATTCAATTCCACATTCTATAAGAGCAAAAAAATTGTAGATGGAAGATTTATGGACCTTTGGTGTGAAAATTCATTTTTAAGCATTGCCAAAAAGCCACAAAAATGTTCAATAAGAGAGAAATGAAAAAGCAAAGTGAAAAATAAAAAGCATCGTGGAAAAAAATATTCTCAATAAAGCCTTCCGCAGGTCAATCAGATTGCATACAAAACTGGCGAATATATATAAATTTTTTTTTACAATAAGTGAAAATTGCTTATAAGCTTATGCAACATGGTGCACTATCTGTACGTCTGTGTGTTTGTCTGAATGCTTGTATGGAAGCAGTTGTGCATTGACAGAAGAAAAAAGCCTGGATTTTTTTAATATTATTTTAATTAATCGTTGATTGTTATGGCTCCTTGCATAATATTTACACGACAAACATTTATAATGATATATTCTTATCCCCGGATTGGTTAATTTTTTATATTTTTCCATTCATCTCTGAAATGTTGCTGTATATTGCACATCCAACAATTATTCATTATCGTTGCAGTTTTTTTTCCTCTGCCTACATTTTTTTCTGTAATTTTTTTTCCAACCCTTTCCCTCAGCATTTATTGTGCAAATTAAAAATATGATTTTCTTCTCGCCTTTTCCCATTCCATTTCGAAGCTTGTGTCGGAAAAAAAAAATTGGGTGATTTTAGTTTGAAACATGCTGGTTATTAAATGAACTTTGACTGGCTGGCCTCAATCCTCAGAGAGTGAATTGTCATTATGATTGTTGGTTCATTTTTCAAGCTGATCTCGTTATAATCCCAGTAGCTATGAGCTTCATCATATCTCAGCTATAGATACCTTTAATCTGCAAAGTGGCTTTTTCAACTTTACTCAAAGAGTCTGAGAAAAAGTTCAGCATATGGATGAAAGTCATCCAACATAAATAGAAACATTGACAAGAGATAAAATAGCACATAACGATATCATCCTAAAATGCAGTGAAAGTATATCAAAGAGAGGTCATTGACCGTCGAATATAAAATATGGCAAGGCTGCAAGAGTTAATTGAATAGAGACAAAGGTTTTAAGGGTGAATGAGTAAGTTATTCGAAGGGATAAAAGAGGCTAAAGGACAAAACAATCGAGTGGAAAAACACAAGGAAGCATAATACATCTTAATTTTAAATTATGTAGAAGAAAAAGCGCATCAATTTACCAATTAACCATAACAATGATTTTCCTATTAGTTTTTAACATTAATTCAATATAAAAAAAGGCTTCCTCGGCATGCATGTGATCTGACATAAAGTGGGGGGGATTGTTGGATGGGGCTGTAAAAATATGAATGTATATGTATTCAGAGGAATATAAAAAAATGCAAACTTGCAATTAAAAATTTAAAAATCAATCATGTGTAAAACAAATAATTTCATAATTTTTTTTTCACTGCCGCATTCTGCTTGTGTGTCTCCAACTACGCATTTTTAAATTGCAATGGCTAGGGACAGAGGAGAAAAAAATTGAATTATTATCAGCGCTTTTTATTAAAAAATATATAAAATAAAAAAAATAAAAATGAGAGCGAGGAGGAGGCAGGAAAAAAATGTTTAAACCACTTCACAGTTGCAGAATATTAAAAAATATTTATTCAGAAATAATTACTTTCCTTCACAACAGTTTGCATGAGGAGCGAAATGCTGCAAAAGCGAGAAAAAGGGACCATTGGTTACAATGTTAATGAAAAAAAAACTAGCCATAAATTTTTTTTCTGTTGGGCACCATGTTTATATATTTTTTTTTATTCTCGACCGAACGGTACAAAAAAATTCTATTTCAAACAAATTTTCATTTATAATTTGCATCATTTGTCGACTTGTAAAACTTTTTAGGGACAGTCAAGTAGCTTTGGTCTGGTTTACAACCAAAAACTTGTTGTTTATAAAATTTAATAATTCCAATTAAAAAAACAGTTTTGATTAGTAAAAAAGAATTAATTAATCAAAAGTTAAACATAATTAATTTGCTAATATTGTTGAAATAAATGCTATGACCTAGTATTCTTAATTTCGGGAATATTCCCAAATTTCCCGTTCCATATAAAAATTGTTTTTTGAAATATATGATTTGGAATTTTTAAAAACGATATTTTTTATTAATTTAATTTTTTTTATTTTAATACTTAATTATTTGAGTGATAATATAGATATTTTGTCATTTTACTGCTAAATTTTATACTTTAAAGGCAAAACAGGCAGGTCTGGTTTTATTCTTGGAACTATCTGCTTGTCTAAAATTGTATGTCCCAGGAATCAAACCATCTAAGCTATAAAATAGTAAGTAGTTCACTTAGATTGCAATAGGTTAGTTTTTACTTTTGCTTGCTTTTAATCAATATTAAAAATTTACAACTTTTTAAATTATTCATTATGGTAACAACAAAAATTGTCTTTATTCTTTTGAAGAACAGCCAAAGGAAAACCAATATTCGAACGATTTTTAATGGTTTCGAGTATGTAGATTTTACGAGCTACAGGCATTACTTTCATCAATTAATTGATTGATTCAGATTATATTAAAAAGGGATTATTGAAGAATTGTTCTGTTTGAAATATTTATGAAAATACCTTTCTATAGAACGTTCTTTTTTCAAGTGCCTTTATATCAAAATTTAAAAAATTTGTAAACTTAATCATGCATTATTAACCACTAATTTTGCCATACATAACTAGAATTTCTACTAGTGCACGTATTTTTAGAGACGATGGTAAAAAAAATACCCGACTAATTTCCATTGCCACCTCATCATCATCATCATCGTCATCCCTTTTACCGCCTTTCTCCCAATCTCATTTCAATGCGTATTATATAATTTTTTTTCATCGCTAGATTAGTGTTAGTGCTTGGGTATTTTTTTAAAATATTAATATAAAAAACTGTATATTTAATGTGTTGCCTGAGTGTATTTGAATATACATTTAAAAAAAAGTGAGATAAAAACTAGAAAGGGATGAAAAAATTATAAAAAAATCGCGTTTATGTGTATGTTGTATTATGTACAATGAATACAGCGAGGGTGGAATGAATGGATGCTGTAATCATATTTGAATTTTTATTCTATACATAAAAAACACACAAAAATTTTACATTTTTTCGTGCTGTTTCTATGGATTTGAGATTATTATAAAAAAATATATACGTGAACATATATGAACATTATACACATTACACGGCGTCCTCGTTTACAAAATGATGAAATTAAATGAAAATTTTTATAATATTAAAAACTACTTAAATTCCTATTACGTGTAATCTTTTCGAAAAAATACAATTTGAAATTTTTTTCTTTATTTTTGAATAAAAAGGATTTCTGTTATTTTGATATTGAATATTTTAATTTAATAAATCTGATAGATTTTGCCCCCTTTTTTATTTTGATCATTTTTAGGGATGAGTAATATAACTAAATGATGATGATCTGGTATGAGTTATGTCTGTGTGGATTCTGTATGATAAAGTTCTTAAGACTGAAACAATATTTTTTGAATTTATTATTATAGAATTTTGATGAAATTTGGTCTAGCGATTCAAGAGATCACGTGGGTAGCCAAAAACTCGTGGAAGGAAGCTGTTGACAGAGACAGTATTGAATTTGGAATTGGAAATTGGCAGATGGTAGCCAGCTTTAGGCAAGCCCTGAAGGAGATCTTGGATCACAATTGATCTGTACGACCAAACGAGTAATTAGGATTCAAGAGATGTTCCTTATTTCAATCTGTTGAACAGTGTTATACCTAGGGTATAGAACTGATCAGGGGCATTTCCAAAACTTTTTGGGATTTTTGAAATTTTTTCTGAAAAATCCTAGAAAATTAAAGAAAATTTTTCCATCCAGGAGAGATTTGCCCCCCAACCCTACCCCCTGCTACGCGCCTGGAACTGATCAACAGAATTTTGATCATATTTGGTCAATTTGATCAACTCAAACTTAAAAATTTAAGTAGCAGTTACAGCTTCCAGTAGGGTTTATGCAGGTTCTGATTAAAATATTGCTAACATTTCCTTAAACCTGTATACAATGTATAACAACTTATGACTATAGTTCACTTTAAAAAAAGCAATAATCTTTTCAAATTCATTTCATTTTGCAAAAAACTGCTACAAAAAATCCATATGGGGTTCATTAAATATTCAAATGCCTACCCGTCTATATCTATTTTAGTCTCGAGGGTGTTGTGCACTTCTCATATTTAAAAATTCCATCTAAACTATTCTAAAATCTCAATACCATCATCAACATAAAAATTCCACCCTTCTATAATTTTCCCGAAATATGCTGCTCATCTAAAAAAAAATTAATGAACTAAACAAGAGAGGAGAAAAAAATAAATAACACTGTGCAAACTCAAATTACAATCTTTTTGCGATGCAAATACATTCGACACACACACACACAAAATACCGTGAAACGGGTCTTGAGCATATTTTTTACATCATTTAAATTCACCTGCTTCTCTCAGTTTCTTTAGTTGCTGATAATCATCGCTCGTTTTTCTCGCCTTAATTAGCAAACTGTTTTTCGTTTCATTTTTAGTT
Source organism: Chironomus tentans (assembly GCA_963573255.1). NCBI lineage: Eukaryota > Metazoa > Arthropoda > Insecta > Diptera > Chironomidae > Chironomus > Chironomus tentans. The sequence goes on from OY754303.1 coordinate 41,496,780, forward strand.
AAAATTCTCATTAGTTTAAATTTCGTTTTTGAAACTGCAGGCTTCATGAAGGTATTCACATATTACATAAAGTTATTACTACTATTATTGCTGCTATTATTTGTTATCGAGAAATTCAAGTAGCTAAAAATTTGCCTTTCACTTCAAGGCATGAAGGAAAGACAAGCGAAGAAAAAACATTGTAAAATAAGTTAATTAAAATTATTATTATTATAATCAAAATATTATTGAATCAAGCATAAGCATGAAATGAAGTGTGTATGAAAAGCAGCGTAGCTAATGTCATCAACATCAATTCAATTTTACTTTATTCTTTGTTCCTTTCCACTACTTCTTCGTCAATTACTCTTTGTACACAGTCTCATGAGTGTATTTTATTATTTATTAATAAGTAAGGATGTTGAATGAATTGTTGTAATTTTTCTTAGCTTTACTTTGTATCGATTGTGCTTTGGAACAACAATTTTGATCCAATGCCATACTCAGCTGTCACTTGAGGGTACCTAAGGATAACTAACATCCACCAACTTCCAAATCCTAGTGTTAAAGTGTTTAACATTAAGCTGCTACCCTTAGATTCGAACTATAGTCAAAATTAGATCACTAAACTCCAAACCATCAAAACTGTGCTAGCAATTTTGACATGTGCGTAAAAATTTATAATAAATAAGCACATGTAATGTTGCGAAAACAAAAGAACACTTTCTATAGTCGACGCTTTTATGAAAATTACTTACTTATATTTCATATACATAATAAATATAGATATATGTGTGTAATATGAATAAACATACACATAATATTTATAATGATGAATATGTAAGGTTGATAATGATAAACGAGTTTTAGAGCTCGCGAAAGGAAGCACAATTGTTTAAGTTTTCAGTTAAGAAAATTGAAGTGATGATGCAGTACCACTGAGGAAGGGATGTCACGTCTATTTTGCTTATGGCTGAGCGATGTGAAAGAAATTTGATAAAAAAATGCTGAAAAAAATAAATTTTTTATTTCTTTAATAATTTTAGTAAAAATTCAATTTTTTATGTTATTTTATTTTTATTAATATCGTATGACTCATATCTCTTAATTATGTGGTGCCGAAGAAAATTCATCATGCCATAAAACAATCTTATTTCTTATTTTTATAATTTAATATAGCTACTAACAAGTGTTCATCAAGTATTTTGAAAATAAATTTACATTACAACAGCAAATATAAATAAACTTATGTAATAACGCCGCAATGTTTTCACTACAAATATTATTAGGAAAGTTTTTACGCCACCTACATCCATCGTTTCTAAGCGCGTTAATTTTCGTTAATTAAAATTTCAAATTTAATCTTCTTCAAAAATTCAGAATTTATTTTCAAAAATTTTCTATTTCTTCAAGCACATATGAGTAAATTGCAAAGTTTTGAAGCACGAAGGTAATCAATCATGCAAAAAAAAATTAACAAGCACGTGAAACTAGTAATGCGTCCACGGGCTGCGGACGGAAGTGCATTTTCTTAAACTACAGCGCACAGAAAACTAGTAATGAAAAAGAAAACTAAACGCACAGAAAACTAAACGCATAAAAAACTAACGCAAAAAATTAGTCCAAATAAATTAATCAAAACATCGATTATTTCACTGTCCATCATATATTTTTATTCATAAATTCTAAATTTTCAGTATTTGTTTCTTCTCAAAAGTCATATTTATGTTTAAATATGTAAATATATTAATTAAATATTAAAAAAGATTTATATTCATCGCAAAGTTAGTTGAAATTGATCTCATTAGTTGGTAGTTCTTGAATTTCCATAAATTCTGGTTTGATACGAATTACGATTGGTTTGTGATGACTGAAAAGACTTTCATAAATGGTACATTCGCACGAATAGTCCTTTAACCGTCCAAATACTGCATCGATTGTAGTGCCAGCATTAGTCGTAGGTTCCAATTTTGATAGCATATGGAGATTCTTGCTTCTTAAAAAGTCAACGATGCCTCTATTTTTCGACATATCCTCATTGAAGTCTCCGCAAATCAAAATATTGTCGTAGTTAAATAAATATTGTATGCTTGTCATACATTGTTTGAATAAATCAAGTGATGTCTTTGGGTTCTTGTAAATGTTAACCAAAGTTACATTTGAGATTGTGCATGATGTGATTTCGATGCGTTCTGCATTTCTCTCGAAGCAAAACTTCTGAAGAGGCCGAACCATCTGGCTGGTTTCAGCGTAGATCATCGTTCCTCTTGGCTGTGGCTGATTATTGATGTCATTTCTTTGGATTAATTCCATTTGAGGTATGTCAAAGCTCTCGTTAGTCATTGCCCATATTTCCTGAAACAGCAACATGTGACTTTTTGTGAATACATCATCACCTTTGATTGAATCGATGTGCTTTCGAATGGACTGTACGTTAAATGATACGATTTGAATCTCGTTAGTTGGAACTATCTTAAGATGTTGGAATTTCGGTATTAGTTGAGCTGATTCTCTTAAGCGCTTCATTTCGAGCACTACTGGGTCGTCTTCCCGAGGTGGAGTAGGTGGATTAAATTTTCCAACTATGAAAAGTCCATTTAAAGTCTTGGCGCGAGAATAAGCAACGTAAATTAAAGATCTTGACATTCGTGGAACCATAACGACCGTGACGTTTTCCAATGTCGAACCTTGGGACTTATGGATTGTGTATGCCTCAGCTGGGACTAGGGGATACTGCTCACGAAGTACCTATAAAATAATTAAAAAAGTCATTTAATATTGAACAATTAATAAAAATAAATTAAATCCAATTACCTGAGCTGGATTTCTTGTTACTCTGAATGATAGCTTGATTCTGTTAATTGGAGTCCACGTATTGTCGATTCCACTTGAGGCTTCCATGATTCCCCGTCGAGCTGCACGTGCCTTCCGTCCTATGCTAGGGTCGTCAAATTTCAGGTATACTGCTTCAATTTGGCCTAAAAATATATTAAAAGATAAATATTTTATAATGCATTACAATTTAATCTGAAATTTTTACCTCCTTTAAATTCCATAAACATCAGTTCGCCTACACCACCATTGTAAAGTCCATCAGCAACATCGATGTTTGTTGTTATCATATACTTGACACCTTTTTGCAGCACTAATTCACTTGGTAATCCTTGCGTTTGACGATAGCTTAAGCTCTGTAAATTGAATCGGACTTGACTTTTTTCAACCTCAGAACTGGCTCCAGTGATTTTATCCACAGCTCTAAATGTAATTGCAGTCGAGTTTGGTCCCCGCAGCTCTTTTATACGACGATCGTTATGTTCTTCAACATCTTTATTTAACCACATCAAATGACAACTCTTCTTTCCTTCTTCTGGTAACAGCTTATCACCTGGTTTCAAGTTTCTTGGACTTTCAACAAAGGTTCTTGTTTTGATTAAATTGATGTCATTCTGTGTTAATGCGCCTTTGGCAAGTCGTCCCAACAATTGTGCAAAAGTCAAATCATCTCGCTGCCGCATGATCTCAGTTAGCTCAAAATGTTTGAACTTCTCCCACAAAGCATTACCAAAAATACGACCAACACTATTTTTGCTTGTAGCAAAAATGTAACTATCATTTACAGGTCTCAGCTGCTGAAAGTCGCCAAAAGTGATGATTGAGCGACCACCAAACTCCTTTTTTGTTTGAAATACTTGCATCAATCGGTTGTTGATCTTCTCGAATGTACTGATTCCCATCATTGAAATCTCATCAATAATGATTAACTTCAAGTTCTTCAGTTTCACTCTCAATGTATTTAATGCTTCTGGTGAAATGCTGTTAGAATGTTCCTGATTTCTTTCGGCCATTATGAGACTAAATGCTGTGTGAGCTGTTAATCCGCTGACATTGTGTGCTGCCTTTCCTGTGTATGCGGTTATTAATATTTCCGGTGTATCAACTGGACCAGGTTCGCGATTGAAATGTCTCATTAATGCTTGATATAATGCCTTGATTAGTCGACTTTTTCCAACTCCTGCTTCACCCGAAACGAAATGATATAACGGCAGTTCATTGAGTTTAAATGCATTGACGACATGCATTAAATGGTCTTGTTGCTTGGTGTTCAGGGAATTGACCAGCTCATAATATTCTTGATCTGAAACCAGATCAGGCACAGTTATTTTGTTCCTTTCAATTGTTGTCGAATGTGTATCCTCCAATCCCATCTCAAACATAGCATTAGGCTGGATTATATTGTCATCAAAATCATATACATTCAAATGCTGTTCTTCATCCTCATCCTCATTTTGATTGTTAGACTCATCTTCATCGCATGCCTGTTGCTCCTCAATTGTTCGGGCAATGTCACTCAAATCAATATCTAGTTTGATGTATCTTGAACTATTCGTCTCTATTTGTTCTTTGTTCCGACTGTAAATATCCTCAAGATTCAGGTTGTCATTTTCGAGCTCCAATGTTTCATCTCGCCAAGGTTTGAACAGCATTAATCTTTCTCGAAAGAAATTATTACGATCTTTGTTATAATCATAACGACAGAATCTAATAATCTTGACTTGCTTTCGCTTTTGAATTGTTCCTCCTTCAAATTCATAAACTGTGTTGAATTCACTTTCATCTGCTTCATTTTGATTATCTTCGATCGATTGCACTAAATGGTCATCTTGCTCAATATTCTCGTCATCAATGTCATCATTTGATCTCTTTCCTTTGTATGTAAATTTAGCAATGAAATCTGCTAAGCATAGATCTTTTAATGCTTCTGGTCGTTCTTTATAGCGGTCAATTGAGCCTTTCTTGTAAATGTCTGTGCTGTCTTCTGGGAGTTTTTTTAAATCAGCTTTTGACTTCATGATACGATGTCTTGTCTGAAATTAATTAAAATTTTTATTTAAAAAGACTTCATACTTTAAAAAAAATTAATTTACCTTCATTGGTCCAGTATTGATGAATTCAACACCTGTGCTACTGTATGACATAGGAAGTCTTAAACGGCACCATGCTGCTTCTTGAGCAGAAATTTCTGTTCCATTATAATAAGTGCACGAGAGCTTTTTGATTTTCTCTCTCAATGAATAATTTCCAGCTTTGAACTCCTCGACACATGCACGAAGTAATCTTGAAATTCCTCGACTGGGTTTGTTAATGTACTCTACAATATATCCAATGCAGGCATACGGATCCAAGACAAACTGTACATCAATGTTTGATTGCATTAGCATCAGAATTTTCTTTGAGTATGGATTGATTCTGGCATCTTTCGGTGCTCGTTTAACAATGATTTTTGTTGCCTTTAGTTGACTTCGGATGACTTTTAAATATGTATCTGCATCACAGTTGAGTTTTTGAAGCAATTCGTCAAAAGTTCCAATCGTGTTTAAATCTCCCGAAAGTAGTTCATTCAGTTTTTTATTTATTGTACGATACTCGTTTTCTTCATCGCTACTATATACATAATCAGGCGGAAAAGGTTGAAGTATTCTTGTTTTATCCATTGGAAAGAATGGAGCTCCAAATCTGCAGGTTGTATTTCCTCTCGACTTCTTTTTGCAAGTCCGTGAACATTTATGATACTGGTATTTTGTAAAATCTTGAACATCTGGATCATCAGAACTTGTACTTATAATATTGTCGATGAATTCCTCAATAAGATAAAATAAATGCAGTTTATCAGCATCAAAAGTGGGTGCATCTTGAAGCCATAAGATCATATGAACGTGAGGAGATCCACGATGTTGAAACTCGATGCGAAAATAGTGCTGTAGAATTTTGTATTTGCCGAAAGGTCCATCATCAGTCTTCTTCCATGTTTTGAATAGCTCTTGAAATTTGTGTTCGAAATATAAAGCACAAGTAACAGGATCCGTTCGTATTAATCGAGACTTTTCTTCAAAATCTAAATCTGATACATCAGCGTCATCTTCATTGTCAACAGTTTTCTTCAAAATTCGTAAAAGTTCCTTCCAATGAGTTTCTGCAGCTGATAATGTGACGAATAATGTAAACACACCTAATTGACGCACCATTGCCATGACATTCTTCTTTTGTTGCTCCCAATATGCTGGTGATCCAGTAATGTTTGTCAGAAATCTATATGCACTATCTTTTGCAATGCTGTCATCGACGAAATTCGAGTTTAAAACTTGTGATGCTGTAACGTTTAAAGATTGTGCACACTTCTTAACTGCGATATTACAGTTGCTGCATAATTGTTTGAGTTGTGACTTCTTGTGCATAAATAATAAATGATCTGCTCTTACTGCACGACGATCACGTCTACGAATTTCACTGTTTACTTGGTCCTCATATGACAACTTGACGTTTGGAGAATGGACTCGTTCATGACCAAAATAAATTGTAGGAAATGATAATTCTTCGCAATTAATATCTGTTAGTATTGATACAGGATGCTGTCCTTCGCCTATGAATAATAAATAATTATTAAAAGTTCTTGCCAAAATGCAGTGATTTAAAAGTTTCTTGCCAAAGTGCAGTGATTTAAAAGTTCTTGCCAAAATGCAGTGAAATTTAAGTTCTTGCCAAAATGCAGTGATTTATAAAAGTTCTTGCCAAAGTGCAGTGATTTAAAAGTTCTTGCCAAAATGCAGTGAGTTTTAAGTTCTTGCCGAAATGCAGTGATTTAAAAGTTCTTGCCGAAATGCAGAGTTTTAAGTTCTTGCCGAAGTGCAGGGATTTAAAAGTTCTTGCCGAAGTGCAGTGATTTAAATGTTTCTTGCCGAAGTGCAGTGATTTAAAAGTTCTTGCCAAAATGCAGTGATTTTTAAGTTCTTGCCAAAATGCAGTGATTTTTAAGTTCTTGCCGAAGTGCAGTGATTTAAAAGTTCTTGCCAAAATGCAGTGATTCTTAAGTTCTTGCCGAAGTGCAGTGATTAATAAGTTACTTGCCGAAATGCAGTGATTTAAAAGTTCTTGCCGAATTGCAGTGATTTAAAAGTTCTTGCCAAAATGCAGTGAGTTTTAAGTTCTTGCCGAAGTGCAGTGATTTAAAAGTTCTTGCCGAAGTGCAGTGATTTAAATGTTTCTTGCCGAAATGCAGTGATTTAAAAGTTCTTGCCAAAATGCAGTGATTTTTAAGTTCTTGCCAAAATGCAGTGATTTTTAAGTTCTTGCCGAAGTGCAGTGATTTAAAAGTTCTTGCCAAAATGCAGAGTTTTAAGTTACTTGCCGAAATGCAGTGATTTAAAAGTTCTTGCCGAATTGCAGTGATTTAAATGTTTCTTGCCGAAGTGCAGTGAGTTTTAAGTTCTTGCCAAAATGCAGTGAGTTTTAAGTTCTTGCCAAAATGCAGTGATTTAAATATTTCTTGCCGAAATGCAGTGATATAAAAGTTATTTAAAAATTAAAACATTACATACCTGGAGCAAATTCAATTGCTTCATTCGCATCCAAAAGAGTTTCCTCATATAATTGATTCACTTCCTCATCACATCTTTGTGTTTCAGCTTCAGCGTTCTCTGCTGTATGGTCTGTATCTTCGTTCATTGAATCTAAAAATATAAAAAAAATTAATCATAATTAAAATAATCATAATTTAAAAAATAAGGTATTTCTTACCTTCAGTTGGATCTGAATTAAATATGTCGTTTGCTTCGTTTTGCCAGTTCTCATCGATATTAATTCCCTCCTTTATGTATAATGGTGTCTGAACTAAAACCTTTCCCGCCTCATACACAACTGCTGGACGAATTCTTTCGTAGAGATAATGATTCTGCATTCCCATTCGTCTTTTTAGCTTCAGATGAATGATTCCAGACTGCTCCGGTTTGATTGGAATAGTTTTGAACATTTTTGGGACGTCTACAGGAATATTGATCACTCCACTTCTAATTCCGAATTGTCGATCAACACCAAGAGCAAATATTTTCATGAACGGAATTCTCGCTGCTACCAATCGCTCCTCTAATGGCGTTAAACTTTTGATGATATCAGGAAGCTTTGGAAATGCCAAAAGTGATTTGTTGATGTTAAGTCGTGGATATTTCTTAGCTCTGATATTTGTGTAGCAAGTTGAACAAAATTGATAATTTTTTTCATTCACAAATTCTTCCAGCAAAACTTCATCAATAAATGTTTCTGTGCAGCCACAATCTTTTAATTTCTCTCGTGTTATGTTCCTAATTGATTTTTTAAACCAAAGGCGATCACAGCTATAACAATTATACGTTGGTCCTTCCTTTATACTTTCAAAGTATTGCTCCATTACTTCAACCCATGATAGCATTTTGGTTCGCTTTTCACGACGAGCAGTTGTGTCTCTTGTTTGTTCATTTGCACGAACTGTAGAATCACTTCTTCGGACTTGACGTGCTGTTGTGTCTCGTGCTTGCTCATTTGCACGAACTATAGAATCACTTCTTCGGACTTGACGTGCTGTTGTGTTTCGTGCTTGCTCATTTGTACGAACTATAGAATCACTTCTTCGGACTTGACGTGCTGTTGTGTCTCGTGCTTGCTCATTTGCACGAACTATAGAATCACTTCTTCGGACTTGACGTGCTGTTGTGTCTCGTGCTTGCTCATTTGCACGAACTATAGAATCACTTCTTCGGACTTGACGTGCTGTTGTGTCTCGTGCTTGTTCATTTGCACGAACTATAGAATCACTTCTTCGGACTTGACGTGCTGTTGTGTCTCGTGCTTGTTCATTTGCACGAACTATAGAATCTGATCGGCGAACTCGTTTTGCTTCATTATCTCTTTCCTTAAAATTAATATACAAAATTAATAATTACCTTATTTTTAAATAAAATTATAAACGTACTCTTTCTTCATTTCTATAGTTTGAATCAGATCGTTTTTCTGCTATTTTTTCCTTATTTCGTTTTTGCTTCGTTTCTGCTGATACGGGTCGCGATGGTTTCTTAGGCATCTAATGAATTTGTAGAATTAGTTGTCTGATAGTTTGTTTTCATGCAATTTGTTTTACTTGCCTTTTTGATTTCGTCAAAAATTACACATTCAATGATTGCTTATTAGTATTGATTAAATTATCATCTGGCCAAAGTACCGTATTTAAGTTTCTTGCCGAAGTGCAGTAAAATAAAATCCAGCTACTGAAATTTTAAAAAAAATGTTTGATATTACCGTCAAATTCTTCAAAATCTTTACGTTTTTGAATTGTTTCTTGTGTTTTTCGTCCTTATCTATGTTTTCCACTACACGTTTTTACACGTTAATTAACTATATTTCACTAATTTTATGAATGAGTTTTTTCGTGGATTGTAATAGAAATATGTTTTGAATTTAAAATTTGCGTTAAAATGTCCCTAATATTTTGTTTTATTAAGTTGAATATCAATTAAAATTCATGATATTATAAGAATAATCTGGCCAAAGTGCCGTAATAAAGTTTCTTGCCGAAGTGCAGTAAAAAATATTTTCTTACCAAAATGAAAACAAAAATGTTTAATATTACCGTCAAATTCTTCAAGATCTTTACGTTTTTTGAGTTGTTTACTATGGTTAATGTCCTTATCTATGTTTTCCACTACTTTTTACACATTAATTAACTATATTTCACTGATTTTTCACTAAACTTTTATTTTTTCTACTAACAATGCGTTCTTGTTTTAGAGATAATCCACGTAAATGATTTAGTTTTCTCGTGGATTAGGAGCAAAAGCATTATTTGAATTTAGTGTTTCTGTTAAAATTTACCTAATATTTTGTGTTCTTAAGTTGAATATCAATTAAAATTCATGATATAATAAGAATAATCTGGCCAAAGTGCCGTAATTAAGTTACTTGCCGAAATGCAGTGATTTAAAAGTTCTTGCCGAAATACAGTGATTTAAAAGTCCTTGCCAAAATGCAGTGAGTTTTAAGTTCTTGCCGAAGTGCAGTGATTTAAACGTTCTTGCCGAAATGCAGTGATTTAAAAGTTCTTGCCAAAATGCAGTGAGTTTTAAGTTCTTGCCGAAGTGCAGTAAAAATATTTGCTTACCAAAATTTATACAAAAATGTTTAATATTACCGTCAAATTCTTCAAAATCTTTACGTTTTTGAGTTGTTTACTATGGTTAATGTCCTTATCTATGTTTTCCACTACTTTTTACACATTAATTAACTATATTTCACTGATTTTTCACTAAACTTTTATTTTTTCTATTAACAATGCGTTCTTGTTTTAGAGATAATCCACGTAAATGATTTAGTTTTCTCGTGGATTAGGAGCAAAAGCATTATTTGAATTTAGTGTTTCTGTTAAAATTTACCTAATATTTTGTGTTCTTAAGTTGAATATCAATTAAAATTCATGATATAATAAGAATAATCTGGCCAAAGTGCCGTAATTAAGTTACTTGCCGAAATGCAGTGATTTAAAAGTTCTTGCCGAAATACAGTGATTTAAAAGTCCTTGCCAAAATGCAGTGAGTTTTAAGTTCTTGCCGAAGTGCAGTGATTTAAACGTTCTTGCCGAAATGCAGTGATTTAAAAGTTCTTGCCAAAATGCAGTGAGTTTTAAGTTCTTGCCGAAGTGCAGTAAAAATATTTGCTTACCAAAATTTATACAAAAATGTTTAATATTACCGTCAAATTCTTCAAAATCTTTACGTTTTTGAGTTGTTTACTATGGTTAATGTCCTTATCTATGTTTTCCACTACTTTTTACACATTAATTAACTATATTTCACTGATTTTTCACTAAACTTTTATTTTTTCTACTAACAATGCGTTCTTGTTTTAGAAATAATCCACGTAAATGACGGAGTTTTCTCGTGGATTGGAAAAGAAATATGTTTTGAATTTAAAATTTCAGTTAGAAATAACGGTCAAAGAATATTTGAAAAAAATAACGGTCAAAAATTATTTGAAAAATAATACCCCCCGTTTTACCCCCCAACTTGATATACACCCCCTCGTTCAACTCCTCCTCCTCCCCCTTCAATTCACATCAAGAAAGGTTTACGTAACGTAAATTTACATGTTACGTAATTTTACGTACGCATTTTTACGTAACGTAAGCTTTAGTTAATTTAACTACGTGACAAATTCGGAATATGCTAGAAAAAATTTGAAAATGTAAAATTTTATCATAACACATCATGAAATATCAAAAAAGTGTAAAAAAGTGCAAAAAAAAAAGTTGCTCGGAGCGAGGCTTGAACCCTGGCCGGAAGATTGTAAGAAAAGTCGAGATTGTAAGAAAAGTCTTCTTTTTAATCATCACGCCCAACTTTGACTAATCCAACGTCAGTGATTTTTTACACCAAAAACATAAAAGTTAATTTAATTAACCTTCTACTGCACTGATCGAAAAAATCTCTTGTCGTTCTGGTCTCTGGCCTAGTACACACATTTTAAGCAAAAAACTGCATTCAAAAACCTTAAACTGGAGGAGGAGATACGATACAGACAGACAGACAGACAGACGGACAGACAGACAAAACGCGGACAATAGTGTCTTTTCCCTTTGGGAAAATGCACTAAAAATAATTCTTGCATCTCAAAATACATGCAATGATGATTGAGCATCTTAAAATGTCTTATTCCTTCTTGTTTCTTGTTGAGAGAAACAAAAATAAAATTATATAATTTTTACGACATTCGTACGACATCGTTCAATGTAAAAGAAATGAGCTACATATTCCAATTCAAATCGATGATACATAAAAATGAAGAATGAAGGGATCTCTCAATGTATGCAACAAAGAAATAAAAATTCGCGGAATAAAATTTATTAGCACTTTATACTTCCAACTATATGTACATAATAATAACAAATGACAGTAAAGTCCGGGTTATTGGAATAGCTCATGCCCGGGCAGATGATACAATTTTTATGGACGGCAGGCAATGAAAAGAAAAGGGGAAATGAGAAGGAGAAAGAAAATTTCTTCTTGATGAACATCGATCTCGCTATAAATGATGATTGCAGCCTCTTATAGTGATGCACCATTTTTAGCTGATTTTCTTATTGGTGGAAAGGTGGATGAAGGGTTAGGTGTGCAGTTTGTCTTATTGTGGGGTTGATTTTTAGTAGATTTTTCTCCCTAAACTCATTGAATTATGGGAAATAATTGGAAAAGTCATTTTTTTCTACATCAAGAATAAGTAATTTTGGTTTCACTAAAGGGGTAAAGCCCGGCAAAGCAAAGTTCTAAGTGGCTAAAATTGTTGAAATACTTTTCAACTTTTGGGTTTCTGACTTAAAATTGATTCACATTGATCACATTTTGTGAAGTTTTCTAAAGTTTTGCTTAAGATTTTTTGAATTTTGTACATGAAATGGTGCAGCACCCGAGACAAATGTCTCTGATTATTCACTCTTGCTATCCCTTAATCCCCTCTGGGTACCCCCTCTGGGTACTCCCATGCCCCTAATCAACTTTTGGATTCTTCTGAATTTCTTTGAAAGCTATCTAGTAATTGTAATTTTCATGGAGTCGCTCACTTAAAACAGCTAACAAAAGACATTTTTCCAGCACCTATAGACCTAATAATTCTTCCGTGACATTCCTACTTACATTTATTTTGCGAACTATAAAAAAGAGAGTTATGACAGAGAAAGAAAAGAAAAATTATCTCTTTGAAATGAAGTCAACTTATCAAGATGCGATATAAAAGGCTATATGATTTCATCGTTGAAATTTTAGATGGACAAATTCTCGTGCTATAAATGAGACATGCTAACCCATACCTTCTTGCACTGCTTCTTTTACATCCCTATTTCTTTTTTTTGCCTTTATGTCAATTATGTGAATCATATAAAATTGTACAATTTATACATAAAATATATATAGAGAGAGAAAGTAATAAAAAAAGGTTTTATTTTTGTAAATTTATGATAGTTGTTGGATTTGATGGCCGAAAATTGTTATCATGGGGTCACTGAATGTATTTTTTTCTTTATTTATGCTCGTCTTGCTTTTCTTTATCGTCAAAAAAAAATTCCTCATTTATATTTCTCTCTTTTTTTGCTTTTTTGATGGCTATTTTTTAGTTGAATGAAAGTTATCTGACGTAAATATTCACATAATTTATTATTACGGTTGTTGGGATTTTATTTCTAACATTTTATAATGGCAATTATTTTCATCATATTTATTTCCTTTTAAATTGCTTAATTAAAATAAGTTTAAAGGGATTTTTGGTTGTAAAATGGTTTTATGAATTAATGGGTCTGGACATTTGAATGATTATGAGATTTATGTGGGGTTTAAGAACTTCTGGATTGGGATATTTAAGCTTTTGATACCTAAGTCAAGGGATTTTTAAACACTTTTATCAAATGTAAGCTGTTTGCTTTACCTTTGAACAAGGATCTAATCGGTTTTGGTATTCTAACTGCTATAAGATGCAAAATTTTTAGTTGTAAAGCTCAAAACTCCAAAAATAATTCGGGTATGGGTTTTTTGGTATAAACCTACCCCTACCCCTGGGGTATACCCCTACCTCTACACTTGGGGCATACCCATACCCTTGGGATATGCACTTGGGGTATACCCCAGAGCTAGGGGTGGATGGGTGCACATAGCGAGAAACCCAGCCCAGATCCAAATCTGAATAACCTCATAATCCCTTAAATAACCAAAAATGTCCATAATTCTAACATAATAACCATTTTAAACCTCAATTAACAAAACGAATAAGCATAAGTTACTTCGGCTCACCAAAAAGAACCATTTTTCTCTTATTTCCACAAAAGAATGAAAAAAGATTTACGATCACAATCTAGAAAAACTTATTTTTATGCCGCATATTTATCATTTTTTTTCTCCTTCTTTCCTCATTTTCATTTGTGCATCGAACAAACAAATCATGATGAACATAAAACGAGAGGAGCATATTGAATGTCTTGCACATATAAACGTAAAAAAAGAAAAATTATCTAAAATGAATTTCTTATATTTACATGGATGAAAAAAATAAAGACGAAATATGCAAATTTGTGTGTTTCACTTAACGACCAACACAGTAAAAATCCAGTTCTTTTTCTTTATTCTCTTCTCTCTGTTTTGTTATTATTTTAGCAGAGTGCATTCACATCATAAACTTTGAAGGCACATATATCTATATCTATACGTAAACATATATAGCGATGTGGAAAAATTGAAAATAAGAAGAACTTAGCTCATAATAAATTATAATAACGAAATGGAACAAGGCATGGGCCCGTCTAAAAAAATTATTATCTCGTTTCAATATAATACAAGTATCTGTTGTAGTTTTCTTTCTTTCTATCCTTACTTGTAGTTTCTTTTCTTCGTTGCATGGTTGTTGAGTGGAAATGTTAGAGAATATGGCTGTTTGGGATAGGGTATACCCTAAAGTAGGGGTAGGGTATACACTAGGGTAAGGAATTGACCTCTTACTGGCTTGATGGATAAATTTGATTTCTTGATGCACTTTACTTAAAATTGAAATTTGTTAGCAACTGAAAATTGAGAAATTTTATTGTTTTGAAGTGTTGTTAGCTCAAGTTTGAAGTTTGGAATGGTTCGGTTGACACATTACAATTTTTACTCACTGAAACTGTCCAAAAGCGCAATGCGTTCCAAACATCACGTCACCATGCGTCCTCAACTCACTTATTTTTGTTCCATTGCAATCAAATTCGTTGTTGCCTTTCATTAATTGCAATAATAATAAAAAATAAGAAAACGAAACCCAAAAAAAGATCAAGTCTCTCAACTTACTCGGTGAGTGTGTAGCAATTTTTTTTAGCGGAGATAATGATTGCAAGTAGAAATCTTTTATTATTATTTTTTGTGTACGAAAAACTTTTGAGGCCAAAGCTGTACATGCATGCATCGTAATAACTTGCAAATGAACTTTGTGTAGGTTTTCATTGTGTTTTTTGTTGCTTGATAATCATGTTTTTTTATAAAATTGAGGAGCAAGAAGAAGAAAATTTACTTTTAGCTGTATGTAATATGTGATTCATAGGATGATCATTAGCAAGAGAAATCAAGTCAATTATATTTAATATTTATGAATTATTTACATGCATTATAGCAGCTATAATCATAATCTAAAATAAATATAATCTTTTTTTGGGTAGCCCCTGTATATTTTGAGCGTAAATTAGTCGTGTCGGATGTAAACAGTGATAATTAATTTTACACTGAAAGTATCGTAAATGTGCATAAACAGCAATTGTTTTACAACTTTTTGAACTTATTATTTTGTTGTTGCTGTTGCTGGATCCATTATGGTCATTTCCACTTTGGTTTCATTGACATGTGAATTGATTTTAATGACCTAAAATTCCATCAGACTATTCAATCACTCAACCAGAAATGTAAATGCATTTCAGTCGAAACCAATCGATTTTTTTATGTTTCGTCTGAAATGACAAGCAAAATTATTTATTTTTAAAGATTTGAAATGAGTTCATGAGAAAATTGCCTTTTTTGAGATTTTTGCAGCTTTTTGAAGGGACTGGAATTTGTGCTGTTTTGGAGCTTCTTACAATTTAGACATTTTTTGTTATTCTGCTCTGCAGATCACCTTACAAATGGTGTACACATGTGCTTAACTAGTCGAAATTAAGAGGAAGTGAACGTACCACTTTTATCAGGTTGAAGATCCTTGACCCATTTGCTAACTAAGCTGCCTGCCTCATTTTAACCTTGATAATTATTTCAGGTTTATTCTAGAGCTGCATACTCAGTCTTATGTTGCTTTCTTTGTACAAGTTGTTTTCGAAAATGGTCGGTTGTAAGCCTAGCCTGATTGTGGGACGGCCAACCTACAGGAGAGGCTGTGTAGATAGGCTTTTAAACTATCACTTGACATATGTATTCCGGCACATAGTAAGGTTACCAGCGGTGTATTTAGTGGAATCAGGGGATACCACTAGAAGGTATACATTTGTCATTTGGTCAGCAGACTTCAACCTCCTCAATCCCTCATGCTCAGTTTTACCTCCGCGTAAAATAACTCTAGATATATCGTAGTATTCACCACTATGGAATTTAGGTACCAAATAAAATTATTCTACCATTTTTAACGTAAGAACAATGCAACATGGATGAACCTTTTACATAAATTTTAAGAATCTTGTGTCGAAAAAGTGGCTCAATTACAATAACATTTTCATATAACATCAAAAATGAATGATAAAACGATGGAATTTTCGCCTCAAGCATGCATATGTTACAAGTGGTTGTTCTTCTCTAAAACTGTAGTATTAAAGTAAAAAAAGGCAGAATGTTAAGAGTATTAAGTATTTTAGTTAAGATGTATTTCGTAAAAATGCCGTTTTATGTCCAAAAAAGTTATGAGATTATTTTGTCATGAATAACTCATAGGATCAATAACATCATGCAATGAACGAGAAATAACTTCATAAAAATGTGTGGAAATATGCAAATTTAACTGCAAATCTGCTATATACTGAAAAATGAAATCACATGCCATAAATTCAGCTTGCATATTCTAAAATAAAATTTCAAAAACTGCGTAGAAACAGAAATGATGATTTAATTGCCTCGACTCAAAACACCATTCAAACCATAATAAGGCATAGACAGTTTATAAACATAAGGTTTTATATTTCTTGAAACAAATCATAAGCATATGCATGAATGTGCAAAAAATATTGTTTAAAAAATGGCAACTAACTCTCAAATTCTCCCACTAAATATCAACATGCACTGCACTACTCATCTTATATTACAAATTCTACATCAATTTTCTTCTTCTTTCCCAATTCCCATTTCATCTTTTTTTAAAACGAAAATTCTATTCAATTGATGCTGTATATATAAGTGTAATGTGATGCAATTTTGCAGTTCTCGGAATGGAACGATCATTTTCAAAGTCCTCTCTACAATTTCACATTTATTATTTTCATGCAAAGACTGAACTAAAAGAATTTCAACTAACACAACATTAACGACCTATAGTTCTTTTACTTCTTCTTACATCCATCGTGTTTGTTAGTGCAAAAACTTTAAATTCAAGTTGGCGAGATGAATTCAGGCGGAATGAGTGGCATGCTAGACAATAAAGAGGGGTTTTATCGATGTAAGATGAAATTTTTTAATGCCTTTACAATTTGATCATTCATGTGAGGGGTGGTGATGAGTCTTAACTGAATTAACAAGATTCATGGCTTAAAAACTATGGATCCATCCATAGTCTATTAGTGGTTAGAATCTTTTCTTGTGTCTCATACCAGAACAAGGGGACGGTTTCTAAGACTACTGGGGTACCATACTCTACCATTGGGTGAGGGTAGGTTGGGGTAAACTTATCGAATCCATCATAAAAATTTGTGGAAAGTTCAGAAATTTAAACGCTTTGATGCGAGTCAATTTAACTAGCCCAAGAAAAAGCTAAGATTGAAATAAGTTAAGATTCAGTAAACTAGAAGCGTAAAAATTGTAATTTGGATAAAAAGTCTAAAACAAATCATAAATTGCTTAAGCCCGTTCAATTTCCATAAGAATACAAAAAGTCAAATGCGCTCTAATCCCACCCCAAAATTCATCACACATTCAACTTAATTTTACAATTTTTCTTCTTCATTTTCATCTCTTCCCCATCCTCCAGTGCATATTAGAGAGTTGCACAAAAGATGAACTAACAGAGAAGAATATTATTGAAAGAACTAAGAAAAAATATACACGAAAAAAATAAGCGACTCTATACAGCTTTGTGTTTTGCAATGTCAATGTCCTATATCACAGAAAAAAAGAGCCAGCATTGCAAATTCATATACACAGAATACACAAAAAAATTGCGCTTCACAAATCTTTTCTTCATTCTTCTTATTTCTGTTCTGTATATTTCGTGCTGTGGTGTCGAGTGCATTTGTATTTGAAATTGTTAGTTTTAATAGAGGAAAACGAAGAAGTGAGATAGAGAGAGAGGCAATTTTGGCATTTAAAAATTTTTCATGAAATAAACAGCAACAAAGCGGATAGTTTGGGCTTGAACAAGAAGAAGCTGAATGCGAAGATTTGAAGATATCATTGAATTTCTGTTTGCTTGCATTTTGAACGGCGTCGTTGTTAATTTTTTTTCTCTTTCTTTCTTCTTGCTTTCAAGTCGAATGTAATTGAATATTTCTTCTTTATTGTGTTTTAGGTTTTGTGCTCATTCGCTTTTGACTTTTTTTTTTGCATTCTGTAATCACTTGAAGTTCATCAGTTTCGTTCTATAAGTCGATGAATTTTAATTAAATGGAATTGAAATTTTTGTTTGTTTTAGTCGACTAATGATCATGGATTGAATTTCTTAGCGATTATAATTTATTTGATTAGGATGGGAAGAGTTGGGGGACTTTTAAATGCAATTTTACTTGAGAATGTTTGTTACTCAAACTTGAAAATCAATTAAAATGGAAATTAAATTATAATTTAGTTAAAAAATTGATTTGACTGCTGAAAATCGACATGAATGACTTCAATATTAATGCAATTTTTCAGGTAGTTACTGCTTCATTACTGACTGTCGATAGATAATTTTTGACCAAATCTAGGATAGAAACACCAAACAAAAGCTATGAACCATCACCTCTAAATTATTTCAACCATAAAATTCCTACATCCACCTCCTGATGCTTCAAAGTAGTTTAATAAAATATGATTATAAAAATTAATTCCACAAATTTGCATCAATTAATTTGTTGCTACTAAATCGTGATGAGTTAATCGTTCAACAATTTCACAGCGTGAACAATTTTGTAGCATGTACAACATTTTCAGCAGATATCATAGTTTAAATTTAGAGGAACTGATATGGAATGTTTTTTCTAGGAACTTATGAATTATTTACGAATTATTCACGGTTTTGGAATGAAAATTGATTTAGGGATGATACTTTTTACTGATGTGAATATGGCCCCAAAATCTCAGCCCCAATCTTGTCAATCTGGCCGACAGTTCACATCAGTATAATTTTTTGTGTTTCTACACAAATAGAGGGACCAAAAAATTATTTCAAAATCTTCATTGAAAAATTTCACAAAAATTTATTCAAAAATTTCTATTTAATTACCACAACCCTAATCCACCTGAAAGCTTAGTTGGAATATTTACTCTATAAAATGATAGAAATATCGGAAATATCCTAAATACCTTAAAACGTGTAATGAAAATTTCAAAACAATTACGTCAACATTAAATAACAAATCAGTTTCCAATTATTTTCCAATAAAATTTAATCTATTTCATGAATAGATTCTCAAAATATACATTCAAAATATACGTTCTCGCATCTCCTAATTCCACTAGTCAATGAAAAATGAATTTTATTTGACTATAATTTTATTGGGAAAATTTGTGAGCTCTAAAAAGCTCAAAAACACTTTCGCATGTTTTTAGCGCATTTTTGAAACTTGTTTTAAAAAGGTAGCTTAATAATGCACTTTGTTCGGCTGTTCGGCTGTTCGGCTGCAAAGAAAAACTTTTTAACCAGACATCGTAGAGAGCTCTGGTTTTTTGCATTAGCTCCGTGACATCGAGTTATTGGCCCCCCGGGCAGTTAAAAATCTCAAAACCATCTCTAAATACTATAATTAATGATTTTTTGTTTTCAATACAATAGAGCCAACTTCAAGTGGGATAATTTCAAATATATTTTGACCGTTAGAAAATTTGAATTTCAAAAAACCGTTAAATGACAAACCATTTTAAAATATGAAAATTCACCGCAAAATTGTTAATTATACTATAATTAATGATTTTCAAGTGCATTTACGCGGGAAATTTTCAAATATATTTTGACCGTTAGAAAATTTGAATGCCAAAAAACCGTTATCGAGCCGTCGAATTTATTTAAGTCACAAAATATTCATGATTGACTTATTTAATACGCAGTACTTTGCTAATCAAATACTGATCGCTAACACAAAAATGCGCTGAAGTCCCTCGATATATAACACGAGGACTTTCTTTAAATTTTTTTTTAATGCAATTGATGTATTTTGACAATTGTATATAATTTTAATATCATTATAATAAATAACTGCGAGCAGTTTATTTCGGTAGGGAAAAAAATATTCAACATTGGAAAGTATTTTCTATCGACAAAAGCCACTATCAACGCCACATTATAACACTAGTTTTTTTTCATATGCAATTCTCTCACATAATTTGCATCTCATTGCCGCTATTATTATGCTTTGCATTATGTTTACACAAAAAAGTCAATTAATTGAAAATTATGCATATTTTGTGATCCGTTATCATTATTATTGCTAGTATTCTCTTATTCAAAGCATTTCTCATTTACGTATGTGTGTATTTGTGTGAATCAATAACAAAATGATTGGTTTGACGTTTAAACAAATCATAAATTGACTTTTTTCCACACAAAAATTTTTATTCAATGCAAAATATTAGTCTATGCTGAGATTTTTTATATACGAAAAAAATATATTAATTTGCATATGTAGTTGTGCAGTTTATGTCAGCATCATGCACTAAATATTTCATGAATTTCCGTTAGTCACCAAATTCTCGGCATGTTTATTTAAAAATATACGAATAAGTGAGTGAGATTCTTAAGTTGAACTAATTTAATTAGCTTTATGTTTATTTACACATCACTCTGTTAATTTAATTAGTTTTGAGTTAGTGCGATGATTTAGTGGGGTTTTATTGGATGGTAAAGATGGGGGAGTATTAGAAAAAAGGTATTTTTGCCCTTCTAAAGGTGATGCCTGTGTTAGATTATTGCCTTTGATAAGAAATCGATAGGTGACAACTCTGGGTGAAAGCATGCAGTCTACCAGGATGCTAATAGATTTTAGAATATTTCAGAAATTATTATTTAAAAATTAACACATTTGCAGGTTAGAAAGTTCATGAGCTACAAAATATAAATTCGATTATATTCTAATGATCCCCTAAAATGATGAAAATCAAAAATTTAAATCAAAATCAATCTAAATTTCCCAATTCTACCCTTATATTTCATTCTAAAAACTTTACAAGGATCCAACTACCAAAAAATCTAAATATTTTATGAGATAAAACATTTTCTATCACACTAGATAGAAATCCCCACATAATTCAACTATAAGAAGGTGTTGATGGATGAAAAATCTACCCAAAATAATTTTCCCATCATCCCACATGTCATGTAAAATTGTTCAAGACACAAACTTCTCATAAATCATGAATTTTCATTTTAATAAATTTATTTTATGTTAATTAAATCATTTACGCACATTTTACGGCACGCATGAAAACTATTTTCAGTGATTTTGCTACGAAATAAATTTAATCTGTGTGCTGTGGCTTTTTCCAACAAAATTGAGAGTGAAAGGAGGGAAAAAAAATATTTTTCCGTACACACGCACCTGAAAATTTAATCGAAGTGATGTCTTCTCTATGATATGATAACTACAAGCACTAAAACATATTTAATGAATCACAAATAACAATGAATAAATAGTTGGGTATGAGGTGTGGAAAAGGAAGTTGAGGAAGTAAACGAACGAGCATCTGCCTCTGTTGGGATCATAAATTTTTGATTATGTGATAATTAAATGTGAGAATTTATAATTTATTTATCACAATTTAACATACTAACTCTCTCGTTTCTGCCTCTTGTCATATTTTTTTACTATTATAATAACATTTTCTACTCGGGAGCTTTCATCATCAAGTATGAGTGATGTGAAAGAGGCTTTTGATTACATGCGTATATGATTGGGTTTTTTGGGGGTTGCTAGAGATTCATATGATATGGATGAAAGTGAAATTTTGCGTAATTTTGTGAATGGTAGTTTTAGTTGTGCGTATTTTATATGATTGTGGGAAGAGAATTGGGTCAGAGAATAAAATGTAGGAAATTATGGAATTTTATGCGGAATTGAATTTGCAAAATTACTCCTCATTATTTTATTTCATATACAGTTTATGAAGGTGTAAATGCTTTTATTAACTGATATGCATCTGTTGTGCTAATGGTTTTTTGTAAGGACTAAACCTAAGCATTTTCATAAAATAGGATTGAAGGAATAATTCACTTTAACCAAGACTTTTCTCCCGCATTAACAGAATTAGTTACATATTACTCGATACTTCAGACTCAATTTGTAGCTATCTCCTCGAGAAGCCCTTTCTAAGTATACCCTGTGGCATATCTGAGGGTGTCCAACACTAGAACGTATGGAAACCCTTCTTCAATTTTCTAGGGGGTTTCGATAAAAAATACCAAACCACCAATAATTTTTTGCGTTCATCCAAAAAAAAATTTAAAGAAAGTCCTCGTGTTATAGATCGAGGGACTTCAGCGCATTTTTGTGTTAGCGATCATTATTTGATTAGCAAAGTACTTCGTATTAAATAAGTCAATCATGAATATTTTGTGACTTGAATAAATTCGACGGCTCGATAACGGTTTTTTGACATTCAAATTTTCTAACGATCAAAATATATTTGAAAATTTGCCGCGTAAATTCACTTGAAAATCATTAATTATAGTGTAATTAACAATTTGCGCGGTGAATTTTCATATAATAGAATGGTTTGACTTTTAACGGTTTTTTGAATTTCAAATTTTCTAACGGTCAAAATATATTTGAAATTATCCCACTTGAAGTTGGCTCTATTGTATTGAAATCAAAAATTGATTAATTATAGTATTTGGCGATGGTTTTGAGATTTTTAAATGACAATGGCCCATATAACTCTTTGGCACGGAGCTAATACAAAAAACTAGAGATCTCTACGATGTCTGGGTAAAGAGATCTCAAACAGCCAGCCGAACAGCCGAACAAAGTGCATTATTAAGCTACCTTTTTGAAACAAGTTTCAAAAATGCGCTAAAAATTCAAACGCCTCTCGAAAAATTTCTATCTACGGCCCTTTTTCACTAGTTACGGCAAGAAACCGTCCTTAGGTTTTTTTAATCAATCAAGATACCTCAACGAAATCATAGAAATATTCATCAAATTTTATTTCTTAATTCTTTCAGCTCAGAATGTAATGCCAGGATTTTGTGCATACATACATGGCCAAATCTAAGGTAAGAAATTAATTAAATTAATCAAAAACTCCTATTTCATCAACAATACACCTTCAAAAATGTCCCCACAAAATTACATCAATCCATGCAAGTCGTTAGCACTAAATTATCTAAAATTTCTTGTGTGAAAAAGGATTTTCCACATAGATATTTACAACATATTCTATCTTCTCACCCCAATATCCATCATCACTTAAAATTTATTTGGATAAAGTATTTAGTTTGTTTCATTAAATTAACCCATAAAAAAGACTCCTCACTTCTCCACATCCAAAAGGCATGCCATAACATATGTGTAAAAAATAAGTACAAGACGAGTAAATGAGTGGAATTAAGAGAAGGAAAAAAGGGATTCTCAAGTCATAAAGGGATTTATGGAGTTGCTCAATTGTGTAACAAACAACTATCTTTCTCATGTTTAACATACCGAATATAAACACAACGGCATATCATCATTAAAAATATATACTTACATATATGTATAAAAGAGGGTCTAATTTATGGGTAGTCTTACTCAAAAAAAGGAGAGATATCAACACCATTTAATTGTTTTTTATCATCTCCTTCGACCAACAATCCATCCTCCTTTCCGGTGGTTTGTTGTTGGTGAGAAAAGCAAAAAAATAAATACATAAAAAATGTTTCTATCTTGTCTTATCTTAGATGATAATAATAATAAAAATAATAATAATGAACGACCCTAATCAACATATATACACACTTAATTACACTCCTTTAACAGATTGCCTCAACTAGATTGCCTTTTTATCGTACATTCTTTGGGGAGAAAAGGAGCTTGTAATGAATATTTTGGCTAGTTGATATGTTAATTTGGTAGTTTTATATTGAAATTGATAATGAGCTGGGTGTGTAGATTAATTTATAGGAATATGTGTGGAGTGTGTTTTAATTAGACGATGTGGGAAAAATTCTTATGATCAAGCAGGAGATTCTAAAAGCCAAAATATTGATCATGATTTATTTTTTTAGTAAACTTTGATTTTTGGAAGCTGAAATGCCTCGATTTCTTAGTAATGTAGTGTTAGACATATGCGTGACCAGGAGGGTATGGACCCTCTCCAAAAAATTTTGAATCGTGCTCTCGATGCTGTTCAAATTTTTTCGGAGGAGGAACAGACCCTCTTGGGTATGCCCCTGGATTAATACTTCATTTAGTCTATCTTAAGGGGAATGTCTTTCGTGCATAACTATATAGTCTATAAGAAAGCGCTTCCATGTAATAACATAAAACAAAATCTTACTCTCCTCTTCTTTTTCTTACACTCCATCTCAATAGATCCTTCCATAAGGTAATAAAACTGTCCATACAACATTTATTATACAGAATTTGATTATCTATTATCACACATAGAAACTATTTTAGCCTCATTATATGGGTTTACTTACATGCCTTTTTATGATGCCAGCAGCACTTTTGCAATAAAATTGTACACAAACAGAACTTGTATAACATGCATGAAATATTTTGATATGTGGAGAGAGAGAGTATAAAAAAGTTTTGAGGCATTTGATTTAATTAAGTAAATGTTTAATGAATGTTGAATATTGAAAATTGATTCATGCTGAGAAAAATTATTGTGTTGACATGAATGGGAGTGTCTCGATTGGGGATAAAGGATGAAAATTCCCACAATTAAATTCTCTCTCTTTATTATGTGTGTTTAAAAAAGGATGAGAAATTAATTTGAAGTTATAAAGTTTTTGTAGGTGGAACTAGAAAACTTTTAATGATGTGGGATTTTTTATAATGAATTTTGTTTGGTAATTAAATTATATTAAATGATTAATTAAGTTTAAGGATCTTATTTTGGTGTAATTTGTTATGAATAATTAATTTTAAGTTTCTAAAGAGGTTTGAAAAGCTTTTTTTTGTGGGAATTTTAAGAAAGTTTTAGAAAATCTTGAATGGCGAAAAAGGTTAAAATTGAAAATATTTGAAATTTTTTAAATAAAATTAAGTCAAACGAGATTTAAAGCTAACCAATAATTAAAGATAAAGTGATAAGTAAAAAATAACAAAGCATTCACAATTTTTGATGGCTGCAGCTGCTTGCGTGACTGAACCAGTAGCTCGCATGACAAGCCTATTTAATATTTCAATAAAACCATTTTCTCACCACAAAATTATTGCAACGTTGTACTCAAAAAACCCCTCTAGGATGCTAATTTCTAGAATAATAAAATGATACGAAACAGATTTCTTGAAAAACACACAGACATCAAAAGCAAGTCTTATTACAGCATTTAGCAATAAATTGATACCTTTGAATTTCTTCCCATGTCTTTTTTGCATCTGTAAATGGCAAAAAGTTAATTTGTTGCATCGAAACTTGCCTAAAAAAATCAACTTTATCAACATTGTTACGTCTTCCATCATTGACTGCATAAAAAATTCACTTTTTCTTGCACAAAAATATAAAAAAGCAAAACAACGAAATTGACTTTCAACAATTCTTCATTTATTTTTGCTTCATTCAGTGTGTCTTGTTTTCGTTACTACATCTTTTTTTATTTTTTATTATCATCAAATTATACTTTTAACATTTATTAAATGCTTATAACCCATTACATTACATGATTGCCAAAAAAACCTTAAAAAAGTAAAAATAATCAAGAAGAAGAGGAGGACGGTTCGTAATCGCCAACTTGTAATCTCAACTGCATGTCTACATTTTCTTGTGAAATGCACATACAAACACAAAATAATGTTGGATGTTGGTGCATACAATTTTTTTAGAGTAAATTGCGTTGTGCAATTGCTGGATGCTTGCGCACAAAAATACTATAATTATATTGCCTTATTTTTTTCGGTGAATTTTTGGAATGTAATAGTTGAGTGAGTTGGTTGTGGATTGTCTTGTTAGCAAGGGCGTACCAAAGGAGAGGGGGGGCTATGGGTCCAGAACCCCTAGAATTTTTTTCCAAAATTTTCATAAGTTTTAATTTGTTAGTTAATCATTCAGGTATCGTTAGAATTAACATCAAGTACAAAACCATGAGAATAAGAAAGAAAATTTTTGTGGAATCCTTAATTTTTTTTCTGGGTACGCCTGCCAGTTGGTTGTTGACTATTGGGACATTTTTAAACTAAATTGTAATTGTCAGAACTTATTCTTTAAGGAATTTGTGTAGAAAATTTGAAAAAATTTCAGATTTTTTTTTTGATACATCCAAAAATGTCCACCTACCCCACCTACTCTAGGGTATCAGGGGTAGGATAGGTAGGGCCACCCTAGGAGTAGGGTAAAGTACCCTGGATAGCCCTAGAAATAGCCCCCTAACGATCCCAAACAAATCAAATGAGCAAAGAAATGCGCACCAAACTCAAACCACATCTCGATTAATTTTCTTCAACTTCCTCCTGCCTATGTTTTAGTTGTTAAAAATTGAACAGAAGGAAAAGAAAAAAATTACATTGTGAAGCAAAAAAATTTCGGTAAATAATTTTTTTCAATGCAGGGCTATGAAAAATGTTCCGATGGATATATATGTTTTTTCTCAGTAGATTGATTGCAAGTCGATGTTAAGAACTTCTGCATTGCTGCTGCTGTAAAAAATTGCAGCACAAGATTAATTTTTGTTCATGCTATACGGTGTACAGTGTAATGTATTATAGGAACCGGAGTAGAAACGCATTAAAAAGCAGGTGCTTATAATAATTAATTGATTTTTACTCGCGATCGCCGCAGTTTGATTACTCATTTAAGCTCAACCATAATAAAAAATGTGAATGATCTCTGTTTATTTTTTTATGTTCTGACTGTATCCTTAATAACTATATATATCAAACAATTATAAACATCTCTTTGTGCCTTAATATACAAAGTAAAAACGACGTATTTTATCCATTACGACTTAAGTGCATGAAACTAATAATTTTGTTGCACATTTCAGCAATGTAATTTTGTGAAAGTTAGGTTTTCTCTTTTTTTCTCGATGCATCTCCACTTCTTATTCCTTCACTCTCGTTGCGCTGTTTGACTTCAATTGCTACACAGTACAAAAAAGCTATTGAAGGTAATGGATGATGTTGTTCAAAATAAAAATAAATTTTTATATAGGCATATTAAAAGGAATATGAAATAAGATGTCAAGTTGTTGAGGTGGTATGATGATTGGTGGTGGATGGCTTGGGCGCATTTACTGATTTATTTCGGTAGCCATACAGATCAGATGGTGCTTACTTTTGGGTCATTTGATGACTACTTGTTCGTATTTAATTATGGATAAATTTAATTAATCTGAACTAGTTGGAATGACATAAACCTTCAGTCATATCTAAAGATCGTCATCAAAATGAGTAAAATAATTAGTTAACAATAAAATTTTATAAACCTCAATGAAATACATCCGTTAAGATGCACATTTGTGTGAGAGAAACTAAAAAACTTTTTTTTTACAAATTTCACCGAGACATCAAACGTCTCAAGAGGCACGGTGGAAAAAAATTGCAATCATTTCTGTTAATGACTTTTCTTTTTTTCGCTTGAATTATTTGGCTATTGGATATGCCAGCAAAAAAAATTCAATAAATGGCACGCTGATTTCTCAGCTGATTATTTTTGTGCTTGTCGAATTAATAGAATTTCCATAATTTCACAATAATTTGATTGATGATTGACGATTTTAATGAGAAACAAGAAATTCAAGCACGAAAACTGGCATACAAAAAATATCTTCGAATTGCATTTTTGCATGCAAATAATTTTAAATTCATCAGTGCAATTTTTTTTAACGTCGGAGATAAATGGTGAAAGTTGTTGTGCAATGTGCTGTATTTGTGTGCTGGTTATATCGTCGAGGGAAAATTATTATTGCTTCTTTGCAATTTTTTAGAGAATTAAATATTCAACTAAATGGGTGCGGTCGTAAAGACGTCATATCTTAATTTTTCTTCCGTAACAAAATAAAAAAGAAACAGTTTTGTTAATGAGATGTGATGAGTTTGTGATTTGAATGATTGTCGTGTGCTATTTTTGGCTATAATGTATCCTGGACATAGAGCGACCCCCTACACCTACAATTGCCATACATAAGGTGCCCTAGCCATACGCCAGGTGTATACCCCAGGTGTATGGGTTGTTCCAGCCTATGGTGAGATGACTGTAAAGTCAATATGCGCTTGTCTCAATAGACCCACTAAATCACATTCCATACCTGCCCATTTCCTTCATCTCTCTCCTCATACTCTTTTTGTGTCTATATGAATCGCCATCAATACAAATTTAGCACTAAAGTGGCCTAAATTTTATGGACATCATGGCAAATGACAGAAAAGAGATTTTAAATTATAATTAATGATCGTTGCTGATTTTTCATATTTTTTTTCATTGCATCTCATTTCTTTTTCTTTTATTTTATACAAAATAGAGATCTCAGACCTTTATTTGTTTCTGTATACAGCTATATCGTAAAAAATAATAAAAAAAAATTTCACATCTCTCCGTGTTGCCTTACATCGCCTCTTTAGAGCGTAATGTATTAAGATTATTTATTGTGAATGAGATTAAAATGAATTGTCGCTTTTCTTTCTTCTCGTTTACATCGTCGTCGACGCTCTTTGGAGTACTCTTGGCGCACTTTATGAAGATATCATTAAATTAATTGTGTGAAATGATGTGAAATAATTTTCTTAAGCATATTGTACACTCAAGTAAGTCAAGTAATAAGAAGTTTTCCAAAAAAAATAATATATATTTCTTCATCAATATCCATTGTTGATGATGGTGATGACGATGCTTGAGGCTGAATGATGATTATTATTGGGGATTTCGAAATATGAATTTGCTGTATTATGAAATTTTAAATTTTTGATGGGGTTTGAAAAAGAGATTTAAGGAAAATTGTGGAATAGATTAAAGTTCTTGAGGTGTAATTGTAAATATTTGAGTTTTGAAACATTTGTGTAACTAACTTCTTGTGGTAAAATCGAAAAGTTTATTAATATGTTTTTGATTTAGGTGGATTATGGATTAAATTATAATAAATTGGATTTTACAGCAATTTTTTATGAGAATTCAGTGATCTGAAAACTTGATTAGAGTTGAATCATAAGTAGGCTGGCCATCTGTTCGTTATTTTCTGACAAAAAAATCATAAAAAAATAAATTTACCTAATCATAAGTAGAGAAGTAAAGCTTATATCTTCAGTGGCCGAGTAACAAGTCCATCGACTTGGATGAAGATCACCTTTTTGGGTGAATGGGCTCAAATCCACAAATTTCAAACCCACCATCAAATTATTCCCAGTCTGTGTGTGCAGATTACTTCCTGTTATAAATTTTGATCATCAATCAACAACTACACGTGTAATTTTTTTTTTACAAAATTGGGTTTTAACTCTGCTTGATTTAGTATGAAGCTAAAATCCCATCTTAATTTTATTTGCAGTTCATAAAATATTAATTTTAATAATTTTCAATCATCCCGTTTTCCCCGAAAGTCTCCTGCCAACACAAGAAATCACGAAGTCAATTTTCCACAAAATTAAAGAAAAAAAAGTTCAATTTGAATCCCAACATGTGAGAAGGCACACAACAAATTTATATGAATGTGTATTTATTTTTTTCATTCAAAAAAGCAAATGTTTCGTAACAAATTATAAGGAAATAAGTCATCACCGGAACAAAAGTATTCTTCTTCCGTCTTTGATGGGTTTTCTGCTCTTTCTGTGTGTTCCTTAACCAACCTCAACATACTCAATGTCAAAGTTTTCTTGCTTTTCCCATTTTTCCACATAATTTTCGCCTGGCTAAATTTTCTTCCGTCTCCCTCTCCTCCCCATTTACGCTCATCGTCAATTTGCCATTCAACAGAAGAAAGAATAAAGACGAATAAGAAGAAAAAGAAGGTCTTTTTCATGTCTCGTGCTTGTGCTATATTTTCCAAAAGATATAACTCAACAAACAATATGTAAAACATAGAAAAACTAGGAGTGCTTCCTGTCAAGCATGGTGTGTTGGAGTTTTTGAGGAATTTTTGTAAATTAAATCTGTTATCATTGTGTTTTAAGTGAGAGATATGGTCAGCTTAAGCTCCGTAGCTTGGTCATAGTTATTGGTTATAATCCAGTTTTTGAAATTAATTATTAATTTTTAACTAAATAAAACCAGCAATAAGCAAAAAATCGCTCAAACTTAAAAATATGCTCAAAATTTCAAATTATGTATCATTTTGATGTTACACTGCCAAAGGGTACCCATGGGGGTCCGATAGGGTCCAGACCCCTTGAAAATTCTTTACATATATTTTTTGTGTGATGCTATAGTTTATAAATAATCATTTACGTACTGTTAGAGTTATAACAGTTTTAAATTAAGTACAAAACCATGAGAATAAGAAAAAAAAATTGGGTACGCGCATAATGTATTGCTCAACATCGCTCAATTCATTAAAATTGCAGATTATACTTACAAAAAGTATATACTCTGCTAAGTAATGTCCTTATTTATATATTAGACGAAGTACATTCTTCCTCCCCAACTGCTTCGTGGAAAAATAAAGAAAATTTCTTGCAACATTCTATGTACGACATTCTCCATTCTGAGGGGTAGCATAGAGTCATTTTAATTTCACCTTTCTCACTCTCTCTCTCTCTCCTACCAAGTAACCAAAAAAAAGAATTTTCTAACACAAAAAAGTGTGGCAAAACAGAAGAAAAATTTATATATTTCCGAGTGTGTCGACTGACACACAAAATGATGAAGCCAGAAAATTGTGGTATAACAAAATTGAGGGTAAGGGATGGTTAGAAGATGAAGAAAGGGCATTGGGAGGAGGATATGTGAACGTACCCGAGAAAAAGGTTATTTTTACACACAAAAGC
The DNA here is from genome assembly GCA_963573255.1 of Chironomus tentans. NCBI lineage: Eukaryota > Metazoa > Arthropoda > Insecta > Diptera > Chironomidae > Chironomus > Chironomus tentans. Next base: position 41,527,555 of record OY754303.1, read on the forward strand.
ATACCGCATACAATTTCCATCATACTACACACAATAAACATTGCGGAATGGTCGTTTACATCATTAGAATAACTTTACAGCATGTCTACCCACAAAATTTGACTCTCATATCCAACCCCTCAACTTTTATCTAACTTCTTTCCTCTCGTTTGTGTGTGAGATATACAACATAAACTTTTTAGACCTCATTTTATTCTATTAAACGTTATATAAGTCTGGCTTACGCATTCCATCTCCTCTTTTGACTTATAAACATTCACCTAATAGGCGAAAATGAACAATTTAATGATGTAAGATGGGATTTTATACTTTTGTCGCATTTTTTTCTCATCGTCTTGATTTTTTTGGGGATGTTATTGAAGAGTTGGTTTTGATTTGGGTTTGCTGATGCTGCTAAGTTGGGAATATTTTTAAATAGTTTATTTTGTGACAATTTTTTTTAAAGATTTGTAAATGATATATAATAAAAGAGAAACAAGACTCTAACAAGTGGGATTCGAACCCCTCACGCCTTCGAAAGAATGACCTTCGATTTCCAGTTGGGTACTTTAACTTTTCAGTCACACTGGTCACTTGAGTCACTACACTCATAGAAATAATCTATAAACGCTTTGTCGTTTTGTATGAGAAAATTTAAAAACATTTTTTTGGATTTTACTCTTAATAAGAATTTTTAGATTCTAAACGTTTTTTTAAAAATAAATATTTTGAAAAAAAAAATTGCTCGAAGTGAGAATCGAACCTATGACCTCTTGGTTAGTACTCTAACAACTACGCCACCGAAGCATATGTAAAAATATGACAATTTTTAAATATATATATATTTAAAATTTAAAAACAAAATTTTAGATTTTAAAAATAATTTTTAGATTGGTTTTTAAAAACATTTTAAAAACAGATTTTTAGAATTATTTTTATGAGTGTATGGAAATTGTAAAATATTTACAAGATTATAAGAAAATATATTTGGATTAATTTTTAAAGCATGACAATTTGAAGAAATTTTTCAAAGAAGACCTCAAAATTTTTACAAAATGATACAAGAAGCTCGAATTACACTAAAACTTTCAAACTAAGAAGTTTTATGAATTTTGTTCAGACTCTCAAGCTTTATTACATTAATTTTGCCATACTTTTCTACATAAATTAATATGTCTCCTCAAATCCACCCTTAATTTTCTCACTTCTTAAATAAAACCATTTTATTATTTCTATAAGCATTATAAGCATCTATTCAGCTAAAGAATGAAGGTGACTAAGTGACTGTGATAATGTAAGAGACTGTGAAAAGAAAATTTGTCTGTCTGGTGTTGAGGATGGAAGGTAGATTATCTGCGAGAAACAGGTGCAAGTAATTGTTGTTTCTTGATTTCTTTCGTTGGAATTTTCTCGAATTTCTTTTAAATTTTCTTGTGAAATTTAAATTTGTCGTTGTGGGTAGGAATTAATTATCTTTAAAAGGGATGTTTTTGAAAACTTTAAAAAACAAATAAATACAATCATTTTAATTCTTATAGAATAGAACATGTGTTTTTATTTGGAATTTTGATTTTGCAATTCAGAATTTTGCACAAAAAGAGGTTTAATTCTTTTTTCGCGGAACAAATTGTCATCGAAAATAAATCATTATTGTTCAATAAAAAAAGAGCGACGGAATTTTCATCATTTTTCTCTCAAATTTAATATTCTGAGAAAAAGCTTTGTAATCAAACATTTTCTGGGAAGTTGTCTATTAAATTTTTCGTTTAGCATCTCAAAAAAATGTTTACATAGAAACAACGACCGTGAATAGATTTCTAAGGATAAAGAGATATAAATTTAATGGCCAATTAGGAGTCAATACACTGGAGACTTGGTAGTTAAAATAAGGTTGTCAAGAAAATTGCAAAAATATTGAATTTAAAGCAAGAATTTTACATTCTTTTGTGATTTTGTGAATTATTTTCTTATAAATGCTGCTAAATACTTTTAATTATGCAATTCCAACAAATCTCATTTTACGACATCCAATCAGGATAATAATTCCAGTAAATATCTCAATCCACTTTCCTATTTTCTACCCAACACCATGAGGCTTTAAAAAGGACGACAAAGTATTAACAAAACAATTACAGCACATAAACACATACACACGGTCCCTCGTGTTTCAGAACAATCGTCTCAAGAACTCAAAAACATTTTGGATAATCCTCTTAAAGTAGGACTTGTGTCTTGTAACCAACGACCGCTGAAAAAGTTTCAAACAATTTTTTTTGTGTTGTTGAAAACACTTTAGACGCGTCGATCTCAATGTATCCTCATTGTAAGCGGATCATTAATTTTTATTGAGAGATTTTCTTCTGAGCTTCTCCTTGTAAAGCATAAGTACTTGCTGCAAATCTTATTTTTTGCTTGCTTCTATGTTTTCCTCTCCATGGCTACTAAAAACAATATTCTTTCGTTTTTTTCGTGGCTTGAGCTTCCCTTTTACCAAGAATCAAAATTAGTGAGAATGAGAAATGAGGGGTAAATGCTGTTTACATTTGGATGGGGCGCATTTTGGTGGACTTGCCTTAAAACTTTAAATAATTTTATCAGAAACATAAAGATTTCCAATTAGCTTCTAAGTCTTGAAATTTGAAATCTAAGAATTAATTTAGATCTTAAGAATTAAATGCATTTCCACAAAAAAAAAAATCAGCAACGCAAAAAGTTTAATCAAATAGTTTTCCAATCTTCCGACGGAAAATATAATCAGTTTTCCACTGATTCCATTCTGATGCAAATATCAACTTATCCGCAAAATATCAGCCAAAAAGATATAAAAATAAAATTCTACGGATTGTTTACAAGCGACGGGTGGGTGGTCTTGAAGTGTTGTGAAGAGAATTTTTATTTTTTATGTTGAAAAAGATTTTCTCGATTGCAATTTAAAGTGAAAAGTTTCAAGGTAAAACAAAAATTGCCCCAAAAAATTATTTTTTTAGACTTTTGAAAATTGATTTTTTGTGTAGGATAAAACTGATTTTGAGTAAATTTTCAAATTAAACAAAGAAAAAACTTTTTATGATTAAATAAAATTTGTCAGTGCTTCTCAAACGGCACATTAATAGCCATTTTGAAGATTTCTTGGCACACTTTAGTCACAAGAAGTTATGTTTGAGTTCAATTTTAGTTGATAAAGTAGCCCAGTTGTATTTAGTAACATTTTTGAGATCGAGAAATTTCAAGAAAATTCTTAAGGGTCGTCGACTTATTACTTAATGCTTTTAAGGGGAGGGGATTTGAGATTTTGAGAGAATTGAAACAAAGAAAATTTTTACTCATGGAATATTTGTGACCAAGGGTGGGGGGAACGATTGTGTCTGAAATATCGGTTGTTTGCGTTACGTAATAAATGATTAGATTGAAAAGTTGTAGAAAATTTGGTGAAAAATTAAAAAAAAAAATCAAATTTACACAAGACACACTAGAGTGCCGTGACACACAGTTTGAGAACCACTGAAATAAATAGAAATTTTTATTTCCCATCAATTTTTGTTATTAATAGCTGTAAGAATCATTTAAGTACAAAACGCTAAACTTTTCTTGGTGCCTTTTCTACCTCACCATCCGCAAATAAACACAAAAATTTCTCAGAAATAAGAAGAAAAATGGTGAAAGAGAGGGAGCCAAAAAAAATCAATTTTCATCGTCTCATCAACAGGTCGCATCATATCCTTCATGAAAATAGGACGAAATAAGAAGAAGAGGAAAAGAAGAAAGATCTGAGGAATTCAGTACGATGATGATGATAATAATAATAAAAGTAAGAATCTGAGAATCTTTTTTTTCCTCTTCTTTTCTTTTCCTTTTCCTTTTTTTCTTCTCATCCCCAAATGACTGTCTGGTGCTGATGCTGTTGTATGTTTTGACTGCTCACATATTTATTTCATTTCTGGAATATATGTATGATACTGTATGAAGTATACAGTGAGCTTTTCTTCCCTCGAAGTGGTATTAAATGTCTACAGCCATAAGGAAAATTGCTGCAAAACAAAGTAAGGAGAATGTTTAAATAAATGTAGGAATGAATGAAAATAATAACAGTTATGCAGTTGTCTCTGACGCATATTTTTGACGTGGAAATTTCTAAAAAAACAGACTAACAAGAATTCAAGGACAAAGTTGATTGTGTGTATACTGCTCATTTTTTGATAGAATAGTCCCGTTTTCTAGGCAAATGTCCCGCGTCCCACATTGGATTCAAATGTCTCGATTTTATAAAAACTTCATGACCTTTTTTAAGCAGCAAATACTTTAAATTTTAGCCTGTCTCGCTTTAATTTAGGGTTGAAATCGGGAAAAGTCCTGCTTTTCTGTCAAAAGTCGATGGACATCCTAATTGTGTGTCTCAAAAATTCTGCAGTTTGATACGTTTGTTTGAATTCTTTCGTATGGAATGTCATGCTGCTCTATAAATGTTGGACGTCATTTGTGAATGAATTCTAAAATTGTAAAATATCGTAATTGTCATAACTGGAAGTTATTTTACTTTGTTTATTGCGCCTACTCAAAAAAAGTATTTCCATTGAAACGAATTACAATAAGCTATTCTATACACTCAGTAAATTCAATTACAACAAGGACAATGTTTCAAACGAAAGCTTTAATTATCTTCATGACTGAAAGCATCTAACGAAAGCAATTAAAGTCCAAACAGTTCAAACAAAACTTATCTCATCCATGAATATTTGATTTTCATCTTAAATACTTTATTTACGCAAAAGAGGCAATGATATTAAACTTAATAAAAGTTTATAGAAAGAGCAAATATTTTTAGATAGAATTATTAAGCAAATAATAATAGAATGAATTGGAAAAAATCGGTCAACTATCACAGATGATATTAAAGGAGATGGACAGGTCGATTAAGCTAATCAGTTAATTGGCACTTTGTTAAGAAGTTTTTGGATAGTTGAATGGTGATTTTTTTCAAATGAATGAGACTGACTAGGTTACAAGACCTTAAAAAATAGTTTCAACGTCCAAATCCTACTTTAATTCTTCTCTATTTCCATTCAATCTTCAGTTCATTGCTTCATGATCCTCTCTGACAAAAATCCCCAATCAAATTCTATATCCATCCAAAAATCATGCAAACAAAAAATTCATACCTAATTCACACTAAATCATGATATTTTCGGTATGTGAATTTCTGCCTGCTGATTTTCTATCCTCAAATTATTTTTGACATTAAGCATCTTGAATCTCCATTCCAAATGCACGTACGCCATGCTTTACATAACCCAACTTCTTAATAATCATTTATGATTGCATCAGACAATCATCAAGTGATCCAACAAGAATAGATTATTTTATTTCTTCCATTCATGGCAAGTGTCGCATGCTGCTTTTGTCACTTATGTCAATGTATTCGTTCCACATATGGAGTTCATTTTTTTTTATTATGATGTAACCATGGACTTGAGTGATGAACTTTTTTCACTCCTCACATTTTGTCTATCAACACACGACATTGTTGCTCCTTTACATTTTCCACATCTTCTTTTATTCAACTCATGCTTGTGTTTGTGGATGATAAGAGGAACGAGTTCTGTTGAAATCAATTGTATTCTCATTGTGCCGAAAACATGACCTTCTCGGTCGTTATTTATGGAGATTTCAATAGAACAGATGACAATGCCGGTGTACATGGAATATATAATGCATGCATGCATGCATAAAGTCTTCCTATACTTTCTCAGAATACCGTCTTATGTACAAGAAAGAAAGACACCTTCGCATTCCTAACCTCATTTCTTTTATATCCTCACAGTGATTTTTTTTATCATCGCTAATGGATGGAATGAGATGAGAAAATAAAAATAAGAAAAGAAGATGGAAAATGTTCTCCTTGAAAATTACTTTGGTTTCCTTTTTTTGGGGAGCATTTGTTGGAGTATATGGGGTTGTTGGGCTTGAAATGTCCATAAATGAGCTGTTTTGGTCGACAGGAATAAATTAAGTATTAGATTTAAATGAAAAGTGCTAAACAATACTTTTCAATGCCATTCCTAGCAGCAAAATGTCATGAGATTATTCTATTTATACCAACCAGTCAGAATTAATATAAATTTCATGGAAATTTAATGAAATAAAAGAATTCAGGTCAACACAGCCTCCTCTTCAATCTCAAAGCTCTTCAAAGACGCAACAAAATTTTTCCCAGAACCCAATAATCACGCATAAATACACTTCAAGGTCATTACTCATCATTTTCTATAGAAAAGCGCACAAATCTTCAAATTCAAGCTGGAAAAGCTCCTCAACTTGCTCTTCCTCCTTCGATTCTCTGTTCATATGTTCCATTGTATGACTTCTCCTTATATACGATTTGGAATAATCGCGAGTGTATATGTACGTGGATAGGTAGCTACACATATATGGTTCTGTTGATGCTGCTTCTCTTGCTGAGATGGAGAAATTGAGAGTACAAGGAAAAAAACAGAAAGAAATCCCAACATACAACACATACAGCCTTTCTTTTCTTTTTTTTTTGTTCGAGTGCTTTGCAAATACAAAGAGGGGGAGTTTTTTTTTCTGATAACAGAACAAGCTGAGTACGGTATGCTGTACATTATATATACTCTCTTTTTTTCCTTTCTTATGTTCAACTTTCACTTTTCTTTTACTCAGAAACTGTACGTATCGAGGATGATGATGAAAAAGAAAAAAAAAGTGTAGCAGAAAATTTCTCTCCGAATTTCCTTCTTTTTATTCCTCATAGAAAAAAAAATTATATACACAACTTTTTTTTCGTGCTCTGCTTTCTGTGTGCCGCTTTTAGCAAATACATTTGCGAAAACGGAAAAAAATGATGATGAAAAACATGCTCCTTTGTGAGCACATACATATTTCAACAAGGCACATTCGTCCTTCGAGAATAGACAGAATTGAAATGGGGATTGTATGTGAGGAAGCATGAAGATTAATGGGAAATGGATGCGTGTTTCTTTTTGAAGCAAGTTTTGATGAAAATGCTTTTATTTTCTGTGGAATTCTTTTCTGGGAAATTATTATTTGATGCACCAAAACATTGAGAAACTTCAACTCTGAGAAGATACTGCAAATTGTGTTCTTATCGTCTTTGAGCATATTTTTTGGATAAACGTAGGTGAGGTAATTTATATTTTGTGACTGGGTGTCTGGGTCATTTTAAGATTATTTTAAGTTTTATAAGAAAATTCGAATTTTGATTGTAGCTTCATAGTTTAGAGCACTTTATTAAATTTATTATGTACTTTAATAGTCTAGTAGGACTGATTTTGTGAAGGACAATCCAAAATCTTTTTTGAACTGAATTAAAATCAGAATTTTTATTGTCCAGGCTGAGAAATCAGTAACTTTTGCTACGAATTTGATTCTTAAATGTCTTGAATAACTTTAGTATTGTTAATGAAGCCCTTTTGACCATCCAAGGGAATGAAATGCCCCCAATGGGGTCACACCACTCTTAGGACAAGTAAATCTGACCAAAATTAAAGTGGGAATTAATTCAAGTGGGACTGTCTAAGTTGTCATGGTTGTAGCGTGGTGTCGCTCCCACAAATCGATTTATCTACCTATATGGCTGCCTTTTAATTGCCATTACTGTGTCATCACTGTCAAGGCATTAATTGGAGCGTCACCATGCTGCCACCAGATCAATTTAGTTCTAATTACCGCATGCGACAATTTTGAAGCAAACCTTTTTTAAAAATTTAAAGAAAGTCCTCGTGTTATATATCGAGGGACTTCAGCGCATTTTTGTGTTAGCGATCAGTATTTGATTAGCAAAGTACTGCGTATTAAATAAGTCAATCATGAATATTTTGTGACTTAAATAAATTCGACGGCTCGATAACGGTTTTTTGGCATTCAAATTTTCTAACGGTCAAAATATATTTGAAAATTTCACGCGTAAATTCACTTGAAAATCGTTAATTATAGTATAATTAACAATTTGCACGGTGAATTTTCATATTTTATAATGGTTTGTCATTTAACGGTTTTTTGAAATTCAAATTTTCTAACGGTCAAAATATATTTGAAATTATCCCACTTGAAGTTGGCTCTATTGTATTGAAATCAAAAATTCATTAATTATAGTATTTAGCGATGGTTTTGAGATTTTTAACTATCCGGGGGGCCAATAACTCGATAGCACGGAGCTAATGCAAAAAACTAGAGCTCTCTACGATGTCTGGTTAAAAAGTTTTTCGTGTGTTCCGACCAGCCGAACAAAGTGCATTATTAAGCTACCTTTTTGAAACAAGTTTCAAAAATGCGCTAAAAATGCGTAAAAGTCTTTAAAACATCAAATATCAACTGCTTATTGAACTTATATCCTACAACATTGTATTTCTGTTATAAACAATTTCTCCTTCATGTAATCAAATAAAAGAAAAAAAAAATTTCTTTGATAACAGAAGCAAAAAAATTTCATCCAAGGTCCACCAAAAAAGAAAATAAAAGTATTTCAAATAAAAGGAGGATATTTGGTGTATTTTAAAAAAATCTTTTAGTCATCATCTCAAATTTTCTTTCTCTAAAATTTCTTTTCAATCGCTTTGAGAATTTTTCATCATGGGACCATTTCTCATTGCTGTATGGAAATTCATCCATGACATTGAAATTCTCAATACGCAAAGTGCAAGCAGCAAAGAAGAAAAGTGAAATGATTCTTATTATTATTATGGGCATATAATATCATCATCACGTATGTCTACATATATCGGTAGGCCAAAAATAAGAAGAATAAGAAGAAAGAAAGGAAGGAAAAATACAGAATAAATGCCGGCACATTCAACAATGTGTATATGGCACATTGGTCTTGCCTTGACCTCCCACAACCTTATTTAAGGATCAAGAGCAATGTGTTTATATACATAATTCTCTCTCACCATACAGAAATTTCTCTTCCCCCACATCGTCATTCCTCCTCATGATATTTATGTATACATAAGTAGTAGCATAAATATATGCTGCTGCCTGTGTGTCGATGTGATATAAGGAAAGGCGGCAAAAGAGGGAAAAATGAAAGAAAAGAAAAAGTGAGAAAATGTGGGAAAGGAAAATGGGAAGCAAGTGAAAATTGATTCCGAATGTGATGGGAAAGTCCGCACGGCTGGTGACTATTCTAAGGCAAGATATGATAAGTTTAGTATTGAAGATGTGATAATTGTGACTCAAATTTGGCAAGCTCAGCCACATAAATTAAAGAATCTAATTTTTAAATCCAAAAATATTCTCAATCAATAATTTAGAATTTTGAAATTTTGCCAACTAGCAAGCATCCATCACACCCAATAAACTTCCACATTTCATTTCAAATTATCAATTTATGTACTCAAAGCCAGTCAAAACAAGAAGCAGCGACCCAAAAATTGGCAGAATTGCTCTCGCAAAAATATACAAAAATATTTTATATATTTTAATGTGGTGCCTGCCATGCTTCTGTTATGTGTCGTACATAAGGGGCAAAGAAAACACAAAAAAAAAATTTTTTTTTGGTGATACTTTTCTTCACGTTATGCTTGCTGAAATGTATGAGTATATGGGCGAGTGTCTAGCAAGGAAATCGACAACAAGACGACGATGTTAATGTCGATGTCCCATTGCCCTTTTTTTCCTCGTTCTTTTTCCTTTATCCCATACCGCATCCACCCTCATCACCCCACATTTTATGTATCTTCATTCATATTGACGGTTTTTTCTTCTTCCTACTTCACTTCCATCTCTCCAACAATTGTGAATCATTATAAAGGTCAACGGATTTACCGAGAAGGCTAGGTGATGACAAGCATATATGCCTACTGAGATTGATTGTCGGCTGTCGGACTTCTTATTCTCCGTCGCCTCTGGAATATTTTTACATCACTTTGGTCGAATTTTCCTGACCTTCATCTTGAAAATATAGAAAGAACGAAAAAAAAATTTCCTTTCATTTCCTTCTTCTTTAACTTGTGATAAAGGTTGATTCTGTGGCTGTGCTTTAAATATACATAAAGGAAGAAAAAGTCATGGGAGAATAAGAAGCATTCTCGACTGTGTCTGAAGGGAATGTTTTCATCGTTCTTTTACTTCCTTTTCTATTTTCTTTTGAATACACAATATATAATTTTTATTCATTCTAAGAACTGTCACTAAAAGGCGCCACAGAAAATTTGATTACTTTATTTCCATTTCTTCGTGTTTTTACTGCTTCTACTTTTTATGGCTTTTTGAAAATAATTCATAATCGGGAAAGAAGAAATAATTCACATTCTATTCATGTCACAAAGTCACACACACAAAACTTCTTCTTTTATATTTATTCATAACTTCAGCATTAGCTATTCTTTATGTTGTTTGGTTTTTGAGTTGCAAATTCTTTCGTTTGTGTAATTTATGCACTTTACATAAAATTCTCTTTTTTTCCTGTCTGTCGTCTGTGGGCGATAGGCGAAGGGAATTTTTAAATTGCAATTGACTGCAAGTGTGAGAAAGTTTTGATTTTTTATGGCTTTTTACAATTGAGGAGTGAATGAGGAATATTTGATTTTTTTTGGTTGCTTTGGGGTTGTTCACTTATTTTTCACTTGTCAATAATTTTGAAAAAATGATTTTTTTTGTTGAAACATTAAATTGAGTTTTTGAAAATAAATAAGCACAAAAAATCTTAATTAATTAGGAAAAAAATGAAATTTTTGGAGAAATCATTTTTAAATTTTAAGATTAAAAAGTTTTGTTTTAAAAAATATTTTTAGTTTTTAAAATGTAGTTTTCTAAAATTATTTTTAACTTTTTTCAAAGTGTAATTTTTTCAAGTTTTTAAATTTCGTGGAAAATTAAATCAATTTTTTAAATTTTATTTTTAGGACTTATTCAACTTCACTATTTCTCTTAACTTTTGATTTTTTTGTTATTTTTTTTAACTTTTTTTAAATTCAATTTGAATTCCACATATTTTCGTATCACATATGATTTCATTAGCATTTTTCCTTATTGAAAAATTAAAATTTTTAAGTTTTTTTTCAAATAATTAATTATTTTTAAATTATTTAAATTAAATTAAATTATTATTATTGAATATTAAACTGTTTTCAAATAAATAAATATTCTTAATTTTTTTTTGATTTTTTAAAAGTTCAGATAAACAACAACAATTATTTTAAAAGAAATGATCATCACTAAAAATTTTCTCATCTTTAAAGTTCAAACATTTCTTCTAGTTTCCTCACCGGTTTATTGACTTTTCAATAAATATTATTATGAAAATATTTTCTTTATCATTAATTTATAAACTCAACCTTTAAGGCTTGTTCATTGAAAAACATTCAAACTTGAAAACGCCAACGCAAAGTTTCTTAAAAATTAAATTTTTGAAATTTATTTTTATTAAAATTCTATGTAAAATTATTTATTTTTCCCGTTTTAAAACTTTTTCTATGTTGAAGAATAAGAAGAAATTGAAACTTTATTTTATTAAAATGATAATAAAATTTGAAGTCTTCAGCAAAAAATATTTTGTAAGAAACGTTGAATTATTTTTTATTTTCTAGGAATTAGAAAAATTGATGACTTTTAACTTTTTGGATTAACTTCATGTGATTTTTTAATTTTAATTTGTATAATTTTTTATTTTTGAAATTTTAAATTTTCAACATTTTCCTGATTTTCAACTATTTTAGTTTTTAGTTGAAAATTTAAATTTGAGAAATTTATGTATTTTATTTTTTATTGTAAGTTTTTAACTTTTTTGAGGTTCAAAAATATTTTTTATTTTTTTTAATATTAGAAATTTTTTGAAACTTTTGTAATTTTTTATTTTTTACTAAAACAATGTAAATACTGATTTTTAAAAAAATCATCAAATCTCATTTTTTAAATTTGATAAATTTATAATGAGGCTTTTAGTTTTAACTCAAATTAAAGTCAAGTTTTAGATCCAAGTTTCTTCAAATTTCAAAATTTTAAACAATCTTCAAACACTTTTTTTTTAACTTCTTCTTTTTCTTCTCAAATTTCTTTGCTATTTTTTTCTCTTTTTTTTCTCTTTTCTTTTTCTTTTCGATGTTTCGCGGTGCCGAGCTGAATTGAAACTAAACTCTAATAGTAATAATAATAGTACCGTCATGAGATTTAGCTTTGAAGTCTTACTTTTTTCTACACACATACTCATGAATGCCCACCGACGTGATGCAAAGCTATTCGTACAAAGAAGAAAAACGCAAAAGAAACATTTTTATATGCAATATTTACAAAGAATAGAAAAAAACAAAGTCAATGAGAGGAGCTATTGCACTTTAATAAGTACGATTGCAATATATTGCAAATAATCTACGCTGAAAATGTACTTGTAGTGAATAGAAAGAGGAAAGAAGAGAAGGAGAAACAGCCAACTATTTTTTCTCATGTATAAAACGTGTATGATTCTCGATATTTTGCATTTTTGATAGCAAGTTTTAAGTGATGACTGAGAATTTTGTATGCAATATGTCGGCATGGGGATAGTTTGAAGATTTTCTGTGTTTTTTTAATAAAATTAGGGCTCATTCCTTCCCCCCTTGTCACAAATTTTCCAAAGAAAGAAATTTTGTGTTTGGACCAAGGGCGTATTCAAGGAGGGGTTTTGGGGGTCAAAACCCCAACCCTTTTTGGAATGTTTTTCAATTTGCTAGGGTTTTTTAAGAAAAAAATCCCAAAACCTCCTCTATGTTTTCCCTTCCATACAAAAAATTTCAAAACCCCTCCCTCCAAAAATTTCTGGATACACCCCTGGTTTGGACTGTAACAAATTATTTAACCCCCCTAAAGCGTGACGTAATTTACGAATGACGCCTTATAAGCTAGTTAAATTAAACAAGGACTAGCTTATTTATTTAGGGTATCCAAACATATTTTTATGACCCAAACTTTTGATATTATTCATTTTAGAGCAATGTCTGGACCTCATTTGGTCATTTGAAAAACTAACGATTCCTTTAAATTGACTACACCTACATAATTAACTATCAATCGAACAAAACTTTGAAAAAAGTTGGTACCATTTTTTGAAAAAACAGTTTGAAAACTCCAGACCCCCTTCTGGGTACGCCCATGGCTTCCTCGTACCCCCATCTGGTTCCGTTGGCTTGAAATTCAATTAATTGACAAAATTGCAACATTATCAATTTTTTGTAAGATTTTCCATCTAATTCCAGCATTACACGTAATAAATTGATTGTAAATAGTGAAACTATCTATGATTCCAAATTTCAATTCACAAATGCGTCAAATTCCCCCAACCTAAGCAACATTCTCAACTAGTTTTTATCACAGATGAAAATATGCAATGTAGAATTGTGTGGGAGTGAAATGTAAACATGAATGTGCATTCATATTACATGCACATGTGATTTCACATAACCGCAAGGCACTCGACTAGTCGAGAAAGTCTAGAAACCCATTTACAATGTTTGTAGTGTCGGAAAACTATGATAGTATTTGAAAATTGCCACACTGACTTTTATTTTATGCACTCACATACAATAGTGTTGTGGAAGTGCAAATGTGCATTTGTCTATTAATAATAGACGTAGACTCACAGCCAGACATTGAGGTTGAATGTACGGCATTAAACTTGAACTAGAAAACTCTGTACATATATACAAGCCATCGTAACCGTAGACAGACATTGGCATTGAGAGAATATATATTTTTTTCATTTTATATTTTACTCAGCTGCACTTCATGAATGAAAGCGAAAATAGTGAAAATTGCATTATGAATGAGGAAATAACGTTATTAGCAAACAGAATATCGAATGTGTAATTTTAGAAAATTATTTTCAGCAACCAGTTGCGCAATTATCTTTGATATTGGGATGGTTTTTTCGGTTGCATCCGCAGTTTTGTGGATTGAATAAAATTTTCTAGAATTGAGAATTTATCCAAAAATTCACTTGTCATCCAAATCAATTTCATCATCGCATTATAAATTGCAATATTGTTTAGCATTTGTCATTTGTCATTCAAATACAATATAATTATGGTTAGTTAATTAATATGTCACCATAAATGCTCGTCGTATGCAATTAATATCTTCAAAATTGAAGCTTGCCTGTTTTGATATTTGATTTTCCATAATTTTGATTTGGACAACCAAAAAAACTATTTTGTACTGCAAATAGATATCAATTTAGGAATAGGTTTGTTGCAAGATTATTATAGACTTGTTGCTTGTGTTTGGATTTACGGTTGTTTGTGATTTGCAATAAAGAATTGAAAAAAAAATTATTGAATGCTTTCAAATGCCAAATGCTTGCCTAATGTGATTGATAGAAAGGGGAAATACCGACAAATTACTAAGCAACGTAGAGTGAATAATTTTGAATTCAGGTCTGGTTTGGAGGCAAATTTTAGCTTTTTTGATTATTTTCAATTATTTTCTTGTCAATTTTATAATAATTTAAAGTTCATTCTCCAATTTTTTATCATCTTCCAAAAATATCCAGGATCTCAATGCAATTAACAATAAAAAATATTTTTTCCCTTTCAACCATTTACAATATTGCATTACTCAGGGTAAATGCCTCTCCAAATAATTTATGTTTCATGCAAAATCTTACCAAAAAAATAAGAAAAAATTTCGATGCAAATTTTAAATCTCCCAAGAATAATAATAAAGTATCATCAATAAATTAGAATTACCAGCAAAGCGCAATAAACTCTCGTTTCTCGTTCTCTCCTTTTTTCTGTATAATTCTTTTTCCTACAACAGAATTCTTAATTACCACATTTTTCAATGTTGGAAAAAATTATATTTTTTTTGGGCATCAAGTTTCACTTCATTTTTATTTTATATTCTTTTAAAATGTGCTTTTTTTGTATAACAACTTTGTTAAACAAGAATAAAAAAATTGGAAAAATGGGGAGTGAGAGAGATGGAAACAGACGAGTGAAGGAGGAAAAAGAATTAGCAGTGTAAACGTGACATGCGAGCATAACAACCTGACAATGTAAATAAGTTATAAACAGTCAAACTCATCATATCATAACGAAATATTATTGGACATTTTCATTACCTCTCGTTTCGAATTCAAGTGAATTCTGATTTGGAAGCGATAAATAATAAGTACGGAAGAGTTTAATTGCTTGTGCATTGTAACGTGATTTACGGGGAAATCTATTTTTATTTTGTGGATTATTTTTATGATTTTCGAAGGGTGATTTTTTAAAATTATACTTAAAAGCTGCTTAAAAAGTGTGCAACATTTATTTTAACATTTGAGTGTAAAATTTCAAAAAATTAAAAAAATAATTAAATTGGATTATTTTTGTAATAATTTAAGCATCCACAAAAACTACTCTGTTAAAAATAATTAGATTTTAATTTTTTTTGTTGATGTTTTGAGAGTTGATAATAAATGTCTTAAAATTCATGATTTAGTGCAGTTCTAATTTTTTTTTAAAAAACTATAATTAGTTTTTCATTTACTCTTTCCTTGATCCATTTTAAGGATTAAATTAAAATTCAAACCTAAAAAATTCCAACTTTTTACGGAATAATAATAATGTAAAAGGATATCAGCGCCTTGTTGAGATCAGCTGAAGGCACTACAAATCCAATTGAACTAGAACTTTTTACGGAAACTAAATGTTAAAATTAACTTTTTTTGTTTTTTAAATTAAAATTTAAAACTTTAGATCTGTGATGTGATGATGATCAAGAGAATATCATTATTATGTGTCCGTGGTGTAGCCAGAATTTTTGGAGGGAACGGGGTGGGTAGGTCATTTCTTCAGTAGAAAAACCCTTGCAATTTTAAATAACTTTTACGTTTGGACCATTTTTCAAAGAAGGGTGAATTTCCACCTATAAATTAATTTATTTAGTAGACTTTTATGATTATTTGACTGAACTAGATACCATGAAACCCCTGACATACGTATATCCATAGAATCATCAAGCTTTTATATCACTTTAAGCATAAAATCAAAATTCTAGCAAGCTTTCTTCCAAAATCTACAAAATTAACGTGTAATCTCATAGAAGTACCAACTTTCTCCACATTACATAAATTGTAACAAATTTGCACCTTTCCCATTTGCAGCATAAAACGGAAATCATCAATTATCAATTCGGGAAGAGACTTTTCTTTTTTCTCAATTAATTCCTCAAATTAATTCCACACCACATCAGTGTAAGACAAATTCCCACAATTCCACATGGGAAAAGTGAGCATAAAAAAGAGAGAACAATTCACCAATTTGTTGGTGCCTGATAAAAATCCATTAATGAAATTCAGTGGAAAAATAATTTTTGTTTTTTTAAAGGAACGACGAAGAAAGTGCAAAACGTGCCTTGAAAAAGCAAAAAAAAAATTATTACTTAGTTAGTTCTTATATTATTTTGTAAATAACCGGCTTCTTTTGCAGCTGCACTAAGAAAATAAAGAGAGCTGATGTTATTTGGCATTATAGAAAATCATGACGCGTAGCTTGTATAACGACTCTTTAGAAAGGGACTAATGACCGCAAATGTTTCATAAATTTTTTTTTCTTTAACTCTTCTTTCTCTCTCTTGCTCCTTTCTTCTACCTTCATTTGCACATTGCATGCGATGTGATAATTTTTTAACATTAAGACGAAACGGAGATGGTTGAAGACATCATCTGCACATTTTTTTAAACATGTTATAATGTTGCTGGTGAATAGTTATTAACATTCTCACTGTTTATGTACAATTTTTATAAATTTACTAATCATTAAGTGTTTTTTTCTTTTATTTTGAATGCAATCTACAATTTTATTTATAACGTTGCATGAGGATTATAGGAATATTAAATAGATGTAGAGGAAGTTGTAAAATTTACGAATGGATTGCGTGCAAGGTGTAATGGAATTCTTTTTGTTTATGAATATTCATTAATTTGTGGAAATAGATGAGAAAAGATATTTTGAAGTTAGTTGTCAGCGGCTGATTCCTTTAAACAAAGTTTAATTATTGTATTTAAAATAATAGTTGCAAAATTTTTGTTTCTAAAACGGAAGGAATTTATTTTTGAAGGTTGTTGTGAGCATTCTGTGTGCTTGTTCCTGTCATTCTCGTCCACATTCCATGTAATTATTGAAAGATGAGTATTTGGGGAGAATCGAACTTACATTTTTAGGATTTTTGAAGGGGTGTGTCTGATATTTTATTTTTGAAAAAAAAAATCATTGAAATATAATCCTTACATTAAATTTCTATACTTCTTTAGATATTTAGATTGATTCTGCATCCTCAACATTTTTTGTAAAAAATTAACATCTTGGTTAAAAAATATTTAAAAATTTGTATGCAATTGTGATCTCAAGGGGGGGGGGGGGGGGGGGTGCTTGGGTACTACGGTTCTGATTTGTTACCTAATCACCTGTTAAAAGAGACCTTTTGCTCGAACTGGCAGAATCGCCTACATATTGATCGACATTATATAATTTACTTTGAGGTCGTTCATAGATGATGCCCAACTTTTAGAGAGGAAGGTCTGACATCTTCATATAAAAGAAAATTTAATCTACGATAATTTTATGACAGAAAAAAGGAGGTCTAAAACACATTTTTTTGTATGGACGTCGCTATTTATCTCTTTGTTCTATTAAATTGGTAAGTTTATAAAAATCAAATTTACAAATTTAAAAAAATTAAAATAAAAGCTTCTGAATTTTTCAAAATTTTTAGACTATTTCAATATTTTTTTTCTAGATTTTCATAATAAATTTTTAAAACTATACAAAATATTTTTCCAAATTTTGCTTGAATTCTCCAATTAAACCAAAAAAACACGATGTATAGATCACACCACAAACTTCCACGTGGCGAGCTACGCTCGCCAACGGCAATAACCTATCCAAAGGCGAGCTACGCTCGCCGGTTGATATCGATCCAAAGGCGAGCTACGCTCGCCAGTTGATACCGATCCAAAGGCGAGCTACGCTCGCCAGTTGATATAGATCCCAAGGCGAGCCGTAGTTTATGACACAAAGTATTCTATAAATTTTTTATCACTTCACCGTAAATTATTCCCGTACTGTACATACGGCTTGGGAAAATTTTCACGCCTTCACTCCGCTTCGCTACGTTCAGGCCGTAAAAATTTGTGAGCTTCGCTCAACCTAGTCCGAACTGCGTTCGAACTATTTATATTCGAGCTTCGCTCGAATTTTTGTGATTAAACTCTAAAGTTTTTTTGTATATTCGAAGTCTCGTTCGAACTCCGCTAGTATGATTGTTTATAGATCACAGGGGTTGTCGGATCTCGCTTCGCTCGTCCGACTGTTTATAGATTACAGTATAAAAAAATAAAATTTTCTCACATATCCTCAGTCTTCTAAGGGCTTGGGAAAATTTTTTTTTTTCGGACTTCGTCCGAACTATTACATTCGAGCTCCGTTCGAATTTTTTATTCGTCCGACTGTTTATAGATCACAGGGGTTGTCGAATCTCGCTCCGCTCGTTCGACTGTTTATAGATCACAGGGGTTGTCGAATCTCGCTCCGCTCGTTCGACTGTTTATAGATCACAGGGGTTGTCGAATCTCGCTCCGCTCGTTCGACTGTTTATAGATCACAGGGGTTGTCGAATCTCGCTCCGCTCGTTCGACTGTTTATAGATCACAGGGGTTGTCGAATCTCGCTCCGCTCGTTCGACTGTTTATAGATCACAGGGGTTGTCGAATCTCGCTCCGCTCGTTCGACTGTTTATAGATCATAGGGGTTGTCGAATCTCGCTCCGCTCGTTCGACTGTTTATAGATCACAGGGGTTTTCGAATCTCGCTCCGCTCGTTCGACTGTTTATAGATCACAGGGGTTGTCGAATCTCGCTCCGCTCGTTCGACTGTTTATAGATCACAGGGGTTGTCGAATCTCGCTCCGCTCGTTCGACTGTTTATAGATCATAGGGGTTGTCGAATCTCGCTCCGCTCGTTCGACTGTTTATAGATCACAGGGGTTGTCGAATCTCGCTCCGCTCGTTCGACTGTTTATAGATCACAGGGGTTGTCGAATATCGCTCTGCTCGTTCGACTGTTTATAGATCACAGGGGTTGTCGAATCTCGCTCCGCTCGTTCGACTGTTTATAGATCACAGGGGTTGTCGAATCTCGCTCCGCTCGTTCGACTGTTTATAGATCATAGGGGTTGTCGAATCTCGCTCCGCTCGTTCGACTGTTTATAGATCACAGGGGTTGTCGAATCTCGCTCCGCTCGTTCGACTGTTTATATATCACAGGGGTTGTCGAATCTCGCTCCGCTCGTTCGACTGTTTATAGATCACAGGGGTTGTCGAATATCGCTCTGCTCGTTCGACTGTTTATAGATCACAGGGGTTGTCGAATCTCGCTCCGCTCGTTCGACTGTTTATAGATCACAGGGGTTGTCGAATCTCGCATAATTTTCATATACCAGGGGGGGGGGATTTTTCAATTTTTTGAATTTTTTTCAGTCGAAATTTTCAAAAATCATAGCAACCTTTGAATTTCACATTTTGTATGGAAAAGAAGGTTTTTTGCTTTTTCAGAAGCAACGGCTATACCTACCATGCCCAAAATCTAATCAGTTCTTCTGTAGGGCGGCACGGATCGATTGCAAAAAAACTAGAAGTTTCAACGATGTCTCGTTTTGGATATTTCTTGCTGATTAACTTGTTTGCTTGTTTGCTTGCTTACAGAAAGTGTATTTTGCGATTTTCTCGACAATGCCTCAACTAATTTCAATTCCGTTTTTTGAACATGATGTAGAATTTCAGGCACAAACTTTTCTGCATAGAACATTTTTGGCTGTTTTACCTCTCTTTCTCACAAAATACGAAAAACTGATTTCTTAATCTGAGCAAAATTATTAATTATTAATTTACGTGGGAGCTTAAAATAAAGATCTTATTATGATAGATTTTATGTCAAAAACTTAATTTAACTTGATTAAATCCTTATATGGAAATTTAATTTTGAAATTAGCTCAAAAATGACATTTTTTTCGAATTTTCAACTTTGGGACCCCCATAGACCCCCTTCAAGTCAACTAAAAAATTCCAGCCAATTCCAGATTTTCCAAATCTCAAAGTGTAATGTCGCATTTTTTCTCATTTTAAATCATAGTAGCATACAGTGTATACGGCTTGGGAAAATTTTCACGCCTTCACTCCGCTTCGCTACGTTCAGGACGTAAAAATTTGTGAGCTTCGCTCAACCTAGTTCGGACTACGTCCGAACTATTTCTTACTTACATGGATCACAGTAGAGTCGAGCTTGAGCTACGCTCGCTCGACTTGTTTAGAATTACAGTTTTTAAATAGATCACAGTAGAGTCGAGCTTGAGCTACGCTCGCTCGACTTGTTAAGAATTACAGTTTTTACATGGATCACAGTAGAGTCGAGCTTGAGCTACGCTCGCTCGACTTGCTAAGAATTACAGTTTTTACATGGATCACAGTAGAGTCGAGCTTGAGCTACGCTCGCTCGACTTGTTAAGGATTACAGTTTTTATACGGATCACAGTAGAGTCGAGCTTGAGCTACGCTCGCTCGACTTGTTAAGAATTACAGTTTTTATACGGATCACAGTAGAGTCGAGATTGAGCTAGGCTCGCTCGACTTGTTTAGAATCACAGTTTTACATGGATCACAGTAGAGTCGAGCTTGAGCTACGCTCGCTCGACTTGTTAAGATTTACAGTTTTTACATGGATCACAGTAGAGTCGAGCTTGAGCTACGCTCGCTCGACTTGTTTAGAATTACAGTTTTCACATGGATCAGAGTAGAGTCGAGCTTGAGCTACGCTCGCTCGACTTGATAAGAATTACAGTTTTTACATGGATCACAGTAGAGTCGAGCTTGAGCTACGCTCGCTCGACTTGTTAAGAATTACAGTTTTTACATGGATCACAGTAGAGTCGAGCTTGAGCTACGCTCGCTCGACTTGTTAAGAATTACAGTTTTTACATGGATCACAGTAGAGTCGAGCTTGAGCTACGCTCGCTCGACTTGTTAAGAATTACAGTTTTTACATGGATCACAGTAGAGTCGAGCTTGAGCTACGCTCGCTCGACTTGTTAAGAATTACAGTTTTTACATGGATCACAGTAGAGTCGAGCTTGAGCTACGCTCGCTCGACTTGTTAAGAATTACAGTTTTTACATGGATCACAGTAGAGTCGAGCTTGAGCTACGCTCGCTCGACTTGCTAAGAATTACAGTTTTTACATGGATCACAGTAGAGTCGAGCTTGAGCTACGCTCGCTCGACTTGTTAAGGATTACAGTTTTTACATGGATCAGAGTAGAGTCGAGCTTGAGCTACGCTCGCTCGACTTGTTAAGAATTACAGTTTTTACATGGATCACAGTAGAGTCGAGCTTGAGCTACGCTCGCTGTTAAAATTCAAATTTTCTAACGGTCAAAATATATTTGAAAATTTTCCGTGTTTTTAATGCACTTGAAAATCATTAGTTATAGAATTATTAACAATTTTTGCGGTGAATTTTCATACATTAAAATGGTTTGTCATTTAACGGTTTTTAAAAATTCAAAATTTCTAACGGTCAAAATATATTTGAACATTTCCCGCATTTTTAATGAACTTAATGAATGTACTTAGGGGTCGTTCGTAAATTACGTCACGCTAAAAAACGATTTTTTAGACCCCCCCCCCTCCTTCCTCGTCACAAATTTTCCAAAGAAAAAAAAATCTTTTGTATGGATTGTCACAAATTCTTTGACCCCCCCCTCCCCCCTAAAAGCGTGACGTAATTTGCGAACGACCCCTTAATGAACTATTATTATTATTATAATTAACAATTTTTGAGGTAAATTTTCATATAATAAAATGGTTTGCCATTTAACGATTTTTCAAAATTCAAATTTTTTAACGGTCAAAATATTTGAAAATTTTCCCACCAAAATATGTTTCAATCATCTACAGCCTCTAAGTCCAATAAAAACGAGATTCAGTAATGATCTATAGTCTCTATGTCCAGAAAAACAAGATCCAGTAAACATCTACAGCCTTTATGTCTAATTAAACAAGATCCAGTAAACATTTACAGCCTCTATGACCAATAAAATATGATCCAGTAAACATCTACAGCCTCTATGTCCAGTAAAAATATGATCCAGTAAACATCTACAACCTCTATGTTCAATAAAATAAGATCCAGTCATGATCTACAGCCTCTATGTCCAATAAAAATAAGATCCAGTAATGATCTACAGCCTCTATGTCCAATTAAACAAGATCCAGTAAACATCTACAGCCTATATGTCCAGTAAAACGAGATCCAGTAAACATTTACAGCCTCTATGACCAATAAAATATGATCCAGTAAACATCTACAGCCTCTATGTCCAGTAAAAATATGATCCAGTAAACATCTACAGCCTCAATGTCCAGTAAAAATATGATCCAGTAAACATCTACAACCTCTATGTTCAATAAAATAAGATCCAGTCATGATCTACAGCCTCTATGTCCAATAAAAATAAGATCCAGTAATGATCTACAGCCTCTATGTCCAATTAAACAAGATCCAGTAAACATCTACAGCCTCTATGTCCATTCAAATATTTTTAAGTGAAATTCACGTTACGTAATTTTACGTAACGTAAGGATTTTACGTAACGTAAACAAAAGTGTTATAATTTTTATAACAATCTTTTTCATGCTGTAACTTTTTACAGGAACCTCTAAAGTACCAACATAGCGGATATTAAATGTAGATCCTGATTTGATCTTTCATTTTATGCCTATTTCAAGGCTTGAAATGTTAATTCCAGTGCGGAATCAAAAAAGACGCAACTGTCATAAAAAATCATGTTTTTTGCATTTTTCGGTCACTAAATGGACATAAAGTTCGGATATTATTTAGCACAAAATGGTTTTAAGGTACGGCCTATCGTATCAGATACAAGAAATTGTATGAAAGTCACCGCATAAAAAATTTTCCATACAAATTTTTGGTTTTTAACGGTTTTTTGCGTCTAGTTCCAACGCAACGGAACTGACTGGAACCAAACATACCTCAGGTAATAGATATTTTCAATACCTGTCATATGAGACCAAAAACGTAAAGATTCATGCTTCCGTTGACTCAAAAAATCAAAATTAGTGAAAATCTCAAAAAAAGTGAATACAATAACTTGCACGCAATGCGTGGAAGTTAAAATCATGCAAACTCAAAGCTTTCAAGATCATTGAATATCCAACCAAAACCAAATACCAGTCAAAGTCTGAAATCCCATCCATTAACCTCAAAAAATAAAGTAAACAACGTATTGATTCGAGATGCTTTCAGGCAAAGAATATGAAAAAAGGTATTTTAAGCACAAATTCATTCTATTGAGATACATTTTGACAAGAAAAGTTTCAGACGGTCGTAAGCTGTTGCTAGGATGAAGTTTTTCTCTTCGTTTATTTTTAGTCAAATTTTGTTTCTTCAGAAAATATTTATTCTTGTAGGTATCGAGAACGGTAACTTATGAAGGACATGTATCAACAAATATATATCCAAGACTAAATAAAAATTGATTATGCTCCTCTTGCAGTCAGAACGGACGTTTATTAATAGCAGAAATAAACTCAACATATTTCCTCAATGCGAAATTACCTCACGAATTTTTTTCCCTTGCCCTTTTGTCTCTTCCTTAATTCCAACATTATTGTTATTATGTTTATTAACTTACATAACAATTACTGCGTGACCTTTCGAAGGTTGAATAACGGTAAAAATTTAAATTGATTTTCTTATCCAAAGCAATGCACACACGCAGATCACTGCACTATAGAATGATTTATATGCCTCTCTTCAATTCCTCTTATCCTCCTTATATTATTTTTTTTTTCGTTCTGCCATTTCTTTGCAATCATTCGGTCGATGAACTTGTTTTCTTCAAGCCACAAGAACCGACGCGGTCAAAAGAAATTTCTCAAGAAATTTACTTTTCACTTCTCCTCCTATGCTTAAATCTCTCGACTCGATGTGTATTTTTTTATCTTCTTATTATGTTCTCTTCTTAGTTCCATTGCATGTCATTTTCCTATAAGCAAAGCACTAACAAACATAATTTTGGTTTTATTTTTTTGCTGTGTTGTTCTGAAGAAAAGAAAAACCCAACAGTCCAGAACTACACGTAAAGGCATCAAACAATCAAAGCATAAATTTTTTTAGGTTGGCATCAACATCATGTATGCAGAAAAAAAGGCAGAGTGAGAGAGAAAGGAGGAGAAAAGTAACTGTATTTTAGGCAATACAATTGGCTCAGTGCATTGTGTGCAATTGAAGGGAAAAAAATGTGCATTGCAATGTTCTCGAGTTCATCATCGTGATCGTTCATGGTAACAATAAAAAATTGTTTTGCTTTCTTGTTTGTGGCTTTTTTTTCTAGAAATAAGAGAAATTTGTGGGTTTCGGGATGTGACTTTTTATAGCTGACTGTCTGAAAAGTTTTTGAATTGAAGGTGTTTCGAAGGGTTTTGTAATTATGATTTATATTCAATATTGACAAGATTGAGGATATTTTTTCGAAGAACTAAGCTAACTGAATGAAATATTTTATCAAAACTGGATTTGATTTACAATTTCTTATCCTAGGTACCTCCTTACCTTGATCAATTATTTCTCTATCTTCTGGGGGTAGTTTCTAGGGCTACCTGGGGTACCTTATCTACCCTACCATGGGTATACCCTCCCTACCCACGTGGTAGTGTAGGGTACTCCGCTTAGCCCTAGAAACCGGCCTCTGTTCCTACTGTTTGAGACTATTACACTATTTCTGGTAGAAAAAGCTCAGAATCTAAGAGTTTACTAGCTCAGATTTCTCATCCACGGATTTTTGAAGTGATTCTCACGTAATCCCACATTTTATGGCATTTGAACTCCGCACACTTCAGGACAAATCTAGGAAATTTCATAATTGACATCAAAACACGTTCCTTTATTGCACATTTCTCAAGATATTTCCTACTCAACTTTTCCATGCGATATTTTGACGGTAAATGATTGTGTTGAACTCTCTCACTACAGCTGTAAGGGCCCACTCTTTTATTTCAATTAAATTTCCCGTGAAAAAAGACAGCAGTAGCAGCGGTATTGCAATGAAAAACCCTTTCACGCCAAAATAACATAAATCCGCTGTATTTTATTTTATCAACTTTTTTTTCCTCGCTCTCGCCTCACTCGTACTGCTTTTTGATTGTCCAGAGATTTTTCTCTTGTTTTTGAATCTACAATATCTCTAGTGATGTGTTTTTTATATGCATGTGATTCCTTTTATTGAATATAACATGAAAGCAATGTGGATATATTGGACATATGTTTCCACACATCGCCCATCCACATCTGGTGTTTGGCTTTTTGAAATTTCTTTTTTCTCATCTCTCTTTTGCCTGTTTTGTGTTATTTTTTTTTGTTTCTTTCTCATTTCACCAAATAAATTTGCTTAACATTTACTACCTTGATGATGGAAGAATGCTTTCATTCTGTTTGGTTTATTATGAATTATTTGTGCTTGGTCATGTGAAAATTAAACAGAAATTGATGGGATTCGTTTAATTGCTTTGAGAATTGTGCCGAAGATAGTTTGTTTGATCTTTGAAAGGACTAGCTGTGGATATGAACATGATCGGACTCTCCTTACATAACGTAGCCTAGAAAACTTCTTCATCCTCAAAAAGATCAGTCTTGAAAATTCTTACAATCTTAATCATCTTCAAAATTAATTAATTCATCATTAAATCACCCAACAAACTTAATCTTCTTTTAATTACTTCTTAATTATATTTTAAAATTCAAATCACTTTATCTTCCATCATCAACTATTCTAGCGTAAAAAAACTTCTATCCTTACACAACCCATTGATTAAAAAAGCTTTTAACCTTTTTTCAATTCAGTTATTATTAAATTCAATTTATCAATTTAGTAATACCTACCGCAACTATGGTAAATTTGATTCAATTTTATTGTACATTGATGATAAGGACGCTTTACATCTCATTCGGTTTGCAATCTATCCGCATCTATCTGTCTACATGTATGGTTTTATGCCATTCCGTACTCTTAACAAAATACTACCTTTTATTGCCGGTGCAACAACAGTTTTATGGTCATTTCTAGTGCAATAATTTTTTTTGACGAGTTTTTTGTGGATGTTGAGAGGTTGGTTATGATTTGTCTAGCTGTGGTGCAATGATGCTATCTGTTCCAGCTTGTGGATATGCTGAAATAAAGATAATATGGAAGATTTGGCTATTTCCATCGACTTTTGATTGAAGTGAATCTGTGGGAAGCCTAGCTGACTTGTAGCTATTGAATCACAATTGAATGACCACATCAAGATGCTTAACTGACCATAAACTTCAAAAGCGCTTCCTCATCTTATCATCCATTCCTACCTTCAACAGCTTATGTAGTTTTGTGTCGAGTGTGAGAATATAAACGTTTTTATACGGTATCCTCACAAAAGCGATGCATCTACTCCATATGGCTTTACCGCATGGAGAAAATTCGTACTCAATCAAAAAGAGGATGCATGCATGTTTCTGCGATATCATAAAAAAAAGTTTATTTTTTTCCTCTGTTATGCCTGCAACGGAATATGAGGAAAAAATCTACAACCATATAGAGCAACAGGCAATTTAGTTTTTTTTTCTCCTCATCCTCACTTGAACGTATGTATGTTTGAAAGGTTCTCATTCATTTCGAATTATGTGTTTTTCAATAAAAAAAATACTCAACTTATGCAATTCACTCTCAATAGCTTGCTTCGCCCTACTCTAAAAAAATCGTCGAACGATTATTGAATATTGCATCGAAATGAATAAAGTGCAAGAAGCTTTTAGCACTTTTATTATTATTTTACTGCCATGGAATATATTCACGTATGAATACATGTACATTCACATACATAGATTTAATTGAGGTGTCATTCGCTCTGTTTGTTTTATTTTGAGGCATTTTTGCTCTGTTTTTTTTGTTCTCCACAGACTGTCAATTGACGATTTTTTCGTACCATTCACATATCTTTGAATGCTGCATCTATGGCTTGAATATGATTAATGCTTTCATTTCAATTTTTACTCTTTTATTTTACTTGAAATATTTTTTTTTCTCGTCCCTTTTTGTGCTTTTTATTATTTCTCTGGTGATATTTTTTTCTGGTGTGTTTTTGCCACACTTGTAAAGGAACGAATGATGAGAAATTGAGCAAAAAAACTGTTCGAATGCAATGAAAATGAATTTGAGTGGGAAAATTTCATTTATCACTAGATTGAATAGGATTTTGTGTGAATTTTGAGGAATTGACTTAACTATTTTGATGATCGATGATCTATTTGTGGTAGGATTTTAAGGACCGATACTAAGTTCTAAGCATTATTCAGCAGGAGTGTCAAAAATGATCCTTGAAATTTAATTTTACTTTTATGCTTCTTTATAAATTAAGATTGATTCTGCTAGCATAATTTAACATTTTTTTTGTAAATCAAATATATTTTTTGGTTTAAAAAATTATAATTTGTATTAAATTCTAATTTCGAGGGGGGTACCCAAATACCTAAGGATCCCTTGGTTACATTCCTGGTAATAAACAATGACACATACAATTCAGCACCGGTTTAGTAGAAAACCCTGATTTATGGTATCTTTAAAAATTTATAAACAGAACTAATTTGACTGACAATTCAATACCATACCCGTTTCAATACCATATCCTCATGGTGGTTAGTTTCTAGGGCTCCCCGCGTAAATAAGGTATAACCTAGGGTGTCCCTACCTACTCTACCTCTTTTCTTATCCTAGGGTACAATATAGTAAGTAGGGTACATCGGATAGCCCTAAAAACTGGTCCTTGAAGACAATATTTTTTGTCTTTTTTTACGCCGTGTACCATTCAGAAAAGTGAAAGAGCAAGAAAAAGAATCAACTGTCAGTAATTGTTAACACTTCAAACCTCAAAAATTGGTCAAAGTTGAAAATTGTTGTCATACTTCTCAAAGTAGGACTCAAAAGTCATCATTTATTTACATCTCTTATTGTAACTCCTTTATACTCCTCTCCATAAAAAGTCATAGTTCAAACATTTTTACCGTTTCATGATTTCTCGAAGATTAAATCAATTTGTAAAAAAATTTGAAGTTTCATGTGCGCCAAAAAAAAAGATTTTTTTTCAATCAAACGTGCTTGAAGAATTTTAATGACTTTAACTGCCTCATTCAGTTCACGTTCTGATTATGATTGACGTTGGTAGCAATTATAATACTTATGAGACTAAGCCTGAATTTTTTTTGATTGAAAATTGGATTTTAAATATGCATTAGACATGATCATGGTGGATTTTTTATTGTTGTGGATTTTTTTGGTGGGATTAATTAGGTAATTAGGTGAGATTATGGTTGGTTTTGTTTAAAGGTTAATTTGTAGGTGTGTATTGGGTTCGAGGGATCAGGTGACTTTCAAATTTGAAATTTATCAAAAAATAAAATAAAAATGGACAGAATATTTCAATTAATTTAAAAAATAATAAATTCATTCATAAATTTCTTAAATACTTTTAAATATAAATTCGAAATTGAAAATTCAGCATAATTATTATTGTCATGATCTCATTAAGATCATTTCCTCTACTATCAAGTTAAAAAAGGAATTTTTTTTCATATTATTGAAAATAAACTAGGGTTGGGCAGAATCGTATACGTATATATACGTATATAAATATACGTATATTTTATACGTATATATACGTATATTTATACGTATATTCATTTTTCAAATTTTTTCCGTTACATATCGTAACTTAACAAAATTAAATTATCTCAGAGTTTTAAAACAAAATATGCACTTGTTGTTCATTAGCAGTGCTCAAACATCATTATTAGCTATAAATTATTGTCTAAATGCTTTAACTTTTTCTTTTACAAAATTTTTGTAACGGCCAAAAAAAATTCAAATTTTGCTCATGATTTGTAAACAAAGAAAAATTAATTTTTTCAAAAAAATTCTCATTTTTAAATTAAATCCTTGCTTAAACACTTTTAAAATGCTTAGTGGAGCCTTAAGTTACTCTATTTCACCTTTTAGAGTCCAAATTTCAGCATTTTAACACATTTTTTAGCAAATTAATACCGTACTTTTTGCGTTTTGAAAAATCCATATACGTATACGTATACGTATATATACGTATATTTTGTTCTTCGATATACGTATATATACGTATATATACGTATATTTGCCCAACCCTAAAATAAACATATGCATATGATGAGCATTCTCATCATACATGCATATATTTCGTGCAATATCGTTAAATGATACCTTAATATACATACATATTAAATAAAAATTGAAATACGTTGACATGAGTGATTCATCCTATTGATAAAAAAATCGAAGATACAAAATATTGTGATTTACAATATCGAATATATATTTTTTCATTGTGTGATTTGAAGCGAATGGAAATTCAGCTCTGCTTTATTTATTGATACAAGAAATTTCCATTAGGAATTAATGAAGTTGATTGTCAAAAAAAAATTGTAAATTAATGGTAATCGACGTAATTTAATTTCTAACATTGAGATTGAAATGTGCAATTGGATTGTAGAAATTGAAAATTTATCAGCTTTTGAGTGCTTTCTTGATGATAAGTTTGGTTGTTTTCTTTTTATTTAAATTAATTTGAAGGTTGATTCTAATGGCTGGTTTAATTTAAAACGTTTGGATTTAGACCAGGCTTGTAAATTTTGTATTTGTATTTATTTTGTCGACGATTAACGTCCTGAAAAATTCATATTTGTACATTTTAATTCGTAATACATTTCATATTAACTTTGGCTTGGAAATGAAGCGGTATTTCATATAATTTTAGAGTAGGGTATACACTACCCTAGGGGTTACTCTAGGGGTGTAGCCTAGGGTATACTGACCAACCAACTCCTGGGGTTTATTTCATACAAAAATGATCATAATTTAGGTTGGATAGTTAGAACACTGATTCCCATATACCACATGCCTTAAAAATGGCTAATCCAACTTATGTTATTGTAGGATCGAAAACTAATACCCTGGAACATAAGAAAATCATGCTGCTCTTAAGCTTTTGATGCCATTTAACTGCTAAAGTCATATTTTACTTTTCAATCAAGAATTTTTTAGTTTTATTTACTATTCAACTTTATAACTCAACACAATACTCTGCTAGAGTCAAAATTTAGAATTCAATAGGCGCATTGTATTGTTTTATTGCGGTTATTTATGAATTTTTTGGTAGATAAAGCTTGGATTTGCAGCAAATAATATTCAATGAAATAGACAAATGTAGAAACAAAACTAACTGTACTATGAATACAATAGAATGTCGATACTGAATACAAATTGAAAGATTTTTTTTAAAAAAACCATGACATTATGCATGACATAAACAATTTGGTGAAGAATAAAATTTATTGATTAGATATGAAAAATTTGCAGACGTAAAAAATCAATTTTTACTAAAATTCTAAAAAAGTTCAAGCTTGGCACTTGAATATTCAGCTAATTATAGTAATTTTGCAGATAAAAATGTCTCAAGCATAACATTATCAAACTTTTTAATTTTAATACACTTCAACTCAATTATGTCCATCAAACAAACACAAAAGCTAACACGCACGTAAAAAAATGTATTAAGTTTGGACCATAAGACATTGTCATCATTACCATAATTCATAATTTCTGTGCCTAATTTTAATAAATAAAGAAATATTCAAAAAAGATAAGAGAATTGATGACATTATTCATGAAATAATGGATAAAAAATTGCTTCGGAGAGATAATTTGCATCTTTTAATAATTTTCATCTCCTCATGTCACATGCAATGCATTCCAATATGCGAATGTCTCATTTTTTATTATTAATATTGGAAAAAAAAATTATGAAAATTATCCTTCATGCATTTCACTTTGCTGCTCTCGCTGTCGCTTATAACTAGATTCGACAATATCTCGTGTGTGTAAAAGAGCACATATAAGTATATAATAGTGCATTTGGACAATCAGTGAGGAAAAAAAATTGTACCGCAACTGGCGAGAGGAAAAAAAATTGCAATTTCCGAACACACCAATACACACACTCTTTGCGGGGATAGGTTAGAGCGAAATTATGTAAAAAATGATAATATTAAAAAAATGCAGCATTTTTTTTATCACGTCGAGGACGAATAATAATAATAAATGAAAGGTGGAGTTTCGAAAAAAAATTGCATCGCAAAAAAATTGTGCAATTTTTTTCATAATTTTTTTTTGTGCTTGCATTTTTTTATATGCACACAAAAAAATGCGAACCAAAAACTGATTAAATATTATTTGAATGATTTTTTATATAATTTTTTTTTGAGATACATATTTATAAAAAAAATGCAGAATAGTCATTGTAAGGGGATATGTCTTGAGCGCATTCAAGAATCTTCTAAGATTTTTTCACATTCGTTAAGATCTATTTTTTTTTTGAATTTTCATGAAAATTACTTGACTTACCTATGGTGCATTGCTAACTCAAATTGAGTAAAGTATCCCTTTTTGGAATACTAGTCCGATCGATACACATAAGAAGTCAGTGTTTCTCAAACTTCTTTAGCTTACAACACACTAACCGCAATTTTGAAGACTTGAAGTACATTAGAGCCCCAAAAAGTCATATTTGAACTGGGATGACCATCTAATTTTCATGAAAATACAGGACATGAAAAATGTAGCAATAACTTAAACTTCAGTGGACTGTATTTATAGAATTAAATTTATAGAATTAAATACTTGATATTTAAATCTATTAATGTGCTTTGTCTTGTTTCTTTCTTATTTTGAACACTTAATTTCAATACAAATCACAATGCTCAATTTTTACCTCATGTATGTCAAATAAAATTTTGGTACTTAAAAACCTTAAAGTAAACTCTTTGACTGGAAAACTAATGGAAAATTGGTGAAAAACAAAAGAAAATTCTAATTCATAAAAATGTCGAAGTACAAAGCTTGAGAATTACAGTTCTAAGTAGAGCGTTTATTTAGCCTGTTGTGAGAGTTACATTTCAAAATGTACTAATCGGATAGTGTGGTGCCAAATCTTATAAATGTCAATTAGTATGCCTCGAGACGAAAAAGATTGAGAAACACTGAAATATTCTCTGTTTAAACTGAGGATCCATGGAATTTATTTCTTATAGCCTAAACTGAGGATCAACTGATCAGCTACTCCAATAATTCTTAGATTCAAAAGAAAGACCACTCCTCAAGACAGTCATCCAAATAGACAATCAAAACATCAAAAAGAATGTGCTTAAAAATGTATTAACTCTGCATTCGATGTTCAATTATCCTCCCGACTATATCTACATACTTATTAATATATATATATATTTTAAAAATAGTGAGGAAATCTGAAGGGGATTCATATGTGCCGTACCATATTTATTATCATCATTGCAAATAATTATAAGCATAAATTAAAAAAATTCGCTTTTTTAATTCACAATGAGAGAAACGAGAGGAGAAAGAGTGAGAAAAAAAAGTTGGTCTGGTGGAGCAAATAAAAAGCAAGCAATTTAATGAAATGCACCAATCTACTTTTATGCTGCTGCCTATTTTCACGCATGCAAGTGATTAAAAAAATGCATTTTTTCTGTTAATTTCCTTTTATTTATTTTTTTTAAAAAGCGAGTGCACAAAAAATTGATCGTCGGTTAGTTAGGCAGGAGGTGAGGAGGACTGATGATGATAATATGAAGGCATTTGCAATCGTTTTCAGTGGCACATAACAAAGGGAATGGAATTGCATGTATGCAGAGTGAAGCAATAAATTCAGCTTAATTCTTTGTCGTAAAACTCTTTTTTTTCGGCCTTTTAATTTTTGCTGAGCAGATTTTTTATGACTTTATGATGCGGAATAGCTTACAACAAAAAAATGGTTTATGATTTTTATTAGTAAGGAAATTTTAAGTTTTTTTAATGATTATTTAGAAGGATATGGTGCTTTTTATGAAAGAGAAATGGGTTCAGGTAAATATTTATTATTTTATAGCCTTAAAAAATCATAAAAATTCATTTTAAAATTTTCTCAATTTCTGTCTTGAAGTATTTGACGTCATTGTGGTTGTAATTAACAAATTGGATTTATGATTACGACTGCAGCCATCAAAATCTTATAAAATAATTGAAAATTCATATTAAATTTAATAAGATTTCTTCTCCATACTCAAATTTCATTTCATGTTTCCACTGAAAGTAAAAAAAAGCTTATAGCAATATTTAGACATGATCATTACATCTTATCATCGAAAATAATAATAATTCGCTGTTGTACTCATAACAAGGGAATGAATATAAAGAGAATAAAAAGAAATTTTCATAATTTGCATCTAACCCTCTAGGTGAATGACCAAATGTCCTATTACTTCATCAAGAACATTCATTGAGCTATTGAACGTAAGGTAATGTAAATGAAGAAAGATGCAAGAGAGAGAGGAAAAAAAGAATGGAAGAAAGGAAAATAATAACAAAAGAAGAGATTTTTTGGAGCTTCTTGGATGAGGAAATGAGTGTTGACCAATGTGCTTTGACTGGGTTTAAAAATTGATGGCAGAGGTGCTTATTTTTCGATCCAAGGTGCTATATAATGAAGATGTGTTGATCGTTAATGAATTCATTCTGAAAATGTGATTTTTTTGACTTAACTGCCACAAAAATTTATTCTTTCAAAAGTTTTACATCTTCAAGTTCTAAATTTATCAGAACAGAGACGAATCTGGGGTAGCCGAGTGCCTAGGCAACAGACCGGTAATCTATAATCTTCTATTTTATGAGTACGTCGGTTCGATTCCCACCAGAATCTGAACTTTCAATCATTACTATCATTATAATAATTACAACAAGGATTCGTACCGTGCATATAACATTACAGACCTCAAAAGTTAACTTTCTGAAAAGTCTGGGTGATCACAAAAGACAATCCTGTACTTTAACTCTAACACTCTCTATTATGAATTTAAAAATTCTTGTTCTAGGTAGTAATTCATGAAAATATAAGTTAAATTTAAAATTTTCCTTCATCTCTTGTACAGGATCCTGTATTTTTGAGAAATAGATTTTATGAAAAATAGATGGTTACAAAGGTGTTCGAGGGGGGGGGGGGGGGGTGATTTTCAAAATTTTGGTATGGAAAATTTTAGGGGGGGACTTTTGTGATTTTTTTGAAAACCCCTAGCAAATTGATGAAATTTTTTCATCGAGAAAGGGATTTGTCTCTCAATACCAGACTCTAAATTCCAAGAAAATTCCCAAAAAATCATAACATTCCGTCAGCATGATCACCAATCTTCCCAAATTTTCAGTCCCGTCAACAAAAAGATGAAAGAAATAAGCGATAAATGCGTGTCTTTATGAAACCACAAGAGCATAAAAATCATCATCATTTTTTGACTTCCCATTCTCAATTAAGTATGAGTGGAGAGCAGAAATAAGGAATGGAAAACAAAACAACACAAAAAAAAATTGAACGCAAAATAGTAGAGAGTCAAAAAAAGCCCCTAAAGAAAAGCAAGTCATTGTCCCAAAACATAATGCTTCAACAGCAGATTTTCTATACACAGAAAAGAAAAAGATTCTCTCATTCTTTATTTTCCTTCTTTTCTTCTTCATGTTATTTGACTTTAATGCCAGAAAGTATTTCTCCATCTTTTTTTTTATTTTCATTCTTTTCGTTCGTTTGCCCACATGGAAGGAAGGCATAGCATAATGATGCTGATGTCATTATCACATGTTGCTTTTCTCCTCTCCCCTCATTTCTTCTCGCTTTCTTGACTGTACATAGAATTTTAAGATTTGAGGAAACTTCTGCTTTATTATTCTCGGTTCCTTGATCTTCTTGGTTTTTCTTTGTGATGCTTTTTTATAATTTTGACTCCTTTCTGCTGATAATAATAGTTTTGAGTGATCATGATAAGAGTTTGGGTTATTGTTTCTAATTATTTTCATCGCACTTAATTACATGTGTAGTATCGGGGGAAATATTGATAGTAATGATGCTTGGTAATTTACTTAATAACAATTTTAGATTTTGAAGTTTGATATTCAATTTTTTGAGGATTTTTAAAAACAAACGTGAATACTGCCGTATGGCATTAACCTCTTGATTTTTTTGCTATAATTTTGTTTAATTCAAAGCTTCGACATGTGAAAAAATATAGCTAATGTCCAGAAACATGACTAAAGACTTCTAAAATATAAAATTATTTTAAAATGCTTCCTAATTGCCTGTTTTAATAAATCCATTTATAAAAATAATTAAAATCTCAACAAAATCTTCACAATCCATCCAACAAAGGCTATTCACATCAAAATTTAATAATTTAAGTTAATTTGACCCTCATTATTGTTCCCAAAAGTATCATCTGTACTTCCTACAATTATTTCAACAGAAAAACATTATTCTCATTGCAATATTCCTTTTAAGAAACTCATTACATGAACGGACGATAAAGTTTCAATTCTGTATACATTTTTATGTACCTATATGAATTAAATCACCATCATCTAACATTTTTGAAGCATAATAAATTTCCATTACGCTGCAATCAAGTCCTTGCATTAAAAAACTAAAAAAAAAAATAATTTTTACATTAATTTAAGTTACTTCTTCATAAGTGCCTAAAAAATGTGCAAGAAACATGAAAAGGAAATTCATCTCAAAACACAAAACACAAAAATTAAATAAAAGAAGAAGGAAAAAAAATTGTTATGTGTGCAATTAAATTTCCATCAAAAACGTTTAAAGGATGGAAAAGGAGGGAATGAAGATGGAGAAGTGAGAGGCCAATGCTCCTGAAACTGAAACGAAGAATGCTCGTTTATAATAATTTCTAGTTGAGTAACGTGATTACACCACTTTACAGCTGTACTAGATAGGAAGGTGGAGTGGATTAAAAGTGAAATGTCTGTTTGTCTGATTTTTTTAAGAGGTTTGGTGTTGGGAATGATGAAAAATTTAATTAAAGGATGTTTTCAGATATTTAGGAAATATTTAAAATTTTTGAAAAAATTAAGTCGAATTTATTGAGATTCGAACCCGTTAACGTCAAAGTTCTAGTAGTTCAGAGATCTCTGTCTTCGAACACCGATATATTAGTCTAATTTTAGCTATCTTGACAATCGACTGTCTTTGATAACTTCATGTGTGTTCTACATTTGGTCGGTGTTGCCTGCTATTTTGCTACCACTTTTTTGCTAATTCTAGCTAGAAATTGATTTTCCCGACTCGAACCCACGTTCTACGAATTCCAGTCATATGCTCCTACCACTGAGCTATCGAGGGTTACTCAGAAGCTTGACAGAATCCTAATTTAAACTATTTTCTACTGATTCACCGGTTTGCTGTTCTTACTTGCTGTCACTGACTTGTCAACTCTATATCTTCATACTCAGGCCTATTTAAGAAATGCCATTCAGCAACATCAATACAAAACAAATCATAAGAGATCACAAAAATCAAAAAAATCATCCTCAAACTACTTCATTTCCCCTTCAAAATGCGCTATTCTTCTCCCTAATTTCCATTTCACTTGCCTTAAATTCTCAATCTTTTTGCATTATGCTGCACGTCAACATAAACATTTTCTCCTCTTCATGATGCACATTGAGACCCATCTCATTCGCATAGTTTATGCTTTTCTGGTTTAATGTTTTTCTCTGTCTCTCAAAAATTGCCTTCATTTCTTCTTCTATACGATACCAAAAACAAAACTTCTTCTTTTTTATCATGTACAACTCATTTTTCTAAAGTAAATTGAAGCCCTCTAGATGCAATGCCTTTTTTATCGTATGCAATTCGAGAAACGACATGAACCGAAAATTTTTTTTCTCTTAAAAAACACAAAAACTACGAAAAGTTGCTGCGACAAGTTTTTGTCTGTATATTTTTCTGGCCTTTTCTTATGCATTTTAATGCACTTCTTCTTTTATTGAACAGCAACAACACAACAACAATAAAGAAGAAGAAAAAAAGAACAAACTCGAAATTTCAATGGGGGGAAAAAGGAGAGAAGAAAGATTTAAATCTAATTTATGTGATACCATGAAACTTGCTAGAAGATAATTTTTCTTTGAATTTATCAATGATCATCATCACGATGCTGTATTTAAATTAAGTAACAATTGAAGATATTTTTATGCATGTTCAAGGTTTTATTTTTTCGAGGGTTTAATTTTTTGGATAGAAAGGATGGGAAGCTCACTTAAGGTGAAGATACTCAGGTTTAATCCCAATAAATTCTAAAAATCTTAAAAAAAATTCGTGAATCTGGAAGATGATAGGCTAGTTTTAGGATCTTTAAACTTTCTTGGGTCAAAAGTTAGCTTTTGAGGATGACTGAGACACATTATGGTCGAATAGGACTCATTAGGGTCAACTGAGACTCAATAAGGTCGACTTTTAAGCCGATTGATACTTGCTAGAGTCTGCTGAGAATCGTAATAGCCAATTGAGGCTCCTCATGGTCAATTGAGGCAATTTAGAAACGATAAAGGATCTTTAGAGTCAAATTAGGTGCTTTATGATCAAATAAGACTTTTTGGAGTTACCTGAGGCTCATTAGACTCGATCTGTATTTTTTAGGCATTATAATAATCAAAAACAACTTTTATTAATAGACTAAGTAAATTATTAAATAATCATGAAACAGTTTCCCATCATTTAAACCCTTATCCACATACCGATGGACTTAACATTCTATTTATATTTATCTGAACTCATTCCTTCCTTAATTTGCTTGCATTAAATTTGAATTTACTTGGGAATTTTTTATTTCGTACTTGAAAAACATAAAGAGAATTGTATTCTTTTTCTAACGACTTTCATCATCATCGTCACATCATTTTAGCGAAAATGCAATTCTTATGTAGTTTGAATACAGAAAGAGATAACATACAAATAATGTCCCGGGATGTGATGGATTGCTTTTTGGAGTTGCTGTTGCTGTGGTTTCTTGCTTCATTATTCTGGTGTTGAATGATTTAGTGTTGGTACTAAGCATCGGTGATCGATAAATTTTGGTACTGGTACTGAAAACCTTATTTATGATCATTAAATCAATTTCATCTAAGAATGGATTTGAACCCACACCTTCTAAAGGTAGTAAGCTTTGATTTTTAGTCAGGTACCTCAACTATTAGGTCACAGAGCTCCTTATAGCATATAGAATATTTATCATACGCATCTCGTCTTATTGACCATGCAAGTCCCCCAAATAATTCCTATCTGTCTCGGGCATACGACGAAAACTAAGAAAACGAGAAGAAGAAAGAAAAGAAAACATCCATAAAAGGGCAATGCATCTGGAATGATAGTTAATGTCTCATGAGTTTCGAAAATATTTCACTTTTAGCAATTTCAACATCACAAGTCAGAAAGGAGCTGCGCGAGAGAAAAAAAAGGCAAGATCACAAGTAAAGGAAATGAGAAAAAATTAAATAATAACTAAAAACAGCTTTTTTTCTGTGTGCTGTTCGACAACAAAACACAACAATTTTCATTTTTTTTTATATTTCTCTCGTCAATCTACCAAAAATAAAAATAAAAAGGGGAGATTGTAGATGTGAAAAAGAAGAAGGAAATTTAAACGAGTCGAAAAATGAAAATTAATGATAATTGCATTGCGATTTCAATGGAAAGGAATTTCAATTTTTTTTTAGTTGCAGCCTATGAATGCTCATTTACGGCGGTGTCCCGTGTGTTGTTTTGTGATGAAGGAGAAATAAAAAAAAAATAATACACAAAATAATAACAAAACTCGAGCTGAATTGTTTTGTTGACACCATACACATGAGAGACATGAACGAATGATTAATTGTCAAATACACAGACGGCAAGCGCGAGCTGTTTTGATGAGATTCCTTTCTACTCAATACGGTTTGTGTTTGTGCGGACGATAAGTCCGTAAAGGGCACATTCCTTATTAAAGTGCATGCACCTTCACGAACTCAATCTTCCGAAAGATGTCAAAATTAATCAGATTTTACCGATGCCAAATTTTTTTTTAGTATTTTTTATTTCGGCTTTCATAAATTATCCATCCATAAAAGCGTATACACCTATAATCTTATGTTCTCTTCTCACAATATGTGTGTGGAGTGGAACCAAATAAAATTAACTTTTTTTTCGTAAAGATTTATTTTCATGTGAAAAATGTGGTCATTGTTTATGGTTTGTCTGTCTACTCTACTTGATTGTTTTGGTATTATTCTTGTGGTTTTTTTGGTAATTATTTTTTTTCGGAATCTAATGAATTTCTGGTTTGAGGATTATTTATATAGTTTTCTTTGGTTGTGTGCTTGATTAAACTTGATGATGTGATTAGTTTGTGAATGCTCAAATTATTTTTATTGTGACCAGAATAGATGTGCTATTTTTAAGACTGGAATTAATCTGGTTGACAAAAGTTGTAGATCATAAAGCTCAGGAGCTATTTTCTCAGGTAAACTTTGGATTATACCAGTATTTCTTACATTATGTGCCATTAGATACAAGTGTAACGTAAGAGCTTAGCAGGTGTGTCTCAAAACTTAAATTTTCACGAATCCTACACCTACGCCTACTGGATATACCCTGGGTGTAGTGTACCACCTGGTGTAGTGGTTAGTGTATACCCCTACCCTTTTATTGTTCTATACCTTTATTGTGACTAGAATAAATGTGCTATTTTTAAGACTAGAATTAATCTTGTTGATATAAGTTGGAAATCATCAAGTTCAGGTGCCATTTTCATTTTGTATTCTAGTGCCAGGTGTATACCCAAGAGGTAGGGATAGGGATAGACCGAGAAACCCAGCCCAAGGCAAGGCTACTTTACTAACTAAAATTGTATTTAAACATAATTTTTTGGGAGACAAGTATGCTGCCAAAGCTTCAGATTGGAGATTAGTTAAAGAAAAACTTAAAAAATTATACTTTGGAAAAGATGGGATAAAGATTCCAGACTATTTCCGAGACAAGACTTTGTCCAAAGACTCACAATTCCCAAAAAATTTATAATGTTTGCTAGAATTTAATGTATTTATTTCATGGAAAACTTCAATAGTTTTCTTTCAAATTGTAAGATCTTTTTTTGAATATTTACGCTCAAAAGGAGCGACTCAAAAGTTTTTTTTTAAATTTCTTTATTTCTTAGGTTAAAATTCGAAAATAATTATTAATAATTTTAAAAATTCTGAAATCCTTTTTCAAATTTCTCAACAAACAAGTCAAATTTAAAATTTTAATGCTTCCAAAACCACCAAGTCATGTAAAAACATTTAAACTTCTTGTTTTTAAAACTCCCGCTTGCATTATGCCATTCACAATATGCCAAACAGAAAATCAGTATATATAATAATCAGGCACGGTTTTTTATTATATCAAAGATACATATTAATATCTATAGATTCATGAGTGCACACATCCAACACATACTTTCTGCTAGCTCCTGCCATAAAATAATAAAAAAATTAATATAATAAGGTGGCCCCCTAAAAAAAGTTCATTTTTTTCGGGCTGAAAAAGATCAATGCAAAAGAATGCAACAGCGAATTGCGAATAAAATAAAAGTCACGTTGATGTGAGTGAGATGAAAGGTTTGTAATGGTAATGTATAGCCAAAAAATAAAAATGAACTAAAATTATATTGGTTTAGGTTTTTTTCTGCCTTGGTCCCCCCAAAAAAATTGGAAAATAAAAATGCATCGAGAATTATATAAAAATTGTGTGCATCAACATTATTAAATGTATTTGTTGAAAATAAAATAAAATAAAAATTGCGAACAATTTTTTTCCTACATAGGCATTTGCAGCACACACAAATACACACAGATCGAGGCATAAATTATGAAATGTAATGTAATTTTTAAAAATATATAAAAATATATTAAATGTGCACAATTTTTTTTTTCGTGTACAATTTTTTTTCGGGGGGTAAATGTACATACATACAAAAATCTACAGACAAACTGGATGAGGAATCAGCAGCACAGCAGATAGAGAGAGAGGAGAAAAAAATTTGTTCTATGTATTTGATGCTTCCAGCCAGATATGTGCGAATCTAACACACATATGGAAATAAAAATGCAACTAACAGCAAATTTATTTTTTTTATTTCATATTTTTATTTTCGGGATAATTGCATTAGTAGTGGCAAATGATTCTCCCAAATGGATCATCAAACTTTTTTTTTTGTGAATACACATGGAAAAAAATTAGTATTGCCTGATTTGATTTATTTAAAATGAATTTTTAAATGTCAATTTTAGAGATGGATGCAGAAATTTATTTGATGGCTGTATTTTTTGCGTTTTTATTCTATTCAAATTATATTTTTTTGTGCTGCATGCGAATGACGTTGGGGATAGGCAATGAATTTTCAAAGTATGCACTTTTTTTGTAATTTGATTAAAAGTCATTCAATATTTGTTTGCTATGGTAGTAAGTAATTTTGTTTTTAGATTATTTTGTGTTACTGTTTTTGATGGATTAATAGTTGATAGTGCTTATGGACGTTGGACTTTGATTTGTATTTTTAGAGTATTTTTTTAACAAAAACATTTATATTATCAATATGGAAATTAGTGTCTAGTCTTGAATTATTGGGAGTATTATTAAAATTATCTGCATAGTTCATGATCTACTTCCTGTAAATGTACCAAAAGTTTTTCAGAAAAAGCTCATCATTGTGATCTTTTACTCTCACTTTTTATTTTCGACCGGTTTTTACCTATACCAAGCTGTTAGTTGTTAGATATATTCCTGATTTGTCACTTACAAAAATCCAAAAATCCAAAATTTAAAGTGGTCACGGCGTAGAAAAGGCGAAAAATAGAGTCCCTAGGTCAAGCTGGCCTGGGACACTATTTTTTGCATTTTCTTTGCCGTGTGTCTTTCAAGGATATAACGAGGTTTGAACCCAAAAGTTCTAACTACTAACGAATTATATTATCGTTAACTTGCCTTCAAGATTTTTAAGATACTTTAGCTTTTTGCATCTTATACAAAGGTGGCTGGATCCTATTGGACCCAATTTAATATAAGCAAGTTCAAATCCTAATTTCGTAAACACTTATTTCTTATTCTCTTATCTTTTCATTTTGGATTTTTAATTATAAATTCTGAGTATTAATGCCTGGAAAAATCAAAGTAGTTAGATATGTAGACATTTTTGAGGAGACTATCGGATT
This sequence comes from Chironomus tentans, assembly GCA_963573255.1. NCBI lineage: Eukaryota > Metazoa > Arthropoda > Insecta > Diptera > Chironomidae > Chironomus > Chironomus tentans. The sequence continues at coordinate 41,569,767 of OY754303.1, forward strand.
TTTTCCCAAAAAAAGCCAGACAAAGCTGATCTTACTGATTCATTCGACTGATCTTTCTTAGTTCAATAAATTATCTCATTTCAATCATCAAATCAGACTTTATCAAATATAAATCTCTCACATGATTACCACTATAGTAACATTTTCACATCTATTGTCTATCCCTAATTGCAATTTAATTACAAATAATATTTTATTATCATTTAATACACATAATCAATTGAACTAATGAAGTCAACACAAACGCAAATTTTTCACCCAAAAACCAATTATAAATTCATTGATAATATTTGTAAATATTTTGTAGGAAATCCATTAAGCAGTATCTTTAAGCGCAATTAAGTGCAATCATAAAAAAATCGAGAGTTAAGAGGGTATACACAACAAAAACATACATAGCAGTGCATGCAACACCGAAAAAAAGAAATAACTCTTTTGCAATGTATTAATAAGTCGTAGATTAATATAAGTATATACATATTAATGAAATATATGAAAAATAAGTTCCCGAAAAAAAATGTTATGCACATACGCATATCTCTGTGTGTGTCGGAGGAGATAATTTACACTTGAAGTACACAGAACAATTCTCGATTTTTTTTTTCATATCTCGTAAAACGCACACATGATTGTGTAGAGGAGTTGGTGCAAATAATGCATGTTGTTGTGTAGTTTTTAGCTTATTCTTGCAGTATGAATGAACTTTTGGGGATTCACATTGGACTAAAGAACGGATGAGTGAAGAGAAATGAAGAAGATTTTGTTGGATTGAATGTGGTTTAGTCAGAATGATGTCTGAATTATTAGGAGTGCGACAAAATAGTGAATTTTTTTTAGATTCTGCTTAGTTTTGTATCGTTCAAGGGTTTTTGACACAGCTTTATATCGAATTTTGTGCCTTTTTCATAAGGCTGGGTTGCTCATTAAGTTTGCATTTTAGAGAAAATACGAGAACAGGAGGAAGAGGCAGTTACATAACAAGGGGTGGTGATCGAGACTTCGGTCAAAAAGTCATAAAACTTCATACCAGGAGTACCCTTTTTTCGAATTGGGGGACCATATGACCCCCCATTGGGTATGTATTACTTGGGTGTCTAGGGAGAGGGGTAAAGCCTAAGGTTGTGTGACAAAAACTTTTTAGTTTTTTAAAAAATTAACTTTTTTATGGAAACTATTCATAAACTACCCCTGACTTGGGTTACAATGTTTAGATTAAATTTAAAAAAATATTTTGAATAACCCCAAATTTTCCTAACCTAACAAGAATATTTAAATGTATAAAAATTTATCATCAAATGCTTATTTACATCCTCTACATCCACTCCTATCACATCATCACAAAGAAAAAAACGGAACAGCATCAAAAGCGCTCAATCCATCCACTCACAGCTGACTTTATTGCACATCGCATTTTTTTTTGTTAACAACAAAAAAATTATATTCCATTTTTTTATTCGACATATATTGATGACGATTTTAGCATTTTTTTAATGATGAAGCCCCTCTCTACAACAACAATCGCATCACACATTATAATATACAATATAATTGTGAGAGCAACTGAGCGCGGCGAAAATTTCCAAAATATTCTACAATAACAGAAAATACACACAACACAGAGAGGAGAAATAAAAAAAAATTAAAAAAGTGCCATAGTACGCGGACTATAAAATAAAAATTGGACAAACCAAAAAAAATGAAAATAAAAAAGTGCATACAAGGAAAAGAGACAGAAGAGGCCTCTCGAATGTGTGCAGATTTTTTTTGCTCAACTAAAACAATTTTTTTTTATTTTCGAAAAAAAGCAGAGCTGTTTAATGTCTATCTGCATGTAGTTGGATAATGTGTATACTTTTTTAGGACCAAATTGGCCACATATGCAATTGGCAAGAAGAGAGAGGAGAGAGGGGCCGAAAAAAATTATCCACAATTTTTTTTTCTCGTATCCAAAAAAAATTGTGTATTCACATTATCAATGTATATGTGTGTGCACTTTTTTTCTACAATGCACATACATAAGTATAGTTCCAAAAAAATAATATAAAAATTCGCCCATGAAAGAATAATATCAAGATCAATGTGTGGCAATAATAATATGTGAAAAAAACATATTAAAAATAAACGAAAAAAAATGAATTGCATTATACGCGGGCTGCAGACTGCATCAGCCAGCGAACAACAAAAAAATTGAAAAACATTTTTTTCTGTTCATTCTGTTTCGCCATGAAAATCAACCATCGCACAAAATATATTGCCGAAAAAAAGGCAATAATTTGATAGTGTTTTAGACCAAAAGAAGAGAGCTTTTGAGTAAGTCGTGTTCATCTGGACGAAATAGTCGTTCTTAATGCATAACATAATAAAGTTGTAAAATAAAATTAGTCCTCCAGTACGGAATCGACAAAACAGTTCTTTTTGCAAATTTTATCAGAAAAAAATAACTTTTTCAAAAAAATATTAGAAAATCAATTTTAATAAAAAAAGTTAAATTAATTAAAACAATTTTGTGTGAGGTGCTGAAAATTTTTAATTAATTTTTTAAGTGAATTTTTATTTTTTTTTATTTTAAAAAATTTGAACAATTTTTTTTGAACGATCAAAAACTGAATATTTGAATATTCTATGAAAAACAGTTAGATGATGAAAAACTGAATGAAAAATCAGGAAAATAAATTTCAAATGTGAAACAGTTTAACAGAATTTTTTTTGAAAAAATAATCTAACAAGTTTTAGTGACTGAACTAGAATTCAAAACACTAGACTTGCAATTCAAAAAGTCTTTTTGGGAGAGAAAGCAGTAAGTACAGTTTAAATATTTATTTGTTGAATTTAATTAGCGGTTTTTATGAGGTTAATATTTTTTGAATTTTAAAAGTTTTTAAAAGTTGGAAATATTTTAATATTTTTAAGCTGTTTTTATGGATATTATAAATTATTCACTTTTAAAATTTCTAAATGTAAATAAGATCAGAAATATAAAATTTCAAAGAACCTTTTAAATTTTTGGTTAACATAAATAGCAAAAAATAGAATTCATTCTGCATTTTATTTTGAAATTTATCAAAAAGTCGATCAAAAAATAAACAAATTTTTCAAAACCTAAAAAAGAAGTTTAAAAATCCTTTCTAATGATCCCTATTTCAATTTCATCTTTATTAAAAATTTCTTGATAAAAATTTCATAAGGCTTATTTTGTACGAAATTGTTAAATTCACAAAAGATTGAAATTTCCTGTGATTAAAGCAATAGAGCCAGTTTAATACAATTTTCTATTTAACTGAAGTCAACTCTATAAATTAGACTAATTTAAATTTATTTGATTATAATCCTCTGAAGATTTTTTTGTATTATAATACATTTTTAAATTATTATCAAAACTTCAAAGTTAAATCAGAGAAATTTCAAGTGAATATAATTTAAAATTTCGTATAATTTAATACTTAATTTTCTTAGTAAGCTGGTGATGTAGATTATTTATAAACTAGTTAACTGTCTTCTATCTATATTTCATGAAAATTCAAATAAAATCAAAATAGTCTTGTCAATTATTAACTAGATTGCCTTATTTGCAAACTATTTATTTTGTCATAAATAATTAATAATCCTTCTTTGTTATGAATTTGAAAATAATCATCAAAAAATTACAATTGACTGCTCAAAAAACCAGAAATTTCAGACAATTCATGACGATCATGACAAGAATATCCAATCACCCTGTAAAACCTATTTAAATTCAATTAATGTCAAAAAATAATTTGTTAAATACAACTTAAATAACTAAAATCAATCTTATCATTTAAAATTTATGTCACTCACGATTTAACTTCATAATTGAAAAAAATTTGCTAAGAAAATTAACTTTTCAATCAGCTCCTGACTATATTACCCCAACTAACAATCTATTAACCTGAATAATTTTCACTTAATAAACTAGACTAATTGGTAAGTTATAGTTTTTTTAAAACAATAGACTTAAATAGGGACAATGATCTGCCTAAAATTAAAAGAAAGATAAGCGAGTATACAAATTTTTATGACGATCGTGAATTTTTTTAAAATTGATAAGAATATTTACGCTATCATTCAAAGTTGTAGAACGGGAGTTCAATGATTCTTAAACTGATGAAATAGAGGTGGATTTGTTGTTGATTTTTTTGGGTGCAAATTTGACGGCATTTTGAAAAATTAAGAAAATTCTGGAAAAAAATTCTAGAAGGTTCTCTGAAAAAAGACAATTTTTTTAAAGAAAGACTACAAACAAGTCTTTCATGGGGTTATAATGGAAAATAATTATCAAAAAATTTCTCTGAAAATAAAATTTGGTGCCTTGGTTTTTGGTGATCGTCAGTCAAATATGGTAAAACCTATGACAAAATAAATAATTTTAGACAAATAAAATTTGTTTTAAAACTCTTGAGTTTTATTAAAATTATAATAGAGCATTGTTGTGTTGTTGAGAAATTCCAGATATTCTAAAATTCAATTCAAAAACATAAACCAATAAAATCCAAAGAAAATTGCCTAAAAAATTGAAAATAACCTAAAAAACAACTAAATTTAAAAATTTATATATCCTTTTCTAACTAATTGATGATCACTTGACTTAAAAGTTCTAAATGATCATGAAATAATTAGAACTTTCCAGAAAATTGAAAACAATCTTATCCTTTCCATAACATCTCAGAAACTTGTAGAACAACGCAATAAACAAGCGAGAAAATAATCAATCTGCACTGCAATGAAGCCGACTAAATATAAATGCATTTTTATTACAAAAGCGAATTATTTTTAGAATATACTCAACGTGCACTTGAAATGGGATCATAAATGGAAATGTTGTGCGTTTTATATTTCCATTTTTAAGAAAAGATCATGAGTAATGGGTGGATTATTGTTGAATGTGAATTAATTTGCACTTGATGTAATGAAATTGATGATGGATTAAAATTTCTTAGATTGTTGGAAGTTGGGAGAGATTTGTTGGATTTTAGACATTTGTAGACAATTTAAAATTGAAAAAAATTAAGCTTTAGATTCAGTAAACCACAAAAAAATTTAAAAAATTTAAAATTTTATTAATTTGTAAAAAAATTCGAATTAAAAAATAATATCCATTATACATGCTCCATCCAAACACGATTGCCATCAAAGCGTTTAGCGATAAAAATCAAACAATCACGCAAAATTCAGGAGTCAACATTTAAGTGATTCATCAACTTCCAATTTGCTGCAAAATCAACAACAATCTTCAGCAGCAATCACGGAATGCAATCAAATTAAAAAAGCCTTCAATCCAAAAAAAACCCAAATATAAAATTCAAATAAAAATCAAATTTTTCATTCTTCACATACGGCAGCAAACAGCCCTGCGATTGTAAATCAAATTTTCTCCTATAAACAAAAATTTTCAGAACATGCAACAGTTAAATTCCTCAAAAGCAAATTTTTTTGTGCTTCATTTCCATTCCACATTGTCATAAAATCAAATATAATAAAAAAAATTTTTTTTCTTGCTGTTATTGCCATTCGGCATACATTCACACACACGGTGAGTGCAAAAAAAATCACGAAATGCTCAGAAAATTGACTTCTAATTTGTTCTTTTATTTATTCATTTTTTTTTCTACTCTGCATGTCCTCTACCGTTTCTGGCCGCATTCACTTTTTACGCTATAAACGATTCATTTTAATCTCTATTTAGCAATTTGTCGCCTGCATGTGAAATTTCTTTTTTTTTCGCAGCAATTTTTATTCCTCTCCCTCCGTCTCTATTAATTGCGAGTGTACACATAGAACCCAATACATGAATGGCTATGAAGTAGAATAGTAGAAAAAGTGCTGCTATGTGTTTTTTGTTTAACACAAAATCGCGTGAAAGTTATAGCGAGGAGCACAAAAAAAAACATTTTTTAGAAGAATGCAGAAACGAGCAATGTTGTGAAGTAGCCGCATATGACCGAACATTGCTGTATTCATTTCCATACGAGTTTGATATTCAAATTGTACGAGAGGAAAAAAAAGTTTGTATGTTTGGCTTCGCACTTGTCGCACTCTATTAGCAATTGCCTCTCCATAGAAATCTCCACTTGCTACCACTAATCATACAGCTCAATAAACGCATGATTTTTTTTTAGTTTGGTCATTTGGACTGTTGAGATTCGTCCTTGTGATGAATTTTTGATGTGGATTGGAAGAATCTTTGTTCAATAGAAATTAGAATAAGAATTTGTGGTCATTCAGAGGCATAAACCAGAAAATTTTTTTAAGGGGGTCCAAATTGTTTTTCGTTACCTTGCACCTCTCCCTGGCTACGCCTATGTGGTTATTTTTGGGATAGTTATGGCTTTTTCTTTACTTAAATGATAATAAACTTAGTTTGACACTTGACTTTTTTTAGAAAATAAATCAGGCATATCAACTTGTCCCTAGTGGGATTCGAACTTCCAATCCTATAATTTTTAACTCCATGCATTAATATGTTCATAAATCTATTGAATGATCTAATTAAAAATCTGACAGAGACCTTATTTCAGCTATGATATCTTAGAACTTAGGAAAAACTAAAATTTTGGACCTGCTTATTCAAATTGATTTAAATTCCATTAAATATTGCATCCCAAAATTCTTCTAAGGACCATTTCCTCCTTTTCACATCCGACAGAGCGCAGAGGAAGCGCAACAGTAACAAAAAAATAGTCGAAAAAATTGCCGCAAGTGCTCTTTTGCCACCATTCATCCACATAAAAAACTATTCTCTATATCTGCATTTATTTGGAGCCGACAAAATCTATGATCTATCCAAATACACAAAAAAAATTTTTTTTGGTTGCCTCTTACTCACTTGATACTACGAGTGAGTATTGTGTGTATGCACACGGAGGAGAATAAAAGGCAGTTTTCTGAATGAATGATAAATAAATGTTCAGTGAGCAGTAAAGAGTTGTCGTACACAATTCGCGTAAATACATGCTGTTATGACTTTTTTTTTCATCCTCCTCGCAATAAGTGAGAAGGCATTTCAGAGAAGCACTCACGAGATATGATGCAATGATATTTATTCACACAACATTTTTTTTCCACATTCTCTGTGTACAGAATTTTTTTTTTCATCATCGAGTGGGAAAAATGATTTTATTTGCATTTAGTTGAGGATGTGAATGAAGAAAATGAATGGGAAATTTGGCGAGAAAAAAAAACAATTGCCATGTATGACTGAGTCATATCAACCCCATAAATGTGCAATGAATGAAGTGGCTTTCCCGTCTCATGTGTCAGACTGAGGAAAAAAATATTGAAATGGGAAATACCGGGACGAAATGTATGTATTTTTTGTGTGAGGTTGCTGTTGGGGGTTGGAGGGATGAGATTTTAAGGAACAATTTTCTCGATATCAACATTTTCTCACATTCTGTACAGGAAAATAAATTTTTTGGAGATGGGGAGGAGAAAATGAACATAAAGCTCAACAAGTGGATAAAAAAATATTTTTTTGTACATATGCGGAAAGAATGGTAAGGAAAGCAAGGCTCTCATTCCCCATACAGACTTTGATGATATGTACATGGCACAGAAATTTATTCATATGGCTTTTTATGCTTACTGCCTTTTCTGTGAGCAATTTTCTCCTTCTTCATTCTTTCTTGCCTTTTTTGCTCCTTATTCTCATGTCTACCGCAATTTGTAAATCATGAGGGAACATTTTTCTTGTCCTACATTCTTATCATAGATGAATTATCATAAATTCATCTTTATTTACTTGTTTATAGACGTAATATTTGTATCATTGGTGAATTTATCTTGTCTTCTTTAAATTTGTTCTTTCTTTGTGACAATTGGAAGTGTCTGGTTGTGAAAATTGTGTTTTTATGATGATGATGGGTATATTTTATGTCTGTTGATTTAGTAGAAGTTGGGTTGTTTCTTGTGAAAAGGTCATGTTTTTTGATTTTTGTTCATGATGGACACAGTTTTAGAATTGGGTTTCTTTCTTAAATTAATGCAAGATATCTAAAGTTTTGCTCAAAATTTTCCAAAACAAGTATGATTCAAAATTTTTGTTCCTTTTTTCCCGTTATGTCTGATTTTTGGTCCATTCTGTCCGTTTTGGCTTCATAAAACTGAACAGACAAAAAATTGGAAAAATGATGTCCGGTCTGGTGAGTCGTATTGTCCTTGCTACTAACCTAATACATGATTTTTTTTTTGCAAATATCTGGATAATTTTTAAGAAATTTCTTTAAACCCCCAAGATCTTCCCCAATCTTCATCTCAATCTTACCTCACAAAAAACAGAAATTTTCAACTCCTACACGTTTCATGTATGCTTGAAATTTATCTCGATTCAACTATGTGTCACGTAAAAATGAGATTTAAGTGAGAGGGTGCTGAATGAAAATTCTGATAATATTGACTCGACGATAACATAAAGATGGTAAGAATGAAAGCATTGTGAGCTTTTAAGAAAAGTGAAAATTGAATTGAAGATGAAGATGAAAGAGATTTTTACTTATTGATATTTTTTGGAATTCGGGGTTTATTTTTTTGTCAAATTAATTGGTTAAAGAGTAAATTAATGATCTTTTTGATGTAAGAATGAATTTTTGAAAATTCGAATAACTGCCAAAATTTCATGAATTTTTCGTTTCCATAAAAATTTAAATTTTGCTACAAATTTAAAATTTAAAATAACAAAAAGCTTTGAAAATTTTATTTTTAAGATCAATGTCTCGGGTTTCTTTGCCAAATAAAATAACTTCTGTAATTTCTAAGGTTTCATTTTTGCAAGAAGCAAACAAAAAGTTCCAAACAATTGCACAAAAATTTTTTTGTTCATCTAACAAAAGTAAGAGAAACAAAAATTAACAAAAAAAAATATTTTCAACAATAATAAAAAATTCTTCAACTCAAATTCTTCTTGAAAAATAAAAATTCACCTTGACTAAGATACAGAAGAAATTTTAGCCTGGTAGCGATGACTAAAAGAAGAAGACGAGCCCACATCATAGAATCTAAAACTCGTGGGTATTCTCGCCCACAATGATTTTTGGTTGCTTTTTGTAAGACTGGAAATGGACTTCAATTTTTATGTCTACAACATCCTCTTATGTATGCTCTTTACTGACAAATTTTTCCTCCATCCACATTTTTTCCATTCTTGAGAAGTCTGGCTAAGGACTTTCTTAACATTAAGGATGCATGTGAAAATAATTCCGTAAGAAATGGATGGAAAATTTAAGGAAAAAATAATTTTTTTATATGTGTTCGAAAACATGAAGCAATGAATATTAAGGATGAGAAGTTTAGCTTCATGTGACCTTTTCATTTTCATGCCATTGAAAAACATGTGGCTGTCTACGCATACTACATAAGAACAGAGTGAAGCAGCAAGTCGAAAGAAAATAAATTCAAAGGAAAAAAGAATCTTTTTCTTTTTCTTTCTTTTGCTTCCACCCAAACCTCGTTTCTGTTCTGTGTCTTGTTGTTCGCCAAGGATGAAGAAAGTAGAATGGGATGAGAAAAGGTATCGAAAGCAGCAACTTGTTGAAAGATTTGTTTTTGCAAATGTGAAAAAGGTTTGCTTGAAAATTTTCTGGAGTTTTGTTGGTGGACATTAAATAAATTGTGTCATTCATGCCTGAAAATCCAAATCCTTTAAGAAAATCCATCATCAAATTTTAAATAAATCAGCCACTAATTAAAATGAAATGAAACAAAAAAATCCTCCTCTATAAAAAAATTTCAGACAATCAGCAATAAATCAAAATGAAAAGTTAGTGCACAGTGCACTTTATGGCTCTTAAAATACATTTTTCAAACACAGAATTGAGGCCATCAAGTGCTTCACATTTATTTCATTTTTTTTGTTGGATTTTAAAATGTACTAAGAAAAAATAGCAGTGAATTGATAAAAAATAAACGCTACTTTCCGCTATGCTTATCTATGACAGCAAAACAAATATTTCATTATCAAATCCTTCGACTGCACTTGTATGACTTTTATTTTTGAACTGCAATTTTATGTATGCATAATCTGTAGACACACACATATTATTTTTATTATAATAATGGAAATTGCATAGCGTAATGCGAAATGTTTTGTGATATAATATAAAATTCAATATTGAATTGACGATAACCTCGTTATTACTACACAGTGAAAATATATTTACTGAAATAATAAAAATAGAGACGAAATTTATTGTTTGCAGTTTTTTTTGTGAATGTCTCAAATGTCGATGACACGATGCATCAAAATAAATTTAATGATTTTGACAGAAAATTATTTACAATTCTGTTCTTAGATTTCGGTTCCAACTAGTAGGCTGAAGATGAAATTTATCATCACGACGGGACATTTCCACGGGACATACACGAAAATAACTCCCAGTGAGATTGAATAATTGAGACAATAAATAAGATTGATTGGATTTTCAATCAATAACAATCGACCAAAAATAAGGTTTTTATTATTTTTGAAAATACTTTTTTAAAAGTATTTTTGGGAGATTGTGTGGAGGTGGAAAATGTGACAATATCAATCAGATTTATTTATATTTTGAGAGGTATCAGGACTTATTGTTTGTGTGGAGATTGATATGATATGAAAATTAATTTTACTTTGTTGATTGTTTAGAATTTAGATGCTTATGGTTAAGTAGGAAGGGCTAGATAGGGTTATAATTTTTAAAAGGGTTTTGGGCCCCATTAAGTCTTATCTGGAAAGTGTTTATCAACCTTTTTTGAATCATGGGGCCACTAAATGCCAGTTTTAAGAATTTGACTGTACGCTGGAGTACCGAAAGGCTATACTTGAACTCAATTTATTCTTATTATTATTATTTATTTCCAGCTTATATCTCTATTTAACGACATGCATAAATCATTTTTAATAATTGTAGAAATTAAAAACTTTCAATGTATAAAATACCTTAAAAAAGAATTTTATTTGGTAATGAAACTAAGGTGCGTCTTTCTAATGCTGTGAAAATTGTGCAATTCTTTGTCTTATCGACAACACTCAATGTAATGATTAAGAGATCAGTTTCTGGTGGGAATCGAAACCACGTACCTACAAAAAGAGTGATTAAGTCCACTCGATCACAGAAGCTTTACTCTCACACTGGCAAAATCGTCTACATATGGTTCGATACCCCAGATTCCACTATGCTCAGATACCAAAGTCTTGTAAAATTTTGTAGCTCAAGAAATTCCAACGAAATACTTAGACTGACACAATTTGACTATACTAGTCCAGTTCATATCATAACTTTCTTCTTAAACCCAAAAAATACGGCATGATACCCCCAAAAAATCTCCTAATTCACAACCCAAAGAAATAATTGTTACGTCCATCTCAACGTTAATTACTTCACCAGTTACTTAAAATAAATTCACCCATCTTATAGCCTAAAAACATCTTCCATCTTCCATGTCATCTCATCTCATTTTCTCCATCATATTTAAGTGCACAAAATGCACAAAACAAATGTTCGCTGTTTACTCGCTTACGTCGTTGCAAACTCTTACCCTCATTTCTTTCTGGTCGTAGCTTTGAAATTATATATTTTTCGATAAAGAAGAAAAGAAAACTTCCTGAGAAGTGCAGCGATGTGTCTGCGAGATGAAAATAAAACAAAATTTTTATAGAACATTGTGCAAATAATTTTGTTTTCTTCAAGTCTTAAAAAATGGGTCGCTCATGATGAATTTATATATTTTTTTGTGTGTACTTTTTTTTAGATTGATGGAGAGTACATAAAAAGAAACACATCTTATGCATCCTATTGAGATGAATTTGCATTTCACTGCACATACACACAATTTATATTCAATATAATAAATGTCTGACAACGACAGTGATCTCTCGAAATGTATAAATCATCTTTTTTTTTGGTACAATATAATATTGTTTGTGTACATTACTTATATTATTTCACATCTGTATCGTTTGATGGAAACAAGAGAATCTAGATCATGTGAGAGACGTAATAAGATGTAAATAAGTGTAAGGAATTATATTTTTCATTGTTGATGGGGATATGATGCACATTTTTGCTTTAATTTTTAGGTAGTTACTTATTCATAAACATGATCATACTAATAATTGGGTTTCTAATTTTTTGGATAGGTTTTTGGGTAGTCAGCAGGGGTGTATCCAGGATTTTTTAAAGGGGGGGTTCTTATCAGGACCTTTTTTGATATCTTTTGTAATCATGACATTTTTTAGGCTAGTATTGGGTTTTCAAAAAAACTGGGAAGAGGTTGACCCCCAAAACTCCCCCCTGGTAGTCAGTAGCATCTAAAATAGTTTGTATTTAATATTTAGGAGTCCTAATAGGACCTCTTTTATAGGTTACAGAAAACGCTATTAAATTAAAATTTAAAAAAATGTTGCAGTTCATTTAGAATTTTTTACGGCATCCCAAATGTGCTGAAGCTCATATTTTAGCAGATACTACCATAAAATAAAGAATTATGCCCTCTCTGCGTCAATAAAACTGCATAACTCAATGCAATCATCAATCTTTTGTATTCTTTAGAGAAAGTCACATTTTTTGACCCACAAAACAAAAAATCTTCTCCAAATATTTTCAAAGTCCCATGCATCTCAACTTCCTATATTTACCAATTACACATCGAACAAAAAAAATTCTCAGACTAAATACACCTCCCCATCACCTACTTCTCAAGATTATTTACTCAAAAAATTCTCAAATTTAATTTTATGGAAGATGAAACTGCAAACACATTTCACACTTTCAAATAATAAAAAAATGTGCATTTTATGTCTTATTACGCATCGATATTTGGCAGACATCGTAAGTCAGTGAGTGAAAGTTTTTTTTCCCTCTGTTTATTCAATTTTCATGAACTGCAAAATATATTATATTTCTTCTTCTTTTTCCTTTACCATTATTATTATAAACCCAAAAATAAATGACTGACTTTTTTTAGTGTAAAAAATACACACAATTGCATTTATCTGACTTTACAACTCGTCGTCGTCGCTTTTGTGTAGTGGCCTAAATTTTCACTCGAATGCGCTTGTTTTGTTTAACTGCAAAATAATTTTCATTTTTTTTTAATTTCATCTCTCGACTCGATTTTGCAAAGTCATTTCTTTCAATTGAAATCTCGAGACGGGGACCAAGCCGGGGTAGGCATTAATATTTTTTTCTTGTAGTGTTTTGCATGCACTAACTGACTGATGATGATGATGATGATGATTAATAAAGTGTATTTATAGCATAACGGAATATACATTTGAGAAAGAGAGACATGAAGGATATGAATTTTCATATTTTTTGTGTATGATTGATTAAATCTCAATTTTTAAAAAAATCGCTTCATGTAAAAAGAAAGTTTGAAGGCATTTATTAAAACCCACCCGTATCGAATTCTCTTTTATTTTATTTATCATGCCATGTTGAAAATCACGTTTTATTTTTTCGGCAATATTTGCAAGTCTGTAAGGCTAAGGAGAAAAAAAAATCATTGCTGCAATTTATGGAATGGAGAATGAGAAAGGCTGAGAGGTAGAAAAACAGAGATTCGTAAAACTAGTTTTGGGAATTGCAAAATTTAAAGTCTGAAGTCATCTAATAATGTAACACAGAGAATCACTAAAAGTTGGGGATATAGAATGGTTCAATGTACAGTTAATGTTCTTTATGGCGAATCTAAATTGAAAATTGTAAATTTTCTTTGTCTTTCTTTTCGATTCTCATTCTTGACGCTTTTTTATAGTTTGATAAGGCTTAACTGAGCATTGAGAGGAAGCATTTTTCCGACGAAAAGCTATAAAATATAAATTTTTTTGTTGCTGAGAAATTCGAAGGCTGTGCATTTTGATGGTGTTGAATGGAACTTGTTCTTGTTGCTATAAATATTAATGCGGCTTTAAATCTTTCGGGTAATGAGAGAGATGTGAATAATTTTAGATTGATGAGTTTTTGGGTGTTATTGAACCTTAGGAAATATTTTTATATTTTTTATATATTTTTTCAATTTCCTCCTGATTTTATTTGGGTTCTAGTATGAGTTTATCCAAAGCCTGTCTTTGGTATTGACTCCATTGGTCATTAGCTGTGTCTAAAAAGCTAATATTAATTTATCTAGTTTAATTCATGATTCTTCAAAGCCAAAACTCTGATAAACGCTTCTTAATAGACATTTTAGACTGATTTTTATATGCTCTAAAATTCAGCAACATTCAAATTCTCAGGGGGAAAACCACTTTATGGAAAAAAAATTTATTTTCCATCAACCACATTTTGTGCAATAATTTTGATTTCTTGAATATTTCTGGGTGGAAAAGGTGTCAGAAAAATCATATATTATGGTTCTGCTCAAGATAGAACCAAAAGTTTGAGTCTAGGTGTCTTCTAGAAAATGTTTTTTCCACCAAGTAGTTTTCCCCCTAAAAATTCTTTAAAAAATCATAAAATAATTCACAAAACTAATAATAAATTACCCCAATCATTTTATCATCATCCACAAAATTACCTCAACTATATTACAATCTAAAAAATTCCTCACATCCTTCACTGTCTCGAATTTACTTTTCAAAAATGGGCAAATTTATATCCAAGAAGCAGATAATACATTTCGTAAAAAGTGCCTTGCTGAGTTGTGGCGAAAGAAGAAGAAGAAGAAGTAAAATTTATCTAAAATATGCGATATTATTCTCATTTCATCCTTTACTTTATGGTTTTCTCATGTCTATAGACATATCCAGCAAAGATATGTAAGGAGAATTGGCAAAACGCACAAAAGGAACACGAGAAGAAAAAATTGTAAAGTCAATTTAGTTAGTTTCCCATTATTGCATTATGTGCATGTGTATGCATGCATTCATAGCCATTCATTGCCGAATGCAACTAATTTTCTAACAAAAAAATTCATAAAAATTGAAATTCAACTTTTGTAAAAAAAAGAATAATCTCGACTAAGTCTCGCTTCATAATCAAGAATTACGAGTTTTATCTTATTCTTCCTATTCTCTATCCTCTTTTGATTTTAATGCATTATTTTTTGTTGTTAACAAATATGCAATAAAGTACATAAAATGTATGAGAACATATTTTTTTATAGCTGAGGAATGAAATATTCAATTTGTAGTTAGAATGTTTCTAATATTTTCAGCAAAGGGAATGGAAACTCGTTTGTCGACAATTTGTAATGGAAGTTTATGATTAATTGCTTTTTGGTAGCAAAGTTGAAAACAAGAAAAATTTGTTGGGATTAATAAGAAGATTGAGCAGGTTATTTTTGGGGGTTTAAAAGGGAATTTTAGGAAGGAATTTGTTACATTTTTTTAGAGATGAAATGAATTTGAGTGCATTTTTGATGTTGATTTGGATAATTTTTGGTTTATACTGGCCAGGCGTACCCAAGGGTGTGTCCAATGGGGTCCGGACCCCCCTCGAAAAAATTTTTATACAGAAATTTGTTTCTGGATAATTATTTCTCCTTTTAAAAATTTTCCTAGGTTTTTCTGAAGCTGTAATTAGTTAGCTAATCATTCACGTATCATTAGAATTATAACTAGTGCGAAGCCATGAGCATAAGAAAGAAAACAATTTTTGGACCTCCTAAAAGATTTTTCTGGGTATGCCTCTGATAAGATAGCTAAGATGAGGGGTTCAAATTTATTTCCAATAATACTTTAGGTTTTAACCCTGTGATAAAAATAAAATTTAATTTTTTCCCTGATTTTATGACATTTTTAACACGGTCTCAAAAATTTTTATACCCTAGTTTCCAGTATTTATGATATTTTCCAATTATTAGCTCACGATTTTAGCTGATAAAACTACATTTCTCAAGGAAAACATAGTTAATAATTCGATTTCATTGTCATTTGTGACAAACTTTATTTATTTGTCATTCATGAACAAATAAAATTTTAACGATAACTAAAATAACGCAGAAGGTCGGTTTGTAAACCACAAGTTTCACGAAAAGGCAATTTTTGGTAGCTAGAAATGTTTAAAATTCATGATTTAATCATAAAAAATTTCCTATATTTTTTGTGAGCAATTAAAGATTTTATTTGAATTTGTAGCTGTAAAAAAAATTTGGAACTTTTGGGTCATGAATATCGGCAATCGATCGTGAGTTTAGGAAACAATTTTTCTCATAAAATCACAGTCACGAATCCTCAAAAAAAATATTTCCAAAATCCATCCTCTTTTGGCTATTACTACTTAATCACGAACATGCTCCATTGTTGCATATTTTAGCAAACCAGAAAAATTCTTGAATTTGCAGAAAAGGATAAAATCGATGATCCACAGCGGTAACCAAGAGAGCAAATAAAAAAAAATTCATTTCATATCCAAAAAGTGCAGAGAAACAACCAAAAAAAATATAAGAAACTGATTTTTGTTCCTCTTCTTTATGCCTCCTCTACTGCTTATATATTTTTCAAATGTGCAATTTGCAGCAACAAAAAAATTGAATCTACTGGGCAATGACCTTATCATGCCATACATTTATCGTTAGGCTGCCACACAAAAAAATATTCGTATATTAATTTCATTCTGCATGCAGTTTCTCCCTCCGTCTTATTTAGACTCTTGACTCTTTGGTTGTGCTCGTTTCTTCTCCGGACTTCTTCTTCCTCCTTTTTCTGCCCATCTCAATTTTATATTTTTGTGGTTGCACATTTACGAAAAAAAAAATTAAATATAAATTCGCGAAGTGACTAACACAAATGCACTTTATTTGAATTTTAGTTTCATTGTACTCATTGTGATGTGTTATTTAGTCATTAATTACAGACTTTTGCAGCCAGAAAATACAATTTTTTTTTGCGTGTGTTGTTTATCAAAGATCAAAGTTCGACTTGATTTTTTATTCATTCCATTCTGTTCTCTCATTCTATTTTGTGCAGATAATTATGTAGACTTCTTCTCCCCCTAAATCCGTCACAGATATTCAGTTCTTTTTTTTCGGCAAAACAGAAGAAATACATAAAGTAATACTATTGTGTAGGTCTACAATGCAACTAACAAAATATTTATTCATTTTCTCTCGCCCATTTCAACTCTTTTTTTTTCGTGTATTTTCATTTCCTCAACCACAATCATATCATTTTAGATTCTTTTTTTGTATATTCACGAAAAAGTTCTCTTCTTTCTTTCATTTTCTGTCGTTTATATTCAATTTTTATTTTTCACTGCAATTTCGCACAAAAATATGCGAAACGGAAAGAATAGGCATTGTGAAAATGTGTAGGCAGAGAGATCTAATGCAATGTCTCTTTATTCGAGAATCGTCTATTTTTTGTCATTCATCACATTATGTATTTCCATTCTCGGTGAGTTTTGAAGCATAAAAAACATATTCATGGCATAGTGAATAACATAATGATGATCATAGCAATGATTTCATTCTCAAAGTTAGGGAGAGATTTTTTTCGGAATAAAAATAGATAATGTAATTGTTGTATGAAGTTTTTCTTTGAAATTGAGCAAAGTATTGGTAAATTTTCCCATGAATGTGATGGAGATAATGATGTAATGTGGTTGGAATATGTCTTGTTGTGGGCACTGTAATGGATCCTTGTCATATTGACAATATAGTAACCTTATCATTGAGAATCAGTTCTTGGATGGGAATTGAACCCACGCGCTTATAGAAAAAGATGCTTTAAACTAATTTATCTTAAAGATTTTTTATAGTATTCTGGCAGAAATGCTTACAAAAAGATCACTGACACATGACTTACTACAATTTTGGCATAAATCGATGTCTATTTTGTGACTAAAGAGTTAAAGGTATTAAAAACAATTTTTTTTGGTGCATGTTATTTGTGAATTGTTCACAAGGAACCTCTTCCTACCTTACTCTAGGATACCCTATCTAACCTACTCTAGGGTTTACGTGGAGGGAAAGGGTAGGGTATGGCCCCAAGGGTATATCTTACTTACCCGTGTAACCTTGGAAACCAGCCCAGGCGCACAACCAAGGGGGAATTGTGGGATTTGTTCTTAACTCAAATCGAAAAATTCTTCAATTTGCTAGATCTTTTGAGAAGAAATCCAGAAATCCTGCATAAATTTTTGGATACAAAAAAATGAAACTCCTCGAAAATTTTCTGGCTGCTGTCCACATATGCCTCATAGCTCAGTAAATAAAATTTTTATTGCTTCAAAATTTGATTAATAGGAACAGGATCCATTCATCATCAAGCTAATAAATGGGCACAAAATTATTAACACAATAGCTAACAAATGACGTTATGCAATTCATTGGAAATTTCCCGTTTGCCTGACTAATTCTGTTTTAAGTGCTAATATCTTCAGAAACAGAACCAGACTAAATGTTTTGACACATAGATGTGAATTTAAGAGTTCTAGACTTTAATTTGCACTCATGGAGAAATGCATTTTAAAATGTGGTGCTTCTAGGTGGGGATGGAGTAAGTTTTGAGGTTGGATAAATTGCTTCGAGGCAATTAACTTCTTATGGCTTACAATTTGTGAACAATTAGGTATTTAAGCTACAAAATTTAATTTTTAATGCTAGAAGAACTTAAAACAAAGAATTCTTAATAATTTTATTCCTATGCAAGCTGCACATTCTACTGTTGCCACTTCTTCCACTCAACTCACAATAATCGACGTTACACGTAAATGTTAAACATTTTTGCACAAAAAAATGAACCGTTAAAAGAATTTTCAAGTCACCTAACATTTTGCAATTAAGTACTTTCATGTAGATTCAAATGAGCGACAACACAAAAGCTCACACCTGACTAATTATATAGAGAATGTCACGATGGAAATTCTTCAACGTACAAATTCAGTGTAATTAGACGAAAATTAATGTTAAGTGCATTAAAATAGTAAAACGAGCAATTCGGTTCTGCACAAATTCTAACTTTTTTTGTTAATTTTTAACAAAAAAATTTATTCATTGACAATAAAGCGTGTTTAGGGCCATGCAAAAAAATAACTATTTTTTGTGCAACAAAAACAGGATTTTCGGTTGGACAACTTTCGATGGAAATCTGATTCAGATGCACGTAACCATTTCACCAAAAAAAATAAGAGAGTGTATAATAAGTAAACACACAACAATTTAATGCTACTTTTTATTCTTCTTATGCAACTGCATACTTACTCAACTGTATCTATAAGAGGCTTTATAATATCATTACATTGTGTGATGTTGTATGTTATGTATGGGAATTTCGTAGAAATGGAGAGATATTGTAAGATTAAAGTCAAATCATATTTTTGAATTAATATTTGGGAAGTTTTTCAGGAAAATTAGGATTAATCTGATATAATATGACACAGTTTGCTGTTTAACACTAGATTATGGTACTTCAAATTATTCATTTTTTCTTGGATCGGTTTTGTCTAGTTTTGGGGGTCCTATGTCAGGTTGATGATAATAAATCAATATTAATGATGTTCTGTCCACTAGTGTAGGACACAGGGACGTAACAAAGGTGTTACTAGAGGCGCAAAATTCAATAAATTCTAACCAAAAACATAGAAACGAGCTTCTTTTCAACATTTTTCTCAGGGTGCCGTGATTCTTCGTTATACCCTATTAGGGCATTTTTGAAATTTTTGAAGCTCATTTAGTTCTTTATCCAGCTGATTTGTTTCTTTATGAATAGAGGACTGCTTATGTGGTTGACCTGAGGTACATTCCTGACTTTTTCTTGGGTTTATTTTAGTGATACTTTACATCAGTGTCTTCCAAACCTTTTTGGTTAGCGATATAAAAGTATATCGAGTAAAAAAATTTCATGATACACCAAAAAGTATTTTTATCGCAAATTAATACAAAAATTGCTCAACAATGTGTTTCATGACCTTGCATATAGTAAGTCAAAAAATTGGTTATTTTTGACCTTTTCAAAAAATCTCTCTACATACCTATTCTAGGTATTTGACGACACACAGTTTGGAATACACTGCTTTAAGAGATAACCAGCCTCAAACCTAAAAATAATGCTCAATTGTGGAATTTCAATCACAAAGTTTAGTAAAATAAAGCTTCATCTGCTTGTAATCTTGAATTTCTGATAAAAAATCATCCACATAGACAAAGACGCATCTGCTAGCCACAACATCCATGTAAAAAATTCAAGAAAAAGTCGAGAAAAATCGTTTTCGGAATATAAAAATTATTTGGTCACGAAAAGCGTAATCTGTAACAAATCTTTCAATACTTCTTGTTTATTTCTAACCAAGAGAAAAAAGGATAACATAACATGAAGCAAAAAAAATATAATTCACGTAAGGGGTTGAAGACCAAAATAATAAGGAGAGAAAAATATCTTACATACATAACATAATATGCTGCCCAGTTCCCACACCACATGTAGATCACAAGGAAGGGAATGAGAAAATAAGCAAGCAAAAAAAGGAGAGGAAAGAAATCTATTTTCAGTATAATAAAATAAACGATTTGTTGTTATATCATCACAATGTCCTGAGAGTGAAGGAAATGTGTGAGGTTCAACAGGTGGGTGACTCCTTGTTGTGTGTACATTTTTTTTGTATCCTGCTGAATGGGTGGGCAATGCTTTCTCTCTGCTCTCCTATTCGTGTAAACGATAGTTCAACTACTACTCGGGCATTTTTGCCGAACGATACGGAAAGTCCCGAAATATATTGCTGATAAAAAAAATAAAACAACCAAGGAAAGTTTTTTGTTTTTCATGAAATGTGTGCGATAGAGAAAAAAATAGAGAAAACTATAGTTTCGGCATGTCATGAACTATGTACGTAAGTAGTATGCGGATGAAGAATAATGAAATGTGTGTATATCATCATCAACAACTGATGCCACCCTCCTAAGTATATTTGCGCTCTCTCTCTTTCTCCTACTACCTTATTTTCTAAGGATAAGGATTTTGAATTGTTTATTGATGTAGAATGATGTCGGTAAATAGAATATCTTTCTATTCTCTTTCTCTCGGTTATGCTTAGCTCGCTCTCTTCACGTTACTTATGCTCTATGAAAATATTATAAGGAAGCAACAGCAGGTTGAGAGATGATGATGATTGAAGGTGGAAGTGAAAAGTTTATAATAGAATCATATCATAAGCGATTTTGATGAAGAAGTAAATGGTAATGATATCGACTCAACTATTTTTTCCCTTCTCTTCCCTTTATTGTGTATGAAAAAAAAAACTTTCGACATTCAATGTGAGTTCCGATGAGTTTCTTTGACAGGTCTTGAAGAGAGTGAGATGAAATAAACTTTAAATGTAGACTAGAATCATGTCGCGTTAATGATGATGAGGTAAAAATTGGGTGGCAGCATGTGAGGATGATGGGGAAATTGTGGAATTATGCTAAGATTTTTTGAGGAATTGTTTAACTTTTGTGTATTTGAAGAAATTAGAATTGTAGGGATCTAGCAATGAGGTTAGCTAGAATCTAGCTGCCAGAGGTGCTGTGACTGTTTTAGAATTTATGTATTTGAAGGAATTGAGGAATAAGTTTTTAAAATTCGATAAAAATATTGAATATTTGACGTGATAAATACTTATATTCCTGAAGATTTTTTAAATCATAGAAGGCATTGAAAATAATTGAAAAAAATAAATTAAAAGAAAAAATTCTTCAATTTTTGAAATTTGTGTTGTTTTTAAGTTATTGTGGATACTGTGCATTAAAAGTTGAAATTAAATTGGATATATGACGTAAACTTTAAATAATTTTGAATTGAAAGTCGAATTTAAGTTACAAAATTCAACAAACATCAATTTACACTCAAAAATGTCAAAATTCACCGTATCCAGAAGGGGGATTGGGGGATAAATTAAACAAAAAATTTGAAAATCCCTGCACTCCAAAAATTTCTCGCTACGCCCCTGAAACAGTGACTTAGCCCGAAATTTGGTAAGAGAAACGGAAGGAGTTGGAAAACATTTTTAACTTGAAAACTTCTAGCAATTTTAAATAATTTTTTTGTTTGAGCCAATTTTTATTTGAAATGGGGTAAAGTTCCACCTTATCAACACTGGCTACGTCACTGAATCTAAGAAGAATTTGGAATATCATCTCCGTTTTTAAGAATATTTTTTGTTATATGAGGTTTTGACCCCCAAAAACCCCGCCGGTTCAATCAGAAAAAAATTGGCAAAAAACCATAGCAGATCAATCAAAGTTCAAAAAAATTCTATAAGTGAATATCTAATGTCTAAGTTAGATTCTTAAATAATCAAAAAAAATTCTTTCCATCCCAACAATTTTTTTTTTATTTTCATAAAATCACAAAATACATTGATCAACAAATTCTTTATCTAAAATCAACACTCTGTCTAGACTCCTTAAATCCTCACATCTATTTTTTTCTTCTCCCCACATTAACTGGAGTTTCTAAGTATAAGAAAAGAAGCATAAATTAATAAAGAAAAGTAATTATAGTTATAAGATCTCGCCTACAATCTAACAATAGAGCAAAAATGAAATTCTATTACACACACCAGCCCACAGACTTAAAGAAACAACATTTCTCATCCTCATAATAAATGTCGATTTTTGTGCTTCTTCAAATATGAAAAAAAGAAAGAAAACTACTTACACAAAAAAAAATTTGCTGTTTCTATATACATTTTATTCCATTGAAAATGGCACAGTCGAGCATAGAACCGAAAAAAAGTAAAAGAAGAGGAGAAAAAAAAATATAAAGTAAAGAAGGAAACGAAAGCAAATATTTAAGAAAAAAAGAAACATAAACGAAGAAATATTGCTGGAAAAAATCAATACATCTTATATTTTTTTGTGTACTGCCATTATAGAGCTCCTTTTTTACAGAAGTTGATATTTCTTATATAACTGCCGTTTTATTTCACTGATGTAAGTAATAGAGCTTCTATGTTTAGTTGTATAGAAATGCCGCGCGATATAGACTAAAACGACGAGAGAGTGAACGAGGAAAACAAAAGCAGGAGGATGCGGGTTGTTAGTTTATTTTGTAGTTGTTATGAGATTGAGATTTCGTTCCTTCATTATTTGCTTCTAAATACGATATAGCTATGGGATGATGATGGTAGTGTCAGTGGTGGTGGTAAAACTATTGTGTTGATGGATAAAAGAAAAGGAAAAAATAATTAAATGAGAGAATTTTCTTCTTGGAAGATGGGATAGATTCTGATTGTGAGGTCTGTTGTGTTTTTTGTTTGACTATGAGCTTGGATTTTTTAGAGGATAAATGGATATTGATTATTGAAATAGATTTCTATTTCATTTGTAAATTAAGTTTTGAATTTTCATTTATTTTTGATTTATTTTTAAATTCCGATCATTAATTGGTTTAAAACAGCTTAATTATGGTTTAAACCCATCTGAATCAGGGGTGTAGCTGAATTTTTTTTGAGAGGTTTACAATCTGTTCTAAATAAACTCGAACAAATTGATGAAAATTTTCCATCAATTGTCATTGACGTGTGGTTTTAACCTTTTAATCCTCCCCTTAAGGTTGCATCCCCTTACTGAATACTCTAGAATAAGATCCTCAAAAGACTATTGCCTCATAAATAATCCTCATTAGAGTTATCCTGCTAAACGACATCCATTTAAACATGATCATTTTTCTAGACTAATCATTTTACACTTTCTACTGAAATCCTTAATATTTAAAGCTGATTTTTTAAAGTACTTGAGATAAGAATTAAAAACCATAAAATTTTTCTTCCACGAATATTTTTCTACGTTTCCTTTTTTTTCCAATAATCTATCCTTCTTCGAAAAAAGAATCATAAATCTCCTCAAATCAGGATAATTTTTCCTTCTTCATAAATATTTTCACTTCTTCATACATTTATGTTACTAATATTTTTCTTACCTGTTCATCATATTTTCATCTCTTCTTGTTCCACTTCAATTTTTAGAAAAAGAAATCCTCTCACGGTAATCATGAGATATGTGATGTGAAGGTTCGCACCTACATTTGCATTACATTTAACACAAATATTTTCTTTACACGTCAAAATATTCAATTCAAAGTGACTTTATAAGTTTCTCAATTCTTTTTTACGCTTCACACATTTTCTTCTTGTTGCTTGTCGTAACATTTTGTGTACTAGAAGAGGAGATGTGGTTGGTATGAAGAATTTAGTTGAAGAAAAATTTTAAATCAAATTTAAAATTCTGGGGCCGGGTATACACTACCCCTAGGGTATACACTTCATCAGGGGGAATACAACCCAACGGCCGGGAAAAATTTACGGAAAAAATGGACAAATTTATGGAAAAAATGGACAAATTTGTGGAAAAAATGGACAAAATGGACAAAATTTGTTCGTAAAATACAAAAATATTATTTTCAGTTATTTCTAATATACTTTTTTTCTCATATAACATTTTTTAATAATTTAAATGACTATTTTAAACCAAACTCAAAAACGCAACAGAAATTTTTTTTCACGAGACCCAAAAACATTTTTTGTTCTAAATTCATCTAAATATGCTTGAATATGTGTTTCACGATCCTTTTTTAGCGTAAGTCTGCAACAAACTTGTCCTTATTGGATTTTAAGAAAAATCTTGCAACACACCTAGAATTTTTCAATGTGTTGCACAGTTTGAAATATCCAAACAGTTTGCACTAATGTGTATATTTAGGGAATTCGTGATCTGACTCCTGAAGGAACAAATCGAAAATTTCGTTTTTTTGTTAATTTTCAATTATATTTTAACAACACTAAGAATTTCTGAAAATTCGTAGATTTAATACTCGCGTTCAGGCTCACTTGAGCTAATGATTTTTAAAATAATATAAGTTTTGAAGTTTTTTCAAATATTCAAAAATACATAGGACTTCAGGCTGAGGTGACCAAACATTTTTTGTAAAATACCGTGTTATAGAGCATTTAAGCAACTTTTATTGTAATTGAAAAAGTAATTAAATTAAGTTATTTTCAATTTCTGTTTCTGAAAGATTTCTCTATGGAAGAATATATAAACAAAAAATATCACTTTTTCCGACTTTTTCATAAATTCAAATATCTTAACAATAAAGCAATTGAAAAACTAATAATGCTTAATTATTACTTAGTTAATGTAAGATTAAACAGGCACTATTTGGTTTAATTTTAAGATACTGAAATCATTAATAAACTTTTTCGTTATATTTTCATTATCTTAGAATCAAACCAAATATTGCTTGTAATAATAATAATAATATAGCGGCATTAGTTTTTCAATCCATTGCTTTGTTATTAAGAATTTTAGATTTTTCAAAAAAATTAAAAAAATTTTTCATGAAGTTAGAAAAAGTGAACTTTTGTTTAAATTTCGCAATTCTTTTGTTTATATATTCTTAAACTAGACTAAGACCAATATTAGAAAAGTCATTAAGTTTTAATAGTTCTAAAGAGAAATCCCAGCTACTATTAACAGCACTTTTGGCAGTTGAAGTAGCTTTTAAAAAGCTCAAAATTTAAGATTTCCAATCTTTGTTTACAAATTTTGAGCTTTTTGTTTTTCTTTTTTTCTGTAAAATTTAGTCTTTTGACTGGTTTTTCTTTATTGTATTATTAATATTTTTATAGTTTATGACTTATATTTTAGCGTTAAACCAGTTTAAAGCAGCTAAAACTAATAGAAATTAGATAAAAATGAATTTTTATTATTTTTTTTATAACGAAAGTCACTATCTCAAATTTGGTACTAAAATAAGGCGTAACGTATTTGTTCTTAGCCAATGCAGGACAACAGTATTTTATTTTCGAACGCGGGAAATTTTGTTTCTTAAATCTTCTTAAATTTTGGCTTAATTTCATACTCAACAACTGGATAATAGATTAAAAAGGACTTAATGAGTATAATTAAAGCTATTAAAATCATTTAACAACAACCAATCGCATTAAATAGCTAAAAATTGTAAACAAACAAAATAAAAAATGCGGGAAATTTCAAATTTCTGAAAAAATAATTTTTAGACTTTAATTCCTATCTATCTGTAATTTACTCCAAATGGTTTTCGGTTTAGATTGATAGCTTTATCCAGTAAAGAGTTATTAAGAATTTAAAAATACCTAGAAAAGGTGTTCATTTTCAAGAAAAATACTAATATTTCAAGCAATATTTGCTGATTAATCTTAACTCTTAAAATTTAATCTTATTAATCCAGTTAAAGAAATTTTTTCATCATTTTATTAATCAAAATGTGAACTTTAACTATGTTTTATTTTATAAAATCAATAATTTTAATATTAAACACTTGTTGTTAATTTTTTGTTGATAAAATTATGGCTAATATGCATTTCTTATATCAAAATACAAAAAAATTGTAATCAGAAAAATTTACGGAAAAAATGGACAAATTAATGGAAAAAATGGACAAATTTGTGGAAAAAATGGACAAAATGGACAAAACGGACAAAATGGACAAAAAAATTTTTCCCGGCCGTTAGGTTGTATTCCCCCTGCACTTCATCTAAGGTAACACTAGAGGTATGGAATAGGTTAACTTCAGGGGTATGGCCTAGGGTGAAACTAGTGTATAGCTTAGGGTCAGGGGCGTATCCAGAAACTTCTCGAGGGAAAGGTTTTGAAATATATTTCTATGGAAGGAAAAATTTAGGGGGTTTTAGATTTTTTTATTAAAGCCCCTGCTTAGGGTATACCAAGTAACTAGCACATGGCATCAAATCTAGATAAAAAGATTAATGTGGGACCTAAAATACTTTACTGAATTTTCCCTATAATGTTAATGTCCTTTTTAAAAATTTATAATTTATGGAAAAAAACTAGTTAGGATTTCCATTATCGAGATCGAGAATTCAGAAATCCTTAGAATCTTGTACCTAGAACTACCAACAGAAAAAACAAATATTTAAAAAAATTTTAAAATTAGAACCTGGATCAAAATCTCATAATTTATGAAGGTAGGGATTTAAAAAATACAGAACTGACCATTAAAAACCACCCAGATAGTCATCCCACTCATAACTCATTCCTCAACTATACAAACCAAAAGCTTCCATTCATCCAACTATGACAGAGGTTTTACCATAGAAATGAAGACAGAAATTCTAAATACATTTTTTTTGTTCACTCGCATCTTTTCAAATTTTCATCTTTTTCCAGAAGAAAAAAAAATAAAAATTATTAGAATGAATGTAGGAAGAATAAAATTGAAAAGTGAAAAAAAAAAGTTTTTTCTCTCCGTCACATATACATCAAGTTGTAAGGGTGAAAAGCGAAAGCTTTGTTGGCTGAACGGAAAGGAAAAGAAAATCCATTTTGCATAATATCAAAAAAAAAAGTGAATGCTAGCAGCTATGACTATACACAACATAGATGTAAAAGAAAAAAAAAATCCCCATAAACAGTTTTTCACGGCGAAAAAAGCTTACGGAGAAGATGAATGGGATGGTAGTGATGTCGAGGATGTGGGAGGTTGGAAATAGGTGGATTACATGGAACCATCTTATATCAAGAAATAAAATGTAAAAGGAAACATAAAAAGTAATATCATAAATTTCATATTTGAAAATACATAAATAATTCCATCATGAGGATAAACAACAAACACATAAAACTAAAAATAATGTTCCGCTCTTATGCTTTTACTAGACGAGAGGCACTTTCTCTCTCTCTCTCTCTTTCTCGCTGTTGCTGGCTATGAAAAAGGAAAAATAATATATATAATATTTTGAAAGGAAATTTTCTTTCTTTTTTGGCATTTTTATGCCTTCACATTTCGTGTTTGTTGCGTATTCTATGTGTATATGTCTATATATGTACACATATTCACATAACATCTTTGAGTGGTACACAGCAAATATCGCACAAATAAAAAACCGTAAAGGCAACGATGGAAAAGAAAGAAGATTTAATGGTGATGCCTCTTAATGGCACATCACATGCCTTTTGAAAATTGTGAAATGGAAAAAATCATTATTTTTTACTTTTAGTCGATCAAAGATTATTTTTTTCCTTCGATATGTTGTTTTGTTCTCGAAAAGTCATTATGTGCATGTTGTGCGAAAAGGGATTAATTTTGTTCCTTGTCGATGTTTTTTATTGTTTGATTTATTGTAGGGAAATTTAGGTTTTGTTTTGGGGGATTTGGGATGGGATAATGCTTCTCAAGTGTTTGAAGTACAAAATGCTCTTAAAATTCTGACAATACTTATTGCAATTGTTCGTAAATGGTGCTCATTAGAAGTTTTAAACTTCCTTATATGAGTGCTAACCTGAACCAGGTAGTAAAGTCATGAGCACTGTGGAAAATCCTTGTTGTCGCTTTTGATTCATCAAATTTTATGCAATATTTGAATTTTAAATTATCATTTTCGTAATAAAATGTTACGTGATTAATTATTAATTAAATTAATTTCCTATAAGCTTTAAAATTCATTAAAACAAAAAAATTCAATGTTCAAAATTATTTAACGGTTTCCTGGTATTTGAAATTTAACGAACTTTTAAGATTTAAATTTTACTGGAACTTGTTTTCATAGTTGCGACCCCGTTTGTTTATATTTTATTTCCTTGAATGGGAAAAGACCACGAAAATTTTTGTAAGATTAAATTAATTGAATTATGTACTTTAACTAAACAAATATACTTTATTATAGAAAAACATATAAAGAACTCATCAAATAAAATAGAGCTCGAGTCCGAACGCAACTGGAAAATTAAGTTTCGAGTCTTTTTTAGTTAAGGAATTTCATTTTTTCCGCAACACTTGACAACACTATTTATGTTCTCATAAAACATATCGCTAGATATACCAGATTCCACAGTTTTAGACATCACACATCCTAAGCAGATTCAGACTCCTCATAGCTTTATATTGTAAACTAAAAGCTCTAAGAATAATTTTCAATTCAATCTTAATATATAACAAAAGTAAGAAAATAGTCAATTACATCAGTCCTACTGCAATCTGTCTATTTATTCATAATAATTATTCTTTGCACAATCAAATGAAACTATTTTAGCATCTGTACTAAACCAACTTATCATTACCTAATTTTTAAATATCTCATCACATTCTTCAGCCATCTCCTGTGTTGTGTATTACAGACAATTTGATAATTCTCCCTGGGAGCAATAATATAATTATAAACATGCAATAATAAATTTATTTAAATTATGACTTATAATACATGTGATTAAAAAAGAAGATATTTAATGACATAATATCACAATGATGATAGAGATAATGATTATGTGATGTTATTATTGTTATGCATTATCTATAATGCCGGCATAATATAAAAGGTTGGATAATCTTAACAGGTTTTAGATTATGAGAATAAAGATAATTCAAGGGTAGAGAAGAGTAGATATAGGAATAAATCTGAGATTATGTATAACAGGATGCAGATTGTTGAGTATTTTATGAAAATTTATTAGAGACATGATGAAATAGTCTATTTTAGTTCTATAACTGAATGAGATGGCATCCTAGTGTGCTGCAAGAAATTCATTGATGAACTGCTGTATTTTAGTCGGATTAGGAATTTTCCACAAGATTTGAGCTTGTTTCTTTGTTCAAAAGTTGTATTTACGTATTTTAATCCCTAAAAGCTATTCTGCATACTTAAATCAATTTATATTGAGGTCAAATACAGCTTTTGTTTAACTCAAAAAATCAAATGTCATCTCAATGCATCCAAAAATTAAAGCTTCCATCAGTAAGATCCACTCGAAAAAAATCTCAAAGCCTCATGTGTCCATAAAAACTCTCTAGAACGTGTAAACACATTCAATTGCAATAGACTCAAGCATTCGAAATCCAGCAGCGAGCAAAAATTTCATCTTCATTCATTGTCTTTATCTCTCCATGTGCAAGCAAAGTCTCGTCTGTAAAAAAAAGCTAAAAGTATGCTAGTTCATATTAATATTTTTATGAAGTAAACAATAACGTTTCAATAGCAGCTGTCATATACACAAACTCACTCAATTTTTTTTCCTTTCATTTCGACTTCTTCTTCATGAAATTTTTGTGAGAACATGCAAGACGATGCGCTGCACTTATTTGTTGTTCAAACAAAAAAATTCTTCTTTTTTCATATATTCAGACTACTTGTTGGAGCGTTGAACTTTTGCTCTATTTGGTTGATTTTTTTAGCGCAGTTTTTCTTTCTGTACTAAACAGTATGCGGTTGTGAATTGTTATTTTTTTTTCAACTGAATGATTGTGTGGCTGTCTGGAAGTCTGCTTTATTTGTAGGTTGAATTAGTCATCCACGTGAGGAAATAAATTGATTGTTGGCTGAGTTGATTAGGAAATTTTATCTGTGTGGGATTGATTGTGATATTTTTTAAAAATTGATTGATTTTGGGGGGGATTATGTTTGTTGAATGGGCCTAAGGATGTAAAAAAAATCAGAAAATTAATATAAAAATTTAAAAATTCATCAGAAAGTTCCTACAAAATCCAAACAAAAAAATGCTCCAAAATCATAAACATCCATGTCATCCCCAAACTTGCATTCCTCTTTACATCCAACTCTCTTTTTTTGTTATTTGCAAAACTGTATTTTGCCTCAATGAAATTTCATTATTATTATTTTCTTACTGCTACCTTTATGCACTAGTTTTATCTTATCAGCCGGTCGTAATAACATTTTGTCAGCGACTAACAAAACTTTTTATATAGTCATTGAAATAATTTTCTTTTTCCTTCATATCCTTATCTTATCATGACGAATAATATAAAAAAAATTCGCAATCGCTGTCATATTTGGCATGGTAGAGAAACTAAAAATAGAGCAAAAAATGAGATTCTATAAAATTTGCACTTGAATGTTCATACATGACAGCTTGACGAGGTCATTAAGAATGTTTTAGTGAATATTTTTTTGTGTAGATAAGATGAATTGATAGCGCGACACTTAAAAATTGTTTTTAACCTTGTACAAAATTGCTAATCTAATAATAGCACATAAATTTGTAAACATCTTCAATGATAAATATTTTTTTCACTTCTTATTACAGGAATCAACTGCATCACGTATCGTAAATTCTTTTACACATTGTGTGAGATCGAGAGGAGAGACATTTTTGCGAGCAGAAAAAGTTAAGAGAAAAATTGACAAGCTGGGAAGAAGAAGAAAGTCACTGTACACCCCATTCTACAGGCAAAGCTATTTGGTGGTGAGTTTTTGATTTTTATTTATTTTGATAATTTTTGACTAGACAATTTTTTAATCGCATTCCTTAAAATAATTAATAACTTTTGTTGTGGGAGAATTTTTGAATGTCAAACTAGGAATTACCGGAAATCACGATTATTTGATGAATTTATATGGGGTTAAGGGCGTATCCAGGGGGGGGGGGGGTAACCTCCTATTTTTTTTAAAAAAAAAAGCCAATTAAAAGCTAAGTTAAAACAAAAAGTCATGATTGTTACAATAAATTCGTCATTCGTAAATTACGTCACGCAAAAAATGACTTTTTCGGCCTTTCTTGTGTTTGGTTTGTCACAAATTCTTCAACTTCCCCTCCCTTTTAAAGCACGACGTAATTTGCGAACGATTGAGTTTTGAAAAATTACACCTTGAGTTAAAGATTAGATACACAATTCACATCACAAGACCTTGTATTTGACCAAATTTCACCAATCCAGTTCATACTAATTAATATCGAACGTCAATCAGTTTATAAATTTTCAGTATTTTCAAAGAAAATTAATAGCTTATCGTAGATAAGATTAAGCATTTCAAGTATGGGGATTTTGAATACTTTCTAATCTATAAGTCACTTTGAGTGCCTTGAGGGTAATTGAAAGTTTTTTTTTCGTTAGTACTTCATAGATTATTAATAGTACTGTGATATTGTGTTAACTGTCGCCAAACTATAGTTTTTTCGTGGGTTCAAAAAACTTTTTTTTTGGAAGTTGAGGTTATGGTGAGTTTAAAAGTTAATTGGAGCTATATTTGATGTTCAAATGGAAGGTAATTTGAATATTCTCAACTTTTACAACTCACTTCGTAATAATTTAAGTTTTGAAGTTAGATTTGGTATCAAAACTACCAAAAACTTGGTCAGAACTTGGAATGGCAATTTTGGGGTTGAAAACCCTAGCTACAACTGCATTTCGATATGATTTGGTCAACTTCAGACTTCAAATTAAATCAGTAATAATTGAGTAGACTCGACCTTGACTTTTCTATAAGCAATCCTGCCAAATCCAAGTTGTCTTTGGAGTCCTCCCTTAAAAATATTGAATCAAGTAAAGTTTCCTTCAATCAGAGTTGGCAATCGGTGCATATCTGAAACTTTTGTCACAAACGAGGACACAGACCATTGTTGGTCACTATTGCCGCTGATATTCGACAGACTTTTGATAGTCTCTGCCTCTGTCATGTCAATTATGCTTTCAAAATTGTTTCCTTACAAAAGCATACTTTGCTAATTTAGTTTATCTTGCTCAAATCATTGAAAATTAGCAGACATCAAAGACGACATGAATTTTATATGAAATTGAGTAATATTTGATGTTTGAAAATTAACAACAATTTGTCAATCATTTTTGCAACGCCAACGTCAATTTTTTTTCTATCTTTAAAACATAAAATGATTGCAAAATACACAATTTGTCTTCAAAAATTTATTTGGAATTGACATAGCTACATTCTGCCAAATTTCGCAATTTTCACTATCAACAATTTTTTATCTAGTTTCCTAAACACCTGAATTTTTTCTCTCACCTAACAAACATTATCAAAAAAACAACATTTTTAATTCTCATTTTTTTTGCCGAAAAAAATACATGCAAAAAATGACCTTAAATAGTTTTCTTATCACATAAATGAACGCGCATTTGATAATGAAAAATTTTCAATTGAATTTTTTTGGGGTAATCGTGATTGAAGGTGAGGTACGAATAGTAGTGAAAGTTTTAGTTCTTTTAAGGAATGCGATTGAATTTTTGTTGTTGATTAATGGTTAAGTTCTGTGCAATAATTTGAAGGATGTTTGAGGTTTTATTGGTGAGATTTGGAATTTTGAAATTAAATTGGAAAAAAATTGCAGATGAAAATCATAAAACTAGCAGATTAGTATTATAATAATTATGATCAGAAGTAAAATTCCCTAAATTCTCATGTCTTCATCTCCATTTCCATAATTGCAGATGAAAAAAATTGCAGATGAAAATCATAAAACTAGCAGATTAGTATTATAATAATTATGATCAGAAGTAAAATTCCCTAA
The DNA here is from genome assembly GCA_963573255.1 of Chironomus tentans. Taxonomy (NCBI): domain Eukaryota; kingdom Metazoa; phylum Arthropoda; class Insecta; order Diptera; family Chironomidae; genus Chironomus; species Chironomus tentans. Next base: position 41,602,929 of record OY754303.1, read on the forward strand.
ATTCTCATGTCTTCATCTCCATTTCCATAATAATTTCGTTAATCATCCATTACTCCCAACTATTTATGCAACGTGCACATTTCATCCTCATATTTACTCAAATGTCATTGGCATTTTAAACTGTCGCAAAGTTTATTTGCCTTCTCGTAACGAAAACCAGCCAAGAAATGTCTGTATCACATTAGAATATTGTAAATAATATAAAAGAATTTCGTAAATGTAGTAGAAGCCAGGCTTATTATTTTTTTTGAGAACGAAAATGCAATTTCGTTGGCCTCTTCTTGCCAGAGAAATGAATTTCTCTAAGAGTGTATGAGTGCAATTTAAAAAAAAACGTTGATTAGCTGGAAATGTGATAAGTAAATTTTAGCTTTTTATGATGAAACCGTTATCAAGATTTTTTTTTGCGAGGTTGCCATAAAAAGCTTATGATGAATAAATTTCGCGGTTGAAATTGCTCGTAAAAATTTGTTTTTTTGTTTTAATAGTTGGAGGCTTTGTTTTTTTTTGGAATGGGGGTTACTTTTGGGTATTATGGCTCATTTCAGGATATAAATGAGAATTTTTTAGACCAGATATCATAAATTTAAAATTATTACTCAAAATTCGTCATAAAATATCCCAAAATAATGCAAATCATCGTCAAATTATTGCCAGAACTTAATAGAACCTAACAAGGGTGTATCCAGGGGGAGGGCTGGTATCCCCGCTAATACTTTTTGAAAACCCATACGGTCATCATTCGAAAAGATATCCGAAAAAGGTTATGATAAAAATATATCCAAAACAATGGGAACTAACCCCCCCCCCCAAAAAAAAAAATTAAACCTGGATACGCCCCTGCAACCTAATAAACTGTAATATTAACCATAAACCTATCTAAAATGATATATAAGAGTAAATATTAACACTCTAAAATTAAACATCCAACAAATAAGCTAAAAATTCAAACAATAAACCCCTAAATTAATTTAAAAGATCAACATATGAACAATTAGAAGAATTTTTATTAGAAAAACATAAAAAAAGTCTCTATTCAAGTTTATAAAATTTTAAAATCCACAAAAAAATTAAATTCTAATTGAAACTTCAACAATTATTCATGAAACAAATATTTTCTAAGTAAATAACGACGAAAAAAAAATATTCCATAAAAAATAGTCACAAAGTTATGCGTATAAACTGCAAGTGCGATTGCAAAATTTTGCCTACATTCGCATTGTTTAGTTTTCAAAATTTTGTCCACTTGCTGACATAAATAATATTTTTTGCTCGTTATTTTGTGTGTGCAATTTTTTGATGACAATTCTTTTTTGTCGCACACACACAAATCACCGATATAGGCATAGAATATTTGCCGTACGAAGAAGAACCGTCGGTGACAATTCATGACTTCATAGTACAGAATTTTTATTTGATAGTTTTATTAGATTAATGTTTGTACAGCAGTTTTGTATGAATTCAATATAAAGAAGGTATTTTTATTGTTATGGAATAATAATAAAAAAAATTGTAATACAAATGCCTACTCGCAGAACTTCTCTATCGTTCATCAAGTAAAGGTGCAAAATAGATAATTACAAAAGAGTTAATTAAAACAAAAAAAATAAATTAAGTGTGTCGAAATAAACAAATAAAAAAAATTTAACATTTTTTTCCTCATCATCAGGCGAGTCAGGTAAGTAGCATTGAAATAAGACATTGCACTTAGTGTTTATACATCAACGTAGAAAATAAATTGTTGTTTTTTTTGTGCAACTTCTCTATCGCCAAAAAAATTATATTTTTAAATTTATTATACACTGAAAATAAATTCTCGTCTTTTTTCTTGTGTGTATATTATTGAGGTTACAAGCGAGGGCAGTAGATTCGCATCGCATCAGTTAAAATGAAACTAAAAGAAGAAGATTCTTTTTAACTAGCAAGATTGCGATTGTGAATTTGTTCTTATGGGGATTAGTGGCGCTTTTTGTTGGGGATTTGGGTTTGGGGGGGGGGGGGGGGGGGGTTGTGGTTCAAAAAATGGTGATGAGGTGATGAGTGTCCTTGAAGTTGTCCCAAATTGACCATATTTTTCACAAAAAAAAGAAACATTAATCAACTTGCAGAATTTAAAAAAAAATCTAGAAAATTCTAATGGCATGTAATTTTATCCAGGATTAAAAAAGATGCATCCTATTTTGCAGTTTTTCAATATTATTTTACTCAGAGATACTCAAATCAATCTCCAAAAAATCTCAATCATTAAGTTTCCTACCAGTCCGGTCATAATGCACTCAGCAACATCATTTCCTCCATCAACCATGCATTTTTATTCTTTTTTTCGTATACACAAAAACCCCGAAATTTTTTTAATAATATAAAAATTCTATTTCACGAACAATTTTTTTTCATCATCATCATCATCGTCTTTTTAAAGCCAAGATGCATTAAAATGTTATTGAACTTTTGCGGCTTATTTGCTCAAATTTTTTTTACTCGTCGCGATGCATATATATGTGAATTCATTCCGAAATTCTCAAGAGAAAGAGAGCGAGAGGTTCATCTCTATACAACCAGAAATACACTTTGAATAAAAACAAATTATTATTATTATTTTAAGAGGCACACAAAATTTTGGAATTTGAAACTTTTTTTTAGCTAGACCGCATTAATAAAAATTAAATCATGTGGTTATGTGAGGATTATTTTCAATTATGAGCACATTTGTGGCTGTATGTTCTGGAGAAAGAATTGTTCTGGATTGTTTGGATGTAAAATGTTTATTTTTTAAAACTGTGAGGGATTTTTTAAAAATGGATGAAAATTTTGAGATTTAAGATTTTTAAACCTTTAACTTTTATTTGAAAATTTTCAAATTTTATATTATTTAAAATTTTCTCATTTTTTAAGATTTAAATTTCTAAAATTATAAACATTTTATTTAAATTTTCCTAATTTTCGAAAAATTAAATTTCATAAAATTTCTAAAAATTATAAAATTATAAATTTTTTAAAATTTTTAAATATTTTATTTAAATTTTCCTATGTTTCAAAGATTCAAATTTCGTAAAATTTCTAAAAATTATAAAATTTTTAAAAATTATGATATTTCTAAGATTTAAATTTCTTTCAAAGATTTAAATTTCAGAAAATTTCTAAAAATTATAAAATTTCCATAAAAATTACTCAAATTCATTTTATTTTCCCACAAAACCTTCAAAATTCGTAAAAATCCATCCAAATTTCCAAGAAATCATTACGATGCCTTAACGACTTCCCTCATTCTCTTTTTACTACTTCCTTCACATCTTCAATCTTCATTTAAAACTTTTTCCTTCATTATTTTACATACGCAAGATTCACTTAAAAATGCAATTTATTAAATTTATGTCACCATGTACTAAAAAGAATTTTTTCATGTATATAATTATAGAATCGGAAACAATTTTATTTACGTTTTGCATACGAATGAAATTTTTTTAAGAATTTGACTCAGCACTGCTGTGACGTTGATGGAAATTTATTGTGTAGGTTCGGTAGATTAGAAGAAAATGTTTCCATTTATTTTGAAAATCATCAAAAAATTTAAAATTGTAACAATTTAGTTAAATTTTTTGTGAAATCTCCACACCTTAGTAACAAGTTTTCACAAAATCTTCTCCATATATCAACCTCATGGCTCACTAATTATAATTCACACGTGCATTTACGCTAATTTCTTCTGCACATTTGTGCCACATGCAGCCATTCATCCTCGAAAAATTAAAAAATCTTTATAAAAAAATAATAATCAAATATCAATTAGTGCCATCGTATTCTTCTTTATTGATTTCATTCCACAATCAAAAAGCAATAAAATGAAGAAAAAAAGTCAAGTCTACGTTGGTAACAGAATACGTAAGCATCCAGTGATGCATCAAACAACAAGAATTATAATCTTATAAAGGTCTCATTAAGGTTAATAATTTAAAGATTTTTTCACTTATTTTGTGATCCTCGCGACACCATTAAGATGAACACCTCGCTAGGAGATTTATAAAAATATTTTTTTCGTGTATTTTTATTCTTCAAAATAATAAAAAGAATGCATACGCAAATCTATAAGTTCATGCAACTCTCATTTGAATTTATTTTTTGAAAATAAAAAAAAATAAATGAATTTTTGCTGATGAGCACATCCAGAGCAAGAAGAAGGAACAAAAAATATAAATGAACTTTCAAAAAAGAACATTCATACAATTTTTCGTTAGTAAATGTACACACATTTTAGATCGGATGTCTGATGTCTGCAGAAGAGATAGAAGTTCGTTTGGTAAAATAAAATAAGTCTATATAGAACGTCTATAGTCATATATTGATGTGCATAATACATTTATAAGATATTTTTAATTTAGACAATCTTTTCTTATATTTCTTATTTTTCGTCTGTGCATAGTTGTTGACTTGATATTTTTTTCGATTTCTTTTTCTTCTTTCCATTCATCTTTTTGCATTCTTGTGTGCGTTTTCAATTCTCTACATTTTTAGTGCGATTGCTGTTGTAAATGGGAAAGTGAGTGATGAAAATTGGTCGGTTTGGGTGGAAAATATTTAATGAAAGGCATTACGAGTTTAAATTTTGAGAATATTCCTGAATTTGAGGTAATTAAGGATGTGAATTGTTTTGAATAAAAAAACAGAAAACTTTTCTAAAAAATTAAAAAAATCCAAAAAATTTAGAAAGTTCAAAAATTTTAATTTTTGTAAAAACTATTAGAGTTTTAAAAATATTTTATGTTTTTTACAACAATATTAAGATTTTAGTTTTTTTTTAAAAAATTCGAAAATATTTTAATTTTGTTCAAAAATTCTAAAATATTTTAATTTTTTCAAAAATTCTAAAATATTTTATTATTTTTTTTAATTTTTTGAATTAAAAATAAGTTGATTTAGAATTAAAATTTAAAAATTTCTTGAATTTTAAAAAAGTTAAACATTGTTAATTTTAAAATATTTTAAATAATTTCAATTTCTTGTTGTTTATTTAAAGAACACAGTCAAATCCATGCTTCTCAATCAACTCTAACCCAAAAAGCATTTCAAACTAATTTTTTGACTAACTGACTTGGCGATTTATTCAATGTTCTTTTCTGCAAGAAAAAAATATACATTTTCTATATACCGCATGCACTCACACTCACTAAATATTTTCAGTTCTTTATTTTTCTTCTTCTGTGCTCTCTTCACATTTGAGAGGTTGATGTCCTAATATTTTACAGGACATATTAATGTCAAATGCAAGACTTTTTCGGTTTATTGAAAGATTCTTTATAACTAAAATATTATCACTAAGTGTGAGTTCAATGAAGAACGTGCAGCTATGCATCAATAAAAATAATTTATTTTATGATATGAAAATCTTTAATTTTTCAAAAATATGTGATTTATGAATATTTATGTGAATTTATGGCTATGATGATAAGATAGAAATTTTCTTTGTTCCTTTTTGTATTTGCGCATTATATGGGAGATTAAAAATTAAGTTTCTCTTGATTATTGAGCATGAATAAGTTATTGTTACGTGACCTTTTGAATAATTTATGATGGCAATAGTTGGACGTGAAAATAACTTTTAAACTTTTTATCATGAACATTTTTTGAGGACTTATTATATTAAATTAAATTTCTATTTTTCCTAACAAAATCAAATCTTTTAATTTTAATTTCAATTTTTTATTATAACTTTCTTTAACATTCAAAATTTTTCAATTTTTTTTTGAAATTTTTGTAAAATTAAAATTAAAGTTTTGTAAAATAAAATTAGAATTTTTAAATTTAAAATTATAATTTTTGTAAAACTAAAGTAAGAATTTTTAAAATTTATCAGATTAATGTTATTAAAAGCTTAAAAATTTAAATTCAAAAACAAAACTTAAGAATCCCTAAAACATAAACGTAATAAGTGAACGACCCCCAAGTGAAAAAGTAAATTTCTATCAAAACTTGTCATACTAGAAAACACACTTCACCTTTCTCATCATACATGATGGAATGTAACTTTTTCGTCGTACAAATTCAGAGAATTTCTTAAGTTGAGTTCATCGTTTTACAAGAAAGTCGAGAAACTATTTCGTGAATCATAACATAAAATGAGAATGTTTTTACTACAATACAAAATGAGAAGAGGCACAACTCACTGTTACTAAGAAGTTAGGACAGCAAATTGTCAGAATTTTAATATTTTCACCATAAATTTTTATCGTTATTGAAAAATTTTCAGTTTCTGAATCTCAAAAACTCAATTTTACATTCACACAATTACCTCAAAACTTCATAAAACCACACAAAGTAGATGCCATTAAACTACAGCACCAAATTAACTAAAAACCATCGACATTCCTTTAAAACAATCTCCCCATTCCATTTTCATCCAAATCTCATTAAAAGCCCCAAATTTTTATTTTCTCTTGTGTCTTATCACGAACAGAAGAAAAAAATTCTCGTCTTTATGTCTCATCTCATAATACCGCCAATGTGAGCATCAAGAAATTATTATTATCACAAACCATTAATGGTGATGTAATTGTAGTTTTTTTTCCTTCCTCTCTTTTTTTTCGCCATTCCCTCATTTTCCATAGAATAATCTTAAAGAGTAATCTCTTGTGTCAATTTTGCATTAAAATTAATGAAAAGCACCATTTCATGCATAATTTTGGGTGTTATTGTAAGTAAGCAAGAAAAGAATATAAGAACGACAATGACGACGTAAAAGATCGCTATCAAAGGACTATAAATTCAAAATTATTGCCAATCTCCTCGAAAGCATGCCATTATAACTTTTATAAACACTAAAAAAATCTCCATCTAATCTGCGATTACAGTTAAAGATGCCTAAGACTCCGTAGAATATAATATTAGACATTCAACATATATACATCCTCACTTACGATGACGCTGACTTGCTTACTTGATTTCTTGGGAAGCAAAAGTTTTCGTTTTTAAATAGCTTGTTTTTTTGGGGGAAATTATGGTATTGGTTGGGTGTAGGGATCAGTTTGGGTAGGCTGGGTGGATATGATGAGTTTTTGGAGTTTAGGTCCATTTTTGAGGGTATACCGAGGGCAATATGACATGCTGAAATTAAGTGGGAAGTGGGTCTGAGGCTTGAAGCTACATATGAATATTTCGAAGGACTTTAAACTCCTTTTTGAAATTTTGGTACCATCAACATTTTCATTTCAATTTGTAAAGCATGATTACTAAAATAACACATCCTAGATTCAAATAGTTAACAATCCCCATCCTTAAGTACATCTCACGATCTTTGACATCACTTAAAGCAATTCTTTTAAATTCTCAAACCCAATATCTCCTACATCAAGCCATATCAAGTATAAATCTCCAAGGACATCCCTATTTCAAAAGCATCAATCAACTTACAATGTCTTTCGTACTTACTTTAAAGTATGTAATATGTAACGAGTAGTATGAAAGAGTCCTTCGGAAAAAAATAAGGAGAATATGAAAAAAATTGCTTTGGTGATGCGCAATTTTTTTTCTTCTTCCTTGCTACTTGTGCTTACTATATACTACAACTAAACAGCTTTATGCTGAAAACGAGAGGAGAAAAAAAGGGAATGTAATGTAATGGGCTTAGTAGTATGAGGTGCTTAATATTTGTATGATGTAGTGTTCTTCAGTTTCAACTGCCTCAGCCTACTCTCTATACTCTGACACTGCTGTTGATGCTGATGCTCCCACGAGAATGAAGAAGGAAAAGTTTTTTTAGAGAGAGCATTATAAAATACATAAAAATTGTGCTGTGCTGAGGCAAAAAAATGGCTGTTATATTTTTTTTATTTCGTATATTGCTGCTGGTTGGAAAGAGTGAAATAGAAAATATTATATATTTTATGTTGTACATTTTCGGCATTAAAAAAACTGCTATGGCAGAAGCCAAGCACACAAAAAAAAGAAGAAGAAAAAAATTCGCTAAATTTTTTATACTTTTTTTCTCAACCATCTCATTTTTTTGATGTTGAACAAAAAGGAATATATGAAAGCTTTGAAAAAAAGCTTCTAAAACATACATACATAAAATACACGAGAAAGGAGATGCGAACATAACAAGGCATATAAAAATAATAATAAAAGAAAATGGATGTTAGATTATGTATTAAATATTATTTTACTTGTTTTTTTAGAGAATGTAAAAAGAGTTTCTTTACTTAAGTAAGATAATTGTTGTATGCTGCACATGCTAAGGTATGTGATGTTATGAGTTGATTGAGCAATAAATTCACATTTGCAGTAACTTTTAATTTAATTTTTTTGGGGGATTTAAAATTTTTTGATGGAATTTTTAGTTTGGTGCTTTTTGCTCCTTTTAAAATTGGATTTTGAAGCTGAAATCATAGAAATTGGAATAAATATTCCTTAGTTTCCAAAAAAGATTCTATTGAGCATGCTACTATTCAGAATGAAATGTCATTTAAATCTTTATTAAGAATTTAAATCAAAAATTTAATTCGCACTTCAAAATTCATTTTGTTGCTATATCAACAGCATATTTTTGTCAATTCTCAGAAAGACAGAATCTTTAAATGAATACTCATTAATTATGCTCCACAGACCACACAGTTTTTTTGACAGTTCTTGGAAAACAATTTTGTTGACCGAGTTTCTTAGTGTCCTTGAATATTAAAGTGACTTAGATTGGAGAATTCGAAGAATTTGAAGAGAATTTAATAAAAAGTTTCAAAAACCATCCACAAAAAAATCCCTTCAGTTTCCAGCATATCATCAGCAACTGCCATTTTACATCTTATAATCCACACATCCAACAGAAAATATTATTCATTAATTAGGATAAACAAGCGAAAGAAAAAGAAAACAGCAACATCAGCAGCAAAATAAAGAGATTGTTGTGGGCGATGAGCGAATTTTCAATATTTTTATTTTCGTAAACATTTTTTTCCTTTCTAAAAATTCAAATTTTTATCATGTATGCAAATTTATTCTAATAAGCTAGAGTTACCTGATTATATCGCAACTTCTTATTTGCCATCAAACGATTACCATTGCTGTTTTTGGCATCGTGCAAATATCTAAATATATACAGAGTAAAAAGGGAGTAAAGAACACAAGCAGAAATTATGTGAAATGTTTTATAGAAGCTCATTGTTCACGTTAACGACGCTGAGTGGTTAGGATCCAAAAAATTTTTTTTGTATAATTTTATATATTTTACTACATGAATGTACAAACATTGGATGATGTAGGAGTAGGAAAAGTTGTGGAAAATTGAAGATGATGAGCATTTGATGCTTGATATGAAGGGGTTTTCTGAAGTGGGGGATGGTATGGTGAAGGGGCATAGCAAGGTTTTTAAGGGGGGTACTCATTTTTTTACGATCTTTGAAATTTTATTTTTATAACATTTTAGAAGTTAAGCATGATTCTGCTAGCAAATTTCGATATTCTTTGGAAACTAAATATATTTTCTGGTTAAAAAATTAAAATTTTTAAGGGGGGGGGGGGTTGTCTGGGCACCTAAGGACCACCTCCGTAGCTACTTAGTGTGGTGTAACTAATGGACATTCATAGGGATAGAGGATTAAATGTCTAGATATATATTATACCAGATTGATGTGTGCATTAAGGTCACTCTAGTACAGTAAATTATCAATTCCAGCCTAAATGCCAATTTCAGGTACCAACTAACAACCAAATCCACGTGACATATTCTCAATGTACCCTTAACTCCATTATAAATTTACAAGAATTACAATTCTCAATCCCTGAGACTTACAACCGATCAAACATGCAGACAGAGTCTCACACCTTACAACAAGACAGCCAATTAATCAGACAAAACTCTTCAGCCCACCCCTTCTCCTTCAGAAATGAAATTGCGTTTTAAAAAAAAATTTTTGTGTGCTTCTTTCATTTCTCATAAAATTTTATCCATCATACACATTGAAATGTATTTTTAATGATTAAACATGAATTTTTTGTACATTAAGTATAATCTCATACGCGAAAACGAAACTTTTTTTTTATTTGATATAATTCTGAGGGCTTTTTTTTGATGAAAAATATATTTTTAATAATATTCTGTGTTTTTTGTTGCTCCTCCACATCTCTTTTCATTTTTTTGCTGTTGCTCTCATTTTGGGTTTCAATGATGGAATATATGGATGGATGGATGTAAAGTAAATGTGTGTGTATATATGTTGCTTGGGGTTTTGCTGAATTAGCAAAATGGTGGTAGCAGAATAAATTACATCGCATCTACCTCAAATCAGTGAGAATAAAAAAAATGAGAATAATTTTTAAAATATAAAATGAACGCGTCTCTATATTACATTGAGGATAAAGATATCTACATACGAGCATATAAAAAATTAAAATATATAAAAAAAATTATTCATATCTCACTCTATGTGTTGTACATCACTCATGAGTGAGATCATAGAAATAACAAATTACGGTGAATTTGAAAAGGACTCATTTGGATGCAGCATACGAGGGTCTTCATGTGAAATTTGACGTTCTCCCACACATGGATTGTGAGACACCTTGACGATATGAATTTTTTAGATATTCTTATGGGGAATGACTGGATATGGATGAAAAAATATAGAATTGACATTAATGTAGTGGTTTTTGAGTGGGTTAATTGAAACTAATGGAAGTTGAAGTTGCATTGCATATGAATTTTGTATAGTTGAATATATTTGACGAACAGAATCTCCTATTTGCATGACTTTCTACTTTTCATACTCAAAATTAAATTAAAATCCTTTTTTAATCAGCCATTTTAGAAAGCATTCTTAAAAAATCTCTTTCAAATTCACTTTTTTGTCTTCATTCTAGTAGAATAAATTTAGAAAAAAAAAATAATTATATTCATGTGTATACCTTCATACTCAGCAACTGACAAGCACACACATTCAAAATCATTTCTAATTATTTTTTAATTTCTCTGCATACAAACCACAATTTTACTTTTTACTTTTTTTCTCACTCATCAAAAGACATTACCAGGCAACATACATATTTATATATATTTTTTAATTATTTACTAAGATCCAACATCTCACTCAAAACTGGATGGAGCATAAAATAGCGGGTATGAAGGAAATGAAAAGAAGAATTCCAGACATAAAAGGGTCCACGTTGTCATACAATTCTCCATACGGTATAAAAGTTTGGGCAAAAAGAACATGACAGATTTGTCACCCTCATGTAACGACATCATTTGTTCTTTCCTTCTCTTCGCCACATAGCAATAAGGAGATGGAGAGTATTGTTTTTGGGGGGGGGGGGTATGAGAAACACAAAAATTGTGTACTGAAAACAGAAAAGAAAGAATAAGAAATTATGTGACATATCCTTTACGGTTATAGACCGACAGAATAAATTGAAATCAAGGTCAAGATGTTTTATGTGTTTGGAGATTTCCTGCTGTTGTTAATTTTCTTCTTTTGAGGTAGTTTTGGGTGGGTGGGGGATGACTTTTGTAAAGAAAATTTTCATCTGGATTCAGTTTTTTTTGAAGATTTTAAAGCAGATTCTTTGGAGTTTTAAGTTTAATTTGATTAAATCGACTGGGAATTATTGAGAAAAATCGGGATTTGCGACGATTTCTGAGCTTTAGGTGATATTTAAGTAAATACACATAAATCAGGAGTTTGTTTGCAAACCTCCAATAAAATTAAATATTATCTTTAACGCCCTCTCAGTTCCATGAACCCACATCTTTATCCTTCATTCCATAATAAAACAACCTTGATTTCCTAATCATTAAAAAATTTACAAATCATCAGAAAATTCCATCGCTTAGCATCTCATGAGATGAGGAGTTACAAATGAAAGGAAAGAAAAATATGCCATTTCATCTCTGCATTATATTTGTTCAAATATGTCAAAAGCTCTTATCGAATATGAAACATAAGAAGACATATGCTTGCTCTCTCTCTCTCCTACTCTGTATGTTTGTACAGCAATACATTCCACACACAAAAAAAAAGCTCTCATTTCTTCTTTTTTGTGATACTTTTTTTTGAAGATTGTTTATATTTGGCAATGGGAGGTAGAAGAGAATTTGAAGGATGAGAACTTTTTTTTACTTTATTTTTCAATTCATTCGAAAACAGCAATGTCACATTGTGTATTTGTATCTACACATATAAGATATCATGAAATTCTAAGCTATTTTTTATTTCAATCAAATAGAAAGTGTGTTTATATATATTTTTTATTTTGAAAAAAGAAGCGCTACGAATATGATAACAATCGAAACAATAGAAGAAAAACAGAAGACTTGAGATGATGTTTGGCAAGGCAACTTCCACTTTTTACTTTTTTTTTCATCACAAAAGAATCTCGTCTTGATTATAAATTAATTGACTTAAGAAGAGCTCAAAAAATGAAAAGAAAGAAATTTCACCCCACATATTCTACTTTCCCCCTTTTTATTTTATACTTTACTTGATTTTTATTTTATTATTTTACTTTCTTTTTTCTCGCTCTCGCACTTCATTATGTTGGGTAAGCAACATACTTTGTTGCTATATGGGGAAAGTTTTTCGCAACGAAAGGGAATTCTGTGAACATTTTTAGGGGGCAATTTGAGGATTTTTGATGAGTCGATAAAGTTGCGTTAATTAGGGTTTTTGTTGAAGTTGGGACAGAATTGCATATAAAATATTTTTGAGTTTGAAATTTTAAGTTAATTTACTGAAAGTCTTGTTTGACCCCGAGTGGCACAACGTAGTCGTTAGCGCTATGTTGACGTTACAATGGTACAATGTTAAAAGACATAAGGTACCCTGACGGTGGCTTCTGCCCAACTTGAAGGTGAAATCAGCTATTTGCAACAGCGTGTAGCTCCATGGTCTCCCTTAGATACCACCTAAAGCTTACTCTATCTCTGGATACTGTCTGCCGATTACCATGAAAGATTCTTATACCAATTGCTATGCTAATTAAATACATTTAAGGATATACTGAATAAAAGAGCAAGTTCGATAAAATTTTCTAGAATTTTTAAATTTTGAACCACCATGTAGGAGTATTTGAATCTGTCTGATACAAAGAGAGCTCCATAAAAATTTTATAAAAGAATTTAAACTTCCAATTTGACATAACTTAAGCCACTAAGCTTTTCCATTAAAAATTATTTAAAATTCTACTCAAATCCCCGGCAAACTTATGAACCCCCACATCCCTCATGTGTGTGTATCTTAGCATGTATGTTACATGAAGATGAAAAATGCGTTATATGAGATTTTTTTTTGTTGCCTTCATTTCTCATCTCGCGTGTATTCCTTGTGCGAAGGCTGAAAAAAGAGAGAAAGAGCGAGAAATTTTTTTTACCCCAGCTATAAAACATTAAAAAGTGAAATATAAAAAGGTATTATGTGTGTACATTATACATTTATGTGTGTACATATTCTTGTATACCTCTGATGCTGATGCTGCTGCTTGAAAAAAAAGTCTCATACAAAACGCAAAAGCGCCCTTGCTACAAAACTCTCGCGCGTTTTGTATATATTTCTATTATACACACGAAGAGTAAAGCATCTTTTTTACATTATTATTTGAACAGTTTTTTTTATTATTATAAAATATGTATGAAGCTTTTTTTTCTCATACAAATACGCGTGGTTTTTCAAATAATTTTTTTTGTGTGTATATATAGGCGAACGCGAACATGATGATGAAGAAGGAAAAAAGAACAGGAAAAATGAGATGAGAATTGGAAGGAAATGTATGTTAGAATATTACCATTGCCACCCCACTAACATTAATATTATATCGTGCGTCTAAAAAATTTTCAATGGCTTTTTACGGGAGGTTATAGCAATTTTACACTAAATTTATAGTTAATTTAGCTTTTATGTTAATGTCGTATAGAATGGAAGTTATGGATGGTGTTTGAAATTGTCGTCAAATGGATAAATTTTCATATTAGTGCCTATTTTACCTTTTTGTCGCTTCTAAAGTGTAGTTTGGGGGTGAATTTGCCATGAAAATAATTTCGAGAATTTATTTTGATTAAAAAATCTCAAAATTTGTATAAAAAATTCCAACAGTCATCAAAAATCCTTTTGACCTCCCATAACTGCACAAATCTCATGTAGAATTTTTCAAACGAAAATATCAAAATATTTCCTGTAACACATCAATTCAATAATCCATAAAATATGTTTCATACAACAGAATAAGAGCTTTTTGAAAGCTTTTCATTACATTTTCACAATACCATATGAAATGCGATATACTATTGTATTGGATTGTATATTTTTTTCTCTCCATCGAACGTGTTAGATATGATGATTTTATTTATGCATTTAAAAGCTATTGATGTAAAATCAGTGGTTTTCAAATTGTGTGCCGCGACACACTAGTGTACCTTATTACTAAAATTTAATATTTCTTGAGTTGTTTTTACAAAGTTCTCTCCAGTTTTCCAATGTCTTTAAAGTTATTCGAGCTACAGTGTTCTAGTAGACCTCGACCAATTTTCCAACTAATATAAGGTTCAAATTTAAATTTTTGGGGCTCTAGTATGCCGCTAAATTATCAAAATGGCGTAAAAGTATCCCACGAGTCGAAAAAGTTTGAGAAACACTGATTGTAAATGCTTGGTAAAGCCCTTCAATAGGTCGTTAGGAAGACGTGTATTTTGAGGTCACGGGAGGAAAATCATTGAAATGTAAGGGATTTGACTATTTGCGGTGGATTTATAGCGAGGAAAAAAATTGTAATTGTTCACGCGTGGAATATGAGTTTTTTTATTATTGATTATAGGAACTTACGGGGCTTAGTGGTGTTCTATTGTATGCAACAAAGTTGTAGAGGGTTGATGAAGTAGGTTGTGTTGAAATTGATGATGAAATGGATTGGAATTTGAAATGATTAGGTGTTGATTGGAGTACTTTTGGGCAATTTAATGATGAAGATAGTTGATTTTAATTTTTAATTGTTCCGAGGATTAAATTTGTATCAAAAATTAGGTTTTTAGACATAAATTAATTTTTTGCAGAACATTCAATACTCAAACCATAACTATAAAACCATGACTCACTCATAATCTCCAAGAAACTCCCAAAAATATTCCATTTAACCTTACCTTAATGACTAATCCAAAAAACAATTTCCTCCAACCGATAAATTTCAAAATTCCAACAAGAACATCAACCACAACAGATATGTCGTAACAATAACCTACAACCATAAGAAGTATCATCAAAAAAAGAATCTTAAAGAAAATGCTTTCACATCAACCACTGATCATGAGACGACCTTTTATCATGACAATGTATGAATGTAGGGTAGACCTTGTTATATGTCATACACATTCATATATATTCAACTTGTTGCATTTAACACACAAAAAATGTATACGCGAAAAAATTTCTCTTTTTGTGTTAACAAAGCAAGAAAAGAAAAGAAATGTTCGAAAATAAATTTTTTTTTGGGTTTGGGGGAGGAAAGAGAAGATGAAGAGGGAATCTGATGACATGAAGGAACCTGCGATAAAAATCCATGCAATTTACTGCGAATTTCATTACCTTCATGAACGGGGGGAGGCATCATAAAAGAACTGTCATTTAAAACGATCCAATTTCCTTGACAAAATACAGAAGAGAATCTTTCATCGACCGTTAAAAAAAACTTTACTAGACTTGATGACGTCCATTTACAAGAAATGAAAAATGAAAAAAAAAAAAATTCAAACCATAAAATTTTTCCTCTTTTATTGTCTTTTTTTTCGGTACAGAAATAAAAAAAAAGAAGTTTCAAGTTAGCATTAGCGAATGGATGGGAAATTGAGAGCAAGAAAAAAAATCTCTAAAAAAGAAACGAAATAAAGCAGCGACATAAAAATCAATACCCATTTTACTCCCTCCGATTACAAATATTAAATGAGAAGACATAAAAAATCCTCACATAAAAATTACATAAAGTTTTTTTTATAAAAATTTGAAGCGCAAGCCCAAAAAAATTTTATATAGCTCCTTTACATCATCATTGTACAGTTTTTTTATATTTCGCTCATTCTCATTTCCTCTTCTTCATCTACTTTCCAATTTTTTTTTCTTATTTCTTCACCACCACCCACGCACACCACCAGTGGAGAAGGAAAGAAAAAATAACGTGTACATACTATTTCGCTCTATAGTAACTATTATCATCCTAATATTTCACCCTATTTCACGAAACATAAAAAATATTGGATGAGTTGATGGGGATGAGAAATCTCATCCCAATTCCTCATGCTTCGGTGACCAAACTTTGCTGTTTGGGAAAATAGGAAGAAGTTTGGGAATATTTTAAAGAAAGATTGAGTTAGTGTGGATTTTTATTTTTGAGGAAATTTATTTGGCTTTCTTGGGATTTATTAGGAAGTAGTTGTACGAATCTAAGTTTTTGTGTATGTGAAGCATACAAAATCAGAATTTTTCTAGATTTTGTGTCTAATGTTCTGACCACCTAGATTGACCGCTTGTTCTAAAGCTAAACATTTGAGTATATTGATGGTAATTAAGAAGGTTAAATAGCCGAGCATAAGTAGCTTAATCAAAAATTGCTCGAAGATGGAATGATCGTGTGCTTTATGTACCTGAATACTGAAGACTGACACAACGAGCAAGAGTTCGATACTCAACAGGACAATGTTTTGCCCTTTCGAACTACAATTCTAGGAAACTTAGCTCACACCCTCCATTTGTTTGATTATAGACCAGTGCTACTCAAACTATGCTCCGCGACACACAAGTTTGTCGCCAAAACCTTCAGATGTATCAAGAAAAATATGGTTTTATACTAGATAAGTTATTCACTGTGTCTCAATCGAAAATAGTTGAGAACCACTGCTATTAGATGGGTAATATTGTCAAATAATTTCAATAAAAATTGAAGATCTAGATTTGAGGGCAGTGGAATAGCAACTTCAAATCTTGTTCATTTTAAAGTCTTAGGGGTCATTTGGATATTAAGTAACGCTAAAAATGCCTCTCATTTGATGGCTCTTCTCCTCTCTGTAACAAATTTTGTTAAAAAATGTGAAAACTTTAATACTAAGCGTAACAAAATCAGAAACACCTCCCAACCCCAAGCGTTACGTAATATTTAAACGACCCCTAACAATTTTTTTAATATATTTTGTCAAATATTTACTTCCAAAAAATTTCCCCCTAAAACTATTCGAGCAAAACCCGTTAAAAATAGAAAAATAAGTGGAATTTTTTTACAGCATCTTAAACATTTGGCAATGTGCTTTATCTACCTTTTATAGCATTGGCAAATGGTGTGAGGTAATTTTTTAAACAAAAAAACGAGGAGGAATAAAAAAAATTTCCACTTACATTTACAATCCTTATTTCCTATTTTTATGATAGCGCAATGTAAAGGGAAATAAAAAAGTAATACAAGTACACATTTTATGTTCCTACACACTATAATATTACTTTCGTTCTTTTTTCATCTCCATCCATCCATTCCTGCCTAAACACACAAAATCCATTCCCTTATGCTTTGCGCCGCTACTTGCTCTCGTTTTTTTCCTCTGTACTGTGTGTACATATATATGCTGCTTTTGAAATCCTTGAAAAAAGAAAAGAAAAAAAAAACACACAGAGCGAATCGTTTTTTTTAAAAAAGTCTTTATGAATTTTTTTTCCAACCCGCACTGCCTCCCCCCGCTCTTCTGTACACCGCCTCACTCTAATGACTCATACCATTTCTCTTTTCTTTTAACATCATCTCTCATGAAGGGTAGTAAGAGAAAAAAATTCTATTACTAAAAAAAATCGTTTGTATTTGTATGATGGCACTCATACCTCATACTATTTATATTTTTTATATGCCATAACATCTAACTCTTACCACTTTTCAGTGATTTTTTTTGTGTGCTGCTTCTTCTTCTTCCAGTGCTTCGGGTTTTCTTCATATATTTTTTTGTGCTGCTTTTCTTTTTAGAGGCAAAAAAATAATACAAAAGGCGCTCCTTCTTCCAGAATGTAATATGCAGGGTTGGTTAGATGCGGGGATGTGAAGTTCTGGGTTTGGTACCGAATGTGAATCCATATCAATTTTTTTGTGAGTTTTAATCTTGATCCTCCAAAATATAAGGTCTGTTTCTGTATCTACAAGTCCGTTGATTTGTTAGATGACCATCTTTGTTTAGAGCTACTAAAAATTATTCTCAAAATCATATCTTATGATAATGTAAAAATCACTTAAAGCCTTAGGGGTCGTTCACTTAGTACGTTACGCAGAACATAGACTTTTTAGACCCCGCATTCCCCCTCGTTACAAATTTTGAACGAAGACTTTTTCTTTGGTTTAGCCTGTTACAAAATCTCAGACCCCCTTCCCCCTAAAAAGCGACCCCAATATTAATTAATAGCCAAGAATTTTCCAAAATTCCCATCATCAACTCTGAATAATACAATAAAGCAATATGATGTCTGCCTTATTCAATGCCCCGGCTACAAATTCTAAGTTTTACAGCATCTCATACTCTCACTGCTTGATGTAACATAGTTGTTTTGCACAGAGCATTGTATAATACATAAACGATGTGCATTGGAATGAGGATGCTCTCAATACATTCTAGTGCTTCCTTTAATACATTTTTAGCGCATTTTTCAAAGAAATGACGCTATTATTTTCCTATTCAAAAGGAAGTAAAGTTAACATAAAGGAGGAAGAGAACAGAACAAAAAAAAATTTAACTACCGTTGATAAGGCAAATACACATAAACGCGTAAACGAAGATGAAGAAGAGGAAAAAAATAAAAAAAATAGCGAAGAGAAGGGTGCGTAAGATAGAGGAACATTGAATGTTGTTGCTGCCATAAGAAGACGAGATGTGGGTGGGGTTGGGTGGATGAGAAAAACTTTAAAAAAGTATTTTTATGTGTTATTGTACGCACTTGTTAGAATAGATTAAAATGGGATGAATTTTTTTTTCTACAGCGGCGCATTACAGAACTTTTTTTACTGCCGCTTCGTTCTTTCTTATTTTTTAATGTATAAGTTTTTTTTCCTCCTTTTCTTTTTCTTTCCCTCGCTCTAAAATATTTTTTTATTTCTTTCGATTATTTTTTTTCGTATTTTTTCGTTCTCGCGAATGCGTTTTAATTGGAATTTTTTTAAAATTGGATTCTGATGATGATGATGGAGGGTAAATTGAAAACTTTTGTTTTGTCGTCGTTAAGGAATTGTTTCTATAAATGATTAATGGAAGTTGATTGTGATGAATAGGTGGTGGATGTTGCTCATATGGGGTGCTTATGTAATATGATGATTGAATTTTTTTTTGCTGTTTTGTTTAGGGAAACTACATTTGATGTATTAAAGTGCTGGGATGGAAGGTGATGTGTTGGTTCTGTAATGATTTTGTACATTTTAAGTATTCTGGTAGATGGTAGAATGCCAATTTTGAATAGTGATACAATTCTGTCCATATTCACAATTGCTGAAATATTTCAAGGTCAATAGAACAATTACTGTCTGTTTTTTCAAAACTCATTATTTTTTGGTATCTAAAACAAAAAAATTGCATCAAATTTTCAGAAATTTGAGCCACCTTAGCCACTTAACATTTTTTGTATGCACCAAATGCACTTCATCATTACTTGACCTGACTAAAGCAGAATTTTAAAAAACGACGAGCAATAGACCAACAAATCTTGCAAGAAATAGGAACAAACAGTGTCATAGCTAAAAAATGGCATGAATTTTACTTTGCGCAATTTAGTTTTTTCCATCTTCCTTAATAATCGAGAAATACTATAAAAACGGCGTTTTTATGTTCACTTCCTTCCATTCCCCATACTATTTCACCTCCTCATCCTCCTCAAAAAACGTCTTTTTTCTCTCATGAAAAATATAATATCTCTCAACTATATATTATGTATACTTATAACAATAGCGGAGGGGATTAGATTAAGGGAAAAAAAGAAAAACTTCCATCTTTGTAACGGCAGCAGCAGCAGTAGCAACAACATCAAAAAAAATTTTTTTAGATGTATATGACTATAAGTTTATAAGTATTCTTGCCTCGCTATTTATCTTTTTACAGCTAAAGCATAAATGGTTGAAAAGAAAAGTTTTTCTTATTTCTATGTAAAATTTTTTTTTCTTGTTTCTTCAAGGAAGCGAAAAGAAATATTGGAAAAGCAACTCGCAGTAGTAGAAAACAATTTTTTTGGGGTAAATATTATGGATAGAATTGTGGAGGGATGTTCGAGTTTTGTCTGGATGAGAATGAATAGTTTTGGTCGTGGAATTTTAATGAGATTTATTATTTAGCAAGAGTGGAATGTTTTAGAAAATATTCTTGGTGCTTGGTGGTTTAACCGAGCAGCGCACTGCAGTAAATTTAATTTTTTGATGTCAGACAACCTTCATGGCACCGTCAGGACAGCCCTATATATCTGTGATGTTTTTTGGGGTAGACACGGTGAGGTGGCGATGCCTTGGTGCCGACGTTGTGATGCTTGGGTTATTTTTGGGTTACGAGGGTTAAAAGCAACAATAATTAATAACTAATGACAGTCCTAAAGAACAATCTTCTACAAATCATGAAGATATTAAGTTTAGATCCTAAAGGCTTAGTTTAATCTAAGGATATTAGGGGTAATTCGCATATTACGTCACATTTTAGGGGGAGGGGGTCATTTGAGGAAAATTTGTGACAAGGAGGGGTCGAAAAAGTCGTTTTTTGTGTGACGTAATTTGCAAACGACCCCTTAAGTCACCCTCAAAATTTTAAACAATCCCAATCTAAAATGCGCCCAGAATCCTCAAAAACTTTTAAAAAAAACTTACCCAAAAACACAATTTTTTACATTTCTTGTTGTATTATTTTTTCGAAAAAAATTCCTCCTTTCTTGACATGGAAAAAACATATATATGTACAGCATTATGGTATGAGTTAGCAAGAGCAGAATAAAAAACTTTTCATAACTAAAATTATATTTGAACTGAGAGAGAGAGTGGAAAAGTGCTCGAAGGGGGATGAAGAAGAGGAAGAAATTTTTTCTTTCTTACTTGCTTTTTATATTATTTTTCGTTGTAAAATATCAAGGAAAAGTCAAGATTAAAATGAAAAATATAAATATAATAAAAAATCATTTCTTTCTCTGCTACATTTTTGCCAAAAAAAAAGTGGAATGAAAAGTTTTCTTGGGTTTGAGGATGACAGTTGAATAGCGTAATAGCGCAAGAGGAATAAAAACTGTAGAATTGACAAATGTATTCAAGTTTTTCTTTTACTCCTCTGACTTTCTGTAATGTTTAATTTAAATATTTGAAAATGAGGCAATTTATAAAGATTTTTTGGTGGAGCGACGTGAGGAAATTGAGGAAGATAGAGGTATGGCAAGTTAAGAAAAACTAAGGATAGAAACATTTACAAGGAAAAAACTTTAATTTCAACAAAAAAAATTTTTTTGAATAGATAGCAGAAAGAAGAAAACATTTTAGATGAAAAATGACATTTAGTAATTAATAGAATGGCATCAGATGCTTACTTCTTAGAGCTATATCTTTCTGAATAATGAAATTGAATAGAAATTTTTGCTATGACTGATTTTGTTGCATAAATTAATGAAAAAGTTGAAATGTTAAGGAATGGAGATTATTTCTTCATTTTTAAAGGACTTAGTTCTTTTTTTGGGGCATTTTTGTTGGTCTTTTGTGTGGAGTTTTCGTAGTTTTTGTTATTTTATGAAGCTAGTTATGAAGCTTAAGTTTGAAAAATTCGCAATACATAGCCTGTTTTCCTAGAAAATTATTAAAAAAATGATGAGATTTGAAACAGCTAAGGGGTCGTTTATAAATGATGTCACGCAAAAAACGAGATTTTTAGACCCCCTCATCCCCGTCTGTAACAAAATTTTCATACAAAAAATTTTTTTTTTGTATGAAGGTGTCACAAAACCTTCAGACCCCTTCCCTCCTAAATGTTAAGTGTAATTTATGAACGACCCCTAAAGACAAGGTTGTCTTTGACAAGTCGTCAGGATATGACTGTTTCTTCACTTGTGAGTCACAAAACTTACTTTGATAATTGTCACGCATATTCAATCCTCATGCTACACATGATATGATCACTTTGCGATCTCTCTTTACGATGATCCATCTTAGAACCATCATCAAAATTTTTAAAAAGTACATCCAATGCCTAAAAACCCAATCATCATGTCATTCCAAATGATTTTCAACTGACTTTTAATTATCATCAATTGCAGAAATAACGCAAACATTTTCCGCGTATCAAATTTTCACACAATTATAAATTCATTAAAAAATTTTCCACATACAAATGAGTGACACAAATACACGTGTATGTAGTGACAAAAAACTTTATAAATGTATTTTTCTAAAAAAAAATTACCAAAAAAGGTTGATAATGATGATTTTGTGACAGCACGACTGACCAATGTTTAATATTATATTTGATTTAGTGACCGCATCACATGCAAAATTGTGATACCAACAGGTTAGCGACTGCTTATGATAATTTTTCCTCTGATACATAAATATTAGTTTAAACGCGAGCATAATATCGAGTTGCATGTCCAAGGAAAGGGAAATAGTGGAAAATGTTAACACACAAAAATTATAATGTGCGTGTATGATGTACGATAATTTTAATTAGTGCTGAATAAATTGTCCCCATAGATAGATCTCACATAATAACGATGATGACAATTATCTCGGACATTTGTCGGACATTTCTCTCTGTAGATTGGAGGGTGGGCGATGTTTTCTAATCAATTAGACAACGGCAATATTGTGTCATGTAAACATGCCGTGATACAGGCCGAAAAGAAAAATGATTTGATAATGTTTTAATAGATTAAATGAAGTGGCTGAACATTTCCTACAAAATGTTATTATATGCGAGACAAAAACTGATACAGTGGAATTTTTTGCGAATTTGCTAAGTTGGCGTGCATCATGTGATGCTATATTTGGAAGCTTATTAATTTTTTAAAAACTATTTTAAGAAATTTTTGATTAAATCTTCTTGCAAAAATCCTTAAACACTAAAAAAGAAACTAAAAATCAATCAAACTAGAGGTTTAGCCATGATTTTTGAAGGGGGAGGGGTGTCCAATTTTTATTTTTGAAATAATCATTAAAATATAAATTTTTGTTTCAAATTTATAATTTTTTAGACATTTAGATTGATTTTGTGAGTAGTTTTCAATATTTTTTTGTAAAAAAATTAATTGCTAGTAAAAAATTATTAAAAAATGTGTACCAAATTTTGATTTCTAGGGGGTGTCTTGCCACTTAAGGACCAGCTTCTGGCTACACTCCTGAATCTAACCAATCCAAGCTTTCACCAAATCAATTCCAAAATGCACAATCAAAGACGAAAAAAAAAATTATCACAAACATGATTGCAATTGTTGATACTACAATTACTGAATACAAATGAGATACACATGTTGTGATACTCAATTTGAATTTGTAACATGACAAAAAAAAATTTTTTTATTAAAAATTGTTTTCATTCATATCCGACCGATGTGTAGTTCATTTGTAACAAATTATCATATAGTGCATTTTCAGTTTTATCTAGTTTAAGTGATTATTTGTTTGGAAGTGATTATGGATAGTTTGTTAGTTGGATATTATTGGCATTTGGTTTGAGGAGATGATGGTGGGTGTGAAAATTTGTTCTTTTTTGGGTACTTTTGTTAAAAAATCAAGTTTTGGAGTAAAAATTGATGTTTGTTCCTTAAAGTAATTCTTTAAATTCAATATTTGAAAAGTGAACATCAACTTAATCTTTTGAATCCGATCAGCAACAATATTCTGATTCTATCGCACTCGATCATCTAGCTAAATTTAATACCAACAAAATTTTATCTTTTTATTCAAACTATTTATTTTTTTCACATCTACACCAGCCACTTTACATCAAAACGGTTCAAAACATTTTATTCTATAAAAAACACTCAAAACAAGTCGCAGAAAAAGATGTTTTCGAATAAATATCGATCAGTTCTATTGTATTTTAGTATAAAGTTTAGGCAGCCTAGATAGGCTTCGAGAGTAGAAAATAAGAAACAGTTGAACAAATTGAAAATGTGTCACTGAAATAAATATGAACAAATATGTTTTGTGTATAGAAGCTAAAACTAATAGAAATTATTGAGAACTATACATTTTTAAGGTGTGTTGATGATTATTTAGTTTGAATGTTGTTGAAAATTTGAGGTTGAAGTGCTTGAAACCCTTAATTAAGTGGAATTTTAGAGATCGTGGTTTAAAATTCAAAGATCAAAATGTTTGAAATTTTCGAAAAAGAAAATAAGAAAATTCTATGAAATTTGAAATATTTTTGAATAAAATTATAGATTTTTTAAATTTTTGTTTTCCAATTTCAAAGATTATTTTATTAAAACAATTCAAAAATTTTAATTTTTTTTATTCATTTCACCCTCTCATTCCCTCACAAAACCATCTAATCTTCACTACTAAAAAATCAATATAATCTTGCAACTTTTTTTAAAATAATTTTAAAATGCATTACATCACATCCAACATAATAAATCGCATCATAAAAATCTCTCTCTCAGTTTTTTTTCGCTCTGCTCAATCACAAAAAATAAAAATCCACTCATTTCTAAATAAATTTTTTTCTAACTCCCCCAATGAATTTTTCCAAATAGTTTTTTCCCCGTTCATTTTATATTTTTTATAATAGAATAAAAATTTGCCAGAGAGGAAAAAATTATTGATTTTTTAAAAAAATATAAAAAATAAAATATAATTTTTCTGTCCCTTTACTCGCTCGCACACTAATGTTGTGTACAATGTCTGTATTACGATATTATGAAAAATATTACATGACCACGAAATGTCTGCATTATCCTAAAAAAAGTTTTAAAGAGAGGACTAGAGATTTTAATTTTTTTTTGAAGTAAATCTGTTGTTATGTTTATGAGAGGGTAAGCTTGGGGGACTGTTGTGGAGTTAGATTTAAAATTTTGAATTAGTTTGAGGATATTGAAATAGCCACATCAATTTTTGAAGCCTTTCGACCTCGTTAAGAAATTTTTTAATATTTCTTTTAATTTTTCTAAATTATTTTCAAGAAATTTAATTTAATTTAAAGTTTTTTTAATGAGACTCTTGACATCTTTCCAAGACTCATTAATTTTCTCACATCTCCACTATTTCCATTCTATTCAATGATACATCTTCATGTCATTATACCTCAGACACATCTCATATCAATTAAAATATAATAATAATCCTGCAAACTCTACATAAATGAGATGAAAAAAAAAATTTTTATTACCGCTCACATGTGCATGCATAAAAATAATGCGAAATTACTTTAGTAATAATTTCTATTCCGGATGTAGATTGTAGATATGCAAAGGACATACAAAAAAGGAGATTTTTTTTCTATTTGGCAGACAGGTTGTTTACATCATTACATCGCATAGTGTAATTGCGAAAAAAAAGAGTCCTTCAACTTCCCGTTCATTTTTCTCCCCTCGTGCTTTGCAGCATCAACACACATACAGTTAGGATTGATGCTGTGCAGTCAAATACTCATGCCAAGAATTGAAAATAATAATAAAAGAAAAATAAAATATTTTTTATCCTCCTCATTTTACAACGAATTGTAAAATTTTTTTTCTATAAAATAGAAGCACTTCCACTATTGAATACATTACATTAATCACCCTCTCGTTTCTATGCCATTGCGGCAATTCTCGTAATGATTTTTTTTTCTCATTTCTACATTGCTGCTTTTTTTTCTTTCTTCTTCCTTTATATTTTTTCTAGTTTCAATGCGATGTAAAAATCACACAAATACACTTGAAAAGAATGAAAATTAGAGCTGCGGAAATTTTCCTTCTTCCTTCTGCATCCTCTACTTCTAGTTGGAGATATTGTCGTTAGGAATGAGAATTTTGGCTAGGAATGAATGTGATTGTATTATAACTATAGTTATTACCAGTGATGGACACAATAAGGCAATTTTTATAGGATAGATATAAAGTAGTAGCATCGTCTCTTGTAAAATCATTGTCACTAGTAACGGCGACGATGTAATGAAAAGAGATACAATGATGGCATTCTTTTTCTGAGGAAGTTTTGAGACAGAAAAGAGCATTTTTCTTGGCATTCTCAGTATCCTTTCTTGAATGATGGGTGGGGGGGTGATGCTGTGTAATCTGAATGGTGATGATATGAGCAGTTAGGAATTAATATCAATATTGTAATCTGTGGGGGATCAATGGTGATGGAAATATTGATCATTTTGTTTCCTTTTCTTGTAGAAATTTGATTTAAATGTTGATACCCTGGTTGATACTTAATGTTATGAAATTAATTCAAAATTCAAAAAATATGAAAATTGTGAGTGATCTTGTTCAAAGGTTTGAAGGGAAGAGAGGTGCTGGTGTGGGTTGTATAGATTTTTAATTATTTTTATATATTTGGGTACTTTCATAAATGACGTCATATAAAAAAAACTAGATTTTTATACCCCCTCCCCCTCTGTTACAATATTTTCATACAAATTTTTTTCTTTTATATGGAAGTGTCACACAGCGTCCCCCTTCCTCCTAAAAATTGGATCTCAGGTGTCACTTTCTAGGCAACGTCCTGAAGTGTTAACTTGGTGTTAACCTCAAAAAGTCTGGAAATTTTGAATTTGAGAAATTTAACCAAGCCAAGATGCATATTTTTAGAATAATTTCTATCTGGTCCATAAGATTTTGACCAGCAACTATCAAGTCATTATTCCAACAAGACAGACTACGGACAATAATTGTCACCATTTCCAACTAACCGTAAACTTACTCCAAGAATTTCCTAACAATGAAAATTGTGACAAACGGAAGGCCGTGAATTTGTTGTGTTTCTCCTGGCATCAAAAAGAATAAACGGAAAAAGGAATTTGTTCGCGTTGTGAAAATATAAAAAAAATTCCTTACGACATTTTTACTGCCTGTTGGAAAATGTTATATTTTGTGTGCTTTTTTTTCCCTTGAAGAGTCGAGAAATAAATATATTTCTTAGCTAAAAGAGATGGCATAAAATTATAAAGCTCATAAATTTGATATTTTTTTCTGCTTATAACTTTCTTGCTCGCATACAGCTATTGCCATTGCCATTACTGTAAAAAAATGGCACAAATAAAAATTTGAAAACTGGAAATGTTTCGCAATATAATATACCAAACTTCTCGTTACTTCTGCTGCTGCTACTGATGCTGCTTATACATCCATCCACCAAAAAAAAAGGAAAAAAAACGAGTCGAGGAGAAAAAAAATGTAATGGCGTATGCGTCGTGTTTCTAACATTATTCGCTAAACGAAACTTTTTATTATTCTATAAAATTTTTGTGCTCTTAAATTTTTTTTTTTCGTTTCCATCGTCATATATATAAAAAAGAATAATAAATTTTTAATTGCAATGCTAAGCATAAACACACATACAACATAATTTTTTTCGTATATACATAAATGTAGCAAGCAATATAATATAAAAAAACCGTTATTTTCTGCGCACTTTCATCTCGCGAGAAAGGAAAGAAAAAAAATGAGAATAATATAAAAAGCATGAAATTATATGTATTTTTATTATTATTTATACAATATAGGATATATCGTCTATTGAGAGCTCTCGTTTTCCTTCCACCCCGCTTCAACTGTATCCTGGCTGATAAGGTTTTATAGTTGATATATACAATTTTAAATTTTTTTTCTCCATTCTCGTGTTATGCTTATTTTGCAATTTCAGATATTATTTTATTGTGTTTTTAAATTGACCTGGAAGGAGCTTTAGAGCTGAACATTTTGAAATAAATGAGTTATATTTTTAATGGGATCTTTTTGTTAAGTAGTTTAGGGTGGGGGGATAATGACATAATTAGATGTATGACTGGCGAGTTGAGTATGTGGTATGAAGGATGTCTCTCGTATTGATTTCCATTCTGGGCTGGGTTTCTTGGTATACCCTCATCCTTACCCATGCACCTACCGCTGGGGTATACACCTTAGGTCATGGCCAGGAGTAGAATACGAATAGGGGTAGGGGTATACCCAGGATACCCCTGGGTAGTGGTAGGTGAAGGTCAAACAATAATTTTAATAAAAATCTTTAAATTCTTCTCAGAACTTTAGTTTTCTTAATCTTACTGCTAAAAAAATCCCACCACATGGCAACCCGAAACATCAACGAAACTTCTCAGACGTATTGTCAGCAGAAGTCTCTCAAAAGTCACCAAACGAAACCTTTTCACACTCAAAATATTTTCAAACAATTTGACTTTGTTCTGAGAATTTTTCACAGTTAAAAACGTGACACAAAAAGTCACAAGAATATTTTTTTCTTCTTTCCACGTTATGAAATTTACTTCAGATGGGATATTTTCATTGGCATGAGTTGGAATCGCTCAAAAATCAACAGAATAATTTTGTTGTGGGCTGGGAGATGAGAAGCCTAAGAAAATGGGAAAAAGAAAATTTTAGGTAAATTAAAGAGATTTTTTTAAATTGATACAGGAATGGCGATGAACTTTTGAGAATAGATGACCTTGAGGGTGAAAAATTGTTGGCAATTTTGATTGTGGATGATTTGCTATGTTTCTGTGGTATGAATGAATGTTTTTAACTTGGTGACATGACTAGATGGAGGTGGAATATCCAACAAATTAATCTTAATTGTAGTTTTGTTCATTCTTGACGATTTAGTTTGAATCCTCACATTTAACCAGAAGATTCTAGAATTCTTCTGCATTTCCAACTCCCATCAGCTTCAAATATGAAACAAATCATTACAGCCCCAGCTGTCATCCCATAAAAAAATCATCCTCATAGTTTTCTAATACTTGTCATGAAATTATTGAACCGAAAGTCAATAAAAGCTTTTAAAAATTCAGGCATCCCATTCTAGTCTCACACATACACACATAATTCCTAACATCATAATTCCCTCATCATTTTTGTATCATCCGGGGGATATGGCAAGTATATCGATTGGCAATATAACAGCCAGTAGTATTACAAAATAATATAAAAAGTGACTACTAAAAAGTCTCATTCCACTATTTTTATGTATCTCTAAAAAAATTTTCTTCTTTTATTTTCATCTTTTGTGTGTTACTGCCGCTGATTCTACTGCTGCTTGTTCAGATACTTATGTATACCATACATCTTTCAATGGGGAAAGCGAATGAAGGGCAAAAGTGGATATATTATATGAAACATCGCTTTTTTTGTGCTCGCAACAAATATAAAAATATAAAATTTTTTATATCATGATACACACATTTTTTAGTTGTTTTTATTCCTACATTCTCGTTCTCTCTTCCTCTTGAAACAACATTGTTACAAGTTATTCTTTCATATTTTTTTGTGTGTTTCCATTCCTTTTATTGAATGTCGATGAAGAAGAAATGAAAGAACAAAAAAAAATGTGAAACAAGTCAGGCAAAAATTGTGTAACATGTAGAGGCACTGAGGAAACAAAAAAGAAAAGCACTTCCGAATAGATTCTAGAGTTTTTTTTTTCACTCCACTGTTAACAGGTTAAGGGGTTGCAATCAGGCTATATTTCTCTCCTGAACAGAATATTGACTTTGAATTACGACGAAAATGATTCGCTGATCCGCACTTAAAAATATTTTTTTTTCACTGTACTTTTTCGGAAAGAGGAGGAAAATTTTTTTTATAACTTTCTTGATTACTCATAACATCCATTCGGATTCTTTTTACATTTTTTTTCTTCCTTTGGATTGGGGGTGTGGGAGAGGTTGCTCAAAAATATTACTGACTGCTTTCCGATTCCGTTTTTTTTTCTTTTCGAAATATATACATCATCATCATCATGTACATGCGAATATATTTCTTTATTTTAAAACAAAAAAAAAATTATATATAACCGACAAACTTTTTTTCGTGCTGTTATCGAAGTTTTTTTCTGCTGTTCAGAGAATGCGAAAGGTGGTGGTGTACAAAAAAATTGTTAGAAGCATGAGGCATTGATGTACCAGCACATAGACTCATATAAAGTATTATAAAAAATATATATTGTTGAAGATTGTTGGATTTATAGTAGATTAGGCGCATCTATGGTGTTGGGAGTTGAATTATTTTGGTAATCATAGCAGGAGCGTACCCAGAATTTTCAGAAAATATTTTTTCATCTGGACCCCATCAGACCCCCCCCCCTTTGGGTACGTCCATGGGTCAAAGCATTAGTTCTAATTTTTTTGATAAATCTTGCAGTTTGTTACTTGTGGGAGGTTCTTAATCAAATTTCTACTGTAATATGTCAATTAAAATTTAATTAATACTTCCAAACTCATCAGGTGTCAAAATTCTAAGAACATCTTCAAAAAAATCACCAATATCCAAGAAAAATAGTCCGACAAATCAAACAACCCCCCAAAACTAAACATAATTGTGCTAAAAAATATAAATTTCTCGTTGTTATTTTAATATGAAATATATATATTTTCCAATGATGTTGTTGTTGTACATTCTGTGTAGCTCGCTGCTATGAAACACAGCAGTACAGGGACGAAAGTTACACAAACGAGCAGAAATTTTTGAGAACATAAAAAAATTATATATGTGTAGTGTTTAGAAAAAGTGAAGGAAAGCGCTAGTAACAATTTTTATCCCTGCAAAAAAAATACACGAAACGACGAAAAGGAAGAAGAAGAAGTAAAAAATGAGAAGAAGAAGAAAAAGTTAGAGCTGGTGGGATGAGGCGTGGGTGGAGGGTGGAAATGAGGTGATGGAATTTTTTTACACTATGCGATGCTGTTGCCGTCAAGCACTTTCTGTGTGGTATGATGAATGGAGGGTTGGTAAAATGAGAAATGAATAAAAACGGCAGTAAAAAATTAAAAAAATAGTAAGTATGAGTTAGAAGCGATTTTTTAAATGTGAAAAATCTCTCGCTTATGATACGTGTGTGTGTATATGTGCACACCCTCTTTTTTACCATCATAGTAGCTGGATTTTTATTTGTTTCTATACATCATAGCTACATAAAAGAGTAAACAAAAAATTATGCTGTATAAAAATTGAAGCAGTAATTATGAAACTTCGACACATTTTAAACTTTTTTTTATATATTCTGTTAATTAAAAAAATACTCGAAAAAAAGCAGCGACGATGAATTATTTTTACTTCTTTTTACTTTTTATGGTTTTGCTGTTTAAGTTTCGTAAGGGATGGGGAAAAAATTGTAATTAAAAATGTTGAAGTTATAAACGTTCATAGCTTCTAATTTTCTAAATCTTTCCTTTCTTGAGATTTGTTTGAATAATCAGTTTTGTTTGAATTTTTCTTTAACTTTTACTTGGAAGCACTTATTTGAAGTGTGACTAGTAATAAGCCTTCAATTTTTAATTATATTTTATATACATAGTTTAGAAGATTGTTGTCTAGGGTGATCATCTGCATTGTTTTTCAAAGGACAGTCCTGTATTTTTCAATACTCTCATATATTTTTATTAAAATTATATGGTTACCCTAGTGTTGTCACACTAAGACTGGATAAGGCAAAGTTTCAATTTCTGGATTAATTTTGTATTTTTTCGAGTCAGGAATTACCAATTGGCTTCAATTTTTATTCAAAAAAATTGTCCTTCTGAGCCATGAACTACTTTTGTACTTATAAACTAAAATACATTCAGTTTAGCATTCATTAATCAATTAATTGCAATGCAAGTAAAACAAATCATTAAAAGTCAATGAAAAAAAACAGAAAAAAAATCCATTAAGAATGATTTTGGAAACAAAGCAAATTTTCATTCTAAATTTTCACATTTTTCTTAGAATTGATTTTAAAATTTTGCATAGAAACAGTCAATCGTGATCATTAATCGTCAAATGGATCTGAAACCTGGGAGATAAAAAAGAAACAGAAAAAAATAAAACAATTTTCCAAGGTTTTTTTTTAGGAAAAATGATATGAGATAATGGAAAAGCCTAATGTGGGATGGAACCGGCGCTTAAAGCTATGTTTTTGATATTACATTTCAACGTCTGGCAAAATGCTGACATAAAAACAGACTGTAATCTATAGAAGAGTCAGACTTGATCGAAAATTCTTTTTAGAATTTTTATGAAATATTTTATAAATCCATAAATTTTAAAAATCCATAATAATTTGCTAGTTTGAGGACGGAAAAACAATGAGAAATTTAAAAGTCAATATTTATTCGAAACAGATTTCCAGAATCATAAAAAATGGCAACAATGTTGAAACCATCAAAAAATTTAAAATAATTCCATAAAACATAAGACGAGAAAAATGAAAAAATAAAAATTCATCCCTTCTTATTAGAAAATTCAGCATTGAGGAAAAAAAATATCAAATTCAATATTTATTTAAAAATACATAGCGATTTGAAAAAAGGCAGCGATTCCTGACTCCTTACATTTTTACAGTAATAAAAAGTATAATAATAATCGTACACTAACATCGTAAACGATACACAAACTACTTACATCTACACACACAAAAGTCTACATTTTTCTAAATTTTTCTCGCTTCTTTCTAATACACTACAACATAGAAAATAATAAGAAAAGATAAAAAATATAAACTTTAAAATATCATTCGCCCTCTTATTATAGTGCCGAAGCAGCTAAAGCACACATTATCATATTTTTTCGCAGTTTTTTTGATGGTATTTTTTTCCCTTCTATATCCAACTTTTTTTTTCCATGTACCATCTCAACAAACTATAGTTGTATATGTGCGCGGAAAAAAATGTGAAAAATTATATTCGCTAAAAACGAGGAGAAAAAGAAAGGAAAGGAAGAAAAATAGAAATAAGAAGAAGCAGTAACGTCGAGGAGGAAGAAAAAAAAAATTTTCAACTAAAAATGGGGAGGTTAGAAAGTAATATTACAGCATCCCTCACCGAAAAAAACGAACGGCAATGCTATATAGACGGCTATATATTTTATTTTTATGCTTTTTTTCTCTTTTCTTCTTCTATGTTGCCTCCAACTTTTTTTTCCAACCACCCCAATTCATTCAACCAACGCCACCCGACACTCATTCCACGAACCTCATACTATCGCTGTAAAGAAAAGAATGCTACTACTCGCTACTGCTGCTATATTGTAGAGAGTTAGAAGTAAAATAAAATTGTATTACAGCATAATACATCGATTCAATCTATCGTTATATGGGCATTAAGAGTTATTTTTATTGCTTTCGCAGCTAGCTCCGAAAATAGTTTCCTTCATCTTCATTCTTATCCATTTATTTTCCATTTCTCGGCTGCTATACATTTTTCCATGTCTTTGTCCATATTTCTATTTACTATTAAAAAAAAGGAGCAACATATAATGTTCATGTTGCCTTTTTTTTCTTCTCTTTTCTTTTCGTGCGCGCCACAATATATTTTCATTAATTTATTGATGATACTTGATACGCTTAGTTTTCAACAGTCATAGAAAGATTAATATATCGGCTGAAATGGCATACATATGTGTATATACATTAAGGAAAAAAAGGAAATAATTTATTGATTCGTATACTACTTCGTGTTTATATCAAGGATAAGAAAAATAATAAAAATATGTAACAATTTTTGGAACTAACGAAATATTTTCTAAATAAACTTTCTGCAGTTTTTGTGGGTGGATGATGTAAGCGCATTTGTTTTGTATCTTGACGAAGGACTGATATGTAGATACATCAATGAGAAATATTTATAGAAATTAAATGAAATATGCACAATATGTATGAATATTTTATGGTGATTTAGTGATAATGTGCCTGACGACTGTCTGAATATTTTATTGAAGATTTGGGTAGAAACTATTGATAGAGGTACTTTTGAGATAGCAACGTGATCGAAGATGTGTAGAAAGTTCGAGTTTTTACTGCATGATATTGATGACTAATTCTATGGATGATGATCTTACTATTAATACTCTGGGGGTTGAGGAAATGTATCAAGACAATTTTAGCATATTTATTTTGAATTTATAACTTTTGATTTCCTTAAAATGATTACTGAATAGGAATCTCTTAGGGGCCGTTCATAAATGACGTCAAGCTTAAAACGAGATTTTTAGACCTCCTCTGTCACAAAATTTTCATACAAATACATTTCTTTTGTATAAAAGTATCATACAGCATCATAACTCCCTCCCTCCTAAACATTGTACGTCATTTATGAACGACCCCTCATGAAATTAACATTATTTTTTCCTCAAATGCTGATTCTATGGCTGTATGACTGACGATTTTTTAAAATATTTTTGACAGTTATTTTCAAACTTTTTTCTTTTGATTTTTTTCGTAGTTTTTATAGTTCCTTTAGCATCCTAAAACTTCCAGTCAATATTATTTTATTCGACTAGAATCTTTTTCTTTTTTGAAAGTCTTGGACTTCTTGTATTTACATATTCAACTCAAAAAAAAAACATATTTTTTTACAAAAACGTTCTCAGAAATTTCCGCGCTGATTCATCCTTGAAAAAGAAATTCATTCAAATAACCTAAAGCAGTCTCAATGAATTCAATGGAGAGTTTTTCTGACATTTGCCAGACAAACACAAGTACACCGGTGTTAATTGCTGGTCATGTGAAGATGTTTTTAATTTTTTGATTTTTAAAGATGAGTTATTATAATTTTCCTGGATTTTCGAATTTTTTTTTGGATTGACATTAAGGCTTGTTCCTCAAAATTTTAACACTTTATTCATATCTATTTCCATTCAAGTCAGATAGACAAACCAAATCAAAAACAACCCCAAATTCTTACAAAAATCAGCTACCATATAAAAGTAACGATTATCGACATGATAAAAACCTCATAACGCACATATGTGAGCGTCAACTATTACTATCAATTTGATGATTGTAATGGAAATATCTAGGCGCTTCCGCTTCAAAAGATATCAAATATCATCTCATTCCTTTTTTCGCGCAACTACTTTACTTGCATACCCCATTCCTGAATTTTATTCAAACAACGAAAATATTTTTCCCCGACCAACTAACTCCCCCTTTTGGCATCCAACCCATAACGATACAATACGCGTTAGAAAAGAAATTGATGAAAAATAATTGATAATGTTTGTAGTTCGGTGGTATGAGGGTGCACTTCTTAAACTCGTGAGAGACAAGAACTTGCGAGAGGAAAAAAGAGAAATACCGAAGAATAAATTTTTTCTTCCTTATTTCTTACAACATTTTTTTTTATTCTCTCTCTCTCTTTCTCTCGTGAGCGACGACGAAGATTCTGCTTTGGGAGGAAGAAAAAAGTTTACATCACCTCATCCCCCCGCATCCTCGTGATATGGTAAAAACTTACTTACTTACTTGATTCTCTCTCGCAGTTCCTCATACCACACATCCTATTCATCATGTCTTGTGATTTTTTTTTCTTCTGCTTACTTCTTTTCTTCTTCTTTACAACCCGATGATGATGATGATGTGTTATTATGCTGCTCCGCTAAACGCGCGCCCTTCTATGTATGTGTGTATGTTAGAAAAAAAAGATGTATAAAAAACTAAAGTAATGGCTTTGAAGAATCGGAAATGAAGAAGAAATGAGAAATATATTTTTTTAATGTATGAGATAGTAAGTGTATTTGTGCCGCTACCTCATTCCACCTTGTCGTGCCTTCTTCCTTTTTTTTATTTCGGATGATGAAAAAAATGAAAGAAAAATAACAAAGGAAGAAGAAACAACAAGAAAAAAAGTAAATGGTTGTGTATTAGATACATCATCATTATACATTAAAAGCATGGCACAGCAGCAGCAACATTGAATATTGTATACAGAAATAAAAATAAAAGGGGGATGATGATGATGATGAGAGGAGTCTCGCTACTCTCAAATGTGAGAATAATTTAACAATGTATTTGTAAATTTTGTACTGTTGAATATGGGAAATACTTTTTTTTATTTTACTGCTTTTTTTGTGTGTGTATTGGTTTTTTTATATTTTTTTGCGCTACACATTACTAGTAATATGTACATGAAATAAGGGTAGTGAGAGAATGAGAGAAATTATATTTTTTAAAATGCTGGGAGGTGGGAAATTTTTTTTCATCACCCCATCCTGAGTTGGGGTGGGTTTTGCGCCACATTTTCCAAAAAAACTGTATGAAAAAATGTACGCGAAAAAAGTTACAGCCGGGTATGAGGATATGTTCGCGACTCTCATTCTCTCGCTTCCTCTCTTCTCGTCCTCATCCCCCTTTCGTACCCGAAAAAAAATTTAATCTTCTCATACTCTCAGCAACAGCCGTGGTGGTATGGGAAAATTTTGTGAATGAGAAAGCAGCACTTTTTTTCGTACTGCTGCTGCTGCTGCTGCTCTCCCCTATTAAAAAACTGTGGTGCTGTACATATATCTATACAATTCTGCCTTGCGAATAGAATAACACAGTACACAGTTCTTTTTTTCGGGGGGGTTTTTTGTGTGATATTCGCGTGTAGGCGGTGTTAGAAAATATTTTTCTGTCAGTGTATAGAAAGAGAGCATGAAAAAAAAATTGTATAAAACTCTCGGAGTTCCCAAAAAAAAGCAGAAAGAAAGAAAAAAAAATATTGTGAATTTATATAATGTTAGCGAAGCGAAGCATACATACAATTTTATATATTAACTGCTGGAATACGATGATGATTTTTTTTTCATTCGGAGCACAGCAGAATCAGCACAAGATTTCTAACCGCCAAAGCGGTCATACACACATATAGTTTTTTTAACGATATTATTAGTCTGTGAAAAAAAGGAGGCAAAAAAATAAAAGGAAAGAAATCATATTTTAGGAAATAGCAGTGGCAGTGAGTGACTTAGTCATACACTTGACTTTCAGTTCATTACAACGCATCTCTCATTTACTCTCGTTTTTTTGGATAATAATTCTATATCTGGTTGAAGGAAGTGTGTGCAAATTAATTTGTGAAAAATATTTTTTTTGGTGATTAGAAAAAAAAGTTAATTTTTTTGGGAAATTTTTTAAAAAAATTTCTTGACTGTAAATAAATAAATAAAAAAAAATATTGACAGTTGTTGAATATTTTTGTTTCTGACAGAGAAAATATGGACAGAGCATGAGAATATTTTTCTCTCAGAAAATCTCAAATTAAACTTTATCAAAACAACAAGAAAAAAAAAATATTCTGCATAAGAAAATCGAGAATCACAAAAATAAAACTGGAAGTGCATTTTTTTCCTTCCCCACAAACACATGAAGAAAAGTTTTCTTTCAAAATATTCCGAAATGTTCTTCTGCAGCCCAAAAAAAAATTTTTGTATTGAATGTGAACGAAAATAAAAAAAAACTACACTATCATCAAACCATATGATGTGTGCTTACTTAAACTATACATACTGAAATAAAGAAAATAACATATATAAATTTTTCGCCTGTGTGCCTTGTCTCTCAATTTTTTTTTTCGACAATATACAACGCAAACATGTACATTAGTGTGATACAGAGAAAAAAAAATAAGAATTCTTTTTATAACAAAAACTCCATCCTTTTGAACAGAAAAAAATATATGTATACAATTTTTTTGGCCACGACGAAGTGTATTCACACATCGGCAATATAATTTTTTTCTTAGTTTCGCCCCGCTATTCATCAGCGATAGATTAAAAAAGCAATTCATGGTGCATTTAGTGTGCAGTCTTAGGACTCAATAGAAATGATGAAAATATTTTTGTTTTTGAGTTTGCCGGGTTTTAACTGAGATTTTTTTTGTTCATTCATTTATTCGAGATTGTCATGACATTTGAGATTTGAGATATTAAAAAAGTGAAGTGGAAATTATTAAGAAAAGTTTTTAGTTGGTTCCTTAAAAAAAGAGATTTAAAAAGTAAATTTTTAATATTTTTAATTTAAAAAATTGGAAGAATTTGAAATGTTTTTGAGGATTTCTAAGGAAATTGAGAATTTTTGGGATTATAATTTTTAATGAACTTTCCATCCGGAAAAAAATTTTCAACTCCATGTGCTAAAAAATAGAGAAAATTTTGTTGGAGGTTTTCTAAGAAATTGACAAAAATTATTTAGTTTCATTTTTCGGTTTAAGAAAATTAGTCACGCTGAGTTCGAAGAATTCTAAATTTTGATATTGAATTTAATTTCAAATATTTTTCTAATAAATAAATAATTTAAAATGTTGCTAGTTTAAAAATAAAAAAACCTTAATTCTACCTTGACTAATTTCAATATTATTCCTTATCAATGAAATTAATTCAAAACAAAAATATTAAAAATATTAATCATACCTAATAAAAAACAATAAATATTTCAATAATTCGTGAAATTTTAAAAATCGAAGGCACTTTAAAATTATGTCAAGCATTTTCAAAATTTTCCGAAAAAAAATCCTTTGTAATATTTAACGAGAAAACTATTAAAAAAATTTACAATTTTTCTGAAAAGAGAATTCGTGAGGCTTGTAAAAATTTATTGCCGGTTGTGAACACTTTCACTTAAAATATCAAGCTAGTTAAGATAGTCTAGCTTGCGATAATAGACGTGTGGCTTTTTATATTTTGTTCAAGTTTGTGAAAATTTCAATTTAAGGTTTGAAATATTTTTAAAAAATTCTAATTTATTAGAAAAATTTAGAATATTTGAAATTTTATTTTTTTTTTGAAAAATGAAAGAAAACTCTCTAAAATTTTCTAGAAACATTCTAAAATATCCAGCAGTCTTATCTCTCCTCAACTACTCAAAGATTCACAAAATTTTCTCATGAATTACTCAAAAACACCTTAAAGATTCAACAATTTCCACCAATTCCCCTTAAAGCATCCCCAAAAGTCTTTAAAAATTCAAAACCAAAAGAAAGCAAGAATTTTTTTCCCTTTTTGCATATAATAACTACATACTTTCACTTTCTTCAGCTGTGCTTCATCCCATATGCACTTTTCTTGCTATATATAGAGTACACACTGAATATATTCCTTTCCTGCAGCAGGGGAGGAAAAACACATAGAGAGCGAGGCGAGGAAAGAAAAAAAAATTTCATTTTCATTTCTACAATGTGCACTTTTCTCATGTGATTCTCGAGATTCTCTTGCTTATGTATATAACATCATTTTTTAACATTTTCTTGTTGGATTCTTTCTAGTGATGAGTGAATTTAAAAAAAAATATAAAATTTGTGCTGTTTAAAATGAAGTAAAAATTTATATCACAATAATAATAAAAAAATATTTAAAAAGTTGTAAAAAAAGTGCAAAAAAGGAAACAAAGAAACAAAAACTAATAAAAACCTAATTTATTTGTTAAACGTGTGATTTATCCACAACAGACATTTTTATCTTTTATTTCGGCTGTATCGTGATTTGAAAGTCATTGATAGTTTATAGTTATAGAAAATAAATAAAATATAATACAAAAAATTAAAATAGACTTTTGAGGCCCTTCGTTCTACTTTTGAGCCCTCAAAACCATGAAAATGGACAAATTGAATTGTCATTTTGTCACAAAACTTTTCAATTATCGGCAAAATTAGACAAAATTTTTAACAATAAACAGTTTTGATTGAAGACGCTCAGGAAAATCTCATCGAATTTATTGTAGAAAAAGAAAAAGTTGAAAATTCTTGCGAGACGCGAGTTGTTTTTGTGTTAGCAACAAGCAGACAAATTCTTGGAAGGTAAATATTCGAGAGATATTTTTAATATTCATTGCAATTTAAAGTACCTTAAAGAATTGAATTGATTAAAAAAATTGAAAGAATGTCTTTAATTAAAAATTTAAAAATATTTAATTGAGTTATTTTCACTTTTTAATTAAAATGTTTACTAACATAAATAAAAAAAAATATTTATGAGGTGTTTAATGCAATTTTGAGGATGTTTTGTTGCAATTTAATTGATAATTTTTGATTTTCAATTATTTTGTATGAACAAAATCATTTGATAAATATGCAGTGCTGTGTTGAGATGTCTCTAAGCTTTACATGAGGATCTTTTAGGTTATTTCTTTAAAAAAATCACGATGAATTCTAAAATTTATTTCAAATTTGAAAAAAAAAAATTCATTTTAATATTTTAAAAATTATTAAAATTTCAAAATTCACCCCCAAAAAAATCCTCAATTCAGCCATCAAGCTCAGATTCTTTCATGATCGTCACCAAAAAATTTGAAATTTTAAAGATCCCCGAAAATAAATTCAAAACATTCTAATCAACATCATGTAAATACTACACTTTTGGCGACTTAATGGTGCTGAATGACGAATAAAAAATTTATTGATAAAGATGAGTAATTATATAAACAATCTATAAATAATTTCTAATGAATTTTAATGCGTCTTAATGTTGATTTTTTTATATTCTCTCATCTTGATAATTTTAATAAGCAATAGAAAGTTCTTTTGTTGATAAAAAGTTTTTGTGATTTTTTCTCTGCTAAGTTTTTTTTTCGTGAGAAGTTAGGTTGTTTTGAGAAGTTTTTTTGTGAGGGTTGCGAACGAGAGAAGTAATAATTATAAATATTTTTTAAATGTATATTTAAATTTGAATATAAAATTAAGTTTTTTTAAATGTCATTTCTTTTGTTTTGAGATGAATATTTGCTGATTAGTTTAGAATTAAGATTGAATACAGAAATAACCTTTAAAATTGAATCTTAATTTGAATTTTGATAGTTTTTATTATCATTGATTAAATTAAATTATTTAAAATTCTTGAATTTTAAATTTATAAAAATTCTAATTTTACTTCAAAATTTTAGACCAGGGGGAAGACTACTTGGTGGAAAATTTTTCCGCCACGTTTGGCGGAAAATTTTCAGAGAGCACTAAGAATCAAATTTTTGGTGCTAACATGTATAAAACCTTAATACAAGAACCACTGACCCTTTTTCCGCCAGAAAATATGTACAAATTTGGATTTATAGCTCAAAAAGTGCGTGGCGGAAAAAATTTTTTTGGCGGAAAATGATTTTTTCCACCAAGTAGTCTTCCCCCTGTTTTAGACATTCTTTCATTTTTTAATCAAATTTTTCTATCAAACATTCAAAATATAAATTTTAAAAACTATTACATAATTTTCTGTAATTCGATACAAGAACTATAAAAAAAATTTAATCACACAACGAATGCCAAAAAATTCTCTTTTATATCGCATGCAAATTTATTTTCTTGACTTTTGACATCTTTTGTTACAAAACATTTTGTTTCTTTTGTCTTAAATGGAAATTTAAGAACTATTTTTCGAAAAAGAATTTGAAAGTTTTTGAAATGTTAAGATATACTTGAATTTTTATGTACTACAATGTAGATTCATGTTGAAACATGAACAAAAATCTGAGACTTCGATGTATATTAAGTTGACTTTTGAGAATATTGAGTGTGAAATTTAGAGTGTTTATGAATGTATTGATAACGTGCGATAAGATTATAATGTATTAACTTTAACCCATTGAAATTTGCTCTCGACATGACAAAATAGCTATTCATTGCTATATTTAGACTATATTTTATAATTTGCGCCTTAATTCTGCTTGAAATACCTAAACTGTGTTACTAGGAAACTCAAAACTCAATTTGTCGATGCATCAAACCAAAAAAATAAGATTTATGCACAATCATCTTAATATTCACAAAATAGCAA
Organism: Chironomus tentans; assembly: GCA_963573255.1. Taxonomy (NCBI): domain Eukaryota; kingdom Metazoa; phylum Arthropoda; class Insecta; order Diptera; family Chironomidae; genus Chironomus; species Chironomus tentans. The sequence goes on from OY754303.1 coordinate 41,644,538, forward strand.
AAGAATCACCTTTTTTCAAAAAAAAAGTCAGACACAATACCCAAAATTTTATTAAAACCCATTTCATCTAAAAGTCGACCATGCATCAATTTCCAAGAAATAATCTTCAGACAGACCGTAAAAATTCTATTTTCAACCTTGCAACTACCTTAGAGATTTATACAGTCAATGACGTTAAACAGCTAATTAAAGGAACGACGAGCAATAATAAAAATAAAATTTCATTCAAATTAAGGTCAATTTTATCACAAAAATGAAAAATTACGGAAATAAATTTTAAAATACAATAAAACTGCACGAAAATGCCGGCATTTGTGTCTGCTATGAAATCAATTTTTTTTTGCATTTGTGTATATCATCATCATCATCATCATCCCGTTGAGAGTGAATAATTATTTTTTCTTGCGCCTAGAAATTGTCAAAAATTTCCACACATCAAAAATTTAGAGAATTAAAAAATAATTGGCAATAATAACTCAATACGTGACAAATTTAATGAAAAAATGTATTTTTTTGTTATATTATTTGCGATTAGTATCAAGTATATTTTTAAAAACTTCATGAATCATAAAAATAAAATAAAGAGAGCGATGTCTCTCTGTTTTGGGTACGATAATTTTGTAGACAATGGGTGATTCTAGTTAAAAGTATGTCGGTAAGGTTTTATAGCTGCTTTTTGATTAGATTTTTTTGGGTCAGTTGGATTGTAATAAATTTTAGACAAGGAATAACTTGTGCATTTTTTGAGCAATTTTTATGAAAATATTCTATTTAAAAATAATTTTTTAGTACAAAATTTAATTATCAAAATTAAATTCCAAATTATTGAAAATTAAATAATCAGAATTTACCAAAAAATGCGCCCAAAACCAATCAAATAAACCTCCTCAAACACACCAAATCTATCTACTCCTCGATGATTTATTTGAAATGTGAAAAATAATTTTTATGTTATCATCACCACGAAAAATAAGTCAGCGAAAAGAATAATAAAATAGTTCCGAAGATGACCCTGAAATATTCATTTCATTTTCTAGCGAAATATAATAAACATCAAAAAATTAGACAACGATCGTGTGAGAGAGATGAGGAGAACTCGTCAAGAAAAATAAAAACGAATCTTATAAAGCCTCTTCTTTGTTGCATTCATCAATTCCATTATTAGTGCCTTCGTCTATTGCGCGGATTCTAGAATACATAAAAAATATTATTCAATGGCTGAAATAATAAGAACAAGAATGAATCGAGACGCAGACGGTCGAGAATAGAATAAGAATAAGAAGTGTAGATTCTTTTTTATGAAGTAAACTTGCATTTTTGCTTATTTCTTCTATTTTCGCGATTCCGACTGTTTCTCCAAAATAAAGATTAGCGGTTTCAATGTATTTATAAGAACTGACTCGCATTTTCAATGTCACATCAATGTATTTCTTTTCATGCTTGTATGTGGATGAAATAGAAAAAAAACTGAAATATAAATAAAGAAGCGCAGAAAAATGGCAAGAAGAAGATCAAGTAGAAGAGGGATTTTTTTTGATGACAGAAAGAAGAAATCTTTGCATTTATCGTTTGAAAAAAATGCTACACGAAAACGAAGAAAAGAGAAGCAAAAAAGATGAAAATGAAAGTGATCATTCTATTTTAAAATTAGAAAGAAGAAATGTTGACATTGAATTTAATTTAAAATCCGCAAGTTTTTTAGTGTAGCAAAAAAAATAACATATATGAAAGTGAAAGGAAAAATAAGATTTTAGGAAAATTTCCACACGCGAAAATTTCTTTTCACTCTTTTTCCGTCTAAAAATTTGAAAGCGCATCTTTTTTGGGGAGTTTGGGTTATAGGGTGTGTGGCAGTTTGGGTTTAATTGTGGAATTTTTGAGTTTTGTCAGTAATTTTAAATTTAAATTTTTTTTTCTTCATCCAATTCTCAAATTTTTGTTTACAAAATTTTTAAATTTCCAAATTTTTATTTGGATAATTTTCAAATTTTTAAATCTTTGTTTGCAAAGTTTTAAAATTTTTGTTTGAAAAAATTTCAAATTTTTTTGAAAGGTTTTCAAATTTTGGTTTAGAAAATTTTCAAATTTCCAAATTTTTGTTTAGAAAATTTTCAAATTTCCAAATTTTTGCTTAGAAAATTTTCAAATTTCCAAATTTTTTCATTCAAACTTATTCTAAAAATTTTCAAAATTTTTACTCTAAAAATTCTCAAATTTTTCACAATTTAAATTTCTAAAGTCCTCAAAAAAATCAAAAATTCTTTAATCCGTCCTCAAAAACAGCGCCTTGTCCCCATCCAAAAATTCCCTCGCAAATTTAACTTTCTTTTCAAAAAGATTATGAATTTTTCTGTGGCACATAGTTGTGCAGTCGAGAGATTATTTTTGGACTATATCTTTCATTCTCAACTACACATACGCACATAAAAAACGGAAAAAATATATTTTTCGTGTATAATTACTCCTTCTTCTTCTTGCTTTGCCTACTACTAATTTTTTTTCATAGTTGTGCACAAGAACAAAAAATTATATACAATTTTTTTGTGTGTTTAGTCTTATCAACAAGCCGCGAAAAAAAAATTCATTGCTATTTTATCGCGAAAAAGAGCAAAATTCGCAAAATAGCACAAGAATCTCAGTTTTTCGCGTGCTATATAGTTGGATAGTGGTGTGAATTATTATTTTGAACAATGAATATTTATCATCCAATCGACTGATTGTTTCTATTTGTGACATTGAAAGCATCTGTCATATCAATTTGATTTTCTCAATAATATTTTTACTGTGGCATAAAGAAGGAGATGAGAAGAAGTGGTCATTGCCGATTCTTATGTGGCAATTATTTATATATCTAACTTATAAACACTTGAGAGCGTCTTGTGAGTGCAAATAGAAGTAGCTCTAGAAGATAAATTAGACGAAAAAAAATATTCTTCTCTTCTCATCTTGATATTCAAATTCAACTGACGTAAATAGTGAGTAAATAGATAAGACATGAATATTTTAACTACGACACGTGTTTTTTTCTAAATAAAATCATTTTCTCATCATGATCACTTGGTCAGTAAGGTTCATCTTTCAAATCTTCTGCTCTGAGAGATTTTTTTAATAATTTTTTATTATTGCTCTTTTCTTTGATGAAAATAGTTGAAATTTTTTGCTTCTTATACTGAAAATTTTATTGTGATGATTAGCTCGAGTTTCAAAAGAAATAAGTCAAAATAAATGACGTCCAATTTTTTTAGGGGGAATGGGAGTCTGACACTTCCATACAAAGGAAAAAAATTTGTATGAAAAGAGGGGGAGGCAGGCACGTAGCCAGGGAGGGATTCTTAATGGAAAAATTTCTTCATTTTGCTAGGTTTTTGAGAAAAAATACCAAAAATCGTATCTTAATCGAAAAATTCCTGCCTACGCCGCTATGGAAGGGGGTCTAAAAATCTCGTTTTTTCATGACGTCATTTATGAATGGCTCCTAGGTGGTTTTAATTATTTGAAGAAAAATTCCTCATAAGATTTATTAGACATGCAAAAATTACGGCAAATTTTAGTTGCTTTGAATAGAAATATGATTTCAAAACATCAAATGAGCAATGCCGACAGCAATTTGAAAATAATTTTTATATGCATGTGCAAGATTAAAATGTTTTTTAATTTATTTAAAGATTTTTTGATCACAAATTTGATTTTTGTGGGTTTGTTACTTCAAGGCTAGGAAAATCAGGATTAATTCCAAAAAATCCCAAAATTTCAAAAAAAAAAATTGAAGCAAGATTTCTGTGAAGTCTTGAAAAATTCTTAAGGTATTTAGGATTCATAGGGATATATTAGATATTTTTAGAATTTTAGAGGATGAAAAAATAAATAAATCAATAATTTTTCAATGAAAATTCCTCTATCAATTTGTCAATCAGGAGACCTTGTGGCTCACACTTTGATAACACATATATTACTTTTGCTAATCAAGCACCTCAAATTTCTACGACGAATTATTTAAAAAATAAATTTTTATTCGCAGAGAACATAGTTATAATCTTGAAACTTTCCCATGACTCAATATAGTATAATCTAAACTTCTATGCTTCCATCACTCTTATTTTTAGTCAGATGCTTCATCTAAAAGATTCATTTAGCAAAACAAAAAAAAATCTTGGGAAATTCCGAGGAAATTTTCTGAAACTTTTTATCTTAACATTTCTTTAGTCACTAAAAATTTCATCTTAAATCACAAATGTTCTCATCACTTAGCTGCTAAATTATTTTCTTAAAATGATAAATTAATCCAGTGGTTCCACCTCGTCTATCTCATATGATAAAATTCTCTTTTTCTGGGAAATATTTTCGAAATTACTTTTTTCTTTCTCAACGATGAGATTATTTAACATTTGGCATTATGAAATGAGCAGTATCAAACTGTGAGCATTTAAATTGAGTATTAATTGTGAGTTTTTGGGAGATTTTTCTTGGAAATTGATTGTTTATAGTAAAAGTTTGAAATTATTTTTTTGGTGAAATTTTTTTGAGGAATTGGGAAGTTAATAAAAATATCAGAAATTGACAAAATTAGCCAACACCCTCATAGAATCCAACAACCCACTCCAACCCAAATATCAGTGAAATCAATTCACAATTTTTTGACATACACTTCATGTTTGGATTAAATAGAGAAAAATACAGCTGAAAATTTCTTTCGGTTTCAATAAGTGATGTACGAATCTAATAGTCAGTCAGTGTATTAAAAATCGACACAAAAATTGAATAATCATAGTCAAATAATCTCTTTTAAAAATATATATACACAGAATTTTTTTATTTTGCAGAGTATAATAATCCCATCCGAATTTATAGAGCTATGAATGCATGTTTATTTAAACTTATCAAATATTTGATCACGCGATTTGCACACTAAAACTAGTTTAAATTTAGAAGGAGAGAGAATTTTTTCAGTAGCTTATAATTTTATTTAATGAAAAATATTATTTTTTCGGAAACTGACAAGGTAAAAATCGACAATGTGGAAGAAGAAAATGAGGGAAAAAATTGATGAATGAGTGTAGATAATCAGCGAGACAATCGGTAGCAGTTGTCATGTCCAAATGTTTGATGAATCCTTAAGGCATAATTTTCTCTTTTTCATTTTGACTAATTTTTTGTTGTCGTTTCGTTGGAGGTGAGACGCTTGCAAAGTGCCTTCGAGGTATAAGGATGAATTTTTCATAAATTAAAGTCTCTTGGCAAATTCAACTAAATTTTGGTGCCTAAAATGGGAACCATAAATTTTTAAAATGCACTTTTTGATGTCCTTATGAGGATTTTCTTGGGGATTTTTTTTTATGTTTTAGAAAATAGTTTTGAGCAGGCACGAACATAGGAGAGGGGGGTGGGGGGGTGAGTTAAATCATGACCTTTTTGGATATATCTTCAAATCATCTCTTTTTTGTAAATGGTTATTTTTTCAAAAATAAGAGGGCTGTTCCCTTAGGATACGTCCCTAGGTACACAATAATTTATACCCCTTGGCATCTCTTATTCCACAATATGCTCACAAAATTCACCCAGAACATAAATAAATCATTCAAATATGCACTAAAATCACCTCAAGGTACCACCAAAAAGGCAAAAATTCCTTTATTTATATTATATTCTCTCAGTCTCATTTTTAAATGCCCAAACATAACTTATGTAGTCGCTAGAATTTAAACACACAACAAAGCAATTTTCATAAGGCATAAACAATTGTATGAAGAACAAAAACAGCCCTGGCATGGGTGGAAGAGAAGTAAGCGAAAAAAAAAAAATTATTGCAGCCAATTTTCCACGTCTCGTTATTTCAGAGCGAGAGAACGAGTGAGATTGGGGGGAGGCAGTTGAAAAAAAATTGTAATTTTGCTGCATGATATGCCATTTTTACGTAAAATTTACGACCCGCTTTTTTCTGTACTTCTATGCCCTTCTTTTTTTCCTCTCTGCTGCCTTAATGCAGATAAAGTAATTTTTTTAACATCAATTAAACTTTTCTTTCCTTTTTCGTTTTCCTACAGAAAATGATTTGCATGAAAAATGAGTGAAAACGCGAAATAAAAAGAAAGAAAAAAAAATTCTACTTCATTTGGGAAAAAAAAATCATAATAAAATTTATAGAAAAGTTGAGTCGCTATTTTGCCATATAGCTTGTGATTATTTAATTACATTGTAGTAGAAAAAAAGAAAAACTTCTATGTAGAACTTTCTCATAAGACATTTGAGAGTCTTCCTGATTTATGTCATTCGAGTCGACTTTAATTTTGTGCATTTTTAAACGAGAAAACATTGAACAATGTAAAAATAAAGTATGAAGGAACGTGAAATAAATATTCAACAAAAAAAACTATTCTAAACTTCACTTTAATACCCCTGTCTGACTGCTATGTTAATTCCCAAACACACTAAAAAAGAGCTGAAAAATGAGAAATTACAATGTGAAAGAAATTATACATATTGTAGATAATTCATAACTTCCAGCATTTAATAGCAGAAAAACGATTTTTTTCTATCTGACTGCATTTTTTTTGAAGCTAAAAAATGAATATGTTGAGAGAATTAGAATGGGAATTGGGAATGAAATGGTATTTTCTGTTAAATTACCGATGGGAGGCGCGTAGCTTGGGGGACAAGTAGTTTAAAAACTCTTCAATCTTTTAAGGTTTTTGAAGGAAAAAATTCAAAATAATTTCTGTTCTAAATTTTTTCATCCAAAAAAATTTGAAAATTCCACCTCAAAATTTTTTGGGCTATGCCCCTGACCTAGAGGATTGTTTTTGGGATGAATTTTGAAAGGGCTGTATTTTGGAATGCGATGAGAAGGTTTAAATTTATTTTTAAAATTTTTGTTTGCTTTAAATTTGAAGTTTTTGAAAATTTTGATGAAAACCAACTGAAATGCTTCCCAAAAATTCAAATCTTCCTTACTTCTTATCCTCACTTCTCCATTTCTACACCAAACAGTCTAACTAACCTAATTGCCAAACACACATAACATCATAAAACAGATTCAAATAAAGATAGAGAGATTAATTTTTTTTCTGCAGTTATGTTGCATCATTTGTAACATAAATGCCTTCCCTAAGGCAGTCTTCTATCTTCATTCACATCAAAGAATTTACTACAGACATGAAGAACAGGAGAATCAACCAGTCTAATGACTACTTTTTTGAGCTTCTTAAACGTGGGAAAAAAAATTCGCAACGTTTTTTTTGGGTGTTGAAAATTCTAAAAATATGAGGATATTTTCTATTTCTGTTATTAGAAAGACGCAGTTATTTATTAGTTCATGGTGAAGTTAAAATTTTGCGAAAAACAAAAATTTTGGCACAGGAAAATTTGCGAAAGACTCAATAAATCAAAATTTGCCAACTGTTTGACTTAAAAAAGAGGCTTCGAAACTAATGTCCAATCAGAGAACATTTTCACTATCTTTGGGCTGTAATTAAGACATTAAATGCATTAAGGCTTTCACTTCACACGGCAACTATCTATCACATTAAAAAATGAATTTCTTCATTTTCTTATCAATGAAACTTTTTATAAAAAGAACAAGCAAACACAGAAAAAAACTTGCTTCAAAACGCTAAATAAATTTTGCGAGCGAATTTCTAGGAAAACTGATAATTTTATCAGCAAAACGTCATTAGCTAAGTTATGACGTTCAGGTCAATAAATTTTAGTTTTAACTTGAGGAAATTTGAAGTGTCGATAAAATTTGCACGTCTAAATTTCCTTTTGTGGATGACGAAATTGTTCTATTTTTGGTGGTTTTTTTTCGAGGAATGCAATCGACAATCTTAAGCTATGATAATAATTTAAATTGTCGTTAATTAATTTAGAAATTCGATAGAAAAGGGAAATTGAAATTGATAAGAATTTGAGGTTGAGGAGATGTGATATGAACTTTATTGCAGGATATTTTTAATTTTGTGACTTTTTGATAAGTAGTTTGAGTGACTTTGAAGGGGCAATCTAGAATAAATTGAATTCCAAATTTCAAATTTTTTATAATTTTGAGTTTTGAAAAAATTGTTATTTTGACTAAATTTTCCCAAATCTTTTTAATCTTTATTTAATATTCAAAAATTCAATTATTTCTCACCCAACAAAATACAATCTCAATAAAATAATCCAAAAAATTCACAATCAAGGTCGAAGAGTTCCAAAAACATCATCTGATCATCAGAAAGTAATTTCATAACAATTATAATTCGCCGGTTATCAAAGCAACAAACAAAACAAAAAAAAACTTGCTCTGAAAAGCGCCAGCACTCTCAATAAATTTAATTTGCCATATGTAAGCTCTAAAAATAGAACCAAAATAGTCAGACGTCAGTAATTCTTTAACTTGATGATACCGACGTCAGCATGAAAAACTACAAAAAAAAATTTTATTTATATATTAGAAAATATTCTTTTCACTTTCCATTTCACACACATAAAAATGCTTGTTCCTTGTTTAATAGAAATAGATGAGAAAAAAATCATATTTTTGTGCTTTGAAATATCAACAAATCTACTCACACAAAGTTAGAGAGATTTTTCAGCCTTAGCAATTGCGAATAATAGCATTATTATTAAAAATAGTCTGGCAGTGCGAAAACTTGCCGACTATTGTCGACTTTACATCTATACGTATGCAATTCTCTTCTTCTTCCTTATCCATTCGCTTCAAAAAAAGTCTGTATCATTAGAAGTATATTTTTTATTGTATTGTATGTGCGATTTTCGTGTGCATTTCTAACATACATTGAAGAAAAAAAAGTGAACGCGACCGACCGCTAATATGTATATTTGTATTTATAGACGTGATGATTATTATGAAAGAATAAAGAATGTGTTTTGTATTAGCCGTGTAGAGCAGAGAGAGAGAATGTTGTTACATATATATATATATTTATTTTTGTTTGAAAATAACACACAGCACATCATGTGTGTAGAAAAATCAGCAGAGGCAATCGACCGCTCGTCCGAGAGATTGTCACTAGGTTAAGGTGAAGGTCATAGTCGTTGAATGCATTCAGTCGGTTGTGCTCTTATGTACTAGTGAGCATGGATGAGGAGATGAAGCAGGAAAAGAGCATTTGAATGTGCAATGAATGGAAATTGTTGGTATATATGCACATGGAGAGATGCTTTACTTCTCTATAAAAAACGATAAAAAAGCATACATTCTATATGATATCGTGCCATGCTCGTTTTCTCATTCTCGTGCTTTTTTCCAACCAACATTCGCCTGAGAAAATATGCTCGAAAAACTATGTTTTTCTACTCTATACGGTAAAATGTTCATATATCCATTCAGGAATGAGAAAAAAAGTTTTTTTCTGAACGACAGTTTTGCAGCGCAAGTACATAAAATTCCTCTATGCGTTGACATTCATTTGTCATCCGGTATAAGGAACAATGTACTTGTTAAATAGAGCAAACAACGTGAAATGTGATGAAAGTCATGCACTTCTCAATTAACAACAGCTTCACATTATTAACTATTAAAATATTTATCACAGACTGCGAATGACTATGAAAAATTATTCCATATTGTTATGTCTTGTTACCTCCTTTGTGTAACTGCAGGTTTTGTAATTTTTTTTCATACTGAAATAATTCTCTTTTTTTAATTTATTTACATCACCTTGTGCTATTTCTGTTGAGCACACAGATGCCTTTTCTGGTAGTATTTTTGTTGTGACATAATTTTCATTGATAGTCTGTCACGCTATTTTATCGAATTGACAAATTTAGAAAAAGTTTGTGGCATAATATTCAGGATGAGATGTTATGAAAATTAAAGTGGGATGATTATTGCGACTTCGTTTTGAAAAAGCTGAGTCTGTGGATTATTTAATAGATTTTAATTCAAAATCTGGTTATTATTGGATGGATTATGAGAAATATTGTGTTGCATAATCATGATCCATTTATGTTGAATTTTAAAATAGATTCTAGTCGCCAGATAACAATTTAGATTCCAAAAATTACTAACCTAAAAGTTAGAATCACAAAAAATTATTTCCATCCACAACAAACCCTCCCACACCCATCAACACACATCAAAAACTTCTCCAACAAATATCCAAAAATATTTCACAACAAAACCAAACATAAACATCGCTTAACTTCTCTATCAATAATTCACAAAAAAAAACTAAATATTCCATAATTATGACAAATCATATAAATATTCGAATAAGAAATACTTGAGAAAATAATCGACACGTTTCAAAATAATAAATTATGGATGTATGGAGAGTCCTATAAAATGAGCATCATATAACAATAACAATAAATAGCTCTGATTTCTGTCATCTAAAGTTATAGAAAGATAATTCGTCAGAAAGCAAAACAAATCATGATAAAAGTGGAGAATATGATGCTACTTGTGATAAGAGAATGAAAGCATTTTTATGGGGCGGGTGTGTCCTTGTGGGGATTTTTGGGGAATGTTTTTGATAATTGAAGCAGAAAGCTTTTCAATTAAATTCAAAATTGTTAAAAAAAACTCCAAAAAAGTTCATTAATTTTTGGCAAAATCCAGTCGACATCCAGCTCGAGAAAAAAATATTCCCACAAGGGATGAGTAGCGTTAAAGAAGATATAGACCGAAAATTGTGATAGTGTCATAACATGAAGTGTTTTATTCGACATAAACATCTACTTACGGAGAATAGCGTCGTCCCTTTTGAGACGTATGTGTACATAAAAGGAAGAAAATAAAGTAAAGTAAAGTTCATCATGTATAAAGCATTATGTAGAAAGGAAGAAGGAAGGGAAAAAGGAAACAAAAATTGAACTGTTGCATACTTTATCGCCATATCACGTCCTCATACATATATGTGAGTCTATGCTGTGTGTACACATAAAAATGGAGAAAGCATAACAAGAGAAACTTAAAAAAAAAGTTTTTTTTTCATATTGTTTCTTCTCTCTTTGTTGTTGTGCTGGCGATGAGGAAGGAACGGAAGGAGAAGTCGAGACTATTGTAGACTACGTGTGTGTGTTGACCGAAAAGCGAACTTAGACACAGATTTTTTTTAATAGTTTGCTAAAACTTTTCGTCTATCAAATATACATGTGACATTGTCATCATATCATGTGATTGTATATGTATGTCATTATGGCAAACTATATATTTTTATCGTTTCTGATGCCGCTTCGGTCTACTGACTTAATTTGCAAATGTGTGCGCAAAACTTTTATTTTCTGTAGTTTACTTCTTCGTATTCTTCTAATTTATTTTTTTCAATTTTGATAAGAAGTTTCGGCTCTTTGCTGTTTACTACAAATAACAAAATGAAATGTTTTAGAGTTATCAGTATGCGAAGACTGCCATAATTGATGTTTTGTTGTTGCTTTAATTTATATATGCATCCGTTTAGCATTTCCTGAGAGTTTGTGTACTATCAATGTCAATTGACATAAAGAGAAAAATGCCGCATGATGTGATTCATGCTTTTTAATGGAATGTCTGGATTTAGGATGTAGAAATTTTTTAATAATTGGATTTAGGCATTTAAATTCTTGGATTTATTTAAATCCTAAATTTTAAAGTTTTACATCCTTGGATTTATTTAAATCCTGAGATTTAAAATTTTAAACTCAACCTTAAAGTTAAGCTAATTATATTCATCAATCTGTAGAACAAGTCACAATCTACACCAAATCATCAACATCCAAAAACAAACCCCCTCAATCCATCAATAAACCACCTCAAATTACCAGATTATTTACAATTCTCACATTCTTCTTCCTCATGATAACATCATGAAGACATTTTACATGCCAAAAATAAGTTGTCTGCTTTAAGGCGGTTTGATGATGATGATAATGAAAAATTTTCTAATCACAATTTTCAATTACAAAAACATCGACCATGACCTCCTTTTTTCTTCATTTACTTTCGACTTGTGTCTTAATTGTTTCTTATATATACGTGACGTACGCAAAAAAAATTTTTTCCTACTCACCGGAGAATTTCTCACAGTCAAGAATTTTTGTGGAGCAATTTTATTTTTGGGAATGAAAGACTGATGGGTGGGCGGATGGATTTATGGTTTGAGGAGGGATGGAAATAAATATCACTCCAGAGTCTCTCAATTTGACTGGCATGACTGTTCATGTTGATCTGCTTAAAGAGAGGAAAATTTTTGAGCACAAAAGGGTTTTTGATGATTTTTCATCAACGTGGCTCGCTCCAACAAAAATTATTCTCACTTCTTATTCATCAAAGAGAAAGGAAGAGACAAGTGAAGTAGCACTTCCGAAAATAAAATAAAATTATTGTGGAAAAAGGAAAGAAAAGTTTTTTCCGTTCTATAAAAACAAGACGAGAGGGGATGAAGAAGATGTTAAGAAAATGGGTGAGAATTATATATAACGCAACCATTCGCATACATATTTTATCTGCTTCCTTCTCTCCATCATCATCATCATCATCGTAGCATTTTCCACTGATGCTCTTCTTTTTCTCCAACGTCTTTTAAGAAGGGTAAGAAATGGCATTATGGAGATGGGTGAAAAAAAAATTTTCCGTCTTCTTCTTTTCATCCGTCGACAATTTCCATTCGCCCCATACCATATCCAGCAGGTTTCTTTTTTTTTGTGGGGAGAGAGTGAGTAAGGTGACGAAAAATTGTTGCAACAAAAAGGGCGATGCTTTCTCTCATTCATGTGTGGGTGGTAAAGAAGAAAAGACTTTTTGTCGAGCGACCGTTTTCATTTCCCTTTAATATGGAATAGAAAGTGAGACATGGCATGAAAATATGCGAAAGGCACAGATTTTTCTCTCAAATTGCTTGAAATGTCTACGTATACAGATTTTTTTTATGTGTCTGAAAATTCTTTGCCAATCCAAACACCCCCCCCCCCCCAAACCAAGGATTTCTATTCTATTGTGATGATAATCATCATTTATAGGATAGAATGGTCCTCGTTATGTGTACACACATGTGGCACACACTTGAAGACAAAAAAATATGTTAATCACTTGAAATGATATCAACACATGATGAAGGAAATTCTTTTGTGTTATCTAGGGATTCTCCCTCCCCACGGCTACATTTTTTCTTTTCCATTTCTTCTCGTTCTGGTGCTGAATAATAATAAGAAGTGTGTAAAATACATTCTTGACCTTTTCACACACAACCTGTGTGTATTTTTTTTCTTCCTCTTTTATTTTCTTCGTTCTGTCGCACAATTCTTTTGTGGAAGCACATGTGGTGGATTTGTGAGTCATGCACCTTTTTACATAATTCTTTGGGTTTCCTAATATCTGTCTATATACGCATGTATGTATGCAGACAGACGTCGCAAAAAAATTTTTTTTTTGGAAGGTCAATGTATTAGATATGCGTGACATATGTATCTGTGCCTCCAGACAAAACAAAAATTTTTTTCTTCGTCTTTTGTTAATTAAAAATTCAATTCGCATTCAACTTGATGAATTCTTACTTCTTACTTTTTTTAATGTCGTCGCCATAAATAAAAAAAAAACTACAGGTAGAAAAATGCAATGCACAATTTTTTTTCGAATTTCTAAATTTTTATAGCGGAATCAATTTTTCTTTTCGGATGGATTAAATTTGAATTTTAGAAATGAAATTGAATTTTGTGTTGTGAATTTTAATTTTTTGTAGTTTTGATTTTTGGGCTATGTGGACAATTTCCATGGAAATGAGTTTATTGCTGATAGGAAAATTTAATGAGAAAGTTGGGGGTTTCTATGAGATCCCAGTGATATTATTGACCAGTAGCTTTCACAAAAAAATTCTATCCATTTCTCGTGAACTCATTTTTATGAATGAATCCAAAAAAGTCACATGTTTCTCGCAAACTTCAATTGAAAAATATCACTGAATTTTGAGTGACATTTCCGGATATGCGGTGACTGAAAATGCAAATCTGACTTTAAGATGCTGCAAAATTAAAATTTTAAATTTTATATAAACTTTTTCTGGAATTATCTTTTCTTAGAATAAATTTTGATGCATTTTATTCAAAACAAAAAATATTCCAGAAAAAATAATTCTAACAACGCCATGATCCAACCTTCAAAATGACTTAGAACTCCTTTCTTATTCTTCTCATCTATAAATATTCCGAGCTTGAAATTTTTGCATATTTTTGCATGTATAGAAAAGACAAAAATGACATTGAAGCGTACATTTGAATTTTATTTTAAATATTTATAACCTCGAGCATCTCCGGTCATTGGTCTCTGTGAGATGCACATGAAAAGAATTATCAGTTCACTCAGAAAATGATGAGAGTGATCTAAAAATATTATAAATTGATTAGCAGCCATAAATAAGGAATAACAAGAAAGAGCATCTAAAAGTCATTCTAAAGATCCACAAAAAATGAATAAATACATCCAGACTCCATCAATTTCAATAAAACTTGCAAAAAATAAGTATTAATTTTTTTTATTATTGCTATTATATTCATAGTCCGTCTTCTATACACCGAAAATATAAGAATTATTGTCGGGCTTCTCATAATATGATTGTATAGAAGCTATTGACTGTGCACTCTATGTGCTAATAAACACATGGTCGAATATCTCATTCTTAGACTCTGTCCGTCTGGAATAAAGAATAGAATGGAGGGAATAGAATAATAAGTAGACTCTGCAGTCGAAAATGTGTTTCAAGGTTATACAGCAAGTAGACAGTCAAAAAACTATTCATATAAAGCCTGCTTAGTTGTGTCTAATAGCTCAGAATGTCGTTTCGAACAATTTTTTTTTCATATTCTTTTATTTATATTTTTTTTCGTCTGCGATTCTTGTCTTCTCCTCTTTTTTGCCATTTTCGTTAGGTTCGGGATCATTCAGTTTTTTTATTATTCTTAATATTATTATTATTTTCTTTTCGGGAATTGCTGTTCATTAGAATGTTGCAAATAATAATGAATATGCGAGCTATGAGTGTATTTGAGATGGAGGGAATAAGAAGGAAGACAAAAAAAACTAGTCTGTCTGATAAATTGAATAAATTATTGTACAAAAATATTTCTCGTTTTCTTCTTCTTGAATGATTTGTCTGGATTATTATTGTCATTATTAGTGCAGTTAGTTAAAGCTTAGGGATGTTTTTAAATGGGACTTTGTGTTTAAATATCCCAAACTTTTTGCAAATTTTCTGGAAAAGACTTGAAAGCATTTTTCAAATTTTTTTGAATTTCAAAAAAAAAATTGAACTTAAAAAAATTTAAATTTAAAAAAAATTTGAATTTAAAAAAATATTTTAAATTTCAAAAAAAAATTTTGAATTTCAAAAAATATTTTAAATTTCAAAAAATATTTTAAATTAAAAAAAAATTGAACTTAAAATTTTTGGAATTTCAAAAATTTTTTTGAATTTAAGAAAATATTTTAAATTTAAAAGAAAATGAAATTTCAAAAAGAATTTTGAATTTTAAAAATAAAACTTGAGCTTTAAAAATAAAATTCGAATTTCAAAAAATATTAATTTTTATTGAACTACAATTCAACCTAAAATTCAATAAATTCAAAAAATTATCTAGTATCATCACGATATATTTGTTTTTATTCATTAGACTAATTGTTTTTAATATATTTAATTATATGATAATCAAATTTATATAGAAATTTCATATTAAATCCGTTTTTGTTGCTAGTCGACTGTACATTGCCCTTTTGCATTTTATTCTTTGTTCCTTAAAATCGACGCGAATTGTTCTTTATTCACGATGATAAATTACCAAATCGAGTAGCATTAAAACTTGAATGTGACTGGAAAAAGTCAAATATCAACTAATCAGGATAAGAAGCAAATCTCTGTCTAAAATTAGTTCTATTCAGCTGTCTATTACCTCACTATTTCCTTCTAAAAAATTCTCAAAGTCAGACGGTCGTTATATAACAGAAAAAAGAACCAATTCTAGTCAAAATAGACCGCGTCATAGTTGCTGTTAGCTATTCAAGGTCGATATTTAATTTCTTGTCCATTACACATGTTCTTCATTTCTATACATTAGCCAAGCACTTCATGAGCAATCATTTTTTATACAGAATTAATTTTCGGGTTTTCGGCTAATCAACGAAAATTGAAACTTTGCAGTTTCTAAGACACTCGCATATGCGGTAATGTGTGTCTAGATGTTGATGATGTATTGGTATGCACTTGAAAAAAATAGAATTTTTGTCTTCTTCTTTCACTTTCCGACTATTTAGATTCATTTTTCGTTGTGCAAATAACTTTTTTTTTCGCTGTAGGGAACATAAAGAAGAAAATGAATAGCGCGTAGTTGAGAATTCAGTTTTGGAGTTTCACTGATGTGGATAATAATTCTTGTGATTTTTTTTGGCTGTGAATTAAATGGATTTATTGGTAATTTTGCAAAGATTTAAATTTTTTTATTTTCATTAAATTTAATAATTTAAAAGTTATTGTAAATTTGAGAAAATTGCTAAAAATTAATGAAAATTTTAAAATTAAATTTAAAAAGTTAGATAAAAAGTATTTAAATTTTCACCATCTTATGATAAAAAATGAGAATTTCAGGACCCTGAATTACATTTGCCACTTTGTTTGAGAATAACATTTGATATAATGTGTGCAAATGCAGCTCATAGTTTGACATTAATACAATGTCTACTTTCTAACTGGATATTTCCAATTTTTTATCTTTCTCATTTTATTTCACTTAATAAATATTTTATCATGATTTGATAAGAAAAAGTACACTTAATCACTATATGGGGTCTGAATTGTAATATATCTAAAAATGTATTTTTAATGGGAAATTTTGAAACTTTTTAAAAATTGTTTGAAATAACATCAGTAAATAAAAATTCCTTAACCCCAGCAAAAATAACTTCCGATTTCCCATCAAGAAGAAAATTTCACAATTTATCACAAGAACATAAAATTTGCAATAAACCCCAACATTACAGACTATGAAAATGTCAGCAAATTTACAGTTGCTATAAAAGCTGATCCCAAAAATATCCACTATCTCCCCCCATCATTTATAATTTCCTCACTCACAACACGACATAGACAAATGCATACACCAAATCATGGATATTAATAGGAATTAAGATACATAGACGATACTCATACTGACTTTGTCTCTTCTTCTATTTTCGTAAAATAAAATAAAAAAAATATGTGCTTAATTACGACACAGCGATGCCACGCTCTTGACTTTGAAATTCGCATCTCTTTTCCGTGCATATGTGTGACTTTATTTTTGCACTTCTCGTTTTTCTTTTATTTTGTTTCTGTCGTTGAGCTAGAGTTTAAAGAACTAATTTGACAGTGATGAACAAATTCAAGGTTAAATGAGAGTACAAAAATGTGTTTTAATCGCAACTCTATGAGTGTTTTTTTGAGAAAAATGTGCATTCAGAACTCAAAAAATCTGAATTTTCTTCAATTTTTTCGACACTTTGAAAATAAATTTGAAAAGCTCCAAATTTAACAATGAATAAAAATTTTCCTCAAAAAAGAGTTAAAATAATTGACAAGAACATTAGCGAAAAAACTAGTTTGGCATTGAAACTAGAGACGACATGTGTATTGTTTCTATGTCATGCATGTAAATTAATAGGTCACACCTGATAAACTAAAAACTTCAATTCAATATTATTTAGATTATCAAAGCAAAATTTTCTCTCTTATCAGCAATAAACTTTCGAATTAATCACATTCTAATATAGAGAAAGCTCCTGATTATTTCCGCATTTGAATTTAAAATTTGAGTAAGCAATTTTCGGAGAATGTTTTATTTTCCAAACGTAAACACTCGTGTTTGTAGTCAAATGAAATAATAAAAAATAAAGTATGAAATATAAAACCTAATCGTGCTAGTCAGTTTTAACGTGTCACTTAAGTGGATCAGGATGTTAATAGAAGTATAGAATTTCATTATTGCTAAATATTATTTTGAAACTAATCCAGACGTAATTCCTGTTGGTAACTTTTTTTCTAGAAGGAAATATTAATAGGAAGTTTGCGAGAATAAACTATAAGATTTTGTTTTGGTATTTTTAATGGGACTGTTGCTGATTTCGGTAGATATTTTTAAGTGTGTTATGAGTTTCAATTTTAGAAATTTTTTATTTTAAGTTTGATGAAAAAAAGTTCAACAACAAATTTTATTGTAGAATAACAAAAATGTTATGAATAGATTGTCCAATTTTTCACACGAGAGAAAGATTAATTTCGGGTTTTTAAATGTCCTGACCAGTTTGTGTTGTTGACAATAATTTTAAAGATTTTAAAAACATTTAGGTGATTACTAAATTTACAATAACGCATTTTATCGATTGTTTTAAGGAGGGAGGGTATTAGATCCATCATCATCAGAGGAATAAAAATTCACAGCATTAGATGTGCATTCAAACAGTAACCACAGACTTTCCTGTCTACTTTTTTAGATATCTAGATGATATCTCATGTGGTCATGTGTAATACGATAAGATACTCAACATCAACAACTTTAATACAATTTTTCGAAATTTATAAAAACTTTTGTCAACAAAACCATAAAGATGAAGATGAAGTGCTTTGAAAAAATTCGTATGAACGGATATGAACATGATTTGTATTCGTTTTATTACTAACTAAATTTTTTTATATGAGTATTTTTTTGTATTACATTTATTTGAGTTGTGACTACTTTTGTTGAGTAGCTTACGAAATTTGAATAATTTTGCTGATATTGAATTAAGAATTAAAAAAAAATCGTTGGGATTTATTCAAATTTTTGATTTTTACCACGTTTTTTTCGATTAGATAAAATTAATATATTTTAGGATGAATGATAAAATAATTTTTAAAAACTTTTTTACCACGTTTTTTTCGACTAGAACTAAATTAATATATTTTAGAAATGAATAACAAAATAATTGAAAAAAAATTTTTTTTTGAAAAAATCCTCTATTTTTAAATATTTAAAACAAAAATCCCGAAAATTATTTTCTATAAAATCCAGAAGCGCAAAAATAAACTGCAACTACAAACAAAATTTCGTAGTCTAATCTCAAATTTTGTTCCATACAATTACAGAATCAGAGAATAAAAGTATATTAACAACACAAGTGTTTCCTTATAAAATACTTAATACTTTCAAAAAATAGTTTGAAAATGCACGTAGACCATATGTCCATATTCTGTCCAGATGCTTTATATAATTAAACACGAACCATTAATGTCATAACCTTTCTAAAACAACTACTGATTATCGCATATAATTTAATTTTAATTTTTATTTCTTGACATTAAATAAGAAGTTGAGATTTTTTTCGTATACAAAAATAGAAATGAAAATATAAACAAGAGGAGATTCTCATGAATGATGATGAGATTAGGAATGAAATAGTGTGAAAGGTTTGATAAGAAAATTGAGCTTGATAAGGTGTGTTTTATACATTTTAGGAAGGCTTCTTCTTTTTTGGTTGTTAGAATGTATTAATATTGGTGATGATAATGGAGTTTTAAAGAGTATTACTGGTGGCTCCCATGTTGCAAAATTTTCGCATTTGATTATTGTGTAATACTTAGAATCTAGAAAATACAAAGTTGAATTTTAAATTTTAGTAAAAAGAGATGAAGTTAATGTGATTAAAATTTTGGTTGGCTATATGCGTAAATTTAAAAAAACAATGAAGTTTTTTTGTCAATTTTTAAAGTTGGTTATTCATATAAAATTCTATTTTATTGGAAAAAATTAAATAAGCTACTCAAAAAAAAGTAAAAATTATTTGAAAAAAAAAATTAAAAATTATTTGAATTTTTTTTTTCATTTTCAAGCTAATACGTACGTAAAAATCCTTACGAAGCTCATATAGCCACCCTATTCATAATTTGAGCTTTGATATGTTCATGACAGGTTCATGATGTCACGCAACTCATAGAAAATTTCAAACTTTTAAAATAGTCACAAAGAAGCATCACACAAAGTCATAAGTTGTTGATTATTTCTAGAAATAAATCAGGTTAAAAATTATAAGGTGACATAAATTTGAAAAAATAAAAATTAATTAATTAATCAGCAGTAATTAATATAAAGGTACTTAGTTGTCTGTAAATAAGCTTACGAGTTGATTTTAATCAAGGCGGAGAAACTCAGGATTAATCCTTATCCGAAAAGTCCTTAAAAAACCCTAAGGTATTTGACGAGTAGCTTTGGGATTCGTATCTATTTTCCAGACATCTTGCTTTCTTGCTCAAAGATTTTTTTAAGATTTTTGGAATTTTTTGGGACTAATCTTGAGTTAATACCCACCTTAATTTTAATTGAATGATGAAAAAAATTAAAATTTTGACCTAAATATGCAAAAAAATCAATCTTGTCAACCACAATCTTCATACAATATTTTTCTTATTGCTGCACCAAAAATCCTCCAAAAAAAATCTATCAACTCATCCATTCATAATAGAGATAGATGTGTTCATCCAAAAAAATACAATGCACTTTATCTATGTTTATTTTTAAACACACACTCTTCATTATATTATAGAATCATAAAGAAATAAGAGAAAAAAAAACTTATCGTCTTGCGTAACAACAGATGGTTAATATTACAGTTTATGATAGGCATGATTTGTGCTTATAACTTGCCAAAAACAATGATTGAGAGATATTTAATTGAAGATTTGAATTAACAATTTTTTTCCTATTTTTCTATCATTCCAGGAGAATAACAACAACACCAGCAAAATGGTGGACACCCAACACTTTTGTCTGCGATGGAATAATTATCAGAGCAGCATTACATCGGCTTTTGAGAATCTTCGTGACGATGAGGATTTTGTCGATGTTACATTGGCCTGTGATGGAAGGAGCTTAAAAGCTCATCGCGTTGTGTTATCAGCATGTAGTCCTTACTTTCGCGAGCTCTTAAAGGTGAGTTAACGGTAGCTGTTATTTTGCTAATGCAATTTAAAGAACATTGTACACCAAAAAAATTACAAGAAGGAGAAAAAAATGTGTTTTTAAGTAGCACAAACATCTGTCGCCCATGTATTGCAACTTTTTACCTTAAGTTTGGAGTTTTTTGAGGAGTTCTTGTGCTGGAGCGTAGACATTTTGTCTGTTGACTAGGAACTTTAGGTAAGGTACAGCTGATTCCGGTTCAATTGGATTCGTAGCGTTCTCAGCTGGATGCATTGATTATTCAGAACTTTAGGTGGGAATATTGCTTTAATTTTGAATATTTTTGGTTAAATGTTAGGGCTTGTTCCCTCCTTATAAGGCCTTACTCTAAATATATTCCCAAAAATGCGCTCAAAACTCACTCACACCCAGCATCATCCTTACTTCCTCCTTCACTTCTTGTCATTGATGTTGAAACAAGTTGAAGTCATGAAAGTTTCTCTTCTCCGATGTGCATTTTATGTACACTTATTTTTTTTTTCATGTGGTGGTTTCAATTGTAAGCCGGATGTAACAAACAACCGAAAAAAAATTAAAGAAGAAGAAGCAAGTACACACAAAAAAAATTGAAATGCACAACTTGAAAAAATAAAAAAATGAGAGAGTTTTGTGGCTTGAAATAAGTCAGCAAATAATAATAGAATGTAATTATATGCCGTAGCCCCTTCTCCACATTTTCGCATCCGCAAATTTTGGGCGATGCACAAAAATAACATTAAATGCAATTTTTGCTGCCTGTTTTTTTGTGAATAGCATTTATTTATTGTACGTTATGTATGAGTGATGTGGCAATGATGAAAATAACACACAGAAAAAAAGGTTCAAAATCAACTCATAGTGAATGCAAAAAAATGATAATTGCGAGATTTTTTTGATTATTTCGGTGAATGAATTTTTCCAATTTTTTTACGTACCCTTCTCAACATTCTTTTTTTGAGATTATTAAAAAAGAAGAGAAACAGCAGCACAAAAACATTTTTTTCGTGCATTCGTAATTATTTTTTAATACATGAAGCATCGAAAATTGTGCAGCACACCGAACACGAATTCCACCAAATTTCTCTTTACTGCATTTTTTTTTGCTGTGCGAACCAACGAAAAACTTTTTTTTATTGCCATCAACTTTTTTCCATTCATTCATTCATAATTATATACAATTGCAAATCAATGATTTATTCATTTTTTTGTGTTGTGTTCCTCGATGGCCTGCACTTTTATTTCATTCAATTATAAATTAAATTTCATTTTTAGTGCATTTTCCCATAGGGAAAAGACACTATTGTCCGCGTTTTGTCCGTCTGTCCGTCTGTCCGTCTGTCCGTCTGTATCGTATCTCCTCCTCCAGTTTAAGCTTTTTCGATGCGGTTTTTTGCTTAAAATGTGTGGACTAGGTCAGAGACCAGAACGACAAAAGATTTTTTGGATCGGTGCAGTAGAAGGTTAAATAAATTAACTTTTTTTGAAAAAATTGCTTACGTTTTACGTACGTATTTTTTACGTAGCCCTTAAAAACGTGACTTTTCTTACAATCTTCCGGTCAGGGTTCGAGCCCCGCTCCGAGCAACTTTTTTTTTGTACTTTTTTACACTTTTTTGATATTTCATGATGTGTTATGATAAAATTTTCAATTTTCAAATTTTTCCTCACATTTTCCGAATTTTTCACGTAGTTAAATTAACTAAAGCTTACGTTACGTAAAATTAAGTACGTAAAAATACGTGTCATGTAAATTTACGTTTCTTGGTGTGAATTGAAAGGGGAAGAGGGGGAGTTGAACGAGGGGGTGTATATGAAGGTGGGGGGAGTAAAACGTGGGGGGGGGGTTTAATTTTCAAATATTTTTTGACCGTTATTTTTTCAAATATATTCTGATCGTTATTTTTTAAATATTTTTTGACTGTTATTTTTTCAAATATTTTTTGATCGTTATTTTTAAGAAAAAATTTTTCAATACAAATCTAATCCATGATAAAAAGTTCATTCATCATTTACAAGGATTAGTTGACAAATTTTTTGCGTCAGTTATTTTTGCGTTAGTTTTTTTTACGTTAGTGGTCTGTGCGCAGTAGTTCAGGAAAATGCACTTCCGTCCCGCGAGCCCGTGGACGTATCTCTAGTTTTGTGTGCTCACATTTGCATTTATTTTCGTTGCCCATTTTTATTTCTTCTCACATAACTTACACCCTAAAAAATTATCGTTTGATTAAAAATTTGTTATTCAATTTCGACATGAAAGTAGTTCAATGATGAGAAATTATGAGATATTAAATTTATGGAGATTTGCTTTTAATTGGCTGAATATTGGAGGTGAATTTTGAGTAATTGAGGTTGATGAAATTTATTTTGGGGGTTTACAGTAGTGGAAAACCTGGATTGTGATTCATCCATAAGTTGAGCGAAATGGGATGAAATTAAATGATAAAGTGAATTTCGCGTTTTTTTTTTGGAAAATATAATAAAATAGAAATTTTAACAAATTTTTGAATTTTATAAAAATGCGGTACAGGGGTATATTTAGTGGGGGTTTGGGTTTAAAATTCTTGCTCGATAGAAATTTCTTTTCAACTTCCTAGGATTTTTTTTAGAAAATAAATTCCAAAAAATTTAAAATTTTGTGTCTATGAAAATACATGTAACACATGCAGGGGTTTTAAGGGGTTTTAAGGGGAGGATGTTCAATTTTTTTACTTAAAAAAAATCATTGAAATATAAATTTTAAATTAAATTTTCATACTTTTTTAGACATTAAGATTGATTTTGCGAATAGTTTTCAATATTTTTTGTAAACAAATTAAATTTTTGGTTTAAAAATGAAATTTTAATTAAAATTTAAATTGAATTTTGATATCGAGGGAGGGGTTATCCTAGTACCTATCGACCACACTCTGGCTATGCCCTTGAGCACATAAATCTTCATCAAAACTTACCTCATAATACATTTTAGGTGTAAATCACCATTAATTACTTATTTCCGTCGTTCAAATATCTTAAAATTGATCACACCAAATTGTCTGATTTAAATAAATATGAGTCATCAGTTTAATATAGAATAATTTAGATTTGTCTAACAAGAAAGTGATTCAGAGACAATATTAGCTGAGATATATAGTTGAATGAATAGACCAAAAGATGATCATATTTAGGATTGAGTCATCTAAAAATTGACGACAATATAGTTCATAAGTAAAACTTAGTGAATAATTCTGGAAATTTTCAAATGATTTCAACTTTAAAAAAGCTATTTTTCAGACAAAAATTTCACCAAAATGATCATTTAAAAAATTTAATTGCATATAAACTTGCCAATTTTTCTAATAGATTTGACCATTTTTGTGAAGTTCAAAGCTATTTTACACAAAAATAGATAAGAAAAAAATTTCCGCTTGTGTTCATAAAAATTTATCATCAATGTCAAATTTTTATTTTCCCAACTTTGTCATTTTAAATTATCATTTATTCCAGAATAAATGCAAAATTGCAAATCGGATATGAAATAATTATTTGAAAGGGAATTTTCGAGTCTTTTTAATCATAAAATTCTCAATCAGAAATAAAGATTTCGAATCAGCAAAACAAATTCATCCACGAACCGACAACCTTAAATGTCAATATACAAAAACAAAAAGTCCAACAGCTTTCATTATTTTGCACCACAAATATTCTCGTACAAACTCAAATGTTGTCAAGGACACTTTCTAAAATGCATCACATTTTTTTCCTCTGTAGCCACTCTTAAAATGTGCACTTTAAAAGTTTCAGACGTTTTTTTTCTCCTCACCTCTTTTGCTGATGCAAGAGTGATTAAGAAGAATGAAGAAGTAGACATTGTTGACTCATGGAAATTTTGAAATGTGTTTAACACTTTTTGTCCTACATACTCACCATTCAATGCTTTTGTGGAATGAAAAATAAAACCTTTTTTATATCTTTTCTGCTTTTTAAACGTCTCAAAGTATTAAATTTCGTCTCGGGATATCTCATTTGTTTATTGAATGCTTACATTTTTTTATGCACTCGATTTATTGCATTTCGAAAATTGGAATTTAATCTCATTTTTTAAGTTTCCTTTTTTTGGACTTTCTCTTGAGTTGAGAGGGATTTTGGTGCATTTATCTTGTGTATTTAGAGTTATTGGAGCTGAGTGACTAATTGGATATTAAGTTTTTTCGAGAATATTTTTCTAGATTTACTTGTGGAATTTTGGGGGCATTTTTGTGAGGTTTATTGTCATAAAATGAAGAATTTTGTAGTATATTATGGAAGTTTCAAGAGCAACAATGACTGTCAAGTCACTGAGGTGGAGTTTTGGTAGTGTGGCTGGTATATTGTCCCTATCATCATGCAGTCACCTTTAAGTTGGCGCATAATTTACAAAAAATATGAACAGCAAAAGATATTCCACACTCCAACCCATATCACCACCAAATTAATTGCTCTACCTACAATTTGAGCTCTAATTTGATATTTCCTTTATAAAAAAGTTCTCAAAAAAAATAAAAATTCCATGTCAAATGCCCTCGAAAAATGCCTAAACTGTACACATAAATATAAATAAAGCGTCTAGCAGTTTATCGACCGTTGCACTTTTAAATTCGTATAAATAAATATTTTTTTTCAAATGACAAATAAAGTGACAAATAAATAGTGCAATGAATTTAGATGACAGACAATAGCCGAAAAAATTTCAGAATTATTTCGATTAAATATTTTTTTTTTCGTTTGCTAATTAAGCGCATTGCCCTGCTTCAATTCATTTTTTATATGAGAAGTTGTGTATAATTAACTTCAACTAATTGTACAGCTTATAATTTGAATACATTTTGCATAAATTTTCACTTTTTGGCCTTTAAATATATTTTTTTTCTACGGGGCGAAAGCTGACTTGTGTGCATTACATTTTATAAATAATGTAGAAATAAGAAGAAGGAGACATGAAATTTATGGCATTTACGACAGAAAAATTTGTATCTTCCATGACATTATTTAAAGTCATGAATGTTATGTAATTACACAATACACAGTTGTTGTTGATAGCAATTAACATCAATGTTAAAATGCATTTTTTGAGAGTTTCTTAACGAAATTCCATTTTTTTGGATTGTACAATGTGTGACAGCAGTACTGCCTTAGGAAAATTCAAAACTTACAAAAAATTATTTTTTTCACTTCCAGAGTACCCCATGCAAACATCCAGTAATTGTCCTTCAAGATGTTGCATTTACGGATCTTCATGCCCTCGTCGAGTTCATCTATCACGGTGAAGTGAACGTTCATCAACGCTCATTGAGTTCCTTTTTAAAGACAGCTGAAGTTCTTCGTGTGTCTGGTTTAACACAACAACAGGCTGAGGAGACTCACAATGTATGTGTCATATTTTATTACGTCTTAATTATTATTTTTAATTCTAACGGAACTTCCTTTTCATTTTCTCATCTCTGTTGATGCACAAAATTACAAATTTACAGTTAGCTCAAGTACAAAGTATGGCACAACCTGGTGGACGAACACCATTGAATCATCATCAAAGTTTTACTGATAAGTTGGTTGAGGAGGCACTACAATTTCCACATGGTGCATCACCTCCACCTCATTTGAATAATATGCATAATCCATCAGGTAAGCTTGACCAAAATTAAATTTTTACACATCGAAATTAATTCATGAACATAATAAAAATCCACTTTCAGCTCATTCTGGCGCAACTGTCAATCAATTATTGCGTCGTGCCGCCGCCGCAGCTGCAATGAGACGTGAACGCAACAGCTCATGTCACTCAGATGATTTACAATTGAAACGTCATCGTCCAGATAGTGGACTTATGGGTCCGAACATAAATAATAACAACAACAATTTAGATATCATCAATCACATGCCACAGATTACTGCAACTGATTTCTCGACCAATATTAAGCACATGAATAACATTTCGCCACATATTAAAGATACTGATCGTTTGGATGTAAAGACACCTAATGGTGAGTATTTAAGCCTGGCAATTTGACATTGCCGATCCTCAGAGCAATCAAGCCTAATAAAAAAAGTTTCTGTTATGCTAGGCAACAATAACAATACATTGAGCACAAACAATAACAATCCAAACAGTAACAACAACAACTTAAAAGAGACAATTAACTTGACGACAAACGGCAATGGTGGTGGAAGTTTGGGATCAACAACAGACAAGGAGAGTTTGACGCCATCACCTTCAGCACGATCAACAGATGATGTTAAGACGGAACCGATGGAATTAGTTAGTAACAGCATTAGTCACGAAGATGAGCATAGTAATGATTCAGTTGTTGACGCCGATCGACATTCGAGTAATGGAAATGAGTCAAAGGGACCACTTAGGTAAATATTTTTAATCGGGGATGTGGTCAGATGTGGGAGATTGGATTGGGTGTTGTGTATCCAATGTTAACCAATTGCTTGATAAAAAAATATATCGAAAAAATTTCATTCGGCATCTGATCATGTGCCTGATACTTTATATATGAAAAAAATGTTATGATAACTGTGCACATAAAGATTAAAATATTTCAGTGGATCACACGAGGATGACATGGAAGCAGGAAGTATTCACAATCATACAGCACCTCCATTTCTAATGTCACCGAGCGATAAACTCTTCCCTCCACCTGGCTCATTCAACTTCTCGATGGCTGCTCTTACTGATCCAAATGCTCTTGCTAGTGAGTACTATTTTGGTATGACTTCTTTGCAGTCTTTTGCTGGAAAATTTTGAGAACTAAAGTTCTCGAAATTTTCATTAAACAAATGATTAAATTTGATTTAAAAAAATCTAAATTATTTTTTTCTAATTTGCTTTCTTGTAGATTTCAACTCAATGCAAAATGCCGCTGCTGAACTGGCTGGATCGCCTCAAGGTAAGACAAGATTTTTCTCTCACATTTTACTTCTTTTTTGATTTTAAATTTTTTATAAATTTAATTTTTTGATTTTGAAATATACATAAAAATATTTTTTGGAATTGAATAGAACAACAAAAGAATCACTTTTTGATTTTTTTAACAAAAATAAATTACCAAAAAATAATTTTACCCCCATCCACGGTCGTTTGATTAAAAAAAATTCAAAAAACAAAAACGATTGAAATTATCCAACCATTTCATGAACAAAAAAATATGAACAGTAATAATAATAATATTATTAATCCAATTATTTTATATACAAAATTTACCTTCTCACCTGAATTAATCAGTTATATAGAAATCAAAATTTATGAACCCCCCTTTTAAATACCCCCCAATTTCCCAACCCCCTTTTCCCCCTATATACACAAAAGTTAAATAAAAACTCATTAATGGTGATGATGTTTTACAACAACAACAACAAGAGGAAATGAGGAAAGGTCTTGAAAAATTCATTTTTTTATGGTCGAAACTTTTCTGTCGCAAAAAAATAAGACAAATTTTTTAAAATTTTGTGGCATCTCGATGTGATTTTCATTTTAGTTACATTTAATTAGATTAGAAATTCATCAGCAATGCAGACGTACAGATCAATTGCTTTTTGGTATTTTATCGATGGTGTTTTATAATTTTTTATTCGCTTCAAACAAAATAGAACAGAAAATTAACAGAAAAGTTTCAGATTGACATTCGTATTGAAAAGACCTTTCCATCAATTTCTTCTTCCAAATTCCTTTGAATCAAATAAAAAAATAATAATTTTCGCTTCAGAAATAATTTTCAAAACGAAAAACATTATCAACAAATCCGTCCAAAAATTTGAAATAATGTTGTTGAAAAGAAATCCGAAACATACATGCAAATTTTTTAGGTATTATGGTATATATAAATATTTAAGGCTTCCGGAAATAAAATAAACACCTTTAAGGAGAAAAACAATTTTTTTTAAATTTTCCCAAACTATTTAATATTTACTACTAAAACCAATAAATAGATCTAACCCATGGACCGCTAAGACAACAGTTACTTATTTAGATACTAATTCAATTCTAACCTCATTTTTCTTTAATATTTACTTGGTGAAAAAAATACATTAACTTCGTAATAGATGATCGAGATTGTTCCTTAAATTTTTATTGAATTATTGTGAATCAAATAACTTTTTGTGAATATGGTGTGAAATTTGTATTCCTACATAATTGGCAGATAATAAATTGAAAACAACGACCTACACTCATGTGAGAATAGGAAAGGATATTGTCTGATAAAAATTGGTTTTTAACCTTGAATATTGACCATTTTTTGGTTATTATTTAAAAATATATATTTTTCATCTATTTTAAAATAATTTAAATTAAAAAAAAATTAAATAAAATTCAAAAAAAAATTAAATAAAATTCAAAAAAAAATTAAATAAAATTCAAAAAAAAATTTAAATAATTTTTTTCACATTTTCGCCACTTTTTGGTATTTTAAACATCAGACAATCCTTAAAGACAAACTTCATTCAGACCTTTTTTTCATCCTACAATCTAAAGATTTGTGATGACAACGTCCTATTACTCTTCTAGTAAAAATCAATTGG
Source organism: Chironomus tentans (assembly GCA_963573255.1). Taxonomy (NCBI): domain Eukaryota; kingdom Metazoa; phylum Arthropoda; class Insecta; order Diptera; family Chironomidae; genus Chironomus; species Chironomus tentans. The sequence continues at coordinate 41,673,986 of OY754303.1, forward strand.
GGTTACCAATTTATTGAATAAAATAACTGGAATTCTTGTTACAATAATTCACGTGTAGCATAATCACATTCAATAATTCAGATAATAGAATTACATCAACTATGAATGGGTTGCTCGATTTTCAATAAAAAAAATCACATCATTATATAAGGGAAGGACTAACTTCGTCTTCCTCACGTAGACAAGAAAATAATACAAAATTTCATATCATATTCAAAATATCACGTATTCCAATTTATATGTCCTGTAAAATATTCATTCGACCATTCACAAAAAAATTATTATTGAAAATTTTTTTTATTAAGACGCAAAAAGATAATAATAAAAACTTAAGGAATAATAACGAATAACCTAACAAACAAAACAGAAGAGGAAATTTATTAAACAATCAGAAAAAAAATATCTAAGGTTGAGGTTACTTGTTTCCACTTGAAAAACTCTTTTGAATTTCAAAATAGATAAAAAATTGAAATAATATAAAAAATCTCTTAAAAATCTTTCAACTGTCTCGAGTAAAATAAAAGTAATGAAAAAACTGTCTTCGATAGCTGTAGCAACCTGTCCTCGAAATTTAGAATTTATTTTTCGCCTTAAGTTTGTCTCAATTCTATGACTGACTCTATTAAGCTCTCTGTCTCACCTACTTCTACTGTCTTTCTTTCACTCTCTGTCTCTCGTAATGTTATTTTATAGAATAATCTCCAGGATATTGATGACTTTTTCAGCTAGACTTGAATTTATTTTTGTGGGATGTTTGGGGTCGATTTTATTTATAGCCAACATGATTGACTGGGAATTCGAAGATGTCAGGCACTATGGCTATCAATGGCATAGCAAGGGGGGGGGGGGGTGAATGGGTGGAACTTCACCCCTTTTCTAGGAACAATGGCTCAAATCGAATTTCTGGCTACACTGCTGAGGAATATTATATACTTTCCAGCTACTGTTGACTTTGTGGATCGATTTGGGATAATTGTTAAATTTTTGAGGACTCTTTGGTATACTTAGAATCAGGAGCGAAGTGAAGAAAGGGGGAAGGGTTGGGTTTCGTCAAAAACAGAGTAAAAATCAAATTATTATCAAAAATATTTCCAAGAGGATTGAAATGCTAGCGTAATGAAATGAAATTTAAATGTTTTTAAAAAGCTCTTGTAGATTGAAGAAACCTTTCACCAGTGGTGTAGCCAGAGGGGTCTATTTGTGGATTTCCACCCTCCTTTCGAAAAAAATTGTCTCAGCTTTGATAATTTTGTGCTTGCTCTCACTTTTTATCGGTTCTATAATGCAGAATCAAGCTAGAAAAACTATAAGAATCTTCTTAGAATCTAAGCTTTGAGTAACTTAAGGTTGCATAAAAATTGCATAAAAATCTTCACATTTCTAGGTTTTTCCTATGAAAACTGATTAAAAACATCTTCAAATCCAGCTGTATCAGTCATCAATTATCCGGGAGGCATTGAATAAATTTCAAAGGTCCAGTGCATAAAAGCAAAATATTTATTTTGATAAATCTACACACATAAATATTTATATATACCGAAATATCCATTGACTTTGTCCAATTTACCAAAAGACAAATGAACCATAAAGAAGATAAATTTGTGATAAAGGAATCACCTATTTCTCTGTCTCTCTCTCACTCTCTTACTCTCTCACTTTTTTTTGTATCTCCTAAATAAAAATTAAAATAATTCGCTGAAAAAAAAATCTCTGAAAGACATTTTTAAACAAAATATTATTTGCAAGATCGCAAAACAACCTAACTTGAAAAAAAGGATGAAATATCGATGAGAAAATGATTACACATAAATCCTTATGTGTCTCTCATACACATACATACATACATTAATTCGATTAAAAATTGGATATAAAATTATAAACAAGGATTGGATGTTTACAGAATTCGATACAAAAAAAGATATAATAATATAAACATTTTATTAATCAGGAATAAAAAAAAATTGAATGAGTTGAAAGAAATTGATATTTAATGAAAAATATGAAAAAAAGTCGTATCCACCATGCAATTTATTTGATTTGACATCACAAAAAAAAGAAATGAAAAAAATTTAAATTTAATTAAAAACAAACTTTACCGTGAATTGGTTTTGTGTGCTAATTTATTCAATGTATAATTCGTAATTTATCGTGTCATCGTCGTGTTATGTGTGTTTAAATATTTAACTATGTTTTTTCGTTTTTTTATTCTTCCTACCTCAAAAAAGTCATACCTTTGTCTGTCTCTATCTCTCTCTCTATTTCTTTATTATTTTAAGTTTTCATTATCATTTTTCATTTTTTTATAAATGAAAAATTGAAATTTTTCTCATTTTTTTGTTTTTATATAATTTTTGGTTTTAATTGCCTAACTGTCATGAACTTTACTTTGATTATGTATAGTGAGATATATATCTATCTCTCTCTATCATTCTCACTCACTCTCTCTTTCTACTGTTTGAAATATATTTTCTCTAACTCTGAATAACGTCTACTTACCAATGAACTTACTTGTATGGTTTTTCTATCAGAAAAAAAATCTTCCATGAGAAATAAATTCTCAGCTAAGGAATTGAATCAATTTAAATTATGAGCTTGTATACTTGCTCAGTTATAGCTCGTATATTGGCATAAATCCTCTATAAGCTATTACTCTATACTTTACTTATAATTTATTGACTTTCCCAATTGAAAATGAAGAAATATAGGTCATAGTGTCCCGTTTTAAATTTTTTATATAATTTAGAATAGGAATAAATTAAATCCGTCCTTGAAATCAGTGCCTAAAATATTCTTATACTTTCTATAAAAAAAATAAACCAGTTTCGAGACAGTGTCGCAAAAAAAAGGTTTATAGTTATTTCTCAAGGAGAGTTTCAAGGTGATTCTATGGGATTTTTAAGCAACTAAATTTCAATTTCTCGACAATTTTTCGTTAGTTAACTTAAAGTCCTTGAAAGAATTCAGTGCCTCTCGTAAAAGCTTTTGCATTGGCCAGATTCAATCTAAAATTAGTTATTATTGACCAAAATCTTCTTCTGTCTTCCTGTCTTCTTCTCTTTCGCCTCTCGCTTTCTATTTTTGAAAGTTCCAACAATTTCTCTGAATAAAACAAAAAAAAAAAATTCTACAATGAAGAGATGCATTTGATTTGATTAGAAATTAAAATAATTGTAACAAAAAAATTAATTAGTGACAAAAATTTTTTTTTGTAAAAAATAATAAAAAATTGGTTATAAAAATTGATTATAAAATAAAAGTTTAAAGAAATTATGAGCAGATAATGAACAAAAGAATAAGAATAAAAATTATTTACGCAAATGTTTCTCTTGAACATGCCAAAATATTTGTCATACAATTTTTTACTATTATTAAAAATAAAACGTGGAAACAGTAAGCAATATATTTTGTGTACTGAAAATATATATTATTTTTAAGATGAGTCGTTGTACATATATGAAAGTTTATATACATTATTTTACACATATTAATAATTTTATACAGACATTTTTAAATTTTAATCTTAATTTTTAATTAATATTAATATTGTTTGGAGCTAAAAAATTGTAAAAATTATGTTTAATATATTTTTGAATTGGGATGACTAAGTGGAGATGGAAATTTTGCTGAATTGAAAAACTACAATAATAATTTTATTTTTGAAAAGATTTTGAATAAAAATTTTAAAATTTTAAGTTTTTTAAATATTTTCTTGATAAGGTTAAAAAATTACTTTTAAAAAAGTTAAAAACTTAGAACTAAATTTTAAAAAATTCAAAATTTAAAAAAATTCAAATTTTAAAAAATTCAAAATTTAAAAAAAATATTTAAATTTTTGTCAACCTTTATTTTAAATATTTAAATAAATCTCCAGCAAAGTTTCAATCTCCATAATCGAAGGTTCATCAATAAGATGAAAATAAAATTTCTAAAATATTTATGTTGAAATAATTCGGCAAAATTGAATTTAAAACTGCAACTTAAGCCTCAAAACAGCCTCTTTTAAATTCAATTCTCACATGAGTCATAACATTTATTCATTATTTTGTGTGATTTTTATTTCCCTCAAAATTAAATTAATTTATATAATTTTTTTTAAAAAAAACCCTGCAAAAATTCATCAAATTTATTTTTGTGAAGAATAGAAAAGTTTGAAAAAACTCGCAACATTCCATTTCATTAACAAGCAAAATTTCGAATAATAATCAACGTCAATAAAAGTCACACAGATGTATAAAAATATATAAATAACAAAACTATCCGGATCAACAGAAAAAATTGGTCATATTTTAAGTATTTGTATAAAGATAGACAAATTATTGGAAAAAGGTTACACACACGAACAAAATCGGAGCTTTAAAAAATTGTACAGAAATTCCCCCCTCAAAAAAGAAACCAAAATTGTGGAAAGGAAGAATATTTTTATATAACGTGGTGATGGTGATGATTGGCTAATTAAAACGGTCGTTTACCTCTTAATTCTCTACTTTGTCTCCTTTTTCTCATCCACAACAAACAAAATTTTTCATATTTTTTGATTGCCATTTCAAATTAATCCTTTTTAAAAAAAATTGGCAAAAAATAAATAAACAAAAAAAAATTTAACAAAAAAAAAGTTCCAATCATTCCAAACTTTGATGACGTCACCATCTCTTGCAGCTTCCGGTGGCATTTCATCAACACCTGGTGGCACATTAACTGAAGACTTTCGATGTGATCCATGCAACAAAAATCTCTCATCACTCACACGACTAAAGCGTCACATTCAGAATGTCCATATGCGACCAACAAAGGAGCCCGTTTGTAACATTTGCAAGCGCGTCTATAGCTCACTAAATAGCTTAAGAAATCATAAAAGTATTTATCATCGTAACATGAAGCAGCCAAAGGTTGAAACAAAAGATGATGGCAACAGTACGGGCTCCATTCGAGCGCCTAATTATCCTTTCTTTCCAATCAATCCGCGCACCGCTTAAATTAATGATGAACAAAAAATAATAATAATTTAAAGAAAAACTTTTTGTGTTTGTGTGAAAAACAATTTTAAATTTTCCATGATTTTGATGAAAATAATGAATAGTGCCATGAAATATTCAACATACGTACATGAAAACTATGGTACACAATTCAAATGAAAATTAATATGCACTTAAAAGCCATAAACTCTTTTTAATGAACAAGATTTCTTTTTTAAAGAATTAAAAATCGCACAAAAAAAAGCTCCACACAACGAACTTAAAAGCGCTTTGATATTAAGCTACTTTTGACAAAAAAAACTTAACCTGAATAAATTAATTAAGAAAATATCACAAGTTTATATATCACAAGTCCAATTATTATATTGAGGAAAACTTTATATTACCATTAGATTATAGGCAAGTTTTTTTTGAGGTTATTTGTTTGTTTTTATTTTATATTTTTTTCATTGTTTTATTTTTATTATCATATAAATTAATTATTAACGAATTTAATGAATCTTAAGTCCCCCCAAAATAATGATTGTTTCTGGGTATTTTAATGAAGATTTTATTGAGAAAGATATTTTTGGGGATATATTCAGGTAGCTGTAGATTGGCTGCTTAATTGGGAAATTTTAGAGAAAAAGCTATTTAAATTTGTGAACAACTGAGTCTCAATTGCTTTATATAAGTTCAAAAAAAATAAAGATGAAGGTTTCATACTTATAAACCCTGGCCTTAAGCATGAATCTCTGAAATTTTATTAAAAATGGTAGAAATGATGATAGTTTCAATAAACACATCAACTTGCTGGACGATCAGCTTCAGAATTAAAATACTAAATTAAGATTTCAATAAATTTCCCAAAAAATCTTTATCATTTGACATTATATAATATTTTCAATTAAAAATTCCCGAAATCTCAAACAAATCTTCATCATAATCCCCAGAAACACATAAAGACACATTCGTGTAAATAAATAGTAATGACAACTTTCCACAATCTTTCTTAAATCTCTCTCATCTTCCACTATTCTCAAAGAATTATCAAAAAAATTTACTATTTCTCCTCTTTCTACTTAGACAATTTTTAAAACAGAAAAGTTTTTTAATAAAAAATAGTCATTTTTGCTATGATTTTTAATTTTAAAGAAATATATGCAACATCAAAAACTTACTATTATTAAGAGATACTTATGGTGCAGGAAGTTTTTAGAACAAAAAAATTAAAAATTTCTACTTTAAGGTTAGTTTAAATTAAAATAAAAGAAATTAAACAAAAATACAAAAAATGACCAGTTAAACTTGAAATTATTAAGCATAAATATAAAACTTTTTTAACATAAAATTTTAATATCACTCAAAATATCACTGGATTTGGTCCAGACAACATGTTCGAATTACGAATGAACAAATTTGTAAATTATGAAAAGTTAAATTTGACATTAAAGAGTTTTTGATAAAAATAAGGAAAAATATGTTGTTTGACATTTTTTTGGAGATTCTTCGGATTTTTAGAAAAGTTAAAGAATTTTTGAAGTTTTTTTAAAAATAATTTCATGAAACTTTAAATTTTTTATTAATTTTTCTAATGGAAATTTCGAAAAATTCCTACAAAAATATTTCAAACAACAACGAAAAAATTTCACAATTAAAAAAAATCACGAAAAGTTCAAAAAATCATAAAAATTTAACTCCAAACAAAGTTTTTCGAACAAAAATTTATCTTTTCTTAGGAAAAAAACTAAAAAAACTTTCTTTTAAGCTGACTTATATTGAAAAAATTTCTATCAGAACAATAAATACCTTTTTATTGCTTGATGCTATGAATATTCAGCACACATACACTATATTATACGCATTAGCTTTACATAAATAAGAAATAATATTTTTCTACAATAAAACAACAACAAAAAAATCATAAAAAAATAATTCAACAAAAGAATTTAAAGGAAAAACTTTAAAAAATCTGACTTGTTCGCCAAATTGGAACCAATCGGTTATGAAAACTATTTTTTTAGCTATGAAAAATGGAATGTTGAGCCAATTTTTACTTTTTTCTCACATATTTTTTTACTTTACTATATTTTTTAATGATAATGGAATGCAAGTTTTAAATTTTTATAAAACAAAGATGAATTTTTAAGCTTTTTATTTACAAAAAAGATAAATTTTAGGATTATGAGCAAATTTGATGAATGTGCTTGGTGAATTTTGCAAGAAAAATGATTAAACATAAGCAAATAAGAGTTTTTAATGCGTGAAAAATTTCAAAAAAAAATTAAATTTAATTTTCTTTATAAAAATCGTCAAAAATATCTTCAATTAACTCGTAAATTTATTAGAATTAATGCTTAAGCATGGTTTTACATTTTTCAAATGAAATTTTATTCCTAAAGTAAACATTTTGTTAAGATCATCCTCAGGGGCTTCAAGGTTTTAATATTATCAAATTTTATTTCTTCATCTTCTTACATTTTTTAAACTTTTTCATAAATTATTCCAAAATTATTTAATTTTTTTTTCTCTTAACTTATTTTTAAATCATTTTCTTGCAATTTTCAATTTCAAAAAGCCAACCATCATCAAATTTTTAAAAATTTCTGAATGCACAAAAGAGCCAAAAAACTTTATTTTCTAAGAATTTCATAAATTTTACGTTGGATTGCCTAAGTAGTAAATTTTTTTCAAATATATTTTTTAACTTTAATTTATTTACACAACTTTTTTTATACTTTTTTTCTTAACCCACATTTTATTTTGTTGATTGCCTATAAAAAGAGTAAAAAAGGGGCTGCATTGGGATTGGAGACTGCAAAAAACGAGTAGTAAAAAAAAGAATGAATGAATCTCGTGAAGAAAATCGAGAAAATAATAATAACCAAAAAATGGAGACATTAGTGACAATAAAACTATTTTTATTTTTCTAATTTTTAAAATTTGTGTTTTTTCTTTGTTATCCTTACAATTCACAAATCATTCGCTATATAATCAGGCCATAATAATTGAACATCCAAAAAAAAATTTTGTTTCAAAATTAATTGAAAAAAAAAATCTTCGCACTCCCAGGTGGACTCTTTTTTAATGGATATACGTTAAATTTCAAAATTCAACGTTCGGTTGTAAAAAAAATTCCATTCGAACTTATGTTTTTAAGTTAATTTATTTTCAATTGGTTCCAATTTTTGTGAACCCGTTGGATATTGTTGCATTTACCCTTATTTGTACAGAAAAAAAATCTTGATTAATTTTTTTTATGTTTTTAGTTCTGTTTTTGAACATTTTTTATTTTCTACCATAAAAGTTATGTGTTCAAAAAATAATTATTTACAAAAAAGGAATAAAAAATTTTTTGTTGCTAAAATTTTTTTTCGTTTTTTACTTTAATTTGAGATGATAAAAAAAATTAAGTTGAGAAACCAACCATCACTTGATATACATCACATGATATACTTATTTATATATAGTGTAATAAACCAATTCCCGTATAAAGTTGATTTGTAATTTATATATTTTTTCATTAATTAAATTTTTTATTTTTTTCTTTTCTTTTAATTTTGACGATGAAGAAGAAAAAAAGTTATTCAAAATTTTCTTTTTAATTTATAATTTTTTGGCAGAAACAAAATTTTTTTAAAGGTGCTTACGAATTTCTCAAAATTTTTACAATCAAAATTCCAACATTCTACAATTTTACATGATAAATTGGTCGAGAATGAAAAATAAAAAGCCTGGGTAGCTAAAAAGCTATAAAAAATTATCACTTTCTTTCGGAAAATGTCAAAATTTTTAACCATCAAAATTTTTTCACCATCAAAATTTTTACAACAAAATTTATTCAAAAAAAAAAGTTAACGAAATGAAAATTAATATTTTGTTTATAACGTCTTACAACCGCCACAATCGACTTGGATTTATACAATAAAAAAAATTTAAATAAATCAAACACGTCTGAAGCCTGAAAAAAAATACCAATAATTTTTTTAATGTATAAAACTTTTTAATTTTATTTTAATTTTAACACAAAAAATAAGTTTTTAGTCACAAATGTCCCTAAAATTATTATTATTTTTCTTTATTTCCCGGTGCCGTTCCACCGATGCTCTGCGTACTCTCAAACAAATAATTTTGTACTGAAAATATCAAATAAACACACAAATAATGTTTAAAAATTATTTCGGGAACTAACTTAAACTTGGGATACGGGATGACTTCCACACGCAATCAAAACAAATAAAAATCTAAATTGAATGATTTAAAAATGAAGGAGTTGGAAGTCACGGAGGGAATGGAAATCATGAAAGTGGTGGAATCCTATCAAATCGCTTATCATTGCCCCTCCCGTTGACGGCATGTCATCGATGTGATGTATGCGGTAAGCTATTAAGCACAAAACTCACACTTAAGAGACACAAGGAGCAGCAGCATTTACAGCCCCTCAACAATGCCGTGTGCAATTTATGTCATAAAGTTTTTCGCACGTTAAACAGCTTGAATAATCACAAAAGCATTTATCATCGTCGACAAAAGCATCATCTGTACTCAGCACATCCATCGTCACAGACTTTACCACCGCATCATCTTACACAACTCCCGCAACCAAATGCGGCGAAACTTGACTTCATGTGAACTGCAAGGATGAGAAGATTCAGCATGTGTGAAGATTTTTTGCAAGACAAAATCTTTTATTAAGATACAAATTGGAAGAAAAAAATTGCAAAAATGATTTTTTTTTGCCTCCCTCAAATATTCATTTTCACATTTAATGCATGTGTTTAGTATCTCCTTCCTTTATGCTACCCCTCGCCTCACTATTATTATATTTATCATAAATTATGTTATTTTTTCACTATATAAACATTTTACATCTTGGCTCGCGATCTTCATTTTTATAAAATGATAAAAAATGCTATTTAGAATATCAAAATTTAGAATTTGGGGATTTTGAGTGATTTTTTGCTGATCAATTTTTGATTAATTTGACCTAGATTGTTGAATTAATTAACCTTGATCAGACAAGTTCATCTCAAAATGCTCCCCAAAAAATATTTAAATCGGATGAAAAAAAATTTATTCATTTTGCAAAGAAAAACTGAAAAATGAGGAACTGCTAATTATTTTTTTACTAAAGACGCTTTTAAAAATTACCTAAATTGTGATTAATTTAATGAAAAAAACTTATATGAATATATTTTTTGTTTATTTTTCTTGTTTTTAGTTGGAAATTTTTTTAGTTTATTTTTTTTAGCTAAATACTCAATCAAAATTATTATTTTTTTGTGTAACTTAGGCAAAAAATGCTATTTGTCGGAAGGATGGCAAGGGTTTGTGATTGATGAGATTTGAGACAAATTTGAGGAAATTTTTAAATTTAAGATTTTTGAATTTTTTGAAAATTTCTTAAAATTTTCAATTTTTTTTTAAATTTTGAGGATTTTTTAACAGTTTTCTAAAACTTTTGTTTAAAAATTTCTTTAAAATTCCTAAAAATCTCAATTCTCATCATCACATGACCACCCCAACCTAACCTTTTCGACTTTTATAATTATTACTATTATTTTTATATTTTTGAGAACTGCTATTATTTTTATATATGCATAAAAAAAGCAAATGAATGAAAAATTCCAATGAAGGCTAATATCGAATACCATTTTTAAATTAAATTTTTTAATTTTATTATTTTAAATGTTTCTTAAAACATTAGAAGAAAAAAATGAGTTTTCATAACCAAATTTTTAATTTAAAGACGAAGAAAAAATTTCCTTTTTTCGCTAGATTTACTATTATTTATTTTGAAACAAGCAGCATGAAACTATGTGAAAAGTAGCGGACTAGAATTTTTTTAATATTCCGTTACGTTTTCAAGCATTATTGTATATTTTTTTTCTTATTGCATCAAAGCTCGCCCTGAGCTTTCATTACTATTATTTTCATACGCATAAAAAATGAAGTAGAAAAGTAAAAAAAAATGAAAAGCAAAATTTTGAGGAAAAGATTTTGTTCAAAAAAGCTCTAATTGACAATAATTATACTGTAATAGAAGTGAATAATTTTTTTAAATAAGTAATATCGATGACTGCACATCAAATTAATAATGTTGTGTGAAAAATAAGAAAAATATGTAAATAATGTAATGTTTTTTCTTCCATTGAGGATTTTTTGGTGGTGTTTTGTGGCTGATTTAGGCTGATTTTCGGTCAATTATTGCAACTTATTGTCTATTTTGCAGACCAACTTTTATGATTATAGCCTCAATCTTCCACAAAAATCGTCAAAAAATCCACAAAATATTTAAATTAAAAAATTACAAAAAATTGAAATTTATGGAAGAAAAATTCCACGAAAAAAAGTACAAGGACATAAAAAAATTCGAGCATTTCAGATTTTTTAAAGCTGGTTACTTGCCAATAACTTTTATTATTTCAAAAATCACAAAGTAAAAAAGAAATGAACCTAAATAACGAGAAAAAGACGATATCAATTGCATTTTTGATATAAATTGAAGGCATTTAATTACTTAAAATGAATTGCTTTTATCATTGTTGAAGTTATGATTGAAATTGAGGCTATTTCAGACTTCAGTTTAGAAGTTTTATAGAAAAATTGATAAATCATAAGAAAGCGATGATAAAAGTTGATGAAAATGACGAGAAAAAAAATTAATTGTGGATATTTTAAGGAAGTCATTTTAATTTTGAAAACTAAAGCATTGATTTAAATTTTCATAAAATTCAAAATTTGAGCAACTTTTATTAAAATATGTTAGATTAAATCTCTCTGAGCTATGATAAATTTATGAGTTGAAAAATGTTGCTTAAAATTGAAATCGCTTCATAAAAAATTAATTTTCCCTAAAAAACTCTTCAGAAAATAAAATTTCTATCAAAATTCTCTAAAATGCAGAGTAAAATCTCATCGATCTTCTTACTAAATCCATTGCATTTTGTTCCCTACAGTATTCACAATTTTATTTTTACTGACTGTTTAGACGAGTAATAGACTAAATCACAACAACTATAACATCAAGTAAACTACAATACTGACAAAAACTGACACACCAAATGCTAATGTGTTTAATATATTAAAAATTGGATCCAAAAATTCAAGCAACACTAAATTAGAACAAGATATTCGGCAAATGCTGATAAGCCAAAACTTTATGGCTACAACTGCCAAGAAAATGTCACAAATTGATGCTAAATTATTAAATTTCTGTGTTGCTGAAAGCCCCGTCGCATTAATGATTGAAAATGTGAATTTTTACCAAGATTTCTTTATTCGCGTTTAATGAAAGGAACTCCTTGTACTTATAAGAGAAAAAAAATTAACAAATTTTTGCTCAAAAAATAAAGATGAGCTCAAAAACCATACAAAAAACTATTTAAAAAAATGAAGAAAAATGTTCTTGCCAGATGCAAATAAAACAAGTCTTTAATTCTTAGATGTTATGTTTAAAAAATTAATAATGCTATGACTAAAATGTATCGCAATTTGTATTAATTATTGTGATTAGCAAATGAGAAACAATTATTGAAAAGATGAATTACAATTAATTAACATTTAAAGAAAATTATGTAAAACGAATGTGATCTGAAATTTTTTAAAAATAATTTAAAGAAAAAGCAAGCAAAATAAGAGACTGGGTGGAATTAAAGGTTTGAAATGCTGCTTAGTGGATGAAAATTTGGATATTGTGAATTTTTGAGAGCGCGGATCAGTTCCGATGGATTGATTCAGTGTCAATTGATTTAAATGCTAAATCTGGATTTTGTCCATGATTTTAAACCATTTTATGGATTAATAAATTTGCAAAAATAATTAAATTACTCAAATTCTCAAATTCACATATGAAAAATATCAATTTTCAATCCTAACCAGTAAAATTTCAAACCTTTCAATCCCCAGTCACGGCACTGTATAAAATTGTGCCTAAAAATTTGACTTTTGCTTAGTAAAAGTTGTCAAAAAAATCATCAAGAAAAAGTTTTTCACAAAAAAATTTCATTTTGATTTAATTTTTCATTTTTTAAATTCAAAAAAGAAAAATTTCTTTCGTTATTTTTTAAACAATTTGTGATCGTCTAAAAGACTGAAAAAAGTGAAATTTCGATGAATGCATTAAAAAACACGAACCCAATTAGGAGAACTATTTAACAAAAAAAAATATACAATTTATGGTATAAACAAATTGAAAAAATTTAACTAATTTATTTTTGACCTTATTTTCTCATTTTTGTATGAAAAGAAATTAAATAATTAAAATTAGGCGCTTAGCGAATATATTTAATCAAAAACAAAATTGATATGTGAATACTAAATATATATATTATGAAAAATTGGCCTCCAAAATTTGTGAAATTTGAAAAGTCTGAAACATTCGTTTAATACCAAAATCTTTTTTAGAAGAAAATTTGATGAATTATGATGGAACGAAGATGACGATGAATTTTTTCTTAATTATATATTATATACAAATTGAGATAATTAGAAATGTGGATTCTTTTGGATTTTGGAAGGGAAATGTGTTGAATTTTTTGAATTTTTCAATTTAATTAATTTTTCAAAATTAAAAATACTAAAAAATCTATTTTATTCTGATAAAGCTAAATTCTATATTAATATTTTTTGATCTTAAATTTAAAATTTAAATAAAAAATTTAAATTGTTTTGAAAATTTAAAAAAAAAATGAAAACTAAATTTTAAAATTCACCAAAAAATCGATTGAAATTACAAAAATTCAAAAAATTTCCCCATCAAACCCCCCTAAAAATCCACAACTTGTAAATTAATATAATAATTCGTGAATCTATTAGAGAAAAAAACACAACAAATGAGAATTTTTTTCTGTAAGAAGAGCTTCTTTAATGGATACATAAAAAATTAAATTAAATTAAATATAATAATTTTGCTATATCTTAATTGAATCTTTCGGGCTATAATAATTTCAAAGATTTTTTTATACGTTAAATAAATTAAAGAAAGTAAAACATAGAAATATTTTATTTTATTTTTATTGCTTTATTTAAGTGCATTTACGTACACATTAAATTAATTATTAATTTTTCAATTAATTTCCTTTGTTTTTTATTTGCAATCTATCGATGCATTTTGCATTTTTATTGCTACAGAAGAAAAAAATGTTTAAATTATTTTTTCTGTACAATTTTTATCCATTCTCATTAATTATTTAATTAATTGTCGTTTTGTCTCTCGAGATGCATTCATGTGTGCATTCATATATTGTGATACACTGAAGAGAAATTTACGTTTTTCGGCAATAAAACTTTTATATTGTGATTTTTTTTAGTATTTAAGGAAATTTAGTGATCTTTTAAGTCTGATGAGGGGTTTAAATTGAAAATTATGTTGAGGCTTAAACATTTTGGAATCTATTTTGGCTAGTCGATGAAAATTTTGGACTTTTTGATTACTAAAATTTAAATTTTAAGAAGTAATTAATAAAAGTCGGACTGAAAATTTTTAATATATATTTTTTGAAATTTTTAAAATTTACTTAAATCCACATATTTTAATTAAGTATGATGGATAATGTGGAGTCTAGTCTTGAAATTTATTGACTTTTGGTTTAAAATTTCAAAATTTAGTATTTATTTTTATAAGTTTTTAAAAACTTGAACTTAAACTCAAATTTTCATCCATTTTATTTTTCATAAAAGAATTCAGAAAAAATCTCTCAGTGTACAAATCCATACCGCATAAATGAAAGCATTTTTATTGCCCGTTTTAAAAAAACAATATTCAGGATTGATTAATTACGATAAAGTGGAGACATTATGCATTTAGAAATGACACCGACTGTCATTGAGACTGACTTTAATGTGTCTGCATTTTAATGTTAGCATAAAAAAATTTCTCTCTCTCCCAAAAATTTATAAAATATAAAAAGCTCATGAGGATATTGAAAAAAAATGCAACGATAGAATGCAATTGTTATTTTTGTAGCTGAATTTTTTTATTTTTATTTTTTTCATTTTTTACCAATTAATATAAATATATATACATATAGAGATATATAGAAATCTATATATATTTTTTCAATCATGAAAAATCAATTGTTTCACCTTCATATATTCAATATATTCATCCATTTATTTTTATTATTATTATTAATTTTTTTTGTTAGAGCATTCATATTCATTCTCTTTTTTGCACAGTTGTATATGCATTAAATACATAAAAAATAGTAAAAAAAAGTAAGAAGATGAAAAATAAATTTCATTTTTAATGTTTCCACTGTTTTTTCTCACTTCATTTTTTATATACAATTTACATAAATGATAACATGATGAAGAAAGAAAAATTGCTAATTAATTAAAATGAAATATGTTTATTGTAATAGTACATAGCAAATAATATGAAAAAAGGATCGTCAATAATTGAGAATTGCACACACACAAATACAAAAGATAATTTTTTCCCTATAAGTTTTCCGTTAGTAAATGAAAATACACATACACAATTATTAATAACATAACTGAAATAGTAAATAAAATTACAGAAAAAAATAATTAAAAAAGCTTTTTGTGGAATGATAATTTTTTAAATTTTTGAATTTTTTTATTTGTTTTGTTAGTAAATCTAATGGGTTAAATGAGTGAAGATTATGATTTGTTATTAAATTAATTTTTAATTTAAACCTTTTTGAAAAATTCTAAAAATTACGGAATTTAAAAAACCAAACATGAAGTTTTTAAATTTGTAAAAAACATACTTCAAAAATTTTTAATTTTATTGAAATTCAAAAATAATCTTAAGATATAAAATATAGTTCAAAAAATTACTTCCAAAACACAATAAAAATTTTCAGTGACAAAACTTAAAGCTGATTTCAACGTAGAAACATTGAAGTTGCTGTAAATTATATTCATGTCGTTGTATATTACATAAAAATAGTTACTAAAAAATATTGAAACAAAACAATTTAAAATGATGTTCATATCTCAAGATGATTTGTACGTTTTTAATTTAACAGTTATTTAAATACTCAGATTTTTTTAAATTTTTTTTTTGAAAATTTCAAGTTTTAAAAATTTAATTTTTTTAAAAATTTCGAAAACTCTAAAACAAATAAAATTTCAAATTTATTTAAAATTTCAATTTTTTAAAAATTTCAATTTTTTTTAAAAAACTTCAATTTTTTTAAAATTTTGTTTTTTCTACTTTCGATAAATTAAATAAAATGCTCAAATTTCTTGAATTTCCAGCAAAACTTCATTTAATATATTTTTTTAAAAATATTCAAAATTAATTAACGAATACGGCAATAAGTTGCAAATTAATTTTATATTAATAAAATTCATTTCAAAAACTGAATTTTAAATCATTTAGCGTACAAAAGAACTTCTCCACAGAATGAACATTAAAGAAAATTTTACAATAATTACTACGAAATAATGAAAAATAGTTCCTAAATAAAGGTGCATCAATTACAGTATACTAATAGAATAATAATCATAATTGTCACATTTTACATACAAACAATAAGCATATAGAATTATAATGAAATTTTTAAAACTTTTTCTTTTCAATTGAAATTCAAGATTGAGTTAGTTTGAATTTTGTCACTGAAGAAATTTAAAATTGATAGTTTTGGTGAGGTTTTAACTGCGTAAAATTAAATTTTTTTGGATATTTTCTTCATCTCAAGATCCATAAGAAGCAAAAAGGATGAAAATCTGCTAAACTAAGGGACAAGTTGATATAAATTTAATCCCATATTTTACCACTTTCATCTAAAAAAAACAAAACAAATCAAAAATCAAATTTAAAAAAATTTCAATCTCCACAAAAAGGCACAGAAAAAATTCATTAAATCCATAAGAAATTGAAATAGAATTAAATGCTGTATAAAAATTGAAATCTACACAACAAATATGTCACAATTTATTAAAAATACAATAGAATTGAATGAGAAATCATTGCTAATTACAGTTTATGTTGTAAGAATCTAAACTTTTAAAGAAGAATTGATGAAAATATTCACAAATACACACACAGACACACAAATACATACAAGAAGAAATATTTCAATAGATTTTTAATTAAGTAAATGAAGAAGTCAATTTGAGATCAATTTTTCCAAGGAAAATTCATGACTTTTGTGAATTTGTGGGGTGTTGAAATTTTAGAATTTTTGGTGGAAATTATTTTTATTGTTAATTGAATTTTGGAATGAAAATGACAAATTTTTAATGTTTTGAATTAAATTTGGTTTGAAATAATCAACATAAGAAAATGTTAAAAATTGTCATTACATCCAAAATTGCTGATTAACCTTAAATAAATTTTCCGTTTTAAAGATAATTTTCAACCCCAAAAAAGCCTGGAAAAAGCTTCTTCAACATTGATGATGATAATTATGAAAATGAAAAAGAGTAATGGCTATAGAATTTTAAGATAAATGCACATTAATTTCAAAAAAAACTGATGATTTAACTTTGACAGAAAAAAACAAGCAAAAAACTGAAAAAATTCTTTGTTGAATTAAAATAAAAAATCAAACAAAAAAAATTATTTTTATCAAAAATTCATAAGAAGAATAAAAATCATTTAAAAATAAATGGAAATTTATGTTAAATTTAATGCATCTTTCGACGAAATTATCGACAGAAAAAAAATCTCTCTTTACTTCTTGTGCTGTTCAGGGGATTTTTTACCTTTGTGCTTTTTTTCTCTACTCGTAATGACAATAATTTTTTATGATTTTTATTTATATTCTAGGTGAATGATGTTCTCTGCCTTTTTAACTTCTTCTATTGTCTGACTGTCTGACTTTTTATAAATCTTTTTATTTTATATTTTTTTTCTCCTCCTCTATATTAAATATATATATTTGTAATACTTACAGCCATAACAAATTTTGTTGTCAAATATTTTTGATCTTTTTGATAAACAGAATAGTTTAAGCGTTGTTAAGAGTTGTAATATGAGTTATATATACAGACTAATAATTTGTATATATGCACACTTATGTCGGGACTTTGTCTTTGTTAGGCAAGGTCAAAAAAATTTTTATTTTAGTTTGTGGGGCTTTGAGATGGAGAAATATTCTTACAGTGTTTTTTTGATGTTGTTGGGGACTGGAATGGTGAATTTTTGATAAAGAATTTTGGAAATTTGAATTTAAAATATCAATTTTTGAACTAAAAATTAGTTTAATTTATTTAATTTTGGCTTTTGCAATTTTAATAGAAATTTAGTTAAATTTGATTTTTTTTAAAATTCCTTAAAATTGCAAAAATTTCAAAATTCTGTTCAAATTCTTCTCAAAATTCAGATGTCTGTAATAATTAACAATTTTGTTCCTTTTACAGTCGATCTGACCACAAATTCTCATTCCAATTTTCTCCATTCAAAGCTCACAAAAATAATCAAAGCCATATAATAATTCCAAAATATACACTATAATTTATGTTATAGAGAGAAAAACAACAAAAAAAAATTTATTACGAAATTATTTTAATTCTTAAAATTTAATTCAAAATTCAATGAAAAATAATATTTTTAGTGGTCGGAAAGAAGCATTTATACTAAATGAAATCCTACGAGCGTCACGAGTCGAAAGTTAAAATTGTTCGATAAATCAAAATCTAAAAAAATCTATAAACTAAAACAAAATCTAAATCGAAACAAAAATTGCATCACAAAAAAAAATATTTTTTCCGTTCCAATTATTTTTCCAGGCTGTTCGCCGAAAAAACTGTTTTCATGTCAACTGTGCGGCAAAGTTTTATGCTCAAAAGCGTCGTTGAAACGTCATATTGCTGACAAGCATGCGGAACGTCAAGAAGAGTACCGTTGCATCATATGTGAGCGCGTTTATTGTTCTCGCAATTCATTAATGACTCACATCTATACGTATCATAAATCGAGACCTGGGGAATTGGATATGAAGGACATAAAATTCTTTTAGGAATCTAAATGCACATTTAATACAGATGATCACATTACGCCTCTTTCAACTTTAACTTTGCTGCCTCATGCTAGACAATTAAGACATTATCAAACATTCTCAAATTCAAGCAATTATTCTGCTGCCTCTGATTGGTCAACTTTGCTATCGTATACTGTTGATTATGATATGAGATGTTGCCATCATGTTGTCCCGTCGTCCTCATTTTATGATCGTCAAGGTTAGCTAACAAAAAAAACTCTACACACTGAAAAAAAAAATCTTAAAATTAAATCGCATCGCATTTGAAAGTTTCATCTTTCTTCTTCTTCTGCCTCCTTCTGCCTTTTTCGCTCTTTCTACTTTCTATTCTATTACTTTATTCCTATTTCTCTTCTCTTTTTCTACCTATACAAAAAATATATATATTTTCTTGAATTTTCTATAAAAAAAATTTGCTCGATTTTTCTCGCCTTTTCGCTCATCATTCTCGCTTCATCATTTTTGCTCGAAATACAAAAAAAAAATAAGCAAAAGGATTTGATAATAAATCTTGTAGTTAAATAATAATAATAATAATAATATATTGTAAGATAAAAGTTAAGTTTAAATATTATTACAAAAAAAGTTTAATTTAAAAATAAAAACATCAAGTACGGATATGAATGAATAGCTATAAACGCCATGAGAACAACCGCACATCAACTATCAACAATTTGATAAAAAAAATTCTGTCTACTTCTACCACTCTACTTCTCTTGTCTACTATCTCGTATGCATATATTTACTTATAAGTTGGTTTTTCTATCTTCTACTTATAGTCTGTAAAATATTATCGATTATTACGTAAACTATCATCTCTTTTCTCTCTGTGACATAATTTTTCTTATCGATATGATTGAGTAAAAAAAAAGTTTTAAGTAAAATAATGAGAATAAATTGTGAAAAGTTTGTGATATTTGGTGTAATATCTTTTAGTTAGAATTTGAAAATTTATAGATTTTTATTTTGCGGAATTGAAGGAATTTTAGGAATATTGTGATAGCTAGGGATACTTAAGGGGTTGTGAAATCAATTTTTTATATTATATTTAACTATTTTTTGTCATTTTTTGAAAAACAAATTCAGTTTTTCGCAACCGAAGGTTTGAAAACAAATTTTTAAAAAAATGAAAAACTTGACAAAGTAAAATTTTAAAAACAATAAAATTTTGAGTAAAAAAACTTCTTTTATTTTTCTAAAATTGTAGAATTTTTGCTTTTAAAAAATAGTTATAAATTAAAAAAAATATCTTGAATTAGTGATGTTTAATAAGTATTTTATAAAAAAAATTCCTTCATTATTCAAAATAACAATTTGAAATTTTCAAATTCTGAAAATTCAAATTTTAAAAATTTATAAAAATATTAACTAAAACACAAATTAAAAAAATTCACTTAAATTTAAAAAGTTCGTAATTTTGAAAGTAGAAAATTGATAAACATTTGCACAATGGAAATCTACTATCTATTATATTAGTATATTGAAACTCTATATTCTCTCTATTACTTACTCACTATCGTATTTACTATTCTATAGTTGACTACCTATAAGTTATATTTAAAAAAAAATACATAAAAAATAATCAAATGGAAAAAAATATCGCAATATGGGATTTATTCTCTCTATCTCACTCTATCTCACTCGACATATTGCGCATAAGTTATGAATGAATAAATAATACAATAAAAAAATCTCTCTACTACTTCTACTATAATTTTTGATTAAATGCATCTTCCGACAACTATCGTAATTAATTGGTTTATGATTATCAATTGGTTTATAATTTTCTATTGACATGATTGATCAAACTCTCTATCAAATGACAAATCTATCTTGTGAATCTTACTGAATATTTTCATTATTTTAAAAAATTTATTTTTTCAACATTCCCCTCTCAAAAAATAATTATTTATGCTGTTCCCAAAACCTCTCTGACTCTTATTTTTCATTCATTATTTGATAAAAATTTTATCCTTTCCATTGGTGTCTATGCTTAAAACTTAGAAGTAACTATGTGTTGTTTTTCATTTTTTTAATACACAAAAAAAGCTTCTTCTTGTTTTTTGTTTCCTATTTAATGATTTTTACATTCTTTTAACACAATTAACTGTGATTTTTATTTACATTTTTTTCCCTATATAAAAACAAGATTAAGATGATAAGGCTTGGAATTTTTTTATATGCTTAAAAATTGTCTGATATTTTGTGATTTTTTTTTCGATGGATAAATATTTTTGTAGCTTAGATTGATGTGAGCTTTGTGTGATATTATTGTGGAAATTATTGGATATAATGTTTTAAAAATTGAAGCTTTTTAAACAAATTCAGTGTCAAATAATTTAGTTGAGTGTATTTTATACAAAATTTAGTATGGTCTGGACCAGTGGGGTTTAAAATATCCTTCACGACACTCAAGTGTCTCGTTTTTTTTATAATAAAAATAATTTTTATTTCTGTATATTAAGTATGTACAAAAAGAAATTTAAAAATACATTTTCTTGAGGTTGGTTTTTAAGGAACCAGACTTGAAGTCTTTTCGTCACTTAGTTTTGGTTTTAGATTTGAACTGTTTTTGCTTTATTCAGAATTTTGAGCTGCAAGACGAATGTGCTCAAGAGTCTCGATTTAATGTTAAAATTCTAGGTACTCCTCGAAAAAGTTTGAAATTAGGGGTTGTTTGTAAATTCCATTACGCTTTAGGGGGGTAGGATTGAAGAATTTGTGACAAGGAAGCAAGGGATGTCAAAAAAATTGTTTTTTGCGTGACGTAATTTACAAACGACCCCTTATTTAGTTTTGAAAAATAATTAAAATTTCAACATTTAATTAATTAATTTTACCCTTAAAATCAAAGTTTAAGCTTTAATTTTTAATTTTTATTATCAAAAATCATGACCATGTCGGCCATTTTTTACCAAAAAATTCTTTTGACTAAATTCTTTAAATTTTTTATTAGGAAATTGACAAATTTGCACAAAAAATTTAAAATTTAATGTCAATTTTCTACTTAAACCAAACTAAATCATCCTCTTAGCTTCAACTAAATGGAAGATAAAGCTTAATAAGTGTCCAATTCACATCATAATCGCAAAATCACTCCACAAAAAAAATAATCATAAAAATCTCGACATTTTCACAAAAAATAAAAAAAAATCCATCCAAGCCTTATAGATAGAAATAATAAAAACTGATGTTGCATGCTTAAATGTGTTGTTTTCATGATGTTATAACTATAAGATGAACGAAAAATTAAAGGAAAAAAATCGATGGACTGATGATTGTAGTCTGTCCTCCCTCCATTATACATATACATATATTTATTTTTGGTGTTGTTGAGTTATTTTTGATGACCACATGAAATGAAATGAAATTAATGAGAAATTCAATGATGAAAAAAAACAGATGAAAAATATGTCGTTCAAGTATTTGATGTTAATTGTTTTTAAATGTAACAAATTTTTTTTAAATTTATTTTTAAAATGATCGAAAAATATCATATAAATGTTGTTGTATTTGAAGCAATGTTTCACTATAGGTAGGTACTTTATAATTTTTATTTTTTTTTCATTTATTTTTTTACAAAACTTAAAAAAAAGCTTTTAAATAAAATTTTACAGCAAAATGAAAGAAAATTTTTCGCTTAAAAATATTGAAAAAAATTAAATTCTTTTGGCTATTAGTAGAAGCACTCTGTCAATAATAAATAAATTTTACTATATTCTTCTACTCTATCTCTATCTCTTTTCTACTATCTTTCACTTCAAAATTTTTCTATAAACATTTAATAAATCTGAAACGTAAATTTAAATGCTGAATAATTAATTATTATAAATAATGATATTTTTTATCTGTTTCGAAAAGTTTCAAAAAAGTACTTTCTTTAGTCTCTTACTTTTCTTTTAATTTCATTGCTTCTTGCACGACAAAAATAATTAAAATTTAGCTTTTGAATGAATGAATTGAAAATTCTGAGAAATTTTAATGGTTATTGGTAAATAGAATTTAATACAGTTTGATTGAATTTGAACTTAAGTAAAATAAATTTTTGAAATAAAGAATTATTGACACTTGGGGTGTTAATTCCGGTGATTTTAGGAAAACTGATGACAATTGTATCTTCTTAAATTGAGAATTTTTTAAACATTTGAGTACTTAAGTAAGATTATTTATTTGAATCTAAATTAATGTTGAAATTTCTTTTTGATTTTGGATAAATTTTCATACTAGATGTGGCACTCTGCCCAATAGTCGACCTAGTTTGACCCTCAAAGTCCCCCAAAATCTGGGGGGCAAGGGGGTGGGTTGTGATTTTTTTTCTTAAAAAATCCCAAGCAACATATAATAGAAGTCATGAAAAATTCCCTGCTTAAATATCTTGAAAATTTGCTGATTTTGAGACTTGTTCCTATTTCATTAAAAGTTAAAAATCTACAAAAATCTACAAAAATTTCAAGACTTTTCAAGATTTTGTGCAATTCAGAAAAATTCTCATAATTAGAGCATTGCAATCCCGAAATTTAATCAAAACTGTAATTTAAAAAAAGTCATAACCAATTTATCAATCTCAATAAAGTTTCTCAGAACAAAGCTTTGCTATTATTGGAAAATAAAAAAATAAATATTTTTTCATACAAATTATTATGAAAATTATTTTTTTCTTTTCCATTTTTCAATTTTCTTCGAGCTACTTTCCATCAAAACGAGAAAATTTGTTTAAAATTATTTCACTTACGTTGTATAATCCAATTTTTGGCATTAAACAACAGAACAATTTCGCTGTAATTATCATTGAAAGAAAATTTTCACGTTTTTTGAAGGCAGCTCGAAAGAAAAGAATGAAAAAAAGTTTGATAGAAAAATTTGTGCATGTTATAAATCTTGTCTTGCATTATTTTCTGTGCTTTTTGTGCTGCTTAATATTTTTCAGTCTACTTTCATTGCATGTCCATGATTGTGCATATTTTTATGCTACCCATATTGCTTTCATTCAAAGTCATGAAATATAATAATGCTTAGCGTAAAAATAAGAAAAGAAAAGAAGAAGAAAAATAAGTTAATGCATCATACTTACTACTTTTTATTCAAAAAAAAAATCAATGAAAAAATGTCAAAAAAAAGTTTGTTTGAAAAAAAAAGTTTACAGAAAATGATGACGAAAAAAAAATCGTTTCACTCTATAAAATTTTTATACTTTTATTCTAAACTTTTATTTCTTCACTGCTATATATTTTTATTATATATATTATATTCTGACAAGACTGCATAAATCTTTCTTTCTCGAAAAAAAATTATATATGAATTTATTTATTTATTGATTGGGTTGGGTGTCTGGTTTTTGGGTGATTTTTGAAGGACTCTTTTTGGAATCTTTATAAATATTATAAATTTCATTTTAAAACTCAGTCAAATTAAATCAACATTTGATTCTCTATGTCATTAACTTTAACAGTTTTTCATCAATTTGGAGTGAGTCTTGAATGATATCCAAAATTAAGTGGGTCCTTAACCTCAAACTTTTGAACTGACCTTACTGTTATTGATAAACTCAAAAAAAAAATATTAATTGTAGGTTGAATTGTAATCTTTTGCAATCAAAAATCTAATATTAATTGATGTTTATTAGTAACAAGTGAATCAATTAAAAGTTTTGAGGTTAAGTATCATTTTAATATTGATTATCCTAAAAAAAGTAATTTCACTCAAATTAGAAATTAATAAATTAAAGCTAAAAGTATTCAAGACCCTTAAATCTCCAAAATAAATAATAGTTTAAATCAAATTACCCAATTAAAATTTTTAACCCCCAAATAAAGTCCTTCAAAGCCCCCCAAAAACAAAACCCCCCAACTCAACAATTTATTTTCTCAAAAACTCAATTTTTCCTACAATTCAAAAAAATTCAAAAAATTAATATTTTCCATTTTCTTTCGTTTTCTCTTCTCAATTTTTTGTCTTTCTTTAGGACCCCAAAGTGGCGTCATCTCCCCAACATCATCGAACTCATCACAACACAATAATACTCCCCTTCGTATGCCAGCCCCATCATCAGCTGGTATTAATGAGCCACAAGAGTGTCCATATTGCCGACGAACGTTTTCATGCTATTACTCATTGAAGAGACATTTTCAAGATAAACACGAGCAATCGGATACACTTTATGTGTGTGAATTCTGTCATCGACGATATCGAACGAAAAATTCATTAACGACACATAAAAGTCTTCAGCATCGTGGCTCAAGCGGAATGCTCAAGAGATTACTGAAAACGTCAGCGATAAAGAATGTACTTGGTACACATGGTCCACCACATCCGCGTCCACATTTGTTTGATTTCGCTGCCGAACTTGGTCAACCACCACCGGGTATTCCACAATAAAAATGCAATCAATTGATGAATTTTGCAAATGCTCTTTACATTAGACGATTCAGCATTGATGATGATATGATGTATGAGGATATGAACGACAACATAAGACATACATGAGACATGCAACATAAATTTAAATTTAAATTGAAAAAAATGAAATCCTTTTTTTCGGAATGAGACAATTCTATTTTTAGTCAATTTTAAATGTGTAAATTTTACATGAAAGATGATGAAAAAATATACATATTAACAATTTACATATACATATATATACATTATATATATACTTGCATCAATCAATCAATTTGATGATGAAAAAAATGAGAGAAAAATCTTTTTTATTTCTAAAATATCAAAAAAAAAAAATTAATTGAATTTTTTTGATGAAATATCGTAACGTGATTTGAGAAGAAGAAGAACAAAACTAATATTTTGAACGATTTATGGACCTTAGTTTATTTATCTCAAAATTTATTTTGAGGTTAGAAATTTTTGATGAAATCAATTCAGTTTGTGGTGAAAAATTCAGGAAAAATCTCAGGAAAATCGAAATTAAGTCAACTTAGTTGATAAATTCCTTAAAATTTGGATTAAAATTTTGACTAAAAAATTTAGTAAAAATTTAAAATCAAATCCAAAAAGCCATATCGATGACCACACATCATATCGAAACTGTAAAAATAAATCAAAAACAAAAATTCTGCATTAAACATATCAAATGAAAAATAAAACGCGTGGTAGCTTCTGTCGCAGGCAGATTCAATTGGAAGAACTGACATATCTCAAATGAAGTGTTTGCTAAATATTGAAATGAAAATTGTATTAATGAGATTAAAAAATGAAAAATTTTGGTTGATCCAAAATTGATATCACACCTCAAAAACTGAATGAATTTCATCAAATTTCAGCCTCATAAAATAAAATTTTCTATCCTATTCTTCCCCCTTAGTTGATAAAATCAAATATGAGATATTGTTTTTAACTTGCATTTATACGCATTGGCGATTGTGCAATATTTTTTTTAAATGATAATTTTTTATAGAAAAAACTTTATTAGTTTTTTCACTTTAATAATTTTTTTGAGGTGATTTTTTAAATGTGAATAATTTTGATGAATTTTTTATAATAGGGCATGATTATGTCGATAATTTGGAGAGTTTTAAGCTTGATCCCACATATTTTCCAATTTCAATCACTAATTGATCTGAAGACTATTGTGGATTGGCAAATTTGATATCGATTAAAAATTCAGATGCTTAAGAAAAGTCAATTTAAAGTCTAAAAAATCATGATTTTAATGAATATCTAATTATTTAGCATCCATTAAGAACAAATATTGACTTGAGATTCTCAAACAAAATTATAAATCATAATTCAATCGACATATCTTAAAAATGTCCTCAATTTTTAACAAACAAAATTTTTAAATTCCATAAAAAAATCAAAAATTATTCACTTTTTAAAAAATCCTCATTTTAAAATGGTTTATAACATTTTTTAAAGAAAATATATATCAAAATATGAAAAACTTCTCTGAGATGAAAACAACAAGAAAAATATCATGAAAAATTTTAAATTTTCAAAATAAAACGATTTAATGACAAATTTTTGATCATATCATAATGCACACATCATGAAAAAATGAAGAAATTTAATTGAATTAACGATGTTTCGTTTCAATTTTAAATGAAAGAATTTCTCTATTTAAGGAAAAAGATTGATTTTTCTGGGGGTCTTGACGGGTTCAAAGAGATGAATTTTGAATTTTTGGATTCTAAGCAAAACAATTCATGAGTATTAAAAGTGGAATAATAAATCTACAAGGCAAGCTAGAAAGTATTAAAAAAGGTATCGAAGAGTTGAGTTCATACTAAAATACATGGGTATATCGCTTACAAAATCATCGAAAATCCACTCAATGACTGCCAAATTTTAACTTAAAGTCAATTAAATTGAGGATGAAAATTTATAAAATTTTCAAATTTCCACAATAAAAATTAAGACAGTCATCAAACACACAACCAAAAATCTACATCAAAAGAATCCAAAAGTTCTATCAAAATATCACAAAATTCCATCTTATAACCCCCAAAAATTCCCCAGAAAAACAAAGTCAAATGATTTTTGAGAAACACTGTTGACCACATTTTATTATTATTGATAAGAGATAATTAAGGGAAAAAAGTATAAAGGAATAAAAAAAACTTTTTCGCGATTTGATAAATTAATGAATGTTTATTGAGAATAATATAAAGAAGAAAAAAAGAGAAGAAGTAATTATAATGTTTGTAAAATGCAATTTCAGTAAAGATAATGTTTTTTCTTTATTATTTTTGACCTCAGTGATTCACCAAATAAGTACAAAAAATTTAAAAAAACACACACATGAAGGCAAAAGAGAAATAAATTGAATATAACAACTCTGAACATTTGATATCTTGAGGAAAGGGATGAACAAATAGTTGAAATAAATTATAAAATTTTAAATAGATTGAAATACAAACTGAAATTCAAACATAAACAATTTAATTTTGTCGACTTTTGAAAAGAGAAAAGAAAAGGAAATTTTTATTGAATTTTGAGGAGAGTTTTGAGGGCTTTTTTGGTGATTTTTTAAACCAAACAGCGACAGTTCTGCATAGTGCTGTTGATCTGGGTGCCAAAGGTTGCATAAATTATTGATATTTGTGAAGATCGTATTTCAAATGATCAGATGACAGCTGCTTCATAAAAAAATAATATCTGGATCAAGACAGAAGTCTAGTCTAGGTCATATTTTTACTTGGATTACCAAACACTCTGATTTTGTCTAATAGCCAGACATCAACACTATTTTAAATAATTTTTAACCATTTTTTTCTTAAATAATGTAAGAAAATTGTCCAAACGAACCTCAAAATGACCACAAAATTCAATCTATTCAGATATAACTTCAAAAACCTTAATTGCACTTAACACAATTCAAAATATATCAGCTAGTTGAAAGCAGACATTAAAAACACTCAGAAAGTACAAAAAAATAATAATCACAAAGAAAATAATCTGATTTAGTTAAATTCATCCAGAATTCGATGGTTAGCATTACTGTGGTTCCAGCCTCAGATCAAAAATTCATGCTAATTCCAGATTTATAAAGAGAAGTTCTCAAAATAATTTTGAATTACTTTTCAACTTAAATTCCACAATTTTCAATGAAGATGAAGGAATTTTTGTAAAAATTATTCAATTTTTTTTGAAGAAACCCAAAAAACCCAGTGAAAAATTGAATTTCTGGATAATTTAAACTAAATATGAAGATTAAACATATTTTCGGTCTACATGTGCCATAAAACTGAAAAAATGACAGTATTTAAAATACAACGGGTCTTAACTATTTCCTTAACAAATAATAACGAAAATGTATTAATGTAAAAATGTAATAACTTCTTTTTTATAAACAAAAAAAAGCTTTACAAAATATTTATAAACAATTCTCTTGATTTACAATGCTTTTGGGATTGTAACTTGGTGCCAAAATTATTAATGCTCAAAAAAATTCTTATCTTTTCTCTTTTCAAAGTTCTGATTGTGGTTCTGAAAATCATGAACCCCTGCAGCTCAAAAAACCGAATAGTTTCCTTATCAAAACAGAATTTAAAATCTTAATTCTAACTAAAATTTCAACTTTCTAAAGTAAATAAAATTTTTAAAAACGAAAAATTAAACAAAAGATATTTCTGTGATTGAGGAAAAAAAATCATTTATCAATAATAAAAAATAGCGAAAAAATGTAGAGAAAAAAATAATTTTTTATTTGAATTCCGTGACAAGAAAGAATTGCAAATCTTCAGGGTATTTACCAACTTTATCCTTTCTCTTTTACGATGTTACGAGTAATAAATATTATAAAACTAAAAATTGATGCACAGATTTTTTTGAAAAAGATAATAAAATATAAAAAATTGATATTACGAAGGAATGAAAATGAAGAAAAAAACTAATAAATGAGAGTTAAAGTGTAAATAATGTATTTTTGTGCCAAAATTGTAGTTAGATCTTTTTCCAATTTTTCTCTATAAATGAAATTCAAGATAAGACAAAAAGTACGATATTTAATATTACGAAATTGCGGGCTAGAAGATTTTTTGGGGGTTATGTTGAGTTAGGGGTGTCGTTCTAGGTTCAAGGGTACTGAACTTCTTGGTCATTTGAACATTTCGGTTTATTTGGTCAGTTTTTTACTCTTGGCTAGGTTTAATGAAAGATTTCTGCATTTTTGAGATGTAAAGTCTGAAATAGATCCTTAATAATGTCAAATTCAATGTAAATCTGGAAGAAAAATTTAGAATTTTCATTTAAAATTTAATTTCATAGATAGAAAAAATTTACCTCAAATTTTATAAAAAGAATCATGTTCAAATTAATAAAACAAACCTGATAAACTCGAGCTTGATGAAAAATATTTCAGTTAAATTTTTATAAATCAATAAATTTAGCAGGATTTTATTTAAAGTGACTAAAGTATTTAAAATCACGTCCAGCTTACCTTAAACTGTTGAAAAATTCTTATGCATTTAAATTAAATTTTTGTATAAATTTGTCAACTGAAAAACTAAAAATAGCAAATTTAATACAGATTCGCATTGCTTACAAAATCAACCCCCAAAAAACCTTCTAGCAAAAAATCTAAAAAATCACGAGGAGAATTTTCTTCAAATATTTCAAAAATCTAGAAAGTTTTCCTCACAAACAAAAAATTTATTTCCTTCTAAGAACTTTTAATTTTTCAAATCAAGAACATCTAAGAAAAAAATTCCTTCTTTTTCCAAATCACAGATGCAAAATCAAAAAAAAAAAAACTAAAACTAAATAACGAATATCGAGAAGAAGTTGATCATTGGATTTTTTCCATTAATTGCATATATAGACAAAATTTATAACTAAAACACTATTAAATGAAAATTTTTTATCTTAAAAATGTACTTCTGAACATATCAAAAGAAAAAGGAAAAACAAAAAATATGAAATGATGATGAAAATATGGAAAATTATTTTGATGTCAATATGAAAAGGTCTCACGAACAAATGATGGCGTTGTGGAGTAGGTGCGGGGTTTTTAAGGGGCAATTATTTTATCAAAATTTGAAATAATTGCATTTTAACTAAAAATTCTTCAAAAAAATCGGAAAATTTTAGGAAAATATGCAAAAAACTTCAAAAATTTTAAAATTTTGAAAATAATTCAAAAATACAAATTGAGCCCCAAAAACATTGCACCTACTCCAAGAAATCATCGATCAAATTTGTTAGAATTTTTTTAAAAAAATTATTTTTATTTTGTTTATTTTGGCTTTAATTTATTAACACATTTTTAATTAATTTTCACCTTAAATTTAATTGCAATTATGTTCCTTATTTGATTTAACAATTAACAAAGAAAAAAAAAGAATGAAAAAAATTTGCAACTTTTCGGCTTAAAAATTCAGTATATGTGTATAAAAAAATTGCGTGAAATTTAAGGACAAAAATCATAAAAAATATTTGAAAATCTAAAAAATTACATTAAATTTTGAATGGAAAAAAATCTGTGATTCGTACAATTATTTTAATGTTATTAATTTTTTAACAATGGTGAAAAAAAAATTAAGTGAAAAATTGTGAGAGATAAAAAAACTTTAAAATTAAAATCTACAAGAACTGATTAGATCATTATTAATTATATTAAATTATTATTCAGACATGGACTTATATATAGTTTCAAAATTTTAAGTTTCGGCTACCAAAGATTTTTTTTATTAATTTTAAAGAATTTTTTTTTCGTTTCTAAATTATTAAATAAAGTACACTAAAGTTGCACAGATTTTGTTCCACAAATCTTTTTGGGTAAGATTGGAAAATTTATATTCAAATTCTTTTTTAACAAAAAAATATTTTCTTTCTTAACAAATTAAAAACTTAGTGTGGGGTTGATTGGATATTTTGCGAATTTTCTTAAATTTCAACTTTTCAAAAAACATTCTTTGAAATTTAAAAAATGAAAATTAATGAAAAATTGAGTTTTTTTGAAAAATTGAATTTATTTTTGAAAAATTGATTTTTTGGAGGAATTAAAATTTACTGAAAATTTCAAATATTGCAAAATCTTCCTACACATACCCCACTTACACCCTCATACATCGCTTTAAAAATACTTCAAATCGAACAAGAAACAAAAATACAAATGCAAACAGCATAAAAGTAAATGAAATTAAAACCATACAAGATAAATGAAATTCAACGCAAGATTAATGAAAAAACGTAAAATTCCGACGAAACAAATCAATGAAAAACAGCAGATATGAAATGAAATAAAATAGTAACGCGATATACCTCTGTAAAATATACAAAATGAAATGAAAAATCATCATAGTAATTAAAAGTAACAAGATTTTTTTTTCAAATAACAATAAAAACTAACAGATTTTAAACAAAAAATATTCTTTACAAGAATCAAATAATTAAATATTAAAAAAGTTTCTTTGTGCCATTTTTATGTCGACAATTAATGGGTAGAATAATTAATTAAATAGTTCAGTTTTAAGACATCAGAAAAAAATAATATTTTAACTATAATTCACAATTATTATCACATTTATTTCAAATTTATTTAAGTTTACTTTACTGCTCTTAAGCTCGTCGTCGTATCGTCTTCTCACATATCTTACAAATGTGTATATCATAAAAACAAATCTTTTTTTAAGGATTTAAAAATGTGAAAATTTTTTGTGTTTTCTTTTCTAAGGAAAATTTTTGAGGGGGAAATTTTGTCGACTAGGTTGGGAATTTTCCTTTCAAAAATCGTTTGCTGTGCTTTGTTGGGTGAGGAATTTAAGACAAAATTTCATAGTTTTTTCAAAAATTTTAAAATATTTTGAAAATTTTCATCTTTTTCAACGTTTTTAAAAAATATAAAATTTCACAAACTTTTTTCTCACCCTTCAGATCACCTCAAATAAAAATTAAATTAATGAAAAAAACTCTGTAAATTTTTCAATGGGAACCGATAGTTTTTTACCGTCAAAAATTGATAAATTAGAAAATTGAGACATAAATGAAGATGAAAAAAAATGAAAAATATCTACAAGTCCGAATTTATAAATGTAGAAAAAATTCTTTAAATATGAAAAAAATGAAAAAAATTCTTGATAAAGAAATAAATGAGAATATTTAATGAATTATATAATTAATTAATTAAATTAAGACAAATTTTAAGAGAAAAATTTAAATAAGAAAAAAGTTTTTTCCAAGCAAAAATATGAAAAAAAAAAATCCTTCGTGTCAGTCGTAAGAAAACTGAATTCTGATTTCTACGAAATTATCAATTAGAGAATGAAATGGTTGAGGAATAAAAAAACAAAAATATTTACGACAGTTGGGATTTTTAAGGCCAGTGACGAATAGTTGAAATAGTGATGAAATTTAATACAGAAAATACGTCTTTGTACAGTTTTAATTGGGGTCATGATGATTTATTGTGAGAATTTTTGAGGAATCTTGGCAAAATAATTCAGAATTTAGAAGTTTTTAGCCTCTTCAGGTCAATATCCTTCAAGTTGCACAAAAATTGCTCAAAAATTCCCACATTCAAGTCAGACCACCAAAAAATATTTCAATGTACCTCTTTGCATGTGGTTTTTTCTAAACTAAACAAGATAAAACAAAAATGAAGAAGAGAACGCAAAAAATCAAATTTTTATTAAGTAAATTTATATTTTCTTTATTTTTACAATTATTTCAAGTCCTATCTACCTTCATGAAGATTCCTGGACACATGACTGCTGTCAATTTGATGAAGTTCATCAATTCCAGCAGCCATTTGATTGCCAGGAATGAATAAGCATATTAATAATGATAATAATAGATTATTCTTTTGCAATATTAAATTTTTAGTTGACATTTAGTGATATGTGAAAAAAAATCAAGTAATAAGAAATGATGAAAGCACCTCTTTAATATTTTTTAATTTACAATTATTAATATTATTATTTTTACTTCCATAGATTTTAAAAATCAAAAATATTTTTTTGCTTAAATATTAAGTCATTCCATTGCAGGCGCTAGGCGTCTTCAATAATAATTTTATAAATGTAATGAAAAAAAGATGATGAAAAATTAAGACACGCAAACTTATTTTTTTTGCAAGGACTCAACTCTGGCAATATTTTTTGTGTAATGATTTTTTTAAGTAATTTTTTTGTTTTGTTTGGTCGGGGTTTGAGTGGGAATTTTAGGAAAATTTCTAAAAATCCTACTCGAGTCCCTTTCCCTAACAAAAAATGTATAAATTTGGAATACCTCCTCGACAACACTTCAAGCAGCTTCTTTCCGAGCAGATTAACACATACAAAAGCAAAGTATGTAACAAATTTTCGTTTTACAAAGCAAAAAATATATAAATAAAAATTTTATCACTTTGAAATAAATGCAACCAGTTCAAATGCAAACAAGCTGCCTTTAAGTCAGTACAAGAAAAAAAAACTAAATAAAGAAAAATTTAATGCACATCATTTGCGGATGATGAAGCATAAAAAAATCCTCATATCTTTTATAGCAAAAAAGGAAAGTGAAATTATGATGAAAAAATAATCTGCGAAGAAAAATAGACACAAAAAATGGATATAAAATATTCTTATTATAATTAAAGGACAAATGGGGGTGGTTTGGGGGTTTATGGATAGATTATTGCTAATTTTTCAAGATTTTTAAGAATTTTCCTAAAGATTTTGAAAAATTTAATCAAATTTCCATCCAAACACCCACCTTGCACCCTTAAATACACAGAAAATGAAGAAATTATTATAATTTTCAAAGCAAAAGAAAAGCAAAAACCATAAATTGATGCCGACGAACAAAGTGAAGAAAAAGATGAAAAACATTTACATAAAAAATAGTTAAACGATATACCTCAACAATAAAATTATAATATAAAGAAGAAAATTTTACAATAGAACCGGAATAATAAATGAAAAATTAAGTTACATATACACACAAAACATGAAGCAAATGGCCACGAAAAAAAAAATTATAATTTTCCTTCCTCTTCTTCATTGCCAAAACATAAAAACCTCTAAAAAATTCATCTCTCTCTCTTTTTCTTCGATTCGCTCACTTCTTTTTTTGTAGAATTTTTACGAATTTTTATGAGCAAAATGGAAATATTATTGCAAAAAATATGAGAGATAAAATGTGAAAAATTTACATAAAACTTTTTCACATCCCCAAAAAATAGAGAGAACAAAAATGAAAGTGAACAAAATTGAATTAAGAAAAAAATTATCAAGAAAAAGTCTTCTAATTGAGGAGGAAAATAAGGAAAAAAAAAGTTTCAACAATAAAAGGATTTAAAAGTAAAGAAAATGAGAAATTTTTTTTCTTCAATTAATCAAATTATATTGAACATCAATCAATTAATTATATAAACTTACTTATAATTATTATGAGTGTAAGAAGAATTATAAATCAAGAAATAAAAATAATATTTAAAATTAAATTGAAAAAATGAAAATTGGAACTGTTTTAATTTTTACAAATTTTTTAATTTCAACTTTTTTTTGAAGAATTTTCAGGTTTTTAAATATTTTTGGAGCAAAAATTTAAAAAATTTAAATTTCAAGTTCTTATAAAATCAACAATTCTAATTTTTTTCTGTTTAAAAATTTCATTTTCCATTTTCTCTAAAAAGAACTTAGTTTTTAACAAAAAGACAACAATAAAATTTAAAACTAAGAACTTCATTAATCATAACAAAATAGAAAAAAATAAACTTTCAAATTATCTCTTTTCCTTTCTCTTTATTACACTTCCTTGCACAAATGTTGGAAAATATGATCAAGTTTTCTTTCTGACTTTTTAATTTACTTTATTTCCATTTTACTTTCGAGATTATCAAGCACTCGTGGGAGAAATGTGGAAAATATATTTTAATTGCATTTTTTTATTATGACATTAAGAATTTGAAAATGTATTTAAATTTTTTTAGGTTAATGATTTATTTATTGCTTATTTGAATTTTATTGATTTAAATTTTTTTAAATTAAAACTGAGCATGCAGTAAGTTCATTTATTACATCCGACATTAACTGAAAAAATGGTTTGTAGCTTTACGACATTTCAAGACGTCCTTCCCGTTGGAGGGGGTAGAAGGTGTCTAAAATGCATTTTTATTGAAATTATGAAATTTTATAAATGACATTTTGTCTAAAAAACTATTAAAAAATGGTAAGTTATATTTTTTTGAATACAGTTTTTAATTAGACAATTATTTTGCATCGTCATGTCGTCTCGTCATAGTTATAGCAAGTGTTCGGGAATTTTTCTAAATAATTTAGTTTTTACGTATTGCTTTACTGTCCAGCTTTCTTTTAATAGTTAATTTTGACTTTGTGACAAGAACGTAGCAAGGAATGGTGACTACTCGAAAGTTGCACTTTTCGAAGGGAGCGATACGAGAATTTTTTTGGTAAACAAAATTTAGTTTTCGTCACTATTTTGTTTGTTTTCTATTTTCTGTAAAATTTAAGGGCCGTAATTCCTAAAATTAGAACATCAGAATTAGCAGATGCGTAGTCAGGTGTGTGTGACGTTGGCCAGAACAGGTTCTCCAATCGAATTGAAACTTTGTCAGAATTACGTCCATATTACGTCCATTTACGTCCCACATTTAAATATTTTCGTCCTATCCACTGGAACTGGATATAGCACATGCAAGATTTGGGTAGCTGGAATAGATAGCGGAACTGAACTTTTATGAACAAATTATATATTACGCCCCTCTTTAGAAGAATTTCAAAACTTATTTTATCCAATTTTATACTTATTATATTTTCAAAAAATCTGAGTATGATTTCCTATTGAAAGGGGTAAAATTCTCACCACCCCCATTCCCTTCTATACACAATTAGGGCTAGTTCAATTTTTTTCACAGTTTGGCTTTTTAATAATTTTTATACGAAGACTCATGACTTATTAATGATTTATTCGTGTGGCTCTGATTTTGAATAATTAAAATTTTCGAACTAAATAATGAGAAACAAAAAATCATATTTCAGTGTCTTTTAGCTATTCAAAGGTTCAACAATTGAAAATAAGATCGAAAAAATGGAAAAGCTACAAAATTTTTTAAAAACTCATTTTCCAGTTCTTAGAATTCATGAATTTCTGGATATATCAGCATCAATGATGAAGTATATTGGATGTAGATTAGACGAGAATCTAGTATGGACGAAAAACAAAAAGATTCTTATGAACATATTCTATTGGTTGGTTGTTATCAACTTAATGCTAGCAACTTTATCATCTGGAGCTTCAATTGTCTCAAAACCATACGACATCGAGAAGATCACTTATGGCTTACCAGTTGTGGCTTCATCACTAATGATTACCCTTAAATCCTTTGTTCTATTCTTCAGTAAAGCGAAGATCTTGATTGTTATGAAGAAACTAAAGTTTCTAAATCAAGAACAAGGGACAAACTACTCAAAAATGTTCTGGAACTTCTTCTATGGATACTTATTATCCCTATTATGTCCACTTATTGCTAACATAATGACGCCAATTGTGAAATTTCTTGTGTCAGGTGAGAAAACTTTTCCACTTGACATGAAGTTTCCGTTCGATGCGACGAGCAGCTGTATTTACCCAATAGCACTGCTTTGGACGTTTTGGAATCTTATCAATGGCTTGATTATCTTCTTTGCAACAGATGTTCTACTTTATGGCTTCATCCGCATAATATCAACAGAATTTGAAATTCTTCAGCATAACTATGAGCATTTAAATCTGATTGAGTCAAATGATGAGTTAAAATGCTTGATTTGTCATCAAAATGAGTTGTATGATGTATGCATAGAGTTAGAGAAAATTTTCTCACTGACATTCTTCTATAAATTCATCATCAGTTCATTTGTCATATGCTTTACCGCATTTCAATGCTCAACATCATCTGACACGTCAAAAATCATCGTAAATATGGCAATTTCCATAGCAAATTTCAGTCAGATTGCCTTGCAGTGCTTCTTTGGGCAAATGTTGAAGAATGCAAGTGTAAACGTCTCCAACAGCATTTACAATTGTCAATGGGAAAATGCAACGAGCATGAAGGTAAAGAAGTCATTGATAATTTGCATTGCTAGATCTAATCGACATTTTGCACTGACGACACTGAAGTTTAGTGAGATTAATTATGAACAGCTGACGTATGTGAGTATTTTATTGGAATAATGAACAATATATAATTTATTTAATTGTCACGCAATTTTTTTATATATTTTAGATTTTAACATCGACGTATACATATTTTACTGTCTTAAGACAAATTTACTTCAATAACAAAATGTATTAAAAATTGATGATCATGTGGAGAACGAAAATTCATGGAAAATTTATGAATGTACGAAGAAAAGTGTCAGCGTGAACATACTCAATAAGTTTTGTGTTGTCTAGGTGTAAAATAGTCTGTTAAAATTTAACATTCATGAATTTTGGAATAATTATGAACTTAGTTTGAACTTTGATGTTGTAATAATTGTAATGGATTTGAGTTTGTTCAAAATATTGAAATTTAAATTTTGATTTACATTTTTTTAGTATTTTTTTTTAAATAATTTAAATGTTTTCAAATAAAACTCGTAAATGTTTATCATATTTAAATATTTTAAATTAAACCTGACCTGGAATCAAACTTAAGACCTTTTTGTGTAAGACAAAGGAGAAGAGTGGTGTCTGGAATATTGAACCATTTGTTGGCGAATCAGTCAGTGTTAGAGTAAGAAATCTGTGGTAAAGTGGTTAAGCAACAGACCGGATATCTAGATTAGTATTTTGTCGACAACGTTCACGACATTATAGCCAGTGATGTCACTTCTATTATAGTATTGATCCTATTTTAGGGTTCGTTAATAAATGTCGTCTAATGTTTGGGATGGGAGAGATATCTGTGTGACTCTTCCATACAAAAGAAAAAAAAATTGTGTCAGAGGTTTTTTTTGCGTGACGCTATTTATGGCTTAACTTATTACGTTATGAAGAAAATAATGTTCATTTGCTACAATTGGTTTGATCCGTTGGAATTTATGAGATATCATGTCAGGAAGTGCTGGGATTTTTGGTATTAATCCCGAGTGTAAAAGCCTTGCCTGTTACAAAATCGCACACCCTTTATCCCCCCAAAAAGCGAACGCAATAAGTGAAAGACCCCTTAACTGACACATATAATAAATTTAAATTTTCCAAAAATTAATTTTATTAATAATTTCTTTTAACGGTCGTGAAATTTTCAAAATTCAATCTATCCCGATTCCAATAAGAATCTAGTAAGATTCTCTCTCTCAAAAAAATCCTCTCAATGTTTTTCTCTAGCCGACATGCAAATTTGCAACATTTTCAATTCCTCTCAAACATTTTCTCTCTCATTCAATTCACTGCTGTTCTTTGAATCACATAAAACAGGAATAACTGTATCTTAATATCATTACGAATAAAAATCATTTAATTAGAATTGAATGAAAATGTAACTTTTTTTTTGTATTCTTTTCTATGATGATTTTTTTTACAGACTAAAATAAAAATGTTAATAAATTTATTCGCGTCGAAATGTCCAGTCGCCAATTCATTTCCATTTTTCGCAATATTTCTTCCTTCTTTTTTTTCTTTGTTGTCCAAACAATAAAATTTTACGATCTAGTGAGAAAAAAATTCGAATATTTTTGTTATAACTTGTAAGTATGTCGATGACTGTGTGTATTTTGTTGTTGTAAGATTCAAATGTTATTTTCGAAAAACAAACATTTGGATGGGAGTAAAATTGAGCGTAAGAACGAAAACATTCAGAGAGCGAATGCTGCATTTCGAATGTTGACTCCAGTGTTGTTATTGTTTTTCATATTGCGATAATTTTTCCTCTACTTTACTTCACTCGAAAGAATAAAGAAAAAAAAAAGCAGTCGCATTCAGTCAGTCAAGTCTGTGCCACGGTTAGAGAATCATTTTTCTTTAATTTTTCTTTACGATTTAAACGCAAAGTCAGAAGAAAAAAAAAATCGAGGAAAAGTAATTTTTTTGTAAGATTTTTTTTTCTTTGCGAGGGAGCGCACATTAATGCTATGGATATAGAACCTTTTTTCATTTCACAAGTAGATTTTGATTTTCTGTAAGAATATTTTTTTTGTACGGTCAAAAGTGCAGTGTCGGGGAGTCTGCAAACTATAAACTTATCACACAGAATTGAATAACGGATAAAAAAATAATATATTTTTTGGTATGTGATTTATCATCAGAGAGAGAGTCAGGTTTTTGTGAAAGATAAACACAAGAGGAAATTGTCAGGAAGAGATGTTTTAAAAAACTATTTCCGCAAGAATTCAACTTTGCCTTAGCAAAAAATAAATAAGCCGAAAAGTTCTGAAAAATTGTGAAGACCGAGAATATTATAATTTTTTTTTCATACATAGAATCTTATTTTGTGTAAGCAGAAAAAAAATAATTGTTTATATATTCCAACCTCTCTGTGTCTGTGTCGTTGAATAAAAAATATTTTCGAAGGAAAAATAGTGAAAAAATTTTTTTCTCATATTTTTGCAAGCCAGAAAAATAAGAAGAAGGAAGGAAAATAAATAGAGGGAAAATTTCTCAGTGTTTCTAGTGTTTTTCATTTCTTTGGAAAATTTATCTTTGTGTTCGTCCAAATTTTTCATATCAGATCATTTTTGCTAGCAAATTAAGTGCTCAGTGTATCAAAAAAAAATTGTGAAGGAATAAAAATTTATTATCCAATTAAATCTAAAAAGTGAATCATCTTGGAAATTCTCAATTTTGAATCAAAATAGTCCAGAATATATCGTAAATAAAGTGAGTAAATCTTGTGTGTGAGAGAGAAAAGAATCAAAAGAGAAAAATAAAATAAAGTGAAAAACAACCGAAAAAAAGTGTTTATGTTTGGAAAAGAAAAACGGAAAACATAAGAGAAACGTGTTCCAAGAGCAATTTTAATTGGCATTAAAGGCAATCCATAAACAGAATAAGAATCGAAAAGGTAAGCTACAAAAAATACCGGAAAAAATTTTATATTTATGTTCGTAACAAATGCAATCGTTGCGTCTATTTTTACACTCTTCTTCTACCCTCACACTTAGTGCCTGATTGTTTTTGTGTCGGATGGATTTCTCAATTCCATTTTGAGGAAAAAAAGCTTATTAGAATGAGATACAGAAGGTTACTAAAGACACATACATGGATGTTGAAATTATCGTGATTTTTCTTATGAAATCAGCGCTTATAACGAGTTTGGAATTAACTTGACGTACTGAGATAATTGCCATAAAGACAAAAATTGTTTGATTGCTCAAAACTTGTTAGATCTCGTGAAATCATGTAAATTATTATGGTGGCATATTTTACTTTTTGTATTATAATATTTTTTTGCAAGTGATTCATTGCTTACTAGATTATTTAGGGAGTTTGAGAATCATTTTTAAATTGGTTTATCCTCAATTTAATTCATTAAAATTTGGAATATACAGAAAATTTAATAAAGCTCTAAAAATTTGAAAAAATTTATCCAAGAAGAGGAGGTTTGACCCCAAAACCCCCTCCCTCTGAATAAGCCCCTGCTTTAATCATTCATCCAATACACAACTTCTTCAAAAACTCAAAAACATTCACTTTATTCAACTTTCTTCCTCATATTCAATAATACTTCACTTAAAATTCATCTGACCTAGAATATTTTTCAACTCGATTTCAATCCGGTTTCATGACTCATTCAGACAACAGTCCAGCCTTCGAGTCATTTCACTCATGAGTGTCCTAATTTTCTACAGTTTTGCTGCTAAAATTTCATAGAGTATTATCTCAAAATTCACAATGTTAGCTTAAATTATTAGCAATTGAGAGAGTCTTAATCTATTTACAGCCATCGAGTTGTCACACATCCATTCTATGGGATGAAAAAAATTTGAATTTTTATTGCCATTGGTGTGTGCTGCTCATATGACAATAACGATGATAATAATAGTAATGCTAATGTCGTCTCATAAGAATTGAGAGATATACTGAATATATTTTGCAGTCGAGTGCTGAATGGTGACATTTTGTTGCGAATGAAGAAAAAACCGGCTGAATTGTGTTTTCTGGTTGAACGAGAATAAATTTTTTTTTCGAAATAAAAAAACTGTATTTAGTGAGTGACAAGCTTATTGAATATATAATGAGAAAAATCAGCTGACTATTTGAGTGACTTGTGCTTTTTTATTTGTGTCAATTTGTGGTGAAGATGAAACTTTAAATGGAGAAAAGTTTATTTTTGCTGAATTTTTTGTTTACTTAAAATAATTTGAGAGGGGTCTTGTATTTGAAATTTGAATTTGGGTAAATTTTGAGAGATTTTAGAAAATTTTAAAAAGACTTCAAAAAATTGAAAAAATGTTTTAAAAATTTGAAAAATTGATTTTTTTTAAAAATTTTAAATGTTTGAAAAATATAAAAATTCTTAAAATTTGAAGTAGGTATTTGAGTCAATTTTGACAGATTTTAAAATCTTTACAAAAAATTTAAAATTATTTTTTAAGAATTTAAATTTTCTTTAAAAAATGTCAAAACTAAAAGGTTTTAAAAATTTGAACTATTTTAGTCAATTTTAAAAATTTGAAAAATTATAACAGTTTTAAAAATTGGAGTTTTTTTTAACAATTTTCAAAATTTGAAAAATTATAACAGTTTTAGAAATTTGAAAAATCATAATAGTTTTAAATTTGAATTTAAAAAACCATAAAAAATCAATAATTATTTTTAAATTAATTTTCCTTGAAACTTTTGCCATGTCAAATCTTCCTTACTTCTTAATATCCATAAATTCACAAATCAAACCATCCCAAATGACAACCTAAATCAGCTAATTTTGTCTGTATCAAAATGTCAATCTTAAAACTGTAAAAAAGTAGTCATGGCTCGTAAATTTTCTGTAAAAAATCTCGTTCTTAAAGTAGAATGAATTAGCATAAAGTAATCAATTAGATGAGAACCGATTGACCGAATAACGGTAGTTGAGAAATAATACTATAAAATATTTTTGAATTAATTAGCATAAAACCCCGTTAAGTGTGGCAAACTAAATTTTTGCGATGTTTTATATATTTTTTTTATTCCGCAAATATTTACTCAAGACTTGTTAAAAAAATATTTTCAAGGAGAAGTTTAAAAAACTAATATGATTGTGTTGGAATTTGTATTCTGTTTGAAGAATAATTTGTTGAGTGAACCATTGAATTGAGTTCTTTTGAGATTTGGTGCTTAAAATGTAGTTATGGAATGTAGTCGCTATGTGGATTACCAAGAACAACCAAGTATCACTTTAAGAATTCTAAATTCGGCACAGATTCTATTCAATTACCAACATTCTTATACGAATAAGACTTCAATATTGACAAATACGATAACAATCATGACTATGTGAAAAGAAATCTCTGCTGAGTATGTAGAAATATCGAGATAAAATCACAGATTATTGGTGAAGAAGAAATTGAATTTGAGATTTTTTTCGGAGAAAAAAAAATCAGTTCAAGTACCGTATTTTTTCTCGATGCGAGAATGTTACTAACCAGAATCGATACGATACAATTTAAAAAGGTGCGAAGAAATTGAACAAAAATTTGGGTTTTTTATATTTGTGGGTAGGCAATAATGTTATTGCAATTTTGTTATTTAAACTTTGTACATGCCTAAAATTCTAATAATAATGATGAATTATGATTGGAAAAATTGGAAAATAATTAATATTGAAAATATTTTTTTAATCATTTTTTTGTAAAAATTTATATGGTTTCATAAAAATTTAAATTAAATTTAATGATTTTTGAAAAAAAATTGAACAATTTCGTTAAAAACTCTACACGACAAAATGTAGTAATTGAGCTTCGCACTTAATTAAATATGACTAAAAACCACACATTCTAATTTCAAATAAATTTTCTTCTAATAATATTGAAAAAAAAAACTCCTGACCTTGAAGATGTAGTGTAAGTTCAAGCTTAGTCTGATTTACTTAATTGGATTGACGTCACACAAGTTACTATAAATTCATCATCAATGACGTGTAGGTTTGTAGAGTTGTTCAGATAGTTTTTTGTTCTAAATTTTTTTTATCTAAATCTAAAAATAGAAAAAAAATTTCTTTAACCCCAAAGAATTTTTGTTACATAAAAAGTTGCTTAAATACACCCCCCCCCCCCAATCCATCTAAACTTGTATGCTCTTTTTTCCTTCTATGTAATCAAAATATCAAATTTCAAGCTTTCTTTCTAAAATTGTTAAAAGTAGCATACTGTTTATTTACTTGATTTTGATACTTGAGAAGCTTTAGTTTGAATATTTAGCAGAAAAAAGTAAACTTCTGAGTGGGACTCGAACCCGCGTCCTACGATTTCCGGTTGCATGCTCTTACCACTGAGCTATCAGGGGTTAATCATAGGTTTGGCAGAATACTAACTTAAACTACATATTTTCTGCTCTGAACAGTGTTTGGTGTTATCGTTGATGCTTTACTTGGAAACTTCCAACAAAAACAATAGTCCATTTTAATACTCAAAGCTTGTATTCTTAATAAAAACTAATTTTTATATCCAATACTTAATCGAGGAATTGATATTTAAAATCTCAATAACTTACTTCCATCACAACAAGTTTCCTAAAAACTAAAATGTATCTCTATTTATTATCAGGAAGTGTTCTATTGCCAAAGCTGTCCAATTAAAACTCAAAAAAGCAAATAGAGTAGACTAAAAAGTTGTTTAATTGCTTTATAACATGAAGATTTACAAGCCATAAAAACATGTCGTATTATGATGCAGCTTAAGGCAAGTTTTTGGTTTTGACTTTTAAGGATCATCATTCAACTATTTATTTGGGGATTTCAAGATAGATTTTTGATTATTTTAGGATCGATCTACCTCAATATTTACCTTAGTATCGAACATTTTAATCTGTTTTGATAAATATTCTCCAAAATCTTTTCTAAATGGAGAAAATTTGAATGAAAATTGGCATTTATAATCCACTCCAAAATTCTCTCAGACATAAAAAATTTTTTCGTCCATTATTTTCCTTTTAATAATTCATTTCTTATATACATAAATTCTTCAACCGCACTCATATCGTTTACTTGCTCTTTAAAAGTTATATACCTATGTACTAAAAATATATATATATATAAATTCACATCCAACAATATAGATTCAATGTCGTTCCGGCAAGTCTTAACAGAGCATACAAAATAGCAGATATGTGTGTTGGAGAGAAATTGAAATCAAGAGAGAGAATGAATGAGGAAAAAAATGTTGTTAAGTGAGGGTGAAACCCAAAACAGCAAAAAGGATAATGAAAGCAAACACACAACAGTCATTTGAGTGTGTGTGCTGTGTGTCTCTTTACTTCTCAAATGCTGCAATCAATTTCCTTTAAAAACATTCATCCCTTTACTTATTACAGACGTTAATTTAAGTTTGGTGAGCTATGGCAGGGTTTGGTGAGCATTTATTTTCGGGTAGGAAGTGATTTTAAAAAATTTAGAAAACAAAAATATTAAAAAAAAATTTCTCAAGATGAAAGGAAGATTTTAATAATGTGTAGGATTTGAACCTTTGATTTTAATATCAACAAATGATTTTATCAAACT
The DNA here is from genome assembly GCA_963573255.1 of Chironomus tentans. Taxonomy (NCBI): domain Eukaryota; kingdom Metazoa; phylum Arthropoda; class Insecta; order Diptera; family Chironomidae; genus Chironomus; species Chironomus tentans. The sequence goes on from OY754303.1 coordinate 41,718,943, forward strand.
ATAAATGTTTTAACTATTAACAAACGCTCTACTTTAGTAACTTTATTTTTTAAAAATTTCAATATATAAAATTTTTACAAATAAAATGTCCTTTCATAATACTAAAATTGTTCATAGTAACACATTTAAAAAAAAATAAAAAATATTTTTTGTTTGGAAATTTTCCTCTTGTGAAGTATAAATATTTTGAAGACTAAAATTATTTTCTTAATTTTTCAAAATTGCAACTTCAATATTTTTTTTAAAAAAAAGAAAAAAGAAATAATAAAAATTGTAAGTAAAATTTTTGGAAAAAAGAATATATATACCTGAAAGGGAAATATTTAAATATAAGTTACAATGGGATTCGAACCCTCAACTTTTGTTCAAAACATTTAATTGCAAAATAACACATGAAATAAATTTGACAAAAATCTATTATAAACTGCAAATATCACCCAAAATGACCCAACCAAATCAACATAAATCCAGCTACCAAAACCATAAAAAGTAAATGTGGGTTCATAAATTTAAAATACTGAAAGGAATCACACAACAAAAACTAGCTTGTCATTTTACTCCTTTCTCTTTTAATGCATTCCTTGTGCATTTCTGCGAGTGAATATAAAACAATAACAGAAATGTTTCTTATCAGTTTTGTGCCAGAAAGCAATTTATATGACAATTTTTCCTCCACTGTTGTTCATTCACTCGAAATTTTGTGCATATTGCATGTGCTTTCTTATTTCACATTATTTTCATTTTTATGAGGGTGCATCGACGTATAAATAAATATACACATATACATGTATGCACACACAAAAATATCCAACAATCACATTGCTTTACCGCTTTTTGTTTTTGTTCACATATATTCTTAATGCCAGCTGAAGAGACACGACTACATTTTAAATGCGGGAATGGTAAATAGTCAACATTTATCTACACACAATGTTATATGCTAAAATGCAATGATGATGCCAGAAACGATTCACATCTTCCATACACACAACAGTATCTTTATCGAGAAAACATTCCAAATATGTTTTTTATTGTTCCTACTTGTAATTCAATTGGCCCCTATGCAGATTCAGATTGAAATAAGAAGGAGAAACAGTCAAATTTAATTAAACATTTTCTGTGTCATGAAATCACACAAAAATATCCAATATGATATATTTGGTGCCAGACATTTGTGACCCCCCTTGTGGGAAAAAAGAGAGACAGCACACAATACATTTTCATTTTAGACATTCCCGTTTAGTTTGTGGAGAAGAAGGAACGGTCTCAGAAGGGGTCGGAAATAATTTTTATTTCATTCTCGCTTTTCTATTTTTTTTGTTCTTTAAAAAAATTTTTTCTCGTTTTTCAATACGGAACATATCGGCCACACATATATATGCTGTGGCAATAACAGCTAGTATTAAATGAATTCATAAATTGTTCACCAAAATTATTTCATTAGTGCATTTGTATGGAGCTAATCTGGCTGATTGACTGAATAATTGATTTGAAAAACTAGTTTTTTTGTCAGATTAATAATTCAAGTTATAAAGCTGATTTGCTGATCTACCGGTATCTCGATAAGCATATTAATCATTTCCTTAAGTTGTCGCCTTCAATTTAGAACCGAAAAAAACTGCTTTTTAGTGTCTGATTTGCATCAATAGCCGTGACTTTTGCACTAGCTCTTTTAAACATTCGCAATGTGAATTGAATATTTTTTTCATGTGTGTATGTGAGTGCATTTTATGACACCATTTTTTGGACATAAATTTTATGCCATTTTTCTCATTTTGCATTTTTGTCGTGTTATATTTTTCCTCCTGTTCTCTCTCTTTCTCTCACTCGCACTGTGTTGTTTTGCGTGTTTGTTGCACATTGCACACATTAATGTCAAATTGTATAGAAAATTGTAGCTGATGCTGGTGGTAATTGAAAGCAATTTTTCATTCTGTCGAGGAAAATTAATTTTTTTAATATACATGTGCGTCTGTTTTATGCAATTTTTTATGAGTGTGCCTGTCGGTGTATGCCTCTTTTATGTTTGATGGATTAAGTTGAAATTGAGAGAGTTAAAATGATAGTTTTTTTTATGAAATTTGATATGCAAAAAATAAAAATGAAATTTTCTATTCCAAAATGACCGAAGAGGATTTAGCAAATGGACCAATTTATGAGCATTTTGGTGCGAATTTATGAGTGAATGATTAAATTTGGAAGGTTGAATGAATTCTTTCTGTAGATGATTGCAAAAATATATTTTTGAAGGTTTTAAAATTTTATGTGGAAAATTTCTATGAAATTCAATGCAATGCTGAAGTTCTTGCACGTTGATCTTGAATATTTTGAAAATATTTTATGGACAGTAAAAATGTTGAGGATTTTAAAATAATTGAAGGGCAATTGAATTTGCATATTTTAAAAATACATTTCACAACAAGCTGCAAAGTTTCATCAAAAACTTCTTTCACTTTTCCATTCATTCATGACCTTCATAACATTACAACAATGACAGGTGTGCGCTACATTCTCTCTTATCAGATTAACGATAATTAGTTCTTTAAAATACAAAACGAGCAAGGGACCACTGGCAGTACAAAAAAAGGAATATCAAATATCAAATTAATGTAATACATACAGAAATACAGAAAAAATTTCCTTATGGGGATTTTACATCTCCGTTTCTATCTGTCTCCTGCCTCGCTTATTTCGTGAAAGTTGAATTTCATTATTCATAAGGAATGAGATGGCAGAAAAAAGTTCTTCTTTTTTTTGTGTGTACGTATTATGACGATGCCCCAGAAATCTGCTTTATTCTTCCTTTTACGTAAACGACACGAAGAAAAAATTTCTCTTTTTTTTCTTTTCATTCTTACTTTATGAATACAGATATAAATTCCCTACGGACTATTTAGAAAAAAAATCATGGCATAGATAAACGGAAAAGTTTCTGTTTTTTCTTTCTTCATGCTCTTCTCAATGTTTTCTTTTTTTGAAGAATTTCCCCCCTGTCTTGTGTACTTTCTGGAGAGAGAAAATAAAAGAAAAAAATTTAAAATAATATTTTATCACGCTTGTATACATACTCTAAATTATTCAAATGCCTTTTCATCGAGAATATACTTCAAAAAAAAAATTATGAAACTTTTCATAAAAATGTTATTTCGATACTTTTTGGCATCTTCGGCAAGGCGCCTGTAATAAAAGTGAGAAAAATTCTCTTTGAATGAAAAAAGTAGATGGAAAATTATATTTAAAGAATTTGGTCGAGAGTATATCAAATTTATACCGGCGGAGAGTTCATTGATATAATCACAGAACTTCTAAGAAATTGTAAAAAGATTTGACATTCGAGATAATTGACTTTGTATTATATTTGACTACGGTATCATCGAAATGTGAAAAGGCACGTGGCAATTTTGAACTTGATGCTTTCTTGGAGGTTGGGGAAATTTTTGTGTTAAAAAAACCCAGCTTTAGGTAAAAACAGGATCAATTTCTCTGGATCTAATGGAGAAAAAAATTGATTTAAATGTTTTGGGGGATTTCGTTTGGAGTATTGACATTTATGAGACTATTAAAGAGGTTGGAATTTTTGTAGGAAGGAGGGGGTCTGACGTCGTGTGACTATGGGCGTATTCAGAATTTTTTTTGGATTGGGGTTGAATTATGACCTTTGTTGTTAAGCTAGTGGTTTTTTAAAAAAAAAATATGGGGGTTGACCCTTAAAACCATCCTGGATACGTCCATGTGTGTGACATTTCCGTAAAAAAGAGAAATTTTTGTATGAAAATTTTGTGACAGAAAAAAGGGATTTAAAAATCTCTTTTTTGCGTGACAATATTTATGAATGACCCCTTATTTGAATGCTTTGAACTAAAAAACTTCCTAAAACTTCACATTTTAAATCAAATCCTTTTAAAAATCTTAATTTGCTCACAAAATCCCATATTTCTTAGAAATCATCATTCATTAACAGATCAAAAAATTATTTTTATCAAAAATTCCCAAAACAACATCCAAAAAATTCCAATTTATTCCACTCCACACATCTAGAAGTCAATATACTTATAGTACCTTTATACATCCAAACAGAATCAATCTAATTGAATCTAGAATATCACAACAAAACTCCAAGACATCAAGATCAAGTCAAAAGCACATGATACTGTTAGTAAAATGATCAAAATTATGATCATTAAAAATTAACATCTCAGTGCTAATTTTACCTGCTTGAGTATATGTAACGGTAAATGAAGAAGACTATTTAAGTTATTCTGTATTTTTCTCTTGCTACTTCTTATGTCATTTTTTTAATGACACTTTATTCTCTAGAATATCTTTTCACATTCATAGTGCAGTTAACGTATTGTGCAGGTTGGATCTTATTGCCGGAGGCTAAACATGAGAATTTATTGTTGGAAAAAAGGTTGAAAAGATTTTATCGCTTAAATTGCTCAGATTCTGCTTGAACTTTTTTTTTGCAGAAATAAAATATGGAAAATTCTTTAGTTTTTAGATTGTAATTACGTTTTATAGTTAGAGTCTGAATGGGAATTGTGGAATTGAAGATTGATGAAGAGATTTGCGAGTTGCGAGGTCATTCACCTGTGAGATTTTGGAAACTGTGAATAAATTGTATCATTTTTTGCTTTGATTAATTTTCTATGTGCTTTTTGTTGAGATGTTTAGTAGAATTAGAATTTTCAACTCGAATTTTTATGCTGATGAAATTTTAACGGTGGTTCAGACCTCCACACTCGTTTCTAGACCAATAATTTTTAGTTTAATCTTAGTATCTGTCTAAAGTCTCATATGAGCTTGTGAAATATTGCTCTGCTAAGTCTCGAATCCATGATCGCTTCGTATATGTCACAATAATAAGAATCCAAAGTTGATGTAGTCATTTCAATAATTCTTAGACTGCTCCCTCTAAATTTGCAGATTCAAGTCCATAAAGGCCGCTCCCAAAAGTTCACAAAAATGGAAAAAATTAAGCAATAAAAAATTCCCAATCAACTTTTGCATTAAATTTCACAATAAACCTTGCCAACAACGAATACAAAGGTCTGCAGTAAGTTTAATGCAAAGAGCATTTTAATTTAAATTGGCAAGATCCATAATACCATCTCTTATAAAACTCAAGCTTTAATAATTTCAACTTACTTGAAACATATTCATTACGTGAGGTAATTCTAGTTATTTTTTATTAAACCAGTTTTCTGTATTCAGATTAATAGTTTTTGCTCGTCTAAGTGAAATAACGAGTGGATGTTTCAAGTCTACATTTCAGGTTTATGATCAAACCTCGAGTTCAATCAACCTGACGATATAAATAATTTAAGTGAATTCTCTGTCTATGAAATTATTCGACATAATTGACATAACTCAAATTGAAATATTTTTCTTCTGTGACAACTTCATTCATGAAATAAATTTTTAATGTCTAAATTATACCTTCGGCAACATCCAAAAAAATATTTATTTCTCAGCGTTCATTGCCCTTTCCAGTAATGTTTCTACCCTCAAATATATCTCCTAATCGTAATTCAAATAACAATAACATTTTTCATAATAAAATAATTTTCCACTTTACAAATTCATCAACATTCAGCAAAAACTATTTATTTTTCCACTTCAAGAGTTTCTCATACAACTGTAAAATAGTTCATTTAATGAGAATATGTAATTAAATTTGCGCATGGAAGCAAAGAATGAGATGAGAAAAGCGAGAAATGAAAGAGATTGCGAAATAAATTCACAAAATATTATATTGTTGCTAAGATTGTGTGAGATTTGAGGTTTCGTAATTTATGGCGCTTATTTTCAGAAGAGCAGGTTGCCGTTGATCTTATAGGTAGTTGATACCCAGTTTTGTAATTTTGTTGGGTCTAAAAAGGGTGACAGTTCTGACATACTGAATTTTCTAGACAAAACTCATTAAACAACCACACCTTCATGCTTGTTCATTACCCGAGCGACACAATGCAGTCGTTAGAGCACTAATCGTTAGAAAATGACGTAGGGGTGCCCTAACGGTGTCGTGACGGTGCATTTTCTCCGATTGCTAAAAGTGTAGCTTGTCGCCATTAAATTTTCACTCAAATACGTAAATCCACTCACAAATCATCAACCTATGTCAATTAGCAACACAACTTGTCTACCACCTAGTCATCCACAATTGCATCCAATCAGTCTTTCAACCTTTCAGACAACTAACTATGAGAAAAATAAAATAAATTCATTTAGCATGCAAGAACCTCATCTAGATGAATTATTATTACAGCTACACAACTCATTTCTGAATTAGCATGGAGACGATCATAAATATTCATCTGTTATGTGAATAAATACCTATCCAGCATGCAGCAAAAAAAAATATTATATTGCTAACAAAACAAGATTACATTCACATCTACTTTTTTTACACAATAAACATCAGCATGTGATCTCACTAGCTGTATGTGGGTTAAGTATAGACAAAGTCTGCGAAAGAACCGCTAGACAAATTTATTTATGTTATATCTTTCTTCATGATGGCAAAAGAATCAACAATCAATTCTATGCCATTTATTTTCTTTTTAGTTTTGCTTTTATCTCGGTTGGCGAATGCGATGTCGTGGATGAGTAGATGGGAGGAGGTCAATTTAGAAGAATAGATTGATGATTTATTGTCTGGATGGATAGCTGAATGGTTTATTGGGTTAACAGATGGAGAGATATTGGTGATGGGGTTGAGAAATGGGAAAAATTAGAATTTCAATTTTTTGTGAAGAAATTATTGATGTATTGTCGAATCAAGGCATAGACACCGGCTTTTGCTTATCCAACTTGACTATAAAGGTCTCTTTATGAGCGATAAATCTAAAAATACCATCCAAACCCCCAAAAATGTACCTCATCAACCACACCACACTAATCTACCTCCATTCTAAACCATCAAAATAAAAGAAATCTATTTTCTATCTTAAATAATTTGAGGTCAATGAATGAGCGTTAAGTCATCGAGAAACAATTTCCTAATCATCTGTTACTGTCATTTCAAGTCGTAAATTTTCTCTTTTTTAGAATGAACCATGCCATCTATTACCATCTATGTCATTCATTGTTGATCCATCTCCAACAGTCTTTACGTGTGTGCGTGTGTACATGTCTGTTTGTTGTGTTAATCCAATTGCCATATATAAACGTAATTTACTTCACCATTGAAATATGCGTGCGATATAATGAAATGAGTAGCTGAAGAGAAGACTTAAAAGAACTTAAATAAATTTGTTGATGGAGAGCTGAAAAGAAATTCGATTGAAAACAGCTGTTGTCATCAAAAAATGTTCCAAACAATTTTTTTCTCGTCTCTCTCGTCTATATCATTTCTGTGTATATTCGGTAGAAATATATGTGCTGGTGACCGCGCAATGACATCGTACTATACATACATACAAGCATGAGATGGGTATGGTATGGTGTAGGAATGATTGGCAGATGTTTTCGAATTAATTTATCGATCTCTCGGTGCCTCTTAAAGGAAGAAATTTATTTTATTATTCTTGTGCTTTACTTCTTTGGGTATTGAAAGAAAAAAAAATAATTTTTTATGTGCATTCGAAAAATATCCGCATTAAAGATGCTGTATTGACTTCATCGACCTAGGACACGACATCTATAAATATACATTAAAGAATGTAAGAAAATTATTCTCTTTTTTGTGTACTTTGAGCTGTGATAAGAAGCATGGAAAGTCAATTTACGATTGATTTTTTGATACCGAAATGTTCATGGCTATTTTTGGATGGTAAATGTCAATGAACGTATTTAAATAACTGACTTTTTTGGGGATGTTTTAATTATGATGACATGATTTTGAGACTTAATATACGTAGATCTAAAGAAATTGTCCAAGAATTAAAGCTGCAAATTCCTATCTATCCACAAGTCTTACCCATTTATCACCATAAAGCAATTTTGACAGCATAAAAACTCTCGCTAAACAACCATCAATTAATTTATTGACAATCATTTGAGATGTTAATATATAGGGTAAATAATCTATTTTTTCGGATGATTTAATTTTTCGGACACTTTTTCAAAAATTAAAAAGTTGATTTCTGTCTTAATAGTCGATGCCTTAAATAAAGTTGGTATTAAATATTGTTGATTATGCAAGAAGGAACAATTTTTTGTCACATCCACTAAAATGGAACCGCTATTAACACCAGAAACATCAAAAGATTGTTTCTCATACAAAATTTACCAAATCTTGTGAATGAAAAAAATCATATTCAGGAAGATGTATGGGTAAAGTTAGTAAGCCTGATTTAAAGCTTTTGGTTTCTATTTTTCACTACAAAATAGATTTATGAAAAACATTCAGTCATTTAGGAGAAATCTCCATTTTTGTAAGTTACAAATTTGAATGTATTTTTTCGGATAAAATTTTGCAAAAATTTATTTTTTCGGATGGCTTTTGATCTGAATTATCATTGAAATTTTCATGCAATGTTTAAATTTGTTTTGAACAGAAAGTAAATTTAAAAAGTTTGAACTGTATTTTTAATGAAAATTGGATACGGAAATAATAACAGGACTCCAGAATTTTGCTCAAGACCGCTCAAGCGTTTCAAAAATGGTCATTTTAAATTGAAAATTGTGTTTTGCTGCTAAAGTTTAGATTTTTTAAAATTCTCAGAAGTTCGGAAGCTGCATATGTCAAGAAGAAGAACAAATCAAACTATTATGCTTTTTTATTGTGCCTATGTACTTTTAAGGAAATAAAATTGTATTTTTAAGTTTACATTTCAATTACATCGAAGCTTTCAATTTTTAAGTTTGAAGTCCTCATCTCTACATGCTTTATATATTTTTGAAAATGAGCAATAAATTATCATGCATTTAAAAACCATCCATTTTGAAATGTTTTTATTTAGGAGCTAAAACGTATTCAGGAACAAAATTGTCGTCGGAACTTTTTCAGAAATGTGGACATAGGCTAAAAAAATTAACCAGAAATGACAATTTATGATTATAGCATTCAGAAATGAAAAACTTATATCAGAGTGGATATGATCGTTTCTTTTTATGCTGAAAAACATGCATAAACAAACATATTTTGATTAAAATAATTGTTGTTTACATTTTTCTCATTTGAAAATTTCCAAGGCTTACTTTTCAAAACCATCCGAAAAAATAAAAATTTCTGTCCGAAAAATTAAATTTTTATCCGAATTAATAAATTTCAACTTTGAGTCAAGTTTAAAGGAACTTCTTCTATGAAGGCATGAAAAGAAATAAGCGAAACATGAACTGCCTATATTGGTGCACAAATTTATTTTTATTTGAGGAGTTGAAGTTGTGTGGTTTGAGAGTTATTGACGTTCAAAGTTTGCAAGTGTCATTTTATCCGAAAAAATAGATTGTTTACCCTACCCCATAATTTATATTGATAAATCATTCTAGCAATAAAAATGAACACAAAATTCAATACTTTATGATTGAACATAAGCACTCGCTAATCCCATACACACATATGTACATAGACACCAAGCACAAGAGATCGTCATAATCTGAGTATTAAAATCGTTTGCCATAAATATAATATCATCATCGTATCTATTTATTATCAATTCATCACATGCAAGTCATCCAGAATTATGACACAATTTTTGAATTTTACGGAAGAGCGAATGAGAATGTGTCATTTTTGCGTGTTTGAGACAACCCCAGATAAAAGACAGAAGGATTCTTACATGACATATCGAAAACAACTTTGAAAATTGTATCATAAAATGATACTTTTTACTTTACGATGTTCTGTACTTTTCTTCATATTTCCTGCTGTTCAGACAAGGGGAAATTATTGAAAAAGTAGGGAAGTAATGGCACTTTGACGGGTGCTTTTGGGTTGAAAGTTTTTTAGTTGTCAAAAGTTTGAAAATCGCTTGGAAATTTTGTTATTGAAGGAAATTGAATTTTACATACAATTCCTAGATTTCGAGTTTTTCTGTGTGTCGGAACCGCTCAACATAACTCAACCTCACAACTTCAAAGCCAGCAAAACTCCTTAAACCCAATTTATCCCCCAAAAAAGCTCTCACATCATTTTCACACTCTCAAACTCACATTCATACTTACTCAATTTCATTCGACATGAATCCCAACGACAACAACGGTTGAAGAGACTATACATCGACAAAAAATGTAGAAAAAAGCGATGCACGATATCGTTATTGCCATAAATGATGACTTGTGAGAAAGGGAACATGTCGTGTATGTACTTTATGGATGTTTTTTGTGTGCGCCTTTCACAGTGGGGATTTTTTTTCATATTCTGTAATCAAGTTCCTTTTTGGGGAGAAAGTTTGTCGGTTTTTTTATTCCCTTTCCGAGGGTTTTCAACGAAAAATAAAATCATGTGAAATAAGCAACTTGTGTTGTATTGTCGGTGGTTATTCATCATTATTGTTTGACATTTGATAATTATGTAGTTTGACAGCAACATTCATCAAGTGAGTGTGGTGAAATTTGTTTTTATTGGTGAATTGTGAATTCTGAGATACTTTTTGGTTAGTTGACCTGTGTGCCTGGCACATGGGTACATATATAACATTTGGTGATAAAATGAGTGTCAATGCTATTGATGTTTAGCTGTTTTGGTTCATTATTGATCCTGGCATGTCAAATCTGGTTCAGGGGCGTATATAGAGGATCAAAACCAAGCTGTCAAAATCATGGCATTCAAATCTGTTCAACTTCCTCAAAAGTCCCCCATTCATGCTTTCTTATTTTTACGCATATTTCAAAAGAGAAATCGTAGCATAAAATGGAGGCGATAGAAAAGGAATAATTTTTCTCCTTTTTATGTATTTATATTTCCCTTCTTTTTTTGATAGATCATATTTATTTAAGCATTCGTGCTGTATTATGCATGAATCTGAAAATTTCTTCATAAATAAATTCACAACGAAACAAAATTTTTCATCTTCTTTCTATTTTCGCTTTTATTTCTTCCTTTATCGTCTCATTTTCTTTCCATTCCTTTATCCATTCAGTCGTGTGAGGAAGCAATTGATTTTATCAGTTTCTTTATCGTATACATTAAGTAGGAATGGTATCATGCATAAAATCCATTTTATCGAATATTGATGATATTTATCAAAGGATTTTCAACTGTATCGAATGAAAAACGAAAAAAGAGGTACTAAGAAGAAGACAGCAAAGAAAAATGGAAAACGTTTAGTATATCCCTATGCAATATGTATTTATGTACACCGAATGCACTCAATTTCGACGAATGTTTTGGGAATATCGAAGACTGAGAAAGAGATTATGGGAGGATATAGACAACTTTAGGGAATTAGAATAACTTTAAGTTCGAGAAGAATAGAAATGCATTATTTTGAAAAATTTTGGTTTGTATTACAGATTATGTAAAATTTTAGGGGGGATTTAGCATCCAGATTTTTAGTACTTTACCTCAATATATGAATTTAAATTTTAAATTGGAAATTTGAGGATGAATTCGGTTGAATCTATGAATCCTTCTAAGTAAGACTTTTGGGTTTGAGTATGAAAAATTAAGGGATGAATGCTGGTACTGTGACACATCATATAAGAAATTTGGCAACAAGACTGTTCCAAAAAATTTAATTTAATTGGTGACATCATTTAACAACGACTCTATCTCTAGAATTTGTCGAGACAAACCTCTCCCAATTACCCATCCTTCTACTTACCATATCCATTAAAAAATTGCAAAAAATGACAAACAAAAAAATATACAGAACAGTAATGTAATAGATATTATTGTGGCTTCTCTACGACTTATTAAGTTTCAATTTTTTCAAGTTAATTTAAACAAATTTGCATATTGGTAACTGGAGTATATTTCGAAAAATGTATACACAAATAAATAAACATATCGATGGATGGTTTCGCCGATATGAAAAGCAATACTGTTATCGTATCGATGTATAAGCTGCATGAGTCACACACAGACTGTGTTTTATGTAGAGAGAAAAAAAAAATATTTTTTTTGAAAGATAAAGTCAACAGCATTTATTTCCAATAAATTTTTTTGTCTCTCTCATTGCAAACAAGTTAGTGTAGAATCAATATTATTCTAACTCATTTTTTTGTTGTTGAAAAAAGTTAATTGTTTTTTGGGTTCATATTGAGTTAATGTGTTTTGTTGCTTGGAATTTTTGGGAATTTGAATAGAGTTGTATGGGTAGCCAGATATTTTTTTGTAAAAATTGATGATATTTTAACAAAAAAGAGAGAGCAGTTTTCTGAAAATCAAGCAGATGGTCAGACTAGTTCTGTTGAAATTACGAAAATTAAGAAGTTAAGAGACATATCTAGGTGTCCAACCCCCTCCCTCATTTTTTGAAAAACCAATACTAGTTGAAGGTTATGATGTCTTCTTCTTACCAAAAAAAGTCATAAAGCGATAACGACCTCGAGGCCCTTCCAATAAAACATCCTGAATATGCCTGGAACTAAACAATATTTTTTGTTTGTGGCTGCTAATGTCTGTATCCAGTTCAGCCTTCCATTGTCTAGTTCAACCATAATTTCTCAAAATATCTTTGATTTGAGCTGGCCTAAATATCTTGGGTAAGAATACCAATTTTTCCACATGCCATCCCCAAAATCCATCTCATAAATTATAAATATTCTAATTTCATGGTCAATTTTTCCATTTTCATATGAACTAATAGATTTATTACCACTGTATGTGTTAAATCTACACTCTCATTATTCCATTCTACCTCAAAAACTTTCATTATCAATTTGACATTTTGGAACTTAATATCATGCGATGAATAATTTTCAGCATACGTGACGTGTTTCATTATTTATTTATGTGGAATTTAATATTATTTGCATAATATAAATGTCATGTATTAAATTATTTAGTCTGAGTAAAAGTAGAAAAAATATATTCAAGGAGTTCCACTAACATGTTCTCGTGATATTTAACTTTTTTCTCTAGAATATAAGTGAATTTTGCATATGGTTTCTATACGATGAAACAGCATTTTTGGTAACAGTCCTGTCTTTTTTTGAAAATGACAAATTAATTCATATTATTCAAAATGAGATTGTAAACAAGTCATTGACTACGCAGTAAACATCTACAGAATATTCTTTCATAAACAGAAGACAGCAAAATTTTCACTGATTCAATAAAAAGGAAATAAAAGCTTTTCAATTTTCTAGGTCAAAGAATTATCAGCATTATAGAAAAGTTATCTCACTTGACTTCTCTATGGTATTTCCAGGGACGATTGTAGGTAGAGGATAAAGATGCTGGGCGAAATGTTTCCATGATTTTCTTTAAAAGTAGGTGTTATTTATGACGTCAGAGTATTAAAGAATTAAATAAGAAGATGAGTATATTCTCTTGTTAAATTATTTTAACTCAAAATAATTACATTGTACTCAGGCTAAGAGCCAGACTTTGACTCAGACAAAATTAAAAATTTCGTAGCCTCAATTCCAATTTATATGGCAACATTAAGTCAACTTTCACTTAACATCTTCATCAAAAATCCATTGAACAAACCAAAAATGTGCCAAAAGTCAAGCAAAAGTATTGACATTTATTTACGTCATGTCCCAAATCAACAATATCACTTTTTATTTAAGTGAAAGAAAAAGTGCCTGCAACAAAACATTCTAACGGTCGTATGACCTGTAATGAAATCGTCATTATGGGGAAATACAAAACTATCTCTTTTCGGCTTAATAGTGTAGTAAATTGCAAATTTTGATAGCTTTCTTTGGGGATTTTTTTTGCTTGAAAATAGGTCAGGTAGATTGAGTGTTTTTCGAATGGGAACTAATTTTTAGAAATTAGTACAAGTGAGCAAATGAGGTCCATATAAAGCTTTTGAGTATTTTTTTTTTGGAATTGGGACATTGCATGCAGGATGTCCTGCTTGTGGATATGGTTTTGAATACTTTCAAATGTTCTTGTTTAACTCATCTCCTTGAAGAACTCAGCTGTAAACATTCCATAAAATTATTGGTAACAAATGCTAGGCTAACAGACTTAGTCATGGCTAGCCTACTAATTTTTTTCAAGTATTAGAGTTTACAAAGATGTCAATTATCCATGAAAACTAAACAAGATCAACGACATTTTATGCAAATTATTTGATCAATGACAAAAAATACAAAATCATTTTTGTAAATGATGACGAAAAAGGAGTTTTAAATATTCGATGAGACTTGTTATTTTTGGTTAAATAAGTCAACTATATTCTTATTGTGCTAAGAAGCGATTGAATGGAAAAGATATCCAGCCCCTTTTGAAAAAAACTGGACTAAAAAAATTATTTAAATTTTTTGGGTATTAAACTGATTTTTTTTTCAAAATATCAAAGTTCTGACTACGTCACTACTAAGGATATCCAAGAGATAGAAACGAATCCCTATCTACTGGCTACTGAGAGTTTAGGTATTTAGATATTACTAGCTTTAATTATGGCCCCAATTACAAGAAAACTGTATTGATAAGGGTAAGCACTGAGACTAAAAATCCTACTGACTATATAACTTCTAAAGATAATAGAGATAATAAAAAATAAATACTAAAAATCAAACAAGAATCTTGTCTAGTTAATAAGCTATTTAAAAATCAGTAAAATCCCGTCTCGAACATCTACAATTCGGAATTTTTAATTTTCAATCTCATCTTGCAATAATTTCAACATATGGCGAAATATGAAGTTAAAATGCTAATTATTATTTCAAAACAAAACTCACGGAATCCATTAATTAAATTAGCTTATAATTAGAAATAAAACTAAATCTCCACGTGCTATTTGTGTTAGTCTGAATTTTTGAAAAAAGTAAAAAAAAATCATTTATCTCATGTTTTTCTTTTCTAAGAACAGACAGCAAACTATTTGTTGTTTTTCATTCAGACATGTAGCTGATTTTTGTCATCCTATTATCAACTTGAGCTATTTATGAAGTAAGGAGATTACATCTGTGAGTGTGTCTTGTGGTTATAACATTATTTTGAAATTTATGGTTCATTGTTTTTCGTTATTGCAATTTAGACGTAGTTCTGGGTTTTTTCACAAAAGATTTTTAATACTCGAAAAAAATATTTTGGGGAGTGCTTTGTACCCAAGATCTTCCTTGAATATGCGTCTTCTGATATTTAAAGAACAACTTTAATCAACCAGGTGCGTAGCCAGTATTCAATTTGCTAGAGTTTTCGAGAAAAAAATCCCCACCCCCCACTTTCATGAAATGTTTCCATACAAAAAAATTAAAATTTCTGGCTGCGCCGCTGATTGCCATTCTAAATACGATTCCGAGTGAAATAAAGACTTTATAAATAATTTATATAGTGTAGGTCGGGTGTATTTATAATTTTGGTATCTGTCAGAATGGAATCTGAAGTATCGAGCCATATGCAGAAGAATCTTTCAGTACGAGAGTAAGGCTTCTGTTGTCGAGTGGTTAGGCAACATACCTGAAATCTGTAGCTCTCATTTTGGAGGGCGTGGGTACGATTCCTACCAAAAATGACCCAACCTAGGCCTAGCACAGCAAACAAAACACTCTACTTCGAAACTGTAGCTGCTTTTTCACAGCCATAGCAGCAATACCTCACAACCTCCTCCTTAAAATTCTTTTTCTAAACTTTTGGCTTCTTATTCATTAATTATAAATTTTCTAATCTTACAAAACCAAAAATAATGAAAGAAAATTAATAAGAAAAATATTCTTAGAGGGATTATAACAATGAACGGAAATTATCCTCACAGTTAATCAAACTCTCGGATATTAAAATTCCATTTGAGAGCACAAAAAAAAGTTCAACAAATAAAAGAACAATTCTTGCGAAAGGAAATATCAAAAATTCTATCAATTTTCTTCTTAGAACCGGAATTATTAGTATTTTTTTTGTCACAAATGCTGTTTGGGAAAACATAAAGAAAATAGCAGAAAAATAAATGCGAGAAATGAAATTAAAATCATTTTTCTTGTTAGGGGATTTTTCACTTATTACGTAACGCTCTTAGGGGTGAGGGGGGGGGGTCTGAGATTTTGTGACAATTCAAGCAAAGGAAATTTTTCTTCATGAAAATTTTGTGACAAAAGGGAGAGAAAAGTCGGTTCTTCTGCGTTACGTAATAAGTGAATGGCCCCTTAGTGACTTATTTTTAAAAAAAAAAAAATAAAGCAGCGAAAAAATATTGGAAACAATTCTCTCGAGTGATTAAGTTTTCGCTGTGCTGCTTAAGGATGCATGAAAAATGAGATAAGGTGGGAAAAGTTTGTTGCAGAAAAAAGTTCAGGATGCAGTTCATGATTTATAAAGCTTAAGGAAGTCAGTCATGGTGCACTTGATGGAAGAAGTTGGTTTATTTTTTGAGAAGAAAATTTCGAAACTTTTTTTGCATCACAGCAATAACCATTTCTAAAAATTACATCAAAACCATGAGCAATCAACTCAAACTCAATTAATTTCTTTTTAACTTTTACTTTTAATTTCTTTCTGTATATACGATTAATTTCAAAATAATTTTCCTTTTCATTCTCAACGTTATCTAATCAATCAATCTTTTGTAATTAATTTCAACATCAGTGCTATAATCGAAAAAAAAGAAAGAAAATTAATTCACAATCAATTTTCAAATTATATTTTAATAATTTAAAGAAAAATGTGAGGTAAAACATGCAAAGTTAAGAGAAAAAAAATGCAAATTAAACATGCAAGAAACTAATAATGGAGAATATTTTTTTAGTAGAGAATAGCATGGCAAAAATGGTTGATTGTAGATTTATGTGATTTAAAGTAGAGTAAGTGAAATTTTGTGGAATCAGAATCAGCTGGAATTTTTTTGAAATTACCTCTAAGCGAGGACTTAAAATAAACAAACATTTAATTGAAAATGAAAACAATTTAGCCATGCTTCGATTAATATTGACGGGGATGTAATTATCTGCTTAAATTAAATGCAAATATACATAAACTTTTGATTTAATTAATACTATGGTTTAATCTACTTAATTAATGATTTACATAAATATTATGATTTTGGAAAATTAAATATTTAGCAAGTAATAAATATCATATTGACATTATTGGGACTTTTTTGGGTTTTAAGATATGTAAGATTTTTTAAAGTCTAACCTTAGTTTTTAAGAAATCTAAAATCCTCTGTTTTAATGAATTGTCATACTAATTTAGACACCCCATCATCCTCCTAAATGCTAAAAGACAAAATGAGTCAAATCAAAAATCTTAGCATTTAATTTCCATATTAATTTTGTCTTTGAAGAAACTTGCTTATGCATCTGAAGATGTCAGAGTATCAATTTTTTTTTAATTCTTAAGAAATCATTCACTTATGACGTCCATCAAAAAATGGAATTTTTAGACCCCCAACTCCTTGTCACATGAAGTATGAAGGTGTCACAAAATCTCAGACCCCCTCCCCTCTAAATGTTGGACGTCATAAGTGAATGACTCCAATCCTAGGGTCGATATTCTGAAAAGCGGCTGTTGATTTCATTCCATGGTTTTATTTTTCATCAAATTCTTGTTTTCGTCAAGGCTGTTTTTGAAATGTTGATCAATTTTTTTTGAAGAAGGTCGAAACTTTTTTATCGAGTTTTTAAAATAAGAGGAAGAGAAGATCTAGAAGTTTTTTAATTGTATAAAACTTGTTATATTTTGTTTCAATAAATATCAAAGTGTCAACAGGAAAACCGCAAAATTGAATTTGATGTTTTGTGTACTTAAGGATTGCAATCGAATCACATGATGAAATAAGATCAAAGTTTTTGAGGTTTTATGCTTGATTGGTTCTTAGTTTGTAGCAAATAAGTGTCAGAAAATTTAGAAATTTTATTGATTTTTGTGGTTGACAACAAGTTAAATTCCCATTTGAGGAAGTAAAATTACAAACGACAAAAAGTCGATAAAATTTAATAAAGACAATTTGGAGACACAGAAAAGGAAGAAAGAAGACCTGAAAAAAGATTATTTTTGAACTGAAGCTTAAAAATATAGAAGCTACATTTTGTTGTCTTGACAATGACTAAAGTTGAGGTAAAATTTACGAGATTTGTAGGAGGATTTTTGGAATGGAATGGTTAAGTTATTGGATTGTAGAAAGGGGTTGTTCATAAATGACCTCCAATCTTTAGGGGATGGGGTCTGTGTGGCTTTTCCATATAAAAAAAAATCTCGTTTTTTGCGTGACATCATTTACAAATGATTCATAAATTCGAATGATTAAAAGAAAAATTTAAAAAAATGAATCCCATCCTCTTTAACCCAGTTTCAATTTCACTAATTTAAATTGCATTTTTATGGAAAAACATAAAAGCTCAGCTACACTTAGCGATACATCATGTGCTGTATTAAAATGTGATGCTTGCAAAAAATGCTGATTTTGATATTTTTCTCTGTCTTTCATTCCAATCTCTCTTCTATTTCTACAAACATGATATGTATGCGAGAAAAAGTACACAACAGTGAACAAAAAAAAATATATAGAAGCATACAGAAACTAGTTTTTTCTCACCGAGCGCTCCCAATTCGCATTTGCAATATTTGCAATAGATGAGAGATTGCTGCAAGCATCTAGAAAACTAGTTTCATGACTTTTCGCCACAATCATTTTTCAATATATATAGGTGTATTATAAAATTTCGATATTTGTGCTTCGTAACTAGGTACATGTCACAAAAAAAATACTGATTGCTATGCTTGACGAAATCTTTCATCTGATTTGATGTAAAATTGCCACCCAGAGCTAGATGATCGAATGTGGAAATGAATTGTATTTTTGATTGTTACTTTCAGTTGCCGGTTCACATGATTTTTCATGAGAAAATATAACAATGGAAGATTGAGAAATTTTCAATTTGGAATGTTAAAAAATTTTAAATTTGACCTGAAACTATTTGGATACATCCTTAAGTCTCAATTAAGCAAAAAAATAAAACTCCAAGCACATCCAACCCAACCCTCTCATTAATCATTGAGATATCCACCTTAAAGTACTAAAACTCGTGATTCTCATTCAGTAAATCGCGTGCTCAATGCTAAAGTTGAACTAGTAATAATAAAAAATAGAGAATTAAAGATGTTGAAAGTTTTCTTTCTTCTTATTTTCAATGCTTGAATTTTTCTTATTGTAGCAGAACTAAAATTGAATTATAAAAAAAATTTCTTAATTTATGTGGCTCGAAATGCTTTGTATTGTGATATCTTGTGGCGCAACTGACAGAGAATGATAAAGTAAAGATCGAAGAAAAAATTTCCAAGCACAGAGAAAAAAGTTTCCAATCATGGTCTTGCATAAATTAAGAGAATATAGTTCTGCAGTATCCTCCAAAAAAAAATTTAATATCTCATGCTACATTATCGTCTTATGCTTGTCGATTCAATTTAATAAATTGCATTTGTTCTCGATGGTTTTAAGTCATAACTTTATTATCATCATTATCCTTAAAGTCAATTATTCTAATAAATTTATCATCCGAAAAGCTCTCAACCCCCAAAATCCTTATCACACAACACAATTCCACAGAATTAATAGTTAAATGTGAGTCAGAATGAGAGAGAGAGGATTAAATCCATACAGACATATCGCTTGCATGTTTGAGCTTTTTTTTCCTTTCCTTTAGCCTTCCTTCTCCATATGAAGCTCAGTATTGCATACACACATGTAGCCTGCCAGCAATTCTCATTTTATGTGCAATAATCCTCAACTAAAATGTTCATAAAACTAGATAATGTCGAAATGAGAAATGATAGAGCTTAATATATCGAAGGTTTTTTTTTCGTGTGCATGATCTTGTGATGTGACTGGAGGCAGTTTGGGTGGATGAGCTCTTAAGATGATAAAATGTTGAGATTTAATTAATTTTTTTAAGGTATCTGACTCAATAAGAGTAAGTCTATAAAATAAGGGAAATTCAACCGTTTTTAACAAGAACAAAGCCAAGAAGTAGAATGGGTGACAAATCAGCAAAAAAGTTGATAATGTTATAAATTTGGGTTCATTTTCTTGAGTAAACTGGTTTGATTTAGTTTGAACTCTCTCATCGATGACCCATATAGGCTGGTCTGATATTTTTTAAAGTAAAATACCCGAGCGGCAAAACGTAGTCATTATGGCACCGCTATATTGACGTTATAATGGCAAAACGTTAAAAATACATGGAGGTGCCCTGATGGCGTCATGACGGTGGATTTTGTCCGACTTGACGGCAATAAAATTATAATTAATAAAATTGTGAAGATTAAACATTTAAATTTGCTGCAAAGGTACAAACTAGAAGTTATATACTAATCAACTCAAAAATTGCGCTTTACATCCAAATTCACACAACTTAGCCCAATCTCATTCACTTTACTTTCAACTCTCTTTCCATTTTCATATTAAACATCTCTTTTTCAACTTGCTTTATATGAATTGAAAAAAAAAGTTGTCGAGTTGCAAAATTTTACCACTGCTGCACAACACAAAAATTTTATTGGTGTGCTAAAAACGAAAAAATAGAATTTTTTCATTTTTATTATTATTTTCTCACACTCTCATCACTAGCTAGAAAAAAGAATTCTGTCCTCTTCTAAATTGCGATATCAAATGATGAAGTGTCTCTGGTTTGAATTTTTATTTTCATGCACCAAAAGAATTGACACTTTAATGGTCGTGTATGAGAGAAGAGATCATATGTTGTTATAGTATGTGCAAATGTTAGCTCATGTTGAGAAAATATTATTTTTTTCGGAGCGGAATGTAATTTACGGTGTGGAATATGGTTCAGACAAATTCTGAATTATGATTGGAGGAAGAAAGAAGGAAATGTGATTTTATAATGTTGTAGAATCTGTAAATTATTCGGTGGCGGAGATGTCGAACTATGAGGTTATAAGCAAATGTGGCTGAGAGTTTATGAATAGAGGAATATTTTTTTATGGATGATAATTTTTCATGTTTAAAAAAGAGGAGGCACTGAATGAGAAAAGTTTTAAATTTATATGCTTTTAGTGGAAATATTCTTTGGATTTATGGGAACATCTTACAATTGTCTGTGGTTTTCTGATTGTAATTAAATGGTTCTATGCTCAAATATGCTATAGATTTAGGTCTAGTTTGAGGGAGATGAGTTTTGGGGGTCTTGATACCCCCTTAAATTTTAGAATTTTAAAATTTTAAAATTCTACTTCAGAATATTTATATCCATGCTTATGTAAACCAAGGACCAGTTTCTAGAGCTACCCGGGTTACCCCACTTACCCTACCTCTTTCCTTATTCTAGGGTACCCTAGAGTAGGATAGGTGGTGTACCTCGAGTAGCCATAGAAATCGATCCAAGGATTTACATCAAAATCATCATCAAATTCAATTTTTAACATTTTTTTCCTAGCAAATCTCATCAAATTTTCATCCCATTATTTCAATGTTAACTTCCCATCCTTCACTATTCACGTTGTCATGCATTCACACATCCACCATATAAATTGTATGTTACGAAATGAAAATTCTTTTATCCGAGTAATCCAATAGTCTTTATTCAACTTTTCTATTTGCTCAGCAAAATTTTTCCCAATTCAATGAGCTTTTCAGTTTTGTTAAACGATAGAAAAAAAAAGCTTTTACAAACGTTAAATCTCACCAAAGACTCGTCTTTATGTGCATACAGCTACATATACTTCACACATGTTCGCCAGACATTAAAGTATCTGGGTTAGTAACGTGCAGTTACTACAAATATAGACGCAAAATATTTATTTTTTCTATTTCATCGAATTGAAGCTATCTAAACAAAGCAATAAATCAAATGGAAAAAATAGAGTCCTAATAAATTGCGGTCGATGCACAGTAAAATGTGGAGCTTCATGAAAATTTTTAATTGATGGCATTTTTTTGTACGGATGGAGTGAGGGAAAAATTGAAAAATTTACATTTTAATTAAATTAGATAATACTATGGGTAAAATTTAATTAATATTAATTATTTATGGGTAAAAAATTGAAATTTTCTGAGAATTGAAAATGAATTTAAAGAGATTTTTGATTTTAAAAATTGTTAGAAATTTGTGAATCGGAATTGAATTTTTACAATTTATTAGTAAATATCCCAAAATTTCCTAGAAACTAAAATAATAAAATTAATTAACCTAAACAAGCAAAACAAAGCGCCTATAATTTATGCTAGTTCTACTTACTCAGTAATATCAACAGAACAAAGTCAAGTAGAAATGTCAATACGCATTCTTGTTTCAAAAGAATTGCCGCTCTAAAAAATCAACTACAATTTTTACACGTGTGTAAGTTGTGACTATTCAATGAAGGGTCGTACAAAAATGCCATCCAACATTTAAGTGGGAGGGGGTCTCGATTTTTGTGACACTTCCATACAAAATTTTGTGAGAGGAGGTTTCTAGACCCCCTCTAGAAATCTCATTTTTGTGTAACGTCATTTACGAATGGCCCCTAAACTATAAATTACGTTGAATAAGTGATGTTAATGTCTCACTAGCATTCCTTTTGCCTTGACCAAGCGGTACTTCAATTTATTTTATGTAAATCGTTGCGCTAATTGGATGCAATAATTTCATTATTTTTTCTCGTGAAAAAAATTCTGTTATCCATAAATTTATTAATTTATATTAAAAGCTTGTTATTATTTTTTTTTCATGAGAGGAATATGAAAACATGAAATTCGTGATCATGAACGATAGTGAAGGTAAAGCAATAAAAAAAATAACCACAATTATCGGACAATTGTGTTCACTTTGCATTCCCTTAAATTGTTACCGATAAACATACATTGTGTTCAGCCACAGAATGCAATATATGAGCGAAAAAATACATTTTTTTGTGGATGCACTCAGCATGAATAAATACATGCAGAAATTTTTTTTATTAATACGTGTACACTTATTAATTGATAGTTTCATTAATAAATTCAATGTCATTGATCTTGCGACACACATTTTTCCAGTGGCTTTTTAATATTTTGATATTTTTAACTTATAACTATGTCATGTGATACGCAGATGAATGCGAATCGTCGCTAAAATGTGGATTTTATCTTAATAAATTAAAATACTTTTTTGGGACACTGCTGTTTTTGGGAAATAAATTTTTGGAAATGTTTATCAAAAATGGGGTCATTCAAAACTAACACAGCTACAGACCTTCTTCTCATTAAAATTTGGATTATATTTTGATGATTCTAATCAAAATTGGAAAAATATTTATCGAATGAACTTGACAATTACAATTCAATCAAAAATTTCCATTGAACTTGGGGTTTATGACCAATTTGATTGCCGTCAGTGGATCAAAGTACAATTTTGAATGTTGTTGATGGTATTGACATCGACAAAAATCAGATGATTTTTAAAGGATGTTGATTTTATGTGACTAATCATTTAATCATTTTCAAGAGGCCGTTCATAAATGACATCCAAAGTTTAGGGGAAGGGGGTCTGACGCTGTGTAATAATTTCAAACAAAACAAAAAAAATGTTAGGGAAATTTTGTGACAGGGGAGGGGTAGGGGTCTAAAAATCACATATTCTGCGTGACGTCATTTGCGAATGGCCCCTAAATCTGAAAATTCCAGTCATAAAAAATAAACATATAATATTATTTAAATTTTTTTAATAAGACTCATAGCCAGAATGAGTCCCCCTTCTAAACTGAATCTTCTGCCTGTTCCGTTGTCGACAATATTTTACAAATTAACCCTTCAATTTTCATCTCAATTTCTGTAATAAAAATGAAAAGTTTTCTCGGCAATATTTTTCTTTCCAACTTTATTTACAAACATTCTTGACGCACCCAGACTTATTTTTTCAGTTTTGCAGTCCGAGAGCAAAAAAGACCTAAATGAAGAATTCTACATTGAAACCTTTAAGTCAGTCAACAGACTGCCTCTTGCATTGAATCAGTCTCAAAATTGAAAAAATATTTACATTGTAATAAAAACCCAAGCCAATATCGAGGGGACTGCAAAGTCAATAAACCTTTTTCAATTAATTCATTTTTAATTAAAAATTATTTTTCTGTGTCCAACAGGATTTTTGGTGGATTATGAAAATTTTTCGTTATAATTTCCTTTGTTTGAGTTCAAAGGTTAAAATTTTCAGTATTTTTAATATAATTAATTATGCGGATATTTAAATCCAATTTTTAATTACAAAAATTTACAAATTTATTCATTATTTGTCACGTTTTGATGCATTTTAATGATTGAAAGCTGTCCACTTGTGAAATTGGTGAAATAATTAATTTTATTTGACTAATTATTGAGATTGATGAATAAAATTTGTTATATTTGACAAATGTTATTGACATTTTTTTTATATTGACAGGATTTATTTAGTGGCTGATGTGAGCATTGACATGACTGACTCAAATGATAAATGGATGTTAAGAACCTTTTGCATTTGAATAAATTGCTCTAAATGGCTCTACAATGTTACATGAATGCAAAAATTTCATTCTAAATTAATAAAAAATAACTTTGCATAGAGCTAAAGATTCTTCTTGATTACTTCATTGTATTCGGATGAAATTCACTTTACTGTGTCATTCCACTCAATTTAATTAGTTCCTAGTATGATATCACCATCATAATCTCACATGAAATTTATTGTAAATTTTACCGGTAAATGAGTAATAAATACACTTAAACCATATCAACAAATAATTTGCTTATCATGACCTAATGAAAATACACTTAATGCTTAGGTGAGATTATCTCCATTAATATTGTAATTATGAGTATCAGCATTATTAATAGCTTTATTCAATGATTTGTGGAAATTTACTATTATCATAATTAGTCTAGATTACCGACCAGTTCAGGGTAGAACGAATTTTTGGATGTTGGACATAAATATACAAATTGGTTAGATTGATTCATATTATTAAGTGGTCGACAGCAGTGAGATTGTTATGCGTGTTGTAATTTATTTGAATTCTATTAGGCGATAATGTCTTATAAGCATTCTGGGAAATTTTGGGTATAATTAAGTCATTTGTTGTGTTGATTTTTTGACGATTTTTGTTTTTATGTTTAATTTCTATTGATTGGAATTGGACATCCTTGAGTGTGAACGAAAGCAGGTTCAAATAGAGGCGTTTTTAGGTTTCTGAGTGATCTTCTGAATTTTATAATTTTGTCCAGAGCTAGGCTCTCCATGACTTTTGACAAAAAATGCGGGACATGTTCCGTTTCCCTTAAAAAGCGAGACAGGCTGAAATTTTGCAGATGAACAGCTTTTCCAGAGGTTGAAGTTACCCAGAGTCGACATAAAGATCTGATTTTGCCTTTAATCTTTACTCTTAGCACCTCAAGGAATCGTCGACCGGAACAACAATTTTAGGGCTGCAAAATTTTACCACAGTAACCAAAGGTTGCTATTTGCTTGCTGAAGTTAAAGTTTTGGTTACTGAAGTGAGAAACAGATCATACTAGAAATATCAAAGAGAACTGACTTTTCTATAAAATGCGGAACAGACCAAAAGTCAGTTGACAAGTTAAGCACCCTTGATTTTTATGAGCAGCTTTCAAGGCTAAATTACAGCTTATTAAAGCCTCAATTTGCCATTTATTTTAAAAGAAGATGCATTCAACTGTCGAATGACGTCTTTTTGCCTCCACTTTACATAAAACCCTCAAAAAAAGCTCACTCACACAAATTGCCAATCATTCCACAATAATTCAACATCGTAACTAAATTATTATAACAAAATCTCGATTTTTGAATCTGAATGCTTTTCTTTTTCTCGTGCAAACACAGTCACAAATTTCATGTCACATCTGCTATCGACAAACATATTCAATCAATAAAAAATTTCATAAATAAAGAAATAAAATGCAATAAACTTCCGCATCCGTTCTCCTCAATTTTTTCTCGAATAAGATAACATAAATTTTTGTGTTATAAATAAACTACATCTAATAAAAATCGCATCGATGCTTTCAATAAATCGTGTACTTAAAACACTCAATTTTGCTTCTTTCTTGTCTTTTCGAAGACTTTTTCATATCCTCGAGCATACTGCAATTTTCTTTCTTTCCTTCATTATAATTTTCTACCATCAAACGATAAAGTTGACGTTCGACTCTATTCGAGCAGCTTTGAACTTTTCGATTGAGAATAAAATAAAATAAAATATGAAGAATTGCATCTATATACAATAACTGCAATTACATAAAATTACATTTTATTTGAATGTATAAAGGAAGAACAAGAAAACGACAAACGTAATCCAATTTCCAAATGTTTATCCATGCTCAATGACTTTGATTGATGCTTACTTAATTGAACACTTTTAGATAGATTGGATGGAGAAAAAGAGAGAATAAAAATTGAGTCATGTTGAGTGCAATGTCTGATTTTATTTTCAATATCACAATCAACTTTTGTATTGTTAATGTTGGAGATTTTTTTCTGCTTTGATTGGAAGTTTTGTTGGAGACTGACTTAATGTTGGATGATTTGTAAGGTTTTTTAATGACTTGAATGAGCTGAATAAGATGAATTTAGCTGATGGGGAATTAGGTTTGAGCTCAATCTGGATGAAAGCTTAGTTATAGAAATTTCAGGGTTTAGCAGGGGCGTATTCAGGGGGTAGGGGATCAAACCACCCCTTTTTGAGAAATTTCTTCAATTTTCTAGTTGAGGTAAATGTCTGTATACCTACCCCTGGAATTAAGGTCTAAGAGTGGAGGTCTACCCTACCTTCGATGGCATAGACCATATTTTCCTACATTCAATTGGTTACTACGCTTATTACTACCACCTATGGGGTCATTCATTTATTATGTTCGCTCTTTAATGGGGGAGGAGGGTTCTGAGATTTTGTAACAGAATAAACGAAGACAATTTTTTTCTTTGAAAATTTGTAACAAGGGGGAGGGGGTCTAAAATTTGGATTTTTTGATGAACAACCCCTATATGCAGAGGTCAGCAAAGATGCCTATGGCATACAGGTGGAAACCAAAAACCAGGTTATGGACAAGTGGGATATCCCTAGATATTCAAATTTGAAAATTTCGAATCATTATAGAGATTAATCTCAATTTTTGACAATTTTGACTAAAAATTTTATAAAAAATTCTAACTTAAACTTTAATATCTACTCAACTGAATGTTACACAGCCTTAAAAAAGTAACAGCAAGTCAACGTGAGGCTAGCTTACATCAAGTCCAAATCATCTTCCTAAAACCTTTAAAGCTCTAAAAACTCTGCAAATCCCCTTTAAATCACCATGCACAAAAATTCCTTAAAGTCTTTTATTTCCGTCAATGCAATGCGCAAACAGCAGATGCTAAAGCTGCATCAATTTATATTGAAATTGCATCACCTAGTGATAGTAGAAAAAAAAGTCCGGATAGAAAATGAGAGAGGATTGTATGTAGAAGTGAATTGCATTGTTGCATCTATCGTCTATCGATTGACTATCAGCATAGCTTCTATATCAATATATTTTTCCGTATATTTTGATATCTCTCTATCTCCATCGTTATATCTCTGGACTATTTGTAGTTATGGACGTATTTTTACAGATAAATTCATTTCCTTTACGAATGAATGAGTGCATTTCATAGTCTGCTGTTACCGTTACAGATCGTTGTGTATGCAATCTCAATATTTATTGAGCAATGATTATGGAGGAGATTGTGAGAAATGAAAGGATGCATTTGGTGGATATTTTGTGTATCGGAGATTTTTGAATAACAAAAAAGAAAAATAGAGGGCATGCATAACATTTGGCGTGTGAACGTTATGAATGAAAAATAATTGTGCAGTTGAGCATATTGGATTGAATCAAATCCTATTCATAATAATTTTATGCTTACTGCTTTTATAGAAAATGGAAATGAATGTGAGAGAGAAATTGTAGAAATTTCGATCCAAAAATGGAAATTATGAATGACATGAAATATGAGATACAGCAATTGATCAATGAATGTCATATTTTATGAGATATGATTGGAATTGAGGAATAACTTTGGTATTTTGAAATAATTTTGTTAGGAATTTTTGATTGTGAATTAAAAGTTTATCAGAAATTTTCGATTTTGGATTCAGAGTTCAACTAAACAACATAAGGATTTATAAATATTTTAGAGAATTGTATAATATGAATTGAGGGCTTTGGTCTCTGATGGGAGTCGAACTCATGTCTGCATGCAAGTCAGTGTTTCAGACCGTCGTTCTGGTACTTAACCATGATGCGATGAACATCCAGATGAGATTTTTGCTTTTATCTTTGAAGATTATTGATTTCCAGCTCAGTACAATTGCATGACACAGAGTCAGGAGTGTATTCAGGGAGGGGTTTTGGGGTCAAACATCCTTTTTGGGAACATTTTTTCAATTTGCTAGAGTTTTATAAGAAACGTATCCCTCACCCTAAATTTTCCCGTCCATACAAAATAAATTCAAAGTTGCACTGTACCGAGATGGTATGGCTAGAACAGTAAAGAAACACCCAAATCCTACTAGAAATTCCCTGGAATTGAACCTGGGTCATTAAAATCGAAGGCCGACACTCTAACCACTACATCACAACTGCTCTTTCACTGCTATGATAAAAGCAGTAATGCCTATAAAAATTATCATTGAACATTATTTTTATTGAAGCCAATTTCCTCCAAAAGAAAAGTCCTTGTAACAAAAAAAAACGTCATTAAAAATCTCGAACCAACCCTAAAACGAGCACAAAAAGGACATGCACAATAAAAGAATCTGTTTAAAGGAAATCAATGAAATGAAAGCGAGGCAAAGCGAGCCAAACTTCCTTGATGAATGTCACATTTCCAATGAAGCAACATTTCACCTATAAAATTGATTTTTATTGATATTCTCATTTTTAGGATATTCCGGAAATTTTTATGTCATTTTACTGAAGAAAAGGCACAAAAAAGGAGAGAAAAAGGCAAGCATTGAATGATTGAAAGAAATTTGGAAAAAAGGAAACCGGAAGCAATGAAAATCTTTTTTTGATTCCATCTTCGTTCCAATACAAAATTCATTGTCATTTCTCGTTCGAATTTGGAATGGAAAATTCCATATTAAGGAACCATCCCAATTTTGCCACTAAGCCTTTGAAAATTCCTTCATGAAATCTTATCTGTGCGTTGTATAATATGGCAATATTTCCACACACATGCTTATTCTTGTGGTCTCGTCCATTTTCGATTAGTTTAGATAACCTTTTCCTTCAATGCGTAACATCCAACCTTGCCAATCCAAAAGCCACCAACAACAACAGACAAGAGAAAAACTTATTAAATATTTTATATCGAATGACTTTTCAGCATAACCAGGAAGGTGTGAGAAAAAATATAAAATTGTGCCGATAAATTTTCATTTCAACCATAAATAAATTCATTGCCATTTGCCTACAGTTCCCCGGTGGTTGGATGGTGCACGAGGAGGAAAAATATCATTTTTATGCAAATTGCAAACATTCTGTGCGGCTAACAAGGCAATTTGATACGGAAAACCACATAATTTAATATCATTTTTTTGTGTGTGCTACAGCTTCACCTTCCCGTGCATTTTGGTTTAAATTTAAAAAAATTATTATTATTATATTTGTAGTCATTGAACAATTGCAATTGCCATCTCAATAACAGCACAGAAAAAAATATTTATTAGCTATTTGCTCACCTATAAAGCTAAAGTCAGTATCAAGCTTCATTAATTAGCTCACTTCTGTGTCAGCAACAATTTATCATGGCTCAATGGGCGATAATGTCTAGCCCATCTAATGTTATAAAGAATCTAGCACGTTAATGGAAGAACACAGCGAAAGAGAATGAAAAGAGATTGAGCAAATAATAATGAAATGTACAAATTTTAATGACATTTTCTTTGTGTAATAAAAAACTGCTGAGGAAACATTGAGGAATAGAATAGAGGTTGACAGGGTTGGAGATTTATTGATGAAGATTTTGGGTACAAAGGACAGTTTTTTGGCATCTATTAGGCTTTTTGAAGAACCTTTTATTTCAGTTCATGCTAGTTAGATCTACCATAAATTTGTAGACTTAACTGTATCAGTGTTCTTGGATATACCTTGAAGTCGAATGAGTCCTAGGTCAATGAAGATCAACCTATATGCCTCAACCCAACTTTATGCCATGAGAAGCTCTCAAGTAAGCAACTAAAATATGTTTTGATTACTGAAGTATGCCATAGCACCAAAATGGATGTCCACTAGGTACATAGCCGACAAACCAGACCAAAGTCTAAATCAACATCATTCAATCACTCAATTCTCACCCCTGTCTAAAATTATCTTATTTGAAATCACGCAAAGAAGCAAGCAATAGAGCTTTATAATGTGATCAGAGCTCGTAAGATTCATTGGTGATAAGAACGACATTAAATGTATTAATGGTGTCATGTTTCTATATATCTAACAACATGTATTAAATGAAAATAAAAAGAGCAAGAAATGATAACTATTGTATGGCAACGGAGAGCGTAAAACCATCATCAAGGGGTCGAAAGAAAAGCTAAAATGTAGAGGAAGCAGGAACATAAAGGAAGAGAGAAAAAAGAAATAAAATTGCGAATCGTCCCGAGGATATCATGGAATGTTCATCGCAGATGAGTTTTTACGACTTTTGTATGAGCATTTTGATCATTAGATGCTTTACTAATTAACCTCGCTTATTGCTTTTCACTTCCTTTTTTTCTATCTGGCACACGCGAATGAATGAAAGAGGCTACAAATAAATCATTCCATTCCTTTATACCACATTTGCAACAGATTCTCTCTTTTTCATTTTATTTTGATTTCATTTCATTTTTTTTTGTATGTTTTGTTTCGTAATATAATTGCTAATTGCTGCTGGGATTTTGCTTTGTGATTCTTTTTTCATTCCTTTTTTGCGAATGAACTTCTCGTTGCGTAATTCCGTGGTATTGTGGTTCATAGTATGGAAGTAATAAGCTAACATGAAAACATTTTTTATGACTTTTAAGTTATCTTTTTGCTGGTCACACATTTATTTTAGATTTTCTGTGAGTTCAATAGATTTTCTTGTGATTTCAATGGATCCAGAACAGGGGTGTATCTGGGATGTTTTTTTTGGATATCTCTTCCAATCATGACCTTTTTGTTTTACACTAGAATTGATTTTTCCAAAAACTAGGGGTTAGGGGTCAAAACCCCCCCTGGATGCACCCCTGATGGGTATGGGTTCTTATAAAAAATACATTTCAATTTTCTAAAATTTAGAAAAAATCCAATTTTAATCATACAAAAAGTATAAAATTGCTGGATATATCAATAACCAATTTGGATGCACCCCTGATCAGATCGATTGTAAATCAAGTCAATATGCTTCTTATTCCTTGAGAAAACTTGCTGATTATGAAGAATTAAAGTAATAAAATTTAAGACCATTTTACAACAATTTAAGCAGAACAACTAGATGAATAAAGCTTACTCATTTACAACAGAATTCTGTTCTCATCTTGTATGAATTATTCACTAGATTTATAATGAATAAATTCTTTTCATTGCTACATTGGAAGCTGAAAATTCTTAAGTCATCTTGAGAATATTTTTTGGCAGTAAAAATGGAGTTTACAATGGGAATAAGATCTTAAAGAGAGAAATAAAAAAGGATTATCATGGTCGTGTATATTCTGCAAATATGAAGCTTACTGTTGAGAGCAAATGAAGTCAAAGTGATGAAAATGGCAATAACCTAAAAATATCGATTACATAAAATTAATCTCAAATTCATATTAAATTCCAAAAAGCCAATTATTCAATATTTAACACACATCACCCAAAGGCATTCGATGTCAAATTTCAAAGCCTCATTACAATTAGGTCAAATGCCAAAAGTTCCAAAACTCAAAAATATTCCAATCAGTTTGATGAAAATGCAAAACATTCCCAATTGAATATATCAATGAGTTGCTGATGTGATGCAAAACTCATCAACCTAAAAGTTTTCATCACTGCGGATATGTCAATAAATTTATTTATGAAATTTTTGGTCTCTCATCAAAATGCATCAATCTAAAAATATATCCTTAAAACTCTCATGTAGACCAATGAGCTGGAAAAATCATCACCGTTTAATTTTTTTTTCTACTCCCCAAAAATATTTTTCTCTGCTTCACAATTTACCCGTATCAAATTACGCGAATCATTTTACTGCCAATTTTTTTGTTCATCGATATACCCATCAAATGTCGGCGACATGAGAGACAAAATACACGGGAGTGCATGAATGAGCCGGGAGCATCATAAAATAAACGAGAGATAAATCGATTTTTTCTCAGCTTAAGCGATTGGGTTGGGATAAATAAGGATTTTTTTTTGCTACGTGTCTCTTACTCATTCTATTATTTTACTCTATTATGGATACATTTCGAGTACTCAACAATAAAAATTCATTTATTCTTCGCTTTTAAAATGTTTGCTAACACATTTAAAATGGAGATATTGTTGATAGAGGAATTATAATAAAATATAGATATGGTGGACTGCTGCTGGGAAAAGGGAGAGTTTGAAAGGCTTTTTGGAAGGATCTTTGAATTATATTTGAAATTTTCAGCTGGATTTTAACCAATTTTTACTAAAATTTAAAAAAGAATATTGCAAAAATCTCGACTTTAGTAAGTTCTAATAAATAAAAATTTCCAGCCCTGCACCCCCTTCCAGCCTTGCACCCCCTTCCAGCCCTGAAAATATATCTAAATCCCCTCACAATCTTACCAAAATAAACAATTCCACATCACATCTCCCCTCATCTCCACATAAAAAGCAATCAGACTACAAAAACACGATATAAATCCATACACACAAAAAAAATCTCATTAAAATCGATAGCCAAAACTCACGTAGAAAATCGAAGTCGGCAAGAAAATTATTGAACCTTTGCTAATAGGAATGCAAATTTAAAATCCAATGATAGCATTTTATTGCTTATTTTTTCGCACTTTATTGCACGCTCCTCCCGTTCATCATCAAATCGAAATAGAGATAAGATAGACAGGAGGTGGAAGTTCTCACCTTGCAAAATAATATCCGACAGTTTTTATTTTCCGATTGGATTATCTTTCATTTGGCTGAATTGTGTACAACATTGAGGTTATTTTTTGGCATTGTTAGATGTCAGATTAGTGGATTTCTTTTATGTACTTGTGTTTTGATGGTCTTATGATTTTTCGTTATTAATTTAAATGCTCATGTGACAAATTTTTTTAAGAAGGTCTACGAACTTGCTGTGTTAATGTTTGTTTGAATGGAAATTGAGTTGTTTGTGTGTGGAGATGAACGTATGGAGATAATATTGACTTTTCTTGAATTAAATTTAAATTTAATTCAGCATAAAATTTAACCTCATGAATTTAATTCAAAACCATCACATCAATCATTATTCAGCATTCTTAGAAATCATTTTTAAAAAATCTTTAGCATGTCCATGACTTTTAAAAAAATTCAACCCTATTCTATTATTATCCTTAGATAAGGAAATCGAAATCCATTAATACACTTGAATTGATATCCATTCATTTTGATTTCAAGTTTCCACACAAATGACTTTTCTTCTCGAGCTGCTGCTTCCATGTTATCCATCTGACATTGTCGCATACATATTTGAACATCACGTTGTTATCATTAAATTCTGTGACACTTTTAATGGCCACATGATATTCATTTATTTTTTGGGGAGATTAAAACTGTGAGAGGAATGTGGATTTTTTATATTTGGTAGACGATTTAGGAAGATATGGATATAATAGGGAGGAAGTTGGGTTTTCATCTTTTTAGAATATTTTGGAATCAAAAATGTTGAACCTTTAAGAATAAAACTTGACTAGACCACAAAAGTTGAACAGAATCTCCAACAAATTTTACAAAATTAAGGTGCACAGTCAACTGCTGAACTAATCCACATGACCCTATTCATGAAAACCCCACTTAGCATACAAAAAAGACCTTCAAAAAGCATCATCAAGAGTTTCTGCTAAAAATCAAATTTTCAATGTCAAACATCAAGAATATCTTGCCTTACATTTTATAATAATTATCGACATACTTATTATTACCTCACATACACGCTTACGTTCATAAATCCCGCAAAATTTAGCACACGGTGAATTAATTTCTAATTACATTTTGAGTTCATTCTCTCGTGACGTATAAAATGAAGAAGAACGAGAAGCTTACGGTAATCCACAATTTTACCATTCTCTCGTAATTCGTTCACAGTCGAAGCGTTTCCTAACAGAAACATTCAACTTATAATATATGAGAAAAAGAAGTCAAGAAGAAGAATGAGAAGATAAAGTAAATGTGTGGAGAAAGATGAAGAAAATAAAGAATCTCATTCACAAACATCTTACAAGTCGATCTCTTTGTACTGTTTATATATGTTTTGGCAAAAGCCACGTAATGACACAATTTGGTATAGTGTTTATATGTATACAGTTAAGATGATTTTTGATGTAAATAAGAAGACATCAACTATTGAGAATATATGGGGAAGAATTTAACAACAAATTGTTTAGAAATGGGATGAAGTACGTTAAATAGGCATTAAAGCCACACTAACATAGTAAAATGATAATTAAGAAGATTGCATTGTAAATTGTTGCTATTGTGCCTTTTTAGGAACTTGAAAATATGGGTTATATGGTGATCTTTGACATTGTGAAGCAGACTGTGAACAACTGATGGCTTTATTGATTTTTAGTGGGTTAAATGGGACGGATATTTAATGACTTTGATTCTTATTTTGAGAGAAAGTTAAGATTGCTATTCTTGTTAATAAAAGTGAAATTTGTAGGACATGAGAGATATTTATAGTAGATTTAATAATTTCTACTATTTTTCTTTAGTTCAGGGGCGTATTCGGGGGGAGGGGGCTTTCGGAAGCTTGAGCCAAAAATCGCCTAACCAAAAATCAAGCCCAGTACAAAATAGTTCAAAATCCTTAAAGTTTTACATTAGTGACTAACTTTTAAATTAAAAATTTTCAGTACCTTTCAGGAAGGGGCCCCTCCTTCTAACAAATTTCTAGCTACACCCCTGCTTTAGTTGCTTAGAAATAAACTGTAAAACTAAGCTTAATGCATAGAACCTTTACTACTCATAGTCTTAAATATTTCATTACACTCTCAATTAATTTCTAGAAATTTTTCACTAAAATTTAAATTACAAAACTACAAAAAAAGAAAAGTTTTAAGCCGAAAATTTATATCCTTTTCTTGTATCACCGCATGTATTTGAACATTACCAACCGCAAATTCTCACTCAATCCCATTTCCATAGCATATAATACATCCCAATGTGAATCGTTTATCATTGTAGTCTATAATAAACCTTAAAGTATATTAGTCGAGTAGGCAGACTGGCACTTTACCGTCGAGTAATCGCCGTTGAAAGCGAGCATTCAAGTGAAAAAGAAGAATTATGGACGAGAAAATGGAAATATAATTGATTTATTGATGCGCACTTCTTCTTCTTTTCTGTCGACCGGTACACGGACAAATGACAATGAACGAAATGCGACAGACGCTTTTTTGTGAAGAATTTTATAAAAAAAATGTTTTTTTGCGTCTATGTCATGAAAATGAAGAATATAGAGGGAGCATTGCACCATATGACTCATCCACACATGACATGACAGTGGAATAAAAAGTTTTTTTTCAATGCATATTTTCCTGAAAGTATCAATTTTTAGCAACTCACATGATCGTCAATCTGTGACAAAGAATGAAACAAAATGCGGCCACAAAACATTTGGATATGTCGGTTTCTGGTGCCACTTTCATTGCCTTTCTCTCTTCTCCTTTTTATTTTGCGTAGCATCTTTGGTAACATCGCATATGTTATCTGGTTTCTGTTATTTTTTGGGTCGATTGCTATATACCCAAATCAGGCATTGGCCTTCTTTCGATCTTTTTTGCGATTTTTTCTTCGTTTTGGTTGTTTCAACAAAGTAATGTGGATATGATGAAGTGGATTGGATTGTGGCGATTTTTGTGGGTTATTTAAGATTTTTGTAGAAATATTCGAGTTATTCTTGTACCTGAGCATTAAATTCTTTATGAGAACCATCCATTAAATTCCAGTTAATACCCAAAACCCATCTTGTCAGATTGATTGTATTTACAGCCAATAAAATACCCGAAAAATTATTTAATCATTTGAGCATATTTCTCCTATCTTATTTCCCCATAAAGCTGGAAAATTCTTAAAAAATTTAACGACCGGTTTACTGAAATATCCATCCAAGAGAACAAAATGTTTGCATAAAACCCATTTATTACGATAAAAGCGACCGTAAAAGCTGAACCGATATGAAAAGAAAGATAGAAGGAAGTGAATTAAAAAAAGTACGAATCTTAAGGTAAATGGTGGCTTAAATTTTTCGCACAACATTAAGAGCGTTCATTTACCTGAATTAATGTGCACAAAAGTCATTAACACTTTCGGAATCGTCTTTGTAAATTATTCTATTCTACTTAATGGATGCTGTTCCTTTAACGCACCAAGTACTGCGAATGAATTATAAAGCGAAAGGGAAAACGGGTGTTGATGGTGACGTCGAGATTGTGCAATAAGAAATGTTTTTATTTACACAGCTTTTTCTTCCTTCAATTCCATTAATTGCGCTAGAAAATTTCATTTTAATGGAAAAAGTTTTTCTTTTCCTTTTTTTTAATTTCTTTGTCAATATCAATTTTATCTTAAATAAGAAAATCGAGAGCGTGAGATGAAAAGAAAGATTATTCGAGTGTATGAAGCGATTTTTTTTCTTCATGAAAGGAAGGAATGTACGATATGTATTAAAACCGCAATAATAGATAAACAAAGTTAAATACAAAGTACAGACGAGATGATGATGATGATGCTGTTGTATTTTTTTCTGTTTTTCCTTTACTCTTAATATACGAGAGGGGAATGGAAGAATGAAAATAAAAATTGGAACGATGTTAAGAATTTGAAATAAAAAGTAGAAAAGTAGAATGAAAAAGTTTTTAGCTGATTATTTGAAGATAAATGTGGATGGACTTGATTCATTTTGGGTGATTTTTATGATGATTTTGTTTCTTTTTTGTTATTTTTGTGAATTATATTGAGATTCTCATTAGTAGCATTGCAAGGAGTTTTGCCTTTATATCGGATTTTTTTTTTAATTTTGAACCTTTGCTGCAGCTGTAATATACTCTATAAGGACTAGTACACAAGTCAAGTCTGTCAACTGTCACAAAAAAAATCAAAGGAACAATACATTTATGTTCAGTTTCACAATTTTAGAATCACATCCTCATAATCCCAAAATGTTAGACGTAACAAGTAAATGAACCCTAATCAGAATTTTGATTAACATCTAACCTTGAATATTCATAAAAGCTTGTTTACGATATCTACAAAAAGTTCATTTGAATGAACCAGAAATAATGATTTAATTTAAATGTTATCAATCTTATTAATGATACTTTACACATGTTTAGCAGAGCTTACTGTCATATATGAAAGGATTTGATGCATGACTCAGTAATTGCATTGTCAATATTTTATTTTAAACTAACAAGCTTTGGGATCAAAGTTCACTAAATCCTGATCTGAAATAAATTTTTCGTATCCAGGGGGTGGTTGTTTGGGAGTCAACATCATATTTTTTGTCATCATTCAATAATAATTCAATCCCTACCCCCCCCCCCCCCCCCCAAAAGAAAAAATCCTGGATACGTCCATGTTTGAAACCTTCTTCTAGTTTGAACAAAAACTTTCAAAAATATTCTAGATATATCTCTTAAATTGTGAATTTTATCTCATTTAGTGAATTTTATTTAGGATTTTTGACACGGATCTGAAATGTCCGGTTATTTTCAGACGTTTTTATCCAAGAAAAAGCAAATACTATTAAAAATCAGCAGTACATTATTAGTCAAAACCCATAAAGTGTCATTTATTATTTAATATGTCGATATTATGCAAATATCATATTTTTGTGCAAAAACCATCAACTCAAAACTGATCAAACTTGTTTCTGTGATAACCTTGGTGTTTTCCGATAATTTTTATGCACAATTTTATTTTGAAAAAAAAAAATAAAATTCTTGTTTGAATTCATTGAATTTAAAGATGACTTCGTTTTTTATGGTTAGATTTTATTAGATTGAATTAAGTTAGAGGTGTAACAAGAGCAAAATAATTGTAGCATTGTTCATTTTTCTTGGGTATTTTTGTTGTATAACTGAAGTAATGAAGCATATTTTAAAAAATATTCAAAAAATTGTTCAAAATTTGGAATAATTTTCACCAAGGCTTCTTCAAATTATATTTTTCAAAAAATCCCCACACAAAGAATATAATCATCTCCGGAAGCCTTGATTTTCACCTAAATATAAAAATCTTGAAGTTTTCGAATTTCTCAATTAATATATTTAATTAAATAAATTTCACAAGTCAAAAAAGTAGCTCAAGTTCATTCAGACTAGTTCATTAAATCCACATTTGCGCCGTGCCTCAATTACAGAATAATTTAATTACTTGTTCTTGTTTATATGAAAAGCGAGTGAAAAAAAACTTTTTTTTTTCAATCCACATCAAAAGCAAAAAGCTTCAGAAGCATTATTTTTCCTCTCATTCTCTCGTTCACTCCCTGATTTATATTAAGTAGAATGAATCCTCATTGAGTAAAAGCAGCACGTTATTTATGTGTACCTAAGTGTGTTGATTGTACATATGAATGTATGTATCCATATTATACAGTGAAGTGAGGTGAATTGCAATAGCAGAATGAATCGAGAACACACAAGAACTAAAGCACTGAGAGAGAGTTTTGCATTCTTCTTCTTCTTCCTTGCTTTTACTTTGCCAACTTATTCGTCGTATCTATTTCTTATAAAATATATTTCCAGGTATACAAATACAATTTATTTACCGTTAGTTTAGTCATAAACTTTATTCTCTCTTCTTGCTGTTTTCTTTGTTATTTTCTGCAACAAGAGGAAAATAAGCGGACGCGTTGGCATAACGAGAACAAACAAATAAAATGATTTTTTTTATTTTTCTCATAATTGTGCTTTTATCGCGGATTTTTGTTTCTCTAGATGTGAAAGGTGGTCTTTGGAGAATTTTTTTTTCTGTACTTTAGGCCATGTCACAGAGAATTATGAATTTTTTTGTGGGGGAAAAATCATTTATGTTTGAATTAATCATGAGCTTGTTCAGATGGTGCTTGATTTTCTTGTTCTAGATCAATGTTACGCTTGACTTTTTTGGTTTGCGGCATTTTAAGGGGTAGTCTATTGACGTTGGGGAGAGGTTGAGGGTCCATTGATCCATGGAAAGTTTGGACAATCTCCAATGGCCTCAAAATTAAGCTACAATCTGACAATATAAGATAAAATCCTGAAATGTAATAAATTGTCTCTAATCTTTATGGATTATCAAAAATCTGACCTTTAACTGAAGCTTAATATCAGCTTTCAACCTATAAATTTTCTTTTCTCAATTCGTTATAAAAACAGCATTAATCGCGGTACAATTTATATTCAAACATTAAGAACTGTTATTATGTCCTCTTCTTTATCTACTCACAATCCCATACTACATCTCTCTCCTCTTCATCCTCTCTTCAGTTCCATTCATTGCTTATTTTTTGTGCATATTCGAAATTTATGTAAATGAGCTTTCGAAGCGAGGGAATAACAAAACGGCAAAGTGACATAAATTATCACGCTCCTCCGGTATGGCTGATGGTCTCCCGTTAGAAATGTCTCCTTTTTTACCGTCTCTATCTCGTTTTTCTTGTCTGTTTTTTTTTGAGATTTAACTTTGTTTTGCAATTTAAAATTGAGTTGATAAGCTAATCTAAATTTGGAAAGGGAAAGTAAATGGATGGAGGTGTGTATTTGGATCATTGTGAATGTTTTGGGGGATTATGAAACTTTGTTAGAATTGCAGGATGCCTTTGGTTTATGATGCTTAGTCTTAAGGTCAAAATAATATTTTTCTGAATTTTATATATTTTTTTTAAATTTTTTACTAAGAAATTCTACAAAATTCTATCCGTGGCACTTCATCGCTCTTTAAAGCAAACAGAACAAACGAAGAAAATTTGTCAATTACTCAATGAATTTAAATGAAAAAAGTCACAGCTCGAGATGAGAATGACGATGACTTAATTTATTCAGTCGAACGATTTTGTATGCAGAAAATTGTTTAACTTGATTGAATTATGTAATAGATATGACATGAAGGACAAATTGTGTAAACTTCTTCCATCTTTCGCAAGAAATTGAAAAAGCTTTTTAATCTATCGCGATTTTTGTTGAAGATTTATGTGAAATTCTTGACTCAATAAATTCAATTTCTCAGTCAAGTATTTTGAGGGTCGTTCAACAATAACGTCCATTAAAAATGGAATTTTTTAGACACTCTTTGGGTCTGTTATAAAATTTTCTATAAAATGTCTGGTCCCCCATTAAATATTGAACGTCAATTATAAATGAACCCCATGAATAGCTTCAAAATTTGATTTACCAAGAAAACTTTTTGTTTCCATAGAAATTGATTGAAAATCTTGAAGAATCGTGACGAATTTTTGTCATTACTCAAGTTTGTAAATTAATTTTTGTTTTTTTAAAAAGAAACTCACGAACTAGTTGAATGAGAATTGCGTGGATTATTTGAATTATTTTTCAAATTTTGTTATAAATTGCTTGAAATGATGGAAGTTGTCTATTGTTTTAGCAATGCCTAAGTAATTATTTGCTATTTTTAGAGCTATAGAAATTAAAGTCAAGTTTGCTATTCCGGAATTTTTATCTACAATCAGCAAGACTTCAATTTTCT
Source organism: Chironomus tentans (assembly GCA_963573255.1). Taxonomy (NCBI): domain Eukaryota; kingdom Metazoa; phylum Arthropoda; class Insecta; order Diptera; family Chironomidae; genus Chironomus; species Chironomus tentans. The sequence goes on from OY754303.1 coordinate 41,759,796, forward strand.
AAATTCTATAAAAACACAAGAAAAATCAGTACAAGAAAAAAATCAGCTTTCAAACATCAATAAAAACCTCAATACATTATTTAAAAAAATATATATGATTGATCTTGAAATCGCATATACAATAAACTCGTTTCAATCACCGCATGAACATCGCCTTCTTTATCGTCATCAAAAAAGGAAAGTGAACTTGAGAATTCTCGTGTGTAGAAATCGAATTGCATTCAAAATGCAACACAAAAAAGCCACATTCATGACCTATGCAGTTGCGATATGTATTGGCAGCAGAATGAAAAATGACGGCGACCAGCAGTCCTAGATTATATTACAAATATCAACATACATGATCTTGACATTAAATATTTACTTCAAGAGTACGATAGATGTTGCTTACAGTCTGAATGTATTTTTTTTTTTGCAAAAAAGATGAAATAATTGGAATTTGTAAGCGCGACAAAGCAGAAAGTCATTAAGTAAAGCTAGTTGCTAATTGGATTTACTAGTCAAAATAATTACTTCGAGCAATAGCATGTTTTAAAAAGTATTTTTATTTTAAAAATATAAAACTTATTGCATCAGCTGAATTTTGAACAAAAATGCAAGCATTGCTAAAAAATCGATTTGTAAAAAGAAATTTTTTGTTGAAGAAAGTTTTGTTATTGGATTAGGGCGAGAATAGTAATGTTTATTCAATGTTTTCATGTATCTTGGAATTGGAATGAAGGAAAACTTTTTGGTTGTTGAATTATTTATGGCGGTCATTCGCCTCGGACTGAATGGATTCGAGAAAACCGACTTTTGGGAGGTTTTTGTGGTAGTTTATTGCAAAATTTCCGACATTAGCAGTCTAGGAAGCTTTAAAAATATAGTGAACCTTAAGGGGCATTCAATTTTGACGACCAGGATTTTTGAGACGAGGAAAGAAAGGATTCTAGACCTATGGAACAATTCAAACAAAAACCTCAAGTCTCGCTTCAAAAAATTCTCATTAAACTCAATTTTGATCATTTTTCAACAACAAACAATTTAATTCACTTCATTATTCCAACCATTTTGCAACACAACTCAATTGCCTCAGTTTAAAAGGGATGTTCTCGTTTCAACCGGTTTGTAGTGTTATCATTATTTATAACTTACCTCATTTGTTTTTGTATACGCCAAGTTCTTTAACCTTTCGTAAGAAACGGAACAGCATTTATGACGAGAAGAAAATATAATAATGATAATGAGTGGGATGCTCTACTAAAAGTGTATAAATCTCTCAAAATGTTGTTATGACAATAATGCGATGTACTTAACTGTCATCAGTTGAAAATTTAATCAGATATCAGAAGATAATATGTCAAAGAAATGTTATGCCGAGATTCTAACTTTAGATCTACTCAGTTTCGCAAATGTGGGCGATTTTGTCACAGCTGTTGTATTTTTTTCGTGTTTATTTGTTTTGAATGTTATGCTGTTTTTAAGAATTCAGATCTTTTTTTTGTACTTGAAAAGATTGCAAAGCTTCAATCATGTCAAGTTGAAGGTAAATGCTAAGCAATTTAGATGGAAAATGTAATTTTCGTATGGAATGCTCAATCATCGATTGACAGCGTTATATGATTTTAATTGTTTGTTTTAGTTTTAACTATATTTAAACCAAAAGAAGCATGTTGTATTCTAAAGAGTCATAGTCTACCCTATATTCAGTGTTATTGAAGCCTTTTTAGTTGGCGACATACTTTTGAGTCCAAAAAACACAACAAAAATATTTTTGTCTCAATTTCATGCAAAAATTGGGAACTTTTCAACCAAAATAGGTCATTATTGGCATTTCCAAAAAATCCCACGACACAAAGTTTGGAATATACTGCTATAGAGCCTCATTTTTTTCTAGAGAGCCTTATTCGAGCCTAAAAAAACCTCATTCAATCCATAAATCCAAAAATATTTAAAATTCTAATCTTCCTCGATTTCACCACACGCAGGTCAATATCCTGACAGTGAAAAATCTCACTCTGTTAAAAATCCATTATCAACTCAAAGTGTCAATCACCAACTACAGTTAATGACCAGCAAACCGGAGTATAAAAGTCAAATATGCAAATAAGAACACCGATAAGAATTATATTTACATTGCGTATAGTTTAAAAAAAATATGGAAATTATTGACCTGCAATCAGCGCCTATAAGATCAATGAAACTTTCCATATACATGAATAAAACTGATTGTGTGACTGCTTTTACATTTTTTTTTTGTTCTCACAACCGACAAGATCTCTCATCTCATCATTAGCATCATCATCGTCGTCGTCGTTGTCTGTGGAAACTTATAAGTATGTACATATATTGTTGTCTATAGTCAATAAAAAAAATGCTGAATACATGCATTAGCGATGTTGATGACTCGACGAGTTTGCGTTTGTAATCATTTTAATGAAAACATGGATTTTTTTTATTGCCGCTGTACACAAACACATGCACACAAATAAAATTTTTTTTTTTGTATATATATTTTTTATTATCATTTGAGAATGAGAATTTTTAGCTCTCATGTTTTACAAGCGCGATGAACATAAAAGGAAATGAAAAAGGGATAATTTTTTAGCTTTTATGTTGCGCTTATTCCCTTTTTCTTTAAGAATATTTTTTTCGTTGGTAGTTGAATTGTAGTCGGTGATATGAAGCATAAGATAAATATAATTCCACTTAATACTGATGATCCTTGTAATAAATTTTTACAGTTTTTTCTTCGCTCCTTCATGACTTTTGCTTTTTTTTCTTATTTTCTGCTTATGGAATAAGATTATCAAGATGATGGTGGATTCGTGTATTTTTGGATGTTTTAATGGAATGTAAACAAGATGTTTGAATGATTTTCCTTTTTGGATGTCTTGTTGGAATTATATTTTCTGATGGAAAAAGAACATAAATTTTGGATTTATTTTGAGTGAAAATTTCGCTATGAATGTGTTGAGATGTGAAGTAAAAAGTGACATTTGGCGTTGATGTGATTGACAGAAAAATGATTTGTTTGTGATGGAAAATTTTATAGAGATTTTTGAAGATGAAAATTTGTCACACCGATCATTGCATAAGAGTGATATCACGGTGTCATAGTCGAGAAGCAGGGGCGTGGCCAGAAATTTTTTGAGAGGGGTGTTTTGAATTTTTTTTATATGGATGGCAAAATTTAGGTTGTGTTTTGGGATTTTCTTCTCAAAAGCCCTTGCAAATTGATTAAAATTTCCGTCTTTTAACACTCACATTATCCCCCTTTATACTCCACTGCCGAAGAGTTTAAAAATTCCTAGGGACCTCATTTTAGCTCCAAACATTTAAATTCATATGCATCAACGAGAGTCCTTCAGAATTAGTTGACAATTTGGTATAGAATTAAGCAATTGAACAAAAAATTCCCATGAAGTTCCAAACACCTCGCAATAAAAACGCAAACCATCAATTATAAAATATTTCAGTCATGTTTGCTCACGATGTTAAGTAACAAGGTGGCAATTATGCTTAATAGTTTATTTAAAACCTCCGTAGCTTGTCTGAAGGTCATGTTGAGTGGACAACTATTTGCTAGACTTATGCTTGCTACAGTTCTGATTGACATTAACATTCAGTCATTCTTTTTGAGGCAACGTTGATTTATGAATGAATTAGTGAAACATGAGATGCTGATAGTTGCTTAGATATAATTTTTTCAAGGTTAATAAGCTTTAAGCTTTAGATTTTTATGTGAGAATGTAATGCTGATTTAATAAACATGTTTGGTGGGAATTCAAATGGTTGTCAAAGACTTCTTGACTGATAGAATTTCAGATTTATTCATGATTTATAAAACCCTAACATACAATGAAGGTCATCACTCGGAGTGATGACGAAAGTGATGACAATCACTTAGGAACTCACTGATTGCCATCACAGTGAGTACAACAGTGATTTCCAGATTTCAAATGTTAGATTTTTTGTAAATACAATCACAATGGTAATTACAACTACACTCACTGATTGCCATCACATGATGACCAAAAAAGTTTTTGTTATAAGATGTTTGATTGCAATCACGATGGTAATCACGATTACACTCACTGATTGCCATCACATGATGACCAGAAAAGTTTTTGTTAAAAAATATTTGATTGCACTCACGATAGTAATCACGATTACCCTCACTGATTGCCATCACATGATGACCAGAAAAGTTTTTGTTAAAAAATATTTGATTGCAATCACGATGGTAATCACAACTACACTCACTGATTGCCATCACATGATGACCAGAAAAGTTTTTGTTAAAAAATATTTGATTGCACTCACGATAGTAATTACGATTACCCTCACTGATTGCCATCACATGATGACCAGAAAAGTTTTTGTTAAAAAATATTTGATTGTAATCACGATGACAATCACTGAATGTCAGATTTTTTCAAATGTCAGATTTTTTGTAAATACAATCACGAAGGCAATCACGATTACCATCAGTGATGGCAATCACAAAAAAATTTTAAAACAAAAATTTGATGACAATCACGATGGTAATCATGATTACACTCAATGATTGCCATCACATGATGACCAGAAAAGCTTTTGTTAAAAAATATTTGATAGCAATTACGATAGCAATCACAACTACCATCAATGATTGCCATCACATGATAATCAAAAAAAATATATTATTAAAAATTTGATGGCCTTCACTGAGTGTAATCATGATTACCATCGCGATTACAATCAAACATCACATGATAACCAAAAAAGTTCTTGTCATAAGATGTTTGATTGTAATCGTGATGGTAATCATGATTACACTCAGTGAAGGCCATCAAATTTTTAATAATATATATTTTTTTTTATTATCATGTGATGGCAATCATTGATGGTAGTTGTGATTGCCATCGTAATTGCTATCAAATATTTTTTAACAAAAGCTTTTCTGGTCATCATGTGATGGCAATCATTGAGTGTAATCATGATTACCATCGTGATTGTCATCAAATTTTTGTTTTAAATTTTTTTTTGTGATTGCCATCACTGATGGTAATCGTGATTGCCTTCGTGATTGTATTTACAAAAAATCTGACATTTGAAAAAATCTGACATTCAGTGATTGTCATCGTGATTACAATCAAATATTTTTTAACAAAAACTTTTTTGGTCATCATGTGATGGCAATCAGTGAGTGTAGTTGTGATTACCATCGTGATTGCAATCAAATATTTTTTAACAAAAACTTTTTTGGTCATCATGTGATGGCAATCAGTGAGTGTAGTTGTGATTACCATCGTGATTGCAATCAAATATTTTTTAACAAAAACTTTTCTGGTCATCATGTGATGGCAATCAGTGAGTGTAATCGTGATTACCATCGTGATTGCAATCAAACATCTTATAACAAAAACTTTTTTGGTCATCATGTGATGGCAATCAGTGAGTGTAGTTGTGATTACCATCGTGATTGCAATCAAATATTTTTTAACAAAAACTTTTCTGGTCATCATGTGATGGCAATCAGTGAGGGTAATCGTGATTACTATCGTGAGTGCAATCAAATATTTTTTAACAAAAACTTTTCTGGTCATCATGTGATGGCAATCAGTGAGTGTAATCGTGATTACCATCGTGATTGCAATCAAACATCTTATAACAAAAACTTTTTTGGTCATCATGTGATGGCAATCAGTGAGTGTAGTTGTAATTACCATTGTGATTGTATTTACAAAAAATCTAACATTTGAAATCTGGAAATCACTGTTGTACTCACTGTGATGGCAATCAGTGAGTTCCTAAGTGATTACCATCACTTTCGTCATCACTGACTGTAATCACTCATGGTAGTCAGTGATGGTAATCTTGATGGTAGTCAGTGATTACCATCACGATTACCATCACTGAGTTCATATGATAAAAAAGTTAATTAAATTAACTAATAATCTGATGAAGTTATATAGAAGAATCGAAAAAAAAAATTATTGCAAGTTTTATAAGAAAAATTTCACAAGATTTTTATATGTCATTTTGCCATATAAAAAATATCTTATTATTACAGACATTGGCTTAGAGGATAAGTGAACGGTACAACAACGAGGAGCAATTTGGAGGCGTGAGTTCGAATCTCGGCGAAAGCAGAAAATTTCTAAGTATTTAAAATTTAATCTAATCATTTCTAATAAATCTTAATGTTTAATTCTAGCAATATTTAGTACAAAAAGATCCGTTATCAACAATCCTCTAAGCCAATAAACAGACATAACAATTTCCTTAATAATAATTAAAAAAAGATTAAAATAATATTTTTTTATTTTTGGTCATCAGTGATGGCAATCATGATTATAATCACTGATGGCAATCATGATTGTAATCACTGATGGCAATCATGATTGTAATCACTGATGGCAATCATGATTGTAATCACTGATGACAATCATGATTACAATCACTGATGGCAATCATGATTGTAATCACTGATGACAATCGTGATTACATTTATAATTGTCATCAGAGATTGCAATCACTGACTACAATTAGTGATGACAATCGTGATTACCATCATGTGAAAGTTCATAAAAGCTTTTAATTTTGGTCATCACTGATGGCAGTCATGATGGTCATCAGTGATTGCGTACTATCAAAAGCGTACTATCTGCGCGTGCAATCACTGATGGTAATCGTGATGGCCATCAGTGATGGCAATCAGAGAGGTAAAGTAGCGGACTCACTAAAATGTATGTGAGTGATTACAGTGAAATTTAGGTCATCAGTAGTTTGAGTGATGGTAGTCATGATTGCCATCTTTGTATGTTCGGGAAATGCATGAAATTTGGATTAAAAATATTTTTTTGGAAGTGCCTGTCATAGCTTATGAGTCAAAATTTTAAGATTAAACAAAAAATTTGCACCGAAAAATTCAAATCTTCAATTCACGACCATTTCTCTAAGATTTTGAGCTCATACGCTCTCATGCAGCTTAGAATCACTTAAATTCATCACACTCAATTTCTAATTACAACCCCAAACATTATCTTTAAACATTCTACCATCTTAAACTCACTACATACAAAGACTTACTAATTAAAATATGTGAAACATTAAGAGAAGAATAAAAATCATATGAGTATAATCTAAACGACATTTAAGCTTAAATTTAGTATGCTTGTTCATACATACACATACAAGTATGGATCTCATTAGACCTTATAATCTACTCCATAATATCACATAATTAATTGCATAATGAACAAAGAGAGAGAGAAGAGAGAATGAAAAATTTTATTTAATTAAACTTGCTCCTATTTCTTTTCGAGCTTTTTTTCATTTAATTTAATTTCATTAAGTCAACTCTTGTGCACATTTAGTTTTGCGGATTTCTTGAGGATTAGACGATGGACTTGTTGGTAAAATAAAATAATTATTTGAAGGTCATTTATGGTAATTGATGTCGATCAATAAAAAGACTTAGAACTCCCATATCCTTTATCCCTCGGCGGGTTACCACATTTTCGTATTTTTTTTTGGAGTGTCACACATCTAAAATTTAACAAGAACATTAATTATATAGTACACTCGATAAATTTCATATAATTTGATCTTTATGTGATCTTTCCCAAGGCATCCCAGCTTCTAATCTTTAATCTCTATAGGACTAAATATTGGAAGCTAGAATGCCTTGATTTTTGCATTAAACAAGAAACATGACCGAATCTAGTTTTAAGGAAGGGGAAGGGGGGTCTGCCGCCGTGTAACGTATAACGTCATTTATGAATTGCCCCTATACTGGTTTCTGGGAAATACTCGGGTAAAATCCACAAGCCCTTTAAAACTCAATAATTCCCAGATAGTCTAACCCTCAAATCCATTCAGTTGCACTTCAAACAATTAACATACGAAGCATAAAAGAAGCAAAGCAAAAATTGTATTGACATTTAATATGCAAATCAAATACAGTTCGATGAAATATAAAAATAAACTCATAACCAGTTTGTCACTTGCAAAGCAATAACTTTTATTTTGTGCTTCATATGCTTTTTTTCAATTTTTTAATTGACTCACATTAAATTGCAGCGCAATGACTTTTCTGTGTTATTATGTCATGGTGAAGGTTGTTATACATTAAGCACATACGGCGCTTGTTGAATTGTATGGCGGCAGGTAATTAACACGTTATCACTTGGCATCTTTCCCTAATGACTCTCTCATTTATTTGCTTATTTATTTTTTTACACCAGCAACAGTCGAGCAAATGAAGAAGAATGAAACAGAGAGCTTTTATTCTCATTTTAAAGGTATTAGCAGTTCCTAATTGACTCACACAATTTATATTATTTTTTCTTGTGTGACAACCCATTCTTTCCATGCTCGAAATTTATCTTGGTAAATGTTACAGTCGAGAATATAAATGCGAATGCTTACTTATCAGCTGTGAAACCGCTGGCGCCTTTCGTTGAATGAAATGATAATTATATTGCCCCCAACAAATTATTGTACAATCAGTGTAATTAGAAGCAATTCTTTACTGGTTTTTATACTCACTCCAATATTTTTGTTGCCTGAAGAATTTGTTTTTTTGTCGTCACGCAATCTGCTTCCATCCAAATACTATATTGTTGTGATGTGGTTGTAGGGAACGTTTGAGGGGTTTGAAAAGCTTACGGACTTTTTTTTGGCGATATCAATTTTTTGAGAATTTTAGAAATGAATTTTAGAATTTAAAAAAATTGCAAAAAATTTGATTTTTTTTAGAAATTGCTGAATTTAAATTATCTTGACTGTCTAGAATTTTTTATTAGACAATTATTTTTTTTGGTCAAAATTTAAATTCATTTATACAAAAGCTATAAAAAATTGTTTTCTCCATTTATAACAATCCTGAAATTCCAATTTTTAGTGCATTTTTTGCATATTTAATTACATGATTTATTTAATTTACTAACCAATCCAGAAATTTTTTTTATTAATTTTAAATACTTTAAAAATAATCAATTCTGACTTAGGAAGACTCTTACCAAACATATTGCAAAAAATTATCATTTTTATTTCATCTTTTGAACAAAAAATTTATTTTTTTCACGAATTAATTAGTTGTCGTCAGCGACATAAATTTATTATAATCTGAAATCTTACAATTTCATGTCATAAAACCTCGATGTCTTCAGCTCATCTAACCTCAATAACAAATTTATTCAGCCTCAACCTCTCACTACTTCTTTTTGCAATACTGCTTTTTTTCTTCTTCAAATTTGAGCTTAGAATAGTTTTGCGCTTACCACTTGACCTTGGTAGTTTCTCACTCTGCATAACATACAATATACACATTCAAAAAATAATAATATTATGGTTTGTGTTATTTTTTTTTCAAGACAACAACAGCTGTTAATTTTGAGTGTATATAAAGGCAGTGAAAATTTCTTTGTTTCTTCTTCTTTCTTTGAAATAACAAAAATGCTGAAATGTAAATGAGATGTATAATATTTTAAATTAAGTAATATTCATTTAGTACTTGTTTAAATAATTCTTGCTGACTATTAATAATTTTGTATTTTTTTTACTGTTCTTGGATGTTGACTCTAAGTGTGGCAAATTTTTTGTGTTGATTATTTTTAATTTTTTCATAATTTAATTTACAGTTGTTAAATTCTTGTTTATTTAAAATCAGATGTAGGTGTTGCTCATGTGGATGCAGAGAAAATTAAAGCAGAGTTCATTCAATGCATTTTACAAATGCCCCGCCCCCTTGTACATCATAAGTGAATGACCACTTACAATAAAAATGGCCATTTTTGAACCCCTCCTCCCCGTCGAAGGTGGATTTTGGTTAAAAAAATTGAAAAATTTTAATATGAAGCGTAACACACCCGAGATCCATCCTTTACCCCAAGAATTGCGTACGAATATCCGAATGACCCCTTAAAAGTGTGAGATTAATGAGTTTCTAGAGATGAAGCACACTCTTTGGATTTGGCTAAATGATTGTTCGTGCAAAGCCGGCACCATAAATTGTTTTTGCAACGTAATTTCAACTAATACCTCTCAAATCTTATTTTTGTCTCAATATGTCTGCCAGAATCAATCTAAGTCGTTGCTAAGATCCAATTAATATTATAAAGAGCTCACCGAAAGTAGCAGAAAGCAATCTACTAACTTGAAATTTCACGATTATTTTAACAAATCGTCTCCAATCAGCTTACAAATTAAATTTGATTCTTTGTAGCCTACTGAAGTAATTCACCTTGAAAATACACTGAACTAAATCAAATTAAGCCAATTTTCCAGAAAATCTGAGCTGTTCAAACCTTATAAAAAATTTCATTAATTTTCATATTTGAGAAAAGTTCAGCAAAGCTGCTTTAAATCTATAATTTTCATTCACATGACTTGCTTATCACATCTGTTCTCAGTCAGTCTTCCCTACAAGCTTCATTTCTCGCCATTGACCTTGATATAATTATAACATCACGTTGCTGACTCACATTTAATAAACTCATGCAAGAAATCGCTTCTCTGTTCATTTTATTTCACTTCCATGAAGCAAATGTAATTCTATAACTTTAATGACTGAGATTTCAATAAAAACCTTACAGAAAAAATGATCATTATTATCGTAATAAAAATTTAATGTAATATTCATCAATGCTTAAGTACAAACGTTGTAGAAATTGATTTTTTAATAAATGACATGCTTCATACACACTCGAAAATTGGCTATTGGACAAATGATCATTACACATTATTTTCCGTAAATAATTTAACGTTGTGCTGACCATTTGTGACCTTCAAGTAGAAATTGTATCTTTTATTTTGCCACGAGGGAAATTTGAGACTCATCATTTGATTGACCTAAAATCATATTGACATAACGGAGTTTTGTGCTTCTTGTTGGATTATTTTTTTGTAAGAAAGCGTGATTTGGAGATTTTTTTAATATGAGTGAGTGGAATTAGGTGAGGAAGAGTGTGCTAAATATTTTGGAAGATTGAAAGTGATTTTTTTTGTGAAAAAGAAGACTTATTGTGAGATTTTGTCTTGTAGGATTGACTGGTTTTTCAGTGAAATTATTATTTTTGTGCTACTTTTAGGGGCGTATCCAGCCTAAACCACCCCCTTGGATGAAAATTTTCTTTTATTTGTTAAGATTTTTCGAGAAATAACCCCCTAAATTTTTGCTTCCATACAAAAAAAAATCAAAGCCCCTTCCTAGAAAATTCCTAGTTACACTCTTGAAGTTAAGGACACCTAAAAACCAGTTCTTAAGATTATCTTTTACGAGAATATGAAACTGTACAAAATAACAAATTCAGTCTTATGACCTTTTCAAATTATATTCAAAATTCTTTTTAATGATTCATTTAAAATTCTAAAAATAATAAAAAAAAATTTTTGCTTTAATTTTCTCCCATTCCAATAATTTATTCACCTCTGATTGTGATTCTACAGAATTTTATGTAATTTAAAGCAAACGTTTTTTAATTAAAAAAGCTCACAAAAAAGAGACGTAAAATTCCTCTGCTCCTCAATTTAAAGTTTTCTTCCAATAAAAACACACAGTAAGCACAAAAAAGTGAGAATGTTTTCATTTCTTGTATCATGAAACATAGAAAATAAATGAACATACTCAAATAATTCATTTCAATGACAAAGTAATGAAGTGAAGCTTTTTTCTTTCTCTTGCTTCACCTTACATATTTTGCACCCCACTTCATTGTTTCCATTCTCACTCGCATGTCTTTTCACGTGAACAGGATGTTGGCATAAATGAGATGAGAGTGAGTGAATAAGGAAGTTTATGTACTTCATGCAACATCTGCTTGCAGAGCACGCTCCGTAGAGTTGATGATAAACTTTTACATTTTCATGAAGAGATCATAACTTCTATCTTTTTTAAGGCTGAGGAATTGTTATCTTTGTTATAGGAATATTGAAGTATACGATACATTAGAACAGAAGAGTATTTAGGGAATAAAGCCTTGGTAGAAAATTATTTTAATTTTCTAGATTTATTTTTTTTAATATAAAAAAAATTCATAAAAAAATTGAACATTACTAAATTATTTGTTGGTTGCTAGGAAGAAACATTTCAAGGAAGAATTGCGTTAAATTTAAGAGCAAAAAATTGACTTATAGTCTGAAGTTCAAATTACATGTAGGCATTATTGCATGCTGGCAATTAAGACTAGTTTCTTAAAATATCATTAACTCAAATATTGTAGATAGATATATTCCTAAAATCAAATGATCAATAAAACTGTCAGGAAGTGCTGTTCTCCATGTCTTTAAATGGATACTCATGAATTTAGCTTAGTGGATGACCTTGCAAAAATGTCATGAACCGAAGCAGGAATATGGAAAATTTAAATTGTTGGATTTTAGATGTATTACGTCACAAAGTATTCAAAAGCTTCTGACTCACATCCCTATTTAACGCTGAATATTAATGGGGCCGTGCACTTATTACGTTTGCTTTTAAAGGGGAGGGGTTCTAAGATTTTTTAACAGGCTAAATTTTAAATTTTAGTGAAACAGGCCGAATATTTTTTTAATTTTGTCTAAAAAGCTAGTTTTTATTTTGCCTTAGTCTTCATTAAGGCATAACCTTACTTCAATGTAAAAGAAAAATCCTTTATTCTACACTACATTCAATGCAAATTTTCTTAAATATCCTCCACATACCCTTTACATGCTCAACTTGTCCTCACTTGTTCCATTGAAATTCATCACACAAAAATCACTTGAGCTTTTCCGATTCAAATTCCGTTGCTATGTCGCCATAAAAGAAAACTCGCTCAATACCGATGAAAAACAATTTTCGCGGAGCCATTCGAAGTCGTACAACCGTTTTTATTGAGAATGCTTGAAGCCTTTTTATTCACTCCGCATTTTCAGTATGCATGAATTGTAGTTCAATTGCTATTTTTCAATCACAAAATAATTAACGAAGCATTAAAAATTTTCAATTTGAATATGTCTTGCTATTTGTATTTTGTATACGGCGAGAATATGTGCATGTAGAACAGCGGTAGCAACAGCAGCGGAAAATTAAAATGAGAACATTTTCTTTGCAAAAAATTTATTTTTAAATTGCTCACCATTGACGACAATCAATTCTTCTTGTGCTGTTTATTGTTGTCGTCAATCGAGATTTCATGTTGATTGAGTTCCAATTTTCAATTTATCATCATATGTGGAGAGCATGATATGGAAAATTTAATTAATTTACATTGTATTGTATTCAATATAGTTGTAGATTTTGATGACGATAATAATAACAATAATAATATTATTGGTTGGAAATGCGTGACAATATTTTTTTTTACATACGTGCCTATTGTTTGATGCAGTATTGATGTAGAAATGCAGATTAAAAGCTATTTTTGTTTTGTCTGAGGATTTTGAGGGCAATGGGCTTGTTTATTAAATTTTTGCGCAGTTGTTTCGATAAAATTTCATTGTAAAAATTCAGAGTGTTTTTGAAAAATAGAAAATGGGCACATTTATATTCAATAAGACTGAAAAACGCATTTATCGTAACTTTAAATTAAATATTTTTAAAGTTACCATTGGGAGGGGTTTTGGGGGTCATCCCCTTGCCAGGAAATTTTATATCGTCCAATTTGTATGGCAAAATCTCAAATTCACCTTCGAATGCTTGACATATCATCGAATTTATACCAAAATTAAGCTCCTTATGGATCACAATGCGCTTCATTCACAACCTTATCCAAATAAATATTCCCAAAAAGTATTTGTTTATGAAAAATCGTGATGAGATTGTCTACATGTTTTAATTAAAAATCTATATACAAACAAACAATCTACAACACGTACTTACATATACACAAAATTAATCATATAGTTTGTACGTGCACATAGAATATAGAAATGCTTGCAGAGAGCTCACTATCCATGTATAGTTTGCATAAACTGTATAATTTTCCACTCAAACTGTTACTTGATTCTGTATAAATAATTAAATGATAATAAAAGGTGAGGAAAATTAGGCAGTGATGATGCAATTATTAAATGAATAACATTTTAATTATTTAGTACTAATTAATAGAAAATATGCAAATTCACAGTGTTATGGAACCAATACAAATGACTTTTTTTTGTGTATGCTTCGACTTCTATACGGAGCAGCATGAAAAGTTAAACTAATATTGTTGAATTGCTGATTAAATCTAATCAAAGGCTCGTGATAATCAATAATTTATTCATAGCGAGGCCAAATATGATATTGGATGTAAGCCCTACGAATGGATGCATGTGGGGTTGTATTTGATTATTTTGATGATGATATCGAATTCTATGGTTATGTAATCTCAATGATTTCCGATATTCTGAAGGGAATTGGGAATGAATTAATGAGATATTGGATTTAATAAATAGTATATTGGTTGGCAACAAAATTACATACAAATACAAATCAAATTGGAATTTATGTTACTTGAAATGAATTTTGTTTAATTTGTAGGTGACTGCCAAGTTTAATTAATGTTAGATATCTTTGTGGTTTTTGGAGCTTTGTGAACTGATGTCAGGTTTATTTACTTGTAATTTCGGATGTGGTTTATTTTTAATGACTATATATTGTAATTAGTATTAAGTTTCAATCTATATTCAATGATTATTATGAAAATATGGATGCTATTGAGAATTTGTACGTATTCATTTAATGAGCAATTTTGATGACTAGAAGAGCAAACTAAGTTGAGAAAACGGTCTAGGTATACTCTAGGATATACACTACACCAGGAGTTACCATAGGGGTATACTCTTGTATATTAACTAGGTTATGCACTAGGGTTACCCTAGGAAATACCCACAGGGTTACCTAGGGGATACCGAGAAACCTGCACCAGAAATCTAAGAATCGTTTTAATTTTAATAAAAGTTATGTTGCATACCCTATCAGACATAGGGTATCTTTATTCAATTGATTTTTTGTGTGAGCTTATGCGATTGAATAACAAGAACTGAAGCATTCCTCTAAATCTTCTTTTTTCTTCTTTCATTCATTGCATGAAATTCCATTAATAGTATGAAGCAGTTTCTGTCGATTTCATTAAGACAATGGATCTTAGTAAACAAAGACATTGATTTTAATTCACAAATTAAATTGAAAATTTTACACAAGAAATTCATTTAAAGTTCAAAGACATTCAATTTATTCAGAAAGTGTATTTTAATTAAACTTTTAATTCTCATATGCAACAACCCTTCGAGGAATTTAGTAAAAGACAACATAAAGAGTGTAAAAATATTCACAGCCAACACGAAAATGTTATTTTATTTTGCCTATCGCAAATTTTAAATTCACTGCGCGTTCATTATTAAAAATTTAATTTTGCAATATTTTTTTTTCTGCTTCACGTGTTTAAAATTTTTTATTACAACAAAAATTTTTCTTCTTTTGTTTTTCTTTTACAGTTCACTTGCCTCATTTCATATGCAATTTGAGCACTTCGAAGTATCAACATTTCGTAGCAAAATTGAATCGAGTAGAGACATAAAAAGGTATACGAGCTGCAGAGAGTAATTCAGGTGAGTCTTTTTTTATGCCGATAAACTCCCTTCTGTCACATCTCTTTCAATTCTGTTCTCTCTTGTGCATACATTCCCTTTTTTGTGTTCTTGCTAAACTTACCTGACTGTCGCAAGTGTGTACACAGCAACGGCAAACGACGACAGGCAGATCGCAGAGCATTCGATCGTAAAAATGAAATTGAATGTGCAATAACGGCGACATTGGTACGGAATACAAAGTATATGGTATCGCGGCATTTATAAGCACTTCGAGTCATATTACACAGCTAAAAGTTTATGTAGTACGCTCCCTTAAACATCTCCTCTTATTTCAATTGACTAGCAATTCATTCAGGTGTCGAGAGTAATAACGATGAAGAAGATATTTTTTTGGGGAAATTTCTCTCGTGTGACCTTTTTAGAAAGTAAACTGAGAGATGTTGTCAGTTCCTATTTCTTCTTATGCATTTGTAGCTTTTGTTGTGCTGAGATTTTTTTGGTGAAGGAAGTTTTGAGCATTTTTTAGCTTTAAAATTCTAATTATATTCCTGAGTCATCCACGAGCTAGGGGTTGGGCAATTAGCCCGTCTTTCGATCAGACAGAGAAGAAGAGGTCTGAAAGTTCCATCATCGAATTATGTCATTTTTGAGTGACTCCAAAGGAATTTATGTAAATTTTGACTAACCCATGACATGGCGTAATATGAGTTATGGAACATTTAGTTCAAAACTTAGCTCCAAACTGGTTTTAACCAAGATTCTAAATGATTCTTTACACCTCCACCGGGTTTTTCCATCTCAATTTATCTCCGAGTAAATAAATTTGAAAAAATTTCAACAATGAAAAAAAAATTGTTCAAAAATTAGCACATTAAGTGCCACAAAATTTGTAACAAGAAAAACTTATTACCAAGAATTGATTTGTATCGACAGAATAAATATTAATATCTGATTAATATAACCAATCCGCTTAAATTAACTGCCTCATTTGTATTGCACCTCATCGGTATTTTTAAAAATGAGATATTTTTCTTGCATAAAAGAGTTTTAATATTCTCAATAATCCTCGATGAATTTACATTGTTATAAAATACTCAGCATAATTAATCTGAATCGCTGAACTCATTTAATTATTGTAAAATTATGATGTGCACCATATTCGAGATTTTAATAAAGTTATTGTGGTTCGTGTGGGGATTAAAAAAATTAAATTAAAATGTATTGAAAGGTTTAATTAACGATAAATTGTTAAAAGCATTGGAATGATGAGGTTGTCATTTTTAATTGTAAGTGGAAATTGTGGAAACTTTTAATGATGTTAACAGATAATATATATCTCCTGTAACCAAAACCGTTAAAAGCTATCCGAAAGTTGGTCGTAGCTAGTTTTTAACTAACTTTTTAATGGTTTTTGTTACTAGGGTATGAAGTTCAGTTATTTACTCATCGTTTTTTGGGGAAGATTACCCGATCGGTAGACTTTTTCATAGTGATCAAGTGACTTCACCAGTCAGAACACAGACCGCTGATAGACGACGACTTAGATTGAAGTTAGTTAGCTGGTACCCAACGGTACCCTGCGATTTTCAAACGATCCTTCCTAATAAGTTGTATCAAAATATGTATGAAATATTTACAAAAAAATCCATTTTCCATATTCTAACAGATAATTATCCATCTATATTATATTATATAGTAAATCCTACTATATCTTGCAAGTATGTCTACAATAAAAGATAAATAAAGATAAATTCAGACACGTGATACAATTTGTTTCTCAAATTTTTTTTAAACAATTCCGAACAAAATCATTCCGATCTCATCAGATTCGATAACAACAAATGTATTTGCTATCGATTCAATAAGCCACATTCCACAGCAATCATCTGAGTTGATAAGAAAAAAAACTCTTCCATTGTTAAAAACATAAGTCGATGACATAAGCAGAGTAATTTCTACAGAATTAAATTTCATCGCAATCACATCCAATTGAAATCTGAATCAGAAGAGATAAAAAAATTGAATTCTCTCATTTTGGTTCCATTTATTGCGAGAGATTGTTTTGTAATGTGAATATTTCCCTTTAGTATTATTAACAATGAGTGTGATGAGAGTAATCTGTTGATTATTTGTTATGTGATAATTCTTTTGAATAAAAGGATTGATTACTTGGATATTGATTGCGTCAGTGGAAAGGGTTTTTTCATGTAGCTGTATAGCTTCGAGAATCCAATCAAAGTTTGTTGAGAAAATCACACAATCTTCCTCAGAATCTGTATTGTACAAAAAGTTAATTAGAAATTTTGTTACCTAATAAATTATATAAACTTAAAAGTAGTTTCTCATACCGTTTTGAGCTCGACACTTTCAGGGGGGTATCCAGGGTTATTGAAGGGGTATCCATTTTTTATTTTCAAAAATGATCCTTGAATTTAACTTATAAGGAGCCGATTATAAGTTACATCAAAATAATTCTTCAAATTTTTTGCATGAGGTTATTTATGAACGGTCCCTTAACAATATCCTCGAGCAGATTTAATCTCTCCCCGGGGGAGTGGCCGGACACCTAAAGACCCTCCCTTGGATAAGCCCCTAGACACATTAAGTGATACACTAGTTGTATCGTGGAGCATAGTTTGAATAGCACTGTCGTCTATGAATATCCATTATTATTCTGTATGACGCAAGGGCCTTGTGATTACGCAAAATCATATTTAATTGCATAAAAAACTTTTTTCTCTGTTCTCGATAATTAATTATCTTTTTCTCTCCTTTGCTTATCAATTTCCTTGAATTTCATTCCGTATCCATTTCATTGCAAATCAGGACAAAACTACAACAATAAAAAAGTTGAGTAGAATCTAATTTCGAGGTCGAAGAAGAAAGAAAAACTATTAATTAGTTAATCATTTTGTAATAATTAAGGTGGACAGAGTTGAGTGTTCTGAGATTGCTTGGGGTGAGATGGATTATTGCTATAAAAAGAGATTGTTGAGATAAAGAATACGAATATTTTCATTTTGGTGACGAGGACAGCATTTCGGTACTTGAAGAAGAATTCCATATTTTTGACCCTTAAATCGAGATAATTCAAGCATGCAACTTCAACTCTGACCCTTAAAGCACAAGGAAAAATCGATAAGAATAAGAAAACTTATCTCATGAACCTCACATCATTCAACCATAACTTTTCGGAAAAAAAAGTTAGGAAAATAATGAAGAAAAAATCAAATTCATACGAAAGACAACAGCAATCAGCAACAAACAATTTAACATAATACAAAACACATCTCAATCTAATCTAATAATAAACTAAACTTAATTAACCGTTATTAAGTAACACTCATCGTCATGGAGATAAATGTGTTGGATATCGATATATGCTTACATCATGCATAAAAAAAGAAAAAGGGCAAAAAATCAAGGAATAACAAGAAGAGTTGACAAATGATGGGATGATGGAGTTTTCGATGATGTGATTGTAATGCTATCACATACGATTGCGCATTTCAATGAGGGGAGAGATAAAAAAAACTTTTTTTTTCGAGGGATTTCACTTCATCCATTTTAAGTGATCTGTTTTTATGGACATGGAAATTGTTGTGTAACTATTGTATCACTGGATATTACATGGATACAATTTGAAGTGGATTTTTCTGACTGAGATTGTCGAATTTGAATTGCTCTGGATGGGAAAATATTTTTATTTTCTTTTTTTGGGTTAAAAAGTTTGGGGTTGTTGTAGTTTTGTAATTTGCAATTTTATTTGATTTTCGAGTAGTTTAAAGACAACAAAAAGGGAATGACAAGCATTTTTGAATGAGAATGGCTCAGAATAGTTTTTATAAAAAAAAGAATTTTTAGCACAAAAAAATAAAAATAATTTCAAAATTCATAAAGATCCATATCCCAAACTCATCGCCATACAGCCATAAAGCTGCATATAAAACCCAAAAATGAGTCACACACATCAGCAACCTCACGAAATGACCATAAAATTATTTACTTTAATGCTGAACAACGTCCGTAGAATTTGTAAGTCAGTGGTCAACACTGAACTATATTTACCGTAAGAGAGCTTATACCAATAGCATTTTACATTCACATGTATATTTAAATATTTGAGCTGGCTGTCGAAGTGGTATTGTGTCAGATTTTATATTTTTTATATGCATTAAGCTCCTGACTCAGCCTACATTTGAACATTCATGCCGGTCGTACATTGATTCTGTTTCCTGTTTCCATAAATGCTCTACACCACCTGCAGATTTTACGTCTCATTCTCCTTCATTTCTTGGCTGTTATAAAAATTGGAAATAAGAATTTATTGCATCACATAAAAAATGGAGGAAATAAAAAAAAGAATCTGTTAAGTATTCCACGCGAATAATTTATTTCAGCATTCTTATTTTTTTTTACTGCTTTATTCTCGTTCCGATGGGAGTTGCAGAACAGAATACTTTCTCATTTATTGACGTAAATCATCTTTTTTTGCCCTCTTCTTCACGCTGATGATTCTTCAATGTGTGATTAATTGAGAATATGGAAATATCTTGAGAATAAGAAAATTTTTAAAGTCAATTATTTGAGAAATGGATTAAATTATATTGATTGAAATTGATTGAGGATTATGAGATGTTCGGTTATGGTAATGATGGAAGTGGGGAATGCACTATGGGGAATTGGGGTTTATTGAATTTTATGAAAATGAAAGATGGCGTGATTTTGCTGATTTTTTGACAAAAAATGTTGAATTTTCTGGGAATTTAAAATTCCATTGCTGAAAATTTTTATTGACTCATAAAATTTAAGCCAACATTTAATCTCCTTTTCCCTTCTCAGTCAGCTGTTTCGGTCACGAAATTACCAGAATTTTATAAGTCTTTTAAAACTTTCCTGCATAAAAAACAAATCTGAAGCAAAACTGTCCTCAAAACATCACCAAATAAGGTTAACAACTTTTCATTCAAACAAAAGTAATTGCCATAAAGTTCTGATTGGTTCTCCAAGCAAAAGTTATCATGGCTTATAATTAATCGTATTAAAAATCTAGTTTTGTCCAACCTCAATTATCATGACTATTATTAATAAATGTGTAAATGACTGCAATAAATGTTAAACAAATACAAACATAATTGCTGCTAAACAGAAGGTTCGTAGACCTAACCAATGTCATGAAATTAAAATAGCGTCGCAGACATAGGCACATGCATAATTCTTGTTTGACGAAGTGAATTAGTTTATTTGAATAAGAACAAATACGCGACGTAGAAAAAAAATCTGTTTTTGAGGAGACATGAATTAGATACACATGTTATTTTATGGTTTAATTGTGAATTATTGTGGTTATAAACTTTATTTTGCAGTTTGAGTTATTTAGTTAGTTACAATTTAGATTTGTTTTAGAATTTAAACATAATTGTCTCGGTCTGTATAGAGGTGTAACCAAGGATGCCCTAGGGTAATCCACCTACCCTACCCTAGGGTATCCTAGGACATCCCATTTACCCTACACTGGATACACTAAGGGTGAAGGGTAGGGGTAGGGTAGGTGGGGGTATCCTACCTACCTGGGGTAATATCCCTAGAAATCGGCCCCGGAAAAGTAATTTGCCTCTTTTCTACTACGTCTTTTGATCTGTGGCATAAATTGAAAATTATTCACCGGGGGTAACCTTGGAGAGGTCTTTTAATATGATGCTCAAAATTGCATTTGGTTTCTTTAGTTTCAGACTGTCTTTACAACTTGGAGGTGGTTTTAGGGGGTCTAAACAGCCATCTATTTTTTTACACAATTTACTGCATCAAACTTACTTTAATTCTTGACCTATTTTAGAAACTCTTTAATTTAAGTCACTTTCATCTCCTTCATCTTCCATACTCAAGATTTTCCTTCAATTTCCAATTTACTCCCCTCAGAAACTCCACATCACATCAAATTCCATACGAAACACTTCACAATAAATTTGCAGAAAAAAAAGAATCTCAAGTAAATCCAAACATCGAAAAAAAGAGATTGATCTCCTAAAATTGGAATGTGTGAGCAGAATGTACAATCAGGTTTCAATTGCTTTGACAGAGAACGTTATGTATACGAGACATAAAAAAGGGAAAAAGAGAATCCTGTTCGGTGTCATGCATGTATAGAAAAAATCATGAACTCAATTATTTGAAATACAAAAGTGCTGCTGATTGAAAAAAACGAGTTTATTTTCACTGTGTATGCATGCGGGAGCAAATGCACTATTTGGATCGAAGTATCATTGATGCCTCATGTATGGCATATCAGATGATGAAAAAATAGAGTTTTATTTTCACTCCTATTGCTCTTATTGCTGGCTATTTTTTCTCTTCGATGCCTTTGTTGTTGGTGATGCCTTTTTTTGCAATTTCGATTATGATTGAAATAAAACTCAATTTTCTGATAAACAACTCAGTTCAATTCACAAAAGTATACACACAAAACATATATACGAAAAAAAACATGAGCGAAGAGGGCACACAATTGTTAAATATTCAAAGTTGATTGAACAAGTTTTTTATTTTATCGTGTATGTTGAACTTTTGTTTGTATACATTTTGTACATATCAAACAATCAGAATGCAGTAAATTATAAATTAAAATATAAATTGAAATTAAATATTAATTTTTGAATGGATGAAAAAAGCAAATATGAAAATAAAGGAACAAAAAATAATAAAATTGCTTTTGTGTAAAAGTATTTGACCCGCGAGTTTTCAGACGGGAATGAAATTTATGTTGAGATTGGGAAGTTAATATGGGGGTTTTGGAGGGGAGAAGGATGAAGCGCATTTTATTGTAAATTTTTATTTATATTTTTATAATTCTAGGCTATTTTGAATTATTTTCTATATCCGGGTATCATTGGACATGAGTAAGAGTAACCTCGTGATCTTTACTGTTCTTTTCTGTTATTGTGGTTTTGGTAAGTTCTAGAAACTAGTTTTAAATGCATTTTGAGAGTATAATACAAAGCCTTGCGCAGAGGAGGATCTTTAGGTGCTCGACAGGGGGAAATTAACTTGGCGTAAAATTTTTACGTCAAAAGCGTAAAATTTTACGCCATGGCGTAAAATTGGCGTAAAATTTTACGCCACTGGCGTAAAATTGGCGTAAAATTTTACGCCGCTAGTGTAAAATTTTACGCCGGAAATTTTACACAGGAAAAATAAAATTTTTTGATTTAGATAATTGTTACACAATGCATCATGAGAATTTACTTTCGTTACACAGTGCATCAGGGAGTAACTAAAATTAACAACTTTTCGTACTAAATATTAATTGGAGCGATTTTAGTGGAAATTTTTAAAGAAAAATTTACTATTTAAAACATTATTTATTAAATATTGCTAACTTATAGGGGCTTGATAAGCAAAAACAAATAAAAATCATAAAATACTAATTAATGGTAACTATTAGTTAAAATTATTCTATTAAGACGTCATAAAATAGTAAGTAACGTCAAAAATTATATAATATTTTTAAAATTCTGTATTTTAATCTGGATTAGTAAGAAAAAAGCTTAAACATAACTCGATTAGAATTCTTAAGCTCAGGAATCGGTGAAGAAGCTCGTGCGAGCCTTAAGTTTCTTCGAATTCTTTCTATTCATTTTTCAATTTTTTGATAAATTTTCATACTAAAAGTATTTTAAAAGTCATTCAATTCTCTAATTTTACAAAAATAAATAAAATGCTTGATTAATGTCCATTAAAGTTTAACATTTTCATATTTAATGCAATTTAATGATTCTCATCTTCAACAATTGCAGTTTCACATAAGTTCAGATGCTCGGAACCTCGATATTTTCAAACGAGCCGGAGACTGAGCTCAACCTTCAAAACCCCGAGGTTTCAGAAACTCGATCACAAATGAAAATTTTCAAGTAATCGAAATATCTCCTTAATTGATGAATGATAATTAATTCCAATCTAATTGGTCTCAATATCAGTTATTTAATTGTAAGATCTTTAGTTTTTTTATTTTTTGATTCTTCGGATGTAAAAGATTGAAAGTTCTGATCCATTTTGATTTTTGTGATCGAGTTATTGACTGAAGAACAACATTCAGAATCGACAATTTTTACATTTCTCTAATTTTCTGTAGCAAAAAAGTAGATTTTCGTGATTTTTTACAGTGCAAAAATTGTCAAACCGTCAAGTTCTACTTTCTCATGATGTATTGTTTATCAAAACGAAACTTTAATAATGTACAGTTAAAAACAAATTAAAATTTCGCAATCTGTTTAGAAAATCTAAAAAATATATTTCAAGTTAAAAAACATGGCGTAAAATTTTACGCCATGGCGTAAAATTTTACGCCACTTTTTGGCGTAAAAATTTTACGCCAAGTTATCTTCCCCCTGGTGCTCGATCACCCAATTCAATACAAAATTTTCTTTTAAAAAAATAAACAATAAATATATTTTATTAATAATAAAAAGTTAAATTTCAAGGATCATTTTTGAAAATAAAATATTCACACCCCTTCAAAAGTCGTGGCTATGCCTCTTATTTAACACCCCTAAAATTTGTATATCCATAAAAAATTGACTTTTATTTTAAAAATTCTTATTATTTTATGCTTCTTTTTGAATGTCTTTAAGAAAGATACATAAAATGATCCAGCTCAGTCAGACAACACCAAAATTATCCCTTATTCAACTCATTACCCAAAAATCGAGCTAAAATTTTTATTTATTGCCATTCTCCAGCAATACAGGATGCATTATCGCATAAAATTTTCATATTTAAAATCATCTGCTTCCGATTGGTAAACAATTCGAATGCCATAAAATAGCACACAAAAATAATTATTTCACATTCAGATATGCAAAAATTGTAAATTTCCAAAATTTCTGAATTGTAAATAATTTTTATGTGAATTATGAATGAGACTGTTTCAGTCACTGATATTAATGGGTTGGAATTGATATTAAAAGAGAGTTCGATGAGTTACTTAAACAATTTTCAATTACAAAACTTTCATGTCGACAGATGGAAGCCAATTAATATAAATTGAGTCAAAAATGATGGCAAAAAAACTTTGTCTTTATTCTCATCAGCTGAGGTAAATGAAGAAAAAATTTTTACAATAAAATTGTTGCAATGAATTGAGTTAGAGAATATCCTGCACACAAAACTGCAACCAACTACCACAGGATGGTTAACTAATGAATTAATTGAAAAACTTTTTCTCTCTTTACTCTCGGATGCTGATGCTGCTGGAAGAAGGATGTCAAGGAACTAAAAATATTCTCTTTGAGGTCGTTCATAAATGACGTCTGAAGTTTTATGATATTTCAATTTTTTGTATAAAAATTTTGGAACTGGCGGGGGGATCCAAAAATTTCGTTTTTATGTGACGTCATTTATAAATGGTCCCTATTATGTTTTGTTACTGTTACTTCTTAAAAATTTAATTTTATTTGATTTTTAATTGATTGAGTCCAGAATTCAAAAATTAAATGATCAAGATAAAGTTGATCGATGTCACAATGGTCTCATTCTTTGATATCTGCAAACAGACTCGAACACAGGGAATTCTTGGGTTGAAAAATTTAGACAGTAAAACTTCCATCTTTTAAATCACGTGTACTGAAAATTCAGTTCTCTTTAAAATGCTACAGACAGTATTATTGTCCAAAAAGTAGTCCAGATTCCACAAAAAAACCTGTAAGTCTGAGTTTAAATGGCACAGCATTTTTGTGGCCATTGTTACTCGGGATAAAGAAATTTTGCATACTTTGACTTTCATAAAGCTTTTGACTTCATGCAATGAGTGATTTATTGAAATTTTATGAGCTCATTGAGTAAAGAAGAAAATTATATGGCATTTTAAAATTGAGAAATATAAAAATTTCTTTATAAGAAAAATGAATGTTGAGGAGTCAGATTCGATGATAATGACAAATTATCAAAAGGCCAGTGTGAAAGTGTTAAGGTTATTTGGCACATGAAGCTTGATTTATGAGAAAAATTTGAGTTCATTGTTATAAAAAAATTAAGACTGTCCTGTAAACTATGAAGTTGACCCAAGGCGTCGAAACTATGAAAATATGCAAATTATCCCATATTATCCTCGATATCCCCGGTTATCCCAGATATTTTTATAGTTTCCACGCCTTGAGTTGACCATTTAAATTTAAAAATCTTTGTTGCATTTAAGAAATATTTGTAAAATATGACATTATCACAGCTGATTTTTGCTATTCTGTCTTGATTAAGAGTTTCTATTTAAACTGAAGGTTGCACATGGATGATATTTTAGATAAAAGTGAATCCTTCAAAAAAAAAAAAAACAAAAATTCTGAACAACAAGTTTGCATTAATATTAAATAAATTTATTTAAATTTTATAAAATGAACATTTCCTGGTTCATTAAATTTCAAGAACACGCAAAATACGGTTATTTTTGGGAAATATAATAAATTGGCATGTGTAAAATAGTCATCATATCTGGTTTGAATTAAAAAACAACTTTTATTGCTGCAAACTGCGAAATATTCTCATATTTTTTTTAAAAAAAAAATTATTATGATAAGTTATCAAGTTTGTTGAAAAATTAAATAACAATGAAAATATTTGAATAAAATTATCAAAAAAATGCGAAACGTTTAAGTTTCTCCATTTTTATGTTGATTTTCTCAAAGAAACTTTTGCTATTCTTATTAAAAACTTCTTCAACATCCGGTGTTTAAATTGGAAAATTTATTTCTATGCTAAGAAAATGTTGATTTTGCAATAAAATTAAACTTTTAATGGTGGTAAAAACTTTCAAGTTCAATACAGTTTGTGATGATTCTATGATTATTTAACAAAAAAAAACCATAAAAAATTTGAAATAAGATAAAAGTTGAAAAAGTTTAAATAGTTTTCAAATAAAATATTCACATTTTAATATTTATTTTTATTTTATTTGTATTTAAAAAATTTATATCGAATATAAGAATTTTTAACTATTTTAATATTTAAATGATTAAATGAAATTTTTAATATTTTAATAAATAAATTTAAAACTATTTTTTAAAAACTTTTATATTCTAATATTCTACATGCACTCAAACATGTAACTCCTTTTAAATCAACAATCTTTCAAGTACTTTTTTTTTAAATAATAATATTTTATTTCTATAAATTAAGCATACTACGGAAGTGTCGAAATTGACCGTTAAATTTTTTGAATTTTTTTATTTGAATTTTTTATAACCGTTACAAAAATTCAGAAAATGTTGATTTAATTAAGAATATTGATACCACATAGTTGTTTCTGATCTTAAAATCATGCACTGAAAATGAATTTTCATTCTTTGTACTCTAAACTTCTTAAATTAAGTTTTCATTTTGATTTGAAATCAACAACAACAAACAAAACAAAAATTCGACAAATTACAAAATTAGATTTTTTGACTTAATTTCACTTTTTTAAATGATTATAGCATGATTAATACGTTGCTTCGATAACATATTAATGAATTAGCTCTTTTGATACTGCTAAGTAGTGTAATTAAGTGAATTTTCATTCTATTTTGTTTACATTTTTGCAACGGCTAAAATAAATTCAAAATTTCGACTTTCCTTCGACATATTTGAAAACTTCGACAATCAGTGTCGAAGTACTTCGACACTCAGATTTCCGCAGTATGAAATTAAGTATGTACAAAAAAAATAAAAAAATCTTTCAAGTACATAAGTAGTACAAATTTTTATTACTCACTTCGCAACATAAACTTTAAAAAAAACCTTTTTCATACATTTTCAAGAAACATTGTAGCACTTTGTAGTTCAGAAGCAACTTTCAACATGCCACACCAACTATGTCTATTAAAAGTCAGCTATACTCGTTTAATGTTTCAAAACTTTTCCAATTCCACACACTTATGCTTTACATTCTCGTCTATGCTACTTATATTGCCATTTTCAATTAGTATTGCCTAAACGTAAATTATTTATTACTGCTTTGAAAAAAATAAATTAATTTTTGCTGTAATCATTATTGATTATAAGTTAGAAGTTCAGTATTATAATTAACTGTGAGAGAATTATGTGATGAAAAGCATAGAAAAACTTGTAAAGGTTAATTGGATTTATATGAGCTAGATTTTGTGTGAACTGGATCGTGAAATTTGAAGGAATTTAAAAAAAAATGACAAAATATTTTTACTTCAATATTTTTTTAATTTTCAAACAACATTTAAGATGAATTCTTTTAAAGCTAAATTTTCACCAAAATAACCTTCACCTCAGCATTTAAAGGAATCCATTTAAACCCCTTAAAAGCCACAATTCTTATTACAAAGAAGTTTAATCCAAACAAATAAAAATGGAAGTTAATCTAAACTTTTCAATCATTCAATTTAACGTGGGTGTACACATAAATCCTACATAAAGTTCATGCCACATTCTTCATATTATTCTACAAAGTTTGATTATTTGGCAATTTTCACTTTTCTTATTCACAGTCTGAGAAATACTCTTGAGAATTTTTCGGTTGAAAAGTGTCACGAAAACTGTTATCGAGTTCATTCTTGGAGGCAAATAAACAAGATTTAAAGTGGGCATGAAGATGTTTTTTAAAGTGAGTCAATGAACTTGGAATTGAGGAATTTTGTTGTGAATGGTAATTTTAAAATTAAATTATTTTGAGAATTTTTGAATTTATTCTCTTAAAATTTGCATTTTGATTCCAAATTCATGCACTCATAAAAATAATTCTAAAAATTTGTTTTTAAAATGTTTTTAAAAACGATTCTAAAAATTATTTTTAAAATCTAAAATTTAATTTTTAAAATTTAAAAAACTGATTTTTAATTTTTTTTCCATATATATTTAAAAATTGTCACGTGTTTTCACATGATTCAGTGGCGTAGTGGTTAGAGCACTGGACTACTAACCCAGAGGTCATAGGTTCGAATCTCAATCCGAGCAATATTTTTCAAAATATTTATTTTTTAAAAAAACGTTTTTAGAATCTAAAAAATATTATTAAGAGTAAAATCCAATAAATGTTTTTAGACCCCCCCCCCCCCCTCTGTCACAAAATTTATTATTGTATCGATTGATGCTGTGTCCCTTCTCCTAAAAATTGGACGTCATTTTTGAACGAACCCTTCGATTATTAAGTCTAATTTAAATGTATGTTTCATTAAAGCAATTTTATCTACCTTAACCACACATCATCTCTCCTCACATCTACAAAAACTATGAAACATCATCTAAATTACAAGTTTCTTAATTAATTTCGCTATACAGGCAACTTCCGTTCACATTATCTCCTCGCTATTATCAATACCTCATTTACATTAACTAAAACCAATATTTTCCTCATCAAAAATAATTACAGGTATATAAATAATTATTATGTCTCCTAAGCAACTTAATAAACTCATCCTCACTAATGAATATAGGAAATAAAACACCCCGCTTTTCAACTTCTTAATTACTTCCCTCAATTTTCCTTTAAAACATCGCACAGCATGACATCTTATGAAAATTTCCCTTTGATTATTTTAAAGGTACACAGACAGTGTAATGAATTATGTAATTATTAGAAAATTCTCTTTTTTGTGAAGAAAATGGAAAAGGCGTGAGAATATTTTTGTCTTTTAGGGGTAAAAGCTTTATTGAAGAAAATTATAAACCTTTTTGAGTTTTGCTTGTTAAATAATTTATTAGCGGTAGAAAATTGATGTAAAAAGTTGATTGATAAGTTTTTTAAATAAATTTAAGATTTTATGATTAAATTGTTAATTGTTTTTTAAATAGAATTTTATAGCAGTTTTTCATAAAATCATCGTTTTAAGGGACCGTTCATAAATGACGTCTTGATAAAAATGAGATTTTTAGAACCCCCTTTCCCCCTCAGTCACAAAATTTTCATACAAAAATTTTCTTTTGGTTTGAGGTGTCACACAGTGTCTCTGCTTGAAAATTAGACATCATTTATGAACGAACCCCAACAAATATAATTGAAAATCCAACAAAAATTGTCCATAAATGATATTCATAAATCAGAGGATATCTAAATCTGTTTGGCTGGGGTCCATAAAAAATATGTGACAAGAATAATGAGTATCTAAAAAGTCTCAATTTATGACAGACGTCATTTATGAACAACCACCAAACCAAAAATAACTATTTTTCACGATAAAACCATATAAAATTAACGTCACAATCAACAAACTTAAGTTCTTCTTCCTCCTTCTTTTCTCTCGCAAACTGTCACATCATTAAAACTTTATTAAATTTTCAGTGCAAGCAAAGCGTTTTTTATTCAACGAATGTATTAAAACTTCTGTTTAAAAATAAAGTTTTTTTTGTACGGACAAAGAACGTCTAGTTTTAGAATCGCAGCTACCTGTCGTCAACACTTAAAAACTGTTGTGCTGAAGAAAAACTTTTTCTTGTTTTCTTGTTCTCAAGACACAACAATTAAAAGTTTCAATGATGCAAGAATGCTACTAGACAAGAATCACTGAAAAAAATATGGCAATGCTGCTTTTCAAGCTGTCAATTCTCCATTCACGTCTTTATTTATGCAATTAACACATGAATAACATTCTTCTCGCAAATTGTCCTCGAGAGGTATGTCATAATAATCAGTCGACCATGAAAATGCGCACTTTTATTGTTCGGAACGTAAAAGGGGCGAAGTTTAATATCGTGCGGATGGGTGATGGTGATGTAGTTGGTGATGTGCTGTGAATGAGGTTGTTGGCGCATTTTTTGAGTGAATTTAAATATTGAAATTTGAATTTAAAACATTGTCCCCTAATGGCTTATAATGCTTCTACTATTCGACAGTTATTCGTCAGTTGCTGGTACAGCCATGTCAACTTATATCTAAATTGATATGTATTAATGCAGACAAGCGGAATTCATTCCAAACAGCCTCTCGAAATTCGTGCTAGAAATTCAGTTTTACATTCCGCACGATAAAAATCCTTAGAACTGATGCAAAACATGCCAAAATACGACCAATAAAAATGAATCGTTATCATCACAATAGAATCAATTTCTGACCTCCACTCAACAATTCACTTCAACTTATTTTCCAGCATTGTTTCATGACTTAACATGACAGTGGTTAAAACGGGTGTGATTAATTATTTTAGGATTGTTAAAGTTCGGGTCAGGAAGGGAAATTTCATCTTCTTTTTTTTCATTTACCATTTTTTTCTCGTTGTTTGTTGTGTACGCAATTCAAAATCTCCTTTTGTAATAATAAATAATACACAAAAAACCGGGGGTTAAAAAAGAGCTTTAGCTTTTTGTTGCCTCAAAGTGTACACAATTTCCGCATTTTTGTGCGTTAATTAGGAACAAAATTAATTAATTCCAAAATGTTCGTTCCATTTTTTTCATTCTCTATTCTTTTTATTCTCGTGTAGAACAATTGCAATTAAGAACACAATGCTGGCAGCTTTTTTGAGGTGACAGCAATCAGTGTTTAATTGACAGTTAATTACTACATGATAAAAAATTATTCAAGTGGTTAAATGAAAGAATATGATGCTCATATCAAATACTAATTAAGGGTTTACATTAATTTTAATTATAAAAATATTAGCTTGTTGCGGAGGTGAAGCTTGGGTCAAATTGAACTTCTTTTTAACCCACCTCGTTTGATACACATAGGCACCTCAAGGCTTTTTAATTCAAACAAATCCCAAAATCCGATTAGGTATTTCTTGGAAGACCAATTCATAACAGTTTTTGGCTCAAGAATTTTTTTTGATTGCTAACGCTTTGCATATGTAAAAAAATTATTTCAATAAAATTTGAACCTTCTTGAATAATGTTTTGGTACCGATAGAGGTAAATGAGGTTGTATTTAATGAATATTAATCTCTTGCATCCAGGAATTTTTTTTTATTTATTATTTCAATCAGTTCTACATTTTGTTAACTGACCCCTACCGACCTCCACCATCTTATCTGTTTAGCTATCAAAATACCAACACCTTTACATCATAATCATGATCATTATCATCATTATATCCTCACATTGCCATCAACTCGTGTACCATTTATAATTATGAATATATAGTCATCGTGATGTGTGCAAAAAACAAGACTGAACCATTTTTTATTAAGTTGTTTTTGTTTCCATTCCTGCACCACATCCACAAGTAAAAGGGGTGGAAATTAATGTGAATTCATTTATCATATTCCTGCTAACACGACACAGGTCATTATTTTTGTTACATAAAATATAATTGCTTCGAGGAATAAAAGACAGCATAAAGAACGAGAGGAAAGTTCAGTAAAGAGAAAAAGTTGCTTCCTCATTGAAACAAATTGGAGCAAAAAGGGAATAAAAATTGTTGAATTATTTTATTTTATTTCATTTTTCCTCTGTAGTACCTGTGGAGGATATACACATTTTTTTCTCTCACAGAGACAGAGAGCTTTAGTGTCTCATTTTGAGATCCTCGAGCAATGAAATTAACAGGATTTTATGGGATATTGAGTTTGCACTTTTGTAATTAAATAAATTTACGACGAAATCTGTGTTTGTTGCAGAGTCCGAGGCGGTGGTAATGGAGAAGGGATTGTGATCATTTTTTCGGTCATGTCTCCATGGTTTTGCAGCTCTTTTGTGAATTTTTATCTTCCTGTGCACTTTTTAATGGTAGATTGTGGTATTTTTTGGGACATTCAAACAGGTAGAGTAAAGTGTTGAAGCAGTTTCATATTAAGAAGAGTCGAGTTATTAAATTTAATATTTCATGACTGAAAATTATTTTTATGAAACGGGATATTGTTTTAATAATTTGATTGTTAGTGTTAAATATTAGAATGACGCGCCTCCAGAATTTCTGGTTTGATTTTTAAAAAGAAACTTGTTTTGTTAAAAATCTTGATGCTATTAATTTTGAATTTTATTTTGCAAAAATCAGTAATTACATATGTCATACAAATTATTATTTTCTGTTGAAGATTGGAAGGAAACTGTTGAAAGATTGGAAAATGTCCATTAATATCCATTTTTGTGAAGTATAATTACCATTCTGTCCAATTAATTACTTTAATCTTTAACAATGCATTGCTACATTGTAATGTAGCTAATTATTCCTCTTACAGACTTTTTTAATTTAAAAAAGAAAGAAGAAAAAAAGTTTTAATTGAAAAATGTCGTTAATTAAACAAAGTTAAAATGACAAAAAATTAATATGCAGATTGAAGGTCGAGTATTGAATAAAAATGAGAAAAAACCTGCTGACCGGTTGAAAATCTCCGGTTAATTTAAATTCATTTTATATTCTAAAACAAGCTTTTAAGAAGAAACCTCAAAACACGTGCCCAAAATAGCATATAGATTAAATTCTAAAAATATTCTTGATTATCTAGTTATGAGAATTTAAAGGTTATTTAATAAAACAAACAATCAAGTCTATACTTGGTCTACAAATTTGAAGCACGTAATTCTGTAATTTTTTGGGAGCTACTTCTGGTTTTCTTAGATGAAGATGTAAAGAATTTTATTTTGCTTTGTAAATGTGATGATAAATAGATGATCAGTAGATAGAACGATCAGAGGCGTAACGAAAGTTCATTGTATTCGTCCCCCAATTAGAGGCTCTTCGGGAAAATGCTTCACTTTACCCACCCTTGTTATGTCCCTGAGAACGATACAAGATGCTGAAACGGTCAAAATATTTTATAGATTTTTTCTAGAACTCTACCCAGGGGCGTATCCAGGGGGGTGATTTGGGTGTTAAAACACCACCCTCGAAAAATTTCTGAGTACGCCCCTGACTTAACAGAGCTTAACAGAATAACACAAAAACAGTAGAAACAGATTTATTTTCATTATTAATTAAAAGCATATTTTTGCTATTACATCATGATCTCTCATCGGAAAAGTAAAAAACTCTGACCTTTTCATGTATACAGAAAATAAATTCAACGTATTTCTTATGATATTACATTACACGATTTATAGAGTTTTTACCTCACATTTTTCTTTTCCACTCATATTTTTGGGACCGGGATTGAAATTCCTTGTAAGTTGCACACGTTATAAGTTAACGACCCCAAATCCCTTTGAAACAAGCATTTACCATCAAGCACTTAAAATTTCCATTTCAAAATCACTGATTTAAGAACAAAGCATAAAATTTTTGAGAGCTTTTAAAAAAAATAATTTAATATACATCCATCTAAAAATACCATCTGTAAAGCAAAATGCTTCTTTTCCCCTCAAGCTGCCAGCAAAAAAAAATCAAAAACTCCAATCCTTCAACTCGAAACTCCCAGAAGACTAAAACTGCTCTGCTCATGTCTATGAAAAAGAAATGTTTAGAATAAATTTTCTTCTCCCCTTTTTTGTTTCCATTATTTTTGTTTTTTTAATTCTGCGGTTGATGATTCACTGCGAAAAAGGAGAGGATTCATAATCCATTACCTCAAGCACTTAATTAATTATATTCTCTTCCCAAACACTTTAATTAGCAATTGAAAAGCAATGTGAATAACACAAAAAAACGTGACTTTCCATTATGGACAAAAATGAATTTGTTTATTTTCTGTTGCTTTGAACTCGAAAAAAAATTATTTGTATATATACAGCAGACCGAGAATTTCCATATTCATAAATTCAATTTTTGTGCCTTTAACCTAAATAAATATTAAATTTGTTATTTTATTCCTCCTTCTTGTTTTTCTTTCATTCTTTTTTGCCTCTCTCTCTTTCTGTTGGTTTGCTGTTGTTCTCATGCTCATTCGGTCAGGTTAATTTTTCATTGAGTTAACTCGTTGAATGGGTTGAAATAGGGGAAAGCTTTTTTGATGGAACTTTAGTTAATATTTTTATTAAAATAAGCTTTTATAGCTACATAAATTTGAGGATTTCCTGAAATTATCTGAAAAGTTGAATTGACATCGCTGTTTTTTTTGAAAATTCATTGAAGATCTCTAAAACTACATGAAATTTGTAGGAAGTATAGTCGACTAGATTCAATTTTCCGACACAAAATCTGAGTCGATTTTGAGCTTTAATGTATTAAAAATATATTTCTTTCATTAAAAATTATATTTTTGAAGTCTAAATTTATAGAAAATTTAAAACCAAATCCATTTAAACCCTACTAGGACCTTAGTTCATAAATGACGTCACGTAAAAACGAGAACTTTAAATCCCCCTCCCCCAACTGTCACAAAATTTTCATACAAATTTTTTTCTTTTGGATAAAAGTACCATACAGTGTTAGACAACCCCCTAGCTGACTGAAAATTGAACATTATTCATGAACGACCACCAAAGAGCCAACCTCTAAATACATCTCTGCTATAATTCCCTTTAAAACTTTACAAGATCAACTAAAAAACTGTTGCAAAATTATTGTTCCACAAACTCAACCAACAAAACCTCATTAATAATTTCAATTAATGACAATTTTTATTTATCTACAGAACAATGTAGAAGGTCAAGGTTTCATGCCACACATTATAAATGCCAACCCTCAACTCTCATATTTAATAATACAAGATGTCTCATAATGGTTTCTTAATGTGTCGTACTCATATCTTGATTGTATTATCGTACAGTCAAGTGTTTGTTATCTTTCTCAACACAATCTACAGCATTAATGATTACTGTAATTATTATTGTTCCTGTTGTTGAAGATTTTGTGGCTTAAAAAGAAGGAAAAAGTTTTTCTTTGGAAGATTTTTGATGTAAAAGTTTGTTTAATTTGCGTGGGTAAATAATTGATTTTAAAGAGTATTTTAGATGTAAATAAATGGTTCATTTGTGGGTAGATAAATAGCTGTAAAAGATGATTTAGAGGATGCAAAATAAATTTGCTGCACAACCACTTTTGGGGTGTTTTTAAATTTGATTTATGGCAGATGAAGGGAGTTTAAAATGTAAATTATTTTAAAGTAAACAAATTTATCTAATAAATTTATTTTTTCTCTTATATTTTCAGGTGAGTTTGCTATGAGAAATTGAAGACTTCACAGAAGGAAATTCGAATAATATCTTAATTAAGGTACTCAAAATTGAAACTTATTTATTCTTAATAAATAAAGTGCTCGTAAACTTTTATATTAACACAAGCATGTACAAACAATATTAAAACGGTATCAAAGACGTAGTCAGATGGGCTTGGAGTTAAAAACTCATTGAAAAATTTTAACTACGCTCCTGATTGGCACCAATTATCGACATACTGATAATGAGTTTTTTACATATTTAGACTTAATATCATGAAAACACTAGATAAATCATATTTTTTAAACTATATGGTTCAGGAACAGGATGTGAGAGGTCTAAATTTTAAAAATCATTCAAAATTGAATAGCTTGTATATGAACCACAATTTCCTGGCAACCTTCATATTTTATGCCAGTTGCTATATCCTCATCCACCCATAATCTCTAAACTTCAAAATTCTCTCATATCATCCTAATCTCATAAATAATCTCCATCTATAAAACACTAAATAATCTTCTCACCCACATCATGACTAAATAAAAAAAAGGCACAATAAAGACAAAATTCAATTAATATTAATCATCATAAATGTGAGTTAAAAAATTGAAAGTAATCGTCTAATAAGAAGGATCATTACACATCATCACAAAGAGATTAAGGACAAAAGGGAAGATAAATGCATTAAATTTAGCCTTAAAGCATTGAATGGACTTAAAAATATGTATTCGGATGTAGACCCAAAAAAGATACATAAACTTAGCTACTAAAAATAATAAATACATTAAAATTATGGCTACATCCATAAAGATTGACGTCACACATCTCTTTTTATTTGATCGTCCTATTCCAACAGAGACGAGGAGCCATCAGCAAAAAAAACATATAATTTTGGTACATTTATTTATGGTAAATGAGTGAGGTTGAGATGGCTGGTTAAGAATTTATGTGGGTGCTGATGTGATGGTTTATAGTTTGTAATTTGAAGAGCTCTTGGATGTAATCAGCATTTGTCTCTAAACGTCTAATTTTTTGAGTAAAAAACTCACTTTTTCCAGATTCACTTTATTTATTGGTACCTAACCGATAAAATTTCTCCATCAAAACTGAGCAACCAGAAGAAAAATGCGCCACATCATCTAAATCACTTCCTTTCTCTCCCTCATTCGAGAATTTCTGTCCGTGTTACTATCGTACGCGATATGGCAAATATGCTGATTCAATGGAAAAGCTACGAATTTTATGATTGTTTTTAATCGTAAAAAA
This sequence comes from Chironomus tentans, assembly GCA_963573255.1. Lineage (NCBI taxonomy): Eukaryota > Metazoa > Arthropoda > Insecta > Diptera > Chironomidae > Chironomus > Chironomus tentans. The sequence goes on from OY754303.1 coordinate 41,796,525, forward strand.
ATTTCAGCCACCCTCTGTGCTCATGGTTTTGAGCTGAACACGCATCCTAAAAAAAGATTTTTTTTATTTATTTACATAAATTTCCTCAATCGCCGTTCCTCAAATTTTTTATTTATTGCGAAGTTAAAGGAATGAAAAAACGCGGCAATAAATATAAAAAAAATATATATTTTTTGTTGTTGACCAATTTATTAATCTGAACGTGAAAATCTGTTCTTGACCTTTGTTGAGTGTGTGTGAGTTACGAGTAAATAAAAATAATAGTAACAGCACACGAGTGGGAGAGAAATTTTCGATAATTCATCACAGCACACGATAGATCGAGTTAAATGATGACAAATTGACCCCCGAGAAGCTTTTACTCAATTTTATCCGACACGACCATCACGGAATAATAAATGAAGAACTCGTGTACTTTTGCTTGTACAGTCAGAGTCTCTGACACAGTAAAATTTATTGTTGAGTGATAATGTACATGTAACAAAATAATTTACAAATTATGTAGTCTTGTTAAACTGATATGAATTTATAAAATAGGGTTAATGGTTGTTATTAAAAAGTACAAAATTTATAAAAAATAATGAAAAATTTAAAAATTAATTTTGAAGCAAAAAAATCACAATTCTTGCAATTTTCGAACAAATCCCAACATTGACGAACAAGAACGAACCAACTTCAAAGGTCGTCCATTAAAATCTCATTTGACATTAGCCACAACATCGATTTATCTTACAGTTAACTAAGACCGTCCGCCTCATCCGTCAATTTATTATTTCTGTCTATTTTTGTTTGACATTTTATCTAAACATACAAAAACACACATAAAGAATTTCAATCTTTAAGATTCAACGACTGACATAGTAAACAACATCAGGAAAAAACAAATCTCAAGAATATTTGCATACATTTAAGAATTTGTTGACAACATTCCGATGAAGAAGTAGCAATCAGTAAACTTTTGATGTCCATTGGGTATGAAGAGTTCTTGGGAAGTAAACAATTGTGTAATATTGATAAATAACAAGTATGTGAGACATTTGTATGTGGGTTATTAGTTTATTGAGTATCAAATTTTAAAAAATGGTTAGAAGTTCAGATAAGATGAGATCCATGGCCTTCCTCAATGGCTGATGTTAGCTTCACTGTTGCTGCTCAGACAAACTGAAAAAATACCATTCATCTGGCAAAACAACGAGCAAAAGAGCACTAAGCAAAAAAAAATATAACACATTGTAAAATGCTACTAAAAAACTTTTTCGATTAACATAAACATCATCAAGAAGAATCGCAAAGAATAAGCAAACAAAAAAATGCGCACCAGACACATTATTTACCGTCCGAACGAAAAAAAAACACACACAGCAAAGAATTGTTTTTATTTTTAGTGCAAGAGACCTGAAAAACTCGTTTTTGTTCTCTTTCATCTTTTGCATTTGTCATCCATTTATCTCGCTCTACCCTCCTTTCATGCTCATTTAAGATGTGTCTTGAGGTTACTGAACCATTACTGGACGCTCCTTTCGTTCATTATCGGTGACTCACACACGTAGTTCTTTCATTTAATATAAAATAAATAAATTATTTTACACCTCTCGCCATTCACTTCGTTTCTCTCACATGATACGATATTGTTGACCGGAAAATGCAAAAAATGTTGCCGAAGGTCAAGTTTTTTTTTATTTATTTAATCTCTTGAAGGTTGTTAATTAAACGCTAGCCATTCGAGACTCTTAACTTCATCTAGGCACTTTATTGCTTACTGATAATTTGTCATTGTGATTAAGCGAAATCGCCTTGATGACTTGCAGAACGCTATGTGTTGTAAGGAAATTTCTCTACCCTAAAATAGTTACAGCTAGTCTTAATGTGCTTTGTAAATTCAATTAATTATGATTATAACTTCGTGTAATTACAAATAATTTATTAGACGAGAAAGCTTTCTTCGAAGAACGCTTAAAGAGGATGTAGATGTGATTATAGGAAGGATTTTGTGCGAGAATTTGACGATAATTTAATTTCTTAAGGTAATTAACGAATCTTTGTTCGCATTTTAATGGATGAATGATTATTTTTTTTGCTCACAGAAATTTCCACGAAATATTTATGATATTTTTCGTGTACCCCAAATGACACAGATATTTTAGAAGATTAGCAAATAAAAAGTATGTTCGGAATTAATAGCTATTAAGCAGTCATTTGTATTCAACAAAAAAATTAATGATTGATTTTTTTTACAGAGTTCAAGGCGATTTGTAGATTTGAAATTGATTTGATGATAAATTAAACGTCAATTCCTGTCATATTTTTGATGTCGATTATCTTTAAGATGGCCATTGACTAAATGACCCCTGCGGCTGGTTGCCAGGTCAAACTCTAAAGATTATCCTTGAGAGAGGTGTAGATAGAAATTTTTCGAGGGTTTTTTTTGACAACTGACTCTGGGCTACCCCACATTATGAGATAGTGGTACAGTCAAAATAGGATAATCAATGTTACACCTTGGGGTTCATCCTAAAAGTATTGTTTAGGGTTGTTCCATTGGTTTCCTAGGTCATACCACCGAGCAAGAGTATACGGAGCAATAAGCCATTGAATTATGCAGCTAAACTTCGATCAATTCAAGAATATTTTAAAAATACTGAATATTAATAGACATGAGTCACAATAACTTTCCTTTTAGTTAAAATTAAGTTATTTTGATGGCACTTAATCAAACTTTCTGAAAAAAAAACGCAAATAAAAATTACAAATCGTACGTCAATGCCCGAATATAATGGAAACAAATAACGACGCAATTAGCTGATAATTTAAATTAATTTATCATTCTCGCCCTAAAAAGTGAAATCCATAAAGCATTAACAGTTATTTTAAAGCGAAAGAAATTGAAAGGAAGAGAAATTTTGCTGAAAATGAAATAAGCCAAAAGTGAAATTAAAGAGAAGCGTCATAAAATAAATTAAATCCTCTTTAAGGAACACACAGTCAAGTCACATCTTAATCATCCCTCGTTTTCAATGCTCGACAATGAAGATGAAATTATGAATGGAAATGTATAACTCATTATAGCTACGAGTACGTAAAAAAAGGCTACAGCACATGTGTCAGATATAATCACCATTAATCGCACTATTCAGCAGTGGATACCCATGTAGCCAAATGGATGATAAATGTACTACATCAAAATCTTCCATGTATTATCCATATGTATAATACATGTATCATCCATGGGACTATATTGTCCTATGGAAAAGGAAAACATATGGATGATATCACTGTACATCAATGTAATACATCAATGTATTAAATTTACTCCATTTATGGATGATAAACACGTGTGAATTTAAGCGTGTAATTTTTGTATTTCCTCCATTTTGTATTACCACCATTTTGTTTTTTATGTATTTCATTGTAAAAGAATTAGTGTGCTTAATTAAAGTACACTTACACTATGGAAAAAAACTTAATTTAATTAAGTCTCGACCACATTTATATGGGAGATTCATATTTATTTATTAATCCCATATAAATTTGGAACGGACTTATAAAAGTGATTTCTGCTTGCTCTTGTGAAGTATATAGCAAATGAAATTTAGAACAAAAAAATTTATTTTTGCGAAAAATTCATTTTTTGGTAGGATTCGAACTTTGGCGGGCTTCGGTAATACTTCAAGGGATTATTTTTGGTACATTTATGTACTAGAATTTTTTTTCAAAGTCATTACACATAAATGGAAAATAAATGGATAATACATGGATCTTCCATTGAAGTCACATGTAAAATGCATGGAAGATTTTGGCTACATGGGTATTTTTATTTGCTTTGCTTCTTCTGTTGACATAATTTTACGTGTTTACAAACTACGTGAATAATAGACGATGAAACTAAGCAGCTAATTGCTTATACCTCACTTAACTTTTTTGTTCATTCTTCCTTGTTGATATATACTTTGTATATGACATGAATAGATACAAACACATTAAGGTAAAACTTTCGTGTGTAACATTTGCCAGATATATTATGGAATGAGAAACTAAAACTCAAACTATGGAAATGGAAGTGAAACAAAACTTTATATCTAAATCGGAAAAGTTAAAAGGAAAATTGCAAAGTTTCAAAAAAATCCTCTTTTTCATTTCATTCCCAAACGGTCGGTACGAAAGAGTGTGCTTGTTGTTGATTTGCTAAAAGCAGACATCAACCTACTCGCAGTGGAAACAATGAATAAATGGTGTAAAGTGAGTTTGGAAGTGGGTTGAAGTGATGCGAGAAAAAGAAGCTTTTTATGTTTTATTACTGATCTTTATGTTCAAGTTGTGTTATTTGCATGGCAATGCCCTGCACCTGTTCTTATTGTTCAGACTGAGTATTTATGAAACATTCGTCTTGCAGCTCAAAATTCTGCATTCGATTATAGATATGATCCGGAATATAAGTCTATAAAATATAAAAATATATCTAATAACTTACATATGTGTATTCTATTATAAAACTTAGTGTTCAGTCTTGTCATGCTTTCCTACCTTTTTATGCTAATTGACGTTTCTATCTCAAAAAATGCATCAATTCTCTATCAAAACCTTTTCAAACACACTCAAGTTACTTTGCACAGCTTTGATTACAAAAGCATAAGCTTCTAAAATTCTCAAAGAAAATCCAATCAACCCTCCACGAAACAAAGCTTGCAAAGATACAAAAGAGAATTCTCAAGAAAATATCACGAGCCACCTAAAGCTCCGATTATTAACCTCAAATCCCAAAAAAAAAATTTCAATAAAAACACACCAAAAGCACATCCCGTAGCAAAAAAGACAAAATAAAATTCAAATCTCATACGTATCTGTTAAAATGTTTTTTGCAAGTTTTTTGTTTCCATTCTTTAAAAACAAAAATCCGGTGCTTTAACGAAGGCAACAAGGAAAACAGTAAAAACTTTAATGCTCCTGATGATGAGAAGTAAATTACCGTAAGCTGTTCTATGTTTTTCTTTCTTCTTACAAAGTTTCAATTTCTTTCTTCTCCTTTTTTGCCATTTCCATCTGAATGAATCCATATAATCGAGCATGTTCTCAGTTTTCTTTATTAATACGAAAAAAAAAATTTCGCAAACACATTATATGTTTAATTTAAGATGTTGAAAGTCGAAAAGGTACCCCTACCTACCTTTCTCTAATGACGTCTAATCAGGCGCATAGCTAGAGGGGGGATTGGGGGATTTTTTTCCCCTGTCACCCAAAAATTCTTCAATTTGCTAGGGTTTTTGAGAAAAAACCTGAAAACGCCGACTTCTAAAATTTTTCCATACAAAAAAAATGAAAATCCCCCCAACCCCAGAAAAATTTCTGGTTACGAATAAATCCGAGGTCGCTGTCCTGGTAGCTCTTGTTAAGGTGAGGGGCTAGAAGGGGGTTTAAGTTGCTTGGCACTCCATAGACAAGGTTTCTTTGTTTAACGGTTTTCCACCAAAATTGAGAAAAACCTCCACAAAAATTTAAAAAAATCATTGACGTCATATATGAACGACCCCTAAAAAAGGGAAAAATATAGTACAATGAAAAAGTTTCTTGTTGCCAACAAAAAAAAAGTTTACGTAAAAAAGGTTGGTTTTCAAATCCGCAATTAAACATCTTATTAAATCAGAAAGTTTTCGTCTCTTACTGGCAAAAATAACAAAAACAACGACGACAATTCCTTGCTGTGTCTTGTAAGGAGGAAGAAAAACAATATTTTCTGTGGGTTGAGGTGAGCTTGGAAGGTAAAGGATGAAGACAACAAAAAAAGAAACTTTTATTTAATATTTTCATTAAATTAAAGAATAAAAGGAAGAATTATTGAAATTGATACAGATGATGAAAGGGAATATCTCTCATAATGAAATTAGAAGTAAATGAATTGAGAAAGAAAGTTTTATGATAAAGTAATAATCCGGTAGGGTCAGAAAGAATTATTAATTAAGAAATTTTAGATTATGAGAAAAAGAAAAGATTTGATTAAGGGGATTAATGTGTCAATGAATGGAAAGTGACCTAAATTTTTGAGCATATTCGAAAAAGGAAAGCAACGGTGATTGACCTCGGGATACAACTCAATTTTGGTAATTTTTGTTGAATCCGCTTCAGAAATTCTGTTATTTTAAATCTTGGATTTTATTTTTGCAAAAATTAACTCTTAACATCATTTTTGTTGACACTTTTTTTTGCAAAAATAAACCCTGATATGATATGGATTAATTCATTATAAATTATTTAAACAATTATATTTTTGCATACACACCTATACACAAATATCATGTAACATAAACGTTCAAATAATTATCGAGCTCTTTATATATTCAATATTTTTTAATTATTGATATCAATAATTAGTCATTTTATTTGCGTGTAAATACAAAATTTTATTTTTAACGCTCGTAAATTGATATCTGAGTTTTGCAATTGCTATTTTATTGCTACTCCACCTATAAGTGGGTATTAATAACCAGAGGTAATATGTGGGCTATAAAGTGTTTCTGGGCTGGTTTCTTGGTATACCCTTTTCATACTAAATATAGTAGCTGGAATCAGGGGCGTAGCCATGTAGGGGTCCAAAGGGGTCTAGACCCCCACCCCCTCAATAATAAATTTTTACATTGAGAATTTTTTCCTAAAAAATAACTTTTCTCTTAAAAAATTTTCCGACGTTTTTCTGAAGCTCTAAGTTGTAGTTTAATCAATAGAATTAAAAACAAGTACAATAACTGGAGTAAAAAACGAAAAAAAAAAAATTGGATCCCCTTAAAAAAAATTCTGGCCCCACCCAAAAAAGTGGCTCTACAAACCTAAATGTAATTTTTTTATATAATTTTATCACTTCTTGGAAGGACTTTCCTATCCAAAAGTAATTCATCATTACAAAAAAAATCATCTTAGTTACAAAATAATGATAAATGTTTCAGCAGCAATGATCCCTACTGATAACAAATATAATAACTTTCATCCTACATCAAAAATATTTTTGGTATTTATATTTAATGAATGAAAATGAACTTATCGCAACTTCCTGTGTGGGTGTAAAACTCGTTGTTGTTTTAGCTAAGCTAAAAAATAGCAACAAGCTTCATCTCCATAACAATAATTGTGAATAATCTGATTGTTTATGTATGGTCAAGGAGGGTAAAAATAGCCACTGACTGCACACTTAGATTTCCAATTATAACAGATTTAATGAAACATCATAATTTTACACTCAATACATTCAATTTGACTTAATTGTACTACATACACATTTCAATCAGAATACAAAATCAAGTACTTTTACTATAGCTTAGTATACATCAGTTGCAATTGGATAATGACCACTCTAGATTTTTAATTATAAGTTACAAGGTTATCCAATTTTATCGCAATGTTTTTTTTTAATTTCAATCCAGCAATGTTTCAATGTAGCATTGCGAGAGTCAAGAAAAAAAACATTCCACTCATCCCCTCTCTGCGATCTCTCGCTGCTTGCCGGTATTGTAGATAATTAGAGTTTTACAAATATGCCACTTATAAATGCCCGTTCATGCGTTTGATTGTTATTAGGCGATTCAACGATTACAAGTAATTAATTTTCTAATACCTGAAATGATTCGAGAAGAAGTGATGTAGAAAATCAGCAGGATATCGCTGGTGATAGATTAAATTGTCGAGTTGCGACCTAAATTTACTTTCGGCTGCGTGGGTTGTGGAAAAGGGATTTATTTAATGAAGATTGTTAAGAGTAGGATCGTTTGCTATGGGAATTATACAAATTAGAAAGGAGGATATTCTTGCTGGGCTATTTCATGGTTGGACGTGTGGACTGCTTAGAGAAAATTTTATCCAACAATGGTTATGACGTCAAATATTCAAAAGAAGTAGGGTTTGATGTATCCAAGATTGATTACATTACTAGTATTGGTTTTCAAAAATATAGGTGGGTGGGGTCTACCCCGAGCCCCCCTAGATACTCTCTGAATTGGCTACACTTCAAACAAAATTATTATTTTTTATTTGAAAATTTTGTGACAAGAGGAAATGAGAGTCTGAAAATCCTATTTTTAACGACTTTCATCCAGAAAATATTTAAAATTCAACACTTCCGTGTCTAATTTCCTCCCATATATAAATAAAACCAAGGTACCCCGGATTAACATTCAAATCATACTATTCCACATCACCTGCTCAAATACCTAAAATAATTTTCTTCACAACAGGAAACGAAGTAACCAAAGAAGAAAGTATTTGAAATAATTTACATTTCAAGATCATTTCCGAAAATAATCTTAATCTTAATGGAAGTATCGCATACAATTCTCGTTGCTCCCTTTTCGACTTCTCTTATTGCTTATTTAGAATTCAGAAAATGTCTAACTTTAATAAATAAATAATTTAACACAGTCAGGGCTATGCTTTTACGATAACGGTGTGTAATGGATGTAATTCATAGCAGACCTTCCGATTTTTTTGCATTATAAAAAAATTTCTGTTCCTCTTTTTGCTGGGCGACCTTTGATGGCGTTTGGTAATGACTCTTTTGATTTTCGTTGAGAGTTGAGTATTTTGAATGTTGAGATTTGATGGGTTGGGGTACAAAAAATTGGTCTGATTAAATTAAATTGTCAGAAAATTAGGAATTCAAGAAGTTCTGCAAGCTATTTACATCTAATTGACATTGTGTAACGTCATAAAGCTTTTATTCAGAAACAGCTCTACGGAAGTTATCAACGCCTCAATTTTTATGCAAAATTTTCTTACAATTTTATTTTCAATGAAAACGAGCAATAAAAATTACATTCAAGTACGGTAAACCGCTCAGTGTTCTTAAATTTATTAGGAAAAATCTTTTTCAAGTTTTTCCTTCGAGCAATAAAACCGCAAATTCAAAATAACCACAAATTTCCTTAATATTAATAAAAATTGCCCCATAAAACTAACTTTATAATAAAATTTAGATATCATGCGGAATATCAGCTTAATAGTGGCCATACCAGCACTTTAGTTCTTGTCCATGCGGACAATAAAAAAATATGAAAATTTCCTTTTTCCTTGATATTCATAATCGGCATTAGAAATAAGTGGAATATAAAAATAAAAACTGAAATAGATTATGATTATGCATGAGATATGTACACCATGAAGTCAGACTTTATTCTTTCAAATGCTTCCGCACGTCAAGGTTGTTTAGCGTTGCTTGAGACTTTTTCGAATATATATCATGCTACTGCTTGTCATTACGGCATTCATTGAGCTCAAAAATTGAGTTTCAAAATTCCATTCTTTATATTCATTGAGGCAGCAATATGACGTTGTACAATGGATGTTTCATGTGGGAAACATTTGTAAGACATACATTACACTAGTCAAATCACACAATTGGAATATTTTGACAATATTCATTTTCATTTTATGGAAATTTACTAGTTTAGGTGACTCTTTAGGTGATATGGATGTATATGGAATTTTTGGGGAGTCAACAGGTCAGCAGTCACATAAATAATTTGAATGATCCCTAGAAAAATTTCTAGCCATGTCACTTAGATTCTGAAGCCTGTTTAAATCTAAAAATACAAAAAAAAAATTAAAAAATCAGATAACAAATCCCATAAAATTATATAACACCCCCCAGCATACACACCATTATCATCATCATGTCTCTTGAAGTCAGCACAGTCTTTTCATTTCATCACATCTTCGTCATGACTTGAATTAGTTTCCTCTTACACTCCATTCTTAGAATAAATCGTGTATGACACACAAACAACAAGCTACATAATGGAATAGTAAGACAAAAGACTTCGCACATAAAACACATTCAATTGTATGCGCCATCTAAATGCAAATTAGGTCGACACATCAAAGCATGTACAGTGAGATTCTCATAATTTTTGTTTTCTCTCTCAAATGAGACACAAAGGCTTTATTGTGATTATTTTGACTGACTGCGTTGAGATAATGCAGCAGTAGTTGGATTATGAGGTTTGCGGTGTTTGCAGTGGATTAACAAGAATTAAATTGAATTTTAAGTTGATGAATAAAGAGAGACTGTGTGAATTTTGAAAGTTGTAGATTGTTTTCTGATTTATGAAGTCGTCTATAAATGGAAGGTCACATGGTGAGCTGAATTTTAAATGCCGGTAAATATTCTTTTGTGTGTAGTTTTGTAATTATAGAGGGGACTTCCTATATATTTTGAGATTGGATTGGTATTTTGTTTCAAATTAATAGCCATACATTAAAATAAAGTTAAAAACAGGATTTAAGTTTGATGGTTTTGGTGCCAATCTCACAAAATTTGTTAATAAAAAGTCAAAAATCATTGAAAAATGCGCTGTATTAACAAAATGTCTATCAAATGCCAAAATTTTCCGCACACACAATTTTCTCATGCACCTCCTTCAACAACATCATTCCTTACGTCATATGAAATTGAACGTAAAAATTGTTCGCATTAATAAAAGCGATAAAAAAAGAGCAGCACAGAGAAAAAACTCACCTAGTGGCAAATCTCCTTCCACAGTTTCTATTGTTTTACTCATTTTTATTGCGATTCTTTTTTTTTATTTTTTGTTATGGCAACGGAAAAAAAATCTTTTCTCGTCTCTTTTTTGCCTTTGTTTAATACTTTTTTTGTGTCATATAAATTTCATGTCATGCAAATGAGTTTTTATAAACACGTACATGCTGTATCTGGGCTAATGAGATAAAATTATAGACAAATATGTGCTCATCATTTCACTTGGCTTTCTGAAATTGCACCCCATTTTTTACTTTTGCATGGGTTGGGAAATCGTTACTGATTTTTTTTGCTTTTATTTTATATACCGTAATAATTTTTATGGTTGCAGATAATTTTTTCCTTCTCTTCATTGTATATTTGAAATTTAATTTCTCGTCCTTCAAATTTTATTCGACTTTTATTTTGTGTGTGGAAAATTCGCATTGCATAATATTTTAGATATTTTTTTACATCCTAACGGCAAATGATGGTAATTTTTGATAATAAAATAAAATTAAATTTCCCGGTAGTTTAATATAATTTAAATGGAAAATTTTTAGAGGTTTTTTGAATGAAAATTTTATGGAAATTGTTGTGGAGAATTAAAGTTGATGGATCTATTAAGTTTGTAGGATTTTTAAAGAGAGAATTGCTAATTAAATTTAATAAAAAATATTAAAAAGCTTGAAGTTCACTTGCATAATTTTTTAAAAATTTCAAAAATGTGAATTTGTTTAAAAATTTGAAAAATATGATTTCTTTAAAAAAAAAATTCAAAAATATAATTTTTTTAAAAAATTTCAAAAATATAAATATTTTTAAAAATTTCAAAAAAATGAAATTATATGAAATTTAAAAAAATAGAAATTTTTTTAAAAAAATTCAAAAATATGAATTTTGTAAAAATTTCAAAAATATGAATTTTGTAAAAATTTCAAAAATATGAATTTTTTAAAAATTTCAAAAATATAAATTTTTTTAAAAAATTCAAAAATATGAATTTTTCTAATTTAAAAAAATATACATACAAATCTCCATAAAATCTATTCAAATTCAATCAATCCCTTTTACTAAAGCATTAAACATTCAAACTAATTTAATTAATTTCTACATAAATGTTCAAAAAGTTTTAAATCTTCTTGCTAAATAATTCACAAGATTTTTATCCATTTAAAAAGTTTATAATTAAAGTTAACAACTTATTTCAAACTCAATAAATATTCAACTATCATTGGTATCGTGTAGATGATATCAAGTTAGTTGATAATTTAATTAGTTTAATATTGCAGAAAATGCAGAACTTTCTTAATATAATTCAAATATTTTCAAGAAATTATGAAGATTAAGAAAATTTTCCTTGTCAAGAAATAATAATAATTTTAATTCATCTTGATGTTTCAATAATTATGACTTGCTTGGTAAATCCATTAAGATGTTAAACTAGAAATGCATACAGGAAGAAATTATTTCAATAGAATTTAGAATGACATAAATAATCAGATGGGAGTTTTGGGATTTTGCAATAAAGTTTGTGATTTTCATATAAATAAGTTTTTCTTCAATTTCTAGAGTCATTCAATTTATTCCAAATCCTCTCCTGAGATTGACACACTTTTGTGGTCAATAAGACCTTTTTTTTTTTATAAATAATAATATTTTATTTCTGTATGTTAAGTATGTACAAAAAAAAAATTTAAAATACATGTTCTTGAGGTTGGTTTTTAAGGAACCAGACTTGAAGTCTTTTCGTCACTTAGTTTTGGTTTTAGATTTGAACTGTTTTTGCTTTATTCAGAATTTTGTGCTGCAAGACGAATGTTGAAATTCGCTTGCAATTTTCTGACGTACTCCTCGATGGAGGGTACTTTTGCTTCTGTGTGTAGATCTTTGATCTTTTCATATCTTGATTTGTTGAGAACGATTCTCAGGAATTTGTTTTGTAAAACTTGAAGTTTTTGAAGATGAGTTTTTGCCATGCTTTCAAAAGCTGGACAACCGTACGTGAAGATCGGTCTGATGGCTAGCTTGTAGATGAGAAGTTTGTTACGAACGTCGAGGTGTGAATTTCTGCTGATTAGCGGATACAGCAATCTGAGTGCAGTGTGAGCTCTGTCACTCACGTACTCCACATGCTGCTTTAGAGTCACTCTCTTGTCGATGACCATTCCCAAATATTTTGCTTCGTTTTCCCACTTGATGTTTTCGTTGAGAAATTTGATGTTGTTTCTTGGAAGTTGCCTGGAGTATCTGTTTGTGATGAATAAGGCTTGAGTCTTCTGTTTGTTTAGATTTATCTTCCATTTGTCCATGTATTGTTGGACTCTTCTTCCTGTGTGTTGAAGGTGTGTCACTACATCTGCTGAATTTTCTGAAGAATGATACAACGCTGTATCATCTGCGAAGAGCGCGATGTTTTCCGTTGTCTCTCGTACAATATCTTGTGTGAAGATGTTGTAGAGAGTTGGTGAGAGCACTGCTCCTTGTGGGACGCCGAATTTGATTTTCTTGGTTTCTGACAACTGACCTTTTATAAAAACTGAAAAAGATCTTTCACTGAGAAAAGAACTAACAGTTTTTATGAGAGGCAGCGGAAACCTGAGCTTGAGCATTTTATACAACAGTCCGTTGTGCCAGACTCTGTCAAATGCTTTTTCTACATCTAGGAAGATCATTCCTGTTGATTTCTTCATTTTGATGTTTTCTTTTGCTGTTTTGATGACTTTGATGAGTTGGTGAGATGTTGATCTTCCTGTACGGAAGCCACATTGCTGATTTGGGATGATGTTGTTGTCTTCTATATGTTCATTGATTCTGTTCAGCAACACTCTCTCCAATATTTTGCTTATTGAGCTTAGCAGACTTATTGGTCTGTAGCTGCTTACTTCGTTAGCTGGTTTTCCCGTTTTTGGGATTGGAATTACTTTTGCGTGCTTCCAAATCTTTGGGAAATGATTGAGCTTGAGACAGGAGTTGATGATGTACTTCAGGTATTCAAAACCTTTAGGTGGAAGGTTTTTAATGAGTATGTTGTTGACGTCATCTAGACCAGGAGCTTTTGGATTTTTCAGATTTCTCACGATGCTCAGGATTTCGTTTACGTCTGTTAATTCTGGACTGTCTTCATTGTTCTGTTCTAATGCTTCCTTGACTGTGTTGTTTACTTCTTGGGTATGCTCTGGGTCATTTTGTTCAAGTGGATTTTCGTGTGTTGAACGAAAATACTCGCTGAGGACGCTGGCTTTTTCCTTGTTTGTGATGAACGTTTTTTCTGAGCTTGTCAATGGTGGCATTGATTTTGTTCCTTTTTTGCAGTGTTTTGCAATGCGCCAGACAGTTTGATTCGATGGTTTGATTTCTGATAGGCGTTTGTTCCAGTTTTTGTTTTTGAGTTCTTTTATGTTTTCATTGATGATCTTCTGCAGGATATTCAATTCAGCTTTAATTTGATTATCTCTGCTTCGTTGCCATCTACGTCGAAGACTTCTTTTTGTTTTGATTAAATCTTTGATTTCTGGTGTGAGTCTCGTCGATTTGAAGTTGATCTTTTTCTTTTTCACACTTAGGTTTCTTGCCTGCATAATGAGATTAGAGAGAATGCTTATGTGATTCTCAATCTCTTCTGCTGTGCTGCAGTAGTTTTCACAGATGTTGTCTTCGATGCGACGAGTGATGTATGATTTGAATTTTTTCCAGTTTGCGTTTCTGTAGTCATATCTGTAGACTGTATTTTCAGTTCTGTCAATTATTGAGGTTTTGATTTGGAAGTAGACAGCACAGTGGTCACTCATTGCTTCTGTGCATCTTAGTTCTGTCGTTTCGAGTTTGGAATTTGAGAGCATGAGGTCGATTGTTGATTCTGACTTTTTTGGATCTTCAGGGTAATACGTTGGCGAGTCCGGGGAGTAGATCATGAACTCCCCAGACATGTCTTGCAGTATTGTTCCTGCTTTGTTTGCCACGTTGCAGTTCCATTCTCGATGTTTTGCATTGAAGTCTCCACAGATGTAGTAGTTTCCTCTTATTTTTGTTATTTTGTTGATGTCGTCTCTTAAGTGTTGATCTATTTCACTTCCTTTGCTTCCTCCTGGGAGGTAGACGGAGAGGATGTGAAAGCTGGACGTTTCGTTGATGAAAACTTTGATTCCGATGCATTCTAATAATTTTGTGTTGTAGCTTGGTTGAAGCTCATGTTTTAAGTTTCTTTTGACAATGATCGCAACACCACCTTTCGGTCTGTCTATGCGATCAAATCGATGAATTACGTAGTCAGGATGTGAGTCGACTTTTGAATTTGGCTTCAGAAAAGTTTCTGAGATGCATGCGACGTCGATATTTTGTGTGCTTAGGTAGTCGAGGAATGCTAACATCTTGTCAGTTAGTCCGTTTGCATTCCAGTAAAGCACGTTGATTCTGTCAATAAGACCACCTTCCTATCAAAATCACTCCCAAACTTATATCTACATACTTTATAAAATTTCTTCTCAATTTAAAATTTAATCCTTAATTTCCAATTTAATTTTAAATCCTCTTAACATCCTCATTCAATAAGTTATCGATATAGATTCAATCATGACAACTAATGACGATAATACTTAATTGTTTTGAATAAGCAATTAATACTCAATTTCAATAATGTACAGTATTATCATAATTTCAATAAATAAATTAGTAAACCCAATACTGATGAGCCTGCAATCAAGATATATGTGCGAGTGTGTGCATTCTATCCAATATAATAAAATAGAGAATATGAAAAATAATCCGACAATTAATAATCATTTATGCAGTTATGAACAGGGATTGCATTGAGCATCATCATAATAACTATTATTATATAGTTACAAATTGTGCTTTATGTATAATTTCTGCCCTTTTTCCTCTCCATAATCTCTGACTCCATTCAATGGCAATACTTAACAAATATCGAACTATAAAAATTACTTGAATACTGCAGCCTCATGCTGATTTTGTAATGCTTCATTTATAGAATTCATGTTCGATGCAAGTTTTTTTTAGAATGATTGTTGGAAATTAATTCCTTGTGATAATTTTAGTCTCAATTACTCTCATCGAAAATCTGTAAATTGATATCAGGGATCGGTTGCTCGGTATACCCTAGAAAACCCTAGGCTTTACCCCTAAGGTAGCCCTAAAAAATTAAATTATGTTTTAATTTTTCATTTTACATATAATTCTTCAATATTTATTGTTAGGTCAGTTCTTTGGTATATCTATATATGCAAGAATATATCCCTGTATCGACTTTACCTCTAGGGCCTAAGGTAACCCCTGGGGTAGTATATACCCTAGGATATACCAAGCAACTGACCTCAGTAGTCAAAATGTTAAAGTATTTTTACTATTTGACAAAGACTGTGGATAGTAGAAATCTTGCGCTTAAATGTTGAGACTTGATACATATGGTGTAACCAAGTGGTTTGATTGAGGAACAAATTCTCCCCCCTTTGAAAAATTTATGTCGTACGTCACTATTAACAATAAATCTAAAGATACAGCACTTTAGCATCAATTTAAAAAGCTAGAGTCCCTCCAGCTTAAAAGACTGAACACTACAGACATTATTATTAGAATAAACCCAATACAATCTATAGAACAACTTCCCACATATAAAAATTAAATTCAAAATCCCCACAAGGCATAAATTGCATCCAACATTACCTACTCAGAGTAAATTACTAAAGTTAATGTACAATGTTGACCGTGTATGGTATTAAGACTTCAATGAAGGCCATTAATATACACAGTCATCAATTTTGTTCTCTCTTCATGCTTTCTTTTCATACACAAAGCTCTTTAATATTAAATGCGTGTCGGAGGGGAATTGAAATTGATTTTAATTTATTGCATTTATATGATGCTATTCAATGAATAATTTATGTCATTTTAATCATCATTAGAATTTATTATGAAGATGATTTGACGCCACGTACACGATGGAAAAGTTTATCATTCCTTTTGTATGTGTGTCGATGATGAAGATTCTCTTGGGTAATTTTCCAACTTTAATGTCACCTTAATGTTTTCTAATAAAAAATTTAAGTACACAGCTACGGGGATATTTATGCAAGAGTGATAAACAGACTGTTTAATTTAATTTTTTCTCTCTCTTCACTAGTGTACGGTCTCTTTCGTCTTGTTGTCGATGATCTTTTGATTATCGTTCTTGTCTTCCTTCGAAAATTTCTTTATGGTTGGCAGCTGTACATGAAGATGTTTCTTAATATTGTTGTTTTATTAATTTTTAAGAGAATTATTTGAGGGATGATGGCTTTGGGCTTATTTTTGTTAAATTAATTTGAATTTAGTTAAATTTACTGAGAAAATGGAGAAAAATTCTATTAACTTAGAATTTTGTACATTTATTTGAATGTTATTTAGGAATAAAAAGCCTTAAAGGGATTTTTCAGAATGACGTCAATCAACCTTTGAATTTTATTCAGCATATCACACACCTCCACAATTCTATCCCATGCGCACGCTGCGGTAAACTGCACTTTTTGTCGTCAATGTGGATAAAAACCACCGTCACGACGTCGTCAGGCCATCCTCATGTCTTTTTGACGATTTGTCGTTATAATGTCGACATAGCAGTACGCTAACAACTACGTTCTTCTCACATTCTAATGTTAGACGCGACAAGTGAAATTGAGTTAAATAAAGAAAATCTAATTTAATCTTTCTATATTCATAAATTCTAATTTCACTTCTAAACAACCTTGGAATCCAAAATCTCAAACGCCATCCGAAAAATTATTTACATATCCATCTCATTTGAGCACAAGAATCTCTCATATATCAACAATCGCAACAACTCTTCTACATTCTTTTTAATTCTTTAACATTTAATTTAAAATAAATGAGACACACTCGACTAAAAAAAGAACAACAAATGAAGGAATAATTAAAAAGATAAATTCTAAAGGTGCTAAAAGTTTATCTTCTGCAAGAAGAATATGCGCTGTGAAAACTAATACATAGATGTGGAATGCAGAAGTGAGAATTTTCTGAGCTTTGAGCGAATTTTGTGAAAGATTTATTAGCAATTCTGTTTATGTTTGGATGATTAGAGTCGAGAATACGTTTAATTAGAGGGATTTATTAGCATGAATCTAATAAGGTCGAAATCCTTTAAACTATTTTGTTTATATGCTCAAAAGTTGCAGATTGTTGATGAAGTTCTGCATGGAATAAATTCAAGAGTGTGTTCGGGATATTTTTTGAGAGGGGGGGTTCCAACTTGTTCCAGATAGTTTTTTTCATGACCTTTTTATGTATATACCATATTGATTTTCAACAAATAGCGCAGGAGGGGGGTATTATGACCCCAGAACCCAAATTCAGAATTTTCATGAAATTTTGTAATACAGAACAATGTGACTCTAGTCTACAAAACCTTAATATTCCTCAAGCCTTTTTAATTCCAAAAATTTGTTTATTTTCTTGTCGCAATTGCAATATTATTATTGTTATTCTTTTCTTCTCTACCTGATTGTTTATTCGCGTCTTTTATGATATTGCACGCTTGCTTGTATACTATCGCTATTGTATTGTGTGAGCACAAGCAACAAAGAATCTCTAAGCATGTTCATGCAATAATTTCTCAGCGAAATGCAACCTCGGAAAAAATATTTTTGTTGTATTTTCTATTTATAAATGTTACCGTAGTTTTGTGACTGTGAATTAGTCTTGGTTTTGATTCAATTGGAATTAGGGGTGTAGTCAGAAATTTTTCACATTTTTTTTGTATAAAAATATTTAGTCTAGAAATTTTTTGAATTTTTTTCCTCAAAGCTCCTAGAAAATTGAAGAATTTCCTAGTGACGGGAGATTTGTCCCCCTGACTACGTGCCTGAATGGAAATATTCAAAGAAAACAAGATACAAAAGCACAGACCATTTGCCAATTGTTGCCACAAAAAATCTAAATTTTTCTCAAATTATCAACTTGTTAGCATCCTCAAAAATCTACCACAAAGCATTTATTACCTCCCGTAACCACAAGCAAAAATGTCACAAAAATCTGTAGTAAAAATTCTCCAAAAATTAACACCAACGAAAATGAACATCCAAAAAATATCATAGAGTTGTAGCTACCATGAAAGAAAATTCAACATGCTCATTTTACATATTTGTTAATACCATTCAAGACTAATTGCTTTGAAAAATTAGATTCACAAGACGAGAGTTGTTGTCTCATTGGCTTATGCTACTTAAAAATTATTCAACAAAGTACATAATGTATTATTTTCTTCTTATGTTACTTGCTATTTTGATACCAACGTGGCTGACTTTATTCTTCTGTTGGTGTGGGGCTTTATAAGATGATACATAGAAGTTGCAACATGAGAATGTAAAATTAACATTCATGATTTCATACTGTTTCGAGAAACCAGTTGTTATCTTAAGAGAGTTCAGTGTACGAATAGAAGAAAAATGGAAGTAAGAAGAAGAAGATGATGAGAAATAATAGAAGCAGATAATGGTATTCCAGTTCATGAATAATGTTACATTTATAACATACCTTACTCAACTATTTGTAAATTCAAATGATATATGAATTCATGAGGAGCATACACATTCCAACTGAGAGACTCTTTCTTCATGCTGGTAATGTATGGCAAAAACTATTTAGTTTACTCTTATCTTAAAGAGTTATTAATGGAAAATATTAGGAAGGAAGCATTTTTTCGCCCTCATGAAGTGACGAAGAATTTTTTTCTCAAGAAAACTGCAGAGTTCACTTTCTTGCAACAGATTTTCAAGCTTATAAATAATTTATGAGATTATTTTAACGCATATTTTGAAAGTGATAATGGAAATGCTTCAAGAACTGTGAATATGTTGGTAAATACATGGATAATCTGTAGAATAGATTGGAATAAATGTAAGCATTAAACTTTTTTGTTGAATTAGTTATAACTTAGAAGGAATGGATTTTGAAATGATTTTTGGTGTCAAGAAAGATTTGGAAATTGATTTATTTGGTGGATAAAATTGAATGGACACCACTTTAGGTGGACCAAAGTGGGGTTCATGCCAATAATTTATTGCAAATGCGTCCATAAGCATTTATTTTCTTCCAGAAATGCATTTATTTGTTTAAAAAAACATTACACCCCCTTTTACACACCCTCCCACCCTAGTACACATATTTTAAGCAAAAAACTACACCGACAGAGCTTATACTGGAGGAGGAAATACCGCGACAGACTATAGAGTCAAAAAGGGTTAGTTTTGTTAGACTTGCTCTAAAAAAAGGTCCAAAAATTCAATTTTGGATTGAAATTATGACTAAAATATTTTTTGGTGTGTCGCAAAAATTTTTTGACTTAAAAGTGTGTCGTCAGTCAAAAAAGTTTGGAAGACTCTGCTATAGACAGACATACAGACAATATAATCTTTTTTCCTTGGGAAAATGCACTAGAAATCAGTGAGTTTTTAGCCTAAAGGTTAGTCTTCATTTCTGAATGACCCCTTTTTTCAAAAAATTCAATTAACCAGAAATCTGCAATTTAAAAACCCCCTCAGTCATCAATTCCACAGCCCAATGATTCCCCTCAAAAAAATCATATTTTTGACTGTTCATGCAAAAAAAATCACCCAAAATCGACACCTTTCATCACATGCTCGTTACACTTGAAAAGGTTCTTCAATACTCCAGCGATTATTGCACAACATGCAGGAATTTTTCTAACTCTTTTATTTCTCCCCAGGTGCTCTTTATGATTACAAAATCCAACAATCTAAACGCTCAATCCTTTGTTTGGAATGAAACAAACTCTTTAATGCTTATTGTAAGAAATATCATTGCTCTAGTGAGATGTCCGTAACTATTTTCATGCTTCGATTGGTATAGTTTTATAATAATAACGAGAAATCCAATAGAAATAATCTACAAAGAGCTACAATTTATTCTTTGTGTTCAGTATTTCTTGCTTTCATTCTTCTCCTCGTATGTCCATTTAGTTCTATGGTTTTTTGCATTGAATAGTTTTTTTATGGTCAATGATAAATTTTTCTCAGTTGAACAATTGAAAATTTAAGAACAAAAGTTTTACTTTATTCTATGAAAAAAAATGAAGAACATTTTTTTTTGCAACGTTAAAAAGGTTTTTTTTGGGTCCCTTGGGGAAGTTTTGTATTTGTTTTTTAAATTTATTTAAAAAACTCAAAAATTATTTTAAAAGTCCATCGATTTTAAATTATTAAAATATACTTCATACCTAGCCTTCTTGATCCATGTAGTGGTCGAATCAACCTCCCTGGATTAGCCAGAAATTTTTTTAAAGGGGGCTGAAAAAAATTAATTTAAGAATTTGTTACTATTTTAAAGTTGTAAGGTTTTAAAATTGTTATTATGGTCGAGCAAAGTGAGGCCACGTGAAAAAAGTATAATTTTCCGAAAAAAGATTCTTGATCAGTTTTTGAGCTTAATTTTCAGTTAGGGGGCTGAAGACCTCCCAACTATGCCCCTGCAGCAACCCCTTTTCAACCTCTTTTGAAATCAGTTTTGCTAATCTATCATAGATTCCTTCTGATATCCCATCGATCACCTCCAGCACTTCATAAAATTCTCTGTAATTAAAAATCAGATGGCTCCAAGGCTCTTGCAGATTATAATCTATAAATAATCTCCATACAAAAAAGATTATAAGATTATAGTCTGCGGGAGCCTTGGATGGTTCTATCTAAAATTAAAGCAGATTTAAAACAAAAATTTTAGTCAATCTTTTTAATTAACTATTAAAATTAAAGCAAGGGATTCTTCTTTGCTGTGCTTGAATACATTATTTTAAACAGTGATTGTTCTCAAGTTCTTCAACTTTTAATTACAATATTCTTCTTAGTGAACATTCAAATGAGATGAGTTTTTAAGAATTTAAACCAGAATAAGATGTATAAAGTACAGATAAGTTTCAGAGTCTGGTACAAATCAGATGGTCGATTTATAATATAAATTTTATAAAGATAAGCTAATCACCTAAGAATAAAAGCTTTCAATTAAAGTTGAATAGACATGTTCAACCTTATATAACTAGCCAATAAATCTCTCAAAGCATCCCACAATATTTCCATCAATTCTATCTCATTAAACATAAATTAAAAAGTCTTTAAAATTCACAATACATTCAAAATCATTCATGCCATTAAAAACTGAAAAGTGGAAAAATTGTAGAGCAAGTTGCTCATGTAAATGACAGCAAAGTTTTCCATTTAGTCTTCCTTATTCACACAAAAGAGATGAACAAAAAAAGAGTATAAAAAATTATATTTATCTAAAATTATTGAAATTTAAAACATTTTTCAATGCCAAAAATGCTCCCATCTTTCCTCATCAACGACATTCAACTTTTTTTTCTTCTCTTTATTCTTCTTTCTTTCCATTCTATTGTTGTCAATGGAAAAAGTTTCCATTGAATCGATAATTTATGCAAATTTATAGCAAAAGCAAATAATCGGATGAGACGGAGGATTGAAGTGGTGTGGCAAAAAAAGGGGTGCTTTCTGTTGCCATTGCCTTAATTCTTTCGTTATTTGCACAGCATTTTGAGTGAAATTGAGGGAGAGAATTTAATAATAAGACGAGAAATTTGCAAATTGGAATGAGAACAACTTTTTTTTTTGACTTTAATGCAAAATCGTTTTTTGTTTCGCCTCTTTGGCGGCCCTCCAAGACAAGCTTACATGCCATGAACAATTAATGACTTAAAATATGAAAGGAGAAAAAAAACTTGATATAAATTCATGCTGGCAGCACCGTTTGACGTTCGGTGCTTTATGTGCATGAAATGTATGTAAAAGAGATTAAATTTTCTTCCCTTCAATGTAACATTAATGGTGAAATATATTGCTGCTGTAACTTTTGTTTCAAGGTGTGGGTACCTTTATTTATTCTTCTTGGAATTAACATCAATTATTTTTGGGGGGCTTAAAAGAGACAAAATAGGATTTAGCAAGAAAAATATAATTTTTTAAAGATATTATAAATAAATCAGGAAAAATCTTGCCAATCAACTATGATCAACTAGGGGATCGTTCGTAAATTACGTAACGCAAAAAACGGTTTTTTCATCACCCTCCCACCCTCATACAAATTCTTCAACCCTCTTCTCCCCTAAAGCGTGACGTAATTTGCAAATAACCCCTAGGCCACTTTTAGGGACAAATAATATTACTAATCCTTCTTCCTGTCCAACTCTTATGTCAAAAATACCCTCAATAATTCAAATTTACCAGTTACTCAGATGGATGGATCAAGTGAGACAGAAACCTAAAATTTTATAAGTTAAAATGCTAAATTGCAGATTTTTGAACCAAAAAGTGCCAAACTCTCGAGCAGCACTGTATAGTCATCAGGGCACCACCACATTAGCGTGTTAACGTTGCGCTGCTCAAGATTGAAGTCAAAATAAAAAAAAGTTACCAATAAAATACTCCAAACAAATCAACTTCACATCCCTTTCCTTATCTTGTTAGCAGATTACATAGAGAATAGATAGAAAAGAGAGAAAATAAAAAACTTTTCTACATTTCATGATGCTTAATTGCATTAGCACATTCAATAGAATTATTTTACATAAACTTTTTCTCCTCTTCAATTCGGTAAAATAAAAGAGAAGGAAAAAATTAATTCAGTACAAAAAAATGAATGAAAGGAAGCATACGCGCGTGCACACATTATAATGAATTGAATAGAATATGTGAGGAATGACATAATTTTTGCATGATGATTGGGGCACAGTTTAAAGTTAATGCTGGGGATTCTATGTTGTTTATGGAATGAAAATTAAATTTTTGTTTCAACCACGCTGTGAAAATAAAATAAAGCTGAGTGGATTTTTGAGGATTGTTTTTGAGTTGCTGGTTAAAATGTGCTTTCGTTTCAAAAGTGAATTTTGAGGTTATTTGGTCAGAAATTTGATAAAGAGCTTGAATTTGATATACTTTAAAAAATTGAATAAAATTTACCTTAAAATTTCAATTAATCAACTCAAAATCTTCTTAAAATAAAAACAAAATTTAAATGACATTCAGCATTCAAAAAAGCACAAGCCATCAAGTCTTTTTCCATCCTTCAATCATCAGAGACTCGAAACATTCACTTGTTTACTTTACATTTGAAATTTCTCGTTCACAAAAACAAAATTTCATCAATTTATTCATTCAAAAGGAAACATGTAAAATAAACATGCAAATGAGCATGAAAATAAATTTTTAATGAGGAAAGTTGGTTGTCAACATTCTGACTCATTTCTAGAAGCTTTCTGAATGTGGAAAATTTTCGTTTTACATCATGGAAATTTCTTGGAAATGAGTTGAGAATGGATCTGGGGTACTATTTATTTTTTAAATATTTAAAATTTGAAGAAAAATTGAAACCTTCAAAGGACCAAGTACAATTTTCAAAATTGAGGATAAGTTGGAATTTTCAATTTGTTTTTCAATTACAAAACTGTTGCCGGTGTTTCCCAAAAAAGCACGTTTAAATTCAAAATTAATAATATTGTTCAAACCTGTCTCTAAACTCAAATTTCAAGAAATTTATAAAGTAGCTCCAATCCCATTCAACAGATCTGTTGACTTCAAACAAATGACTCGAAGCGATCAATTTATTATTTTATTAAATAACATGATATAAGAGATATTCTAAAAATATTTTAGATTTTTAATAAAATGAGAAATCTGAACCATTTATTGTCATTTATATAAAATATTTTGTTATATCATTCCTATAGACTTTATGTGAATGAAACCTTGTCAAAGCATTTGAAGTTTTTCAAGCGTATTCTGATGTTTATATTAAATGTTTATAAATATCATGTGACATCTGAGATAAAAACATATTTTTTTCAGAGAATTTTTTGGAAACCATTTGAAAATCTTATGGATTTCCGAGGTATTATATGCAGAATTCTAAGAAATCTTTTACTCAATTATTCTTCGAGATAATTAGTAAATGAAGGACCTAAAAAATATTGCTAGATTTTTGT
The DNA here is from genome assembly GCA_963573255.1 of Chironomus tentans. Lineage (NCBI taxonomy): Eukaryota > Metazoa > Arthropoda > Insecta > Diptera > Chironomidae > Chironomus > Chironomus tentans. The sequence continues at coordinate 41,821,031 of OY754303.1, forward strand.
GAAAAATGAATCCAGATTATCTTTCTACCTCCGCATTAAAAAGGCTAACACCCACAAATTTATCAAATTTCCCATAGCATCTACCTAAAAAGTTAAATAATGAAAATTTTCAAATGTCAAACTCACAAATGCCTTCATCATTTTTAGCTATCTAATATATTTTATGCTCTTCTGGCTCTATTTTATCTTTATAATTTACATCTTATTTTGAATATAAAATATCCAAAATTAATACAAGTACTAAAAATAATTCATAATTTCAAAGGAAAAAAAGTAGATGAGGAATTTTCATGCTTCTGAAGCTTCTGAAAGACGAATAAATAAATTGTCTTGGAACTTTAAAGCAAAACATTCTCAAAAATATAAAGATTCACGCACAATTCAAAGGTAGGTGCTCTGATGAAAAAATACCAACGAATACAAAAGCTGTCAGCAACAGAAACTCGACAAAACCTTGAAATGCACACGAAATAATTTTTTTTATAATTCCTTTGAAGATGAATCATCATCCCCTCGTCATAATCATCAACAGCAGTAGAAATGATTGGGGATGAGAAGCTATATATATCTTGTACTTTTACCATAAACCACACCTACTCTCTTTGAAACCATAAATTAATAATTTTGTGGAGCGACGACGACAATCCAAATATTGATTATTGAATTCAATGAAATATAAAGTAATTTTTCAATTTTTTATTTCTTTTCTTTTGTTGGTACTTTTTATAGAATGTGGCAGTAGTTTGTGGATGAGTGACTTTTTTGAGTTGAAAATTATTTTTATTGAATTTTTTCAATAGCAAACTTTTCTTAGATTTAGCATTTTTGATGAATTCTCTTTAACAAATCTTCAATTTTAAATATTCAGCAAAATTATTTTAAAATCTGACTTATTATTATATCCAATCTCATCCTCCTCAACTTTTTCATTCCTCCTGTCCCCCATCTCTAAGTAAAAACATCATTCCAATCGACATTTTATCGATTTTAAATTCCTTTCTTTTCCATTCCCACTTATTCTTCTTTCAACATAACAATCTATCCAATTCCAATGTCAATGATGAGTGAGCTTTATAAGAAAAGGCACGAGATTGTTTAATGGGATTAAATTTTTTTTGTTATCGTTCCTATTTCTCGTTTAAATAGCCATGAACCGAGAAATGGTCACATTTAGTGACAGAAAATATTGGCAGTAAGATGAATGGTTAGTTTTGTCTCTCCTTTTTTTTGGGTCTCATTAGAGCTATTTGCTACGATTCTTAGTTGTACAAGTTGATGCAATAAAGCTTCAAGATTAACGATGGATACACACATGAGGGTGAGTTTGGAATGTTGATTAAGATGGTTGTGAGAGGAATGAAGCGATGTTTTAGGGTTTGAATAGGAAATTTGGGATTTGTTGGAAACTCTTGGAGCCTTTTGAGAGTATTTTTAAATTCTTTTAGATCTAAAATTTATTTTTGGAACTCAAAACGTCTGGATGATGCCACTTGAATGAATAAAACAGTTTATTCACTTTTAAACCAACAAAAACGGATATTCTGACAATCTTGTCAGACACAGCATCAAACCACAGACTCAAACATTCTTACAGCACAAATAATGTCCTCAAAAGATTCTTCATATGTAGTAATAATGTCACGAATTAATACAGCTATGAATAAAGTGTAGTAAAGACAGAAAATGTATTTATATGTGTCAGGAATAATATGTCGACTTACAGGAACATACCAGAGATTTTGTGATAATGAAACATGTTAGTGACTTAATTGTACTTCCATCTCCTTCGTATCATCATCAACCCATTCTCTTTGTTGATTTTTTTTTGTAGTTTAGTTAACCTTAACATGACTTTACATGTCACAACTAGATTGCGTATATATTTTGGTATATTATTTATCCTTTTTCATGCTTGTCACCTCGCGTTCTGTTAAATTAAAGTTTCTCTTTATTCGTAGAAAATTTTCTCATTCTTTATTCTAAAGTTGTCATAACATGTGAGATGCATTTCCATTATTCTCATACCCATTTTGAGTCATCGCAGAATTTTATGTTTTGTATGAGATAGTTTTCCTCAAACTTTTTCGTTCTGGTATGATAAAAATTCATTTTAAAGTTTAAGATTCATATTTGCTGAATATTTTAAGCATTTTATGATTTTTTAAATTAATTAAAAAGATTTTCATTAAATTTGTGATTTAATTTTGATGAGTTTTAGTTTATGAGAGAGATGAGGAAGTTTAAAAGTGATTTAATAAAGTTTTGTAGAAAGGAATTTCATTTTTCATGCTGCACTTTGTAGTAACATTTTAATGTGAGATACTGGGTACCGAACCATATGTGGGCAATTCTGTGAGTCTAAAATAAGTCCTCTGAAGCCGAGAGATTAAGCAGCAGACCGGAAATTTGTAACTCTGTCTATTGTATGGACAAGAGTTTAATTCCTATGAGATAGCTGGTATTCTACCGCTTTTTTGGGGTCCCAGGGAGGTGTCAAAAGAGGGTCCAGACTCCCAACCCCTCAAAAAAAATTTTACAACTTTAAATTTTTTAAAATCTTTTCAACTTTTCAGATTTTATTTAACGTGACAATAGTCTACAAAATGCTTGCCAACATTACATGCACTAGCCAGTTTAATTAAATTTATAAATTTTACAAAGGAAAAAAAATGTCATTTCACTTTATTTTCCATCAACAATTCATGACCCTTTGAGTATCATTTCCCTACCCATTTCTACTGCCTCTCCACTTCCATTGTCTAAACAAAGAACTCCATAACATTCAAAACCAAAAGCAATTTCAACTAAATTTCAGCAACTCAAGCAGCCATAAAAATTTTCATATCAACTTCAAAACAATACACTGACTGCATTCTACGCTCATACCCAAAAAAAGAACATTTAATTAAATAAACTTACTATAAAGCTTCATGATATTGGTTTGTTAAGTCTCCGTTCGTATGGAAACCATATCGCTTTCCATTTTCATTTTCATTTTAATGTCCATTTCCTTTCTTGTTAAATATTTTCCTTTCATTACACTGTCAAGTCCATTAGTACATGAAAATCCATTAACATATCAATCATCATGTATGAACAGCTTTTAATGAATTTTGTATTATTTACCATGATGATGTACAAATGGATTGCTGGAATTTTTTATTTTAGTTTTTTTTTTCAAAATGAATTTAATGTTAATTACTTTTTCGGATGAACTTTATATAATATAAAGTGGTATTTAAAATGTGTTGGATGGGATTTGTGGCCGAAAGGAAACAATAAAGTTTTGAAATTTGTAGCAACTCATTGAAGAAGGGTTAAAAGTGACGGTTTGAGAATTCAAACTTAGACCTCTAGATTATATGGCATTTGGAACCTATTCCTGTTCAACTTATCTGCCTTCAAGATGCTTTGTCTCGTAGCATTCAATACTGATGGCTCGAAAAAGAGACAAGTTGGAACTATCAAGTCTCGAACCCGTGATTGTATCAGTTTTCAAATATCGAAGCTCTAGATCCAGGAGCGTATCCAGGGAGAGGGGGGTATTTTGGGTGTCAAAACACCCTCTTCAATTTTGAAAATATTCTGGCTATGTCCCAGTCTAGATCAATGCGCTACCGTGCCAAATAGCGCCTTCCAATTCTCATTTGCTTTAAATTTTTGGGAAATAAAATAAATAATTTTTTTACACCCAAAAGCGATCGAATTATTCAACTTCATCCCCAAAAAAATCCATGAGTATACACTACAAGCAGCACAGCAGATAGCATTCCAATTAAAAAAAGTTTAATTAATTTTATGCAACTCAATAATGGCTGTTAGTTTGGCGAAAGTGTTAAATTTTATTTTAATTGCTATTTTATTGAATTATATGCAGTCCAGTGTACATTCGTAGAGGACGAGTAGGAATCGCCCATAGCAATGGAAATTTTCTTCTCCCCATTTCCCATTCTAAGTACTTCTATGGCTGCCTAAAATCCATTTAAAGCTTTGAATATTTTATGGTGAACACATCACATAAAAAAGCTCTCCTTTTTCTCTCTTCATCTCTCTCACTCTTTATACATTAAAAATGAGATTAAATTTAATTGAAATTCTATTAAATTATTTTCCATTTCTGAAAGACAAGCGATTCATGCAAGGATTCTTTGTGTCATTTTGAGGAGATGAGAATCAATAGAAAAAGTTTTTTGGGTTTCTTTTATCCGTCTGTGCAGGCATGGGCGCTGAAACTTCAGGATAAGTAGAGATTGGGGTGAAACTCCAAGGGATAAAATTCATGATGACAATTGAAAATGTCCTTAAAGAATAATGTAAGGGATGTGTTTTTATGGATTTAGCAATAATAGAAAGAAGAAAAAAATCCTTAATGTCATCGAATTTAGAGTTAATGTTTTGTTGAAATTTATTTGAAAGGAACAGAAATGGAAGATTTGTGCGATGTTTTAAGGGTATTAGGAAGGACAGTTGTAATATATTTCACATGAAGGTTTGAAAGATGTTTAAATGGGTATTTTAAATAAATTGGAAACGATTATTTTGGTATTGGTTTTGTAAATTGACAAATTTGTTTTTAAATTTTTAAAATTATAAAATTATTATTTTTTAGATATTTAACAAAATTCGAATTTCCTTCAATAATTTAAATTTTTTTAATTAGAATGCAAATTTATTTAATTATTTTTTCTTTCTTCATTTCAGGTACGTAACAGGAAACAAAACAATTTTTCATCATTGAAACTTTATCAACTTGCATAACGGTGATTAAAATTATTATATTTTAATCAGTAAAACTAAAATTGTGAGTAATTTTTTTTGTTTTATTTTTTTGAATTTTTCTCCTCCAAAAATACTTGAAGTTTGAGAAAAAAAATTTTTGCACCCTTTTATAAAGAGTTTTATGAATTTTAGAAACAGTACCAGAGTTAGTGGGTCAGCACATCCCCAAAAAAATCCTTGGGGTCGTAATCATTATCTCAGGAGGACATGCCCTTAACTGCTGCATCCTCTTGTCTTAACAAAGGCTTTAAATCCTTACATAAAATAAAGAAATGCTTCACAAAAATAAACCAAATGCTTTTCTATAAGTAAACAAGTACCATTCTCGTATCTAATCCCAATGAGAACAATCTTCAAACATAAAAGAGCCCGTAAGCTTCATTGAAAGAATTAATCAAATAAGACAAAAAGCTTCCATACCTTGTGCTTTTCTAACAAATGGAAATTCATCTAATAATAAAAAAACTCGAATGAGAGAAAAAAGGGAAAAAAATCTCGAGAGAATCCAATAGACGAGAACAAAAAAGCCCTCAAATTCCTCACAGAAAAAATATATACATTCTTAGCTTTCTATTGTTACTAATTCGTTCGTTGTTTGTATAGCAATTGAGAAATAAAGTTTGGGTTTTGTGGAAACGTTCGCTTCCAAACTACTTGTGGGTTGAATAGAAAGCTACTCTATCCCACTTCTCTCCTTCTATCCTTAAATGCTTCAATTGTTTGTCAATAGATTCAAATGATGATTCAGGTTTTATGTGTATATATTGTACAATTTTTTTTATTCTATATATATATTTTTGTTCTGGCAAATTGAATACCGTAATCTGAATGAGACGTTTTCTATAGAAAATAATAAGAGACGAAACGTAGAATGGGAAATTGAAAGAGCGAATAAATGGGGAATATGAAAATTATTTCCTCTACCTTGATATATTCTCGCTTCCGTGCTTTAGCTGCAAATAGACTTTCAACTCATTCCTGCATTTCTTTTTGTTACAAGTACGACAGTGAAAAAATAATTCATACTTCAAAAATATAATAGAGGTTACTTGAGGGAAGTTAGGGTGAATGCTTTAACATTTGAATTTGTATTTGAAGAATTCAAAGATTGAAGCTTTATATGTCCCCAATCTAAGCCACTATCGTAAATTTCTAAAAATTCTGTAAAAAAATCAAATCAGGTGGTGTGAGAAGAATTTAATACCAAATTGTCTAACTTTCTGGAATTGACCCAGAATCTTATTGTAATTAAACACAATTCAGAGCATTCTGGCTGTTTGCTATAGCCTAAATAATACAATAGAACTGCTAATCATATACTAGTCAAACGTCTAATCTATTCTATACATTTAAGTAAAGCTAAGTATCCGAAAGACAAGCTCCTTAGATAAACCTCTAGAAAATACACTTGGGTAGAGTATTTGCCCTAGGGTAAAGCAATCAACCGGCCCCAGGGGTGATCTTACTTATTTCACTGGTCGTACAGATCAATTATGATCCATGATCCCTTATCTGTCGCCTATAACTGATATTATTATTGGCTACTGTCTGCAAATTTCCAATACCAAGTGGGTGGTCTAGGTCCAGATAACTGAGCTAATCACAATCTGTAAAGATGTTCATAATTTAGAAAGGATCAACCTTTATATTCAAAAATCAAATTCACTCACAAAATTCATACAAAAAGCTCGATACATTTCCACACAAGTGGGAAATAAAAAGCACAGAGAGAAGGTGGGAGGATATAATTTATAAGCATTGTCACATGTGAATCCAATATGTAAAAAACGTGAGCATAATAAAAGCATTTACGTCATGTCTGTAAAATCTATTGAATTAAGCAAATTATTGCAATTTATCTAAAGCTTCATGTTCCTTTTCCTTCTATTTCCACTTCATATAGCATTTTCACGTTGCAATTCTTGTCATCCAATTAAACTTAATCTGTCGAGGGATTTTTTTTTGAGCAATTGTGAAATGGGAACAGAAAATTTGGCATTTATGGACTTTTCGTTGCATGCTGTGAAAAATTTTTATGCTTCCTAAAGACCCAAATTTGCTTTATTTATGCTCTGTTGTGTAGTTAAAAAGAAAACAATAAATGTAAAGTATCGCACCAGCAAAACCTTCTTAAATTGCATGGAAATATTTTCTTTCTCCCATCTAAAGTGAGGATATAAAAAGAACAAAGAGGAAGGAGGAAGTAAGAATGATTTAAGTAAATTTTTATCTCTATTAAAAGCTTCGCTGGTTTGAAAAGGATCTCACACAAAAAGAGTGAAAATTGAAGCACAAAAAATATTCATTTTTTTTAAAAAAAATGTAAGCCGTATTGCCTTCAAGTGCTTTTCGCTCCCATCCCTCTGTGTGATATTCAAGTATCTCCTCAAAATGTTATTGGAATTTATAAACTTTCATTTGAACATACAAAAACATCAACAGAAATGGAGAAGTAAATACAAATCTGATGTATAGTGCATCATTTTTAATAAGTCTGAGAGGATGTTTGAGTGGATTTTGATGAAAATTCTTGAAAATAATATTGATTCTATTTATGGAATGTACGTATGAATGATATAAATATTGTGTTGTGGATGTTTAAGCTTTAAATTTTGAATTTTCATAAGTTTCAAATTTTCGTCTTGTTGAACTTCTTAGATATTAATTTTATGTGGAAATCTTGTAATAGAGAGGAAGCGGGGGATTAAAACTTAATTTTTCATGAATGTTGTTAATCAATGATGACGTGATGCAGTAAAGGACTCGTATGATGGGGTACCAGAGACGTATCTAGAATTTTTTTGTGGAGGGTTTTTCGAATCATGAAATTTTTTGATATAAATTCGAATCTTCGATATCTTTTTATTTAGAATAGTACTGTTTTTTTAAAAATATAGGGGTGGTGACCCCTGAATATGCCCCTGTAGGTTAAAAAACTCATGAGATGTTTTTAAAAAATTTAGATTGGATTTTGCCCTGCTCCGACGCTGCAACATACAAATTTATAATGTTTTAAAATAATACAAATTTACTAAAATAGAATTCAAATTTTCAACAAAAATATATTTTACGAATTAAAAACTTGACATTTAAATTATTTTCTTTCTAGAAAATTCCATTTATTTAAATTAAATATTATTCAGTAAAATATAGAAAACATGCCAAAAACATCAAAACCACCCATCAATCCTCATTATCCCATTCCATATCATTTGAACAATCCAGAAAGTAAAATATCTAAAATTAAAGTATCATAAGGATAGATGCTTACATATCCATATCCATAATGTTACTGTGTTGAAACACAAACATTTTCTATGTTTAATTAAATTACTACTTTTCTCCTCGACCGTAATTGACTTTACAGTCTCCGGGGCTTTTTTTCTACTATGCACACAACTTTTATTCTGAGAATTAATTAAAATACATTTGGAAAGAAGAGATTTATCTAATCTACAAAAACACAGACTAGGATATAATTTTAGTCTAAACCATGGTGACCGATGTCTTTAAGTTTTGAGTAATTTATCGAATAGAAAATTTTGTGATGGGAAAATTTGTCACTGTATGGTTTACAGCTGGAAAAATTTATCTCACATGATGAAAAATTGGTCTTGTGTATGATCGAGTCATGAGAGTTGAAATAAAATGAAAAATTGTTTTAGGTTGGATGTAGTCTAGGATTCAAATTTTTGACTCGAAAGATTGTTTTTTGTTGAATTTTCTATATTTTCTCTATGTTATTCTATACACACAAAAAATGCTGGAAATTGGACGGAAACCTTTTTGGTTTTGATTTTTTTCCTTTCTGCATCTGTGATATGCAGACTTAAAAAATGAGTAGAGCTTGAAAAGTATGAGGAAAAAATAATAGAAAAATGTTTAGAGCGCATTTTTCAAAAAAGTATTCATATAAAGTAGTCTTATCCCTCATGACCCCTTATGATCCCCACACCCCACTGATTGACATATTAATTAAATAACCTCTAAAAAATGATCAAATTTTCTGAACAAGTTAAGTCTCTGTATTTCCAAACAGACATCCAAAACACAATACAAAACAAAGTCATTGAAAAAGAAAATGAGAAAATAATAAAAATAAAATCGAATGAAAAGTAATTTTTTTGCGTGAAAATTTTCCTTTTTTATTTTATTTTTTGCAATGCTTTCTTTATCAAGCACACACAAATTTGATGATGCAGAAGGAGAAAAAAAAGCAATAAAAAAAGTTGAAAAGGCAAAAAAGTTTTCTTTTCTGTTGTGTTGCGTTTTTCATCGAGTGAAAATGAAAATTATTTTTGTAAGAAAAGCTTTTCAATCTCAAAAAACATAAGAAGTGAATAAATTTATGTAAATAATGCTCTCAACATAAAAAGAATTTAATGAAAATGCAAAGTGGAAAGTCGCGCTCCATCGACAAGATTTATAGAAACAAAATGAAGAAGAAAAGTAAATTGAAAATAGAAATAAACAAAAAAAAGTTTTCCTATTACATCTCGTACTTCGTGTTGCCTATAAGATGGTGTAAAGATACTTTTCTGTTTTGTAGATTCATAAACTGTTAAAGTGAACTTGTATTATGAGAGGAACATTTCAGGTTGTCAATGTATTTAGAAAATTTAAAATTCCAGACCCCTCCCCCCCTTTGAGAGGTCGGACTTCTTTTTCGAATAACTTCTGGACACGCCTTTGGTTCCTTTATTTCACATTTCAATGCAACATTTTAATTCATTATATTCGTCTACATCATTGAAAACATAATTTTATAGCACTAAAGAGATAGAGTTTGTAAAGCTGATATTGTTGTGATTTTCTTTGACTAACAAACGAATTTCCATAATGGATTGCAATTTACTAATGAGACCAGCAAACTTGATCACTAAGGTATTGTTTTCATCATTCAAAGTAAGTCTTTGTATAAAAATATTTTTAATGTAAAATTCTTCATCAAAAATTTAAATACAAACATGACTCTTTGATCCATGAGAGGTTTATGCCAATTAAATTCTTTATTAAAACTCACATGCCAACCTTGAAGCATGAAGAAATTCTTAATATTCCACATCAAATACGCTGATTCAATTGAATTCAATTTGAACTTTCTCAGAAGCTTTTGAAGTTTAAAAAAGCTCTTACATAAAGAAGTAAAAGAGCAATTTGGGTTAAGAGGAACATGAAACGAGAATATAAAATTGAGTGTAGGGAATGGAATGCATTGTATTAATATATTATACATCCATATGTATGCATACATGTACTTACATTCTTCACGTCAGTGGTGTAGTCAGGGAGGTGAAAATTCACCCCATTCTTGGGAAAAATTGGCACAAGCCGAAAAATTATTTAAAATTGCTAGGGGTTTTCAATAAAAAATTTCCACCCCCCTGCAAAAATTCTGGTTACACCGCTGCTTTACGTCAAACAATTTACTGGAATGTTGAATATTCTATGAAGTGGTTTTTTGCATAATCCAATTGCCATGGTGAATGTACACTCACTCGTAAGTGTAAGAGATGAGATTCCCTTTTGTTGTATAATACTTTGATGCGATTGTAGTCATAGTTATGTGATTGTGTGCTTCTTGAAACAAAAGGGAAATTTAAAGGAAAGTTTCAATTGGAATTTGTAGTTTGAAGACATATTGGCAAACGTGGTCATTTTAGACTCCTCTTGTAAACGGACTCAATTTTAATTAGCATCATATTCAGAAGTTTTTATTCCTAATCCCTCCTTTGATGGAAGAAGTCCTAAATTTACCTTTCATACCAAAAAATTGAACTCTTTTGGGGCCATTCATAAATGACGTCACCCCCAAAATAGAGATTTTTAGACCCCTTCTACATATCTCAAAATTCTCATACAAAAATATTTCATTTTTATGAAAATGTCGCAAAGCGTCAAAAAAATTTATCATTAAGTTATTAAATACGTCATTTATGAACGACCCCTTTCAAAAAATGTCTACCTACATCCCTGGATACATCAAAATCCATTATATTCAACACAATATTGCACTTTTCATTGAATCATTTTAATTACTGCTCCTGTTGCCATTTCAGTATTATCTAACTAAGTACTATCTAAAATACATACCAATGAGTTTGCATCCAAAAACTTTCATAACTGAATCAGACTCTCATTTCAAAAAACAAATAATACGAAAACTTCATCCATATTACATAAATATTTAAAGAGGAAAATTGATATCAGGAACAAGGATGATATGAGAACTTCACAACCGCCACTCTTTGCCTATCATTCCATTTTACGAATTTATGAAATCCATTTCCTTTATGTTTCTCAGAATGTTTTCCCTCATTCATTTCACCCTTTTCTGTTTGTCTGTTTCTGTTTCTTGTTTCTTGCTTTTCACAGCCCACGCAACTCTTTTTCGAAAAAGGCATTTCGTTTCCATTACGCCGATGTTACATTATTTATTACATTCATAGACAATCGAAATATCTTGCGCGAATAACGGAGCTTTATTTCATCTCAATGAAGGGAAGTTGGAAAGGTGAAATTATGGCAGTTGACGGTGATTGTGGCGCAGATTAGAATTTAACAAGATGCCAGTCTTGATCTCATGATTGTTTAGTTGTTGTGGCAATTTTTCTAAAAATTTGTTGAATATTCTCAATTTTTGAACAATTTTTCTTACAAATTTATTTAAGGCTGGTTTGTCTCAACAACCCAAAAAGCCAGCCAAAACCTCATTCAACCAAAGCCTCATCTATCTAAGCTCAAAAAAATCGATAACACCATTTTATTACAACTGCACAAAAAATATTACATTTATGAAATAAAATGATTTCTCATGCTGCGTAAGGCTGGATATGTAGAGATAGCATCTGATTCAGCATGTAGGGCATCGGTAAATTCATTTCCAGATAAAAATAATTCTTTTCTCCTTTAATTCTTCGTGAAAATTTATGAATCCTTTTTACTGTGCCTTTATTTCATTTACGTTTATTTAATTTATCTGAATTTTTCAAGTTAGAATGGAAAAAAGGGCTCTAAAATGGATTTATGACTGGATGAATTATAAATGTTTTAAGCTTTAATTTTCTACGATGCTGAGTTGAATTCGCTTGAGTTAATGGGTGTAAATGATCTGCCTGAAGGATTCTCAAATAGAATTTCGGATTAAATTGAAATGGAGGAAAATGATAAATAAATAAAATTGGATAAGAACATCTGGATGATGTTCAGTGAATTTTCTAATTGAAAATTTATTGTAAAGTGAAATTGAATTTGGAATTTTTAAAGGCGACTAAGTCAGGCTTGTAGTGAAGATTGAGTCAGAAATCAAAGGGTCATCGGATCATCGTCAATCTCGTTAGTCCCCCAGTAGCTCCAGTCAGCACTTTCTTATCTAAAATAGCTCAAAATTTTACATCCTTTAGCTTTTTTGAAATTTGCTAAAGTTAAGGATGAGCATGTGATACTCCCACCACCCCAGACAATAACCTTGCCCTTTACCTGCGTATTATGCATCAATCAGCAGAAAGATTCACATCGACATTTCCATAAATTATTCCAATAACTGCCAATAACATTTCTAATCATACAAATTGACACATATTCATTGGATATACCCACAAAATGTTAAATTCCACATTTACCTTCCATAAACAGTCTTTATATCCGACAGAAAGCAAATATAAATGCTACAGAATATCTGCTATTAATATTGCATTAGAAGTCACAATAAATTTTCATTTACCTTCTCTTTTGTTCTCAAAATAATGTAATGCGAGAAAGCACGAACGAGAAAATATATTTTATCATGTAAGTGTGTGTCTTCACCCACAAACAGCAAAACTAACAACAAATCAATTCTTATCGATTCCGCATTACGCACATAATACGCGTATACATAAAATATCTCAGTAAATGATTTGTAATGGAAATAGCGGGTGGAGTAAGGAAAAAATGCGTGTTAGGATTTCTTCTGACATTTTGCTTGTTATAGCAAAAAATGGAAATGTCACCATTAGAAATTCGTCTATTCATATGATATTTCCATCTTTCTACATTTCAATACCTTTTCTTGTTTCCATTTTTATGCGTGAATGACTTTTATGAAAATCATGAGAGCATGAAGGCAAGAGAAGAAAAGAAAGGAAAAGATTTTTTCATATTGCTTTGAAATATTATTTTGAAGGAGTGATTTTTATCATATTATGAGGTTTGGATGAGCTAGCTTTGTGCACTGATTTTTAGAGTCATTGAACTTTCTGTATTTGAAGGACTTTTTGAGATAGTTCTAAAAAATTTATAATTTGTATAATTTAGTAAAATAAGACAGTTGAGGATCAAAGAACCGACCGAGGTCAGATAATAGAAAGAAATCTATACTTCGTTTCTGTCCGTACCTTCCATCTTCTTTAATGTCATTCAAAACAACCCCGGAAAGCAAAAATGAATGAGATTCGACCACAGGCCGGTGTTCGATGTCAAACTGACACCAATCCAGCACGACTCTAGCACAATGCTGGTCTAGGGCTCCTCGGCAACTTGTGCCGCTCTGGAATGCTCCTCTTCTAAAAATTCTTAACCAAATCTCGCATTTCCCCATTTCTTATATTCAATAACAAACAGAATGGAAATAAAATTTGTCATATTCAATTTATGTGAATAGCGAAAACATGAAATAATATTTTAATAAATTTTCCTTGAATTTCACTTGTTCATGCTGTTTATTATTTATTTTATACTCACTACTGCTGCTTTATTGTCATTTTCTTTTTGTTCGCTTCCTTTTTTGTTCCAATTTTTTATGAAAAAAGATTTTTTTCTTTTCTTTTTTTCCATGTTCCTTTCTGATTTGTCTCTCTTGAAGATTCATTCTGCTTGAGATAATAAATTATTGAAGGAATCCTTTTATTGTTGGAACAGATAAAGATAAACTTTTCAATTGAATTAAAGTTTATTCAAAGTGCTGGAGCAATTGGATACAATTCTGAATGGAATATTGAATAGGAGATCCTGAATGGGATATTATTGAATGGATGATATTGGAAATATTACTTGAGTAAACTGATTTCTTGTTGAGAATTGTGATGCAATTGAGAAATTTTGAGATTTATAAGAAATTAGAGTACTTGTTTGATTTATTGTTAATTATTCAGGTCTGATTTTCCACTAGATGCGGAACTAAGATGGAAAATTAATTGGAGAATAGGGTTTTAACCTCTAGTTCCTACTTTACCATGAGAGTATCCAATTAATTCTTCCCAGCATTTTTCAAAATTTAAATTCACCAAATAAATTAATCAAAAAATCACATTTTATATTAAAATAAATTTAATTTTAAATAATTTTGAATTTGATTAATTTTAGCTAAATTTGAATATGTTGATTTGAATATATTTTTCTAAGAAAATCCTACTACACACAAATATGCTTGATTTAAAATCCCTTCCTGGAAATAAAATTGTTAATTTATACTGAAATAATAAATGGAAAATTTCCATTGTTTAAATTAAAATAATTAAATTACAAATAATCATGGATTAGGATTTTAGACCTCAAACTCAAATAAATTCAATAAATGTAATTCAAAACTGGTCCACAAAAATTCTTGTAAATCAAAATCAAATATTTTGTAATTCAAAAATCTCAAAACCTCAAAAATATTGCAAATTAATTAGAAGTTTATTATTTTAACATTTCATATTTTCAAATTAAATTAAATTGCATAATCAATTTTTAATTTCTAATTTAGTTGCTCCTAAAATATTGAAGAATCAGCCAATGAAAATAAATTACACAAGCCTATTCGAAAAAGCAAACTCATCAAATTTTCAATTCAGAATTTTCACTTGTTGTTTAAAATAAATTAGTATAATCATATATGAATTTTATTTTACATCCCTTTGGTGCTTTCCTCTCTTTCATTCATTAGGGATCGCTCATAAGTTACATCACGCAAAAAATGACTTTTTCGACCCCCCCTTGTCACAAATTTGCCAAAGAAAGAATAATTTTGTATTCTTTTACCACCCTTCCCATAAAGCATGACGTAATCTGCGAACGACCCCTCATCGCAGTTATTCATCATCATATTGAAAATTTAAAATTTAATTATCGCGTGAAAGATTTCTACTTTACATATATGAAACGCTTTCTAATCCCATGGCTCAACGATGCTGCAGAGAAATTAAATTAATTTTGACAGAAAAGGCTTTTTAGCTGGAATTTTTGAGTGGTGGTTGTGGATTACGTCAAGGTTACTTGATTGGTGCTTATTTTTGAAAGATTGTAAATTTTTATGTTTTTTTTAATGTTTGGCATTTTTATGCCAAAGTTAGACCACTTACCCCTACTAAAGCCTCAAAATGGTGTTAAATCTTTACAATCTACCATAAATTACCATTTAAAATAATAAAAAATATTTTAATACCCCAAAATGCGCACAAACCCAATTTTTCCCTAGCTCATAGAACATCCATACTAGTTTTCTCATCATCACTCTAAATATTTCTTAAAGCAATTTTTCTTAAAGCTTTTCTTCTTTCCCTTTTGTCTAAAGACGCGTAATAAGTATTTACATACCTGAAGCTACCTTCATTCCATTCTCACAATCAAATTTTCATGTTTCTGTTATGTATATAAAAGAGATGAGCAAGAAGGAAAGAAAAATAGAGAATAGTAGAGAATTATGGAAGCAAAATCTGATGAAAGCTCTGACGAAGATTTTTTTTACTCTGCTTTTCCTGTGAATTATTGCAAAAATCTTTTCTTTAAGGATTTTTTCTATGTTTTTTTACTCATTTTTTGTGCTGACTACGGGAGGTTTTCTTTTCCAATTTCTTCTTCAACAAATTTTCTCTTCCTTCCTGCAGCGAATAAAAGAGCACCCAGACAGCAGCAAAAAATATCTCTTGTGTATTTCTTTTCATTTTTTTGACACAATTTTTCATTCACTAAAAATAGTGAGGAAGTTTTCTTTTTTTTGCTTGTTGTTTGCAATTTGTTTGTTAAGCATTTGTTAAAATGTGACATATGATTCTTTGTGTTAAAAATTTGTAGAATAAAAAATTATCCTGAGATAGAATTAGTTTGACACTGAGAAATTGGATGACCTCAATTTTTGATTGACCATTAAATCTTCTATTCAGTAAAATGTCAACCAAATTTTGAGTGAGGGTGGAACATTTGAGAATTATCTTTTTGTGTTACTTGTGGTAATAAGAAGAATTTTCAAACTAAACCTTTCGATCTCATCCATCGGTTTGTGGGGTTACTAACAATTTTCATAATTTTTTCATTAGATCTTTTTTGTTGAAGGGTTAAGACTTTTTAAATAGATTCTATTGATTTTATCTGTTAAAATATTTATCTTTTCTTTTGAATTATTCTGAATTTTTTGCAATTTTTTAGATAGAATATTCTGTACTAAAGTTCAAGCATTGCATGACTTAATTTAAAAGAGTTTCCGACTTAGCTGCGTGTTTTGATGATTTTTCAGATCCTAATGATTATTTCAGTGGGTTTCTGTCGCACATGACAACATCAAAAATATGTGATAGGGGGTCGTTCGTAAATTACGTCACACTTGATATTAGTTTGATAGAAATTTGATGAATTTGTGACAATGAGGGGAGGGGGTCTCGAAAAAATCATCTCTTCGCGTAAAGTAAATTAGTAACTCCTTAAATTTGAAGCCCCTTAAAATAATTTCTGTCTCTTCATGTAGCAGACTGAGATCCTGTTGTTTATTGTTTATTGCGGGGTCATAAATACATTCAGATGTTGTTGAACATTTTAACATGCATCCATCGCTTAAGTCATTTGAAAACCCATTTAAGTTAGTTGAGATGGGTCACATTTTACACCAAATAAGATAAAACTTTAAAATTCCTTCATTTCCAACTTACATCCTTTGAAAAACATTTACAAACCAGTCTATCCCACTTCCATTTCCCATTTTCATTTCAATTCCTCAACCATTAAAAAAAATTCTTTCCTTTTATTTCGAAAAAAGGAACAAAAGAGTAGAAATTCGCATAAAAACTGAACACAAAGAAGAGGATACAGATGCAAACAATGTAAATAGCGGGTGCCATTTTGCTGGATGATTGCAGCGATTCCATTTATAACCACTAAGTGTGGGGTATCATCAACTGTATGGGGTATTTTTTATGGCAAATAATAACAGTGAAAAGAATAAAAAAATATTTTTGCATGCAAGCTATTTCCCCCCATCAGCTCATGATGATGATAATGATATTACTTATTGCAAACTACAGAGTAATGGCCTCTTCATGTCTATGTATGGGAAAAGTTTAGAAAATTTGCTGATGCGTAATTTATTACTGTCGAATGGTATCTCATCGGTAAGGGTAAGACACAAAATAAATATCCATGTACAGCATTATGTATTGCTTTTAGTGGTAAAAGTTTTTTTTTTCTCATTTTGAATATTTCATGAGCTTCATCTTTCTAATGAATGGCCAATATTGAACTATATATTAGATTAAGGATGGGCAGAAATTTTCCATAATTAATAAAAAGAAGAAACAACTTATATTGATTAAATCTCAAATTTCCATACAGTAAACTATTATTTCTTGTACATAGAGAAAGTTTTTGCTTGTTCGGATGTTTCTAGTCAGCTATCTGTAACAAGGATTTGAGTTTGCGGATGTTTTTGGGTGGTTTGCTTTGTCTGGATAGCAAATATGTTGATTCTATGAAGAATGGATATTGGAATGTCTAGATTCATTTGGATTTTCAAATATAATCTATTCACATATGACGTCCATTTAGAAATGGACTCAAAAATAATTTTCCTTATGTTTTGGACACGACTTGTGAACGACCCTTTATCATGCTACTTTTTGAGACTCATCTTGACATACAATGATGTATATTAGTCTTAATTATCTAATAGAATTTCAAAACCCCTTCAATTAAGTCCATTCGTTGATGACAAATGCGCCAAAACAGCAACATGTCCTTCTTACTTCCACAAAAAATACTAACTACAAAAAAAGAACTGTTGATGAATGTTTAATGAACTAAAAAAGTATTTTTCTTTTTGTCTTACATTGAAATCAATAATTCTACCAAACCTTTGTGCTTCTTTTTATTCGTTTATTCTTTCCGGCAAGATTCACTTGACAGATATACGTGTGCATTATGAGTCGTGTTGAACTGCCTTTCGATTCTGCTGGCTAGATTGACAAGTGGTTTTTGTTTATGGGTCATATAATCTCATTGATGTAAATGGAATTATGTGGCAGTAAGGGTAGAAATGTTTGTATTGAATAGATATTATATTGATTGATGTTGGGGTAATGAGATTCAGCAGTTAGAAGGTCTGTTAAGAGATGCTGATCTGATCGATGCGATTAGCAATTAATTTGTTTGTTAATTAACTTAAGTATGAGGACATGGCCGATAAAACTTCATTCTTGAGCAACTGGTCCATATTTCTTGATAAAAAAATTGTAATTAACCCCAAAACTTTTTGGAATTCATTAAGCTAATAATTTTTTAATTAGCAATTTTATCGCCTACCCAATAAATAAATTTAAAATCATAATCACATCTCTCATCACCTAAAATTAACTTCCAATTTAGTACCAAAAATATTTATACCTCCAGGAGGAAAAGAATGTTCAACTAATCGAGAAAATTCTTCAATCTGTTGATAACTAATAAGACATCCTCCATTTAATGTCTTTACTTTGAATTTATCTCCATTTCACATCCATTTTCTTTCTCTTTTTTAAAGGCTGAAGGGTAGATTAAGATTAAAATTTCTCTCCTTTTGAAATTATCCACTAAGCATGAAGATACAAAATTGCTTTTTAAATGTGTTGTGCCATGGGCTAGTTTATTTACACAAGATGATAAAGTAGAGATGAATTTTAAAGGGGTTGATCCTTGTGGAGAATTCAGAATGATTTTTAAAATTTGATTAGGTTTGGTTAGATTAAGGAAACGTCAGAAGATGAAGCATTTAAGTTCGAGTCAAAGGCTTTAAGATTGGGCAGTTTTTAAATTTTAGGTTAATTTTAAAATTATTTCTGTATTTAAAAAAAATGAAAAAAATTCAAGATCACACAGCCAGGGGCGTAGTCAGGGTTTTCGAAGGGAGGGTTCCCATTTTTTTATTTTTGAAAAATTCACTGTAATTTAACCTTTTATTAAATTTTTATACTTCTTTAGACATTAAGATTCTTTTTTCGATTAGTAATCAACATTTTTCTGTAAAAAAATATTTTTTCGTTTCTTTAAAAAATTGTATCGAATTTTGATCTCGAGGAGGGGGTGCTTGGGTACCTAAGGACCATCCCCTGGCTACGCGCCTGCACACAGCCTCCTAAAAAATTCAAAACCAACAAAAAATATCTACCAAAAACATTCTAAAGGAAAAAGTAACTTTAATAGGATTTTTATGTGTATCGACCTTTCAGCTTTCCTTTATTTTGCTCAATGAGCATTCTTTTTCCTTCTTTTATGCCTAAAGAACTTAATAAACGAAAAAAGCATGCTAGAATAATAGGCAAAAAATTTAATAATTGATGTAAAGACTCTCTTTTTTTCAATATTCTTTTGAGGGGTGCAAAATTTCAATTTCTTTACATTCTGCCTTAATTACTTTCGAGGAGCTTATTAATAAACAGGGAGAAAAAGACCATGAAAAAATTTACCAAAAAAAAAATCCTCGCCTTAGACTCATGCAACCATGAACACGAAACATAAGAAAAAGAAATCTCGGATGGAAAATTGAGCGGCAAAAAGGGCAATGAAGACCGCAATGAAGGCAAACAAAAAAGAATGTAAGGAAGAAAATCTTGTGAAACAAGATAGAATTTATGTAAAAATAACGAGAAAGTAGATATATCCATAGTGAGAGAGTGGAAAAGTATCAAATTTTCAGGAACATGGCAAGGTTTATTTTATCGCATAAAACAGCATTAATGCGAAACATCTTAATTAATTGAGATAATTAGGTACATGAAGTAAAATATAAAAAAAGGAAAATTCGTTTTTCTTAACATCTTCAAGTTCATTTTTTAGGAGTTGTAGAGGTATTGTTGGTGTGGTTCTAGTATGATTGGCTGGATAGTTGGGGTGTCCATTTTGATACAATTTGAAGTTAAGGCACAACTTCTTATGCAAAAATACTCAAAGCTCATTCACTTCACAAATCTTTCTTTCCAAACTAATTTCCGTCCACTGAATCTGATAAAAACAAGCTTGAACAACAGAAAAACCAAGCAACCATAAATGCCACTTTACCAATAAAGTCTTTCATACTTGCTCTTAATTTCTTTATTATTTTTTCCTTGCTGTTACTTTTTCTTCTATACAGATGCGAATTGAGATGAAAAATAAGGCAAGAAAAAATGATTCCTACAAAGAACCCCTGCAGGCATAGACAAAGTTTAAACTTCTTCCTTCCTTAATGATGAAAGTTCACATTTTCTTCTTCTTTTTCATACTTGCTTGTTTTATTTCCTCTCTAATAGTTGCATCTCATTTTTTTTTGCTTCTTCTTCAGCTTGTGTTATTATTGTGCATCCTGTGTTTTTCTTTCCATCATTCTTCTTCATTGCTTCATCATGTTGCAACCATTAGCATACAATGCAGTGTCTCAGATGGCAAATTAAAATAATGAGATGATGCGCTTCATAATTTTTTGCCTTCATGCCATAATTTTCTTATTTTTATTTAATTTGTGAAATGAAATTTATTTTTATTTTTGGGGTGGGTGGGGGTGAGGAAAAGGGATCGGTTTGATGATGATGAGAATGAAAAGTTTTACAACTATGTCACTTATTCGTTTCTTCATTCATGTTCAACACAATCCCCTTATGTAAGCTTGGATTTTAATGTGACTGTAGAGAGATTTTAACTTAAATGTTGCTATTTATTTTTTCATCTTGTCTGTTTGAGTTTGAAGAAAAAAGTTTTTCAGCGTCCAAAGATTGTCATTAAAACTTGGCGAAGATGGTGCGATGATCTCATGACGATCGTCTCTTGTTATTTGTTTTTCTATTTATTATTACTCAATTTGTCTCGAGTTTCTTTTATTTTTGTTGAGATTTTCATTATGCTTGAAGTTGTTTTGCAAATATGGAAATTATTTTCTTGAGGATACGATGTTGGTGAGATTAAAGGAATGGAGGGTGACTATTGGCTGAATTTTTTGTCAGGACTACCAGAATATTTTCTAAATTTTTTAGCCTCAAAAGCAGTTTATGGAGTACATATTAGGTCACTGAAAGACATCTAAAGCTAAGATGTGCTCTTATCAGGTCACATACAAGATTTGAGCTTCTGCAATGTTAAACTTAAATTGGACTTCTTATTTTAAATTTTAAAAAAGTTCAAAGCGATATTTTATAAAAATTAAAAAAATGACTGAAACTCTTTAAAAATTTATAAAATACTAATTCCAAAAGCTTCACACAAGTCCTCATTAAATTCTGTACAGCACAAAATAAAATCAATAATTCTACCACAGAAAACTTTCCTTCCGCCACTCTGCAAGCTTCTTCGAAAGAAAAACTACATCCATAAAAAAAGCTAAAACATCACATCATATCGAGCTATAAGCTAAAGATCGAAATGTGTAAATATGTCACATAAATTGTCTCAAGGGTCTCCGTAAGAGATAATAGTAGAAAATATTTTTTACGAGTTTCCCATTAACATTTGTTTGCACAAGAGCTTCCAGTGTCATTTAAACACTTTAAGCTAGGGGAAAAAAACTTTATGTTTAATATTTTACGCCATATCTTGCTGTTTCTCATTTCATAATTAATTTTTGCATCGAAAAACTTTTATCGTGAAGAATAAGAAATGAGAGGAAAGGATGGAAAAAAATAATATCATGAAAGGAGGAAGACAAGCTGAGTGAATCATCGTCAGAAGCAGCGAGAAAAAATATGTCAGTTTCTATACAGAACATTACATAAGTAGTAAAAGAAAAGAAAAATATTATCGAAGATGGGTGAAAAATAAGAGGAAACTCAAAAGGATTATTACACTTTATTATACCTTCTAGCGTTCTACTTATGTGAGTCTTGATATATATTTTTTCCTTGAAGAAAATGTAATATTCACCGTGTTTTGTCTGCTCGATCTAGTTAATCAGAATAAAGGAGCTCAAAGAAGAAATCCATTTATTGTGCTGATGTATGGCTGATGTCTTCTTAGAATGAGTTATATTGGCTTGAAGAAGCAATTGTTGAGTGGCTGAGTGCTTGAAAACTGGGACATGTAAAGTAAATTCGGTACTTTGTTATGAATTTTAGAGTTTACTAGGTCAACCAACTGATTCAGATAGATTGGTTCAATTTTTCACATTCTATCGATAGCGATGAAATATGTACTGATTCGTTTACTCCTAAGAAGTTTTTCCGCTGAGGCTCAAACTCAGGTTGGCGTTGCTATTCCTAAGAACCAAAGCAATAGACTTCAATATTCTAATTAGATACTTCAGTTAACTATTTAAATGTATTGATATATTGGAAATTGCTTGCGATTTAAGGAAGAGAAGCAGACATCGAAGTGACATAGAGCAGGTGCCGGTTTCTAGGGCTGTACCCTAAACTACCTGATCCCGGGTAGGCAAGGTATACTCTAGGGTGACCCTACCTACCCTATCCGTTCCTAGGGTACACTAGGGTAGGATAGGTAGGCTACTAATTTTGCGTTGGAAAACTAGTTGGTTCCGTTACATAATAAGTAAACAACCACATGACTATTATCTCTACTAAATTTGCTGTCAATTTTCATCTTAAATCAGTTAGTAACGTCCTTGTAACTGATAAATATACAGCAAGCTTACAAAATCGTGCTTCTTTACTCACAACAAAGGAAAAAGCGCTCAAATTACAAAATATTATCCAAGAAAAATTCTTCCGCCTTATCCTCTCCATTTTCACTCATGTACTACAAATTTTGAAGAGCTTTTGACGTGAAACTTATATAAAAGGTGTTTTGTCAAGTGAATTAAGTCACTGAAGCCTTGCATAACTCAAGCAAGGATCAAATAACGCCATTTGAGAATGCTTCATAAACTTTTTTACTCGTAAAAATAATAACGATTGAAAGTTCAAATGAAATTGAAGAAAATTGTGATTGCAAGCTTATTATGTCGTGTATGTTTGCCTTTTTTCAGTTTAATTTACTTAACCTTTATATGATAATATTTCACAACCATTGTATTATCACAAGGAAATATTTTTCTAACCCAAAAAATATTTATTTTGACCCTTTATTTGACCTAGTTGTAATTTTTACATACATTTTTTATATTTTATTCACATCCCAAAAAGGAACTGAAAGTATTCAATAGAACAAAAAAATACAGAAGCAGATGAAGCATAAAAAACAAAGAAAGGAAGCAATGCTTGAAATAAAAGTGTATGAATTTCAGAGTGTGATAATCAGGATTTTCTGCTTCGAGACATGGAAACTCGTTAAAGAGCTCAATCAAGCGTCTCAAATTTGTTGTCGAGAACGAAATATGTTAGGAGATGAAAAGTGTAGTAAATGCTGTTAGATAGGGTTGAAAATTGTTTTATAATATTGATGGTGTGTCTGTTTGGATGAAGTTTTGATGATTATTGAGGATTTTATGTGATATCTCGTGTTTTTGACAACGCAATCAAATTAAATCTACACGAACGGTATAGCGTAGTCTTGACGTAGTCATAAGCGTACTTTACAGCCCTTGTGATGCCGTGACAATTTTTTAAAGGACTAAAATCATCAAAAATTCTGAATTTAAGGAGGCAGTGGGATCAGTTTTGATTTTTTGGATTGTTTGACCTTCGATAGCTTCTTACTTAATGACTAAGAAACTCGTTTAAACTAGAGCCATCTGGATATGCCAATAATCATGAAAAAAATCAAACTTTAAAAAACTCATGCTTAACAAACCCAAAAAGCTAGTTCCCAATCCCTCAATTCACCACACATGACTCCAAAAAATAACCCATTTAAGTTCTACATAGTTTGCGCTTAAATCATTTTTAATTAATCACACTCGTTAGCAAGCTAGATCGTTAGAAGCAACAACAGAAAATAACATTTTCTGAAGCATACTCAGTAAGCATAAAATTTGTGAGGAATGAAATACATTCAATTATCGTACCCAGAATACACAACAAAATTTATATGTCATTTCAACTAAACATCGTTCGATTTCTAATGTAAATAGATTCGCAATTTTGAATGTGCATAAATTTAATCAAAAACACAAATACATGGAGACAACTTTTTGCCTACATCTTCTTATCATTTAGCTCACTTCTCTTTATTTTATTTTCTTGAAAGTAAATCCTCTGCTTATTTTTATTCGGTAAATGGCAATAAGAAGCATACAAAGAAATAACAATGTAAGATACAATGAATATGAAGGAAAGTTGCCGAAGGGTAGGAAAAGAGAAGGAGAAACAGAAGAAGGAAAATGTTGTAAATGCTTCAGCATAAAGCACATATGAAAGAAGGAAGAAAAACGGATGATAAATTTTCCAGTAAACGAGCACAAACACCATTCACATAATCACTTGTATTATATTGCTTCTCATTGCCTTGAAACAATACATAAAGATAGACGAAATAGACGAATGAGGATGATGTTGCGATGGGAGCATTTAAAAGCGCATTTTTGGATTTATGATGATAATTAAGAGACGTTTTTGAAGTTTAAAGAGTCTCACATGATTTAAGATGATTTTTATTTAAAGATACTTGAAAAATTGAAATTTATCCTTGACTGTTTTGGATTTTGGTACTGGAAATGAGGCTCATTGTTAACAATTTAGAGAAATTCATGTTCATGTCCGGCTTTAGGGTCAGATTTTGGTTCGAGTATGGTCTTTCTCGGAAACCTGTCGAAAGTCATAAATCGAATTGTAAATTAGGCTATCAACCTGCACACTTTTTGGAGGGAATCAATACTTTTAGGATGTACTAAAATTTGCCAAAAACTTTGAATTTCAGCCTGTTCCGCTTTTTAAGGTTTAAATTGGGACATGTTCCGTTTCTCTGTCAAAAGTCGATGAACACCCCAATCTTAATGTTAAATATTTTACTGGAGATTCACTAAGGGGTCATTCACTTATGACGTCCAACATTTAGGGGGGGATCTGATATTTTGTGACACTTTTATACAAAAGGAATCTTTTTGTACGAAAATTTTGTGACAAGGGGGGAAGGGGGTCTAAAAATTCCATTTTGGATGGACGTCATAAGTGAATGCCCCTAATGACGTCAATAAAAACTCTTGTATTAAAGAGTATTGTATTAATCAATGTACTAAAGCCATAAATGGCAAACTCAGTCCGACAAATCTAAATTTCCATCCTCATGCTCAACCGTAAATTGCGTTGAAAAAAAAAACTCTTATAAGAAAAATGAATTACAAGAGCAAAAGAAAAGAAGCAAAAGCGACATCAACCTAACATACTCCTAAGCTTTTGATTTTTTTCATCGTCTTTCTCATGTGTTTTTCATCAAAGTCTTTGATCATAGCAACAGGATACTCGTTGATGTATAGAACATGAGATGAAAATTTTCTCTATAAATTTAAAATGAGTGATGCGCTTAAGTATGGCAGACAGCAACAGAAGCAAAGTCAAAAGAGAATAAAAAATTGAAAATGAAGAAAAGCTCGAAGCTATAAAATAACATAAATCTAAATTGAACTCATGGGGCAAGCTGAGTGGAGAGTGAATATAGAAAGAAAAAGTTGAATATCAATTAGGGAATAATTTAATGAATTTTCGTCAAGAAGAAAATTATTTTTCATGCTAGAAGTTTTTCATGAAAACACGTGATTTACTGACGCATGAAAAATACTTTTTTATTTCTACTGGAAGTAATTAAATGAGTTTGACATAAAACACGATTAAATTGATGCAAAATTTCTCAGTTTATGGCTTTTGAGCAATTACTTTTGAAGCTTCAAGGGCTTATTTTGGAATGTCGCCCGAAAAATTTATATGCTAACTGGATTCTCATTTTAATAGTTGGTAAAATATTTGTGTGAACAGCACTTACCTTGGGGATGGTTGTTAATTAATTTCATCATGCAAGTTGAGCTCAGAAATGTATGAAGCATCACTTTTTGCAAACTAAGTTTCATAGTTAAAACAAGAATAATTTCTGTTCTAAATTCAGCTATTAAAGTTTCTTCAATAAATGTTCCATCCAGAAAATAAAATCTCATCAACGACAAAAATTCTCAAATTCACACAATTGAGTGTTAATTAGCCTCATTAGATAGTCTCTCAATTATATCACAATTAAGAATTGACACAAATGAAATGAGCGAAAGATGACAATAAGTTTTGAAAATTAGCACAACAAATTAGAAAATTAGTAGAGTCATGATGATAATTAGCAGCAATAATTCAATTTCGTGTGCATTAAAAGGCTTTTCGAGATGAGATAAAAATTTAATTTCGGAATAATTTTATTTTTGAGAAAATTGCAAAGGAGAATGAGGATGAAAGAAGAGTTGAGTCGACATTAATTGATAATTATTATGTAGATTAAGTTGTGTCGTTTGAGAATAAAAATAATTTTGTGGTGGATATATTCAGATAATAGGGACGTGACAGTGGCCTGCTCTATAATTGTGGCTAAAAATTTTGAAGAAAAGGTTGAAAAACACGTTTGTGGATCGAAAATATTAGCAAAAGAATTTTTTAGCACCTATTGGTATCTGAAGCCAGTTGCTAGGTAAACCCTAGTATCCCATGGAACTTGAAGGTAAACCCAAGCCTCTGGTACTTGAAATCAAAATATATGAAAATATATGAAATTTGACAGGTTGAACAGAATTTTTTCATCAGACAAAAAGGTCTGAAATTTCAATTGAATTTCTTTAAATAATATTTAGACCCATTTGCACAAAATTCTAGTATCATTTTTAAAAACAGGCTATTCCTAGAACCCACATGTATATTTTGAATTCTATACGAATTTCACAAAGTAACTTCACCAAAATCAATTTCAAACATTCAACCAAACCACCCTCGCGCATCGAACAAAAGGAATTGAGCCATACAGAAGCATACATCATTAAAAAAGTTCATTAATATTTTTTTAATGCTGGAAAAAATTCACGAATAACAAAAAAAAATTCCAACAAAACTTTTCATCTGCAAAGAATTTAATTCATGATTTTTTTATCCATTTTTATTCGGTCGCTCTCTTTGTCGACTCTATAGCCATTGGCAAGAAAAAATATATTTAAAATACATTTTTATAAATATGCATAAAAAATTGTTTATAAACATTTTCATAAACATAAATGTTGGATGATGAAAAGTATCAAAAGGAGGCAGGAAAAACAGCACACAGATTGCAAAGGCGAATGCGAAAAAAGGCTAAACAAATCAAAATGATGAATAGCATGGAAAAAATATAAAAATGAAGAGGAAAATGAGGAAGAGAAAAATGGTGAGCTTTACAGGTTGTTGAACTTAATATTTAATGCATAAAAAGTAGCGAGGAAATCAAGTTTTATTAAGTTAAAGTGTTCGTCGTTAAAATATGTTGATGGATGACTGGATGGCTATGGAAAAGGTGGTGTAGCGAAATTTCACTCTCATGATTCTGCAAACTTGATGTCATTTTTTGTTCATAATTAAGGGATAAATTATATGAATATTCAGAGAGGTCATTTACTAACATATGATGTCCATTATTTAAGGAGGTCTATTAGCTGTAAGGCACTCTATAAAAAATACAAAATTTTGTGACAATGTGAAGAAGGAATATAAGTGAAGTCAAAACACATGAACATCATTTTGAGTAACTTTTTAAGACACATGTAGAAAAATCCATCATTGCCTCATATTTTCGATGTCTCGGTCTTGTCAGATTTTTAAGAACAAAACCAGACCAAAATCGAGACATCTTGGAAATTTTCATATCAGAATTACAGCCTGATCAAGTTTACTAAGTTAAGCCTTAACACATTTAGAAAATTTAAATCTATTGCCATTCTTTAACCCTTAAAGATGCAAGCCTAGAAGCTCTCACACTCAAGACATGTTTATGTCTATTCTGAATCTTTTGTTATGAAAGTTGATTCCAAAAAACCGAAATTTAAAAAGAAAATTTTGTTTTTCATAAAATTCTAGTGAAATCTCAAAGCGAATGAAATGCTTCTTATACAAAATGAATCCCAAGTTGTTTTGATCATTTTTATATTCTCAAACGTGCTGAATTTTTTTTCTTGACATTTCCAATCATGAAATCATCAAATTCTGTCTCTAGTTGCACACCTTAGATTTCTCATGCGAGATTCTAATTCCCATTCATAATGACATTTCCATAAAACACTCAGAAGAGCCAACTAAAGCACCTGAACAAATTCCCACAAAACATTCACAATTCTTCACCTCTAAATTACTTTGCAAAGTGGAAAAGTAAAAAAAATATATCCATAAAATATGGAAATAAAACAGTTATAAAATCAACCAGTCAAAAAACAGAAGCATAAAAATTAACCAGACAAAAAAAAAGAATAAAAGAAGCCACGTAAAACCGCAGTTGTTTTACGGGAAAAAAATGTGTTGAAATCCTGCAATAAAAAGTGCAACAAGTAGTCAACAAAGGAAGTTCCTATGTGCTTTATGGTGGTGATTTAAGTCTGGAAAATTATTTTCATTGTTAAATATTTTTAAAGCAAGTTAGAAGTAAATAAATCACCATCAGCCACAAATCCACATCAATCTTTCTCATAAATTTACTTTACATAAAATTAATTTAATTCTTTTGGAGCGAAAACCGCGTTAATTTTTCATTTCTATTGGGGATCGTTCACAAATGACGTCCATCAAATTTGTGACAAAAATTTTTATTGGATGTTGTGTCAGAGGCGTATGCAGGAGAGTTTTGTGGGTCAACTCACCCCCCTCCCCCAATTTTTTTTGAAAAACCAATACTAGTTTAAAACAAAAAGGTCATGATTTGAAAACCCCTCCCAAAAAACATGGGTCTCTGGATAGGTCCCTGTGTTGTGTCATGCAGTCTCAGATCCTCATCCCCCAAAAAATTTGAACGTCATTTATGTATGCCCCTTAAAACACATTTTATGAAAATGCCTTCCGTTCTTAGGAAAAGCTCATTTCTTCTAATTAAATTATAATTGACTCTTTGGCACACTCATGCAGCTTTAATCGTAGACATAAATTATGATTTTTTTTTCCATTTTCACATTTACTAAGCAATTACTCGCACATTTACTATAATCCCACCACTTTTTTTAAGGTTTTCGTCTATATCCACTTTGTTTCTACTTCCTCACACTAAGTTTTATGTAAGGAAGCTTGAAATTCACTTAATATATCACATGTGAGTGAAAAAATCTTTTGGTTTATTTCTTTTTTGTTGGAACTTTACTGGGAAATGAGTTGGGAAGAAATTTGGTTATTATAGAAAAGCATTTTCTAACTTTTATGGTACATCATGGTGTATTTTAGGGATTTAGAAATGGGGTCATTCATAAATGATTTCCAATTTTTAAGGGGGAGGAGGGTCTGACGCTGTATGACACTTCCATACAAAAGAAAATTTTGTATGAAAATTTTATGACAGAGGGGGAGGAGGGGGTTTAAAAACGTAATTTAAGAACGGTCCCTAAGGTGAATACCGAAATTTTACTGTTTTAATGTTAAGAAATCTGAAGAAACCTAGAAGCTTACTACTAAAATGAATAAATTGATTTAGAATCATAACTAAACTAAGGAGAACAGGGAAGCAGGGGCATAGACAGAAATTTTTCGATGGTGAGATGTTCAAATTTTTTTGTATGAAAAAATTTAGACCAGAATGTTTTTTTGAATTTTTTCTCTCAAAACCCTTGGATTAGCCTGGCTACGTTTCTGCAGAGAAGTATCCAAAAGGATTTTTTTAAATATTTTTTAACCGTTAATTTTCAAAAAAAAATCTTTATATTCTTTTCGGGATACTTTAAAATTTCATTGTCCTCAGAGCTCCTTTATAATGAATGTCAGTTGTCTAACAACGAGCCATTCTATGCAAAAATCAAAATCAATCCGATTCAAAATTGAATGCTTTGTTACATTCAGTATTAAGTAGGGTTGGGCAAATATACGTATATATATTTTGTTCTTCGATATACGTATATATACGTATACGTATACGTATATGGATTTTTCAAAACGCAAAAAGTACGTTATTAATTTGCGAAAAAATGAGTTAAAATGCTGAAATTTGGACTCTAAAAGGTTAAATAGAGTCATTTATGGATCCATTAAGCATTTTAAAAGTGTTTAAGCAATGATTTAATTTAAAAATGGGAATTTTTTGAAAAAATTAATTTTTCTTTGTTTACAAATCATGAGCAAAGTTTGAATTTTTTTTTGGCCGTTCAAAAATTTTGTAAAAGAGAAAATGAAAGCATTTAGACAATATTTTATAGCTAGTAATGACAATTGAGCACTGTTAATGAACAACAAGTGCATATTTTGTCTTAAAAGATTGAGAAAATTTAATTTTGTTAAGCTACGATATGTAACGGAAAAAATTTGAAAAATGAATATACGTATAAATATACGTATAAAATATACGTATAAAATATACGTATATTTATATACGTATATATACGTATACGATTCTGCCCAACCCTAGTATTAAGTCAATTATTTCTAGCATTTGCCAAACAGACAACCACCATTGTTCCTCTCATATGTATACAGAATTAAACAAAATATTTCCAATTCCGCCATGTTCTCCTCCGGGCAACAAAAATGTTTTTCCTAGAAGCTTCCTATGAGCGAAAAAGAACTTACATACACAATATGAAATATTCTTTAAAGCCACATATGTTCCATTAATTAATCATTTATCGGTAGATGAACCCATAAGCATGTAACAACGATGGGAGAAGAGGCAAAATATTTCAATTTTCCTATTTTATCATGATAAAATTCCGTTGCGGCTCATACGAAAGGCATAGATGAATGTGGTGAATAAGTGAGTGAGATGGAGCTGTAAAGTTTTAATAGAAAACTTTTTATGTACATACAAATATAAATTTATACAGTGTAAAAAAGGAAAAATGGGGAGGTAAAATTGGAAGGAGCATGCCTTATGCATCAAGGGGAATTTATGTTTTAAAATACATAAAAAAACTTTATCACAGAGGAAAAAGTTTGATGTGCAATCAAGTGGAATGTAAAGTTATGCTTTTGGCGTGTATAGTGGGGGATGGGCTGCACGTTTATTTATGGGTCCATTTTAGTAAGACATAAAAGAAAATTGCTATACATTAAAAATTCATAAATGAGTTAAAACCGTTCAAATGTTCCTGAGAACTTCTCAAATGTTTTTAGCCGCGACACTAGTCGAGACACATTTTGAATTTTAAACGACCGTTATTGCAAGTTGAAGAATTAAAGCATGAAATTAATTAAAATGTTTCTTTTTTCTTTACAGATCCAGATAACAAACGAAAGAATCATGAATAATTTCTGATGATTATTTCATCCCCGTTCATCACATCAAGTCTGAATGACTAGTTTTTGTTCAGCCAACGCTGATTTTTCTCTTCCTGTCTTCATTTCCATTTTATTTTCGTTGTTTTATTTGAGGAGATTTATTTTACATAATGTAAGTACAATTATTTTGATTTCTTATTCAGACACAAGTGCGAGAGACCTGAAAATTTACAGCAATCAATAAAGTCACAGTGACAACTTTTCTACGTCTCGAATATCAAAAACAGGAAAAGGAATTTTCATGCCGAGCAAAAATCCTCATGAATCATGGGGGAGAAATGAAAATGATAAATGTAAAGGTTCAGTTGGGCGTGATGGGTGAAATAATTCCTTTGATATTCATTCTTAAGTTACTTCATCTCCATCCAGTCGTTCATGCATTCATGTTTTCTATATCAATATTGATTTCTTTGTATCACATGTATTTTAGTTTGTTGAAATTTTGCGGAGGGTTTGTTTCTGTAAAGTTTGGGAGAGGGGGGTTTTTTGTGGGTTAGAGCGCATTTTTTTGCATTTCAACTTGATTTTTTGAAGAATTTTCAACAAATATTTTGCAACAATCTAGAAAAAAATGCATCTGACTCCTGCTTCCATTTAATATTCCCCTTAACTCAAATCTACCCAAAACAATCCTCATCTTTAACTTCCTCATCGTTGACAACCAAACTAAATGAAATTTCTCGCATTTCAAAGTAAAAACTTAAAGTTAATACAATATGACAAGATATCCTTAACAAGTAGATTTGTGAAGGGAAAAAATGTCACATCAAATTAAATAATAGAAGATATCCATGCAGCATTAAATGAAATAGATAGTTTGAAAACCTACGATTTGAAAAATGTTTCATTGTAAAAAGCAGAAAAAAAGGAAAAGGACGAAAGAGACCCTCATAATGCGAATATCTATTATACATCATACTAATGCTTGTACTCATGCTTACTGTTGTTTCCTATTGATGTTCAAGCTCATTGTTTGCACAAACACAAAAATATATATTCTCGTATTAATAAAAATACATAATTCACAAGGGAATTTCCTTGGCAAATAAAAAATAGGAGATAAAATGAGAGAGAATGGAAGAGCATTGAAGGGGAGATGCTTAAATTTCACATTTATCTTGTCTCTGTGTTTTGGTGAATTGTAAATGGAAATTTTTGTAACTTGTTTTGGGTTGTTTTAGGTACAAGTTGATGGAAAATTTTGGAAGTTTGAGATGCTTTAATAAGTACTGCTTGAAAATTGTTAAAATTTGTAAAATACGCATAAAATATTATTTATTTCCATGACTTCAGTCGAATTCGAGGATTCAATTGATGTTCTAAATGACCATTTAGATTTAGTTCCGAAAATTTTGATTAATTACCATCTACGGCGTTATAAAGCCTATAATGTCTCATCAAAAAATGTCTACAAAGCATAGTACAAAGTCTGACCCCTTGTAGTGTTATCCATTCAGCCCCATGTAGCAGCTCATATCCCAAAGTAGATTCCAAAATTTCACCATTTTCCAGGAAAAACTCCGAATTTACTGCAAAAGCGTATAAAAATTCAAACAAAAAACCAATAATTCATTTCATAAAATAAATTCATTCCTACTAGCATCATTGTTGCCACTGCAAATACCCCCAAAAAAACTACTTTGTGGTTTTTCCATCAAGCCAAAAAAAATGTGAATACAGTAAAATGTTATTAAACTGCATCCCATTGCACGCATTGTGTGAAATTTTTATCGTTTGTTTTATGTATTAAGCATGAAGCATATGGCAAAAATAAATGTATGCAAGTATGGCATGGCATGGATTGTCCAAACAAAGGAAATATGAAACAGAGAGAAAAATTTAATTCTTCATTTTTCATTCGAAAAAAAATTATTTTCGATTTTTTCAATAAACATTTTTTTCGTGTATGTTTGGAAAAGTGCACTTCCTTTTAATTTCATTCACATGCAGGACATTAACCTCGGATTGTTGTATACACATATACACGTAGAACATAAACAGTCGAGAACCCCGAAAAAAATATTATTTTTATGTGTGCATAAACATACTCATACCTACATGAATATAATCCATATGTGTATATATATCTAAAACTGTTAGTTACTAGCTATACGTACAGCATAATGTTTACCATCTTTTTTTACACCCGATAAATAATATTTTTTCCTCTCTCATTCAACTTCATGTCGTATGTTCCATTTCGGGGATAAAAATGTTAACATAATGCGTCCTATCTATTCTGAAATGGAATATAGAAAAAATAATATTGATATGAGAAAGTTCAACATATGTGAGGTCTGGTGGTTATTGCAAGGGAATTAGTGTCTTTCATTATTGACAGATTGAATATGATTCGGTTTTTATGTGGAATCAATAATTTTCTTTGTGGTTTTCTCTTAAAGTTCTGATCATATTTGAGAATATTTTTAAGTCACAAATCAAAAGCTAGTTTGCAAAATTAGGATTTTAAGTTTATGATTTTGGATGTTGAGGACATAGGACACGTAAATAGCAGACGGAAGCAAAATGATACCCTTAATAAATGACTGACTATGTTTAAGAGTAAAAAACACTACAAATTAGTAGGAATTTAAACATTTCTAGCTTAATTCCCCAAGAAATTTTGAGTTACTATAGTTTTAAGTCACTAAAATTTCTAAATGGGTGCTCAAATGTTGCTTGACCCAAAAATAATTATTTTTGACCTCTAATCCCCTTTGCAACCGAATTTGTAGGAAAAACCTAAAATTATTGTACAAAATCCAACAAAGGTCTGAACATCCAACTTCCTTGATATTAATTTTAGCATGTCTCACAAATTTTAAACTTTTACTAGTCTTTTTTTATAATCAAACTAATTTTGTATGCAGAATAAACATAATTCCCATAAAAAACTCCATCGTTCGTCAGAATCTTCAAACTTTCAAGTGCTGTTCTCGCAATTACTTGAACAACATTTTCATAATGGCTAACCTCTTATTTTCCAACAACAAATTCCAACATCCCATAATTTTCTTTATGTAAATCAACTTTTAATGGCGATGATGAAAAAAAAATTCTTTTCAAACCAGAAATAACCATCAATCAACATTCACCGCTTGCCTCTGAAATAATTAAAGGATAATGGCATCATTTTCTCTGTTATTTATGTGTATACACGAAAACTTAGCCTGAACCCTTCATACTTCTTCTGAACAGAGTCTTCCATGCAGAAGAAAATTTAAGGAAAAATCGACAAAAAACTCAAATGCTTTAGTATTCTCCGATGAGATGTTTGAGGAAGCTCACTTTGTCGGTAACAAATGGAAAAAGTTTGTTTTATTTTATTTTTCCTTCAGTGTCTTCGTTAATGGTTAAAGATTCTTGCGAAAATGTTCTTTGCTTTCCTTTTTTTGCGTCTTTAAAGAGAGGAAATAAGATGGAATGTTTTTGGATGCGGAATGTAATGCGACTTTTCGATTGGAAAATTTAGGGAATGAGAATAATTTTGGGGGGTTATGAGGGGTACTTTTTGAGGTTAGGTATTAATTTTTGTAAGTAATTTAAAATTTCATTTACAAAATATATTTATGTCGACTTTAGTGACTTGATCTAGTCTAGTATTGTTGCTGAGACTTGAATCAATCAGAGGCGTGTATACAGAAGGGTCCCCAACATAATATTCTATTTCGTAGCTTCCTTAGAACCAGAATATCAAAATCTCTGTCCATCCATAAACAACAACATTTTTCTCCTCCACCAATCTGAGAAAAACGCCCTAACATCGTAAATACACAAATCTAATGCCGAACGAAAACTTTGAGAAAAAAAGGAAGCCATGAAAATGCTAAAATGTCTTGATGTAAAACATAATTCCCAGAAGGAAACTTAAACGATGAACATTTTTTATACTCAATGTTATTTTAAAGACATCCCACTTAAAAAAAAGCTCCTCAAACGATATCTAGAAAAATCTCAAGCATTTGAGGAAGAGGATGGAAAATTGTAAGTGCCTCAAGACATAAAAATGGAAAATGTATCGAGTTAATTTTATGACAAGAATTCAATTTTTTCATTCTATCCTCTTTTGCCAGAGGATTTGGATTGCCTCAATGGAATTGAAATAATAAGAATGAAATGCTTTTTTATGATTCTAAAATTAAATTTTTGTGTGCCTAGTGAAAGTTTGTTGGTGGATTTAAAATTGTTGGAGGATTTTTTTGGGATTTATTTGTGGCTGTTGGATTAAGATTAGATTGTGAGGAGGAATTTGTGTCCAGATTGATGCTTGTGAAGATTTTTTGGTTATTTTTAGTCAAAACTTTATTGAAATTAATCAAACTCGTAGCCTACTAGTACCCAATAATTCAGAATTGAAGCTGTAGAGTTGCTCTCAATATCCAGACACTTATCTTCTCCTCAAAATCCTCCTAACTCTTCAGCATTGTCTCATTTAATAAAATTAAAATAATTTCCATTTTCAGTTACATAAAAAAATCTTTATTCAAAAAACTTTTCTTATTTCATTCAATTATATTTGGATGTTTAAATGGAAATTAGAATTTCTTCTTCGTTCTTCCTTTCAGATTCAGTTCTCTCCTTTTTATCTCTCGCTGTTTACTTAAAAGTTTACACAACATTTTGCTGTTTGTTTGCTTGAAATTTTTTACACAATGTCA
This sequence comes from Chironomus tentans, assembly GCA_963573255.1. Lineage (NCBI taxonomy): Eukaryota > Metazoa > Arthropoda > Insecta > Diptera > Chironomidae > Chironomus > Chironomus tentans. Next base: position 41,856,981 of record OY754303.1, read on the forward strand.
CGCTCGTTTTATGCTATTACGTGTTAAAATGAGTTTCTTGGCTTTATCTTAAACCATAATGGGAAGTTTTGTCTTTAAAAAAGATTTCTGCTGAGGATTATCAGGGTTGAATTTGGATTGTGACTGTGAACTGAGTTTTATTTTGACAGGGGTGTAGTCGGCCCTACTGATCATTTAAAATATATGACCTTCCTTCTTCAATGTTACAAAAAAATCCTTCAAAAATGTATCTAATGAGAATAAAGTGCATGGCAATATCCAATGTGGGATATCATTAACCTGTCAAAAATTGACGTATTAAGAATAAAAAAAACTGAGAACTAAATGCAATTCATTCCAATGTATTAAAGATTTCTTTAAATAAAATTCTTTAAAAAATCCACAATAATTCCCAAACCCAACAATTTTATCTTCCATGAACCCCACCCCATCCATCAACTCTGAATCAAGCAGTTCTAGCATAAAAAACCAATATAAGATAAAAAAAATTTTTGAGTAGGAAGAAGAACCAGCATAAAATTTTCATTTTCATCTTTGTAGAAAAAAAAATAGAAAAAAGAAATGAAATCTATGCCCGTAGATGCATGAAGCTACTTGAGTTACAAACAGAATCGATATTTTTCAATATGAAAAGAACAAAAGAACCTGTGTGTGTATGTAGAATGTTTGTAATAGAAACACGTTTCTGGAGTCTTTCACTTTCTTAATTCTCATTCTATACTTGGCACTGCCAACAAATTCGATGCTCCATCGATGTGAAGCGAAATGGAAAACATGAAAAGGGAGCCCAAAAAAATATCAGAAATTATGAGTCGTTCCAATATATTTTTTTCTTCTCTCTCTTGTTCAATTTTCAGTATTATTTTCGCTTTTTTCCATTTCATAATCTTTTGGCTCTTCTTCTTGCCACTCCATCTCTGACTACTTTTTTTTGGCAGTCTGAGCACATTTCCAAACAAATACGTAAAATGTTGGTTCTTTCATATTATATGGATAAAAATACAGAATTTATGCTCAAAGGCAACATTGAAAACGTGATGAATTTCTGTATTCATTCTCGTTCTTTTAAAAATTTAGTGAAGAGAAAAAATATAATATACGAAAAGGCATGGAAAGAGAAGCAGCTTCAATAATGAAGAAGCATGAAAGTTTTGGTTCGAAGCTGAAAATTGTTACTAATGTTGATTTTTTATGGGTTTTATATGCGGTTTGTCTTGTGAGAGGATGTGGAATGGTTATGGATTTAATATTTTGGTAGATTGAGAATTATTATTTTTAAAGCGGTTGTTCATAAATGATGTACAAAAAGAACAATTTTCTCGGTTGACCTGGCCAACCATGATATAATTTCAGTATGACTCACAATATTAAATGCTCAGGGCCATGGACTAGTCGCCCTTTCTATTCTGTTGCTATGTTGCTATCCTGTTCTTTTAGTTAATGCTAAACGTCCCCAAACAGATGACCATATGCTCACTGAGCCTACTATGATACCCAAGACCCCCACCTCCAAGCTACGATGTAGACTACTGCTTCAACTATAGACAATACTGACTCAAAAGTCTCTAATAGATTTATGTGATACTGCATAATTTAGTCTTAAACCAAACATTTTCTCATTGACACCAGAATGCTTTCTAGAACTGCGCCTACACAAAAATAGAATCTCATAAAAATCATTCATCCCAGAACTTCCTCAACTTGATGTTCATATTTTGCCTTCTCATTCGATCATGTTGATGATTCTTCGATTCTTTTGCCTGTTTACATTCATCATCATCACCGGTTCTCATATTCATCCTCTTATATACACAACCGGGTATGTTTATATCCATCATTGTACATAAAAAACATGTGTTTCATAATGAAAACATTCTATCTTATGTATTCAATTCTCTTTTTCTTTGACTCTTTTCATCTTTCCTTTTATGTTGATTCTTTTTCAAATTATATGAATTTCTATCGAGTTTTTAAAACCGGTTCCCAATTCCTCGGGAGTCCTTATGTATTCACATCATCACAATTATCATGAACAAAACAAAAAAGGTAAATAAAAATGCATAAAAAAGGTGTTGCTATGTACACCACTAAAATGTAAGAACTTAATGGGCTCATTCTTGCTCACTCACTCACTTACTATTTCCATTTCTCTCATTCCATTTGCCTTTTGTGTCAGTATAAACAGTCATGTAATAAATGGATTTTTTTATTTTACTTTGTTGCTATTGAAAATGAAAGAATAGAATTGATGATGAAAGGCATCCTTGTGGGGAAATTTGTTAGAAATATTTGCTGGAGCACGATGGATCCAATTTTGTAAGAACTATTTTAATTACTCTAATTCAAAATTTTAAAAAAATTATAAAAATTTCAAAAATTTAAAATTTAAAAAATTTAAAATTTAAAAAATTTAAAATTTTAAAAATTTAAAATTTAAAAAAATTAAAATTTCAAAAAATTAAAATTTAAAAAAAATAAATTTTAAAAAATTAAAATTTAAAAAAATTTAAATTTAAAAAAATAAGTTTCAAAAAATTAAAATTTCAAATATTTAAAATAATTAAAATAATTAAAAACTACATTTTTTCAAAAATATTGAGGATATTAAAATTAATAAAAATAATTAATTTATTAGTTCAAAAATTTAAAAAATAGATTTTAGAATTCGAGAATATAAACATTTTAAATATTGAAAATTTCATATATTGATTTAAAAAAGGTAAAATGGTTAAAAATTTACGTCTGAAAATAACAAAATATTCTAAATCTTTGAATGAAAAATTATTAAAAATATATTAAAAATTTTTAATGAATTTAGAAAAATTCAAAAACTTTTAAATAATAAAGAATGAATGTTTCAAAATTTTTAATAAATTTAAAATTCCAAATTGTCATAACCATTAAAATTATTATAAAATTCAAAATTTAAAAAAGTATTAAAATTTAAATACTTTAAAATTTGAAAATTTCTTCAAAAAATAAAAAATATTTCTCCCAAAATTTCCACAAAGGAAAGTCAACCTAAGTGAGTGAATTGGAAAGAACAAAAGAGAAATAATATTGACGTGGAGCCGGAGGCCTTTCTAGCACTAGAATAGAAAGAAAATAAGAAAAAGAGTTGGAAGCACATAAAATGATTGATTCTTTGATTCCTCCAAGAACAAAAAAAAATCTTTTAAATGAGGAGAAAATTGAACAAATGTTATTGCCATGAAACTTTACATCCATTTATGTCGTTTCTGTACGAATGGAAATTGATTGTTGATGTAATGATGTGCATCAATAATGCAAAATATGTAAGTCATTTCTGTTATAGTTAGAACCAGGAAGCAATCAAGACGAACAAATGAGGGATTGAAGAAAGGAATTGTGAGGAAATGACGTTGAGGAAAAATGAGGAAATATTTCATTTATAAAGAATTTCTCGTTTAAATAAATTTACTAGAGTCGATAGGATTTTGTCGTGTCTGTGATGAGTCATGGAATTGGAATTTTCAATATATGAGTATTTTCAAAAATTATCCCCAAATATCAGAAAACCAAAACTTACCAAAAAACTTCATTCATTCTTCCTTATTAATTAAAAATAATCAAGAAATTCGACAAAAATACTGATTTATTGTACATTAACACATCTTCCATAAATCAACCATTATTAACCATTAAATTATCCCACAAAACTCGACACTGAACATGAAAAATCGTGAATAAATTTGAGCATCAATAAACCTCAGAGGTCACAACAAAAAAAGCCTCGAAATTCAACATTACATTTAATTTTCATGAGTTATTAAGCCTAATAAAATTCTCTGTCAATGACAGAAAGTAGCATGAAGAAAGTTTATTAATAAATTTCTGTACGTACGCAGTTAAGCTTAATCAACATAATTAGATATTCTGTAAATATAAACAGCCCATAGCGACACATACTGAATATGTTTATTGAATTCGTAATGATTTCTTGATGTTTGTTTGTGAGTTTTATTAGAAATTTTGTATTTTTGATATTTTTCTGGGAATTAAGTTAGGTGTTATTATACAAATATGGTCACACTGTGTGCCATGGTACATAAAAGTGCAACTATAATTTTTTTTTCATTTTTAATTTAATTTCTTCCAAACATTTTCCAATTAATTTTTCTAATTCTAAACAAAAAAAACTAAAGCTTCTTGTGAAGAAAAATGAAAATTCTGTTCAGTCACGGATGACTGCTGTGTGGATGAAAGATGAAGAAAAAAAATATTCTCTCGTCGATATCGTGACAAGACCTAGGCTAATTTTATTCTTTTTCAAGTATATGATTATTTTTAAAAAGAAATCTCTTCATGCACACAGTTCACTCTTCATGGGGCTGTTGTGATTGTTGCTGCATCATGGAGACAAATAAACAGAACAGAAACTGCATGTATGTTTCCATGTGGGAGACATTGATCCGATTAAGTATTATAGTAAACTAATTGTGGCAACTTGGCAGGAATGAAAATGGAGATAGATAGAAAAATAGAGGGAAATGAAAATGTTTATCTAGTAATGGTGCCAGCATACTACAACTTTGTGTGTAATTCCCTCCAGCATATCTCTACGATATGCAGTGTTCATACTGGCATAAAGTATTTCTGTGGATTTACAGAATGAAAAATAAAATGTTTATGATTCTTTCCTCATCGGACGATGATCTGTAGAACAATTCTGAGGCCAAATGGTGCCATGCAGTAGAATTATTGGTGTAAAGATGGCAATTTTTGGAGGTTGTGGGATTAATTTTTGTTAGGTTTTTGTGAAATATTTGATTGTGGTGCAATATTAGTAGTTTTAAGTAGGCTTTAATAGATTGAATCTGGTTTTAGTGGCTTCCAGTCATTATGGACCTAAATTTACGATATCGTACCTAACTTGGTACCAGAGCTAATTACAGAGTTGACCCAATACTCAAATTTTTATTGCTAATCTCAGAAGCTCTTAATCTTTGGATAAGTCTTTAAAATTAGACGTTCTTCAAGGATATGGATTCGAACAAGCATCTTGATTTTCAACTTCACCCTGGGATAGAATTATGAGGATACCATTTGGTTTTTTAAGTCATAGAATATCTAGTAGAATTAAACACTAAAACTAAGGTGATGTTAACGATCTATTTTGGGTCTGACGATCCCCTGTTATAATCACTGTCATACATAACCCTCACTTGTCACAACCAACCCCCAAACTTCCTACAAAAATCATCAAGCTAACTCCACACTATTCCCCAAAAACTACTATCCAATTTTTTAATGCTTTCAGTTTCAATTTAATGTATGTTGTTCCACAAGAGTATAAGACATAGAGAGGAAAAGAGAGACAATGTAGCCATGGCATAACACACAATACATAAAAATACACTTTTTATGTTTGCCCCTCAAAACAATCGAGATAAATGTTGCTCGAGTAACTACGTCGTAACATTGAGGCATGTTCTTTCCCATTCCCTTTTCCAGCCTCCTTTCTCTTACTCAATTTTTTTAAGACTCCATCTCTGTCTCTCTTCCTCACGGCTTTTCTCAATTCATTTTTGTTATTTTTTTTCTTACCATTTCTTATTTTGTCAGTCGAGTACAAACGTTACAAAGAACTTTTGACCGCTGTCAAGGTCTCAGTCAGCCTCACAGTTCGATTCTCTTTCTGTATATATAGTTCTTTATTCTTTGCTCTGCTTCACATTCTTTATGTATGTAAAGTCGATCGATATTGATGTATAAATGCGTAGTATACGTGGGTCGTACCACAAACTTAATGAAATTCATGCTGAAATGCTGTGGTTGCTGCTTGCTGCTGTTGAGTAAAATGTCGAAGTTTTAAGCTCGATGAAAAAATTCAATTTTTGAGCCATGAAGTCAATAAAAGTTTTTAATGTCAAAAGATAAGCTTTGACACTTAAATGGGTTTTATGTGATAGCTCAAGGTCTACTGCAATTTTTTTTCAATTAAAGTTAATTTTTTTTTGTTTGTTTTAACTTTATAATTAGTTTTAAATATCCGTAGCTTAATTTTAATAATAGTCGACAGTAATGCAACAGGAAATGAAGATTTTTTTGAGATAATCGAATTTATCTAGGAGGATGTATTTTGTGATTGATGTTAAGTGAGTGGAGGTTAAGTTTTATAGTAAACATAATGAATATGAATGAAGCTTATAATGTGCGAAAAAGTTAAGGACATTGAAGCTCAAATTTGATTAGCAAAACGGTGAATGTGTTAATTGAATTAAGTATGAGAAAATATGATCTCATGGATTGGACAAACTTAAAATTAAAATGACACGTTCACTTATGGTGTCTGACATTAAAGGGGGACTGCGTGACATTTTAAATAAGAAAATTCTCAATTTTAATATTTCTTGGGGGTCAAAATCCAAAATACTGATGAACATCATCAGTAGACAGTCCCACAATGGAATTTGGTCACTAGCCATGGTTAAGTCATTTTTATGAGTTAAAAAATAATCCTATAAACATAAATTCAGCATAAAAACAACTTATAACCCTCAAAACTTGGATCAATTTCAATTCAAATTTATGCTAAAATTTCTCAATAATCTTCGAATGTTATAACCAAAAAAAACATTAGCAAATACACAATAAATTCTAAGAACTTTTATCTTATTTTGCTTAATGAAAGAATCGTATTTGAGAGTTCATTGATCACATTTCATTAGCATATCAATGATGTTGATGAAAATTTACAGCCAGTCGCTTAAAAACGGAAGTGAAAATTCATTAAAAAAACGTGCTGCGACTTTTATTATAAAAATTTAAATGATGTAAATTGATATGCTTTTTGGCCATGATTCAGATTTCGGCATATGTTAAGTAATAATGTGGAGAGTTCTAAAAGCCACCTATGGTGAATGATGAAGAAGAATTAATTTTGGGAATTATTGCGTTTACTGGGGGATTTTTTATTAAATTTTAATAAAAAAACGATCATTTTTGTATACATTTTGGCATTTAACATTTTAACTATTCGAACAGGTTTTAGCCAAAATCTTATTTCCAAAATTTTTAAAAAATGTTCATTTCCTGCAAAAATGTCACACATTAATAAATTTGCTGAATTTATTTAAATTTTTCTAATTTATTTTAATAAATTTAAAATCATTAATTAACCCCCAAAGGTCAGGGTTTTTCGGGTTTTTTTCATCCTTAACAATGTCTTATTCCTATGTTTTTTATAACAAGAAGATCAATCGATTTACTTATTCAAAAATTCAGCGTATTTTATATTAATAAAAAAATTATATGCAAATTATTTCCCATAAAAAACGAGCGGATCCATATTTTTTTAAATCGCAAAATTTCACAAAATTAACTTTCTCAAATTAACACTCAGTTTTGGACATCTCATCCAAACAACTCCCTTTTAATTTTGAATTTCTGCCAACAATTCCAATCTTAAGCATCAAAAATTCACTTCCATTTGTCCATCGCTTATCAACAATCTCTTCAAACACACGCATTAAATTTAAATAAATTAACAAAACGATCAGAACAAGAATCACGTTGACGATAATAATCCTAAATCACAATCATTCCTATTTCTTCTTATTCCTCGTGGCGTTTCCTCTCCGTTATTTGAACTAAATGTTCTCCAATTAATTGCAAGGTCAATGTTGACTTGAAACGTAATTCGTTGTATTTCAACTTGGTTGTGACTTTATAGCGTTGCAAAAATTTCAACAATATTGTTTTCATCGATAACATTGCGTATCGTGTCCCAATACAGTTTCTCTTGCCGAATGAGAACGGTACAAATGAGGCAGGATGTCGTTGTGCAACTCGTTCGGGTAGAAAATTGTCAGGATCAAATTCCTCAGCACGTTCACCCCAATATTTTTTCGATCGATGTAGACAGTAAATGTGAAGTATAAAGACGACACCTTTTGGTATGACGAGACCAGGTTCAATTTCAAATTCTTTTCGTGTCTCACGGAAAATTACTGGACCGACAGGTGCAAGTCGTAAGGTTTCCTTTATGACTCGTTCCATATACTGCAATTTACCCAAACGATCCAATGTGATTTCTTCGTCACCGTTTGGAAAGACTTCATTGATTTCATCGACCATTTTCTGTTGGACATCCTGAAACATTGCGATAAATAGCATGCAGTGTGATAGACATGTGGCTGATGTTTCATAGCCGGCAGCTAAGATTGTTAAAATATGCTCCCAAATTTCTCTGTCCGTAAATAAGCCTTTATTTTTAAGAAGTTGGTCAATAAAGATGTCATATGATGGACTGTCGTCATCTTGTTTATTGTTATCGTTTTGATTATCCAACACTTGACGGCGTTCACTCATGATTTTAAAATGGAAATTCCTTAAAAACCATGCTGATGCAATGTGTTTCCATGCTCGTGGTGTTAGAAGGTAGATTGTTTCGGGATATACGACTGGCTTATTTTGTAGGGTAGCAATGGATTCGATGACACTGTAATATGAAGACATATTGTTTAAAAAAAATTAAAATTTCCATAAAAATCTTTAACTTACTAATTAACAGCATGATAAATTTTATCAAAAGCTTCGTCATTTTCAACCTTATTAATTCTCATACCAAGCGATGTCGAACAAATCATCTTCAATGTACACTTAAAAATGTACGGCGAAATATTAAACGTTTCGCAATTAATATTATCTCGCATGTCGTCAACAATACGGTCGGCAGCTTCATTGAAAATTGGCAAAAAGCTCTGCAATGTTGACATTTTAAATGAATTGTTGAAAAATTTCCGATCCCGTTGCCAACGATGGAATCGTGATGCGAGAAGGCCATTGTTGAGGGTTAAAAGTCGATATGCAATGAAAGGCTTCTCCATGCACTCTTCGGATGTTAAAACTTTTTGAAATAATTCTGGTGTTCTTACCGTGATGGAGAGCACATTAAAGAACCAGAATTTCATCATACTTTCGTTACTTTTGGAATATTCCATTGCTAGTTTTAGTTGCTCTGGAATGGGAAAAAAATTTGCATTTTTATTAAATATATTTGGATGAAAAGTTGTTGTCTGAGGAAATTATTTTGTGAAAATCGACAAATTTATCACCAAAAAATATTTTTCTTCAAAATTCACATCTACAAAATAATTTCCCTCATCTTTCACTCCATATTACGTTCTGTATCCAGTCCAATAACTTTATGCACATGTCCAATAATTGGTATCGACGGCGGCGATGGAATATCCAACTTTATTTTAGGATATGCATCGATCAATGCATATATGATTAAAAATAAAACAATGAATCCGATTAACGGTAAAACAAACCCCATCGTTTATGCTTTATGACCGCAAATAAATTCAACTTAACACACAAACAGCTACGAAGATACTGAATAAATTTTTTAGGATTTTTGATCATTACCTAAGAGACTTTTGACAAAAAAACTTGATTGCCTCAAGGCCAGTTGCTTTTGCTGAACATTTTTCTATTCAGAATATGTCATCAATTTGTTTTGCACCTCTCTAAACCATTGATTGGGTATTGTAAATAATATAGAATGTCTTCATGCACGTGTTCAATATCATCAATATACAAAAATGCTGTTAGCTTAAAATATGATCTCTTGTGACTTAATAAAGTGCTTTTTTCTTGTGATATGAGCGACAAAAAGATAAATTTTGTGGTAAATTATCTTGTTTACTCTTTTAAGGGCTAGGCTTTTCCAGAAAATCAAGTAGAGAAGCAACATGACTAAATGACTAAATCCATTTAATCCAAAAATCGTAAACTTAAGTGCTAAATAAATATTTTTAAAAATTTGATCTTTTTGCATTTGAAGTTTGTTTGACTTTTTAAAATTCAAAAATTTGCATTAATTGTTGAAACAGCTTTCTAAAATGCTTAAACTTCTCACATGTACAAAATTTATCGATTCACTTAACAATGGTGTAGTCAGGAAATTTTTTTGTGGAGTTCAAATTTCTTTTCTTAGTTTTATACTTGTTGCTAATGGTTTAAAAAAATTCGAGGGGATCCGGACCCCCTTCACCTTGGCAACGTCCCTGTCTTTTAAACTAAAAAGGATTTTTAAAATAAAATATATTTATTTATTTGAAATTTAGACATTCACTTAATGTTCAAATTGTGCAACCTTTAAAATTTCTTATTATGTGAAAATTTTATGAGGGGTCATTCATAAATGACGTCACGGAAAAAACAAAGTTCTGAGACCCCTTCTTATGTCACAGAATGAAGTGTCACCCAGGATCACCCCCCCCCCCCCAAAATTAGACGTCATTTATGAATAACCTAACAAATGTGGATGTGGGTTCAAAAATTTAATATTGTCACAAGACTTTTCAGATGTCCAGCCTGCGCATCAAAATAAAAAACATCGAAAAAGCCAAACCCTGCATTTTTAAATTTCTTAAATGCCAAAGAAATATTTCTTTTCTCTAATTTGAATAACTATCCATTTTTAAGAAAATATCCAGTGATCATCCAGAAAACCTGATTATTATTAGTAAAACACCATTCTTCAAAAAACCAAAACAAAATACAAGTTTTAAAATAACCATCCGGAACATCTTTAATTCAAATTTGCCTTCTCATCCCAGAATAAATTAACATTTGATATTTTGCGCGACAAAATGCCGATAACCTATTAAAATCTTAATTGGCTTTGCCTTTTCAATAGAATCAGCTGAAAATTTAAAAAAAATATGAATATGAATTGAGAACAGAAAAAATGGCATTCGATTAATGTGCTGATGACCATTTAATAGCAAAAGATTTACTCACGTGCAAATCAGGTTTTTATTGTAATCTTCAAGATTTAATATTTTTGTGACCGTTAATATTAATTGAATTGACATGTGTGTAAGCTTTGGTGTTTGGCATTCGGATAGACTTGGAGATTACGCAGAGATCTTTTTTATGAATCTATTAATTGCGTCTCTTTGTGAATCAATAGAAAATGACGTTTAATAGGATTATATTTATTATTTCTGAGGAGGATATTAGTTGTAGTTTATAGACAAGGAGTGAACACTTTAGATTCTAATCGAAAATTCTGAATAAATTATTAATTTTTTTCATTAAATTTAAAATAATTTGATATCAATTATTGACTTTAAAAATGACATTTTAATTCGAATTTAAACTTAATTATATGCACGGACCTTAACCCGATCAGAAAAAAAGGAAAAACCTGTTGAATCAATTAGCAAGTGCTACTACCAGAAATCTGATATCCAAAACGCTCAATTGTCTCAATTTTATTTCAATATCAACTAAATGTTTCCAAACTCCAACATATCAAACCAAAGAATCAACTTTAACCAATTAACATGGTGGTACCAATCAAAAATAAATCATGAATTAATAAAATCTCAATTATTTCCTGTATTAATGACCGTACATTCCAGAACCAATAATAAAAAAATCCTTCATATGAGTTCAATGATCTCTTAAATATTGCCAAATAATTTATTCAACTTTGGAATTTTTTTCTTTCTTCTTAACGCTCATACATACATTCACAAATGGCATTTAGGTAGACTTTACGGAACTGGAATGTTACTTGTGAATAATAAACGATTTGTCATGATCATTTATAAACTTATTATTTATTGAAAGTAATTTTTTGGATAACTTTTCTGAATTAGAAACACCTGAACGATTGGCAATAAACAGTCCCTAAACGTAGAATTTTAATTCTTTAATCACGTTCACACGAAATGTCTAGGAACGAAAATTAAGTGAATGACTTTTCTAAGAATCTAAAAGGTTATTTGTAGTAAGGGGTTTAAAAGTTCACTGGAATTGACTTTTTACAAGGTTGGATCGATGTTGAGATTGAGTTGCGAAGGGAAATGAGTCAGTGGAAAAGTGGAGGTTTGTAATTTTATAGGAAGTTATGAGTGATTGGTGTTACAATGGGGTTTTTGGATTAGATTCAAAGTGTCTTTAAAGGATGAGACATAAATGCATGGATTCATGAAATTTTCCGGATATCTTGGAGTTTTTGATGACTAAATGCCTGAATGTGTATCATAAAATTTTTCTATGTTCATGGATACAAGATCTGACCTCCCTAAATACCTCCTGAATGCACAATAACTCAGAAAATATCCAGTAAATTTCCAAAAAAAACATCTTCAAACATATTTTAAATACACATCAATTTCCACCAAAAACATTCTCATGCTCATATCCCACACACATCTACATGATACCTCAGCATCTTAAGATATTCGTAAATCTACTTAGACACATCTTACAAAAATAAATTTTAAATCATTCCCTCAATCGGAAGAAATTTACACAAAGTAATGCGTTTATATGACAATGAAAAGCTTCTGAATGCTAAAGAAAAAAATAAGAAAATCCGCTTAAAGATATTTTTACACCAAAAATACTGCCTGGATTGTATAAACGAGAAGCCTCACATACAATTTTATTTAACATATTTTTTGATAAATCAGATTCAAGAGAAAGGAACGAAAAATTCAAATCCTCTGTAAAAGATGCTGTAAAGGCTCGATGTAAGCGAACACAAAAAAGGTTCAAAAGAAGTGGAAGAATGGAAATGAAAAAAGAGAATTCATTTTTATTATCGATTGCCTGCGAGCATAAAAATCGAGAAATGATGATGTAAATGCGCGTGTAGAGTACCATTTATGTATGAAAATTAAAATTTAAGTAGAATTTGTAATTTAAATCGATGGAGGTAGCACGATTGTTGCTTTTGGGATGCTGGTGGGCAAAAGTTGGCATCTTCAACATTATCTGGAAATTTACAAAAAGTTTAGCATTTTCTTCAGTAAATTACATCAGAATTTGATTTCAAATCCAGCAAAATCACGAGAAAATCGCACTAATCTACCCACCATTAACACGACACTGCAAACAAAAAGAAGTGCAGACAATAATGTAAAATCTCATTATCATGCTCTTTCTCATAACCAAGAAGCATGTTATGCTTAAGTTCAGGGTTGTTCTTATCGTTTTACCGTAGCAAAAAAAAATATAGCAGTCCAATGTCATAAAGACAAGAATGTTGGGAAAGTCTCTGTATAATCTTGGACTTCTCATTTTGCCTTGATTTCTCAACTTGTAATATTCACATTCATTGAATTTTTTTTACATTGAACGTTTAGTGATGCAGAAAAAGGGAAACGATTTTAATGGCAACGGACTGATATTGGAGCTTTTAGACCTTCTTCTTCTGAGATGTGAGAAAAAAAGATTCTTTAAGGTATTTAAGAAGCATGAAAGGTATGGGTTCTGAGAATGTAATTAAGGAGTGTTGAAGAGTGAGTTTGAGAAGTTTAGAAGTGGAATTGTAGGCTCTTAGTTGTATTTTCATTCATTTTAGTCGATATTGAACTGACTAGAAATTCTCATTCAACATATTTCAATTTTCCCTCCAAAACTCTATGTATGACCCAGCCACATCTCTGCAGACAAATCGACACATCCAACTCCCAAACCCATCCAACTTTCCAAGCTAACAAAAATAAAATATTGAAAGCACATTCACCTGAATTGTCCTCAATTGAATATTCATGGCATGAAGTCACTAAATGTGTCTGTCTTTCTTCCATTCTCATTCAATCCTTCGTTCTCAATAAACTTAACAAAAACAAAGTCAAATGGACGAAAAAAAACACGCTGTACATAGAAAGCCACGAACTTCCACGCTTTACTTATGTTAGATTACAGAACTTACTTAAACACGCTGTACATAGAAAGCCACGAACTTCCATGTTTTACTTATGTTAGATTTCAGAATTTTCTAATATCAGACTACCGATTACAAAAAATGAACATTAAAGAAAATTTCAATTTTTTTAAATTTTTTGGCCGCTAATACCAAAATCTTATTTTATATTTTAGCTTGCTTCAAAATCAGAAATGTAAAAAAAATTTTTTTCAAGAAATACAGAGATCGAAAAATTAATGACTATAAATGCGTGGAGCGTAAGTAAAATTTAATTTCGAATTGCTTTCGAACGCTCCACGCATTTATAGTCATTAATTTTTCGATCTCTGTATTTCTTGAAAAAAATTTTTTTTACATTTCTGATTTTGAAGCAAGCTAAAATATAAAATAAGATTTTGGTATTAGCGGCCAAAAAATTTAAAAAAATTGAAATTTTCTTTAATGTTCATTTTTTGTAATCGGTAGTCTGATATTAGAAAATTCTGAAATCTAACATAAGTAAAACATGGAAGTTCGTGGCTTTCTATGTACAGCGTGTTTAAGTAAGTTCTGTAATCTAACATAAGTAAAGCGTGGAAGTTCGTGGCTTTCTATGTACAGCGTGTTTTTTCTCGTATATCCATTTAGTACATAGGGTTTGGAAAATTTTCACGCCTTCACTCCGCTTCGCTACGTTCAGGACGTAAAAATTTGTGAGCTTCGCTCAACCTAGTTCGAACTACGTTCGAACTATTTTTGTTCGAGCTGCGCTCGAACCTCTAAGATTTTAACAGACCGTTTATAGATTACAGGGGTTGTCGAATCTCGCTCCGCTCGTTCGACTGTTTATAGATCACAGGGGTTGTCGAATCTCGCTCCGCTCGTTCGACTGTTTATAGATCACAGGGATTGTCGAATCTCGCTCCTCTCGTTCGACTGTTTATAGATTACAGGGGTTGTCGAATCTCGCTCCGCTCGTTCGACTGTTTATAGATCACAGGGGTTGTCGAATCTCGCTCCGCTCGTTCGACTGTTTATAGATCACAGGGATTGTCGAATCTCGCTCCTCTCGTTCGACTGTTTATAGTTCACAGGGGTTGTCGAATCTCGCTCCGCTTGTTCGACTGTTTATAGATCACAGGGGTTGTCGAATCTCGCTCCGCTCGTTCGACTGTTTATAGATCACAGGGGTTGTCGAATCTCGCTCCGCTCGTTCGACTGTTTATAGATCACAGGGGTTGTCGAATCTCGCTCCGCTCGTTCGACTGTTTATAGATCACAGGGGTTGTCGAATCTCGCTCCGCTCGTTCGACTGTTTATGTCACAAGGGTTAACTCAAATTTTTCTCACATATCCACAGTCTTCTAACAACTTCGGAAAATTTTCACGCCTTCACTCGCTACGCTACGTTCAGGACGTAAAAATTTGTGAGCTACGCTCAACCTAGTTTGAACTACGTTCAAACTTTTTTATTCGAGCTCCGCTCGAACTATTATTACTATTGAACGTAATTTCTACAGTTTGAGCAACACAAATATTCAATCGTAGTAGTCAACGTTTTCTTCTTTCAATGTTTTCTATGTACTTCTGATGTTTTAAAAATCTTCTATAATGCCTTTTTGTCTTCAATTCCTTTCATCGACATCTTGACTTGATAATTGCTTGTTCTTCTCTTCAGCTTCACTTCAATACAAATTTTTTAATCAATCATTGAAAATTTCTTAACGTGATTTTTCTTGACTTGATGATCAGGTTATATCCACTTAAATATAAATCCGGCCCGAAGGACCAATTTGTTGCGTACAACAATAATAAATGCGATGGTTTTGGTTTAGAGTGGACTGTATTTTATTGACGACAAAAGAATGAATACGTGTTAATTGTTTAAGATATGAATTTGTACTAAATTATTTTAAGAAAACTTTGACTACTACGATTGAATATTTGTGTTGCTAAAATTGTAGAAATTGCGTTCAACAGTTACTCAAATCACCAACCCTTTCTCACATATCCACAGTCTTCTAACAACTTTGGAAAAATTTTCACACCTTCACTCGCTACGCTACGTTCAGGATGTAAAAATTTGTGAGCTACGCTCAACTTAGTTCGAACTACGTTCGAACTTTTACATTCGAGCTCCGCTCGAACTATTTTTATAACTCAAATTACCAACACTTTTTCATATATCCTGATATCTTAATCTTATAACCTGATTATCCCACCACCATGACAATTCCATGAGTCATGCTTTTTCAACCTTTTACTTGTACTTGGTGATCAACAACAATTATATCATTTACACAGCTTTGTTATATATTGTTCATTGTTACAATATTTGATATTAATGTTCATGAAATGTAAAATACCAAAAAAATTCATACTCTCATCACAACTGGAATACAAACTTTATTTTTTTACAAGGACTAAAAAAATTGGCTATATACTTTCACAATTTAACTCCTTTTTCTAAGCTAAGTATTTTCATTACTCACAGTCGTAAAGATTTTTCTCCCCAAAAATACATTCACCAATATAAACCTATATAACGAGTCACAATAGCTGTATTTATACACCAATTTTATCCAAACAGTTTTACAACTACATCTATTAGTGACAAATATTCGTATATATATGTATAGTGAAAGATTATTGCTCTTGTGAAGTATATCAATATTTCATACAAAAACTCAAAAAAATCAGAATATACTCTTTTTTGCTGTTTTATGACATAAAAAAATATAATTAAGCATATTTAAATCATGAAACATCATAAAATATCAAAAAAGTGTAAAAAAGAATCAAAAAATTAATCGATTGGAGCAGTAGAAGTGGTCAAAAAATCAATTGCAAGATTTGATCATGACAAACCAACTAACAAATAGACAGAGTGAGTCAATATAAAGCGTGTAAAAAACATGGAAGTTCGTGGCTTTCTATGTACAGCGTGTTTTTTCTCGTATATCCATACAGTACGTACGGCTTGGGAAAATTTTCACGCCTTCACTCCGCTTCGCTACGTTCAGGACGTAAAAATTTGTGAGCTTCGCTCAACCTAGTTCGGACTACGTCCGAACTATTTATTACTTACATGGATCACAGTAGAGTCGAGCTTGAGCTACGCTCGCTCGACTTGTTTAGAATCACAGTTTTTACATGGATCAGAGTAGAGTCGAGCTTGAGCTACGCTCGCTCGACTTGTTTAGAATTACAGTTTTTACATGGATCACAGTAGAGTCGAGCTTGAGCTACGCTCGCTCGACTTGCTTAGAATCACAGTTTTTACATGGATCACAGTAGAGTCGAGCTTGAGCTACGCTCGCTCGACTTGTTTAAAATCACAGTTTGTACATAGATCACAGTAGAGTCGAGCTTGAGCTACGCTCGCTCGACTTGTTTAGAATCACAGTTTTTACATGGATCAGAGTAGAGTCGAGCTTGAGCTACGCTCGCTCGACTTGTTTAGAATTACAGTTTTTACATGGATCACAGTAGAGTCGAGCTTGAGCTACGCTCGCTCGACTTGTTTAGAATTACAGTTTTTACATGGATCACAGTAGAGTCGAGCTTGAGCTATGCTCGCTCTCTTTAGAATTCAAACCTTATAACGGTCAATATATGTTTGAAATTTTCCCTCCAAAAGGTGTGTGAATTAAATGTCCATAGCTTCTATGTCTAATTAAACAAGATCCAGTAAACATCTACAGCCTCTATGCCCAATAAAAATAAGATCCAGATCCTCTATCTCTAATAAAATGAGATCCAGTTAGTCATCTACAGTCTCTATGTCCAGTAAAAATGAGATCCAGTAAACATCTACAGTCTGCGTGTCCAATAAAAATTAGATCCAGATCCTGTCTCCAATAAAAATGAGATCCAGTAACTATCAAGAAAATCTAAATCCTCTATGCCTAATAAAAATAAGATCCAGCAATCTTTTAGAGCCTCTATTTCCTTCATGCTTTCATTCATATTTCCTTCATTCTTCATGCTGTAACTATTTACAGAAGGCTCTAAAAGGACCAACATAGCGGATATTAAATGTAGATGTTGATCTTTCATTAAAATCTTATTCTAATGCTTGAAATGTTAATTAAAGTGAGTAATCAAAAATGGCGTAACTGTCATAAAAAATCATGTTTTTTTGCATTTTTCGGTCACTAAACGAACGTAAAGTTCGTATGTTATGTAGCAACTTTTAGTTTTTAGGTACGATTGGGTATGATTTATCGTATCAAATAGAAGAAACTGTATAAAAGTCATCGCATAGAAATTTTTCATACAAATTTTTGGTTTTTAACGGTTTTTTGTGTCTAGTTCCAACGCAACGGAACTGGCTGGAACCAAACATATCTCAGGTAATAGCCATTTTCAGTATCTGTCATATGAGAGCAAAAACGTATTGATTAATGCTTTCGTTGACTCAAAAAAGAAGGAAGTTAAAATGGCACGTGTTTTGGACCCAAGCAGGCACAGCGGAACTGACCAAAAAAGTATATATTCCAGTCAATAGGAAATTTTAATACCTACATTTATTACCTTGGTTGTTGGGGCTAATAATGCTTAGTTTTCTCAAAAAAATGAAAAACGTGAAAAATGACACGTGGTTTTGGACCTAGAGCAGGCACAGCGGAACTGACCAAAAAAGTATATATACCAGTCGATAGATAATTTCCATACCTACATTTGATATGCTGATTGTTGGTGCTAATAATGCTTAGTTTTCTCAAAAAAATGAAAAACGTGAAAAATGACACGTGGTTTTGGACCTAGAACAGGCACAGCGGAACTGACCAAAAAAGTATATATACCAGTCGATAGATAATTTTAATACCTACATTTATTACCTTGGTTGTTGGGGCTAATAATGCTTAGTTTTCTCAAAAAATTGAAAACCATATAAAATGACTCGTGTTTTGGACCTAAAGCAGACACAGCGGAACTGACCAAAAAAGTATATATACCAGTCAATAGGAAATTTTAATACCTACATTTATTACCTTGGTTGTTGGGGCTAATAATGCTTAGTTTTCTCAAAAAAAATGAAAAACGTGAAAAATGACACGTGGTTTTGGACCTAGAACAGGCACAGCGGAACTGACCAAAAAAGTATATATACCAGTCGATAGATAATTTTAATACCTACATTTATTACCTGGATTATTGGGGCTAATAATGCTTAGTTTTCTCAAAAAAATGAAAAACGTGAAAAATGACACGTGGTTTTGGACCTAGAGCAGGCACAGCGGAACTGACCAAAAAAGTATATATACCAATCGATAGATAATTTTAATACCTACATTTATTACCTTGGTTATTGGGGCTAATAATGCTTAATTTTCTCAAAAAAATGAAAAACGTGAAAAATGACACGTGGTTTTGGACCTAGAACAGGCACAGCGGAACTGACCAAAAAAGTATATATACCAGTCGATAGATAATTTTAATACCTACATTTATTACCTGGATTATTGGGGCTAATAATGCTTAGTTTTCTCAAAAAAATGAAAAACGTGAAAAATGACACGTGGTTTTGGACCTAGAGCAGGCACAGCGGAACTGACCAAAAAAGTATATATACCAATCGATAGATAATTTTAATACCTACATTTATTACCTTGGTTATTGGGGCTAATAATGCTTAATTTTCTCAAAAAAATGAAAAACGTGAAAAATGACTCGTGGTTTTGGACCTAGAGCAGGCACAGCGGAACTGACCGAAAAAGTATATATACCAGTCGATAGATAATTTCAATACCAATAATAAAAACTACAATGATTGGGCTAATAATGCTTACTGTTCCCAAAAAATTGAAAAAACCACGTGGTTTTCGGACACTTTCAGGTTTTGAGGCTAAAGCCTCACTTATCCTCAAAATCACGCAAAGCGCATAGATTTGCCCAAGGGTTCACTATTTGCCTGATAGATTGGCATCAAAAACCGCATCAAAATATATGGTTCCTGACCCGGTAACCCAATGGACAAAATTTGTAGTACATTTTGACACGTGTTTTTTGGACCTAGAGCAGGCACAGCGGAACTGACAAAAAAAGTGAATATACCAGTTGATAGATAATTCCAATACCAACATTTATTATCTTGGTTGTTGGGGCTAATAATGCTTAGTTTTCTCAAAAAATTGAAAAAACGTGAAAATCGGGCCATTGTAGAAACCAATAACTTACACGCTATAGCGTGGAAGTTAAAAGATAAAAATCAAATTCATAAGAGACAAAATTCTCAGAATTAGGCAACTGCGAAAAAAATAATAATCAATCTGTTCTGGATTTCTCAAGAAAATTGTGACCCGCACGATCCAACATCTCAAATGAGAGGTCAGTCGACACAACAAAAAAAATTAAAGAGATCTCTTCCACTTCCCACATTGCTTATTATGGAATATTGCAGTTTATTACACACATCAACGGACATTAAACTTTATTTTATTATTATGTATACGATTTTTATATTTTTTTATGAACAAGACAGCTTTAAAGGTGTTTACGGCTCTTACGGGACACAGCCTCTATGTCTTTCAGCATTTTCTTGGAAATTGGATACTGTTTGAGTATCAATTTGTGTCCATGGAATGGTAAAGTGCTGCTGTATGTCAGGTCTTTTTCAGTTGCTGCTGATCTGTTGATGAAGATAGAGGATGTAATGGATGTAGATTTGTCTGGGGTGTTCTTATAGATGGCAGATTTGAGCTATATTATTTTTAGTCAATGGATGTCTTATGGACAGAATTAGAGATTTATGCTTTGAGCTGCGGACTAAACTTAGTCATCTGGATAAAATTCGACTTTTTAAGTAAGCAACAGACTTAGGAGGGTTGAGTGACTACCAACTCTGTCTACATCCTTGATCTAGCACCTCAAAAATGCTCACATGCGCTCTTAAAACCTCCATCATCACAACCACACCACTTGTCATTAAAATGTCATTCACATGTTTCACTGAATGTCTGCATATGTTCCTCTATATTTCTGCCGAATGATATCATACTATTTTATTAATTTTACATGCAATTCAATAATTAAATCATAAATTTATTCCCATGAAAAATTCAATCAAATCTCGATTTATCATTTTTAGCAAAATAAAAAATAAAAACTCATTCATATTTACTTACATAAATTCTTAAGCTGTTAAACATCGCATGTGTGATCAAGAAGAATATGTGAGCGCTTGAAATGAAAAAAAGTGAATGGTATTTTTATTCCCAATCGCCATGCTGTGCTGTTTATATTGGAAGTATTGTGTGAGAATTGAAAGAAAAACAACAGTTCTGGTTTCTTTATAAAGAAGTTTTTGAACATAAGAATAAGAATCGCGAATAAAAAGAATATTTTTTCTTTCCTTAATGACTTTTTTATATTTCACATGGACTTTTTTTGGTCTTCTTCTTTGTCGAACGTGTGTGAATTTTTTGATTTGTGTTTTAGTTTCCTAAATTGTTGATGAGCGACTTTGCTGGGTTTTTAGGTTGAAGTTTTATTGAGTTTTGAGGTTGGAATGAATGTTATCATCTCTGATTGGTTATTTAGGTGATTATTAGACTTCTAACCTTCCTAATCTGGTCATTTCTGTAGTATTCACCAGATAAGCTTTTGCAAGAACCTCAGAATCAATTTAATCAGATTTAAAAAATAGCAATTACGAATGTAATATGCTTAGGGGTCATTCAAAAATGACGTTCAGGGATCTACAGCTGTATGACACTCTATAATAACTTTTATTTTGATGTACCAAAGTAGGAGGGTCTAAGAACTTCATTTTTGATAAACGTCACTTATGAACAACCCCCAATCATTTCAACAAACTGCAAAAATTTCCTCAATTAAACCTGAAAATTATCCTTCAAGCTTCAGAATCGACTCTATAAAAAAATATTTTCATACCAAACAAAATATTTGCTCCATACGAAACTTTTATAAGCCCATAAATACCATAAATCGAGAATAAAAATAAACTTTTAACTGAGTCATTATTACTGGAACAAGATAATTAATTTTTATGTTAATTCTCACAAGTTGAGGTCTCCTTCAATGTATAAAGACATCAAAATTCAATCAGTATCGTGTCTTGTAGAAAGGATTGTGCAATTATTCAATTGTATATGGTTAAATTTAATTATTTTATCAATCTTCGATACACACCCTCTAAGTCAATCAAACGGTCGAGAACAAGAGAAGTCGATTTATGCATACGAAGTATTAACAATAAAATTAAGCTTTTTATGACCATTCTAAGAAATTTAGGAATTTTTTGTTTTTTCGTGTGTGTGTGGCATGCGAAAATGCCAACTAAAAGATTACTGACCGCATGGATTTTGTGACCTTGTATTCTAATTTTTATTTTGTTAGAATTAAATTCTTTTTTTGGCTTCCACGGGTAAATGTCTCTATCAAGGTCCTTTATTGTTACACATTTTGTATAATTTAAATTATCGCAAATGCCAAAAAATAATAAATTCATTCAATTGTGTCCAAGGAAATCAGATAAGATTATCCAGTTTTGTGCCTGCTTACTAAATTAAGTTTAATGACATTTTTAGAGGTAGACAAGACATTTGTTATTCTAGATTTAAGCACATGTCGTAGAATTTGTATTTTTTTGTTCTATTTGTAGACAATAGAAGTTAATTTATTGAAGTAGTCTAAGTTGTAGATTTTTTAATGATATTAATAATGGAACAGAGGTTCGGAAGTGGATTAATTTTGATGGAAAACTGAAGGATGAAGGGATTTAGTTTGACAATTGTTTTAAAATTCTATTGAATTTTTAAAATTCTGTAGTTTTTGAATTCTAGGTCAGTTTTGTAGGGTTCTCATACCCTGCCATATTTGGAGACTTTAGAGTACGGCCTAGGGAAGAACATATCCAAATATGAAAGAGTATTGGCATCAATTCTCCAATATTTTCTTCAATTTAATTAAGATTCTACCTACCTAACTGCTACCGTACCTAAAATAAACTTTTAATTCCTACAAGAAAACTTGAAATCACAAAAAGATCTCCCAGACTCTGAAATCTCAAATTATTTCCCATTAAAGATTTTTACATGCTTTGACATTTAAATTGACGTAACTCAAGATACTGTTTCTCAAATGACAAAGCAAAAAAATCAATTTAGAACTTACTTAAATTAGAATGTGATTTCATTAAGTCAGCTCTTATTTTTAAAAATAATATGAAAAATCTAAATGCCTTTTAATGAGTTAGGACAATTGAAATACAAAAGCTTTATAGTTCAGTCGATTAGATACAGTAGAATAAATCATGGGAATATAGAACTACAGACCAAAAGTCGATTGCCATTCAAATTCAATTTGCTTAAATTAATGTGATTGCAAGTGTCGAAATTCTAAGACCCGGGCATGTATCCATTCATTTGGACTCTATTAATTTTAATTAGATAAGATGGTAATTAGACAATGTTTATTATTTTTGGCTGCGAAATCAACAGCATTTGGAACAAACAATTGTAATTTTTAACCTTCAATACCCTTGAGGAGAATTAATTGAATTGATCGGGAATTATTTCGGTTGCTGATGTGTTGGAGCTTGAATAGTTAAGTTCAGCTTCAACTCAAGTGTTGTAGCTTAAATTGAGATAAAATCTTGATTTAACGTGTATCTTAGATGCCTTAAATCGCACCATAATCAAAATTCTTCCTCATCTCCCAATCCATTATGAATATTACATAATAATGACTTTGATTAGCTTATTACAATCAATTTAACATCGATAATTTTCATCCCTTCACGCTTTTATTGAATTTCATTTTCAATTTTCAATGATATCATTTTAGTCGATGCCGAAGCTCAAATGAGATTATCTAACAAGAGAAAAATGCTTTAAGCATAACATTTTATACCGAAAGCATCTCTTTATTCACATTTTCGCTTCTTTAGCTTATTCTGAAAGTGAATTGGTAAAATATGTGCTTTGAGAAAATTCAATGATGAAGAATTTGGATGTTGGGAGATTTTTTTGGGTTGATTGGAGCGCATTTTTATTTTTTCGGAGGCTATGGAGATCAATAGTGAGTCATGGCATCCCATAGATATTGTTTCTATCGCTTGCCATTTTCTAATCTCATTAGAGTGAATTTTAGGATAAAAATTAAAAGGATTAATTAATGATAATTAGATTGACAGTCTAAGCATCATATAGGGTCGGTTTTTTTGGTATACTCAAGGGTATACCCAAGAAACCAGCCTCTGGATTTACAAATTGGAGCGATTTTGTAAGTTAAGACTACCCCAACCTTAAAAATTACCTAAATTCGATAAGAAGACCTTTTATAGACCCAAAGCATGCTGAACCATAGCTCATATCTCTTTCAATCCAAAAACGATGGAAAACCTGCAAAACATGACCCCCCAAACCCCCTCAAAAAATCGATAATCATTTCGATACAGATACATATACTCAAAAAGATACCAAAAGCAGCAAAGTACGATAAAGCAGAAAGAATTAAATTTTATTCTTGCTCAGTGATTGCTTCTTTTCCTCCCTGTACATAAACTGATTTTTTCTTAAAGATTTCTTTTTTTTCGCAAGCAAAACAGCGAGTTCAAGGAAATTCGAAGCATATTTTTTTCTCTGTATCTCCTCTTTCATTCACATACTTGTTAATGTTTTATGTATTTCTCCTTCCAGTACACGGTTCTTATGCTACACAAAAATATAAAGAATTAAATTGTGCCTTTCTGCCATTCAGTTTTTCATTCTGCAATTGGCTTTTGGTAGTTCGACTCATGAGCATAAAATTTAATGTTCCATCATGAAATGATATTTATACAATTTTGATGATATCTTTCAAGTATATATTTTTCCTTATTCATAAAATTAAATTAAATGCCACTCAAAGCAGAACTTAAATGTGCCTTTTTTCCTCTCTTCAAGAAGTTGGAAGAGAAAAAAAATTGTTGATTTTTATTTTTATTTATTAAATGCGCATGTTGGTGTACAAAGCCAGTGAGCATAAAGATCGATAGCTGTTCAAGAGCTGAGACATTTGAGCATAATTATTGACATTAAATGTGGATTTTATTGGCTATTCTTGGGTGAATACTGTGTAAAAAAAAGTATGTGGGTATTGTGGTATGTCAGGTAAAGGTGGTCGTAAAATTGAGTAATTTGGTGACTTTTCAGTGATGAAGGATAGGATGAAGTTGGGGTTTATTCAGACATTTTTTTTAAAAAATATGGGGGTTCCCTTCTCCATGGTTGATGCTTAGTGACATTTGCTATTTTTCATCAATTCTATTTTATTGAAGAATATTGAAGAATTGCATATGCAAAAAATAATCAAAAATCCCAAATCCCTTCAAAATATTAAAACTGAACAAAAATAACAAAATCCCATTTCCAGACAGATCGACAGGTATAATGTATTTTAGCTTAGGATCAAATAGATTTTTTGTTCCCTAGAAATATTTATTAAATATTTTTCTTAGAGTTCTTATATGAACAATATAAAAAAAAATTGTGAAGGTTACAAGCAGTTTGCCATTGAGTCAATTTCAAGTGTCGCGTTTTTTATTTTATTTAAAAAATATTAAGACTGGAATTGACTTTAAGCCGTTGCAATATTTTTCATGAGCTACTTGTTGGTTTGGTGTTATTGTTTGCGCAAAGTTGTTTGAGTAGTTGGTTTTGTAATGGCAGATCACTTAACATGTGTCAAACTCTAATGATCCAGCAGATTGATCTTTCATTTTCAGATTTTTTAAATTTAAAAAAAATCGCCAAAACTTTCCATTAAAATTCGCTAAAAAGCCATATCAACATACCATGTGAGAAGAAAAAAAATTAAAAACGTTAAGCCACACCGCGTGGAAGAGAATGAACATAAAGCGGCGGTTGAACGATTGAGAGTTTTTTGCTTTCTTGACCTTGAAACAATAACAAGTCAGTTCGATATCTATTTTAAAAGACTCTCATGTATGCATTAAAGTCACAGAGAGAGCAAAAAATAGGGTTCAATGTTGCTGTCGCTGCCAAATCGCGCAACCAGCTTCGTCAATATTTGTTTGTATAATTCATGAGTTGACCAACAATATTCATTGTACTCTACTTTAAATAATTCATTTAATATTTTTAAAAAGCACGCAAATTGCTTTTTTTTTGTTCTGTTTGTACTTCCTCACATCGAACTCTCATGACAGCTTGCTGTCGTTTTTTTCCTTCTCTGTGTGAATTGACTTATGTTTGCATATAGCACTTTGCATTTCTTATTCATTATTACATTTTCGCCTCATTTCTGTCTTTCTCATGAGAAATGCACACACTTCATCATGAGCTGTACTTTCACGGAAGGTTCAATACATTTTTCAAGGGATATGTGGGGTCGTTTGCCTTCCAACCTGTTTCTGTCGTACTGTTTCTTCTTTTCATTGTTGCGTTGGTTTCAGGAAAGTTTTGTGGTTAATGGTTGATTTTTTGACCTGAAATGTTGATTGAATGGGTGAGTAACTTTGCAGTCAGATGGCCGAGTGAGTAATTAGTGAAATGAATGAAGACCAAATGACTGGATAACCTGAATGTACAGCTGTCAAGTCGCTTGAGTTGTTGAGAATATTTAAGTAGTTGTCAAATGCAAATTCGATGTTATTGAATGATTGTTGCTACCTAAATTTAATTGACAATCCACAACAAAAATTCAGCATGTTGATAATTCAATTTCTATCTATTTTCTACCAAATTTTCCTATTTCTATATTTTCAACGAATTCGCGCTTAGAATTTAATGATGTTTTATTCTCTACAACTAATTTGCCTTTGTTTGGATATTTGTATGTTGTTGTGGTCTGGCAGGGTTAGTATTTTGGGTTGATTTGTGACTAAAATTATGTTCTGGCTGGAACTATGATACTTCGTTAATGAAGTACGTTCCTGCAGCTTTAGAATAAACAGGTTAGGGTATCAACCTATTCAACAAGCAATGACGAGTTCGATTATATTGAAGTCTAATAAAATTTTGGTGTTTTTTCACTGTTCTTGTCATACAATTAGTTTTATGAGTACTTTTGGTACACAGAATGTAGCTAAATGCATGAAATTGGATCATGAATCGTGCAACTGTCGCAGGGTTTAAAAGTCCTTTGATCAGTTCTGCACCCATGGTTTTAAGCAACCTTCTCAAAATAACAAAAATTAGAAACAAACCATTAAAATTAACAATTTTAAAAATGAACTTCCTTTAACCCCAGTAGACCCAACCCTGTCTAATGAACGCTACTCGCATAATTTTTTACGAAACACTAAAAAATAAATTTTATTTTAATATTATTGAAGAAGCAACGCGCACACCTCTTCCTCCTTAGTTTATAACTTTTTCATACCTTCTCAAACTTATAAAAAATAAAAATTATAAAAAGAATCTCTTCTTTTATATTCTTCAAAGTACGCGATGATTACTATATTCAGCTTTAACCCGCGCGTAATTTATTCACTTCGTGGGAATCAATGGAACGGACATTCCTGTACGTTGCTGGCGGTAGAAGCTTTGTAAACTTTTTTTTTTGTGTGAATTCTCTTGAAATTGATCTCCGTCAGAGAATGTTGCAAATTATTAAAAGCTTGTGTGGCACCGAGCTCTGACAGCTGATTGTCAATTACTGATTGCCGCTTGTTGATTCTGCTGAAATATTCTAAAACAAAAGGTCAAAAGTGGAAAATTTAAGCTGTGTGAATCAACTTGTTTTCAATCAAACTTAGGGCATATCAAAAAGGCTGAAAATATCCATAATAAATCACCATTCAACATCAGCAGATAATCTTAAAATTCAATCAGAAATCAACAATCAACAATTAAAACTTAACACATAATAATCACATTTTTTGCCAAGTCAAAAATGACTTATCTCACGTTCTAATCGCCTACGACTAAATAAATTATTTCCATGCGTATACGTAAATACAATTCCATAAGAGGGCCAAGTAACATAAACATATTAATTGCGATTATTATGCGGAACTTGTGGAAAAAAACTTATTTCTTATATAGTCGAACGTAGTTGAGCATTTAATTCATGAGTTCATGGACAAGCGTGTGTGTATATATCGGCACATTACAGTGCGAGACGATGAAATTAATACAGATATGGATGGGAAGTCATTGTTAATTGGGTGACTAAGACGCATTGAGTGAGACATGAGGGAAATAATTGTTTGGAAATAATTGATGTGTATCTTAGACACAAAGTACAAGATTGATAGTTTTTGGACTTAATTTTGACATTTTTTGCTTCTAATCAAGTCTCCAGAAAATCAGAAGCCTTCCCAAACTGCCTAATTAACCCTCAGCATCACCAAAAACTACGCTAACAAAAAAGAATAATTTAATTTCCCACACACAATAAATCATCAATTAATTGTCTGTGCTAGTCGCGGCTGTAATTTTATCGTATTACTTTACACTATATATGATGTAGATGATCACTTATGAAAATGAGAGACGACCACCCTGAATTAACTGCAACGCCATGTGAATTATTGACTTTTTTTATTTATTTTTCTCACAGGATCATTATCATGATGATATAATCGATTGTCGTTCCTGGAAGGAGACGTTTTTCTCTCTTTCTTATTATTTTTATTCGAAGATTTAAGGTTTTGTAAGAAATTATTTATTGCCGATTGATTGGCAATTTAAATGTAAAGAAGGGAAAATAATTTCTTTGAGGTTTTTAAAAGTGCCGATGACTGCAGGGTTGGCGACTTAATGATGACTACTGATTTTGGTATGGAGGATTTTTCTTGGATTTGGATTTAATACATGCTCCTGGAGCTGGACAGAGAAATTTTGAATTTTTTTTTTGTTGATTACTTCAGTTCAAGGCACCCCCTCTCCCCTGTCCAGACCACTAAATTACCATAATAAATCATAAAAGTCTGCCTTCATAAAGTTCCCATCCCCTGAAACATCAATAAATAAGCATAATGACTGTAAAGGAGAGAAAAAATTATTTTTTTAATTCTTGACAAATTGAATATAGCGGGAAGTAATAAAGAATTGCAAAAGAAGTGGAAGGTACGATATAAATAATACTCAGCTCTGTGTAAATGATTTATTGTATCTCACAAGCCATTATTAAATTAATAACTTTGCTAAGTCCAATAATAATACAAAGGTAATAACACCTTTTTGGCAGTAAAGTAAACATTAGATGATCGTTTGTAAATCCAATTGAGTATGTACGTTGAGTGTGGAGCCATTTACAAGGAGGACTGTAGCCGTTTACATGAATTGTCGTTAACATCGGAAACCAGCAATTGTTCTGTGTGGCTTGAAGTTCATTTTCGGTAAACGACGAGAGAGACCAAAATAAAATTTATGACTCGTAACGCAAATAATTTGTGCGTGAAAATTATTCTAACATGCTTTTAACCAAAACACGCTTATTTGGTTCTAGGTGTGTTTTTGGGATGAATGGCAGATGGCGAGCGGGGTTGTGTCATGTAGACTGGCTGTCTAAGTGTTGAGTTTTTAATTAGATCATGCTTTAGTCGATACTTGAAGACATCCTTAATTGACTCTGGTCTACATGAAAAAAAACTCGACCCAAACCTTCCAAGAAGCCGAGAATTTCCATGGAAAAAAATGCGCTTCCTCAAACCTTGACTTAACTCGCACAATATTCCAAACTAATCTAATATTTATAACAAACCACATCACATTCGCGCATCTTAAAAGATTTTAGAATGTCAATATCACAGAACGGAAATTGCTTAGCACTTCATAACTATTCGATGAGATGTAAATGAATGTGTTCTTTTTCGCCTCTCAACTCGTTTTTTTGTTTGGTTCGTTAATGAATATTAGTTTTGAAAATAGAATGGCTAGAACTGGTCAATAGATATAAAGCTGAGCTATTTATTATCCAATTTCATTGTGCGAACGACTATGATGATGATGATGCCAGGTTTGTTGGACTTCTTTGATCCAGCCACGGTTTATATACATACACGTTGTTTCTCTTCTCTTTGTATCCATTCGTGTCGGCAATTTAGTGCTATGTTATAGCTCATTTAAGATCCAATATTATATGTATATAGAAGAAGAGGTCAATGATTTATCAGCTTCCATATTGGGGCATTCAAGGTCAAAAAGTTCTTCTTATTTAACAAAACAAAAAAAATATTAATGAATAATGTTCTGCATGGTTGAAAGTTTTCCTTGTCATCGTCAGCTTTTTGAATCATTAATTTCCCTCAAGTAATCCATTAATTGCACTCAAATGTCAACGATATTTGCTGTTGCTGCTGGTATTTTTTTATCTTAAGCATCATAAGAAGTTGTTCTTGATGGTGGAACTTTTGAGTGAGCGGTTTTAATTGAGTGGTTAGTTTGGTTTCGTATTTTTAGATTTGGAATTCTAGCTTGTAAGTATTTGCTATCCTGATGAATTAATGATTAAAAATATTCAAATTTCAAAATGGCTGAAAATCTTCCACCTCGAGTTTTTAAACTGTAATATTTCTAAAGGTAGTTAATATTTCATGGATAACTTTGAAGTATTTAATAACTCTGTCTGGAGCATGTACGTTTCAATAGTTTAAACGCCACTAAACAGTCCACACAGTGTTGAAAAATGTCAAAAATCAAAACCACGTGGTTTTAAAGAAAATCAAAACTTAGAAAGTCATCAACAAAACCCTCCAAACCAAAAAGCCATCCCCATAAAAGCGTCTCACCCATAAAATGAAAAATAGCTTTTTGCGTGATGCAGAAATGAAAAATTGAGTGACACTCGAAAATGGAACGTGGCGTGATGCAAGAAAAAGTTTTAAAACTCAACATTGCATTGAGGGTTCAATTTTTCTTCTTCAATCTCAAGTCCTCACGATTGTGCTGACAAAAATCCTCAATTTTCTCTCGTCAAATCGAATTTCATTCGAGTTTTATTTTGTTTTCCAATCAAAAAGTGCCAAATTAAATTAACGATTGAGCAAGGAAAATTGGAATTTTCGTAGACCTTATTGCCTGTCGCAAACAAAATCCACTCCGAAATTGAATGGATTTCGTTTTTTTTATTACGAACAATGAGGGTATGAGGACTACGTCTGTAAGAATATAAAAAAATATAACATTGAAAGACATGGCAACTTCGGGTCAAAAAATACACTTTTTATTTTTATACCCTCAATCAATTTTGATGAGATTTCGATTTTTTTGCTCTTGCTCCTTCTTCTTCTTATTATGTTTGTGTATTGAATGGAAAGGAAATGCCTTTAGTGACTGCAGAGCTCTATCGATTGAAATGATGCGGATCATTTCTGTCTTTAACTGTAGAAGAAGTTGAGTCGTTAAATTTAAGATTTTAAGCCTTTTTATTGAGGACATATCCATATTTGTTGTTTCTTAACGTCATAATGTCTTCAAATTGATATGAATTTGAGATAATTTTTCTACAGACCATTAATTACCTTAAGTCACACTTAATTCCCATAACGAGTCATCTTTCTAGTTCAAAAAATGTTGACTTTTTGAGATAATCAAAACCACATCCTCATTAAAGACTTTATTTTCTCTTCTTTCCCTTCTTCTTAGCCATTAAAAAAACTTTTTATTTCTAAAGAATCTGAAAGGTCTCGATGATGTGGTGAAATCATCAGATTATAATTAAAATTTCTCATTAGGAAACTTTTTTTTACTCAACATTGGCTTCCTTTAAGCTCAAATTACGGACAAATTTTTATTGAGTGAAAAATAAGAAGAAAAAATTAAAAAGTTTTTAATGTTTTTCGGAACAATATTGAAATTATCGATTTTTTGGGGTTTAATTTGGATGAAGATTATGGAATATCGATGGATTAAATGGAGAAGATAAGAGGATATTAAAGTTACTGGGCGGTAAATGTTCTGCTTTTTTGGTATGGACGAAAGCTGAGTGTGCAAAAAGTATTTTTCACCTTATGATCTCTGCGAAATTCAAGCTGTTTGGACAGAAGTTATGAATATCATGTTTAATCAGGATTTCAATCAGAATTCAAGAAAAAATTATTATTTTTATTCAACTCCATGAAAAATTGATTTTTAGTCAAACAGAAACTTTATATCTTTAAATCTGCATCCAATCCTGGCATGGGGTCGGAGTGGTGCCAGTTTGATGCTGGATTCGAGTGCAAATCTGAATCAAACCTAAATTCCAATACTTTTTGCTCCTCTTAATCCCCATTAAAAATTGCAATCATCAATTTACTCCCTATAACTCAATTATGTCATAAATTCCAATTCAGTATATGAATATAAATTTGGATTAAGCTTATGACCGCACACTAGGTGATGAGCTAATTTAAATTTTTTTCTGTATCTCCACAAGTCGATTAATAATGATTATCTTTACTATTTTTGATCATTAGAATCATTCAGAGTTGTTTGAGGAGAGCTTTTTGGTGCAGCACATGTTTTAGATGTTAATTAGAGGAGGGGGTCGTTGGGAGGGAGGATTAGGGGGAATGTATTCTATTTTTAGGGGTTTTAAGTTAAAATTACGATAATCCTCCTCAAAACTATTCTAATTCATATAAAGAATTTGAAAATCCACTTCTGAAAATTTTTTAGTTACACCCCTGTCTAGAACACATTATTAACTCAATATCCAGCAACTCTGGATTTATTTTTCAACTCTAAATTAACATTTTTATTATTCGAGGATTTAAATTCTACAAAGACTCATTGTCTAAAGAAGGTTATAACCATTTAAGAAGTTTTGAATAATTTATAATGGTTTGTATTTTTAATTGATCGACTATAAAGTTCGTGTTTTAAAACCAGCAGCTATTGACCTTTTGGATACTTTAGATCATTTTATTATTTGAATCTTCTTTTGTAATTTGATATTTTAAATCATATGTGGGCTGTTCATAAATGATGGCTTCAAAAATAGGATGTAGTACAAAGATTAGAGGGAAGTTGAACCTCGGTCACTGGATTTGACACATCATTAATTAATATTGGACATCATACCTTAAAATAATTGACGTCAAATAGCATAGCTATGAGACAATAATTCCAAGTTCAACCTGCTACACTCCAAATACATATCAAAACATCAATCTATACTTCGAGGTCAAAAACACATCGAAAAACAAATTCAAACATGCAAAGTAATTTAAAACCCCAAGAATCAAGAAACTTGGAAAGAATTTTAATCAAAAAAGCCTGACGCATCACAGCACCTAACCTTAAAGATTTATGATTTGAGATTTGAATCCAGTAATCATGTGTGCCCATAGATCATCATCAACTTAGCACATATCCAATTTGTTAACATTAAAAAATATACCAAGAAATAGAAACGTCAAAATGACTTGAACATAAATTTTCAACTTTTTTATTTGAAATTTAAATTTTTTCATTTTTGTTTTTATTTCATTTTCTCCTTCTAAGAAATCATAAAGATCACATCAAATGTGTGTATGTGCTTGATGATGACTCAACAAACATCAGAAGAAAAACTTCTTGTTCTTATTTATTTTCTCATTTCTCTTTCAATTCTTTTCTCGGTTTATTCATCATATCATTTGGTTTGTTGTATAATAAAAATTCCAAGATTATTTTGGATCCAGTGGATTGTGTTTTTTGGGTATGGATGAAGAAATTAAATTGGCAGAGGCATGGCATTAGAATTAGATTAGGATGGAAATGTTTTTAAAAACGGAAATATAAATTTGGCGATTTTTGTCTAAAATTTAATCATTTACAAATGACTTTTTTAAATGGGTTGTTTGAAAATTACGTCACGCTTTAGGAAGGAGGGGGTTGAAGAATTTGTGACAGTCCAGTGACAGTCTTTGGAAAATTTGTGACAAGGGGGGTCGAAAAATTCGTTTTTGTGCGTGACGTAATTTATGAACGACCCATAAAAACTAGAATTTAAGACACAAAATTTTTGGAATTTACGACACAATATGAATTTTTTAAATATCTTAAGTCCAATCTATGGTACAATAGATTCTATTGCCTCCGGCTCATCACATCGCTGGAACCTCTCACATTATTCTTAAAGTCCAAGCTACGTGCCTAGAATTCATTCAACTTAATCATGACAAATTCAACTAGTTTATGATGATGATGACCTTTTACTATTCTCGGTATTTTTGGTGATTTTGAATGAAATAAAAAAGGCTGGCTTTCAGAATGACTTTTTTTTTGAAGATTTATCGTTTATGTGGTCATGAGAATTTTGAGGAAAAATATCAATGATATTAAGGAATTACTATTATGATAAAAGTATCATCTTTGATTGACATTTATCACCTGAGGGGTCATTCAATTGTGATGTCTAATATTTATGAGAAAGAGGGTCTAAACTCTGTGATACTCCATAAAATAAGGACAGGACCTTCTTGGCTACACCCTTAAAGAAAGGGGTCCAAGTATTTCCAGCTGTCATTTAGAAACAAATTTAAGCAATATCTCAAAAAATTTATTTCAACCTTAAAAGTTTGAATATTTATTCGAAATTGTCAACTTATACCACAAAATGTCCTCAAAATAAACAGTCCAAAATATCAACAATAATTAAAAACCAAAAATCAGTTAAACGATCTATCAAGATGACCATCCAACCATCCTTAAAATCTCATCTCTTACACACAAAGTCATTCATTCTGTTTATCTTCTCGTCGATAAAAATGCATGAGTATCCATAAAAATATGTGAAATATTACAATAAAATAGAATTTTTTTACTCGTTCGAATGGAAAGCAAAATTAGAACCAGTTTTTTTATTTTCATTTGACATCTATGTGTGAAATAAAAGAATCTCCTTTTACTTGTTTATATTAAATCTTGTGGTTTTTCTCTCTCTTCTGAATGGACTTCTTTGATGTCAAAATGCAAAAACTTTTGATGACTTCATTTATCGTCCCTTAAATGCTGACTGAGAAAGTTAACAAAATATTTTCAAGCAACCTCAAATGTATGGGAAAACTTGAACTATTTAAGAGCAAATGAGATTTAATTTAAAATGTAAAAAGTCATCAGTTGACTATTGAATGAAATTTTTAGAAGTTTGACAAGAAATTCCAGAAAATGACATTTGAAAATATCTTGATTCTAATGTTAAGCAAATAGATAAATATTCTACTAGATTCTACAAGACAATTTAATATTCATAGAAAATTGAAGAACCAGATTCTGTGGGATTGTTGATCATTCGGATGTTCTGCTGAAGTTGTCAAATATTTTTGACATTAATTTTTTTAAAATATTTTTAGACGCTTTGTGAATTTTTAATTTCAATAATTTTGATTTACTTTTTGTAGATTTTTTTTCCTTTTTTTTATTTTATTTGTGAAAATATGCAAAATGTTACTTTCTTACAAAATCCATGAAAATACGCTTATTAAGTTAATTTCTGTAGAATTTTGGAATAAATTTTTAACTAAAATTGCTAAATTCCTTTTTTTCTGTGAAAAATGTGTTCTCTTCAGTTCTGGCTATGTTCTTACTAGTTTTATGTTTATCTTTCAAATATTGTTTTGAAGAAAATTCAAAAATGGTATTTTTAACGTTACATAATATCTGAACGACTCTAAGAAGTAACAGGAAATTCTAGAAACTTAGAATTCATTGACAACTTTGTATGTTTCATTAGAAATGCTATGAAGTAGAATAAATTAGAATGCTCTGAAGCTGATTCAGTGAATGTATGGATTTTATTCGTTATCTTTTTTAAAAAATTTATTTTTATCCTTTACTGTTTTGACGTCCATGATGGACCTCTATGGAACAAGAGATTCTACAATGAACTGAATTGCAGATCACTAGAACTATAGCAACAGATGCATATCATTATCTAAAAGACAGACCATTCGACGGTTAATCAAAGTTAAATTCTAAATTGACCTGAAAATTTCAATTATCCTAAAAAATCACAAGCCTTTTAATCTCCCAACTTAAAGTTTTCATTACAACCAGAAAAACAGCAAATTGCCTAAACGAGATATGAATATAAAATCATATCAAACAACGAGCTGAATGCAGTAGAATAGAACAAAACAGAATAGCTGAATTTAAAATAATAAAAACTGCACCAGATGTTTCCTATTGAGTCAGAGCACATAAGCATAAAAAGGAACTTACTCTTTATAATATCTTTTATTACAAATTTTAAATAAACGAGAGGAAAAAAAGGAAAAAAACGAGTTTTATGATGTGTGCAATGCATGTTATTAAAATGTGACGACGACAATGACCTGATCAACCCCATTAATAATTCCTATGCTATATTACATTTTGTAACATTCTTTCTGTTATTGTTATTCCTTTTTTTATTATCGTTCAGGCAAAATGCAAAATTGCATGAAGCGAAAGAGAGCAACAATGGAATTGGATAAAGAAAAGAAAGCCATCGCATACGAATATTTAAAATTCAAATGAGACGAAAATGTGTGAGCACAACAATGGGGTTTATAAGTCGTCAAAATTTATTGCATTCTTTCACCTATTTTTTGTTTGCTGCTTCTTCTTGTTTTCCCATTCTTCTTCTCTTTTTTGCTGCTCGTTCTAAGAAATCATAATATACTCATTATATGTGTCAAGGACACGCGAGAGCTCTCATTTAGTGCAAGATATTTTTGCACAATGTTTTTTTTTTGCATTGTTGTGGTTGAGAGAAAAATTTATTTAATTTCCTTTGAGGAATTAGGGGGATTTTGTCTGGAAGTTGTTGATGGGATTTGTGAATTTTTATTCTTTAGTTTTTGTTCAAAATTTAAAGAAAAGTTGCTCGGTATACTCTATAGGGTTACACTAGTGTATACCCTATGGTATACCATTTTTGTATCCCTAGAGCGTACCACTGGGGTACACCTAAGGTATACCGAACAACCGGCCCCTGGACAAGATGCCAATATTTGAATAACAATTTTCACAGAAATGTCTCCAAATACTTCATAACTTCAAGCTTCAAAGAATCAACATTCCCACAAATTCACTCACAAAGAACCATCCGCAATTGATCCAATTTGACACCTTTTTAATTCCCCTCTTTGACGAGTCGATCAAATTTCCAAAAACATTTTTCAATCAAAATTACTCCAATTTCAATTTATTCTCTTCCTCACTTAACCCAAAGTCAATCAAAAAAAATTATAATAGAATAAAAACTTTTTTGTTGTTCCCTCATCTACCCTTTTTTCCTACCTACAGCTCCACATTAACTGTCACGAAATGAAATTATGAAAAAAGTTCTCATACAATTTATTTTATTTTGTTAATAATCAGCAGTGTCAAACGCACAGCACAGCTGTTCAATATTGCTTGAATTATTTTTTGCTTCGTCTCTTTAGTTTCACGTTTTTTGCTCCTCGTTTAATATATAGGGTGGCCAGAGGAATTTTGAGAAAAAAACGGACATTTTCAAGAAAAAAACGGACATGTCCTAAAAACTAAGAAAATGCAATAGTTATGTAATTAAATAGTATGTTTTTAGCATCAAAAGTTTACAAGGGTTTATTAAATCCCAATAGATGCAAAAAATTCTTATTTTTCGGAAAGAATTTCGAAAGGTACTTATTTAACCGTTAAAAACGGAAAATTCAAATTTTGAATTCGAAAAAATTCGAAGAAAATTTTGTATTACAATCAATAAAATCTTAATTATTCAGTAATAGAACCTTATTTTATGAAAAAAATAACTACAAATCAATGGAATAATTGAAAACAAACCTTCAAATCAATATTAATTTGTAAAGACAAAAAAATTATAAACTGTTTAAGAAAAAAACGGACAAAATCTACTCAAAAACGTACAACGGACAATTGATGAAAAAAACGGACTGTCCGTTGAAAATAGTCACATCTGGTCACCCTATTAATATATAAAAAATTATTTTAAAGTTTATTCAAGCATAAAATATTAGTGAGACATGAAAATCATGTTTACTCTATCGATTATGGAAAAATTGTTTTTCTAGCTTGCTTAAGGATGAGATGAGGATAAGTGACTTGTGTGAAGACTTTTTGAGAGATTTGAGGATGAAATAGAATAAACAACAAATTTTCAAATAAGTGAGAATTTTTAGGAGTTTTTTAAAAACTCTAGAAAAATGAAGAGAATTTTCTGAAACAGGGGATTTGTACCCCAATCCTACTCCCTGGATACGCACCTAGTTTGAGGATTTTTTCAAAATTTCTTTAAATAAATAAATTATTTTCAGTATTTTTTGGACCAAAGGTATAAAAATCTTCACATCCACCAATCTGCACACAAATCCCATCCAAGCGAGAAAATCCCTCGCATATATCTCAAACAGCATAAAAAAGTTTAATCTTTTTCCTATATTTTTTTCTCCAGCTCGTTGACATGCTTATGCTCTGCATAATAATTTTATATTAAAATTTTTCTACATTGGAAAAACTTTTCATGTCTCTCGTTGTGTTCCAGTACTTTTCTCAATTATTACGGAATAAACAATATTCTTCCTTAATACCATGTAGAAATTAGTTTGTCATGTATACGGAAGGAAGGGTTTTATGCATATTAATATTAATTTATGGAAATGAAAATATTGATACTTTTTGTGTGTTTGAGACAAAGATTGTGCTGTAGAGGTTGGAAGGATGAAGTATCAATAGGATGCAGGGATAGGTGTGACTTTTTAAGGATGCAAAGTTCAAGTTTTGAAATATTGAAGTGTTTGGGGTGTACTTGGGGGGTTTGAGGATCAATTTTTGTAATTTTAGGAATGAATGCTCGATGATAAGCATGACAAATGATAATTTTTATCTAGTCTAGGTATGAAGATTAAGCACAAATAAATTGCAGAATTTTTATAGAATTCAAATTAAGGAATTTACAAAAAAAAAATCAATAATCAGAAATAATCTTGTTTTTATCAAATCCACAAATAATCTCAAGTTCAACCTTCAATCCACAAATAATTCCAATCTCCTTAAAACCCACCCTTTTCCTTGAAGTACTTACCTTCTTTTTATCTCTTTGTACTCACATGATATGATGTTAATTGAATGCTGAAATGGATTATCATCAACATACATATTGTTCATTGCTTACTACAAGACACATTCATGAATGAGTGGGTCTTATGAATGAATCAATATTATAAGATTTTAATATCTTTACATCATGCACAGAAATAACTATTTACCTTAGAGTTCATGCAAAAATATTCTCAACACAAAAGAATGAGGGGAAAAAATAACATTCGATTTGCTTTCAAAATGAACTTGATTGATTGTTACAATGCAAATCCATTAAAGAATGATATCATTATAAAATCATGTACAAATTACGTCATTTAGTGTGGAAATAAATAGAATTAAGAAAAAGGTCTCTCGAGCATTTCAAATATCGAACCCCTTTTAAAGAAATAAATTCTTACCTGACTTTTTTCTTCTTCTCTATATTTATTTACAGAATAAGGAACAAATCATGAGTTGCAGTAGTATTAACTGTGAATAGCACAAAGATTATTCAACAAAAACGAGACAGCTTAAATATAGGTAAGTACGTCATGTCTGATCTGTTCCTGTGTTTTATTTCATTTTCTTTAGCACCTTAATGTGATGTTTTGGATGAAATATTTAAGCGACTACTAAAAATAGAATCTCGCCGCTCAAATGATATTGATGTTGATGGAAAAATGGAGGTCTAATGAAAATATATGAGAAATGGGAGATTTTTTCGTGTTGATGCTAGATAATCTGCTAGATGTTGATCAAAAATACTTGAAAATTGTCCAAAAACGTCCAAAAAATTAATTATCTAGACATGACATATCACATATACATTCCAAACTACCTATCCTATCCAAATACACCCCTAGCATCCAAATTCTACACCTCCAAAACTACTCAAACTCACCATCAATCATTTTCAAGTTCGCAAAAGTTCACGTAACAAATTGATGCCTTAATCTTCTTACTTTTGGCGACCACAGTCAGAACAATTTTTGCCACTTTACTCTCACTCCATAAAGCGACGTGAAAAACGCAATTATAATTCCTCAAGTTTCTCAATTCTCTATGCCGATGATAAATGAT
The DNA here is from genome assembly GCA_963573255.1 of Chironomus tentans. Lineage (NCBI taxonomy): Eukaryota > Metazoa > Arthropoda > Insecta > Diptera > Chironomidae > Chironomus > Chironomus tentans. The sequence continues at coordinate 41,896,692 of OY754303.1, forward strand.
GAAAAATTTTCTTATCTTAAATACCAAAAAAGAGACGTTATTAATGATTGTTATAAATGAAAATGAGGATGAGATAGATTCATTTCTCTGTGGGCATCCTATTTATCTATTTTGTCTCATTCCTACGGAGCATATTTGATTTCATGCTGCACAATTCTGCTGGTCAGGAAATGAGGTCTCATTTTCATTATAAAATCACAATGAGATTGGAAAGATGTTAAGCATATGAGAAATGGGGATATTGGGGGGAGGGGGTTAAAAAGTTTGTTCAGATTGATGATACTATGACATTGCTGTCATGAGAGATTTTCATTATTCAGTGATTGAATGAAAATAAATTTCTGTAGATGTGAAGGGATTTTCAGGGAAATTGAGCAGAAAATGCAATTTTTAGGAGGCACAAAGCGCATTTTTAATGGAAATTGAAGCTTTAAAATCAGAAATCTACCATAAAATCATTAACCTTCATCAACTTGCATCCAAACTGCACACAAACTTCAAAACCACTCCAGACAGTCTACCATTTCAATGCTCCCCATTCCCCCACATCCCCTGACAAGCCCCATCTACCTCAAAATTTTCAAAAATGAATGTCTGGACATAAAATCGATAAATCTCTCACACATTGAGTGTCTCTCATGTCTATCGCTCATACATTCATCGTAATTGTGTGGTATTTTGAATAATTTCACTTGAAAATGTTTGCGTGTAGAGCATAAAAGAGGGATAACCGGCTGGAGTTTTAATTACAAAAGTAGCTTCACATTTATATTGAAAATAAATGCAAATTCTTTTCATTCAGGAAAATTTTTGTGGTGGAAAATGTTTATTCATTATCATCAGGAAATGATGATTCTATGGAGATAAAAGAGAGGATTGTAAAGTGGATGATGGCTGGATAAATGTGGGCATTAACATTTTTGATGTGTTTTGAGAAATGAGAACTGGATTGTTGGATCAATTGGAATTTTTAGTGCTTGAAATTTCTTCATTTATGGACACAAACTACCTAACAAACAATAAATTCCAGTCTATAAGCTTCCATCCCCTTGAAAAACTCAGAAAAAAACTTCCATAATGAAAAAGCATCTTCAGCATCGACAAAAACTTTCTCTACAAATAATTTTTATTCACAAGCATCCATTAGAGCAAAAGTGTACTAATGGCACATCAACATCACTTCCACTTAAGAAAAACTTCGTTATAATTATGACGCACCGACATCAGAACTTTTCTTGCTATGAATATACTTTTTTGTTTTAGTTTTAAAGAGGAAGTTGGAGGAGAGAAAATTTAATGAGTTTTTGTATCATTCAGTTGTTGAGCGTGGCTTTACGCACATTTAAGGGGTTATGGTAGTGCTTCTCAAACACTTTTTTGCTCATGGTACTCTAACTGCCATTTCGAAAAATTTGGAACGACGCCTGACGACACATCAGTGTGTCTGTGAAGCTCTCATGTCAAACTAGTGCACTGCGGTACACAGCTTGAATACAACTAGATATTAGGTTAAATTTTTGAATCTTATTTTTCAAGCAACATTGAAACTAATTTCCATTTTAATTAAAACGAAACAATGTCCTCTTCTCTATTGTCCTTACAATTGCATTAAGAGACATACAGTCTTCCATTTGCACAGCTCATCTCACAAATCAAATAAACCGCGCTAAAACCAATCCATTAACTGAGCACTTCTCATATATTTTCCCTGTTCCTATCATCACATTTGCTGTTATTGTCGCTATTAATTCCACAACAGCCGCAGAGAAAAATATCACAAATTTGCATCATATCATCGTCATGTTCATGATATAAGCGACGTAAAGTAAAGCGTAGAGAATTAAATCAGCAGAAAAGGAATTTTGTTTATTGTTTTTTGCCAACGAGCGACAATTTTTCAGCACATCCATATCTCACACATATATATATATATATAGGAAAAATGCAAACATGTTTACTAAATCAATTAAATGTTATGTCATGAAGCTTATCTCAGCAAATTCATTTATGCAGACAGCGACAGTGTAAACATAACGACGCACAGAAATATTCCCATCACCCATTCTCAATTCACTGTTTAAGCTCATTAAAGTTTCACGATATGAATTTTATGTTGACAATGTGCGAAAATGAGCTTTTTTTCTCTGACTTCATCGAATGAGTTTGCAATGTGCTTTTCTAATATGAAAGCTTTTTTGCTCCCCACTTCGAGTTCTCTCATGAAAAGCATGCAGTAACTTTTTTTTTCTCCAAACCCTTCTGCACTGCACATGAGCAGTGAGTTTAATCAATTTTCACAGTTTGTTCTTTTTTTGTTACTCATCTACATCCACATACATGTGACATGTATGAGTCGTGACTGGAAAAGGGAAAATTTGTCGTCATAAAAATAAAAATAATAAAAATTATTATTTATCATAACTCGTCATTTCCATTTGCAATGATATGCAAAGCACATGGCTTTTTTATGACATGAAAAAATATGAGAATTACTGATGTGATTTACAGACATAACAGAAAGTTTTTCATAGTGAGAAGGGTTTTTGGGATGATTGTAAATTTTTTTAATTACGGATGCTTTTGTGATGGATGTTTGGGATCAGCGGGAAATGACAAATGAGATGATTTTTCCATGGGGGTCTATGGTTTTAAAAATTGTAGTCATTTCAGAAAAATCATGAAAATTTTAAAATTTGAATTAAATCATCAAAAGTTATGAATTTCTGATAAGAAGTCGTTTGTAAATTACGTCAAGCAAAAAACGATTTTTTTTTAATTTTCCACAGAGCCTGACAACAAATTCTTCAATCCCCCTAAAGTTTGACATCCACCCCTAATTTACTCTGGATGCTTCCATATCATTAATTTCACTCCAACCTTCCTCTGCAAATTCACATACCCCATATCTGCATAAAATCCAAAAAATTATCATTCCATTCATTTTTAATAAAAAATATATACAGCCAAATAATTTTAATCTCTTCGTCCTCAGACAGAATATTTAAATTCCATTCGAATTTATCATAAATATTAAATGCCATAGCGGACTTTTTATTAATATTCATCGCGAGTTCAATCAGAATAAATCTTCAAAAAATGTACAAGAACTTCCTCTCACTTTATGAATTTTAAAAAAGGAAGCACCTTAGACTCAATTCAAATACTTTTTTATAATCTACTCAGCTTCCGGATAATGAGAAATTCTTGAAGAAATTAAAAGCTGTCACTCTCGTGTCATTTTGTTATAAACTTTTTTTTGTTGAAATTAATTGAAAATGACGATGTTTTTTTTTGTTGTAAAATTGTGAAAGTAACGAGAATCAATTTCCTGTGTAGAAATTTCAATGGTTGTTGAGAGAAGTCACTTGACTGTAGAAAGGTAACAAGGAGGGGCCGCCGGTTTTTTAGTCCTATGTGTCGTACAGGGGCGTATTCAAAATCAAAACCCCTTCCTCGAAAAATTTCTGGATACACCTCTGGTGTCGTTCACAAAACTCACTTTTATAGAGAGCCCATTTTTATTAACCCCATTTTTATTAACCTTTAGGGAAACTAGATCCCTAACTACGCCACTTCTTCTGAGACACAATCAAGGAATTGATGAAGATTTCTAGGTATCAAAATTTAATTTGACTTTTTTTATAAGCAAAAATTCAAATTAAGTATCAAAATCTCTTAATAATAAAAAAATAATTTCCAAAAAAATATGTTTCCCCACTTTTGCTTGCTTTCTTGCCTGAGGTCAAAATTTCATGTTTATCTGAAGTTTTCATATCAATATTCAACTTTTTATGCTAACATAGATATTTGATATGTTCAAAACAGCAATCAGGCTCAGTATTTAAGCATCCTGTCGTATATCATAATATATTTTAGTATCCTGTCGATTTTTCAAAGCCCCCAAGCCTTAGAAACAACAATAAAATATTCAGCCATCGTTCCCAATTTTGCATATCAAAATATCCAACCTACATTTCCTCAAAAAGCTATTTAAAATGTATAAACCGTCTTTAAAGAACTACCAAACATTTCCACCCCACTCTTTAAAGAAATATACATCTTAAGGTATTAAGGAATATGTTCAAAAATCCTCATCACGACATCCACTTCACGATCGTGTGGATATCTTTCAATAAAACATTACTTTCGTCTTTCTACATTCCCCAACATCTTCTTTACTCGTTTAAACATAAAAAAACATTTTCATCCAATTCTTCCGAGCAATAAAAGCGAGAAAATGGCAAGAAGAAAAGCTTCTCAGAGACGTAAAGAAAATTCTCTCAATTATATTTTCTCTCATCGTGAAAATGATGATGCTTTTCGTATATGTTTCTAAATTTTTTTCTGTTCACAAAAAAAAAACATTCCAACAGAGTGTGTCTCTCACTCGCACAAATACACACACGAACGAGTGGAGAAAAAAAATGAAAGATATTTTTGTATTTTCGTGTATATGGCACGAGTTATGAGAACACAGAAAAAAAAGCTTCGAACGACGAAAGGCAAAAAAGGAAAATTTACTATGAAGAGCGGGAAAAATCATTCGAAAAGCACATTTTTCCCCCATATACAATTCAGAGCAGTAAGAAGTAAGGCGGTAAAGAGTGGCAAAAAAAATAAATTTTCGTGAAGAGCAAAAAGAGAAAATTTCGAGTTTGATCGAAAAAGGAAAAACGAAATGAAATTTTAAGGGCTATGAATGCTGTTGTCTGTAGCAAGTTATTGTAAATAAAATTGTGTTGTGGTTTGAACGAAGAAAATTTTTTTTGTGACTAAAACATAAAATCTATCGGAAGTGAACATAACAATGAGTTATCATGCAACGAATCGATCATTTAATCGAATCAAAGGCAATCGTGCAAGAGTGCGACATCAGCTTAATAATCGACCGGGCTTGTTGAATAATGTTTTCCTGTTTCCAACAACAGCACTCAATAATTGTCTACTTAATCCATTTTATGTGGTTAATTTTAATTGCAATAATGTTCTGTTGGACCTAACGAACTTAGTGACATTGCCGATTAATCAAAAATTAAAAACAAATGAGCCACTCTTGACAATAACACCCTTTTTGTGCTTTTTCATACCACCAACACTTCATGCCGGTGTCAATCGAGTGAATATGGATTATTATTGCAGGTATTTATTATAAATCCACTCATATTATGTTATACAGCATGTCATCAAATTTTCATGAATGATTGAAAATTGTTTCTTTATTTTTGGATACAATTCTATTGAACTGGGTGGGTGGGTCTAGTTTTAAATTGCTTGTGAATAATGGATTTGAAGTTGACATCGGTCGTTCTGTAAATTTAATAATGTTATGAAAATAGACAATGAAAGGACATTTTAAAGCAGATGTGGGGGGTGCAAATTGATTTTACTTAAAGATATTTTTAGAAAATTTATGGAACATCAGAAAAGTTCTGTGGTCAAGTCTTGTCTGTCATCTTATTTATAGACTATATCAGACATTGTTGATTTTTGGTGAAAACTTAGGTATTGGAAAACCAGGATAGTTCCATATAAATTAAAAATATTACTACATTCCAATAATTTCTACATCAACAAAACTATCTCCACTACTTATCCACCCACTCTCATATCAATAACAACAATTTTCACACTTGATTGAGTGACGTCAAACAATAATATTGAATATCAAGCTATTAATATTTCTATAGCTATCAATTCAAGCACAACAAAAACAAGAAAAATTTTCTCATTATTTGCTCTTCGTCCTTTCAATGATGACCTTTTGTTCTTCTTTTCAATACCAATAAAGTTTAAAGTTCCAATGGTCGAACGGAGACCTGTGTGTAAAGTGATAACAAAGAATGTCAATGACGATGCTCTCGGAATTCTCTGCAGACAGAAAGGACAAAAAAAACATTTTTGAAAGCTTTCATTTTGTTTTTTCTCGCAAAAAAAATGAAAATTCATTGTCGACAGTATGGTGGTTGCTTGCAGAAAGGTCATATCAACGACGTGTTATGTATGAAATGGAGCTCAACTGGATAGTGATGAAAGCTCATTTATCATGCATGAAATATTTCATCAGCTTTATTATTTCTAGTCTGACTTGATGGAAATGAATAGTTGAGGATTTATTTGCAGTTTTTATGAACTGATTTGTGGGGATTTTGACGGTGGGAATTAATGTGGAAATGAAGGTATTGGTTGTTGGTAATAAAATTGATAAAATATGAAGAATTATGGATAATTTCAATCGTCAAAGTTATGAAATGAATTTTGATGAGAATTTAGCCATAAAACGCTAATGGAACCCCCACCAACCCCCTCGCCTATTCGAATGACTCCATAATCTCCACAGTCACCAAGCAATAAACAAATAAAAACATCAAAAAAAGTCATTCATTAACTCAGTTTCCTTACATAGACCGGTCATTGCCTTATAGCATTTAAGCACATTACGGTGATGATATTGATACAGGATGTATACATGCTATAATTTCATATTATATGTGTGTATTAACTGAACATCCTTTCCCATGAATATAATAGCATTACGTTGTGTACAGCTGTCGTTTCAATTTCATCTTTATGTGAAAGTTTTGCTCATTTATGAGTTTTTTATAGTCAAGATGATGGAGTTTTTGGGAATGGGGGTGTATTTTGAGTTTGACTTTCTATTTATTCTTTCAAGAATTGAATTGAAATTCGGCTCATCAGGCATGAATCCACAAATTTTTCAAAGGAATGGGGAAGACAGAAAATTTTTGAGGACTTTTTTTAAAAAATTGTTTTAATCTCCTAGTAAAATAGGAAAAAATCACATAAAAAGGCGATTATTGTGACTAACTGCCAACCCTGAATCAAATAACTGCAAAATCCTTCATAACTGCGACAATAAAAACTGTCATCATGTTGACTCAACTTGAGAAAAAGTTTTTCTATCCTGCACAAACCTTCCATGGAGCTGTTCATAAATGACGTCCAATGTCCTAAGGGGGAGAGGGGTCTGGCGCTGAAAATTTCTATGGCAATTTTGTAACTTAGGGGGTCTTAAACTCTCATTTTTTACATGACGTCATTTATGAACCCCCAATTCCATTGCAGAAAATAGCAAAAGACACGAATAAGACTAAGAAGCAATCTGGCTAGACAGGATAACAATTTATCGTCAATTGCATTACCAACTATCATTACTATCGCTGTCAATTCTGATGTTAATAGACAATTTAAACGTCGAAAACATCACGTCACATGGAAAATTATAATTTTCACGCGATTAGCTATCAACTGAAGCGTGGTTGTAGAGTTAAAAAAGAAGATGTCGAGGCAAAGTTATCTCAGACGTAAGCATCATGTAAATTATCTCATGGCAACAATAAAAGAAATATTTTTCATTCGCTTATCAAAATGTTTTTATTAAAATGAAACAGCGCTTCTGGCAAATTGTCCAGATGGATTCTCGCTGAGTGATTTGTTTTTGTTGAATAATTAAAAAGTTTTTTTTAATACTTAAATTCGTCGAAATCGGAGCTTCAGGGGATGAAAGTTTGTAAAATATTTTTTTGTTATTTGTTATTACTTCTTAGCGAATTTTGTTGTTTACTTTTGGAAGTTTTCTTTTTGAATCGAAGATTGATAAGGTCAAAGATGGTCAGATTAAGGATTGGAAGCTTATTACATTAATTTTGTAAGTCTTTCAAAATGAAAACATATTTTTTAGAATTTTTAATAATAACTAAATTGAAAATTAAAATTAACGGTCATTTAAAATTCAAATTTTCAGTTTTAAAATTTGAATTTCAAATTACCGTTAACTTCAGTTTTTTAAATTGAACGTTACATTTTAAATTTCTTGAAATCTTTAAATTAACAACTTTATGGAAATTTTGCCATCTCTTCTGAGTATACACAAGTGTTCTTGTTGTTCATACCTCTGGAACCCCAAAAACTTTCCCACCCAAAAGCGTTATTCTTCAAAAAAAATCCCCTAACTTTGTTTCTCATTTTCTCTTCGTCTTATTTTCTCATTATTTTTTTCCTCTTTTTTTCTTTCTTTTGGTTAATAGATTGTAAAGAAAATCGAACGAAAAAAAGAACACTAGACATGCGAAAATATAAGACTCACGACTGTCTAATGGGAAAATCCAATTTGTAAATGATACATCTAAAAATAAATTAAATTGCGCTAAGGGAAAGGAAAATTGAATTTTTATTTCGGTCGGAAAATAAGAAAATTTTCCATAATATTTATTTTATGAATCATAATTATATGCAAAAAAATTTGAAAAATTGAGAAAAAACCAGTCGTGGGAAAAAAATTTTATTTTGAGTCGAAAAATTTTATGATAAGAAATGTGTTTGATGAGTAGAAGCTTAATGGCAGTAGAAGAAAATGAAAACTGCTATGATGAGTTTGCAACGTCGAACCATAATTTTTGATTGAAGAATTTTAAAAATTAAATTTAAGAATTTTCGCATACTTAATTTTTGAATTTTTTAAATGTCAAAAATTACGCCAGTTCTGATGAAAACAAATATTTTATGATCCACGAAAATTAATACTGAAACCCCACTTGAAAATATATTTTAACCTTTAAAAATTCTCACGAATTTCGATTTTTTTCACATAAATTTACCAAACTTTCTTCTTGCCATCAAATTTCAATGCATAATTCCCACTAGACATTCTGATATCATCCTTCATTCAAGAAGTAAAATAAGAAAAAGACGTAAAAAGAAAATTGTTTTTGAAGAAAGAATAATAAAACTTTGTGGTTGATTTTCTTGATTATTTTAACAAAAAAAAAGCTTTAAATTCTTCTTTGTGTTTTTCACTTTTATTCCCTCTTTTATTTATGTTCACAAAGAAGAAGTGAAGGAAAAATGTAATAATAAATTGCAGAACCGAGTACAGAAGAAAAATGCATTTTTCTTTCCTTTTTTATGTTGAAGAACAAATGAGAAAGGAATCTCAGTTTTATGCATGTGAAATGTGAGTGAGTTGAATTTGCATTGTGAGATTGGGGTAGATTCGAAGCGCATAAATTTGAGTTTTTATTTATGTTAATATTATTATTAGTTATTCTGAAATTGTTTTATATTCAAATTTAAGCCCTGGGGCAGGTTGCTTGGTATACCCTAGGGATATACACTAAAGGTATACACTAGAATATCCCCAAGAGTAACCCTAGGTGTATAGCCTAGGGTACAACCTAAGGGTACTCCCAGGGGTATATACTAAAGTGTACACTAGGGTTACCCTAGGCCATACCCCTAGGGTTACCTTTGGGGATACTCTAGTGTATACTTCCTGGGTTATAAATAAAACAAAATCTACAAAATTGAAAAAAATGCTGTTTAACTATACAGAGAGGGTAGCCTTCTCCTAGCTCAATGGATTTTTTCCTTCAATTTGCTTGAGTTTCTTGAACACAACCCAAACCTCCCATAAATTCACAAAAAAATTGATCTCCTCAATGATTTGTGGCTACATAGTGGCATATATATCAGAATTTAGAGTAAATTTAGTTAAGATTAACTCAGAATGTCTCCATTGTTACCACTTTATTCTAATGTTAACATTAAAACTCATATGCAGCCAGACTCTTTAAAAATTCCATCCATTGCATTCATAAATTTTCAACTCATTCTAAACCTCCATACACACAAAAATCACATAACCAGAAAATCTTTACCAAAAAATATGCACTTAAAAAGGTTTGTAGAAGAGAGAGTAAAAAAAGCAAAATTTATGACTGAATAAGAAATATTTTCATGAAACATTCAACATGAAAGAGAGTCGAAAAGGAAGAAAAAGCTTTCGGGTTTTCCCCCCGCAACAAAGACTCACAAAGCAAAATTTTTCCATTTTCTCTCCTTAACTGCAATTTTCATACCAAAAAATACACATTTTTATCGTCGATGAATTCATTCCGAACCTCCGAAGGAGAAAGGAAAACAAAAAGAGGAAAAAAAAACTGTAGATCGCCATCATTTTATCCATAGCGACAGCATAATGAGCAGAGATTTCTTTTCTTTGATTAAATTGCGACGTGATTACTTCTCTCATTCTAAGCTTCACAATCCTATGCCCTCGTGCCATTGAACGGTTGAATATCATCGTTAAAATTAGTTTGAAAGGATTTACAGACAGATTTCATGGAAGTGATTTTATAGTCGAGAGAAGAATAATAGTTAGAAAGAATCTCTGAATGGTTTGTTAATTTACTTCTTGGAAAATTGTTTGTGAGACTGCAATAAGCGCAGAAGTTTATATTCGATGGAGGAATGGGATGAGAATTTAGTTGGATAATGACTTTTGTGTGGGGGAAAATGTGGAGTTTCTGTAGAGATTATGAATGGTTTTGAGGTGGATAATGATAGAGTCTGGGTTGGAGGATTAAAATTGGCTATCTTACGAATTCAAAGCTTCTTAGAGCAATTGTCAATGATCATAGATAGCATAGATTCAGGGACCAGTTTCTCGGATATACCCTTGCCATACAAAAGACAATGTATTGCAATAATTAGAATATACCATAGGGTATACCAAGAAACTGGTCCCAGACACCCCATACCCCCTCAAATGCAGTACTCAAGTCATTAGTTAAATTTTCATTCTGAGGTCTATCAGAGCCAGTAGCGTAGCAAGTGCTCGTGATTATGAGTGTTTAATAAACAGAGGTCCAAATTTGCTTCAGACACTAAACCCCTTTACTCCACAACACTTATCAGAGCACATCCTTTTATGACGTTCGTGCAGGAGTGTGAGTAAACAAAAAAGTTCATTATTGTCGTTAGACAAGGCTGTCACAAGACGTAGAAATTTCCAAAAATTCCCGTCCCATTCATCGTAGTGAGAAAACTTAAATTTCATATAAATTTCAGAACATACTCAACAATTGAGTAAGTCAAGAAAAAAATAATCAATAAATCTCCCGTCCTCTACCTCCATTCCAACCATCCACGACTTACACCTCACATTATCCCATCAATATCATTCCAAACATTTCCACACGCCTTAATTTTTCAAGCCTCAATCTTTGATTCCCTTCGCCCTTCACTGATTTATTACTTAGACTACAAAAGCCTCCATTTACACAATCAATGCGGCTATTAAACAGCTATTTTAATTGGTTAATTAAACAGCAATCAAATGTATTTATCGGTAAGTAATTTTTTTCACTCTCGCTCGCGCTCAGAAGAATTATTTTCAATTAACAGATTTACCTGATTTTTTTTGTATCTGGAGCTAATGTTAATGTTAAAGTTAATGCCGTGTAATGACTCACATATGTGACTTTATGTCTTGATGGAAAATTATTTTTGAGCTGATAATAAAAATATTTTAGCAGTCACGAGAAAGAATTTCAGCAGTAAAAAAATGACAGACTTAATTCGTAACATTATTGACAGAATGTGCCCATTAAAAAATCTCCTACGGTAATCCATTGAGGTCAATTAAAGAAATGAGCGATTATCTCCAATCCAAAGTGCGATTTTCTCATTAATCATGGACATGGAAATTCGATACAATTTTTTTTTTGAAAACACAGTCTGCATATGTATGATACATGACCAAAGTCAATGAATTGCAAGCTCGCAAATAATAAGCAGTGGCATGAAAGATAGCGAGTTCAAGTTAATTAAATTAAATATATGTGATTGCACTTTTTGTCGCCAATTGCCTTTCTCATTTCCTTGCAATTCACATAATTATCATTTACATTGGTGGTCGTCGTCGTACCTTTTAGCTTTATTTATTTTTTTACTTACTTGCCTGCCATATACACTTTATATGTATGAGGCCACGCATCATTGGCACGTAGAAATTCCTTTTAATTTCTGCTTTTATGCATACACAATTCTGACAGTTCTCATTCATCGATGCATCGCACGTTTCTTCATTATTTTGTTTAACTCATGTTATTGCGACATTTCCTGCTTCTCTTCAAACTTTGAATTGCGTGAGCGGTGTGGCTTCTAGACACTCTTTTTCGTTTGTTTTTTGACGTTTTCTTATGGAAATTAAAGTACTAATGAAGAATATTTAAAGATGTTTGTTCTTGATTGGTTTGGGAAGGTTTAGACCTTGGACATGGCAATTGTGATGTTTTCTTAAGGATAATGCAGTACTTGTGTGGAATATTTGGTGATTTGGATGTGATTCAAGAGCTTTTTGTAATTTTCAAATAGAAAAATCAAACTAAAAAAATTCAAAGGTTGCTTTAATTTTTTTGATCAATTTAATTGCAAAAAATAATAAAATAAAATCTTCAACATCCAGTCCACAGTCAGCATCCCATTAAAGCTTTCTCCAACCCAAGTCACCCAAAAAAACAGCCATTATATCTCACTCGATGGTGTAATAATTTCACATTATGATACCGTTAATGTTCCTACAGCTGTCCTGTGTACATTATGTCAAGCGCGAGATTGGAGGATGAAAAAAAAATTGTTATCAGTGAGTGGAAATAATGAGATTGGATGCGCTTTTATTCATTAATTTTATTTTTTCGAGTGAGCGAAATTGGTTTTAATTGTCGGTTTTGTGGGAGTGGATATGAGCTGATTGAAAATGATGGCTGGGTTAAAGATGATGGATCGATGTGGATTTGAGGTTAAAGAGGTGAAAATTTCTGAAAATAAAAATTATTGATGTTGAGATAAAGTCGATGTTGGTGAAATTTTGGGGATATTTGTGGTTTAGTGTGTCGCGCTCGAAAAAGCTTAAGAAATACTGGTTTAAAGTTGAGATGGTTGTCCATAAATCAACAGACCCACCATAATACAATTCACAAGCAATCTCATCAAAAATTTCCGAGAAAAAGTCATTAAAAAATTATTTCACCAGTAAAACCCATTTAATTCCCTCCCAAATCCCCAACAAAAAATGTAAGCCCTAATCTCTTCTAATTAATAACCACAATAATTCCTCTGAACGTCCTACACCGTCCTCATAAAGCACAGCCAACAAAAAACTGCCAATGCGGAAAACAACGAAAAAGAAGCAAAAACTGAACATTATTTTAATTACAGAATATAATGAGAAGAGGCAAAATACATTAATGGAAACGGTCAATGTTATTTTGAGGGTGACAAAACTTCCTCCAGAGGAGAAAAAAAATTATAACAGAAATGGAAATTTGCTGTAGCGACAAGTTTGTGATAGAAAGGAATTTTTACTGTAATGTAATGTAATTAAAATCAACAGATTTTTTTTCATTCTCTCCTTCTTCATCAGGCTACGTTAGGTGATGGAAAATGTGGAGAATGAACAACAAGAGAGAAAAATTTAAATTAGACATTAATGTAGCGATGAAAAAATGTCTTGCGCGTGACATAATGAATAAAATTTTATACAGAGTGAGATGAGAGACACTAAAAAGAATAAAAGAAAGGTTTTAAAAATTCTTTTGTGAAGAATAAAATGATGGGAGAGAATTTAAATTGAATTTATTGATTTTTTGAGATACAATGATGTCGTGACAGGGATAATGGAACATTATGGGTGGATTTACTTTCAACAAATTGAAATTGAAAAGGATTATAGACTTGAAATTTTTTGGGTTGTTATTACTTTTTGATCAAAATTAATTTGAATTTTCCTTAGCAACGAGGTTGTTTGAAGGTATTTGGTGGATTGAGGCTTGCCAGGGGCGTATTCAAGGGGGGTTCGAGGTCAACCCCCACCCCAATTTTTTTAAAATCCAATATAAGTTGAAAACAAAAGGGTCACGATTGAAATAGTCGTCCCCCCTCAAAAAACGGTAATAAATTGAAAAAGCAGTCCCAAAAAAAGAATCCTAGATACACCCATGCTACTTTTTATACCAGAAATTTGACTGTCATAAGCAAATTTTAATAAAAATTGTAAAAAATGAATTGAGAAAAAATTAGAAATTTTTTTTAATTTCCTTCAAAATTCAAATTTTAAAAGTCCGTTAAGAACTTAGCTTGAGAGAAATTTTTTTTTTTTTAACTGAATTAGGTTCAAAATGATATTTTTTTATTTGAAATTTCAATCCTTATAAGCCAGCTGACCCACAAAATTACTCAGCCTTACCTTTTTCCTTTCATTGAGCCTTTATCGATCAGCAAACAAACATTAAGCACACAATTCGTGAAAAATCATCAGATATTATGGATATTATTAAAAAAATTAAATGGTCAATAAAAGATTTTTTTATGAAATTGCGTGAGAAGAGGCTTCATGAAATTAAACGATATCATTTAAATAAATGATGTATTTATCTTAATCGCGTACGCGTCATTTCATCAAGCAGAGCCAATTTTTCATAATGAAAAAAGGCAGCCTGATCAATTTCTCATATTTGTCTTTTTCCATTATTATTAACAACTCTCTACTGCACAAATGAATTCGCATGATTATTTTTTGTTTACGAATTGTGAATATAATTAATGATTCTTATGATATCTTTCTTTTGTGTTGTGTATAATGTCCATAAGCTTATAATGAGAATGAAAAATTTTCCTTTACGAAATCTTTATCTACACTCCCGGTGGCAATAAAAAAGGCATTAATTATTAATTTTTGCATGCATTGCTTCTTATTATTCTGTAAAAATTGATTATCATAAAAAAGAAGGTATGAAATTAAAGGAACTTGAATGAGCAAACAGGTTGGTCGAGTGAGGGTCATTGAAGCGCATTTCTGAGATTATATTTTATTGTGGCATGGACAGACAACAAAATTGCAGATAACATCCCGTTTCCTTTCGCACAATCGCTATAAAGAGATCCACAAACACTGATAATGACCAGCAAAACGTGAAACATGAATTTATTTCTTAAATATGCATAATAAAAGCCACCAAAAGTATAAAAGGAAATTGAACGACATTTTGCGTGTGCAGATTATGAGTTTCCTTAATAAGGCATGGACAAGAAATCTTAGCTGCAAGTAAGTGCAGCCAATAAGTTGCTGAAAATAAATGACAGAATATTTATCATGTACTTATAAAAATAAATCATTAAACAATTTATGTAATGCTAAAGTAAATAGTTATGCAAAAGAAAAGTGAAATAAAAATATCGCGAGAAACGATTTCTTGCTTCAAGAATAAGGTCAGAATATTGTGAATGGCAAGGTCTTGAAGAAGTTGTTGCAGAAAAACAACTCACTCGCTTTCGTAATTTCCATAAATAAAACAAAATATTATTAAAAATAAAAGGCTTCGGCTACAAAGGCAGTCTTAGCAAGTTTTCTTGCATTTTTTGCTTTCAGTTTGTTGTAGATTGTTGTGACTGTTGTTGAGATGGAACTTGACATTTTATAAAATACCTTTAAGAATTTAAAAAATCTTTTATTCAAAGAAAAACTTAACGGTTTTTTGAAATTTGAAAAAAAATCTCCACCTCAAAAAGTTTTTTGTGAATTAAACTATTTAAAGTTGTTTAAAATGTTCATGTAATGACTGAAAGACATGCAAAAAAATGGCACAGATCATACTGCAAAATTTGAAATCAATTCATTGTTCCTTTTAAAAGTTATCAATTATTTTATTTTTTGACCACGTAGTCGGTTAAAAAATTTAACAAAATTACTTAAAACCAACTTTAAAAGCTCAAAACTCCATAAAACAATGCTCTCAATCAATCATTTCTACTGAGCATCTCCCAACTTTGCACCAATTGCAAATTTTACATTTAAAACAGTAATGCAATTGATGTCATAATCATTAACTGCAATCGCTCAACAAAATGCTTTTTAATCGATTACATCATAAGCTGAGTGAGCTTATCAATTTTAATAATGTAAGAAGATCATATTCACAATTAAAATATAATCCAATTCATAAGCCATTTAACGCAATAACAATTCAATGGAATATTTACAATAAAATATATGAAAATCAATAATTTATATTTCATACAAATTCCATCGCTGATATGAAAATGCAAGCAACATTACAACATTTGAGCCATTAATTCCAATCTCACAACATAAAAATATTCTTAATGAAAAGGTTAATTGCAAATTACCATGGCATAGTGCTTACAATTGAACTTGTAAGTTGCACATTGGCACATACAGACACAATGAACACAGAACGCGAAATCCCTCACGATGATATAAGAAAAATGAGCGTTACCGATCGTAAATTGGAGATAATTTGTTTGGTTGTGTTAATTATGCGCGGTATGAAGGAAAAATAAAATATATAAATGCTTTTTTCGCCTCTCTTTTTTTCGATAATAATTTGCTTAACGAAATTTTAATTCCTCGCCTCGTACGTTATAGACATAAAAATTGGTGCAGGGTGTGTTCATGACGTTTTAATGCCATAATGCTAGGGTCGAAGTCGTTAAGAAAAAATTAAAGAATTTTCTTTCATTCTTTAGCGTCTGATGGAATTTTGTTTATTATTTATTATTGGTAATTTAGAAGGGGGGGATTATTTTGATATTAGGGGACAAAATGGGGGGGGGGTCAAAATTTTGTTAGACTTCATATAAAATATTTAGGAGTTTAGACCAGGGGTCGTAGGGTATACCGAGCAACCGTTTCCAGGGGGAAAACCACTTGATGGAAATACTTTACACTCATCCTATTTTGAGCAGACTCATAATATAAGATATTCTGACATCTTTTCCACCAAGAAATATTCAAAAACTCAAAATTATTACACAAAATGTTGTTGGTGGAAAAGAAAATTCTGATGGAAAATGACTTTTTTCCACCAAGTGGTTTCCCCCTGATTTAAAGAAATCTTGATAGCTGGTTGGATGGGAGTAAAAATGTCCATTTTTGCGTTACGAAACATCTAAAACGAACCTAGGAATAATTCTATGGTATTGATATGTGTATCAGAGTATAATGGTGTGTACTTTTGAGCTTTGCATCATCAATTTTGCTAAAGTGCTCCAAAAATGAGCAAAATACAATAAAATACAAAAAAATAAATTCTAAATGCAAAATATGTCCTTAAGTATCAAAAATCTCATTTATTTTCCATTCATGCTGACACCTAGCTTAATGCAATTTTATCAGTTAACTTCCGTTCTATCCTCATCACCCCTGAACAAAAAAAGTCCTCATTTCATTGTGAAAAGCTTCTTATAGTTCACAGACACTCTCAAATTTGTATATGCAAAAATATATAAAAAAGCAAATTTCCTGCACTAACTGATGCTGACTTTCTGCAAATACAATTCGCACTAGAGAGCATACGACAACAGAAAAATGTGCAGAATTAAACAATAATTTAAATTTTTAATATTTATCTGTGACTTGTTTGTTCCTTTCATCCTTGTGCATGTATAGCACTTTTGCTCCATCTCCTACTTTATGAATAAATAAATAACTATTTTCATGTGCATGGCTAGAATATCTGCAAATATTTATATGTCAACCTGTATGAGGGGATCTTTTTTATTGTTGTTGTTGGTGCTCGGGTGAGATTTGAGATTATGAACTTTTGCAAGTTTAATAATAGACCTTATGTAAAAGTTATTTGACAGCACATGATGCTGACTTGTTCTTGTATTGTCTATTGTTGATGGTCGCATTTTTGATCCCCAGATGATGATGTTGAGGATGATTATGGGCTGTAGTATTCCAAACACTTCCAAGAAGGAATTGTGATGAAAATTTATTTTTGTTGTACAATTGCTGAGTTATTTGGAGCTTGTGAAATTGGATGGAAGGTTGAATTTTTTGAAAGATGTTTGAATGATAAGAAGAATTTTTGTTTTCTGTTGCTTGAATTAAAAATGTAGAGCTTTTGGAGCATTTTTGGTATGTAAAGCAAATCAGCTTTGATGGGAATCGAACTTGAACTCGGAATGGTTTGGTGTTCAGTAGTGTTATTTGACCACCTAGGCACCTACCTCAGCTTGGGTATCCATCATATGCATTCGTCCACTTTCCTAACAAGCCCCATGGTCATGCCTATCTATCTTAATTATATTCTATCGCTATGTATACATAAACTTCATACAATTCTACGATTAACTCAAACCATTAACTTTTCAACAAATTCCCAGTCTCTCCAAAAAATTAAACACAACTTTTATTTTTTGTTGTTTTTATTTCCCAAAACCCGTCCATTTTACAGAAATTCCAACAAAACCTCACTCACAAAAACGAGCATGTAACAAGTCAAAAAAATAATATATTTAATTTCCGTAACTTTTCCATTTCTCCTCACATTAAATTCATCCTGTTTACTTATGCACCTCATGATGCAGAGGAGAATATAAAGTATAAAGTTTTGTGTTGGCTCTCGTATGCACACAGCATCACAAACATCATGTACATGATGTGGACATTGTAAGGAACGACAGAAAAAAGTTTGTTAAAAGCTTTTAATTTTTTCTTCTTCTGTCTACATCATGCAATAAAATTTTCTATAGAGACTGAAACTTTTCTCAGTCCTGACGTTAGAAAAAATTGAATTACTGTAAAAAGTGACAAAAAGTCAAAAAGTTGACATGAAAAAGTTGTTTTTTAGCTTGTTTCGCTTCAAGTGACTCAAATGTTCTTGTTAGAATGCATATGAACCATTAAAATCATACCAGCATAGAGCTGCAGACATAACAGAGGAGGAAAAAAATCTTTATGGAGGTATTATAAGCCATTATAACTCTTTCTTTTAAGCCGAGAGCCAATAGTACATTGACACTCAGACCTTCAACCGAAAAAAAATCATTCAATCATGAGGCCATTATCATTTTCCATGCTCTCTATAGTTCTTTAACATCAAGTCCGTTCTTTACACTTTTTCTTTTTCTTTAGCATAGTTTTGAGAGATGATGGAGGATGTTTGAGGTTAGGTTTGACGGTTTTGTGGATATAATTGTTTTTATTTTGTAATCTGCAGATCCGCTGGAAAGTCAGTGACATTTTGCCAACTTTTTTGAGTAGCTATCTCCATAAAATTCTATGTTTGCTGAAAGTTATGTCTCAAAAGCTTTGTGAAGTGGTCAAAAAAAATTTTGAATTCTAAAAAACCGTTAAATTTTTCAAATTATATTTTGACTCTTCTAACTGTCATAATTGACTAATTGCGCTCTTGACACCAACCCAACAGATCACTTAACCAACTTCACTTATTCCTTCATGCTTTATACTTTATTTTTATCCCTCTCGATAGCATTAACATCAGGTCTTAAAGAGATGTTGAGAAAACAATTTCTGCCTGTATTATTATTAACATTATTTCATTCTTTTTCGCATGCTACGGGTACATTGATGCTGAAAGTGGTTCTTAAACAAAAAATACTTTTTCTTCTTGCCTTCTTTGTTTTGTTTCTCTTTCGTCTTCATCACGACTAAAGCCTTTGCAGCTCGCGACATTAGTTTACAAAGAGATATGTTGGAAAGAGCAGAAAACAATGAGAATTTTTTTCTTCATTATTGTCTTCAATTTTCCTCTTCTTGTTTTATTTATAGAGTCTAAAAATATACTGACTTAGCATGTTTGTGAATTGGATGTGGTTGAGTTATAGTTTGTCTAGTGGACTGTCTGATTGGAATTTTTGACAGTCAAAACATTCAGAATCCAAATCATAGACAAAATAGACAGTATATCCATAAATGCGCTCCAACATCACTTAACCATGACCACTTTCAACGACCATTTATGTATACAGTCGCATCAATTTACTTTCTGCACAAACTACTCACTCATGCTTTTGTGTGTCTGCAGTCGTCTCATGTCTTGGAGCTAATGCTGACAGAGAATAAAAAAATGAAATCCTTCTTCATTCTTGTCTTTACTGTACGCTAATGAAAGTCTTTTATATCCGTAATGATGGAAAACAATCAACATAGCACACCCATTCTCTCTGTTTTTTTGTTTTCATTCTATAGAATTCCATATATTGTCACAAGAATTATTAATCAGCACATTTCTTTTTCACTTATTGTTACATTGTTGATGCCATGGAATTTTAACTTAATACCTCAGACTTATGTGGAAGGAAATATTCTTACTCATATATGAATATGGTGCGGTTCGCGTGAATGGATGCAAACGATGAGGGTTTGAAGAATTTTTCATCCTATTGTGGGATATTTTTTTAAATTAAAATTTTTCCACTTGTCATTTCACTTTCTTGTGACATTTTTTTTTCGAGAATGAATTTGCTGTTTTATTGTCTGAATGAAAAATTGTGCAGTTAATTTTTAAATGAACTCGTGTTGATGACATGGCAGAAATTTTTGGAGAGATTATTAATGAGAATTTTTTAAGTTAATTAAGTTGGATGGTGGAAATTAGGAAATTTTTGTAGGGTTTTTGAGGTTATGTCAATCAGTTTGAGGTGGAATTTATGAGTGGATTTAAAATGGTTATTTTGGTATCCAAGTTTGAGGTTCGCTTATATGTAAGCTCAGAATTCACAACTCAACCTCAAATTATGATAAAACGGGTCACTTAAGCTGTAAATCACAGCAATTTATGGAGGTTCAGATGAATTCCACTCAAGATTATATTGAATTTTTATTTTATTTGGGGTCAAACCCTACAGCTTTAGAAAATTTCTTTAATTTGGTATGGTTTTTTAAGAAAAAAGTTCCAACATTCCCCTAAAAATTTCGAAGACCCCCCCCCCCTTACTTCCAAAAATTACCTGTTCATACCACAACAACATCGCTTTCTGCTTCTAGAATTCCACACCATTACAGAACAAACATCCAAAGACGTAGCGGCTAACTCAAAATTCATCTTGAAAGTCACTCAAAATTCTCTATTTACAAAAATATCTTCCCATGACGCAATTGACGTCTTTAAATTTACTTAAAAAATGACACGTTGACACCTCGAGAAAATTTATTCAAATCCCAGCCATAAAGCAGTGAAGAATTAAGAAGTATTCTGTTATTTCCCATTCCTCATTGTTAAAACATTCTTGATCATCTTAGTGATGATGATGAAAATATTTTCTTTTTATGTCTGTAATTGAATTGTTTCAAGTTGAATAAGACACACACAAAAAAATGCCGCATATTATGAATCACAAATGATGAAAGTTATCAACATGATTTCATCAATTATTCTCATTCATGGAGATGAGAATGAATTTTAATGTATAGACTCAGGGATCAAGGCTGATAATTTTTTTGAGGTATTTAAATTTAATATGGAATTCTGATTTTTGTTGACTTTTTAGACTAGGAACTAACAGTTCTGTCTTTATTCTATAAAAATCATATCCCCTAGTATCTAATACAGAATCCGGAAGTTATTTTGTTTGATGAAGATTTTTTTGGCTGCTTTGAGAAAGTTTGGGTCATTGACTGCTTGACTGGAGTAATAAAAAAACTGTTGGGTACAAAATTACAGGCAGCCCAGGCAGCAGGGGAGTAACAAGGGTAGGGAAAATGGAATATATGCCCAGAAAGCCTCTTATATTAAAATTCAATAAATCCTAACTAAAAGAGGGGCACATTTTTAACATTTTTCCCGAGGGCTATGGACCATCGTTACGCACCTGTCAGGCAGACTCAGTCCTCAGTCTATTTAGAGAATGTTCAACTAGATCACATCACCACAAATACCCCTGATAATCTTGACTTATTTTGCCTATAAAATTAGGAAAACATTTATTCTAAATAAAGAGAATTTCATTGGATTCAAGGCTCTTCGTCATTTTCATAATCATCATTGAAATTTTAAATTTCATCGCATTGAGCAGAAATGAGAGAGAGAAAAAAAAATCAAAACACACAGAAAAATTCTTATTTACGTTTTATTTTTTGACAATTGAATATTTTAACGCTTTATAGCATCGTAAGCGCCATTCGAAATACGATAGACGAGAGATATTCTCATCCATTTCTTCTTCTTGCTTAATCAGAGCGACGAAGATTAGAATTTTGTGTGACCTAGAGCAATAAAAATCTCAATGCTAAATGTTATCAAAAAAAATATTGTTTGTTTTTAGAGCCATAAGTTCTGTTTTTCAAATAAAAACTGTTCCACATGGGAATATTTGAATTAATTAATTAATTAAATTTAAATGAGATTAAAGCAGGTGAAATATTTTATTGACCTAAAAAAACTTTTTATTCAATCCAAAAATAACACATAATAACAAAAAATTACTGTTTAATTGCTTCTTTTCTGCTGACGACTGAACTCCACTGCTTCCTCACATTTTACATTGTGCGGATAATCACATGAATTTTTCTCAATATTCCAATGCAAATTGCCTGGACATGTCTGCTCCATAACACTTTTCGATAAGCATGTTAGATATTTTCTGCAGTCGTATGGATGTGGCAAGTGGACGGTCTCGTGTTGGTTGAAATTTGGACAACCCATTTCACGATATTCACGGTAATAAATTTGTGGCGATGCACCCACAAAAGTAGCAATTATGGAAATAATGCAGATATTCACTAACGTTGTAACTGCATTTAATTTAGAGAATGAGAAAGTAAGAGGATTATAGTAAAAATTTTCACAATATAATTTATTAATTCAGCTAACGAAACTTACAACTCATTTTATTCACTTGAAAATATAGAATAATATTGATAATAGATGGAAATGTATTTATACATTTATAAATAAATCTGAATGATTCTCGTGGGGATTGTTTGTCGATTCTGGTACATGAAAAAATTCTGATAATGATTTTTTTGATGATTAATAAGCTAAGTATTGGAATTGAATTGATAGAATATTTTAGTCGATTTTTTTAATTATTCTGTGTAACATCGGAACTTAGTGGGTATCTGGTATGTAGTTCGATTCGAATTTTGTATAAAATGATTTATCTACTTTTCAATACTTAATTTTAGTCGACTGCGAACTCTGGTAACTAGAGTAATCTATCAGTGTACTAGTAAGGTTAATACAGAAATCTGTAACCTCTTCTTTTGAGAGATTGTTTACCAAATTCCCATCAGAGACCGTTATAACAAGGATTCCACATATTGGGGTACCCAGACTGGTTCCGTTTCTTGAAACTCAGTATAAATTGAACACATGTGAAAAACTAATGATTCCTTCAAATTGACTACACTTAATTAACTGTAAATCAAACCATACTTTGAAAAAAGTTAGTATAATCTTACTGAAAAAAGGTACGGGCCATGATTCCATAGATTTGATGATTAAGCCTGAATTGCTGATCATTTTAGGTTTAAAATTCTGTCAAAAATCGAACAGAACTGTTCATCTTTAGATGACTTTAGAACATTGACCTTCATAGGAATAATATAAGAACTTTGACCTTAGTTATCTTCAACATGAGCATCTGTGGTTCTTTTTGACCCAAAGTTCATATGTAATTTCAAGATTTCTTTACTTATCTGGTTACTAGATGCTATGTAGAATTACTGAGCTGAGTAGAATAACTTAATTTTAACTTGCAAGATATTTAATTTAATTCAAGACAAAATCTCAAGTCTCAAACAGATAAAAGTAAAGAACCCCACTCCCTCTCTTCACAATACACAAAATTAATATTAATTTAAGCTTCAAATCAACTTAACATGATCAGCATGTCCATTTACCGAATAATACACGGAAATATTTAACATCAAAGTAACTCTAACTGATGAAATTTAGTCGACATTTAATGAAAAGGTAGTAATTATGTGTTTATGATTTTTATATTTTTTTTGAAAGCACATTCATTGTTGCTCATGTGAGTGATTTTTTTATATTTCTATGAATTGACTAATGCTGCAATTTGTACACATTATTTCCGTCAATAGATTTATTTAGTGAACTTATGACATTGCTCGTTATAGTTGATGTGATTTTTAGAAAAATTATGAGTAATAATAAACGTCGCTTTAGACTTGATGGCCACACAGATGTCAAATTTGTGTCATGGTCGAAAAAATTATTATTATTTTTGCATGTCTTGACGAAAAATGCAACTTTTTTCAATGCATTTAATTCTATTTCACAATAATATAAAAAATGTAAACATAATTTAAGGCCTATGTCAATATCGAATTAAAATTTATTTTATAATTCTTTCACAAAAAAAAGACATTGAATTGAAATCTTGCATAAATAGCATTAAAGCAAGAATATTTTGCAATAAATTTTTAATGCATAAAAATCTGAATTTAAAATTCAATAAAAATGAAAGTTGAAAATTTTATTTCAATGTAACGGTCAACATTATCAATATAAATCAATCAATCAACGTTCAGTCAATGCGGCTGATGAATTTTAAAATTTCGTGGGAGAGATAAAAATTGAATAAAATTGATAAAAAAAATACATAATGTGGATTAAAAAAGAGTGGTTGATAATAAATTCAGGTGTCTCTTTTAAATTCTGAAGGTTATTGGATTGGACAAAGTTGCTACTGACTTTTTGAAATTTATAGAATTACTTTCAGAATTAAATTAATTTTGAGGACATCATATTCCAGATATCAACAACCGATTATCCTTAAAATTACTGCACAACATTTTAAATTAATAAAAAAAATCGTAAAAATCATCAAATTTTCAATAAAAATAATATTGAAATTAAAATACAAATAAAACTCATCAGACAGATAAACTTCCCACATTATTGACTCATCAAAAATTTGTTTAATATCCATAATCTCATCGACCTTCAAAAAGTATCAACAGATTGACAATAAAAAAGCGAAAGCAGTGGCAGAATAAAATTTAAATGATAAAAAAATCAGTGACCAATTTTATAGATTAATCCAGTTTAAAATTAAAAATCTCATAAGCATGTGTAAATAATGAGTATTTTTATTTAATAGCTTCATTTTCATTATCTCTCTTCGTCTCAACCAGGGCTATGGTCTGCTCAATAATCGTTAAAAATTATGAAAACAACCTAAAATTATTCAAATTTAAAAACTTTATTCAAATTTTTTTTATTCATCGATCCATTGAAGGGAAATTTTTTTAATATGCAAATCGTGGATGAAAAAATGAGTAAAACGTGCTTATTATGCAAATACTGAGTAAAAAAGGCTTTATTTACAGCACAATCCTTTTGCTTGCTATTGTTGCTAATGTTTATTTAATGATGCCCACACCTAATGAACCAAACAACCGCATCCGCTTTCCTCCCAATCTTTTCGTACTTTCGTTTTTATCCTGGTTTTTATTCTCTTTGGGTCCGCGAGAATAAAAGTCATGAAAAATTCATTTTATCTTGTTTCTTTTGCTGGTTCTTCAGAGATAGAATTTAATTTCATTTTTTTGTTGCAATGTGGATTGTAGAGTGGAATCTGGATATATTGTTGGATAAGAATGGAAGCTGACAGATAGAATGAATAGAAAAATGTAGGAATTTCTGATCTATTGGTAAACAACCATTACAAATTCTTTAGATTCAGTTAAAGTTGATGATGGTATCTATTATCCGTGAGCAAAGGTATATCCAGGGGGGCTTTAGGGGGTCAAACCACCTATTTTTGAAAGATAATAAGATCCTGATTTGAAATGATATCCGAAAAAATTCAGACCCCCCCAAAAAATACTGAATACATCCCTGTTCATGAGGATGATTGTATCCATCGTCTGGACTCTGGAGGGTGAGCTTTATACTAGGCAACGGTGATCAATAGACATTCCAACTCTGATTTTAATTAAAAAATCATAAAATAAGCTATGACACAGTAAAAAAGTTGTCACAATTATGAGCTCGTTGGCTCATTCATAGAAATCTCCCAGCTTTTCATCCTTTACAAACAAACAAAAGTCGTTCCTCAAGGAAAAATGAATGAATGAATTCATCTTTTCACCTTCAAAGTCATTGAAAATTATGACATAAAATCTAGCACAGAACTTTCTGCAAATGAAAACCTGCAACAAAGACACAATAATAATTATACCACTGTGTTAAGAACCTTTTCTGAAATACGTGTTATATCAAGTTTATGTATCAGTTAATCTGCAAGAAGGAGATGAAAAAAAAATGGAAAGTTTTTCCTGCATGCACAGAGAGGCCTTAAAATTTAGCGCACAGCATCCTCATTCAAGGATGATGGCAACACACCAGAGAGAGAGAGTAAATTACGACAACATAAATTTCATCATTGTAGCAATGTTCCATCCGTAAGAAACGTGATATGTGGTTTAATTTGTCTATTTATCTTGAAGCGTATTCGAGTCTGTGTATACATGTGTGAATAAAATGAATGGAGTAAGGAATTATAAAACACACATTTATTCTACCTCAATTTTTTTATTTTATTTTCTTCATTTTCCCTCGTTCGGAAGGGAAGCAAACTCTGTGATATATTGTTGAATGTTTTATACACGCCATTTAACTTTGGGGTTTTATTCATCCTACACACATACTCATGACTCACACCTAATGTCAGGAAAAATTTGTATTTTATGAGTCTTCAAAAACTTTCTTTTAAGCTTCATTCTCGTTTATCTTGACACTTTAAGTTGGCTTGACGATAGTTAATGGGAAAAGATTGGATGTATGTGGGTTTTTGTGATGGAAACGCATTTTTGTGATTCCTGTTTTTAGAAGCTTGAAAATAATCAAATGTCCAAATATACAGGCATAAATACCTTCATTTCTAATCTTTTCTCCCAGGATCATGCCAAAAATAAAGAATTTTGAAACTAATTAATTTTTCAGAGATCTTCACAACAAAATTTCAGCCTCAAACCCCAAAACATGTCAATCTCAATATCAAGCTACATGACTAGCAGTTTCCTCTTCAAATCGAGTTCATTTCCGCTTCAGATCTCAGCAAATTTCGAAATCCCTTAATCTTGTTTCATCTTCATCATACATTCTCATCCATTCCTCAAATTCCCAGGAGCTCAATCTGCCTAACAAGCCTGTAGACGATTGGATTAGCAGAAATCCAAACAACTTACAGCCAAAGCATAAATAGCAACAACAATTTGTATCATTTTGTGTAGAATAAAACTAAAATTGCCTATGAGCTTTTTCCTCCTACTTCCATAAATTTTCCCGCATAAAACTTTAATCATTCTGATGTTTTAAACATTTTCGAAAGTTTAAAGTTCAAACATCACGTGTGTTTTTCGTATAGATTAGCATTAAATTCTTACCTTTTTGCCATTTCATTCCTATCCGTTGTGAATCTTTTATTCTTGAATTTTTATTCCTTTTTATGA
Source organism: Chironomus tentans (assembly GCA_963573255.1). Taxonomy (NCBI): domain Eukaryota; kingdom Metazoa; phylum Arthropoda; class Insecta; order Diptera; family Chironomidae; genus Chironomus; species Chironomus tentans. The sequence goes on from OY754303.1 coordinate 41,923,744, forward strand.
AAATAAAAGAACCATTTATTTGGTAAAGGATCCCTTTTTAAGGTCTAGATGGGTAGATAGAACATATGCTGTGATGATATTGTCTTTTATAAAGGCATCCTTTTATTTGTGAGCACATAAAAATGTATGAAACTCATCTTTCAATTCTATTGATCTTAAATTGGAAATAATTTGGAAGGTAGATGGATAAATGATGGGATGGATGTGCAGTTAAGGTGACAATCGAGACTTTTTTGGTTCGTGCTGACATTCTTGAAAGTTTTGCTTAGAATTATCAAAAAATTCAAGTATTTAGCCATCAACTTCAAAGGCACCTAAAAGAACCTTAACTTTTCACAAATAACATCAATCCAGAAAGCTAAATACCTCCAAAATCCACCTTTCAAACAAAAGGCTCATCCAAGATTTATTTGACGTCATTTCCCAAAGACACCTCAAAGCACAAACAATTTTTCTTCGCTTCCATTTCTTTTTTTTTCATCATCGATGACAAAACGAGATAGGAATTTTTAATTTTTCACAATTCTCATTTCTTTTGTCTTTCGATTTGAGGCTCACTTTTGCCTCTTTTTTCTCCTAAAAGGACAGAAATTCAGTGCAACATTGTAAATGTCTACCTTTGTCAAAATGAAATCCCACTCGACTGATGTGATTTTTTTGCCTCTTTTTTCTTTCTGTATTTCGTCTTTGAACATTACCTTTAGTGGATATAAAAAAGGGTTAACAATCTTTCGAGTTTGCTTTATTTAAACTTAGAATTTTAAACATTATTCTCGATTTTTGTGAATGTCTTTTGTACCTTGTTCTTTTGGTGTGGTACTGTTGGGTGTGTAGACGCATTGCTGGATAAGTCTTAATTGTGAATTTATGTTTAAAAATAAGCAAATTTTAAGATTAAAAAATTGAAATATAATAAAATCTAGTTGTTTTGTAAAAATCGGTTAGGCTTCAATCTTAATTTTGTGACAAAAATTAGAAGATTTTCCTAAATCTTTGATATCCATGAAGATTTTGCCATCTTTTTCTTCACAACTTAATCAAGATAAGTGAAAGTTTCCAATGTTACAATGTTTAAATTCTTAAAAAACTTTTTGAGGTGGAAAAATTAATTTTAGCCGCCATCTTTGATTTTTTAAAAGCAAAATAGAAGAAAATTTAAATTGGACTTTTATTACTATTAGATTAGTTTTATTACTAACAATGATAAAATTTTTGACTTTTAAACTGTAAATATTTTAAAAAGTTTGAAAATTTAGTAAAATTCTTTTCAAAATGCTTGCATTTTCATCAAAAAATCACTTCCAAATGTAAATACACAAAACATCAACGAATTCTGATTCTAACTTTACAAAAGAAACATAAAAGCATGAAATAATAAACAATGAAGTTCTTTTCATCCAAAATTATAAAAAGACTAACTTACCATTTTTCGAGTAAAAAAGCAATTTTATTTCCATATTTGACTTAACAACGAAAAATATCATATTTGCCTTACAAACATCGTAATTTCCAATATTGCATGTCAAAGTAGATACCGAAAATTAAATGAACGCGTGCACACGTTAGAAAGGAAGGAAAAAGGGAAAAATGATTTTTTATTGCTTTTTGGATACAAATTTGTAGGAAGTAAAAACCTGAATGGAAAAATAAGGCTTTAGTTATTCCCACGAGGAACATTCTCTTCTCTTTTTATAATCAAATATCGATTTTCTATTGGTCGTGAACTTTTTCAGGTTCTTGGAACAGTATATTAACTATAGAATTTCTGACATAAATGAAATGTGTTTGAATTACTTAACGACGTGAATTTTTATTTTTAGTTCTGGGTATTTATATTTGAATTATGAAATGGAATTGTGTTGAAGTAGAATTTTTGTGATGTAATTAGTGTGGTATTTTGTGTATTTTAAGACGTTTAGAAGCAATAGCTCAAATGGATCGATGGAAAATGGTTTAATCCTTTGGTACCTGATTATTCTGACTCCTGAAACAGTAGGATGTGCATGGGTTCAAAACTTAGATGTGCAACTTTTCGACTTTTCAAGTCATATTTTGATATAAACACCACCTTACTACCTCCTTTTGTAGGTCCAGACAGCAATTAAGTTAAAGAAATACTTCAAACTCCATTTTTAGCTGTATGGTATAATATGCTGGATAAAATGTGTCTGGATTCGTAATTGACACGAGAAAAAAGTGCCCGTTTGGAATTGTCATTAAGTCTAGTATTCCTTTCTTATAGGAATGCCCACAAAAATTCTCAAATCTGTTTTAAATTTTCTCAAATCTCAAAGACAATCCAACGAATCATTCTGTAACTCCCAAGCATCTACTGTATCTATTGAGCATATCTCATGTTTCTAAATTTAACACTCAATAACTCGATATTGCTGCTTAAATAACCGAAGATAATATCCATATTAGCAGTATCTACTTGATACAATCTCACAATATTGCATATAAATAAATATAAAGTCAGTAAAGTGAGAAGCTGAAGAAATTGTCTGCAAATATACAAAAAATTATTCGAATGAAAATTGATGCTGTCGTGTTTATATGAATTTATTTAGAATTGTAAATATCATTGCGCATATCTATACAGAATTATTGTATATAAATAGGATTCTTGGAATGATTTGTTGTAAATACGCAAGTGTTGACTTAATTTGACGTCAAATTAATGAGAATTTCAAAAATTGTCATAGTTTTACTGACACAAATCCGTCAACTTGAATTATCACTTATATCCAATGAAAATTCATCAAAAAATTTCTTAACTACAAAATTAAAGAATTTAATAGCCATATCTTAAACATCAGAACGTATTACGAAACCCGAGCAAAATAAATAATCGCAATAATCATGAAAAGTTCTTTGACTTTCAATTCAATGTTAATTCCGCTTCTCATTTTTTCTCCGCTCTTTAAGAATTTTTTTCTTTTCTTATTTTACAAAAAAAAAGTTTAGGAAAAAAATCCATTTTAATTCAATTGTTATACGGTTTTTTGGGCATAGTCGAGTGCGATTGAGAGAGTGAATAAGAAGTTTCCAACCATTGTTTTCCGTTTAAACAATTTTAACATGAACAGAGAACTGAAAAAACAATTGAAATTTATTCTTATAAAGACTTTTTTGTATCAGCTTTTGATCTCTGTTGTTCTACTCAAAAATGTGTGACAACAGCCAGTAGTGCTTGTAGTTGTAGCATTAACAATTGTTTACTTAATGGTAGCCTGATTTGGAAGGTCATTTGAATGGGTTATCATTCAAAATTCGTTAAAAATTCAAATTTCCAAAATTCATTGAGAATTCAAATTTAAAAAGTTCGTTAAAAATTCAAATTTAAAAATTCGTTAAAATTCAAATTATAAAAGTTCGTTAAAATTCAAATTTTAAAAAACCGTTAAAAACGGACAAATCTTCTGGCTTTTCACAACTTAAAAATTCCCCAAAAATATTTTAACAACGCACACACCTAACTCAATTCAACCAGTAAACAACCTGCACGATTTTCTTGTTAAAATTCGTAAATCACACACCTCACAAAAAAATTTCCTTATAGATACTTCCAAAAACAGTATAACTTTCAATCGACATTCAAGAACCACCAAATCATGACCCAACCAAACATATAATTAACATCTACACTTGCGTTTTGTATGTTGATTCTAATATGTGAATATAAAAGAGCAGAGCATTAATTAATGAGATTTTTATTCCCATGCGTTCTCTCATTTGATGAATTAACTAACGATCCTTTAATTAGCTTATTCAAGACTTCCCTCTAACTAAGAATTAATTGCTGCAAACTTTAAATTAATGTGCCACAGAGTTCTATGTTCATATTGTCACAAAAGTTTGTATTCTCGGATTTCAATGCGAATACAAAAACTTTATTCCGTCTCATAAAAAAATGCTTCTCTTTGCCATTTATGGATGGTGGCACATTAATTGATTTAATTACCAATGAATGAATTAATTCAGGCTTTTTTGACATTTCAATTATATACCAGAAATGGAAATAATTCACAATTATAATGTGTCTATTGAAAATACTGCAATGTGAATAAGTAAATGGAAGTTAAAGGAGATGGGTGGTTGTGGGTTTTAAGACGCATAATTTGAAAATACAGGATTAAACATCTAGTTGAATTTGACTTTTTATTGATTTTTTTATTTTTAACGAACTCAAATTTTAACGAATTTTTGAATTTTAAATTTTCAACAAAATTTTTAACGGACTTTCTGAATTTGAATTTCCAACGAACTCTTAAAATTTGAATATTCATGTTTGAATTTGAATCTCAAACGAACGTTACGAATTTTTTCCTTTTGAGAAGAATTCTTAAACGATTTTAATTGCTCACAACTAGGAAATATCACAAAATCCGAAATTAACCAGTAAAATAATTCTTAATAAAATTCCCAAAAAAATCACCAGACAAACTCCTAAATGACTTTACAATTTGTTCACAAAAATCGAGCAAACAAAAGATCAAAACAGCATTTTATCATCAAATATTGTAATGTAAATAATTTATCGCCTATTTATCTATTTACACAAGCAAAAAAAGCAAAGAAAATTCCCATTCATATATCCATTTTAAAACAAACATTAAACAAGAAATTTATTCATTATAAAATTTTATTTTATTATAATAATATGAATAATGAAAAATTAAAATCATTGCTTACCCTTGAACTAAATTCAAAGGAACGTAAGATTGAGTGAAAAATAAAATTCCTTATACGAGAAAAATTATTTATATTTTTTTTTCTCAGGTAACAGTATAGGCAAATTAATTCAGAACGACATGTAGAGTGAGAGAAATAAATTCAGTTTTATATAATTTTTATGTGTTTTTAATGCCTCTTTGTTGCTCTTTATAGCTTGCAAGTTAATTGAAACGAGAAAGAAAAAATTCTCATGCATGTAAAGTAAATTTTTCATATATGTGAGTAAAAGAGAATTTTTGTCTTTAGGGGGTCATAAGAATGCAGTGACTGTGGGTCTTCAACGCATATGGGAATGTGAAACATAAAACGCAGTATTGTGAGTTAATAAATCAATAAAAAGTCATTTCCATAAGGCATTTAGTGCCTCTTGTATTCGAATGATGAGACATTGAAATGCTTCGAGACGAGCCCTTGTTCAAAAACTACAAGAGACTTCCTCTATGATTTTTTTCTTCTTCTTTTCTTCATCTTTTCAACTTAATGCATTAAGGCTGCCTCTTAAAAAATTTATTTTTCTTCTCTCTTGTGCATTAAAAATATTTCAGAGACCTTTCTTTATTCTCCGTCGAATTCATCAATTAAAAAAAGGGACTTGAGAAATCAAAGAAAGAATTTTTTGATATAAAACCCTTGACTATAGAAAAAAATGGAATTTTTTTAGTCGATCCACAAAGTATATAAAAGGAAAGAGACTTTTTTGTGCTCAAATTGAATGCATCCAAAAAGAAAACCAGTCATGGAACCAGCTGTTTGTCGTCTCGTCTAAGGTTTTTATATTTCTTTCTCGATTCTCTCTTTGTCCTCACTTGAAGTGCATATTTTTAGATATGAAAAAGTATAATGTTCTGTTTTTGGAGCTAATTCAAGAATGAAATTTAATCAGAAAAGTGAATGAAGACTATTAAATTTAATTATGGATGAGTAAAATGAGTAATTTCTATGCGGGAATGGAAGGGGAACTAAGAGTGTTGGATACTAAATTTTAAGCGAATTTAGCAAAATGCAACAAGTTTTTGTTCATTTATCAAATTCAGTTATTTTTACTGAATTCAGAAAATTCGATCATTTTTGCTGAATTCAGCAAATTCAATATCTTTTGCTCAATTCAGCAAATCCAGTATTTTTTGCTGAGTTCAGCTAATTTAGTCATTTTTGCTGAATTCAGCTAATTTAGTCATTTTTGGTGAATTCAGCAACTTAAAATAAATAAGTTTGATTTAGAAATTTCAGTTCAATTCAGCCTAAATCAGACATTTTAGCTAAATTCGGCAGATATTTTTTGATTCAACTAATTCAGCTGATATCAACAAACACACTTGAATTCATTAAGTTGACTCAAACCAGAAATAAAGTTATTACTAAAACCATTCAACTCTCCTTAAATGCTACTTCGTCCATAAGAAGCCATATACTTTAAACTGAAGAAATTTTCATTCATAATTCGATCAAATCTTAAGCAGAAAAGGTTTAGAATGCCCTCAGAAGTAGAATTTACATTTAAGAACATAAATTTTCCACTCAAAAATCAAAATATACAAAATAAGAAATGTGAACAGATTCTTCCAACATTGCGTCAGCATGGGAGATTCACTGAATTGTAACGACGACAGTAGCAAAAGAATTCTTTGAGTTTCACATTTTTTTTCTATTTCAATTGCTCAACAACCTCTCTCGACCCCATGTTTAAAATGCTGGAACATTTGATTCCCATTCTATATTATTTCGCTTCTGCTGTTGTTTTTTATATCGGTTAGAATCATTCTTCCACACGATGAAGATATTGCTGCTTCAAAAAATACTTGTGAATGTGTATTGTGTGTGAAAGAAGGCAAATATCCGCTACAAGCAATAGCTTCAGTTCACAAAGCCGGTCTTGAGTTACATAGTGCAGAAAATTAAATTCCAGAGAGAATGGGAGAGGAACAACAGCAGCAGTAGCTCAGGTGTGATGGGAATATGAGACATTTTGATGTGAACTTATTTAGTTTTTTTAAACATAAAAAAGGTGTTGAATTGCTTAAAAAGGTCTACGGATATTTTCATTAGCACATTTTTCTGGATGTGAAGATTGGATTGAGACTTTTGTGGATTTGTCTGCTTAGGTATTGAATTTTTTACAAAATTTTTTGATTTATTTAGCACAATTAAACTGGAAATGCTAGAAGTCAACTGAAATTGCTACAATTCAGTTATTTTCAATACAATTCAGCTCTTTTAACTACAATTCAGCTCTATTCAGTTCAATTCAGCTCTGTTTAGTTCAATTCAGATCTTTTGAGTTCAATTCAGCTCTTTTGAGTTCAATTCAGCTCTGTTCAGAACAATTCAACTCTTTTCAGTTCAATTCAGCTCTGTTCAGTTCAATTCAGATCTTTTGAGTTCAATTCAGCTCTTTTGAGTTCAATTCAGCTCTGTTCAGAACAATTCAACTCTTTTCAGTTCAATTCAGCTCTGTTCAGTTCAACTCAGCTATGTTCAGTTCAATTCAGCTCTATTCAGTATAATTCAGCTCTATTAAGATAAATCCTTAAGGCTAGAATATTTTTCTCCCAATTACAAAGTAAATTAAGCAGTTTCAAAACATTTGACAAACCAAAACAGAATCAACTCTCATTACTTTGCATAAATTTGAATAAACCTTCATGCAACATATTCAGTAGATTGACTATTTCCTACAATTGCGAAAAATTCCATAACAAATGCGCCTTAATCATTGATTTAATCAGCAAATCTCTAAATATATATACAATGTTATTGAGTTTATTTCTCTCATTTAAAATGCCATCAGTTGGTGCTGTTTTGATTTCCTAACCTCAGCAAAATAAATCGACAAGAATAAAATTGAGGCAGAAAAAATGAAAAACTTTTTTATATGATTGTCGATTCCCTTACAGAATATTGTATTTTTTTGCAAACAATAATAAAATCATCACAAAAGACGATGAAAAAGAAGAAAAAGAATGAGGAGATTTACGACCTTCATCGCATTAATTGATCCAATATAATAAATTATTGTATGCCATTTTTATGTTTTGCGATAACTATCGATTTCAGTAATCAGTTTTGCTGTATTTTTCTGTTCCTTTATAACAAAATATATATAAAAATGCCAATGAGAATGGTTATATGTAAGCAGAATCAGAAGTGCTATTAATTCAGCATCAATATTCTCACTTCGTATTATGTGTTTTTTTTTCGGATAAATGCCACTTCAGCATCGGCCCCCAGATTGAGGAATGAGAATAAAAATAATGAAATCGAATATGAGTAAGTCTCCGTCCCTAAAGTTCATTGAAGCCATAAAAAAATGTGTGCTGATGAATTATGTTAAATTTATGATAAACATATTTAATATCGAAAATATATGCAGGATCTCATTCTTTGGTATATGGTGATAGTGCTGAATAATTTATGTGTACTTGTACCTGAATAATTAATGTGATGAAAAACTGGGAATAATTTTCTTTTTGTATTTTTAAGGACGACTTTTTTTCTTGTTTCAACGACTTTTGTGTTAATAAATTTTAGCTTCATTACTTTTATGCAAATTAGTCATTGAGTCGATTGCAATGAAATGAAATGAGATTATCGAATATAAGTTAAGCTGAGAGTAAATGGATATGTTTATTTTTAATCAAGCTGAGCGTTCTTGAATAAGATTAGTTTAGACAATGCTGAAAACTACTGGATAAGTTTAGTTTAAACAAAGCTGAGCGCTACTGGACATGTTTAGTTCAAACCAATCGTTCAAACAACCGAGTTTAGTTTAGATACTGGATAAGTTTAGTTTAAGCAAGGCTGAGCGTTATTGGACATGTTAAGTTCAAGTCAAGCTGAGCGTAAATGGATAAGTTTAGTTCAAGTAATGCTAAACGTTACTGGACTCATTTAGTTCAACTCAACTTGAACATTATTAAATAAGTTTAGTTCAAGTCTGTTCAAGTCAAACTGAACGTTCCTAGACAAAATTAATTCGAATCAATCTCATTGTAACTAGAATCAATTTGTTCAACTCAAGACTTTATTACTAAATTTGGCAATCATGCTAAAATAACGATCGAAACCTTATTTCATGAATATCGAAAAAAATTATCATAAATTTCCAATTACTCGATAAGAATTTTCCAAGAAGGAATATAAAATTCATACCTAAGGCACCAACAATATTAACAATCCTGCATAATTTTAGCAACAACCTCAACCCAGTAACGAAATTAAAGTCGTTCACGTGACTTAAAAGAAAATTTTCTTACATCAAAATATCAAATGTGGAATCAGCAATTTAACTTTCGTGTTCATGTTGCTAACTTCCTAACGTGCTGACGTCAATGCATTTCAAAATTAATGTCATCAGCTTGTTTGTAAAGGTTCAGAAAGTTCAGATATTAAAAAATCAGGCAAGAAATAATTTGCTTTGTTGTTGCTGTTGAAAAACTCTAAGGTTTCACCTTAAATGAAACCTTTTTCATCTCTTTCCTCCTTCTGCTACTGCATACTGCCTCATAACTTCTTCTGTTCATGAAAAACTTTCAAAAATGTGTGTATGAATTTGTTTGTTATGAAATCTTTCCTCACACTTCATTTTTGTGAGACATTTCAGATGCTGAAAGGTCAGGAAATTTTCTTCTTCTTGTTATTGGATATTTTGTAATTTGATGAAATGTTACATACGTCATAGAATGTAGTCGTAATCAAATAAAAGTCAGAAAAAGTTTTTTTCTTGTAAAATAAAGTTATGAACAAATTTTTGGGCTACATCTTATAAAACATTAAAGTAAGCTGTACTTTGCAAATTAATTTGATTTAGTTCAGAATTTTTCCATTCAAATAGGGTAAAAAATGTTAATTTTGGTCATTTTTACACTTGAAAACTTTGAAGGCTTTGTACTCTTCACTGATTCATTTGATCTTGCTTGAAAATATATCAAAATGTCACAATTTGTGGATATTTTCACTCCAGAAAAAATCAGAATCCACAAACGTGTCGTATCCAAGATATATCCATTTCAAAGAAAAATGTATTTTTTGGTCAAAAAATGTATTTTTTGGTCACAAAAAATGTTAAAATTGGTACTTTTTTTTCCGAAGTGAGCATTGAAATTTTTTGTCAACAAACAATTTTTAAAAAGTTTTATGGATGATTTCAAGCCTTTATCTTGCAGCTATGTCAAAATCCTTTATTTCATGTAATACTTAGACCCAAACCTCCAAATCCTCATCAAAAAGTTTCAAATTTTTTAATACTTTTGATCATTACAAAATGACCAAAAAATACATTTTTTTTGACCAAAAAATACATTTGAAAATGGGTCATTTTGTTTCCAAGTTTTTGAAGCCATGCTTTATTTTTTTAAGAAAGTTGGTATGAGCATCGATCGAAGAAATTAAGAGCTTTCTTTCTGCATACTCATTATGTTATGAAAATTATCTGCTTTAGCACAAATAACAAAACCAAAAAAGTACCAAATTTTGAATTTTTTCACATTTTTTTGTTTTCAAGATTTCAAGTCACAGGATGGCTTAAAATTCAAAAACTCAAAAACGTATCCTTATTTTTTGCTCCTCTTCAAATCTTGTGAACAAATGTGGTACCTAAAATGCTTAGTGTCCATTTTAGAAAATGACCAAAAAATACATTGACCAAAATTAACATTTTTTACCCTATCCATTGTGTTTTCGTGTTATTGATATTTTCCGTGAATATTTGATAATGGCTTGAAGGGAAGTTTTGTTCAGGTTTTTGGATTGGAATTTTTGGTCTTGTGGGATGGATGGATAAGAATAAATTATGATAAGGTGATTCAAAATATTTGTTGAGTTCAGTAATTTGAAAAATTATTACTCAAAATATTTACTAAATTTGAATTCAGCTCAACTTTTGCTCAGCCGTGCTGAATTCAGCTAAATTTAATTCAGCAAAATAAATTCAGCTCAATTTTATTCAAAAAACTTGAATTAAAGCTCAATTTTACTCAGCAGTGCTGAATTCAACTCAATTTTACTCAGAAAAGCTGAATACAGCTCAACTTTTATTCAGTGAAGCAGAATTCAGCTCATTTTTACGGACCAGTGCTGCATTCAGCTATATTTCACTCAGCAAAGCAAAATCAATACCTAATTCAAAACAACAAAGCCTAACCACCAGAATATTCAACTTATTCTCACCTAAAAGTCAAACATACTCCACAGTTCATCCATCCATTCTCACACTCAAATGAGCATATTGACAATCTTAATGAGAAATAAACACAACAACTGCAATCGTCCATACTAAATGCATAATTTAGAAAAGCAAGAATACAGCACCAGTGATGATTAACGAAACCAATATTTGTCCAATTAAGTCTTTCCCTCTCGTATTTACTGTGTACATTTTTGAATAATTCTCCTCTTACATCTTAGTACTGCTGTTGCTGATGCTGCCAACAACAGCAGTCTTATTCTTTAAAGATAAATTGTGTACAATAAAAATAAATTTTCGAAAGGAACATTTTTAAGAATTATGAAAAATGAGACTTTAAATAACAGCACTCAAGTGAGAGATCGTCTATTATGCATGAGAATGTTCATGATGCCTTTTAAAGAAGTGTAAAAGGGAAACATACACATAGAATTCATTTAACGTTAATGATGTTTTTCATCTTCAAACTCTAAGACTTCTCTCGTCGGGGAGAAAGAACGTAAACGAGAAATTAGGATGCCTCTTTAATGCACCTTTCCCGAAGCACACAAAAAATTAGAAATGGTTTATTTGAGATGAAATTAAAGAACGAGTTATTCGACGACTTCTTAAGGAAAGGGATGTAAGTTGTTCTTACATGTTTTGTAGCTTTTAAAGAGAAGATAAATGAAAATTGATGTAAATTAATCAAAATGTGAGTTTACGAGATACGAAGCATTAAGAATGTTCTTCGTTCTGCTGTGTATTCTTGTTTTTAAGTTGCAGTGGATGGGTTGTAAGTTATGATAGAGTTAAGTATCTATTTAGCGCATATTCTTGCACTGTCCATTCAATTTTAGATAAAAACTACATTTTAAATTCCCTAAAATTATATAAAATCATGGAAATTGGAATTTGAACCCAAAAAATACATTTCATAATGTACCGAGTATTCTAACCCAAGTAGAAGACAAAACTACATCTCCAAACCACACTTAATCAGCTAAAAAAATTCTCATTAAAATAAATCATTCTCCAGCAAATGAGACGATCAAGGAAGCTGGAACGAAAAAGTTTTCATTTAAATTGCTAAAAATCACTCAACCTGAAGTAACAGTTTGTGTTCTGCATGCACAGCTGAGATGATGTCTCATCAAATTCTCAACCACAAATCATTATAATTTCTCTGCCTTATTTCTGCACATACAACACATGCTCCCAGGCGATGCTTAGGAACAGAATGAAATTTTTTGTCTAGGCATCAATCAAGATCATATGACTTAATTCAATTGTTTTATGTGTGCAGTAAAAAGCAGAAGGAATTTTCTCTTTTTTCTGTTGTTATTCTACATGATTCTTACATTTGGGCAAACGATTTCTTTACAGAAAATTTATGAGCCGTAAAAATTGGATGCAACCATAAAAAACTTTCTCATTCTTTGTGGAATACGAATAAGAACTGCTAGGGCTTAACAATATTCTCTTTTTGAAACGGAAAAATTACTTTTTTTTGGCTGATGAAAAACTCGCTTCTGAACCCTTCTCGCTTCCATCAACAGAAAATATAGATTTTTTTTTCTTATTTATATGTTTTGTGCATTTTGTACGTGGAGAAATTACTGATGATGTGCAGTTTTAGTGGATGGATTGGGTCAGGAATATGTAATTTATGGTTTGGTTTAACATTTGAAGTGTAATCGTCATAAATTTGTGTATGTTTTGTAAAATATTGGCATTATTTATGTTGAGTAATAAAAGAGGTGAAGGTTAGAACAATTTATGGACCAAAATTCATGGATGAGGAGTAAGTCAAGGCAAAAAATTTAAGAAAATCCGTTAAAATTTAAAATAAACTCCATCCTTGTTGCACTCGGAAGATTTAAATTTGGAAAATCCGTTAAAAATTCAAAAACTTAAAGCCGTTAAATTTCAGAAAAGAATTTCTCATAATTAAATCCAGTTTTAGTCTCTATAACAAACTCATCCCTAACAGTTCTTCAACCACAACAAAAATTTTATGCTGACCAGCATCAATGACCTTCTAACTATCCAACAAATATCGTTAAACTCGTAATTTCTAACGGAAAATGAAAATCATTTTTATCTATTCATACGCATTTAGTAGACTCACAACAATTTTTTTCTCTAAAAAATTTTCACATCAGATGCCATGGGGAAATGGCATCTGACAATGAGAAAAACAGTTTTGGTCATGGAAATACGACGACGTCATGGGAAGTGAGTTCTATTGAGCAAAAAAATATGCTATTCATAGTTGAGATTCCGCAAAATGAATTCTGAGTTGGTGAGGCAGGAAGAGAAAAAATTCGTTTCCATACAATCGAAAATTGACTGTGGAGCTCATCAGTCGTCGTCTCCCATAATTTTCTTATTAAAGTTCATCATATTTTCTATTCTAAAAAATAATTTCTTGAGCTTTTTCCAGCATTAGAATTGTGCGGCAGCCACGACGACGTCAACAACATAAAAGGTGGAAAAAAACAGAAACAATTAGTGAACTTTTCCAAGCATGTAACTATTTCTTCTAAGTCTCAAATGCTCACGATTACAATGGACAATAGAATAGAGTTAAGTTCGTGGCACTGAAGCAAATCGATGCAATTTGACACAAATAAATGTAAATAGCAGTAATAATACAAAAGACTTAGTGGGTGGAATAAGAAGAGTAAATTGTTAATTGTTCTAAAAAACTTTAAATAAGGTTCGATGACAATTTTTTTTTTATTGAATGGGCAGCAGCAGCCACGAAAACACAAAGCATAGGTTTGGCTCAATTTCTTGCTCAAAAGACCCATTGATGAGAAAAAAATTAATAAGACAAATTTAAATGCAAATGTGAGCAAAACAAAGCGCATTTAAATGCGTGATCGCGTAATTACCAGGAAATAAATGAAACATGATGAATGGCTTGACTCAGACTACTCTACAAAATTTAGACGCAAATGGGTATTTTGAGGAAAGATAAATGATGGTTGTTACATGAGTTTTGGAGCAATTTGCATTTTATTCGAAGATTGTTTATCTTTCATGGTCGAGGAAGGCGTTGATGCTGTAAATTGTAATGCTTTATTGTGGTGCTGATGAATATTTTGAAGAAGTTTGCAAATGTTCATGATATTGAGTGTAGCTGATTGTATGGTATTGGAATTTATGGTATCATGGCGAATCTGCAAGTGTGGTAGAAGACCTGGGACCTGTTTCTAGGGCTACCTGGGGTACCCATATATACCTACCCTAGAAAAATGAATTTAAAGTTCAAAAATTGCTTCCAGTTTATACTCTGTACTGAGTTTAGACTTACCCAACAAAAAAACTCAACACTCATCCATCCACTCAGCAACAAATCAATCCAATCCAACCGAATGTTCTCAAATCTTTTCTGCCAATCAACCCGCTAATTTTCTAAGCAATTGAAGAAAAAAATAATAATTTTCATACCACAATTCTCAATTAAGATCTTGAAAAATAGGAATCATAGTCTGACTGCGTAACAAGACAACCGAAAAAATCAACAAAATTAACTTCATTGCTAATCTTCTATCCCAAGTTGAATATTGCGCACAAAAAATTTTCTATTCAATTTATTTTGGTGAAGCATAATGCGAATTTGAATTCATCTGCTCCTTGTGTTTAACATCTTAATTGCATTATTAATATTAAAACTATAAATAGAATTTTGAGCCTTTGTTCTCCCCTCTGTAATTTTAGTGAATATGATATATTGAAATGAAGTAAGCAATATCCAGCTAATGAGACTTCTTAAATTCATTATTAACATCTCGTTGAATTGTAGTTATTAGATATTAGATGTTGGCAAGAATTGCTTTGTTTAATGCAGTTTATTTATTAATTTAATGAGCTGAAAATAATTTGTGATCTAACGAACCTTTGATATTTGAAATTTAACGACTTATTGAAATTGAAATTTGAATTGAGCGCTAAATTTTTGACTCACTTCGAACAGTATTTTGTAAATTTCTAAGTATTTAGGCTCTCTGCTGCTATCAAATTGTTTAATTTTGATTCAAAAAAATGGCAAGAATCGAATACAAGACTTCTTATTGCACACATCTGCATCTGTATTAAGATATTAAGATCCAAAATCCAAATGCATTTCCCATAAATCCAGCAATTACCTTAATCTGACAAAATGTAAACAAAATCCATGCAAATTTATTTAAATTATCGCTTATTACCTGAGAAACAAAGATTAAAACTGGAAAAAAAATCAATAATCTCATATTGAAGTTGCGGATATATTAAATTATTCCGGGGCGTTTTATGGACATCTATTAGACAACGTCGACAGTCAATTTGCAATTTATACACCATTTACCTTATGGACTATTGCGGAAATTTTTTTCTCAGTCGCACAAAAAAATCTTTATTTCATTATAAAAATCAATCCAAGTTGAGATTATTTTTGCAGAACTTTTTTGTTATTCTTTATTACTTTACACACAAGTGGTCATGACAAGTGTAATAGGCAGGTGATCACTGTACATTAATTATGACCAATTATGACTTGTTCTATGAACATAAAAAATTATTGCATTATTCAAAGCTGCTTAGCCAGCTCAATAAGTAAGCAACAGCAACTCTCGCTTATACTGACATAAAAAACAGTTTCACTTCATCAACGATGATACAAGAACGTGATATATAATCGATTGTATAACATATTATAGAAGAAGAAACAGAGAGACACAGAGGAGGAAAAAAATGAAAGTTCAAGGTCAAGAAATTGAGTTTTTTATGCTTTTATGCTTTCATGTTTCTACTTCTTCTCTTTTTCTTACATCCATCCATACATAATTTCAGTTTTTTTATTTTTTCGTTTCCATTCCACCTATGCGCGACTGCTTCTTTACTACATCACGAAAAGAGAATAAACTAGCAGTGATAATCGGTGAATTGAGATTTGATTGGATGAGTTTTTTATGAGGCGCAGTTTTATTGGGTTTTAACTGATTTTTAGAATTTGAAAATTTGGAAAATTTGATGTTTAAGTTTAAGTGATAATTTAAGTTTAATTCGATTAATAAAGTTTTAAAATAATTTTAAGAAATTTTGAATTTTGTTCAAAATTTAACGACTTTTTTAAGATTTAAACTAAAGGGATAAAAACATCGAAATGCAGAAAATCATAGTTTTACCCCCTAAATTTTTTTGTAAACATTTCTTGAAGTTCAAATAATTTTTTGTGAAATATTTAGGATAACTTAGCGAATTTTAGTGTTCTTAAAATAGTTTACACATCTAATCTAATAAATAAATAAAAATCATCTTTAGTCATCTCAAATTTTAACACCAAAACTAAAAAATCTTTAGTTTTCAACATCAAAACAATCCCCAGTCAAACAAAGAACAAAATGTTTACTTCTCAAGCCACAAAACGAGGTTCTATAAAAACTGAAAACGAGAAATTGTCCATAATGAATGCCTCATTGTAATGAGTTTCTTGTTCAGTCAATCTATACGATATTCATTCCACTGTAAAAAAAATATTCTCCAGCTATAGATACGTTCTCAGTTCATAACATTTCCATTGAAGTGAAACAATCGAATTTTCGAGTTACTCGCCTCACTCACCGGGGAACTGTAAGAATTTTTTTTTATTCTTACTTCACACTACGGAATCAAATGAGAAGAAGGAACAAGAAGAAGAAAATTTTTCAATTTCTATTTCTTCCATTCTAGATTTTTTTATAGTTAGAAAGTCTTTATTGCTCTCCAGCGGTGCCAATGGTAATGTTTACAGTCAAAAAAAGCAATCATTTCATGCATGTAATTTTGTATTGAATGAACGATGAAAACTCTCAAGTGCACTTCTATATGAAATTTTCATTTTCCATGCTTACCAATTTTTTTATCGTGATTCTTGTTAGAGTTGCTAGAGAAACTTGGCCTAGAACGATTTATGTTGCTGTGATACTCAATTAATGATCTGGTTTATGAAAATTTCTGTTTTTCATGAAAGGATTTTCATATTTTTATATGAAATTTTCATAAATTGACAATTGTGTTGACAATCATTATATTTTGGTTCGATGATTTAAGAAGCATGTGAATTTTCTTAAATAAATTTCATTTCGTTAGAAAAGCCTCAATTTAGGAATTTTCAGAAGTCAATTGAGAAAATTTGAAATCAGATCCCAAATTTCTGGGGGATTTCTCAGAAGGAAATTTGAGGTTAAAGCTGTTGCATTTTGGCTTTTAATCAATCTTTTAATCTTCGATGCTCTATATTCTAAATTTCCAGAACAAAATACAATAATTCCATAACTGGATGAGCAACCCATTGCATGATACACATGCATGGCTTCACCATCGAACATAATTTCAGTTCCATTCATTCACACCAAAGCTGGCTCATTCATCTTCTCAAACCCCATTAAAAACTCCAAATTTATACTCTAATACCAAAAACTTGTCACCAACCATCCTTACACCATTATCAACTTCATTCCTCCATTAGCACCAAAAAAAACCATTCTCACAAGATAAATTTTTACGATGTAACAGCAATCTCCAAAGAATTCGCACATTTGGTGATGTCAAGATGAACAAATTACACGAAATGAAAAGTCACGAAAAAAATTATGATTTATGGCCCGCTGTAAAATATTAAATTGAATTAAAGAATCTACCATAATTCTTTGTTATTGCTGAGGGATGAACTTTTTTCGTAAAAAGGGGCAAAAAATATTTTTTTGCCAACGTGATCATAAAAAAAGTACAGTCGTAAGGAATTTTATTTCATTAGGGCTGTTTTTATATTGATTATTTTCCATTTAAGGAAAAAAAGAAGTAAATTTCTTGCATGAGACATAAATGTGGCAATAATATTTATTTCTCATCACCATTGCGTGAAGAAATAACGCGATATGAACAGTTATGTGAAAAATTCACCTGCTGCATTAACGTTATTACTGCTTTACAGTCACCAACAAAATAATATTATTATTTTTCCATCACAGTTTTAATTAAGAGCAGAAATTGCCACCCTCACATGAGCAACAACCAAATGTTGTTTGTGTGTGCGTTCAATGGTGAAAAAAAAGTATCATAAGCATCCTGTTTCTGTTTTCCTGTAGAAAGCGACAGATCGTGAAAAATGTGAAATAAATGAGCAGAAAGGAAGGAGAAAGAAAGGAGAAATTTTCGAGATGGAGATATCGTTGCATGAATTCAAACTGTTCTGTTCAATGCGTTTGTGTTCAGTTTGAATTTTTTGTCAACGAAATTGAGTTCTGTGCTTTTTTTTGGGTTTGACGGATGGGAAAAAGTATTGGGTTTCATGTTTGAAATAATTCCCAGGATTTTGTGCTCTTTTGAACTTGTTAAGTGAGAACTGTTGGATATTGAAATTAAAAATTTATAAAAAGAAATTTTTTAAGGATTTTTAAAGCAATTTGACTGCAACCACGTAGTCAGGACGAGGCTAGAGCTGAAATGGCTCAATATTATTTAATCATAAAATGTTCTGGCTACCCCGAGCGATATGGTGCAGCAAATCTCATTTTTTTACTGTAAAACAGTTTGAAAACAGCCCCATCATAGTGCCTTAAACATTTTTCTGACATTTTACTGTTAACACAATGATGTAGCGATACTCTGGACTATGTTGTGTCGTTCGGGAACGCTATACCAATGATAGACTGCCAAACTTCCTTTAAGTATCACATATTTTAAGAAATCCAACTCATTTAAGTTTATATCAAAGATATTAACAAACTTTAAAGAGCTGCACAAGTCTTCATGAACATATTTTTCATTAGCAAACTTTCAGTACGATGAAACTTTAGTAAAGTATCATCATCATCATCGTTTAATAAACTCACTCAAATGGAAAGAAATTTAAAAAGTTTGAAGAAGTATTGATTAAATTGTGATGTTTTTTTAGAAATATTTTCTAGTCTAGAACATAATTTGTTGGTGCTTCAAGTAAGTCTGCTTTATTTAATGAATGCAGCAATAAATTTGGAAATAATTATTTAAGTTTACCTAGGAGAATCATTTCGAATAGACTTGTGATAATTTGAAATTCATACTCTAACCTTAGATAGCAGGCTATGAAAGGGGTGTATCCAAAAACTTTTCGAGGGGGGGTTGAAATTTTTTAATATGGATTTGGGATTGTTTGATATTTTTTTCTTAAAAAATCCTAGCACATTGAAAAAAAATTCACAAAAAAGGGGGTTTGACCCCCAAAACCCACCCCTAATTACACCTCTGGGCTATGGCTTTTATTTTCAGAACTTTTGATTCAAAAATCTAAAAATTGTCATTATCTAGGTTTTGAACTTAAGTTCAATCAATTGATTTAACAATTTTCAGTCACCAAACCACTAGACCACTGCACAACTAAGCTATTATATCACTTTAAGTACCTACAGTAAATATTTGATAGCCGTATAAGGTTCAAACCTTAACATCAAGCTTCAAAAAACATTCAATCTTAATTTCCACAACATTAATTTCCGATTCCACCCACTCAGTTCCTCAACTATCCAAAAAGAACAGCATTCTCTCATTTCAAGCATAAACTCATCCGAGAGATAAAAACATGAATTCTTGAAATATTTTTCATGCATCCTTAAAAAGTTTGTTCAGCTCAATGAAAATTGAAGAATTATGGAAAGTCTTCTTTATTAATGCTTAAAAAAATTTCAACTATTTTTATTCCTTTTAGTTTTCCGTCTTCCTCGTCACTTTTAGCATTAACAAACAACATAGATAAAAAGTTTTCGTCGTTCCGAAGATGTACCTTAAAAATTTAATGCAAATGCACATGAAGTGCATTGCTCATCTCATATAATATGCATTATGCACTTTATCATCATAAAAAACGGATATAGAAGTGGTAGAATAATGATGAAATAACTTTTTTTGTTAGTTTTGATGTTGAATGTGTTGGGATAATGTTTTGAGATGGATGGATGGGAAGTTAAAGATTGTTTTACATGTCTTAAAAGTTTTATATGAAATTTAATATGAACCTCCTTTTTGTAGCCATAATCCAACAGTTTCTGTCAATATTTTGCCATTCTGATTATATTCAGTCATTAAAAAGCGTCAACGACTAGCTTTAACATGAACAATCCAAATTAAATTACAATTTAAAATACAAAACAGTCATCAAGCACTTCATCCTTCTGTCGTCCTCAAATTTAAGGACAACATTAAATGTTCATATTCAAATTCATAACGAGCATCACCTTTAAACCAAGACTCATTCATCACCTAAAAAGAACTTCATCAACTCATAAAAAAATCCATTATGAATGAAAAACAACCGAGCACATCGCAAATTATCGTGCACGTTTCTTGTTTTTGGGGAATTAAAATGACACCCATCTTGAGAAATTTATGTTTCTTCTGTGAGGTAGCATAGACAATATTTTAATGGAAACAGCTTGTGCGCGAAGATAAATTGCTGAAAATTTTTACTTCCTCATTTTCATTCCCGTTAATTTCCTTTTGAATGCAAAAAAGCACCTTTAATTTGGATAAGAAGAGGAACAGAAATTTCTCTTTTTTGCCTGCCTGTTATTTTTTTTAAAGGTCATTATCTGAGTCAGGTAGATGAGCAAATGAACTTTTAAAAAATTTCACTATATTCCTTCGCACCTGCCACACCGGTGAAATTGTTACTTCTCATTGCATTTATGATGAAATGTTTGTATTAAATGTGCTAAAAAGACCACTATGTGAGCAAGACAGATGTATTATTAATGGAAATACGGGTATTGCAAGGGAAATGACTCGGGTGGTCGAGAAATTTTGCGTAAATGGAGATTGTGAAGATAATTGAGCAATATTTATTTATAACTGCCAAATAAAATTTGAATTTTTGAAAACTGTTAAATTTTGAATTTCACAAAACCGTTAAATTTTGAATAAGCACCAATTTCTACTTTCAAATCATCATGCAGTTCATGAAAAAGTCCGAACTTCCACTCGTTCAAGCCTTCATTACCCCTGACTGACAAGACTCATTATTGCCTTCAATATCGATGACCTCGTAAAGTGGTGAAAAGAATATCTGAGGCGAGAAAAGTTTCCGTTTCTCCTCTCGAAAAACCATCGGATGTTTGTATGAGCAGAACGAGAGCATCAAAGCAGTAAAAAAGAACAATTGTTTGTTTGTTGAAGTCACTTCACTATGAAATGAAGAGCTGTAATAAGCAGACTATGCGAGGGAAAATTATTTGCATTTCGATAATTTTACCCTAGTTCGTTACACAACAGAACTTTTTTTTTCATACTGACGAAAAAAAGAAGAATTTAATATTTGTGGTCAAGTGAATCGAACCATTCCAACACTTTCGAGCATAAAACATTATTTTTTCCTCAGTTCTCATTCTCTCGTGCTATGTTTCGTTAAATTCTACAAGCGTTTGGCTGTGGTTTGCCAATTTACCCGGTATATTTATTTTCTGCTTAAATTATTGGCAGGCGAATAATGGGAAGCAGTGAGTTAAAGTTCATGTACCTTCAATTTAAAATTTGCATTTCTCCAAAAAAAAAATCAACATTTTTTAATTCAGTTTTTTGTATTCCTTTGTGGTTGCATCAAAACCAGACTTTAATTGAATTTTTAGCTGATTTTTATGAGGAATGAGGAGGATATTGAGAGCAGTTAGAGTGTTCAGTGATTTTATGTATGAAAAATTGAAATGTCTGGTATAGGATCGAGATTTGAGGATTTTGGGGGAGTAAACCATAGATTTTGAGTCAGTCTTGAGCAGTTACGACTCCCATATCCTTGATAGATGATAATTAGTTTTGAAGAGACACTAAACTCTGTAATAAGGATGATTAGCAGCTACAGTATCTTTTTAATTGCTGATTTTAAGGAATTTATCCGATCTGACCAGTCACTGCATCTGAATTAGAAATAATCCCAGAATTATGGTTAAATATCCAAAAGCATGTCTTAAAAAAATTCAAACCCCCCTAAAAATGCGCTCCATTTACCTCCAAAACAAACCTTTTTTCAATCCAAAATTCAATTCCACAGCTTCTGCTTCGGATTAAATAAGAATCTCCTCTTTTGTCTTATGCTAAGAGCCAGCAAGGCAACAGAAAAAAAAGTCTACCCAAATGACTATCGATCTCTTTTAATACATAAATTATCATACATATTCTCTTTGCCATATAAATTTTTTTTTGGATGTGGGCAGCAGCAAGAAAAACTTGCACATTGCAGATGTGGATTATACTGAAACAATAAATTATTATCCCTTTTTTTAAAACCAAAGCCACAGACAGAAAGCAAAGTATACATCAAGATATAAAATGTTGAGCTATGTTCAAGTTAATCGAACTCTTCGCACTCACAGAAGGCATTACTTACATTAAATCGCAATTTCGCAAGATTGTTCCCATTTTTATTTTTATTTCTCTGCTGCTCTGTTGTTGGACTCGCGATAAGGACAGATTCGAATAAAACAAAAAAGAAACGTGATTCGATGTGCACAAAAAGAGCGAGTAAATGAATTATATCGAAGGCTTTTGCCTGATTGTGATTATTTTTTATTTTCCTTCATCTTCTGCATTGAAAACTGAAGAATAAAAAGAAGCATGAGATAAAAAGTCGGCTAAATTGTCGGAGAGGAAAGGAATCAATGAATGGTTGAAAGACCGAAAAGATATCATTAAATGAAGAGAAAAAGAAAATATTTAATAAAACGTTACGATGACATTGAATAAGACTGGCGCTTAATGAAATTAATTATTTTGTTTTTGGGATTCAAAGCGATCCTCGATGTTAATGGCAATGACTTCTTTATCAGCGTTAAACAATTGAAAGTAGTTTCAATGTCTAGTTTATAATTTTTACTGATAAAGACATGCGTGCAAATTGAAGGAGCGACATTGAGGCAGATTCACTAATTACACGACAAAAGTAACTCCCCATCGTCAATGTGATCGAGCATAGCCTACACACAATGGATGTATGTCGCATGTACAGCATATAAAATGCTTGCAATGTCGTGACAAGACAACAAGACACAATATAAAGTATAATAAGAGAAACAACGAAAGCATGACCGAGACACAATTGTTGAGAATTGTTGTCAAAGGTCCATAATCTCAAGTCCATAAAAAAAAGCTGAAGAAAGACAAAAAAGAAGTTAAAGTATGAAGCGCAAGAAATAAGTCGTCCGTTCAAGAGTCCTCGACGAGACTCGCAAGCCGAGAGAGTGTAGCGGCTCATTTTAATTGCATTTAAAAAGTGCACAATTTTTTTTATGTAAGGGAGCCCTTCATCCATGCAGTCGATACTATAAAAAATGTTGTGGCAAGGTTGGAACTCATGTTAATTGTATTTTACTATTGCTGAGAAGAGGAAAAACGAGTAAATGAATCACCTTGAATTGATGATGAAAGTGCCTTTTCAGCGCTGTGATATGATTAAGTTGGTATCAGCAAAATTTCATTGTTGTAGAGCTGTGGGGGATTGTCAATGGATTTCATGGAAGTTCGAGGGGTTGTGAACTAGTTTAGTAAGAACTTTCTTACTTAGAAGCTTTCTGCTTTAATTTTTCACTCAATTTCTTCACCAAATTTTGAAGAACATTGCACAAAATGATGACAGTAATCATTTTGAAACTAAAATTCAAAGTTTGTTTAAATTTTAAAGAATTTCTACTTTGAGGGGACTGCAACTAATTTTTAAATTTTTTCTCACTTCGAAAACTTTTTTGTGAATTTTTCACATTTATCTTTCGATTTTTAAATAAGTTATAATTAGAATCAACACAAAAAAGTAGCAAAAGTTGATTCCTTAGCAAATTAATCAACATTTCAAAGAAACAAAGATTTTTAAATGCATTTTTCAAATTCAAAGGGGACTGCAACTACGAATTCTAGAATTTTTTAAAATTCCAACTCTTTCGCAATAAGTTTTGTCTTACAAACTCAAACTTTTACTTTAAAATAAGCTTCAGTTAGCTCATAATGAAGGCAAGAATCAACTTCATAACCTCAAATAATTGAATCTAAATTCAATCTCTATACAAACCCTTAAAATTATTCAATTATCTGAATTTTCCAATCACCCAAAGTGAATCCATAAAAGACCAACCCTCAGTCAATAAAATGGCACTGAAAATGGAAATTATCAGACAGACAGTGGATGTGAAGTAAAGTGGGGAAAAGGAAAAAAAATAAGTTTTATATATTTTCTGAAAACTTTTGAGTTGTTGCAACGATTCGCTGAGCATGTCCATAAAATTTTCAAAGTTTCACGTCTGCCACTAAAAAAATCGATATTTCCCGTTCTCACTCCTTTTTTGTGCCATTTTCCTCGTACTTGAATAGCACAGAGCTTGCAATCAAGGAAAAACTTTATCAATTGCACGGTCGTTAGAAATATGACGACAAACGACAACGTTGATGATGATTATGATGCTTTATAGAGCATCAATTAAAATTTTTAATTAGATAGTCGAGGATCTTGTGTCGTTGTTCTGCTCATGAATTTAGCACTTTACTCAAGTGTCACAGCACTGACACCGATAACGATAACGAATTAAAAAGACATTAGATTTGTATGTTAATTCTTTTTATGCTAAATTTTGCTGCTTTTGTGTGAAAATATTTTTGCATCACGAGAGCAAGTCTGGCATTCTTATTAACAACCACCGGATTATGTGCTTCAAGACTTGTTTAAATGCAAACATGTATGCAAACACGCTTTTAAACCCATTCAATGCACATCCCCTTGATAATAAATTTTATCTGAAAATTGTTCCAGGTACGAAACTGTCTATGCTAATTGTGGGAAATTTTAGTCATTAATGAATGAATGCCATAGATCCAAAATGTGTCTGGTGTCATCCTTAAAGGAAATTCTTATGAAAAAATAAATTCACTTGAAATTTTTTCAAGGGTAAATGCATATTATGCTGTTTATTTATACTCGCAGAAAGGCATTGAATTATACTGCGAAAAGAAAACACAGACTGTGGAGCATAAATGAAGGAGAAGCAAAAAAAATATTCGCATAAAGACTTCTCTTTTTTATGAATACATATGTGGGAGCATGGCATTCATGAACCATAATTCATTCGAATACGTTTTCACATATATGAACTCACATTATGATGCACAGACAATGCATCTTTTTGTATGTACCGCACGAGGGAACAAGTCCTTGAAGGAGCAGATTTATACCATTAACTTCAACTTTTCACTCGACTCGCTCATTTTGAAAGGATGAAAGTTTTCCCAAGATGCAGCATCAGAAAAGGTTTCCTTTATGAGTTTTTGTTTGACTTTTTGTGGTTGCTTGTTGGGATGAAAATTAACTTTATTACCATGTTAAAAATGTTCGTATGCCTTTAAGGTTTTGTATTATTTTGTGCTCTGGGCTGAAATTGAAGATTATATTCGAAAATAATTTTATCGATCGATATTTAGGGAGAAATGTTGGCAGGATATGAGCACATTTTGTGTGAATCTTGTGTGCTCCGAACTGGAAATGAAGAATTTGCTTTAATATAGCACAAAAGATGTGTAATTTAGGAGAAATTTCAATTTAAAAATGCGATATGAGTACATTTTTTAAAATTCATATTTTCAAATTTAAAAAAACCGTTAAAATCATAAAAATTTAAATCTCTCCAACTTTAATATTTCAACATGAAATTAGAAACAAGCACAGTATGTATCAACATAAATGCATATGCGCATAAACATAAACATTGGCAACAATGCACTATAGCATCGTCAGACACCATGTTGTCAAATTTGTCAAAAAAAATGAAACAGGAGAAAAAAACATTTCAAATTTCGACATGTGTTATTTGAGCGAGAGATTCTAAGGGTCGCTGTAAAAGATTCGTATTTCTCTATGTCTCTTCATCCTTCATCCTCAATCATCATTATTACTTTGTGTATACATCACATCCATCCACATGCATTTCTGTTCCTCTCTTTCTCATTTTTTTGTTGTTAAGTTGAAAAGATCCCCGAAAATGTTTTTATTATTTAATTAATGTTTTTTTCATTCTCTTCTTTTCTTCTTATTCTCGTTGCAGGTACGTAAATGAAGCAAAGCCGGGACACTTTGTTGGATCCAATTCCTCCCCGAGCTCTCTATAGACATCACCTTTTTTAGTTATTATTGTTTGGCATTCTTGTGAGCATTTTCATGGTTCTTGTGTGTCTAAGTCTTTTATATATTATTTTTGTTCATTTGGACTTAACGTTTTGGTGAAGATAGAGAGCTCATTTTGTCTGTTTGTCAATCTGTTTTAATATTATAAATTATCGAATGAAATTGAGAGGAGACTGGATTTTAAGGTAAGTGGAATGAATGATTGAATATTGACTGATTTGAAATATACTTAATATTATTTCGGAGTTGACATTTGCACATGTTGATTCATGATATGAGAAGAGATGTCATTGGGAAATTTGAGCATATCAAAACTTCAATTTTATCTGATAGATAGTCTATAGTAAACTTAGTTTTATGAGTAAATTTAAAATTTGAGGTTATTTGCCTTAAAATAAGTTAGATTAGATAAATTTGTATTTATATGTATGAGTAAGCTTAGATAAGCACTTCCTTTTCACTAATACATTTAGTATACAAAAAGGATTGTGGAAAACATTTAAACTGTTTTGAATGCTGCAGAGCTTGAAGTCAAGCAGTTGAAGTCGACTTAACTGATTTCGATAACAGAAATACTGAATTAAGAACCTAAAAGTAGCTCATACATGGCATGTAATATTTTAGGGTAGGAGGTCAGTAGCTGTATGACACCATACATAAAAAAATCTGGATTAAATTTTTGTGATAGATGTGTAAGGCAAGGGGTCTTAAAATCAAATATTTTAATTGAAGTCTTTTTAATGGTAGGGCTGACCATCTGCTTGACTTTTTAGAGGATTTACGGGAAATGCACTGTTTTGTCTATTCCTCTTAAAATTAATCTAGTCTTCTACTAGTCAGCCTAAATAATGGTAAAATTATAGATTTGTTAAAGAAATCGAACGACACAAAAACATATTCAGGCATGGGGGCCAGTGTGATCCCAGATTGGTACTAGATTCGAGTGAAAATCTAGCACCACATCGACACCATGCTGGAATATTTTTTTATGTCATTCTGGGAATGGCTTCCATTAGCAAAGCCAGCATTTTTAATAAGAGGGTGACAAAATTTCGAAAAACAGTCAATTTACCACCAAATACCCTTCAATGTTTCGTGCCTGGTACCTTCGTTGTCATTTGGACGGGATTTTAATATTTCTTGTCTTTAAATCTATCACCCAGCCACCAGGCTGACCAGGATTCAGTATTAACAACTGAAAAAATGTTAACTATAGAATTTTTCTGCTATAATTATTAATTCATCCAAATTTTGACGACTTAATGTGATTAAACATGGAACTTCCAGTATTTTTTTATCACTCAAAACACATGTTCCGACATTTCTTCAAAAAAAACTATGTGTCATTTACTCAATTCTGATAAAAACAAATACTATCACCAACCATCTGGTGCTCCTTAAAACTTTCATTGATAATTAAAAACTTAACCCACATCAACACCTAAAATCACAGCACATAAATGCGCTCATATCCCAAGTCTACGTGAGATTTTACACAATATTCTCACAATATAATATTTTTCTACTACGTAGTTTCCTCAATTCCTTTATGCCCTTAAAATTCATCAGTCTCTCTCTTTATTATTGTTAGTTTCCTTCTGCCCTTCATCCGAGCACTTTTTTAATGTTGTGTTGTTCATCTCATGGCAATAATAATACAATATACGAACGTAGAGAATGAAAAAAAGAAATGAAAAATCCCAATTCAGAGAGACTCAACAAAGCAGATGATCTGAACACAATAATCGTATAGAATTTCATGAAAAAAAAATAAAATGTTCAGATGGAATTGTTGTTGAAACTTTATTTTTTTTATTCTCCATCGTCTCGAGTAAGAAAAAAAAGATGAAGAAAAGAAATAAGAAAATTAATGGTTCTGTCGAGAATCATGAAAGCAAGAAGAAAGATGAGAGAATGATCGCATCAGGTAGCAAAGAAGGCAGGCTATGCTTCATTCTGATTTGTAAATTTCAAATGTTATGCGACGAAAAATTTAAAATTGTGAATTTTCATTTCGGAAAATTCAAGTCCACAATGTTATTCAGCATGGTAGGGAGAAAAACTTTATTTAAAAATTTCCCCTACAAAACCAAATTTATTTCTCACCGCACATCTCTCACTGGAATTCTCGCTCACTTCCAGTCGACTCTATTTTCCGTCTCTCATTTCGTCCTCTCGCCTCTCTCACGATTCTCTCCAACTAGTATTTTTCGTGCATTCGGCACTTAGTCTTATTTCGTCAGTTGTTGGAGATAGACGTATCTCTTCACAAAAATCGGTATCGCAGCAGCAAAAAAAAGAGGAAAAAAGAAAGAATAAAAAAAAATCGAATTTCTGTCTCAATTTGCTTTTTTAGTATTGTTGAAAAAAAATTTATAAATTTACCGGAAACGGGGCGTATAACTCTCTCTCCCGTTTTCAATCTGCGCCAGTGTGAAATTTAAAAAAAGGAAAATAATATAAAGGAAAAAAATATGCACATAAAAAATATTCTTAAAGCCAATATTAAAGGATAAAAAATTTATCCGTTAAAGTCAAGAATCTTGCTTTGTTGAAGCAGAAAAAAGTGTAAATGGAATGAAAATACAAAAATAAGAATAAAAGAAAATAATGAAATATTAAATTCAGTGCAATTTAATGTATAAAATATCACAAAATTATATTTAAATAAAGGATAAAAATAAATAAAAATAGGAAAAACTACAGTGAAAAGAAAAAGGAGAAAAAAAGGTTCATTGTTTGACTTTTGTTTGAGTCCGAACAGCAAAAAAATAATAAAAAAATTTCAAGCAACAAAAACTCTAAAATAAACAGCCTCATAAATGGAATTAGCAAGAAAAAGGTATGTAGACACAAAGGATTTTCATTTTTGTGGATTGTGTCCTGTGGATTATTCTTCGTACACGAAATGTTCAACATTTCTTTCATTCTTTTTTTTTGGCTCGGTATGGATGAAATATAAACCCCAGAAACTATTGATTTTTTTTCTTCCTTCTCTCGCTCTGCTTCCTTCATCATTCACAAAAAAATAAAATATGCTGTATACAGCCACATTATGGTGTCCTTAACAAAAAATTTATTCATTTTCAACTCGACAAAAAAAACTTTCGCTTTTGTCATGAGTGTACAGAAAAAAATGATTATTTAAAGTTCACGACGAGGAGAGATGTGTGTAATGACTTGGAATTGGAATTAATTGATTTTGATTAAATTAAAGGCCATCGAGCGGTGCCTGTATGAGACATCAAGCTCAAATGCCATTTTCCTGTTCGTCTCAATTGAGTTTAATGATTTTTATTTTCTTCATTTTCATCCCTCAATTATGCTGCAACGAACATGAGTTTTCATCACATCTCATGAAATATTAATTAACACGAGCGGCTGCGATCGCATGATAAACAGTTTTTGTGGACATTGAGATGAGAATTAAGAAAATCCTGTGAAGGATTTATAGTTTTTTAAGAAAATTAAAAAACTTTTTTAAAACTTATTCAAAGTCACTGAAAGTCACGAAATCTAATAAAAATGTGAAATAAATATTGATTGTTCAATAAAATTTCATGAACAAACAACAGTAATAGCTGAATAGTCAGGAATTTTTGAGTATTTTAAACTACTGCTTTTAAAAAATAAATAAAAAAATTAAACAAATATTTTCCTTATTTTAAGTTTTAAATCAGTTTAAAAATTCGTTAAAATTCAAACTTTCAAAAACCAGTCCGTTAAAATTTAAAAATTCAAAAAGGCAGTTAAATTTAAATTTTTGAAAAAATTTCAAATTCTAAAATTCCGTTAAAATTTTGAAATTTAGAATTCCGTTGAAAAATATCAAGAATTATTTCAAATTTTAAAATTATTTCAAAGAGATAAGAATTTCCCCAAAACGTTTCCATATCAATCAAGAAGCAAGAATGAAAACATCCATAAAGCGATGACGACAATCGAGACCAATGAACTTTGACAAATGCAGAATGAAATGTAAAAATGTATGAGTTTTAAAGTGAGTCATAAATAAATATAATATATAATGGAAGTTAAATGCACTTGAAGTTTAGCCTTACACGGTTCGATTGCTTCCTGAATGCGTGATGATCTTTTCTTACTCGCGCAGTCGATATTGAAAAATTATCATAAATTATTTATTTATATAGATTCGATAATTAATAACTTAATATTTTTATTGTTTCTTCTTCTTCTTGTTCCGTCTACAAAATAAGAAGACTTTATGACATAATACAAGTGCTTAGTTCCTTCATAAAGAATTTTTTTTTTCGTGTTATTAAATAGAATAGAGGCTTTTAATATTTTTTTTGATAAAGGCTAATTAGCGCACAAATGTCAATTGATCGTGTTTTATTTTATTTTATGAAAACAACACTCAAGGAAAAATATTTTTAAATGGCATATTTTTAATACATTCATTGCTCTGTTGTCTCTCGTGAACATGTGATTAAACAAAGAGGAATAATATTTGATCATTTTTAATATAATAAGCTATGAGATTAATATTTTTAAAAGCTATGTTGCCAGATTTCATTTTGAAGGATAAAAAAGTTTTTTGAAGGATTTATTTTTTTGGGCAATTTTGCTGTGTTGCCAGTTTTTCTTATTAATTCAGAAATTTTTTACATGGTTGTCAAATTTCCTCAAGACCTTAAAAGTTGAAAAGGAAGACCCCCAAAAAATCAATTCCCCAAGTGTATTTCCACGAAATGAATTCACATTCGAAAAAAAAATTAACGCAAAAGAAGGAAGTGAATTAACAAATAGAAACACAACACAACTACACGCGCAGCTAAGCAAGCAAGCAGAAAAAACTATAAACTCGAATGAGACACTAATTTTTGTGGTCGCTTATGATAAATTAAGCAACACAATATGGTATTTTAATAAATAAAAAAAGCCAAGCAACTGACATTAAAAGCGAAACATATAAAAAGGTCAGATCAGTGCCAGTCAAGTTTGAAATGTATTTTAATGTCGCACATTTTGCATGTTGGTGCGTTTTAAGCACACATGAATTGTCAACTTAAGGAAATGGCTCAAGATCGGGTTCGCAAAGTTGAATATAATTTTCATTCGATGCGGTTAATTTGTCACTTCCTGTACGTTCCATCTTCAACATCTTCTTATTATTAATTTTCATTCATCATCATTCATTCTTCTTCCTCACTATAGCCCCAAGTTGTGATGGAGATCACTGTCTGATCTAAATGTGTGCATGCGTGTATATAAATTGTATGAAGAACAAGAAAAAAGAGTTTGTAGTATGACCGTGAAGGGTTAACAAACTCATTTTTGCGGATGATGTACGACAAATAAGAACGTAGAAGCTTTTTATATCTCCTCAAAAAACTTTATATATTTAATTGGATTACTTGAGAAAACGCACTTTTATGCTGCTTACATTCATCAAAAAGAAGAACAAGAAAGTTATTTATTTTTGAAAGGCAAAGAAGAGAATTTTTGTGCTCACTTAAAAAATTTTAATTGGTCGCAGACTGTGTCGAGTGTCGCTTTTAATTCTGCTCTTATAGTGAAAAAATAAAAACAAATGAACAAAATTCTGAGAATATTCTTTTTTCATCCACTTAATCTTGGATGCGGATCTTTTTCTTTTGAGCGCGATTTTTTGGGAAATTTTTATTTGTTTATTGTTTGAAAAATGCTTTCAAGTAGCTAAATTAAGTAAATTTTGATATAAACTTAAGAGCTTAGTTTCTTTTAAATTCAAATATGCTTAATTCAACTCACCTGATCAAGACATAAGCACTAAATTACAATTAAAAGTTTCTAATCTTCAATTCAGGTTAGGAAAGTTTGTTTGTAAACAAACTAAGTTGAATGTTTTCAAAATTTTGAATTAATTTCGTTAAGTTTTAGGATTAATTCCAAAATACACAGAATCCTTTTAACTTACCAAGTAATTCCATCAAATTCCTGTAAAATAAATATTAAAATCTGACTAATTTCAGTAAACTCAAAGCTTGCTCAAAGCCAACTGCGCTCATTTTCAATCCTAAAATATTTTAATGATCACTTTAGTTCATTTACTTAAAAATTCTCTTCTCAATTCATCTGCTGTTCTGTCTATGCTCATATTTTCCCTTATGCGACGCTATGGATCGATGAGAATATAAAAACATCTTGTTACAATTTCATCTTCAATAAAATAAAATTTATTATTATTTTTCTCAAGTTGATCGTATCAGCTTCAAAGCTAAATGGCAGTTTCGGTTGCATTCATTGCGGCATGATACACTTGATCTTTCTGTTCTCGAGAATTATTTTACTGTATTTGATGAGGCGCGCAAATATCAATTTATGTAATAAATTACTCAAAATATCAAGACTTTTTTCTAAAATGGCAAAAACATATTCTTAACATTTATAAATTGATGGATATTTGTCAGAGTTGCTAGAGAGGGAGACGCTAATGAGAAACAATTGAAGTTCATGTGCCTTCCAGCACGCTGGCAATTATGTTGCTGCAATTACGAGTTAATTAATTTGATTTTATGTGAAGTTTTTTATTATTATTTCTTTAGAAAACCGCCAAGTGCATTGTGTCAGGAACAGACACGCCCTAGCATTAATCTCATTGCCATAAAGTTTTCGTGTGCTGTCGAATTGCAATTTTCATTTTTTTGATTGAATGAATGTGAAAAGTTTTGTTTATTTTGAGGAAATTTGGTGAATTTTTTTAAAAAAATTGAATTAAATTTTAACGGATTTTTTAATTAATATTTAAAAGTCTTATGATCTTGAACCGACATCCTTCTTATTTTAATGACTCACATCAAACAATCTAGCTTACAAGACAAACTGACAGCTCAAGTGCTACAATATTCATGCCATTTAATGTATTAAAAAAATTTTACAGTATTTTTACTGCCAATAAATGAATCAATGAATGCAATTCGCCAACATAATTACATTATGAAATTGTAAATAGTGGAAATAAAGGTTTTTTCCCCATTAATTTAGAATATTTTATTATTTCTATGAAAAAAGGCACATGCAGAGAATTTAAAGTTGACTTACGAAAAGTTGTTGAAATATTTGAGATATTTAGCTTAAAGAAATCTATCGAAGCCTTATAAGTCTAGTGCTATGAAGAATTAATGATATGTTCATGAGCTGTATGTTGACTTTGGCTGTAAATATTAGGAGCATTCATGAATTTTGAAGGTTTTTCTCAAGCATAATCTATGCTTTGTTAATTCATACCTCTTATTATTTAATGGATCATATAGGTCTCTGGGAATTCCTCCAAGACCATAGATTAAGACGATAATTAACAATAATTTGTATAAATGAACTGTAATTTGTAATTTGAAATGAATTGTTTGATCTTTTTCCTGATTTTTGCGCTTTAATCATAAGGTTTCAATCATCACAGCTGTAAATTCTTGTGTTTAAATTGTTTAAACATTGTAATTCAATCAATTCTTAGCGTTAATCTTGTTTAACTGAATTAAAAGAAGTTTCAAACAAATTTCAGTAACGGTAAAAATTTGAAAAAGCGTAGTCCCTGCCGAAGGGCTGATCCTACGACTATCTGAACTTATAAACAAAATAATTTAGGATTCATTAGTGATTTGACTTTACACACGTTTAGTCTGTAATAAATATTAGTTGTAGGAACTAAAAGTGACAATTCATACTCTGAAGCTATAAAGCACCGTCTGAAATCATGGGAAAATCGAAGAACGAATATTTCAAGGATCAAAGGTAAAAAACAAAATAAATTTTCATAAAATTTCCTTAATTGACGTATGAAGTGGACATTAAACTTTATCAACGTGCATTAATTTCGTCAGTGACAAATTTTACAGCCTCAAAAACAATTCAAAACCATTGATTAAGCCAAATGTGATTCAGTTTATTTTCATTACATAAAAAAAAGTTTTCTTAATTTAATCCAGTGAGCTCAATGACTTAATAATATTATAATTCAAGCATATGTACATTCGTATTCATACATTCTCATGTATTTTTTTCTTGTTTGCCTTTGCGGTAAAACCTTTTCATTGACACTCTTACATTTCCTTTCCAATTTTTTCTTAATTTATTTAATTCGTATTCCTTTTTATTCCTTATTCCTTCTTATTATTTGCCTTAAAATGAAAAAGAGCGACTTGAGCACGTTGTCCCATTAAAAATATGTTGATCCAATGCAGCTGGTAATAAATTCAACATTCATTTTTTTCTGCCTTCATTTCGGCTGCCAAAAAGCATTGAAGCTTCGATTATGACAACATTTCCTTTCGAAACATTATGATTTGGGCTGCATACATATAAACATTAGCCATACACACTCACAAATATATCATTTTTTTGTTGTTAAATAAATTTTGTCGCATATCGAACGACGTCAACGACAAAAAAATGATAAAAAATTGAATAGTCAGAGTCGAACGGATGGTAACGAGACGTGACTTATTGATATATGAACAACAGCAAAGTTTGAAGGCTTCCCACATTGTTCATGGATTTGTTACTATTGCACATTTTATTGTTTCATTCCGTTTCAATCTCCATCATTGTTACTTATCTAAATGAATCCACGGAAGAGTTATTAAAGCTCACACAGTGTGATGAATTAGATACGCAGTTTTAAGTCATTTGCATAATGTTTTTTTTTCCTCTTTGCCGTGCGTTTCTTATTTTAGTCGTATACATAAAAGCTGATCACATGTCAGCCATGTATAGAAGTTGACTATTTATATACAAAAAGCTTTATTATTTTTGTATACATGTACATTAGTGAACACAGCTGAGATAGTAAATAAAATAAATGGCATCATCGATGCCATGGCTTTATATCTATTAGGTTTTTTTCTAGTTAAAAATATATTTGCCAGTTGTGAGCATTATTTACATCAAAGTAGAGAAGAAATAAAAACTAGGCACGCACACATAATCGCGAAAATTGGCGCTCTGTTGACGTGCGAGATATATAGAAATATATTTAATAAACTAAAAAAAATTATTAAAACTTTTGTGAGCTACTCGGCTGCTGACCTTGGTTTAATGTCTCACGAAATACAGAAAAAAAACTTAAAACGAGCGCGCGCGCGAAAAACTTGAAGGGGGCTTTCAAAATGTAATAAACTAAAACTCTCCACGTAAAGAAACTAGTTGCGAATTTATTGCTTATGCTCATGTGTATTTCATATTATTATTATTATTAGAATTTTGTCACAAAGAAACTACAATATGAGTTGTTGTTGGGAAAAAATTAAATAACTTGATGTCAAGGGGCGTGCGACTCACATTTTCATAGCCACAAAAACTTGTCTGCAACAATGTCATAATTCTGCTCAAACTTTTTTAAGTGTCCATGCATTAAAATGCAACAAAATACTAGTCGTTTAAATGCACACATGAAATGTATGTATTTTGCATAATTTTGAATTCAACAATTTATTTGATGTGAGATTTTTCATTGACGTGACACGTGGCAACTTTTTAGCACTTTGTCTTGCTCAAAAGCTAAGGTTGTAGGCTTTTGAATGACTAAATTAAGCGTTTGCCACCTTGTAGCTTGAGATTTATCTGCCTTTGGAGTTTTATTCAGTCTTAACGCTGAGAAATTTGAGAAATAAAGTTAAATATGGACATTAAACAAAATGGCTGACACAAAATTTGAATTTTACAAAACCGTTAATTATTTAAGATCAAAAATCGAGTAGAAAAAATCAGGAAAGCAAGCATTTGACAGCTCAAATATTAAATTCCAATTAAGTGTGCGCTAAAAGCATGTCAAGTACGAAATAATTTTTCCTCATATTTCTGTCGTTGTCAATACAATGTCAAATAATATCGAGCATGTAACGAAATAAAAATATTTTTGTTACAGGAAAAAAAACACAGTTGATGTGTGGAGTAGCTCATAATTTACATTTGAATGCTAATTCATTGTCAATATAAAAAAATAACTAAATATCTGAAATTGTATACGTTTCAATACCATCGCACGTAATTCTCGCGCTTATATATATTATTGTGTGTATGAAATGAAATATTAAAATTTTAAATTGACAATTATTTAAATTTTTCATCTACCCGCGAGTTGCATTAAAATTTCATGCAAATTACAGCTGCCGTAGTAAGAGCAAAACTTAATTTAAGAGATTGATTGATTGATCGATTGAGGGGATGAATTTGTGATAAAATAAAAAGGAATTTAAATTTTATTCTCATTTATTAAATGCACAACAGTAGCCTGGGAATACAAAATGTATGCAAATTTAATCTCGCGCGAATACAAGTATTACGTAGTAACGAGATAATTACGAAATTTCTCATGAACAACTCGTGTGTGACTGATAAGATCAAACAATAATTCTTCTCACCTAGAATATAGTTCTGGTTTAAATTTTCCATTTATTTTTATTGCTTATTATACAACATGTAGCGCAATATCATTCATTGTATTTGTTCATTTATTAGCAAATCAACAGTAGCAAAAATATGACAAAACTCTTGACCTTCAAGGCGGAATTGACTTTTTTGTCATTGTTTTTGCTGCTGTTGCTCGCTAATAGCAAATGCTTGCCTGCCTCTTTATACAACGAAAAAAAAGAGCTTTAATTCCTTTCATTTAACTCACATTCGGTGGGTCTAAATTGACGGCGACGACAGCTGATGAATAATTCAAGAGATGCACGGATTGTTGCTCTGTCTCGATGGCTAACTTTATTTTTATATATAAAACTTTTATTTTGGAACTGATTAAACCGTCTCAAAAAAATATTTTTATTAGAATCTTTTCTTGCTCTCTAATTGGCATCAAGAAGAAGTGCATCTACGACTGCAGACATCTTTGCATCCAATTATACCCGAAAAAAAAGATATTCTCTCATCTCCTTTTCGGTTGATGCAGGGTAATTCCACGAGTAAACGGAACTGAAAAATTTTGATAAAATTTTTTAAATCTGTTTGTACGTTTGTATTAGGTACATTATAAAGACTTAACTTGCTTCATTTTTCAATTCTTAATGTAATATCATTACTAAGTAATGATAAATATAACAAAAATTAGTTAATTTTGCAAAAAACTATTTTTGTTTTTGTAAACAAATTTAACCGATTGACAATTTCTTTTGCAATTTTCTCGTTAATTACGCTATATTAGTATGACGAGTAACCTTTAAAATATCAAAAACAAGTTTATCTACGTGTTTAATGCACTTTCATTGCATAAAATTGTGTTATTTGTGATATTTTTAACAAAATATGAAAAAATGTTCACAAAAATGAACAAAATTTTAACCGATTGGCAACAAAAAAAACTCAAAAAAATTAACAAAGAAGTACTTTTTGCTAAAATAAGCTTCATAGTAGATTGAATTTTTGTTCTATTGTAAGTTTTAAACGAGAAATCATAGTTTTAATCATTAAAAAAGAAGAAAATTGCAATAAACGAAATCGAGAAAAAAATTGTCACTCGTGGAATTACCCTGCAGCAAAGTTCCTTCTTATGTAAACGTATTAAGGGAACAAGTCAAAGAAGATGAGAAGAAAAAAAATCATAAAAATAAATTCCCATTTTGAAAAAAATATATAAAATAAAATAAAAAAGTGAGGAACTGAAAGATCAGAGTCGTCATCAATCGCTTTAGACCTCCTCTATTTCATGTTAAGAAGAAGCGTGTAGTAAAAAGTGAAATTTTCTCGTACACACAAATAGATTAATTCAATTAAAAAGCAATAAGAATTTCCAGATGTGGGTTCATGAACGAATTCACTTCCATTGCCAATGAAAAATGCTCTAAAATGAACTGTAAATGATCTCAAGAAGAGAATAAAAATACATAAAGTGAGAAGTGCAATGCGAAAAGAGTACATTGTGCTATTAATATAACAACTGATGCTTGTGTGAGCATAATTAGTAATCTACCGAGTGGATCGACCACAGCTTCAATGGCGTAACATTGAAAAATGTCAAAAACCTTTTCTTCTCTTCTTTTCCTCCTCTTCTACTTCTTACTTCACATTACATTCATTCTCGCTCTCTTTTCGACTTGTTCTGCCTGCTGGCTGCCATCATCATCATCATCCACAAATGTGTATCTTTATTGCCTCTTCTCATTCTCGTTCTTTAAATTCTTATTTACTCAATATTTCTTTTAAAAAGAATATTTTCTTCTTTACTTTATTTCTTTTTACATTTTCGTGGGGATCTAAGAAGATACAACACATGATACATTCTTTTGATGTTGCTTTTGCTTTTTACATCGTCACGGTCTTGTGGAAGAAGAAACAAGATTCTCTTCTTCATCTTTCGTTTTCCTTTAATTTATATATTTATGTGTGTACATGCTTAATGCCTTATCTATCTGACATGAGAAAAGAAAGAGAAGACTTTTCCCTTTCACATATAATAATTCTTTTTCTGGATCTGCTTTGTTGCTCCAATTATGTGGCAGAGCTGAAGATTTTCGCTTTCAAGGCTTTGGGTCAAGACTAGATTGTCGTGTTTAATCCTCATACATATTATGTGTCAGCTTTTGGAGGCGTTAAGGAACATTAATCACGAAATATCCATAAATTCAACTTCTTCCTCCTCTATTTTTGTCATATCTCTGTGCGCATGAATGGTAGAGCTTTCTGCCAAATAGATTTAGATGATATTCAGTCATTCGTAATGAAAAGATAAGACAGAGAATTGCCAGAAGGGGTCAACTGGATATATACATATCTGAAGTGTGAGATATTGATTTCTTTTTTTTTCATTTCGTTTCTAAAAACAGAAACTGTCGATAACTAACGACTATAATTAATAGATACTTCTAAATTGAAAAAAAAAAGACTCATGAGTTTGTAGACGGATGAATTTAGATGTAGATTGAATACAGAACACCCCCCTGAAAGGCACTAAATATGAACAGAAAAAATGAACATTTCTGAGCACGCAGTAATCGTCAGTCGAATCGAAACAGAACTCAAGAGGGAAAAAATTAATCAGAAACGTGCGTAGAATTGAATTTTGGATTCAATATCAATGCTCATTTCGTAGATTGGTGACTTTTTTTTCGATAGGTCGCTTTTAATGTCATTTTTACTCTATCAAATTCCAATACTGTGTATGAGAGGAGTCTTAAATGTCATTTGTCGAGTACGGAATGTAAATTGACTGATAATGTAAGAAAGAAACAAACAGCAGAAGCACATATTCACCTTCTCATGATGTCACGATTCAAAAAAAAAAGAATAGCTTTCAATATCACGGATTTTTATTGGCAATGGCAAGCAGAAATCTCACTCTTGACAGTGACCATCCCTTTCACAGACGACGACTCGTTTGAATCGTTTCTTTGCTGTACATGCTATGTAGTCTCAATTTGAGGATTGAAAAAAATGAACTATAAATAAAAATAGAAAGAGAAATTTAAATTGAGGAAATTTATCGTTTCTGTCTACAGCATGCGATGGTAGGAATGTTATTTATGGCTCATCTACATCACACACTCTATATGACGATATATTCACACTCGGTGTGGCATTAGAATATATGAAAATTCATCCAGCTGGGAGATTTTTTTGATGTCAAAGTCAAAATACTTTTTCTCTTCGGTGCTTAAAGAATCATGTTTATCGTTCCAATGTCTAAATTAATCAAGAAATGAATGAAATTATTGTTAACAGGTCAACAATAATATTTTTATTTTGCGTACGGAAAATGCTGTTAATTTTATGCATGCAATAGCTTTAAAAAATTGAGAAAAATCGCGTTAAATGATGTCATGACCGTGGAGGCAATTTAGCATTGTAATTTTAACCAATTACGTAAGAAAAATCAACTGCTGCACACACAGCTATACAGCGGGCTGTTTTGGAATTGTGAATACACACAACACCAGCAAAGGAAAAAAATGAATGGCAATTTGTACTGTTAGAGAAGAACCTTGGCTCAACAACCTCGTTCATTAACGGGCTGGCTTATCGCTTTACATACATACGAGTCGAGCTACTCGTGGAGCACATAAAATGCCAATTATTTGTTTCTGTTAGATGTGAGAAAAATATTTTTTTTTGTTTTATTCAAAACTTCCCAAACAATTGTTAAGTAATTTTTGTTCCCTTTCCGTAGAACATTGGCTCTTTGATGATGACGCGCGTGCTAAAACAATGAGTCGCTTTGTGTTTAAAATTGACGATATATAATATATTTTATTTGGAGGTTAGAAAATAATTTTCAATGTAATTTTCCGCAGTTTTTATAGCCAACTAGTTTTAATTCAATTCTCTTAATCGATTTCTCTCAAGTCACAGACTGAAATTAATGACGGCTGTAGACAGGGCACATAAATATTTGATTTTTATGGATAAATACATTAAGTTCTCTTACCTCCATCTCCTTTTATGACAATTTAGTCTTTACAATTTGCATCGTAACGGTAAAATGTCCTGTTCTTCCCTCGAATGTCGAAGACATGTACACAATTTTCATTATTATTATTATTTCCACATATTTTTTTTTATATTACAAACAAAGAAATGACGGAAAATAAAGAGCTGATCCGAGGCGAGTTTCGTGTAAATATTGAAAATATTCCGTTTTTATTTCTGCTGAATCAGCGCTTGTGCGCTTTGTGTGGCTTTTTTTTGTGTATGCAATATCACCGACATGTGGCTTTATGATGGTCACAGAATGGCAAGAAACTGTGTATATGAAAAAGGTATCGTGTGTCAATGCATTCATTTAAATTGCTGGATATTTATCAGCCGTTGCTTATAATGAAATAAAGGTGAGAATCCTATAAAGGAAGTATCAATATGTCAATGAATGATTAAGTTTTGAGGAACTAATAAATTTCAAAATATAAACACACGCTTACATTATCACACAAAAATAAAAACTGGAATTTCTTATCGTAATAAATAAAGTAAATATGTATAAAAATAGAAACAAGCTGAGTAAATCGAGAGAATCAAGAGAATGAATGTGCTGTATATGCCTTTTTTTTGTTTATACAACATACCGTGTGAAACCGTGACATATAAAATCATAACTTTACACGCCATACATTAATTTTTGTACCACTGATGTATGTATAGAAATTGCTGTCAAGAGTATTGATTGAATAGCATTAGGAAACTCACATAATCACCTTGTATGTACAAGCTGGTGATTTACTGACAAAAAGGGCATAAAGTCCCACACCTAAAACTATTTTTTTTGGAAACTCAATTCAAGTTATTAATTATCTTATTTTTGAGAATTTTTTTATTTCTCATTTCAATTAAAAATATCTGGAATTTTTATTTCTCACATTGTTGTTGACGCCTAGCAGCTTTAACATTATTATCGACAGGCATGTGTGAGAACAAATGAAATCTACTTTGCATATTTTAATTATACACAAAATGAATGAAACAAAGATAATCTCAATATTAAAATAAATAGGATAGAATTATTGTTGTTTCTCAAAGCCGATCGCGTCCTTAGGGGGATTTTGTCAGGTTTTGATTGTGATTGCTGGTTTTTGTGGGTATGTTGTTGCTATAAATAAATTATGTCGATATTTCTAAGGTTAAGGTCATTTTCTGAGCCTGAATCCAATTTTTCATGACCCTAACCTCTCAAAAATTCTCTCAAGGAAGCACCTCAGTTTTTAAATTAAGCAATAAAGTTCAACACTTAATTCTCAGAATCTAAAATACAATAAAAATGAGGAAGTGAATAGAAGCGCCACTTTTGACGGCTCAATTATTTGCAATTATGATTAAGAGATAAATTTTTCCTAGTAAACGATGATGTGCCTGA
Source organism: Chironomus tentans (assembly GCA_963573255.1). Lineage (NCBI taxonomy): Eukaryota > Metazoa > Arthropoda > Insecta > Diptera > Chironomidae > Chironomus > Chironomus tentans. The sequence goes on from OY754303.1 coordinate 41,965,573, forward strand.
GTATGAGCAATCGATTGCCTCATAATCAATTTGTCCTGTGCATTTTGATGGATTTTTTTGGGGGTCTGAGGTTATCAAGTAATATGTTGTCAATGATTCATACTTGAGAAAATGATGGTCTCGTAAAAAAAATTAGGCAATTTTTTGATGTCAAGGTTAAACTTTTTTAATGTCTTTAATTTTGAAGGAAATTAATTTTTGAACGAATTTCTGTCTAAAAATTGAAAGAATTTAATTCCTATCAAATCAACAGCTGCTGATATTATTTATTAGTCAGCTAAATGCCATATTATTTCTCATTTCCATACTCGCAAATTCCAAGCTGTTTTCTTACTTCCATATGATTTTAATTTCTCATTTAAAATGAAACCTTTGAAACGTGCCAATTTAATTTGTCATTTACTAATAATTGAATACTCAATTTTGATCATTTATTCAACAATAAGCTCTCCAAGTGATTATTAAATTTGTTTTTTAAAAAATTATTCATGCCTTATAGCCTTGGCACTTCAAGAGACAGAGTAGCTAAAATAAATTGTTCAAATATGGCTTCTGAGTGCATTTATGAGTGCAGTTTTAAACTTGTTGGACAACTCAATGCTACAATTATTTATAAAAACCGTTTCTGCTCATTCCACATGTGTGAGCACAACCAACAGCTCAAAAAATGTTGAATTGAATTGAACTTCCACATATTAAACTTGAAAACCGCCATCTGATTTGATTTGAAGTCATTTGTATTGAGCCTGCATATACATGTGTCAGCATCGAAATGCCATTGTATTAAATACAAACATTTAGACTCTCTCAGTTCTCAATATGAGAATATTAATACTTTAAATCACACGGCAAGCTGCAAAAAGTTCTTACTTTAATAAAATTTCAATTATTGCAAATTGGAGATGAAAATTGCTTCGAATAAGCTTTTTATTGAGTTTATAATTCAGGTCGTGTTCCGTATAACAACATTGTTGCCTCATTTGCAACTTGCACTATGGGGCAAAATGAAAAAAAATCGGACATTCACTTGGTTTTTGGCAATGTTTCAAATATCCATTTCAAAGTTATTTTTTCTTGTAGAGGACATAAAAATAGACTTGTATGCCAAATTTCAGATCATTTGGTGTTGATTCCGCAATTCTAGGACTGTTTGAAGTTGAAAAGGGGTGAAAAATCTGATTTTTTAATATCATATTTGAACTAGAAAATCTCTACAATGGTAAAAGATATTGAAAAACGGTTTTCAGTTCCTAATAGTGGTATATAAGATCTTAATTTTGGCATACCACAAAATTTATAACTTAATAGTTTTGGTACCGATATGCTAGGAAATGCATGAAAATCATAGGAAAAATATCTTCAAACGTGCCGCAACTATCTTAGATGGCCAAAATATAAGTAGTATTTTCATACCAGCATATAGCCCCTGACTTCTGGTTTTCAAAACTGTTCACACATTTTCTCAACTCATCGACGTTTTTAAGTTATGTCGGTTTTAGTAAGTCGATCTATATTTGGCCAAAAACTAACTTTTCTAAGAAAAAAATGAGAAATATGAAAATAAATTTTGTTTTTGATGTTTTTTAATGATCTAGGCTATTTTAAGATAAACTGTGAAGAAATTTTTCCAAAAAGTTCAAAATCTACCGAGATATGGGGTACAAGTGTTCTCTGACGACTTGACCCCTTTTCACCACACTCAAACTACTGTAACTTTTACACGGTATAATATTTTTTATTTCTGTCTTCTGTTTATTGTAGCTTAGATTAGTACCTTTTTAATGATGTATAATACTTAATAGTTAGATATGGTCTTGGTAATGTATTATGTCTTTGTTTGTGACCGACCCCAAAATAGTGAAAATCACAAAAACATAACTTCTTAATATCCTACTTAGAAACATATATAGACATTGGAATTAGGTTTTTTATGTTTAGTTTTGATAACTATGAGTATTTAAACTCAAATTTTGCATTTTTAAATTTTTTTGCTAGCTGTGGACAGTCTCTTGGTACCCTCCTAGAAAGTACCCTAAAAGCCTCTAATTGATCAAGAAATCTTGCATCTTACAGACTTTTATCAATTTATTAATGACACTTATGCATATTCAAAACAAAATTTATATGTTTAAAGTACAATAGAGTGAAAAAATGGGATTTTGGCTTTATCGTTCGAGATTGGCAAGGGTCGGTCACATTCAATGCACTACCATCGAAGCAAGGACTAAGATATATCCAAGTATTATACATTATTGTAAAGGTATTAAAAGCAGCTACCAAACAAAGAAAACAGAGATAAAAATTTTTGCTCCTGTAAAAAGTTATGAGCATTTAAGTAGTCAAAGAAAGCACCAAGTCGGCAACCAGCATAGGCAAAAATACAAAAAAGCAAATTTTGATGAAATTTTGAAAGCATTTGGTCCAAAAAACAGTTTTAAGTCATAAAGAAACTCAAAAAAGGCAAAACAAGTCTAAAATTTCATCAAAATTTGCTTTTTTGTATTTTTGCCTATGCTGGTTGCCGACTTGGTGCTTTCTTTGACTACTTAAATGCTCATAACTTTTTACAGGAGCAAAAATTTTTATCTCTGTTTTCTTTGTTTGGTAGCTGCTTTTAATACCTTTACAATAATGTATAATACTTGGATATATCTTAGTCCTTGCTTCGATGGTAGTGCATTGAATGTGACCGACCCTTGCCAATCTCGAACGATAAAGCCAAAATCCCATTTTTTCACTCTATTGTACTTTAAACATATAAATTTTGTTTTGAATATGCATAAGTGTCATTAATAAATTGATAAAAGTCTGTAAGATGCAAGATTTCTTGATCAATTAGAGGCTTTTAGGGTACTTTCTAGGAGGGTACCAAGAGACTGTCCACAGCTAGCAAAAAAATTTAAAAATGCAAAATTTGAGTTTAAATACTCATAGTTATCAAAACTAAACATAAAAAACCTAATTCCAATGTCTATATATGTTTCTAAGTAGGATATTAAGAAGTTATGTTTTTGTGATTTTCACTATTTTGGGGTCGGTCACAAACAAAGACATAATACATTACCAAGACCATATCTAACTATTAAGTATTATACATCATTAAAAAGGTACTAATCTAAGCTACAATAAACAGAAGACAGAAATAAAAAATATTATACCGTGTAAAAGTTACAGCAGTTTGAGTGTGGTGAAAAGGGGTCAAGTCGTCAGAGAACACTTGTACCCCATATCTCGGTAGATTTTGAACTTTTTGGAAAAATTTCTTCACAGTTTATCTTAAAATAGCCTAGATCATTAAAAAACATCAAAAACAAAATTTATTTTCATATTTCTCATTTTTTTCTTAGAAAAGTTAGTTTTTGGCCAAATATAGATCGACTTACTAAAACCGACATAACTTAAAAACGTCGATGAGTTGAGAAAATGTGTGAACAGTTTTGAAAACCAGAAGTCAGGGGCTATATGTTGGTATGAAAATACTACTTATATTTCGGCCATCTAAGATAGTTGCGGCACGTTTGAAGATATTTTTCCTATGATTTTCATGCATTTCCTAGCATATCGGTACCAAAACTATTAAGTTATAAATTTTGTGGTATGCCAAAATTAAGATCTTATATACCACTATTAGGAACTGAAAACCGTTTTTCAATATCTTTTACCATTGTAGAGATTTTCTAGTTCAAATATGATATTAAAAAATCAGATTTTTCACCCCTTTTCAACTTCAAACAGTCCTAGAATCGCGGAATCAACACCAAATGATCTGAAATTTGGCATACAAGTCTATTTTTATGTCCTCTACAAGAAAAAATAACTTTGAAATGGATATTTGAAACATTGCCAAAAACCAAGTGAATGTCCGATTTTTTTTCATTTTGCCCCATAGTGACTTGTCTACAACCGATTATTGCAAATCTCATTGAATGATAATGAAAAATTATTTTATTTATTATTATTGTTTGTATATTCAATTCAATGAAATTGAATATTTATATGACTTTATTAATTTTTCTTTTTGCCGAGCAGAACAAAGGAGAGAAAAAGCACTTCTCTTCCTACCTCCAAAAAAAAAATTATGTGTGTATATATTTCATCGCCTTGGCAATGTGGAGGCCTTGATTTTTATGAACTCACTTAACGCACAAAAAAAATTATTTTTTGCACTAAATTTACTTTTTTTTGCCAAAATTAAAAATGTTTACATTGAAAATTATTGAATGGATAAATAGAGCGTTAATGGGTGCGTCAAATAACGTAACATATTAGTCGATTGAAAGAAAAAGTAAAGGCTCTTTTTTGTGTGTTGCGAAAACGCACAATTCAATGATTTTATAACGTTTAAATATTTATTTAAATTCACATCTTTGACATTGGATTGTGCTTAATTTTCCCATGGATTTCTCATATCAAAAAAGTAAACATGAAAATATCCACAGTAATTTAATGGAAGCAAAAGGCATAAAGCATATTTATGAGCACGCAACTATGCGAAATTTCAAGTCGATTAGCCATAAGGAAGTGACCAAACAGAGGTGATTATGAAATTCGACCCTGTCGAACAAAGAAGTCACAGGTAGCAGAAATAAATTTTATTTATGCTTCATATCAAGGAAAAATACAAAAAAAAATATCTTTTTTTTGAGTGCCATAAAACTGACCTAGTAAGAAAGATAATAAAGTGCGAATAATTCGCGGAAAACGAAAACAAGAAAAGATATGATCGAGGCAGATGTGTCATTGAAAACCCAAAAGAAACTCATTTTTTTTCCTCATGAACACCTTTTGAAGATATATGACTTAAATTATATCAATGTGCTGCCGTTGCCTGTTATAGGTATAAAAAATATACACCAAAAGCTAATCATTAACATGACAAGGTGTTCCATCTGCTGTAAAAGTTATAAATTAAGACGACTTTTTTTTTAAAAGGGTGACAGGTGTGTCCCTCCATTCGATTTCTCCCCAGAAGAAGCATTTCTGCGAGAAAAGTGGATTTTTAATGATAATAAACTAAAGTGAAAAGTTGTTCCTTCTTGACAATAGAAATTGCGCATGAAAAGCGAGCCGAATACAAAAAAAGTCGATAATATCCTTCGCGACCGCCATATTTTTGTCGTAATGCGCCTTTTATACCTTGTAATATGCTTCCGGTCTCTCATTCTCCCCATCCACCAACCAGTCATTCAGCCCTGGGTAACGTTTGTTAATGAATATTTTATGGAATCCATTTTTAGAATGGAGAAAATACATTCAATGTTCTTTATACCATTTACAAATACTTTACTTTATTTTCATGGGGTTGACGGTAAAGTTGAATGTACAAAACAGAGAAAGGAAGATTAAAAGGTGCGAGTGAGATAGAACGAGACATTGGGGAAATAAAAATCGTTGTACATTGAACCTTTTTTTACGTACTTCTTTGTGAAGTTTAAGATTACAGTCAAAGGAAATTATTTTTGAAAAGCGTATTGAATTAGCTTCTTCATGATGGTGTATGAGGACATTAATGGCTTTAAATATTCAGCACTTGAAGCTCTTCAGTTTTTGGGGTGCTGGAAACCTTTTTTGATCGTGAAGTTTTATGAGATGGGGAAAAGTTTTTTTTTGAAAATTCATGAAAACTTCAAAAGTATTTAAAATAAATATTTAAATTTTCTGAATTTTTGAATCATGTTACCCCACTTCAGAGGCGTAGCCAGGTACTTAATAACCCCCCCCCCCCCCCTTCGAGATCAAAATTCAATACAAATTTTTAGAGAATAATCGTAAAATTAATCTTAATGCCTAAAAAAGTAATAAAAATTCTAATTCAAAAGTTATATTACAGTGATTTCTTCAAAATAAAAAAATTGGGCACCCCATCCTTCAAATATCCTGACTACACCCCTACACCCTTTGCATCCCCTCACAATTAATTTATTTCTCTTATAACAATATTTTTTAAAGGAGAATCAGAAACAACAGTTGGGAATTATTGTTGCTTAAATCCCATTAAAATTTATCGCTTATGTGCCTAAGCATTATCTTTTCTAATTTTTCGTTATGTATTGTGACTTTTTTGTTGTATACAAAACAGCAACAAAAAAAAGCTTTTCTCAATGATGTGTCAGTAAAATATGGAACAGCACTGAAACATGACAACATAGCTCATTATTTCATCATGAGTAAATATATAAATGTGAAACGCAAAAAAAATATATTTGTGAATTTCGGTCGTTTTTCATTAATGGCAACGCATTAATGTTTGCTGTGTATCTTTATGTTACATATAATGTAATAATTTCTGCTGAAAATGAAATAAGAGGAGCAGCTGAAAACAATAAAGGTCACGGTTTGATGTCTTGACGATACTTGATGATCACAAAATTGATTTTTTTTTCTCTTGTCTTCCGTGATGTTGAAAGACAGGCTCACAAATACACACGCGTAAATTTGCAAATTTGTTTATCTTCTTCTTGCTGTTCCTCGTTGAGTCGAACAAATATTTACAAACGCAAGTAAAACAACTTTTTTATATATTTCATCGTTCATCTTCTCATTAGGCGCTTATGTTGCTGAAGATTGTGGGATTTATTGCTTACTGAATTCATATTAAAATTCTCATTATTACATTCACACAAAAAAGAAACATCTTCGGATTCCCATCTATTTATCTCGTTCTCGACTCGTACAATAGAGTACGTATTTCTCATGTTGTTGATAAGAAGAAGAAGACGAAGAAAATTTCTTCGCTAAAAAAAGCTCTCTTTGCACGCGCAAAATAATCGGAATTTACAAAAAAAAGAATTTTCTTCGAATATCGTCGCTTGAGTAGAAAAAGAAAGAAATGAGATTTTGATTGTACACGCGTGTTCCTATCGACGCCTTTTTCTTTTTCAATAAGAATTATGATCAATTTCTTTACATCACGCAAAAAGGTAGAAGAAAAACTTTTTTTTCCACCTTCATCGTACGAAATGGATCAGGTGGGTGGTGAAAAAAAAATTGCGTAACAATAAAAACTTCCACGTTTTTTGAATTTGCAAATTTCCAATTAAGCTTATGATACAATAATGTAGTTTCACCTTCACGAATTCGGCGATATAATCAAGCGTATGAGAAAGAGATAGACAAGAAAGACCCACAAAACCTTGAAATTTTGCGTTCGCTATTATTTCTTTATGTTTATACAGACACATAAAATAAAAGTTTTTTTTTATATTTTCGTGAAGGAAAGAAAACCGCGAAATCAATGATTGCATACAATTGTGAATGCAATGCTCATGTTTCTGTGGTAATGTTAAATACGAAATATCACAAAAAAATAAAATAATATTCATAAAGGTTTCAAGTCTACAGTCAGGTCTGTATAATGTAAGTTTTATACAAATATTTGATATACTCAATGATTCATAAATGGCACATTTTAAGTGGATTGTGCCTCGAATATATATATGGCAAAGCGATAAATTATGTTGTTTTATTTTTTATCCGAAAAAAATATAAATTGAAACTACATATGCAGGAATGAGTCGCCACACGACGACCTTTTTCTTGTTTCTTTTTTTTCTCTTGAATAAATTTTTGTTAGTTAAAAATATTCGGAATGACCATTTTTGGTATTGCAAATTTGACAATTCTGTGGGCCATAATCGTCAGAAAATTAAAGGTTTCATAAATTATGACAACAGATCTGGCTTGTAACTGCAATTATCAGCTGAAAACCTCAGCAAAATTTCGCCATAAATACATTCAAAAGATAATGGAAAAGCCATAAAGCTGAATTGCAAAAAAAGACCTTTTTTCTTGTTCAATTCAGTTCATTGGATCACGATAATTCAGGCACATGTGTTGGCTGGACCGAGGACAAAAAGAGAAATGATGTAATCCATTAAATGTTAGGACCAATGATGCATAATCCATTGAGACAGAGTATAGAAAAAAAAGCCCGGAAATTTTATAACGTGAGACATTTTCATTGATACATTTCTGTTGTCATGGCTGACATTGTCTGAAGTAAATTTTGATTCATACATTTTGTTGCTATGGACACGAGTAAGTATCTCGTTGAGGTGGTGAAATTAAATAATTTTGAAGGTTTTCGTATTCACAATTTCACATTTAATTGTGAAAAGCACATCGAAGGCTTCAGTACTCTGCAAAAACATAATGTTAATAAACCACCACGCTATTATTATCGTCTCCAACAATTTCCTTCATTTCCATTTATTTTTCTTCTTGTTATCGCTCAGTTTTTTTCCTCCTTCCTTTAATTTCACGATTGAATGCCATTGCAAAGATAATGAGATGATGCCACATAATCCATGGCAAGACTGAGCGTAGAGATACTTTAACCGATCTGTCTCATTAAAATCACGGCAAAAAAGAAGCAAAAGCGGAAATTTTTTCCTTCGTTCCTTCCTTCTCGAATTGAAAAAAATAGAAGAAAAAGTCGCCAGCCATAAAATGAATTTTCATTAGCATAGTCACTTAGATATTCAGCATTTTCATGCACATTGAGGATGATGAAAAAGAAGACATAAAGGCACACACAAAAAAATTTAAATTACATGATGGAAAAAGTTTCCATACCGAAAACAACCTTTTGATAGTTTCATGTCAGCTGGGAGATGCAAAAAGAATTGTTGAAAAAAAGACAATAAAATTTTTTCCCAAGGATTCATTCGTACTTTAATGGTGCACGTCACACCATAGTAAAAATTCCATCTTCTATCTTCAAAACCGTAAAAGGACCGGAGGCTCTCTTCTCATGATACGAAGACAAGAAAAAAAGATCGTAATTTATCTCATCCTCGTACCATCCCTTCATTCATGTTAGAAAGAAAATGTGTATGGGGAGAAAGAAGCGAGAAGAATGAGCAAAAAAAAGACAATTTAAGATAATGTCACATCTCGGGGCTGTAAAAACTCAAACTTTCCATTTTCGTTCATGCCCCTTAAAGTGCGGAGAAAAGGAAAAAGAAAAAAAAATTCTTCCCTTCACTAAAGCAGGCAAAAAATACACAGAAAATGGAGAGAAAGTTAGCTGAAATGATGAGAACCGCAAAATGTTTCGAATACGCAGGGTTGGATATAAAGATTTTTTTCCATTCTCTCCCCTCATTCATGTGTATTTTTATCGATTTTTCCTTTTTTTTGTGGATTTGGCACAAACAAGGAATGAAGGAAGAACAGCGATAAAAAAAATTCCACCTCATGAAAAAAAATACAAACTTTAATTTATGACGAAAATATTTTTGCATATCTTTAAAGAACAACAAAGTTCTGGCAAAACAAGCAATGATGAATGGCTTTTTATAATGAAAGTGTAAAACATAACGAAAATGGTTATTGTGTGCTTATGCCATATTAATAATGATCATAATTTTTAACCCATAAACCACCCCTCATATCATAAAATTGAAATTCGTAGCTGTTTGTACTGTATGTGTCTAGTAGCGCACCTTAAATAATGGAATGGATGGACGTTGTATAATTATCGTGAATTGTTGGTCGGGAAATGGTTTGTAAGCAATTGAAGGGGTGCTGTTTAATGAAATTGGAGGTTCCTGCTATTTTTCTAGTTTATTCTTGATCAACATAAATCATTGATGTAACAGGGGGTGTTCTGTTGGGTCCAGACCCCCTCAAAACAATTTTTACATTTTTTTTCGAAGATTTCTCGAAGTTCTAATTTGGTAGTTAATCATTCACATTCCATTAGAATTAACAACAAGTACAAAAAAATGCATATAAGATCAAGAAATATTTTTTGTGACCCCCCCCCCCCTTCTGGGTACGCTCCTGACATAAATCTAGAAAATTCATGATATTACCAACCGAGCACCTACCTTCTAGTATCACACTCACATGACATGAAAAAAATAATCCATAAATTCTGTATAAATACTTTAAAAAGCTTGTACGATATGCTATTATTATCTCTGTCGAATGAGCATGTACGAACAAAAATGGCAGACAAACTTTAATCAATAAATGCTTAATACTGATCAGAACCATTCTTTAATACATCAAACAAAAAAAAAGTTTAGTTCGTATAACAAAAGAGAGAATGAGACTTAATCAACAAAAATTCTTTATGGAATCGAATCGACGTAAGGTAGAAAAATAGTAGCAATATTCCCTCAGAGCAAACAAAGAGGGAAATTCACCCTCAATATTTTCTACATCTGAACAGAGTTTTTCCTCCTCTTTTTTTTGGAGATCATGGAACTTTACTATAACTCTCATTGTGTACACGACACATGGAAATACTTTTTCTTTTTTCTCATCGTCAATTCTATTGAAAATAACACAGAATTTCGAATTGAAATGAATAAAATTGTGAAGCACAAAGAGTGATGCGTGTGGCTTGATATTATGCGGCGCGTGTTCCATTAGCAATAAAGAACCTTTCTTTATTCTAACGATGATCCCAACATACTTTTTGATACTATCCTGTGCTACAATAATTTCATTGATGCTTGACTCATCCCTCACGTGACAAAAAGGTCGCCGATAACACAATTGACATCGATAATTCAAAACTAAAGTTTTAAAGAAAATTTTCATGTAGCCTTAAAAGGTAAACATTTTTTGTGTGACATTAAAAGCCCTTAAACATCAACCATCCCCATCCCACCACCTACTATTAAGGTTGACGAAACAGCAAATGTCGACAATGTCAGTAGGAAGTTTTTACGAACGTACACATCAATAATAACCCAACCCAGTAAGAGCACTCACATACGATGAGAGAAAAATATTTTTCTACCCCTCGAGCGAATGTATACGACCGCTCCCCCTTACAATTTCGGTACGGGAGCCCTCTTTTATTACGACTTTCATTTTCCCTGCCTTCACTCATTCCTATGTTGCTGGATTGAGAATTGTAATTCCATATACGCAATATTCTTACATTAATATACAGCCTCAACTCTCAAAACTCACTCACCCACAAAATTCACCCGAAGAAATTTTTCTTCCTCCACACTGAACGCTGATGCTGCGTAAATTTCGAAAGAATATCTTCTTACTTTAAGGGCTCCTTTTTCTTCTCTTTTCGCTTTTGCTTGCTGATAACAAAGAAGAAAAAATATTTTTCTTTTGTTGCCTTTCCTTTCTTATTTTACTGCCGTACGGATGAGATTTATTACATCAATTTTCTATCGTGGAAAGGAAAAGAATAACAAAAATTTAGTTTATGAGACTTCTTATCTGAATGTGTATTGATGATGACGACGATGATGATGATGAAGATTGGAGAATAAAATAAATTACGGGAGATTAATTTGTGTAATGTGGATTATTTTTGGATTTGGTTATCCCAAGCCAAAAAGGCCGTCCGCGCTAGAAGAATAAATCAATAGCTTATTTGCAAATAAAATGAATGTTCTACAATTGTGCTAATTAAGTTATGACTAGAATCAAATATTACGTTCTATGAATGTTGGCTAGCAACCCTTCGGGTTAAAAACTGAACAGCACACACACACAAACTCTCGTCAATTCGTTTCTATTGCGTGTGTACGCACCACAAATACATAAAATTGTATAATAAACAACAAATTATCGATCCATTTCTAGCACTGCTGCTCCTGTCATGCTTTAATGCATCATAGAATAAAAAAAATTCTTCCTCTCTGGCTTTATTTTCTCTCCCATGTTGCTGTGCTCTGCAAAACAGAAAGGACTTTTAAATTTATATTTTATGTTGATGTTGAATATTTTTATGTACATAGAAAATTTTCGGTTCCTCTCATTCGATATATATTATTTGAAAAAGGAATCCAGTTTAATCCCTCATGCATTTCATGTACAATGAATGAATTTGAGCGCAGCAGTACGAAGGGTTGTTTTGTTCGACCCTAGAAAAAAGGTTCATGAAACTAACTGCTGTGTGTGTATTCCATCAATGGAACGAAAAATGAATGAATGGATGATAACAAAACGAACATAAAAGGGAAGTTTATAGAATTTACACTTCGTCGACGAGGCCAATGGCCTCGATACAGTCCCAAAAAATTAAGTTTTTTATTTTGTTGTTGTTGCTATACTCAATTGCATAATTCATAATTTCATTTCGATATTTGCATTTTCAATTAATACTCACACTAGCTAGGAAGAATAAAAATAATCCTGATATGCTAATGTTTAGACTATAGCACAAGTACATGTTTTGCATAAAATTTATGTGCATGCATGTATGTTGTGTGTGGGGAAAACCTCATTTATCATGCATTATAAATGATGCTGATGTGTGCAAAATTCATTTTCATTGTTGATAAATATCTGTGTGGATGTGCCTTCAAATGCCAAAACATGCACATGTGGATGAGGAAAATTTAAGAGATTTAAAATAATTTTAGTGCAGAAATTAAGGATCGGATTCTAAAGAGGGGAGGGGGGTGTTTTGTAGATACAAAATAATCTGATGCACCCATCGAAAAATCTCTAGATACGCCTCTGCCGAGCAGTAATGACAAACTTCTCTCATTCTAAAAAATATTTCAACCTACAGCAAAAAACCCTTGAAATTTTCATGTCCTTCACAGATAAAGTTTTAGTCGTAAACTCTTTAATATTTCATCAGTTAAGTAAACTATTCCTTCTGCAGTCATTAAAAATTCCACAAAACCCAATCAAGTTTTAGCTCGACAAGACCCTTTCTCCCTTCTTCGTATGGAATTTTCCATATTCCATCTCCCCACATAAAAGCAAAAACGTAGCTTTAAAGAATGCCACAAAGCTGAGCTGCCATTTCCATTAAAATAAATTTAAATTTCACTACATAAAAAAGGGTTAACGAATTTCTGATAAAAAGCATTTTTTTTTTGTTCTCTGATCCCAAAAAAATATAAATAATTTTTCCTTTGTTGTGAGGAAAACGAGTTTCTTTATCGATGACTGCTTTATGCTTCCTATGAAATGTACATTAACATAATTCACCAGTTGAAAACAAAATTCGTTTTTTTGTGCTCCTTGCCAATCCTCTCATGAGCTCAACAATTGTTGAAGCTTTTATTTCATTTTTAGGGTTGATTTTAGAATTCCTAAAATTCCTCTTTATGAAAAAAAGGAGAGCGCATGTTGAAACTGCTTTATTATTGTACAAAAAAAAATTATTTCAAGACCTCATCGAGCGACAAAAAATAAGCAAGAAGAAATATGGCAATGACAAGCGCGAGGAATGCGAAACGCTCTTTTTTGAGTAAACGTAAATTAATTCAATATCGTACGGAGTACATTTTAAGACGACTAAGGAATCTTGGGAATTTGTGGAATGTCTTTTTTTTGCTTAAGAAAGTTACGCAATTTTCGTGAGTCTTGGTAAAAGGCTTGAAATACCTGAAACATTGCGGTGGGAATGGAGCGGAAGCTGAAATATTAAAAGGGTTATTTTGTGCTTCATTTGACGGTTAATTTGGATTGTTGGCTGTATTTATTGGATTATGGCTTGATGGCAAAAGGATGGGGGGTCTATGATTTGAAAATTTGAGATTTTCTCCTTCCTTAAACATCAATTTCTTGATTAATCCTCAATTTCTCCAATCATGTCTTAACAATTTGGCACAGCAAAGAAGAAAAGAGCCTCACAGCTGTGAGTGCATGTGATTAATTGTTCTTCACTTCCTTTAAACGTAATTTTTATGGTACATGATACAATTGACATGAAGGAGCTTGATTGATGAACATATCATTGTAAAGATGAATGACTTTTAGATTTTTGCTCGTTAATTTGACAGGATTTATTAATTTTCTCTCCATTCCTCACGTCAAGAATGCTGGACGTTAATTTGTAATCCTCTTAATGCTAAAAGAAAATGGTGCTCAGATGGTCTTATAAGCTCAGACATTATGTTGTGAATAGGAAGTCAGGGATTCAATATAAATTATATTAAATAGTGCCTCACTCCACGTTCATCATCATTGCTAAGCTACATATCAGAAAAAAGTTTGTTTATTTATGCTGTAGCATTTGCATCACGTATTCAATTACTGTACAATCAAAATACATGCCTTGTCTCATTCATATGTATACGAAAATGTATACAAGCCTTGCACAAAAGTCCTTCAGTGTACCCCGCATAAGTGACAAGCACTGAAAGCAACAGCAGCAGTGGAAATATTGAAAAAAAAAATTGTTGAAGCAATCAATCAATCCAACAACTCTTTTTTTTCCTTTCTGCAATTGACTTTTTTGCGCTTTGCTCGGTGCATATTTTATTGTGTTTTTCATGAAATTCTGGATCATAAAATATTCAACATGCTGGCTGGCTGCATAAAATGATTTTTTTTTCTCATTTTTTCTGTGTTTTTTTATTTTAATAAACACTCTCGAGTTGTATTCATGCTGTATACTTCAAACAAAAAAATATATAAAACCTGGGCATAAATTGAAATGAAAAAAAAATTTACTCAATTTGCAATTTTTTTTATTATTGCCAAATGCAATTTTGCTCTCGAATTACGGAACGATGCTGATTCAGGCAAAGAATTGCTAATTTTTTTTCTGAAATTCTTCGCTCTTTTGTTGCAGCTTTTTTGTGATTTTGATGAATTGCACTGCACATTTATTACATCTTCTTTAAGTGTGTCTCTTTGTATGAATAAATTTTAATTTTAATAACTTTTACGGAATGATTTATTGGTGAGATTTAAAATAATTTTTATGAGACTTAAGTTCCTGAATGGAAATTAATATTGAGGAGATTAAAATTATGAATTCAATGTGGTGTGTTGGAGGTTTTTTGGTGGGAAATTATAATTGATATTAATTAATGTAAATTATAATTGTAGTTGAATTTTCGGTATTTTGAGGAAGTTTAGGGGTCGTTTACTTATTAAGTTACGCAGAACAGTGACTTTTTAGACCCCCCTCCCCCTGGTTACAAATTTCAAATTTAAAACAAAATTTTTTTAAGTTCAGCCTGTTACAAACCTCAGATCCGACCCCCTCCCCCTAAAATGCGAACGTAATAAGTGAATGACTCCTTAAATCAAGAGCGTATTCAGGGGAGGTTTTGGGGGTCAAAACCCCCCCTCTTTGGAATTTTTTTTTCAATTTTCTAGGGGTTTTTAAGAAAGAATCTTAAAAAGTTGAGCGCTATTTAAGGTGGCTTTTCCTTTAAGAAAATAAATTAATAATAATAATAAAACCCCCCCAAAATTTTCCCGTTTCAAACCCCCTCCCTCGAAAAATTCCTGGATACGCCCCTGCCTTAAATTACAAATTATGAAAAATTCATCGAAAAACCTTCAAAATCAACTCAAAAATCTAAAAAGACCTTCAATTTTCTATTCAGTCAGCTTCTCGATAAGCAATTGAGTCCATCATCAACAACAAGCATTTCCTCGTGCATCAAATAAAGCCATGAATCTAAAAAATTCAAAAACTTTTCTATTTTTCTTCACAAAGTTTTTTGTTTTTCTTCAATCAAAAACTTAAAGTTCTTATCTCTTCCTTATAAACTTTTTTTCTTGTCAAAATGCCAATTAGGTTTATGTGTAGCACAGAAGGGCATCCTTTTTTTCTTTTGAATTAATTTTCCTATTTCCATTTTTATTCCATTTATGGATAAACTTTATTGAAGATAATGTCAAATTTTGTCCCAGATAAAAAGAGCCTTCAAGAAAAATAATAAGGATTTCCTAAATTTCCACAGATATTGTTTTGGTTCCATTTGTTCATGTCCATTTATCCCCCTTTTTCAATCCTCCCTTCATCCGCACACAATAAGAGATTCTTATTTCCCTTTAAAAAAAATTCTGTACACATACACACAGAAAATACAATTTTCTCCTCTCGTTCTGAAAATTCTCTGAATCTGTGTAGAAAATAAGAAGCATAAAATGAAAAGCAGAACAGAACATAACACAAAATGGTGGATGTTGATGCTTCATTTCACGAAGCAGTAAAGAGGAGGAAGAAAGAATGAAAAAAAAAAGTTTTTTTTTTGTGTTGCTGTGTTGCTTCCATGTGAAATCGATTTTCCGTCTGCTGCTGCTTGCTACTGCTGCTGCTGCTTTTCATTTTCATAATATCTACATCAAATACAATTGGCAATTGGAATATATCTCTCTATTTTAGCTTTTTATGGAAACGGTTGATTTATTCTGAATGGAACGTGTATCGGATGTAGTCTCTCTCACTCACTCTTGTACTATTCGTAGTCGCTCAATATTGTGCCATTTTAACCCCTTTTATTATTGTAATTTTCACTATGAGATTTCATAGCTCTATAATCCTGTTTTTGTAGTCAACTCTCGTTTCTCTGTTACCACTGTTTGAACAGTTCCTTTTCATCCAAACCAAATCTGCTTTCAATATAGGAATGGATATAATAATATTTTCGCTCGTCGACAACTCGAACAATAAGCATATCAGCAGCGAGAAAATGAAAATGCAGCATGATGATGATGGTCGAGTGATTTTTTTTATTATTTTGAATAATTAAAAAATGAACTCACACAGGGTAACTGTCACTCGAATAAACAGGAACGTTGAAGCTTGATTGTAGCGCATTTACACATGAGTAGATTGGATAGTGTGATAATGAGTTGACTGGGTCTTAGGGGTGTCATTGCAATTTTTTGAAATTTGAATTTTCTAACCTAAAAAAATTAGAATCTAACCTCAAAAATCTAGAGTAGTCGTCAGTAACTCCATCAACAATTTCCAAACCTCAAAAGTCCCCTCAACATCTCAAAAATCATCCAATTTCGAGAAAAACTTGCTAAACCCGATTAGCCATTGCAGTGTACGAATGTGATGTATGGTATTTCAGCAATTTCCAGTTCTGTTTTCATGCTTTTTTGCCTCTGCATTGTAGTTGATTTTATTTTCATATGCACTGCTTTATGAACGAAAAAAAGAGAGCGAAAGAAACAAAAATGAAAAAAAATTCAGCTCATACCATTCATGGCTTTGCAATTGAATGTGCTTGCAACTCTCGGACGTCCAATTATGCAATTTTTTTTTGGAATTGGTTCAATGTTAAGTTGAGAATTGCACAAAATTTAAAATTTTATTTTTTTGCCTTGGATAAATGAATGAATAAGAGTGGAGATAGAGTGAGACAGACTTTTTTTTCGGTTATCACAATGCGAATTTAATTCCATTTTGCTTATGCGAGACGGCGTGGAAAGGCAACGGTGCCTTTTACTTTGTCCCACAACATTAAAGTCACAACACAACTGCTTTTACTGAGTTTTATGTAAAATTAAGAAAACAAGTTGGGATTTTTATTTATGACGCATTTTTAACGGTTTTCTGAAATTTGAAATTGAATTTTAAATTTAAAAATTTTCTCACTTCAAAACTTTTTTCCGTAAAATTAGCTAAAATAACCATGAATTCTAATCCAAATGTTGGTATAAATAAACTGCACGATTGTAATGTAATTAAAAGTGACTTTATGTTTATTTATTGAAGAGACGATGTTGTCTCTTACGAGTTATAATGAAAACTGAACTTTTACATAGAGGGGAAAACAACTTAAAAAGGGGAAGTAAACTAATTGTAGTTGCTAACATAATTCAAATATAAAATGACCGTTGATATATTCTCAACACCAAATCTACCTGATTTACAATCAAAAAAGTGCCAAAAGTCTACCGCAAATGATTCCACAAGCTTCCTGCACTTTGTCTTCAAATTATAAAAACAATTCAAGACAGACATTAAAGCACTCAGACAAAACAAATAAATATAAACACATTAATCTGAGAGAAATTGCTTTTAAAATGATTCAGCTACTGCTTAACATGAACATTGTAGTAACAACTATCACATTATATTATATTAAATCACATAAAGTGGGCGGATTGAGTCATGCGAATGTTGCCGTTGCTATGATGAATTTTTTCTCATATAATATCTCGTGTTTATGTCTACGTCTCCCTGATTCGATGCAAATACCTTTTGAAAAAACTTGAGAAAAGATTTTTCACATAATTCTCAGTTGGTGGCCATCAGATAGAAGATATGAAAGATTTCGCTCAGCATGAAAAAAAGGGATGAGGAAAAAAAGTTTATTCAATTGCATCATCGTTGAATCCACAAAGAAAGTCCTCGGTATATGATCCACTTAAGCATTGAGAGAAGATGAAAAATCCACTCGAGACGGAATAAAGCACGGAGAAAAAGTTTATATAAATCAATAAAATGAGTTTTCAAGGAGTGTTGGCAAATATGAAGACTCTTTCTTCCATTACCAGAGATATGTCTTTCTGCTATTGTTATTATTGAATTTATTTTATTCAAGTGTCTTCACAATGCGACCACAAATATGACCTGATTTTTATTTCTTTCTGTTCATTATGCATCATTTAATGGAAGTGAATAATAACGATGATGATGAAAGGCAAGGAATTCATTTTTCACAACCACATGAGATGAAAAGAAAGGTTGTGCATTTTATGGGTGTTGGTCTTAATCACTGTGTTGGATTATCTTGATCTGACATGGCTTCTGCTGTGCTTCATTGTATTCTCTTAATCTTTTTCTGCAGGATTAAGGATTGTCCTTTTTTTAAAGATGTTTGTCATTTAAATGACTTTTGCTTCTGGAATTTCAAGTCTTGTGGCTTTTTTTTCATTGGTTGCGGATTAAATGTGTCTGAAACTGAGAAATTTATGATGATCTGCTGTAGTTTTGCTAACCTTCAAGCTAGCTAACTGTTTATCATCTTAAAATGCTTGCATTTGGCTATAAAAATCTAGTTTATCATCCGAAAAAACTCAAAATCCATCTCAGTGAACGAACATCACTCATTTACTTATGCATTCAACGTCATACAGGAAGTGTATAAAGTAAAAATTCCCTGTGAGAAAAAGAGACGAGAGGAAAGTGGAAGAAAGCGTTAAATGACACTTCAGTGAATGAAATTACTCTGTACATACCATCTGTCGCAAATATATCAATCCATAATGGGTGCATTTCTGTGTATGCTTGTGTGTGTGACTTCCCGAAAAATACAAACAAATAATTTCTTTTTTTAAATCAACTTCAGAATGAAACTAACAATTTTTTTTATTAATTTCTACTTGCAGATATAAGTCGAGTCGAGGCCCGGTGCTCAGATCAACTGAACGTCGTCGCCCTCAAACATTATCAGCCGCATCTGCCGTCGTCACACCAGTAGCATCAAATAGCACTCTCTCACAGAGCGCATCACATCACACAACACAAACAGCACATCCAGCATTAGTACCAACAGCAACAGACGTAAGTCAACTTATACCAACGACATCATCATCATCATTATCCGCCTCTGGACAGACATCATCACTTGCACACAACCATCCAGGCAGTTCACAAGCTGTAACACAGACGACATCATCATCACCACGTGTCATACTCAGTCGTATCGATCAGCGTGAAATAGATCGTTTTCGTGTGTCATATAAAGTCGCCATACGTAATTCTCGCAGTTCCCGTTTCAGTGGTATGAACATGGGACAAAAAATTTCAGGCGGTGTTAAATCTGTGACGCGTGGCGATCACCAATCTTCTTCAGCGACAAATCACAAGCCAATCATTCCTCGTGAGCTCGCATCCTTCTTCACACGTCCAGCACGTCTCGATGTATTACTCGATATGCCACCAGTGACGAGAGAAGTTCAAGTAAAGCATTCATGGAATGCTGAAGATCGTAGTTTAAATGTATTTGTTAAAGAAGACGATAAATTGACATTCCATCGGCATCCGGTGGCACAAAGTACCGATTGTATACGCGGTAAAGTTGGTTTCACCAAAGGCCTCCATGTGTGGGAAGTAAATTGGTCGACACGTCAGCGCGGTACACACGCTGTCATTGGAGTTGCAACAATTGACGCACCATTACATAGTGTTGGCTATCACAGTCTTGTCGGCTCATCCGATCAAAGTTGGGGATGGGATTTAGGAAGAAATAAATTATATCATGATTCGAAAACTGGCACGGGCATAACTTATCCAGCAATTTTAAAGCCTGATGAGACATTTTTGGTGCCAGATAAATTTATGGTTGCTCTCGATATGGACGAGGGTACGCTGAGCTTCATTGTTGATGGACAATATTTGGGCGTCGCTTTTCGTGGTCTCAAAGGCAAAAAATTATATCCTATTGTGTCAGCTGTATGGGGACATTGTGAAATATCTATGAAATATATTGGTGGATTGGACCGTAAGTTTACTTCCTTAATAATTTATTTGACTTTTACTTTTGTTTTTTGTCATGTCGACCACTCACTAACCTTGATATTCATCTTTTTTATTTTTTTTAGCTGAACCACTTCCACTTATGGACTTATGTCGTCGTGTGATTAGACAAAAAATTGGACGTAGCCATTTAGAGGAGCATATAAATGAACTTGCACTGCCGGCATCTATGAAAACTTATCTCATGTACAAGGATCGAAGATAATAGAAATGTTCAGATATGGTCTGTCTAAGTAGTCTATCTTTTTGATTCGAGTACGATGAGAGGAAGAGAGAGAAACTTTGCATAAAAATTATACTAAAAATGAATGAAAAAAATTTTATTACTTCCATCGTCCAATTTCATCATAGAAACAAGAAGTGATTTATAATCTCCTATGCGCAATCAACAAAAAAAAATAAATAAGTAACAATAACAATAGCAGCACAAAACAGTTGCATTTTTAAGAAAAAATATGAAGAAAAAAAAATTGAAAATCATGAAGAAGAAGAAACAAAAGGAAAATTTTTACATAGTTTAGTTAATTTTTTTATATTTTTTTCGGGACTGTTTCAAGAAAGAAAATTAATGAAGAAGAATATTATTATAATTATTATTATTATATTATTATTATTTTATTTTATCATTATTATTATTATAATTTTTTCATCAGTGGTGTTTGTGATAGGAATGAATCTGCATTACCGACATATTCATAACAAAAAAAACCTTCATCTCTCATCTCATTGCATCATTTTTTCGATGTCCAATGTAAAAATTCACATCATGATGAATCTGCTTTAACGATTTGTATTTTAAGTCACGCGGATGGATGTTGATTTGGGCTTTTTGTGGAGGATTTATTCAATTTTCTTTAGTTTTGTATATTATGCGCATATAATTGTTGTATAATACGCATATATACGCATGTAAAATTTTAAATCAAAATGACACTTGAGTATAATACGCGCACACTTTTCTGTGTCTATAATGCGCGCATAATACACAAATCCACTGAGAATTACTGATGAACCCCAAAGAGAACTCAACACATCCAATCCAATAACACAATTTTACCTTTAAAACTCGATCAGAGATGAACTTACAAATTTTTCTTTTTTTACTTTAATTTAATTAACTAAAAAATCTTCCAAAAATGAATAGATCACGACAAAAAAAATCACATATGAGAAACGTCCTCAAAAATATAAAAGCAAATAGCAATTCTATGAATTTAAGAACAATTTTTAAAATAAAACGAATGAATTTAGACTACATTCTCAATTCTGCGTGATTTTAAGACATAAGTGATATGATAGACAAAAAAAACTTTTATTAAATTTTGTGACGAGAGGACATTCTTGAGAGGATGATGTAACTTTTTTTTCATTTCATACATCTCGATTGTAGTAAATTTTATATTAATTTATGACGCCCGAAAAAATTTCTTGTAATAAAAATAATGTTTGAAAAAATTTTGATTTTGGAAGAAAAATAATGATGAAATTTCTTTTAAATTGTTTTGTGGATTTTAAGATGAGGGATTTGTCCTGAGTTTGGGACTGGATGGATTGAATTTGAGGGAATTTGAAGATTTTTTGAAGAATTTGATTTAAAAATAGAAATTATGTTGTCTTTGGAGACTTTTGAGGTCTAAAAATTTCAATAATTTATTGTAAAATTTTAAGAACTTTTCTATTTGCGCATAATACACAAAACATATTTAGTGCGCGCACAATACACGAAAAATATGTTTGTGTACATAATACTTGTGCATAATACGCGCATAAATCTAATATTTTAAAAATTCCTTCAAAAATTGAATTTTAACACCAAAAATTTCTTCAATAAAATCAACAAAATTCCACCAAAACTCAAATCATCCGAAACAAAATCCACACCAAAAAACTCAAAACATGCAACACAATAAAAAAGAAGAAGATAAATTTGTATGAACAAAATTAATTTTTATTAAAAAAATGAATAAATTGATGATAACTGTCTAATTGTATGAAAAATGATGAGAAAATAAAAAAAGCATGAAATAAACACACGACATTTGTAATTAAAGTAATTAGAGTTTGAAAGACTATATACAATATAAAATTAATGAATAATGAATATAAAAAAAAGTTCTACTTAAAGAATGAAATGAGTGAAGTGATGAGGAGCTGCTTTGTGCTCCTCAGAATTTTTTTTTCTGCAAAATGTGGACGGAAGAATGAAAAATGGACAAGTTTGCAATAGAAAACACTTTTGATAATAAAAAAATTTAAGGAAATACATCGCAATAATAAAAAAGTCAGTTTGTGGAAAATTTTGTCGCAAATTCTAAAATTTAAATCAAAATTTTCCATTCTGAATTTTTAAAAAAAGTAAAAAATTTGTAAATTTGTAAGAAGTCTCAAAATTCTTAATTTACAAGACATTTTAAGCATCCTTTTCATTTAAACAAAAAAATCTCTCATTGGCACTCGAGTACACTTTGGTATCAAAAAGTCATAATTTGCAGGCACTCAAGTGTACTTGATGTCAAATATTTTATCTATCAAAAGTGCTTTTTCAAACTAAAAGAAAAATTTTTTAATTAATTAAAATCATGAAAATGGCTTAAAAATCTGCCGAAGGCTGCAACTTTTTTGAGAGGAATTTGAAAATTCTGTCGAATTAAAAATTGATTTTGTGAATTTAATGTGTCAAGTAGACAGCATCTGATTTATACATTGACATTTTTAATTGCCAGAATATTTTTTGTGAGGGAAATTGAAGAATTTTTGTAAGAATTGAACCTAAATAATTTCAAATTTATCTCAGTGCACAATCGTTAGTCATGCAAGTTGCTTGATACATAAGATTCCAAAATGCACACTCAGTTATGCTGAAACTGACTTAAAATTTCGATCACTGGTAAATTTAAGGAACATTATTCTCTATTTTATGTTTAAAACTTAATTTCTATGACTGCCTAAGGTACCAGAAGGAAGCTGCAGCTACGTTTAAACAGTTTTTAAAGTTAGATAAGCTAATAAGCATGAATAAGCCTAGCCACACTTTTCCTCTGGATATTTAAAATATTTTTTTAATCAAATCATCAACAACTACCGATTCATGAAGAGATACGCCCAAAGGACGTGCTCTTGATCTCATGAAATTAAGACTAAACACAATTCT
Source organism: Chironomus tentans (assembly GCA_963573255.1). Taxonomy (NCBI): domain Eukaryota; kingdom Metazoa; phylum Arthropoda; class Insecta; order Diptera; family Chironomidae; genus Chironomus; species Chironomus tentans. The sequence goes on from OY754303.1 coordinate 41,988,909, forward strand.
ACAATAGTAAATGCAAAGCTGGCGAAAATAGACTTTAAAAGCTGCATTCCTATACCAAAAAGTGGACAAATGATGATGTTGAGTATCATATAACCAAAATTGTCATTTGATGTTCCTGAAAAACTTCAAAAGGAACTGATATGGACAGTTTTGTTTGGTGAGACTCTAATGATGTAACTGAGGCATATGGATGTCTTAGTGTTGACAGACTTTAGAGATCAAGATCAAGACATTTTTTGGGATTGAAATTTCGACGGAAAATTTCACTAAACCCCACTTTTAAGCTCTTGTCAACAGCAATCCATCAAATTTGTCTGCTAATCAACAATACTTAATAAAAAGTAAAGAATGAATTCCTTATTATCAATTTTTGAGATTATTTCGGTTCATTTCTTAATGACAATGATTTTGTGCATTGAATTTAATGGAACCTTGAAGGTTTTCAGTCACAGCACCGATCTAAAGCCTCAAAAGAGAGAAAAATCCATCAAAAATTGTTGCAACTTTGACAGAACTTCTTTTAAAAATAAATAAAAAAATCAATTTGTAAATATTGCTGAGAATCTGAACTTAAAAAAGAAAACTGAACTTTTTTTTAAAAAAAATTGTAAATTAATCTTTTTTTCTTGTGACGTAAGATTGAAAAAAAAACTAAGAGTAAGCGATGGACGAAGAGTTTAGATGAAAATTGTTTTGTGAAACATTTCTGTATGTGAATTTGCGGAAGCGAGAAAAAAAAATTTCCTTTTTCTTTTTCAACAGACACACAGACGAGAAGAATGAAATTGAAAAAAATATATATTTTAACTAATCATTTTTATACTTTAGATCAATTATTCTTTATCTGTTATTGGCTTTATATTTGATTTTAGGAGAAATGAAAAAAAATTTGTGTATAAAAAAGATCTCTGGACATTTTAATGCGCAGTTTCTTATCAGTATGTAGCAATTTTGAGGTAATTTTTTATGATTGCTTTGGCTCGTGTAGATCTAAGACGTCTAAATAAGGACGTACAAATTTACGTACGTACAAATTTTACGTACGTATTTTGACTTACGTACAAATTTACGTACGTATTTTCAGCTACGTACAAATTTTACGTACGTATTTTCAGCTACGTACAAATTTTACGTACGTATTTTGACTTACGTACAAATTTACGTACGTATTTTCAGCTACGTACAAATTTTACGTACGTATTTTAAACTACGTACAAATTTACGTACGTAAACGTAAAACTCTTACGTAATTTAAATCTCAAACAAAACTGCAAACAATGAGCCCACAAAAAACCTTATTATAATTTCAATAAATACTTTATATGACTTGTGGAAGATGAAAAACCTATAATTAATGAGAACTTTTATATAAAAAATGGAAGTGTGATGACTAAATAAGCAAATTGAGTTAATTTAAAGCAGCATTAAAATTATTTAAATAAATTACTATGAAAAAATCTCCTTTTTCTTTTCAACTGACAGACACAAACAAAACGAATAAGAAAGGGTTCACAAATACACACACACACAAAAATATGAAAAAATTATGAAAAAAAAAATCTTAAATTTAAGGAAAGTGGATTTGATAAAAAAAATGTTGCATATAAAAAACAATTTTCATTGAAGTGAATAAGCCTAGGGACAAAATAAATAAATAAATTAATTAAAAAAGTAATGAGAGAAAACAAATTTATAATTTTTTTATATTCTCAAAAAATAAATAAAAAAAACTTTAATTCTAATTTAACAAAAAAGTAAATAAAAAAAACTTGCAAAAAAAACATGTTCGACAAGGATGATAGAATCTTTAATGTGTAAGGATAAAAATGCTGTAATAAAAGTAATATAATTAAAAAATTGAAAAAAAAACGTTTTCTGTTTTTTCAATATTTTTCAGATTTTGAATTTTATTCCAGTTTTTTTTAAATAAATTTAAAAAAATCAATTTGAATTTTTATTCAAATTTCAGATAAATTTTTAAAAATTTCTAAAAAAATGAGGATTTTATTAATTTTCAGGAATTTTTCTAGTTTTTAAGTTAAAAAAATTGAAAATTTTTACTTTTTTTTAACTTTTTGAAATTCAAATTTTAAATTCAAATTGAAATTTTCTAGTTTTTAAATTTAAAAAAATTACAAAAACATTTTAAATTTTTAACTTTTTAGATTTTTTTATTAAAAAACGAAATTAAAAAAATTCAAAATTCATCTAAATTCAAATTGACTCACATTTTAATTCAATTAAAATCCAGCTACATATAATATTAATAATAGAATTTACAATCAATTTAAAGTTCCAGAGTCCAATTTAGTTACTCAGCAGTCAACAAATGACTTCATTGTTCTGTCTTTTTTTCGTTCATCTGATTCGTGGAATTTTCTTCTTTCTTCCGTTTTGTAAAAGTTTTAATAAAAATGCAGGAAGTGAAGTTGACACTGTTTGGACATAACTTTTTTAATCAAAAGTTATTTTCAATTTAAAATTGCAGATTTTCTTTTGCTCTGAGAAGAAATTGTGTCATTTTCTATTTATGGAAGGTACAAAATTCTGCTGATGATGGAAGCTATTTGTGAAAAAGTTAACTGTCGTGGATGCTTTAGTTGTTGACTAATAGATATGATTCTTGTTTAAAGCTACCTTTTAGTAATCAGTTAGAATTTTACAGTACCATTGAGCAGGGGTGTAGCCAGGGACGAAAGATCAAAATGCAATAGTTCCATGTACCTCTAAGAAGTGTTGGGGCGTCGATTTCAACATTAAAATATCACTTATCACAGGGAACAACGTAAGAATATGGTGTAAACATATTATTAAGGCATGGGCGTACCCAAGGGAGGGGGGTTCTGATGGGGTCTGGACCCCCTTCGAAAAAATTTAAATTTTTTTCTTTAAAATTTTTTCCTAGGTTTTTTCGAACCTCTTAATAGTTGGCTAATCATTTATGTACTGATAAAATTAGCAACTAGTACGAAACTATGAGCTATAAGGAAGAAAAAATATTTTGGACCCCTTCTAAGAAAACTTTCTGGATACACCCCTGAATTTAGACAAAAAAGTTATATTTTGAAAGCAAATTAACTAAAAAGTTTTAAAAGTAAATCTGCAATACCGACATTAAAGGCTATTTAGCACCAAAAATAATTTTTTAAGGGAAAGTTTAATACAAAATTATTACACATATGTTCACACGGAAGCGCGTATTTTTCAGTCATATTGCTTTCTAATTTGTCTAATTTCCTCTAGGTTATTGACTTTTCTAAATCATAATACATTTTCATTGATATTCATTTCAAATAAAAATTTCTAATTTTTTAATGAATAATAAAAATTAAGATTTATAGCATAGTGATGTTATCAACAGAATATACGACATTAATTTCGATTCTAAATCCTAACCAGAAAATTATAATTTATTTACGTTCCGTAAAGTTGAACAGCACACAAAAAAGCGCGGAATTGAAAAGTTGTTTGTAAATTAAAGTAAGCTTAAAGCTCTTTTGTGTAACAACACATTTTTGAGTCGTACAGATATACTGAGAAAAACCGCAATTCAATCTCGTTACGAGCGTTGCTTGCCACATTATTTATTTACATTTTGCAGGATATATTACGAAAAGTATTTACATTTTGCGGTGAAAATTTATTTTGTTGAGTAAATTAAGTTTTAAAATTGAGATATTTTCTCGAAATTTTCAGATTTTTCTGATTTTATCATTGAGATGTATGAAAACACAAAGAAAAATCTAAATCTAGTGAAAAATGTGGTCATTAGTGACAAACGAGAGACCTTTTTCAAAGAGAAATACGTTAAATTAAATTTCAAAAATGTAACGGTCGAAAAAAATTCAAATTGACTGAAAAATTTTCGTTTTGAAAAATAACGGTTAAAAATGTTTTGAATAAAATGACTTTTTCAAATTTAACGATCGAAAATATTTCAAAATTACTTTTTTAGATACACAGGGTAGGTAAGGGTGACCCTAGGGTAGGTAAGGGTGACCCTAGAGTAGGTAAGGGTACCCTAGTGTAGGGTAGGGTAGCTGGGTATATCCCGGGTAGCCCTAGAAACCTGCACCAGAATTTGGGCGAATTTAAATCATCAACTTTTTGGTTTTTGGATATCTTTTCGAATCGTGACCTTTTCTGAATATCTAAGCTAATATTGGTTTTCAAAAAATAGGGGAGAGAGGAGTTTGACTTCAAAAACCCCATTAGATACATTCCCTCCAGATACAACCCTGTCTCCACTTAACTCCACCATTCACAACTATGCTCTCGGCAATATACATAGAACAGCCCACAACAATATATTTTAATTAAAAGCTCCAAACGTAAAAATTAAAGGAAAGGCAAAGAAGAAAGGAAGGAGGAATTCAGCGTCATTAATAATTGAGTAAAACATAAAGCTGCTTAATAACATAAATGTTAATTAATAAATCTAGTGTCGTAAATCATTTCGACATAACTGTCAGATTTAATAATTTTCTGTAATCAAATTTTTGTGATATTATGAAAGTGATTGGAAGGAAGAAGGAAAGAAGTTGGGTAGAATTTTCAGAAATTTTTGGAAAAAAATGAATTTTTCAAGCAAGTTCAGCAAAATTTCAAAATTTTCTCTTTTTTTGTGAAAAAAGAATTTGTGAATCTTGATGGATGTGATTTGAGAACAATCCAAAAACATTCTCTCATTTGACGACAAACTTCCATCCACAACATCATGTGTATCCACCCCAAAAAACACCCATATCCTCAACATCACGACTCAAAATTTAATATCTTGATTCAGTCAACAGTTTTTACAAAGTTTTATGGCGACAGGTCTCATGTCCATCAAGAATACGTGTAATAAAAAAAATTCTCATTCCAAAGTTCACCACTCTACATGACCACGTCACCCTATATGCCATAACAAATTAAATTTTTTTTATTGTTTGTCAAAGTTTATAGCGACATAAAACTTTTCATCTACGAAACAGCACAAGTATTTTTTTGCTTCCTTATCGTCAAAACTTGAAGCTTTTCTTCTTATTCAGTCAGCATGAAAAATTTCCTTTTTTTTAGAAAACTGAGTCGCTCATATCAGAAATTTCACAGACGTAAACACACTCACGGAAAACGAAAAAAAAGCAGGAATAATCAGGTAATAAATCTATTGTGTCATGCAAAATTGAAATTATCATGGAAACAGCAACAGCTCAGTATGACATAAATAATGCTCGATGGGGATAAACAACTTTTACTCATGCATGGGATCTAAAAATGAAAAAAAAAATTTCATCCAGAAGGCAACTGTAAAACAATATTCAGGAATTGATACTTCTGGATCACGTAATATTCATCCTCTATTACCATTTCCTTGGTAATTTATGACCACAATGTCTAACAGAAACGTGCGTGTCGATAGGTCACGTCACGAGAACCATGCTGAATGTCGAGGTTTCATCGATAAAACATAAAAGAAAAGGGAAATAAAAATAAAATGAAGACTTTTTTGAAATTGGGTCGATATTTATTGTGAAGGTCTGCTGATTAAGATATATGTAGCTTTTGTGATGCTTTTGCTTGGTGTCAAAAGATTGGAAATTCAATTCTGCGTTTAAGCATATTTTTTTCAAAAATTTAGCATCAAAAGAGGTCAACTCCCCCCTCGAAGGAAATTTTCTTTAATTTTCTAGGGGTTTTCAAGAAAAATTCAAAAAACCCCTCGAAAAATTTCTACGCCCTTGCACGAACGTAATAGGTGCATGATTACTATGACATAGGGTATGTTTTAATAGATTCTGTAACGAACGGGATGTTAGAGTCTCTAGCTCATTGCATTAACCCGAAGGGGCTGTTCACATATTACAAAACGAAAAAATACTAGTTTTTAGACCTCTCTTTCCCTCCCTGTAACAAATTCTCACAATTTCTCAAACCACCCCCCCCCCTCCCCTCATAAAGCGTTACGTAATAAGTGAACAACCCCATATAAATAATTTTGTTTTGAATAAACTGTCACAAAACAACTTGAAGCCCCTCCTACCCCTCTCCAAAAAATACGTTACGTAATAAATGAACAGCCCAAATGATGAAACCCATAAGAATCTATTTTAATTATCTCAATAAAAAAGTCTTGCATGTTGGAATTATAATAACAATTTGTAAAACATGCAAGCTTCCAATTAAGCAGCCAATAAACCCCCTTTCCAGATCCAATCGAAGCATCCTCCACCCAACCATCACACGAATCAGAATCCAACCTAACTTCCCATTAGTAATAAAAAAGGCAAAAGAAATAAAAACAATTTTCTTTGCCTGTATCCGAAAGAGCTTCATTCATCGGTAAAAAATTTTTATTTCTAAGTAACACAGAACCTTATGTCCAAAACATCGACAAATGAAATAAGGAATGCTAACAACTTTTTAACCATTTTTGTTGTTGCAAAAGATTGAATTGAAATTGATAAGCACAACAGAAAAAGGAAAGCTTTGTGGTTATTTGTGCTAATAAGAAGAAAGTGTGTCCATAAATAATGTCACAACAGGCAGTCAGCAGACTGGAAATAAAACTGGAATTATTTTTTGCGCAGTCGTAAAATTCCAAAACGGACAAGAAAAAAATATGTGAAAATTTCCATCGCAACCCCCCGTGTTAGTCATCATCACTATAAATGGAAAGAAAAAGAAGAAAATTTCACGTCACAATATTGCAATACATTTAAAATAAAAAAGCTCAACGATACAAGATTCGTAATGTGCCATATGTATATACATTCCATTCTGTTGTTTATTTTCTTACGGGGAAACGAGCTCGTGTATTAGTAAGAATCAATAAGAATGTCTTCTTCTTCTTTCTTCTCATTGAACTTACAAATTATACGAAAAAAATTTAAAGAAAGTCCTCGTGTTATATATCGAGGGACTTCAGCGCATTTTTGTGTTAGCGATCAGTATTTGATTAGCAAAGTACTGCGTATTAAATAAGTCAATCATGAATATTTTGTGACTTAAATAAATTCAACAGCTCGATAACGGTTTTTTGACATTCAAATTTTCTAACGGTCGAAATATATTTGAAAATTTCCCGCGTAAATGCACTTGAAAATCATTAATTATAGTATAATTAACAATTTTGCGGTGAATTTTCGTATAATAAAATGGTTTGTCATTTAACGGTTTTTTGAAATTCAAATTTTCTAACGGTCGAAATATATTTGAAAATTTCCCGCGTAAATGCACTTGAAAATCATTAATTATAGTATAATTAACAATTTTGCGGTGAATTTTCATATTTTAAAATGGTTTGTCATTTAACGGTTTTTTGAAATTCAAATTTTCTAACGGTCAAAATATATTTGAAATTATCCCACTTGAAGTTGGCTCTATTGTATTGAAAACAAAAAATCATTAATTATAGTATTTAGAGATGGTTTTGAGATTTTTAACTGCCCGGGGGGCCAATAACTCGATGTCACGGAGCTAATGCAAAAAACCAGAGCTCTCTACGATGTCTGGTTAAAAAGTTTTTCTTTGCAGCCGACCGACCGACCGACCGACCGACCGACCGAACAAAGTGCATTATTAAGCTACCTTTTTAAAACAAGTTTCAAAAATGCGCTAAAAATTCATTGATGAGTGGCACGTTCGGTACTTGAAATGAACTTTTTACTCTCTGTGCGCTTTTATTTCACTTTGATTGATTGTTTTGTTATTTTTCTGAATAATTTGTATAATGAGAGCTAAGCGTTTATGGTAATGTGAGAAAGTAAATTTGTAAATCATTTTTTGACGGGTTCTGGATGGTTTATTTGTCACCTGGCTTTGTGGATTGATGTGCTCAGTGAAGAGCTTGATGAATTATGTAAAATCTTGCATTTAAATTGCCTCAATTAGGAGAATTTTAGATTTAAACTTTTGAGATGGGAGATCCATGAGAAAATTGACTGGTTGATCCAACGTCAATGAGAAAGATCCATGAAAATTCATAATTTGATCCAAAGTCAATGATGTTGAAGTTTAAAATTGAAAAATCGATCTGAAATTCTTAGTTCTAGATTTAATCACTTAAAATTGACAAAAACTAGCCTTTAAGGTTAACAATTAGGGCTTAAATAGGCAAAGCCTGCTTCTCCAGAACTTATTCATTTGAAAACTTAGTTTTTGTTCATTTACATGTCGATACCATCTCTACTGTTGACTTTAGTATGAAAATAGTAACCTGCTACTGAGTTCATCTGAATTCTGAGGTCATCAAAACCATAATCACGTCCAAGGTCATGTCCTGTACCGATTTCAAATAAATGTCTTCAAATTCAACAAAAAATTCCTTAAAATTATGCAAAAATTAATCCAATATCACTGATGTCAAAATCCCAATGTGCCGGATGTCAGATTTTTACATTTTCTTCGACAATTCCCTCTGTTACAAAATGTCAAGATAGCTGACGAGGGTAGGTTGACCAGCACTAAGTAAAAATGAATATTTATGAAGTCAAAAATTATTGTGTCTGGCATAATTTTTAATGGCATATGCTGAACACTCTAGAATCCATTATCCAAAAATTAAATTTCAATATTTTATTCCTATTATGTCAACTTAGAAGTGAACTTCTCAAGTATCGACTAGAACGTGCCTTTTGATACTTTTGTCCCTTTGAGAATCCACTCTACTTCTATATTCCATGAATGTAAATTGATCTATTGTAATTTTATCACATTCGTGTCATAATAAAAATTATAAATGCATTAAATCCATCAATATAAATTATCATCATGTGTCTCATTCATCTCAAATTTATTCCTCATTCATATTTATCACAATTCAAGACAGCATGATGATAATAAGTGTTGAAAAGGCAATGAAGGAAGAATTTTTATGACTTTACATTACTTCTTTTATATTTCATGAAAGGTAGAGGATGTAAATACATTTCCCATCGGAATCCCATCCTTTTGTTTATTTATTTATTTATTTATTAGAAAATTCAGAAGGGAGATGCTCAAAAATTGCATTTCATCCCTCATAATTTTCAAGTGCAAGGAAAATTGCTTTCAAATTTTGTTTTCTTCTATTTTTATTACTTTATTGAGCATGTTTTTGGGGTGAGGTTGTAAATTGCAGTTTGTCTGTGGACGGAATATTTTTTTCAGGGGCCAATTTTATGTTTTTCTCAAAAAACATAAGCAATTTTGAAAGAATTTTCTATAGAATTTCTTGGATGCACAACCTAATCCAGTGGCTACGCTAGGAATCAAAACCAAAATTGACAATTTAAACCATTATTGACCCCATTTCATCAGAACCTAAGATCATAACCTTGAGTATGAAGTTTCAAAGTTCCTTAGTGACCCATTGCAGCAAATCTCATTTTTTCCCATCATACAACCATCAAGGAGCCATTAACACCCTAAAAACTACGTTGTGTCACTAAGACAGTGCCTTTTTGGTTGGTGACACACTTTTCAGTAAAATAAATTTATAGCGACACTCCAAAAAATATTTTTATCATAAATTCATGTGAAAATAGCTCAAAAAATGAGTTTCGTGACCTTTTTTCGGAGCAAGTCTAAAATAACTGATCATTTTTGGTCTTTTTGAAAAAATCTTTCGACAAACCTGGAATATTTGATGACAGGGACGGGGGTTGTTTTCGAGGTCAACCACCACTATTTTTGGAAAAATACCCACAGTTTTTAATACACCGCACCAAGAGTTTTTTCTAGAACCGAACACAAAAAGCTTTAATCACTGGATCTTATCAGGAATCAAACTTTGATTATGGAAGTCCAAAACCTCTCTATTTTGACCACTGATCCCATTTTTCCCGCTATAAAAAAATAGTTAAAAACTAATTTAATCTGCACAGCATTCAAGATATAATTCAACATCCAAATATCTCACCCAGTTAACTCTTTGAATCCCATTCATTGCTAAAAACTGCGTTCCTTACAACTCATATACAATCATTTTCCGAAAAGAATTAAAGTATAAAGAAAGATGTAACGAAAGTATCTTGATGAAGGTTTATGACATTCTACACAGAAAAATAAATAAAATTGGGGTTCAACGCACATTTTACCCTCGCACATACCACGAAAAAAGGGGAAAAAATATTCATTCCAGACATAAACACAAATATCGACTGCACAATTGGGGTTGGTAAAACTGTTTATTCGGCCAAAGACCCCTTCTGTTCTGTTTTTGTAAAAGTTTGTCTTTACAAGAAATGAATGGGATGAAAGAATGAGGGCACTTGCCGTCATATAAAAATATTAGGGACATCAAAACTATGTTACATTCAGCTATGATAAATTATTCATTCTTTACATAATTTCACTTCTTTCACTTGACGGCTTCACTTTATAATAAATTTATTGAAGGGGGAGCGAGAAATTTGAGAATGTGTGTCGAAAATATACAGCTAGGAAAATCAGGAAGACAGCACTAAATGCATGGAGGTGGAGATAAATGGCAACAATTTCGGAAATTAAATTTTTTTAAAAATAATTCTTCCTTTTGGTGTCTCACGTGACGGGAATATTGTGATGGTGTTAAATTAATTTCAAGTTTTTGCTTTAAAAGTTTTCCTTTTTTCAAGGACAATAAATTTATTTCCACTGACAAATTCTACTTTATTTTATTGGATTTGTGCTCTGGAACTTTGTTAAATCCTTATTTATTACCTAAATGTTTATCCTTTCCATTGATTTTTTTTCATTGTGCTGCATTTTTTAAGGTTTATTATCTTTGGGTTAATTTTGTCTAATCAGCTATTTTCAATCTATTCCTATTACCCTGCGACTGCCAGGTGGGTTTGGGGGATTTTTTTTCAATTTGCTACGGTTTTTTGAGAAAAAAATTAAACTACCCCCTTAAAACATTACTGGTTGAGAGTGAGATTTGTCCCCTAATCCTCCCTGGCTACGCGCCTGTGTGTCACTAAAGAAGCTAGTTTGAAATTTTGGTATAATCGTTGCTGAAATACAAATATTTGGATTTTATTCAGCTTATTTTGACACATTAAGACTCCAATCCAGTGTATTTCACTAACTTTTGTTGGCATGTTTCAAAACAAGCTCGTGTATCTAAATTTTTGGGAAATTTTTGCATGAAATTGAAACAAAAATATTTTTGGTGCCTCGCAAATTTTTTTTGGACTCAAAAGTGTGTCGCCAATTAAAAAAGTTTGGAAGACACTGCTCTAATCGATTAAATTCTTCATAATTTTAACATCCCTCGTTACTAATTCAATTAAAATTCTAAAATTCCTATCTCAACAACTTCATCAATTACCCTCGAGCAGCAATTAGTCCATCCACCCACCAATGCGCTTCATTCAAACGAAAACAAAATCACAAACTTTTCAATTATCTTTTAAATTCCCATCCGGCTAACTGAGATTTCATCGTTGCCTAATGATTGGATTGTAAACTTTTTTCTATCCATTCAGCCATAAACAAAACAGCATTAAAAAGTAATTCCAAAGTCATAAATTTTAATTAAAAATAGAACTTGATGAATTCGAGAATTTCTTTTTCTTTTTCTTATTCTTGTTGCTTCATTGTTGTGTTGGCGGGATGGAGAAAATTCTCATCTTACTTACGTTCTTTTTTTAATTACAGTGCCACACCGGCACCATGAAGCTAATGAAAGGAAAAAATTTCTTTTTAAAAAGTTTCACATTTTCGTCTGCAGCACAAACAGAGTCGTGATTAAAAACGTGGTGAAACTTTTTCTTTTCTCAAGTAAGTAGATGTAGTAATAAAGTTTGTTTACAATATTTCGACGCGCAAATTGAAATTCTCGAATCTACGAAAATTTAAATTTGTCATCGACTAGACTGTTCTATTTTATTTGATATGATTGAAATATTACGCATTCTTCTGACCTGATGCATGTGCTCTATTCTCAATATCAAAGTCAAATCTGAAGACATCTTTATGTAATGGAGAAGGGTCTGTAATAGAATATTATAAAATTCATATGCATCACCTGAGAATATTTTGTTATGAAAGGTAGATAAGGTTGAGTAAGATGAAGTTTGTTTGGGAAAATAATGCGCAATTTAAGTATTGAGTAACGAATTGTAGAAAGAGAATAAAGAAAAAGAAAGTTACTTTTTTTCAAAAATATATTTTTTTACCAAGGGGTTGTTCACTTATTACGTTCGCTTTTTAGGGGGGAGGGGGGTCTGAGATTTTGTAACAGGTCAAACTCAGAACAATTTTTTTTCTTAGAAAATTTGTAACAAGGGTGGAGGGGGGTCTAAAATTTCATTTTCTTGCGTAACGTAATAAGTGAACGACCCCTAATCAGTTTTGATTTGACATTCATCTGGGTGATCATCATGCAAATAAACAACAGAAAAGAATACTGAAATTGTTTTGTCCTGAATGCTAGCATAGCCAGGTGAGTGACTTTCGCACTGGTAACATCGCCTACATATCGATACCTCAGATTCCACCCTGCTCAGATACCACACCAAACATGTGGGGGTTGTAAGGAGGCAGGTCAACCTCTACCCCAGTGCTACTCATAATATGCATCGTAAAACAAAAATTACAGTAGACAAGATAAAAGTAAAGAAAAAGTTTATTTGTGGGTCATAAAATCTGGTCCGTTGATTTAGTGTGTCACGCTCCAAAAAGTTTTGAGAACCACTTCTCTTCTCTCAGTCTGAGTTAGATGAAAATTTATATTAGAACCAGTTTTAATTTAAAATAAAATTAAGATTTTAGTATTCTGATTCTTTAGGGATCCATGCTATGTCACTGAAATCCTTAGTAAAAAAGCTATTAAAAAGCTAGTTAAAATAAGACTAATTTTTGGATGGCTTTTAAATGATTTTTGGTTTTGGTTACTGAGAACTGATTGTTTAATAAGGGGATAGGGTCCCAAGCTCAAATTCTCGAACGATAAGTTCATACACTATATTTTAGGTACAAAGCATTAATCTGTAGTGCCATCAAGCCTACCTCAGCTAAAATGTCCATGAAGAATAAGAGAAAGGTCATAAAAATCTACAAAATTCACAAAAACTCACCTCAATCTTCCAAATTTTGCATTTATTAAACATAAAATTATTCTTGCCTAATCTAATTTTCTCATAACAAACATTTGCCAAAAAACCAATAAAATTCAGTCCAAAAAACCCACATCTTACAAGAAAAGCAGTCAAATTATGAATTATACCATCCATAACATCACCTACAGTCATCCATTGTAAACATTTCAACAAGGGATGGCTATTGAACAAGAAAACTTTATAGCACCTGTCAGATGAGAATAAATCGTTGCTCATTAAAGCGATTTAAAAGGAAAAAACATCTCCAACCTTCTTCAGCCATAAAAATTTCCATAAGAAGAACACTAGAAAATATTTTCGATATTAATCCTACATCCATCTGCTCCACACGTGTCTAACAACAATCAATATAATGAAATGTGCATTTTAACCATCGCCCCACTTGGTAATTTTTCAACTCAAAGAGCTCTTAAAGTATCATCAAATTATGGGCCCTGTGAGGAAATATGTATGCATGAGCCACTGCTTACGACATGCTGAATTTATTTTTATTATTCTTCGAATGACTTTTTCGCACAAATATTACACGTGTCGAAGGAGAAAAGAAATACGAAAAATAAGTGAGAAGAGATGGAAATGAAATTTATTTTGGTGATTTTAATTCACAAGAGATTCATAGAAAATTTCTGGTGCTGGATTTTTTTTCGGAGAGGGTTGAGTATTTTTTGATGCAGATTGGGAGCTATTTAGTCCATTTTTGTAATTTTTGGATGGATTTTGATACTTTATTCGAGCAAACTATTAAGTTTTGCTTATCTGGGACATCAAATGCCATGATCCATGTCTATATATTACTTTATAGGGGTTTAACACTGTAATTTTAGTAGAGTACCCCAATTAAATCCTAAAGAAACCCCAAAAACCTAAAATTTGATATCCATACTGTCATAATCCAAACAATTTCATCTCATCCAACAACTGCGCTTCATCCACAACTCAACCAACCGTAAAATCAACTCATCACCCTCCAACTACTCTCATTTACTCCATCACCATCATCTATGCGTATGAGCATTCATGGAAAATAATAAGAAAGCCTCTATCATCATAAATTAATTATTGATTAAGGATCATTATGGATTACAAAATTTATTGTACGGAAATGAGAAGCTCAAAAAAAGGGGGAATAAGAATGCTCGATTAATGAATGGGATTACTTTAACTTCCACTATTGTCGACTTCACCTGCTCCACTGAGTAATTGCCTTTTCTGTTTAATTGCAATAAATACGAAGTTACAAAAGTCATTAGACTGTGAAAGGATTTTACTTTGTTGAATGGAAATTAAATAAAAGTTTTTTGTTGATTATTTGTCCATAAACTGTTGAATGTGGAGGACATGATGAAAACGGAAAATTTTCAAGTGGGTTTTGCAAAAAAAATCGATAAAAAGTTCTGTGAATAAAATGAAAAAGTTTGATGAGATTTTTATTAAAATTACTTTGAAATGATGTCATGGTATTTATGGGTGCTGCAGAGCTCGAAGTTGACTCGAATTTTGTAAAGAGTCGAATAGACTTCAATGATTAAATGCTAAGAAAGAGCGCAGCTAGGTGGATTAAAGGTACAAATAGATTTTTGATAGATTTTTTTTTTCAATTTGTTAGAAATTTTAAGATAAATTACGAAGATCCTCCTCTCAAATTTTTTTAGGTACTTTCTTGATAGCTAAGGTCCATAAAAATGTTCATTAAATACAGTATTGTGTGAATCTTTGTCATATCGACAACACCATATATAATTATTGAGAGATCAGCCTCTAGTGGGAATTGAACCCATATCCTCACAGAAAGAGAGTTTTACAGATTTCCATTCGGTTGTCTAGTCATAGAAGGCTTTCCCCCTTCGCTGGTAGATTTGCCTACGTATGGCTCAATATCCATGATTTCATTCTGACCTCGGTTTGAGGATCTGTCGTTTTAAATCTAAAAATACTGGAAATAATAATCATGACATCCCTATAATGTCAAAAAACAATACAGTAGACATGACTCACCAATTCCTAACTACAAAACCATTGAATCACTTCCATACCCTACTCTCACCTCCACCCCTAAACTTGATCCATTTTAAAAGCTCAAAAATTACTCAACATCTTGTAGGTGATAAGAAAATGTGTAAAATTCAATTTTCAATTCCATCATGAATCTGCGAAATGAATAAAGTTCATCGAGTCTCCGGAGGAATCAAAGGAAGAAGAAGTATAATTTATGAAGTATCAGATGAATTTGCATCATGAAGAAAATCAGGTCAAAAGAAGAGAATTTTTTTCCTTAATTTATCATTTGAATTGCAAAATTTGCAGATGCAGTAAGCAGAATATACAAATGAGATGTATCCTTTATGCTTTATCCTATGTATTTATAGAAAGTAAATGAAGTGTTTTGATTGAATGAATAATTTTTGAATATTTTCTTGTTAAATATGCAGCTGATGAATGTTGAGGAACTAAATTAATGCAGACGTCTGTAAACTTGTTTGGTATTAAATGCACACATAGCTTTTAAATTTGTTAGCTTAGCCTTTTATTTTTTGAGTATCTTTGTTGGTTGATATTTTTAATCCCATTACTTTGTACATTTTTGATCGATTGTTGGTAAAATAGAATTTTGGGGAAATTTCTGCTAGTTCATCGTAGCTAAAAAGAGAAGGTTATTAAAATCTTAATTTTATTTCATAATTCCAAGGGGTATAGCCCCTCGAGATTGAAATTTGAACCTCCTGCAATTTGAAAATAATTCTAGACCACCCCTCCCCCCACTTGAGAGGTCGGACCCCATCGAAACTTTCGGACTATAAACCTAATAATTCCTTACCTTTTCACATACAATTCCTCAAATCCAACATTTTTGGCAGCCGTTTGTGACCCAATACCAGTAAAGGAAGTGACAGTCACAGAAATTCCAATATATTGCATCAATGGAATTCTGGCATGTAAAAGATGCTTCGCTAATCCACAACCTCTATACGATCTATCAACAACAAGCCCAAAAGCCGACAGATAACGATCAACATTGTATTTATTGTAAATATCAGCAAGTTTTGTTGTGTATTCAATTAATCCACATATTTGTAATACATTTTCGTCATCAATCTGCGAAAGGAAGTCAGTATTCAAAAATTTACAAACAATTGTCCAGCATATCCTCAAATTCACTCACCGTGTCATCCTCCGGATCATCCTTAGTATGAACTTCAAGTACATTCATTCCAACAAGTTCATCACTTCCATCATTCCTGTAACATCCGAGTGACACTCGTTGCTGAAGTGCTTTCATCCAAGTGACACGCAATGTCTTGACACTTTCCGGATTGTTTAAGATTTTGTCACTCAGCGGTTCATCCGGGAGAAAAACATTTTCCATCATATCCACAGCCTCACCAAATCTATCTTCTGGAATGTCCTGAATGCGATATTCTGTCAACTCATCACTGCCTCTGTCTTTTGCTGTGAATGTGCAGTAAACGTGAGGAAACTCAAGATTGACTGGCCTCTTGAACAGTGACATAATTATATTTTTTAAACGATTTTTTTAGTGAATTGAATCGTGAATTGAAAATTAAAATCAAAACTGACTTACACGAATGTAGAAAAGCATTTAATATTAAAGCAAAAAAATACCCTTATCACTTCTGATTTTTTTAATTGACATTCTTATCAATGCTGATTGTACTAAAAAATAAAATTGTATTATGAAATTGAATTTGGACATATATCTAACTATAGTTATAATCGTTATAATTAATAACAGTTATTTTTGTAAATTTAAGATTTTAACAATAAATCAATCAATCCTTGAACTCCTGCCAGACTGTATCACCAGAGAAAAATAAAATCCATGAATTCTCACATTAAAGGTCCAAATCCAATTTAAAGGAGCTCAAAACCTATACAAGGGCTTTTCATTTACCCTCGGCCACCAAAACCTAATACTACGCCACTGGTTACATCATTTTTGAATTGTTTTACTTGATTAAATCATCATCTAATGCTCACCTAATCAGTAGTTTACTTGTATATTTTGCACGTGTCAAAAAATAACGGTAGACTCCAAAGTGGCTGAATCATGACTGATAACGATTTCATTAAGGTGTGTTGAGTAACAGACCATAAATTAAAATTGATGACTGTATTCATGGGGTCGTTTATAAAGGACGTTAATAAATATATGAAACTTTTTGACCCCCTCCTTCCCCATTGTCACAAAAATTTTCATGTTTGAAAAATATTTTGTATGGAGTGCTATACAGCTCTAGTCCCTCTTAATAGTGAGACGTCATTTGTGAACGACCCCAAAATTTAATTTTTGATAACATTTTCCTGGAATTATTTATCACCGCTTGCTCACAGTCGTTATGATTGACAGAAGAGCATCTGAATCATCGAAAGTTCATAACAAAACAAATCAAAAGCTAATAACAGTTAGAGCAACAGAAATGAACCCTAATTCCAAAGAGTATGTCAGTGAATTAAAAGCTCAATCGATAATAAGTTTTATGACCTTTTGCACAATAATTTTTAATGCCATCAACTTTTCATCGTAAAACTTTTCTTCATTAATCAATCTGCGATATTGAAATATTTCGCATCTGATACTGAAAGCAGAAAGATAAAGTCTGCAGAACATCTAATATCAAATGAGTTAATAATCGTAAAACAGTTTGAAATTTTTTTTATGAAACTGATGAGAAAAGTTTTTCTGTAGGAGAAAATGATTCATCGATTGACGTTTTAAAAGTTCATTAGTTTGTGGATGTTAAAAAGTCGTAAATTCTGAGATGAATTTAGCATAGTCGATAAAGTTTCTTGGAAATTCTCAACTGAAAATTATTGGGGATTTCATATTTTTATGGAAGCTTTTAGCATTATGGAACCATTTGGTTTAGGTTAGTGCTTTTGAAAATCGATAATATATCAGGTGATGAATGCTGTATTAAACTTGCCAGACGGTTTTCTTTTCAATTTTCTCATAAATTTAAGAAGAAAAAAATTTAAAAATTCTCAGTTTTCAAGTAGAATGTTTTCGTCACAATCTTCAATTCAAATGACTTTAATTTTGTTAAGTCAGCTGGAAATGACTTCATTAATTCCTTCGCAATCTGTGACTTGAGATTTGACTTTTTTGTGTTCTTTTCTGTTGACATTTTTCTTCTCAAAATTCTTCCATTTTTCCTTGAAAAAGCTTTTGTTTTTGCTGTTCGAGTGATGAGTTTCTGTGGATGACTGACCATTTGTGGACTTCCACTGAGAATTTTGCGTAATGATTGACGAAACATTTTACTGAAAATTTCTAAACAACTTTTTTCGAAAATCAAAATTTTTTTGATCAAGTTTTCATTGATTTTCGCTCTTCACAGAAATTTTCTCAGTTTCATTTCGATCGTCGACAAGACAACACCAAATTTTCAAAGTCTTAAATTTTAATCATCAAAAATGTTTCGTCAATCATCAAAAATTCTCCGTCAGTCATTAAGCTTCTCAAGAATTGGACAAAGAAGATTCGAAAGCAGTGACTCAAAAGAACCAATGTGCAAACATCATCAAGATCTCGTGCCACCATTTTCTGAAGTTGGAAAATTGAAGTCATTTGAATTGAAATCAGATTGTACGACGTTTCACATGAAGTCAAGCGGATATAACCCAAACTGTCCACCTGCATCACCATGCCCACCACCATGCCCACCACCAAAGCTTCCATGTCCATGTCCTGAAGAAAATCCTTACGCTAATTAAATTTATTTATTAAAGGATCTGGAATAAAATTTATATTTTCTAGAAAAAATGGGTTTTACTTCCATGTTAGGCGTAATTTTCAGGATTGTGATACAAGTTCATCAGCATTCAGAATGCATTTTTGAAAATTCATGCTTTTTCAGAAATTCATGAAATTTCAATGCTGATTTGATTGATTTTTTTCAAAAATTTCTTTAATAAATGGTGAATAGAGTAACCATTGACTTTTTGCCATTAAACAGAACTTGGTCAAGACTTCAAATTCAGTACTGCCCCAGTCATCACTCCTCATAAAGATAACCATAACTGCGTAAAAGTGTTGCCCTTGAAATTGAAAGCATTTCAAGACACGAACTTAAAATTAGAAACCCAATTGAGTAAATATTTCCAAAGTCTGTTGTGTCTTTCATCAAAACAATAATTGTTTTCAGTTCCTTTCAGTGCCACATCAGTTTTCTTTGAAATATCTTTGAAGAAAGTCTTAAAGTTTGCATCAGTCATGAAATTGACAATTTTCATTTCTTTAATTTTACCCTTTTCAGTTATTGGGCAGCTGACTGGAGATGATGGAAGAATTATTCCTAAATCGTAATTAAAAGTGTTTAAAATTAGATGAAAAAGTTACTTGCTGTCAAAATATTAGTTTTTTTGAGGTTATGACTTGCAGGAATGCAGCCAGGGGAAGGAATAGTCCGATAGGGTTCTAGACTCTCCTTCATCTAAATTATTAGTTTGAGGTCAATTCCTGCTAATTTCCATATTTCATTCTCATTTACCAGAATCTTCACAGTCGTAGCTCCATACACCATTCGCAAAGGAGTGCCATACAGCATTTCTGTTCGAGGATTCGATGTTCTGGAGACAATTAATTTAAATATAAAAATCACTGGAACAAGTGATGCTGGAAAAGCTATAAATATATTAAAAACAGCTACAATTTCTAGTGCT
This sequence comes from Chironomus tentans, assembly GCA_963573255.1. NCBI lineage: Eukaryota > Metazoa > Arthropoda > Insecta > Diptera > Chironomidae > Chironomus > Chironomus tentans. Next base: position 42,008,657 of record OY754303.1, read on the forward strand.
AATTCAGACGTTACCGTTGATTTGGATGTGAGTTTTACATGATGTTTTGTGCTGTTCAGAATTTTCAATATTCGTCCTATTTTCAGACCTCAACAATCACCAAAGGCACCTACATCCTTTATGTTGATGGTAAAAACTTCGCAGAAAAACGAACCTTGACTTACATCACGAAGGAATATTCATTCCTACTCCAACTTAACAAAGCCATTTTCCTACCTAACGATCTCATTCAATTCAGAGTTTTTGCTGTTGATTCTGAGACCAGAGCTGTGTCTCCAAAATGCTCGAGTATCGTTTCAATTAACAATCCAAATAGCAACGTCATTGTGACATTCAAAAATGTAACATTTAATAATGGAAAATATGAGAATCAACTACAATTGTCTGAAAAAGCTAGTTTAGGGACTTGGAAGCTGCAAATTCAATGCGACGAAGAGGTGAGAATTTCCATTAATTTAATTCCAATTCTGTCAATATTTTAAATTTCTTACTCAGATTGTATCGAAAGAATTTGAAGTAGCTGAATATATACTTCCGTTGGTCGAAGGATTGCTAATAATTCCCCAAGATATTCCATTCAAATTCGGCAAAGTTCCAATCACAGTTGAAGTTTCGTACACTTTTGGAGGTGATCCTTCCGGGAATGCAACTATATACATCCAAAGAAACAGCCAAATCATCATGAAGAAAGTTGTTGTTGTCAATTCCGGTGCTGCAACATTTGATGCTGATATTGTAAATGACCTGAAAGCCAATTCTGTAGATTATGCATCATTTCAAGTAAATCTTGTCTTTGAGGATCCATTGACTGGCAATACAGCCACAGATGAGAAGAGTTTCGTAGTCAGACCTCATGCATATTACATCTTTCCCACAGGTGATTCCGTTATAAAGCCAGGAACTCCATACAAATTTACAATTGCATTAAAAAGATATGACGGTTCACCAGCCTCAGCAGGAATTCAGATTGAAGTCATACCACAAACTCCGAGCACACTTCCATCTCAAACTTTAGCAATCGGCGCTGATGGAACTGTTTCATCCTCAATTAATGTCCCAGCCGATGCAACAAGTTTGACATTAAAAATAAAGGCTGATGATTCAAGTGACAATTCACTTAGTGCTGGTTTGGTACAGCAAATCAGTGGACCGTACTTACAAATTGATGTTTTGACTGAAGCGTAAGTTATAGAAATAGTTAGCGCTATATTGTGTTGTTAAGGGTAGCCTTGCTGGATTTAAAAATTATTTTTTATACGAACGATGTCTTTAAGCTCCAATCTTGTATTTTGAAGAAAAAAAATCGAATTTTTTCTAACTTTTCAGCCCTGAACTCGGGGAGCCTATTTACCTAAAAATCAGATCTGGTCAACCATTTGACTATGTCATGATTCATATCGTCTCGAAAGGAATTTTAGTAGAAAGCTCAAAGGTTTACTTCGATAGTGACGGAAATGAAGATAATGATCCAAATACAGTTGTGTACAGTTTCACACCATCATTTAAGCATGCTCCAAAAGCTTCAATTCTTGCTTACTATATCAAGAAAAATGGAGATTTTGTGTCTACGCAAACTTTTATTCTACTGGAAGGAAATCTTCCTAATTATGTATGTCTTTGATTCCTCAATCTACATTCAATTCTTGACATTCACTTTATTTGTAGCTAAAAATTTCACCAGCAACTCAACAAATCAGGCCAGCTACAAATATAAACTTGAACATCGAAAGCTACATTGGCTCGATAGTATCCTTAGTTGCTATGGACCAAAGGTAACTTTTTTCAAATTATGAGACAATATTTTTACAGAATATTATTAAATTCCTTAGATTACTGTTATTAGAAGACGGCAGCAACATAACAAAGCGCAACGTTATAGATGATTTACAAAAGTACACTCGTAATAACATCGTGTTCAATTGGGCCAACATAGCTAGTTATGAATACACTTTTGGAGTAAGATTAAATTGAATTTTGGATCAAAACAAGATTTAACTTTAAATTTTTAGGCTTCAGGACTTTTTGTGTTCACAAATATTCCCCGACCGGTAAAATTATATGCAGATATGCCACAAGTCAAACTTGTTCAAAAAATGGCTAACCTTCCAACAGTTACTCCACCTAAAGAAATTAAAATTCGCGAGGACTTCAGAGAAACTTTTATGTGGCGCGATGTTACTATATCTAAGTATGTGAATGGCATAGGCTAGATTCATCTAACTAAATTAAATTTATTTCAGTTCCGCTAACGATTATGATGATGACACAAAAGGTCTTGAAGTAATTTCAGATAAAGTTCCGCAATCAATCACAACATACTTAATTTATGGCGTGTCATTGAGTACGGAGAATGGAATTGGACTGTCTGACAATGTCCCATCAGTGACAATCTTCCTACCATTCTTCCTCTCTGTTGAACTTCCATATTCTGTAAAGCGTTATGAAGTTTTGGTTCAGGATATCACAGTTTTCAATTATTTGAAGAAAATTCAGGCTGTGGATATAAAAATTACAAAGCAATTAGGATATGATGCTGTTGATCTTGTTAAATATGGATGGAAAGGTGAGGATTAGAATTGTGAGCATATAATGAGTATTAACTTTATTTTATTAACAGACATCAACGGATTTTACATCAAAACTGTCACAACAAAAGTTGGTCAAAATATCAAACTACAATTTGCTATGAAACCAAAAATCCTCGGTTTCATTACATTTGAAGTAACTGCTACAGGACCATTGGCTGGTGATGGTATCAAGAAACAGTTGAGAGTCATTCCTGAAGGTATCCCACGTTCAATCACATCATCAGTATTTCTTGCTCTCGTTGCGAAAAATCCGACAATTCAGACTCAATTAAGCTGTAGCTTCCCTAATTCAGCATATCAAGACACAACATCCATTTCTGCAACAGTTGTAGGCGATACTTTTGGAAAAACATTAAGTAACCTCGAGAAATTGATTAATATGCCCGGTGGATGCGGTGAACAGACGATGCTCAGTCTTGCACCTGACATAGCCATTTATGAATATCTTTTAGCAACAGGCAAGCTTACATCAGCACTACAAGCAACTCTTCAGAAATATATCCTTGCTGGATATCAAAATGAGTTGAGATATCAAAGATCTGATGGAAGTTTCTCAGCTTTTGGAAACAATGATAAATTTGGTTCGACATGGTTGACTGCTTATGTCATTGAATACTTCTATTTTGCTAAAAGCATCATAAGCATTGATTCCAACACTATTAAGAAAGCTGCTGATTTTGTCCAACAACAACAAGCTACTAATGGATCATTTAGAGAACCTGGTCGAGTTATTCATGTTGATATGCAAGGTGGAAGTGGAGCTGGAATTGCTTTGACCGCTTACTGTGCCATCATGTTCACAATTATTCTACCAGGATATCCTGAGTACACAGCAACAAGAGATAAAGCTGTAAAATATTTGGAAGATAACTTTGGCACAAGCAGTTCCATTTACGAGTTAGGCATCATAACAAATGCATTGATAATTGCTAAAAGTAGCCAAGCAGATACAGCATACATTTTATTCGAAGCTAAAAAGACAGAAACAAGTTCAATGCTATACTGGACATTACCATCATCATCACCACCACGAAATCAGCCACGTTCTCTCGACATTGAAGTTACTGCATATGGGCTTCTTGCAGCTATCAAACGTGGTAGTGGATATGATTTCATTCTCAAGATAGTCCAATATCTTATCAGTAAAGCCAATAATCTTGGTGGTTATACTTCGTCTCAAGATACAGTCATGGCATTATATGCATTGAGTCAATTTGGTAGGACTTTTTCATCAAATGCAAATGTTAAGATTACTTTAACACCAGATGTTGGCAGTTCTATTTCAGCAAATATTGATTACAAAAATTTGCTCACTGTTCAGTCATTTGACTTAAACTCGGCTGCCAGAAAAATAGACATTACAGCTACAACCTCTGATTCTGGACTTGCTATTGTCAGTCTTGTCTGCAACTTCTATGAAGATCCAACGAAAGTTGTTCCAGTTTTTAATGTGACTTACAGTTTTAGCTTATCGACCGCACAGAGAATGACAATGACTGTTTGTGCTAGATATATTCCAACAGGTACATCCAATATGGCTATTATGATTGTGAGAATGCCTTCTGGATATATTTTCAACGAATGTTATTGTCGAAAAAATCCTGAAGTGAGCAAGACTGAAGTCACAAATCAAGGATCGAAAGTCACTTACTATTTCAACACCATCCCAAATGTCAACAGTTGTGTCTACATTAATGCCTATAGAGCCAAATTTGTTGCTGAATTGAAGCCAGCGTCCATTGAGGTTTATGATTATTATGATACATGTAAGTATGAAACTGGTCCATAAAAGTATCATTTAGATTTTTTTCTATGGAGTGTCACATATTTGGACTCCCTACATGCTAGATCTAATTGTCGAGCATCATTAGTGAATGTGATGAAATTATTATATTTGATACTGATTGATTTGTTTCTCTTTCTTTTAGCTAAACAAGGAATGACTTCCTATCAAGTTCCTGTTTGAAAAAAACAACAGTTAAATGATAGCATGATCTGCTTTTAAACATTTTTAATTTTAATTGATTTTCTTTTTGTTATTCCAATTGAAATTTATGTTCTGTGCTTAGGCTACTTTCAGCCAAGCTTCATCCAAAATAATTTGAAATAAAGTAAATTCATTTGCTGAATTTAATCATGTTTATCGCGAATTTTTCTTGAGAAAAATATTCAATTTCAGCTGTTCAGATATCAATCGATGACTCAGACCACATCTCTATCATTTTTGAAACCAACTGAATCAATAATTTGAATGAAGCTATCAAATTTTATGAGCTTTTAGATATTATTAAAATGAGACTAACTCAATGAGAAACTTAGTATGAAAACATAAAAATTATTGAAAAAAAAATTGATTAGAAACTTGATTTAAATTATATTTTAATTAAATATAGCAAATGCGTCTGGTATAATGTAAGGAAAGGGTATCAGCGACAGAACGCGTCCTGGATAGTGCGACTCTAATGAATCTGGAATCTATAGTACCGTAATATTTTATAGAAATTTATAAAAATTTAAGTATATCAGGGATTGTCAAGTGCCATACACTATAAAAATTACGATTTTTTACGGTTTTGTAATTTATTAGAAATTAAAAATCATAAAAATCGTGATTTTTACAATTTTTAGGTTGATAAAAAAATAAAAAAAAATCACGATTTCTAAAAAAAAACTATAAAATTTGTAAAAAATTGCAATTTTTTCTTGAAGGTAGTATCCTACTCCTGGGTCTGGTACACATAATAAGGCGCTTATCCAGAAAGGTAATTGAAACATCCTTTTCTTATCGTCTTTAGCAAAAATGTGTTGATATAGCCTCAATAATTTTAAAGTTCCTTGAACCTACCAAGGTAAAAATGGACATTAACATATATATTTTAATTGAAAATTTTTATAAAATAATCATTTATCTCATAGTTTTTAAAAATTCAAACAAAAGCCGCTGAAACGAAAACTAAAAAAAAAACAATTGAATAAATATTTTTCAAAAGTCTGGCTCAATTGTGGTGGGGGACAAATTAAATTTTATTATCAAAGCTATATAACTTTTCAATAATCGTTATTGCCACATCAGTTCACTTTCAGTTCCCTTTGAGTAAGGTCTGAAAGTTTTGTTAGTCATGAAGTTGACAATTTTGTTCTGTTTAATTTTGCCTTTGGCAGTTTTTGCTCAATTAGCACCTGTACGTCCACCTCCTCCTGAACCTATTGAAGAGGAAGCAAGGATCATACCTAAATCGTAAGTACATAGCATTACGTGCATTAGTTTGGCGTGAAACTCACGTGAAGTCGGATTTCACAAGTCGTATTCACGTTAGCCTTCACAGATCTGTGGTAGAAAATAGAGCATTTATCAATCTCAGATCCAGATCTTTGAGATTTATGGTTGGTTCCACTATTTTTCGCCTTTTTTATAGGTATAATTCAGATTTTTAGAATTTTTAAGTAAGTTTTAGACTGATCAAGAACTTGATTAAAACTTATAATAAAATAAATCTAGATCCATCGTGCTCTTAAGCCTGAAATATATTTAATTTTGCTATATCTCTCAAATTTACGGTAGTAGTTCATTGATCTGAAAAGTTTATGACTCAGTGTCTGTAAAACTGTTCTAAATAAAGGCTGTTTTAATTGAAGGCACGTTTATATAATCATGTTTAGGATTTTGGATATTCACGATTTATTGATCACGATTTTTTTTAAAAAAAAACATAATAGAAATAGCACTTTTTTCTCTTGTTTATCAGGGTCTTCACAGTCGTTGCTCCATATGACATTCGTCAAGGAAAGACATACAACATTTACGTCAGAGGATTTAATTTTATAAAATCAATTCGTTTTGTCATAAGAATTAATGGAACTAGTGATTCAGGAGAGTTCTTGAACATCAAGAAAACTGCAATAATCGGAGCAGATTCCTCTAAGACTACCGTTAGAATCGATGTAAGTATACTCAATGGTGTTTATTATAAAGACTCTAAATTGTCACGTGGCAAGTCGGAATTTTTCAAATTTTAATCCTTAATCATTAAATTTAGACGTCATCAATCACTAGTGGCAACTATGCTCTTTATGTTGAGAGTACAAATTTTGCAGAAAAACGTAGCTTGACTTACATCACGAAGAAATATTCATTTTTACTTCAATTAAGCAAATCTATCTTCCTTCCTGGTGATCTCATTCAATTCAGAGTTTATTCAGTCGATTCAGAAACCAGAGCAGTAGTTCCAAGATGCTCGAGTATCATTTCAATCACTGATGGTAATGACAATGAGATTACAACATTCAAAAATGTTACATTCAGTAGAGGCAAATATGAAAATAGTTTCCAATTATCTGACAAAGCTGGTTTAGGAGTTTGGAACTTGCAGTTTCAATGTGATAATCAGGTAAGACGTTATGATGAGAAATTTACAATATTAATCACATATTATCATTCTCATCCAGATCATATCCAAAGAATTTGAGGTTGCTGAATATACCCTTCCATTGATCCAAGGGTCATTGTCTGTTCCTCAAAATACTCCCTTCAAATTCGGCAAAGTTCCAATCACAGTTGAAGTTTCGTACACATTTGGAGGTGTTGCATCAGGAAATGCAACTGTAACCATCCAAAAGTATGGACAAAATATTTTCAAACGAACTGTTGTTGTAACTTCTGGATCTGCAACATTCGATGCTGATATTGTTAATGATTTACAAGTTTCAGCTGGACAATATAGTTATTTCCAAGTTAGTCTTGTTTTCGAAGATCCATTGACTGGCAATAAAGTCACAGACGAAAAGAGTTTCTTTGTATCGCCTTATTCATTCATCATTAATGCTAAAGGTGATACCAGCATCAAACCAGGAACTCCATTCAAATTTACAATTGCTTTAAAGAAATACGATGACAGTCCAGCACCAGCAGGAACTAAAGTTCAAGTTATTCCTGAAAATATAAAGACAATTCCATCACAAACCTTGACCATCGGTACTGATGGAACTGTTTCATCATCAGTCAATGTACCAGCTGGTACTGAATATTTGTCGTTGAAAATCACTGCTGACGATGCATATAATAATTATGTAGGAGCTGGTATTATTCAGTATAGGAGTGGATCTTACTTACAAATTGATGTTTTGACTGAAAAGTAAGTTGACATGTGCTTATTAATTCTATTCTTCATCTTTCAAATCTTTTTAGACCAAAACTAGGAGAACGTGTCTACTTCAAAATCAGAACAGGAGAACCCACTGAATTTGTTATGGTTCATGTTGTATCGAAGGGAATCTTATTAGAAAACACAAGAGTTTATTTTGATAGTGATGATGATGAAGATAACGATCCAAATACAGTTGTGCACAGCATAAAACCATCATTCAAATATGCTCCAGCAACACAAATCATTGTTTATTATATCAAGCAAAATGGAGATTTTGTAACAACACGAGCCCACATCCAATTAGATCAGGATCTTCCTAATTATGTGAGTTATCTTTGGATACACTAAGTCTTTAAATCCACGTTTAATTATGTTTTCAGCTCAAAATTTCACCAGCAACTCAGACAGTTAAACCAGCAGCAAAAATTAATTTGGACATCGAAAGTTACATGGGATCTAGAGTTCATTTGGTTGCTATGGATCAGAGGTAGCTATTAAAATTAAATCATGTCGTAGGATAATTAGTTTAAAAAAATCTAACTTGTTCTTAGATTGCTTCTATTAAAAGGCGGTAGCAACATTACAAAACAAAATATATTCGATGATTTACAACAATACAATTGGAATAATATCCAATATGATTGGAACAACATTGCTGATTATGAATTTTCGTTTGGAGTAAGTTGAATCTTTATATAAATATTTCCTTATAGATTTTCTTAAATTGTATGCCTTGATAATTTTAGGGTACAGGACTTTTTGTGTTCACAAACATCCCTCGACCACCAAGAAGATATTACGCAAGACCAGGCAGACCAGAAGAAATGGAAAGACCAGCAGCTGAGGACAAAGGTGCCGCTGAAAAGGTATCTGGCGGTGATGTTAAAGTTCGTAAGGACTTCCGAGAAGTTTTCTTATGGCGTGAAGTTCCTATTTATGAGTAAGTCATTCATTAGCAACTAAAACAGGTTCTAGCTTAAAGTTATCTGCTTTTCCAGGTCTGCCAATGATTACGATGATGAATATAAAGGTTTAGAAACAATATCCGAAACAGTTCCAGAATCAATCACAACTTATTTGATCTATGGTGTCTCAATGAGCAAATATGATGGAATTGGGCTGTCTGATAATGTCCCATCAGTGACAATCTTCCTTCCATTTTTCCTCTCAGTTGAACTTCCATATTCTGTAAAGCGTAATGAAGTTCTCGTTCAGGATATAATTGTCTTCAATTATTTGAAGAAAGCTCAAACTGTTGAAATTAAGATTAAAAAAGATGCTGGATTTACTGTTGTTGACCTTGCAAAATACGGATGGAGAGGTGGGAATCAAAATTTATTTCTGTTAACATAGTGATCACTCCTTACCATAAATTATTCATTTCAGACATTACTGGATTCTATGCACGAAACATCACAACAAAAGTTGGTCAAAATATCAAACTTCAATTTGCTCTAAAACCAAAGATCCTCGGTTTTATTCCATTTGAAGTAACTGTAAAGGGACCATTGGCTGGTGACGGAATCAAGAAACAGTTGAGAGTCATCCCTGAAGGTATCCCACGTTCAATCACATCATCAGTCTTCCTTGCACTCGATTCAAAAACTCCAAAATTAGAAAGTCAATTAAATTGTAATCTCCCTGATTCAGCATATCAAGATACAACTTCAGTTTCTGCAACAGTTGCTGGAGATATTTTCGGAAAAGCTTTGAGCAATCTTGATAAATTGATTAGCATGCCAGGTGGTTGCGGTGAACAAACGATGCTCAGTCTTGCACCTGATATAGCCATTTATGACTATCTTTCAGCATCAGGCAAGCTTACACCAACACTTCAAGGAACACTTCAAAGCTATATCCTCGGTGGATATCAAAATGAATTGAGATACCAACGATCTGATGGAAGTTTCTCAGCTTTTGGTGAAAGTGACCCATCAGGTTCAACATGGTTGACTGCTTATGTCATTGAGTACTTCTATTTTGCTAAAACTATGGTCACTATTGATTCCAATACTATTGCACAAGGTGCTGATTTTGTTCAACAACAACAATCTACTGATGGATCATTTAGAGAACCTGGACGAGTTATCCATGTTGATATGCAAGGTGGAAGTGGATCAGGAATTGGATTGACAGCATACGTTACAATCATGTTCACAATCATTTTACCAAGTTATCCCGAATACACAGCAACAAGAGATAAAGCTGTGAAATATTTGGAAGATAACTTTAGCATAAATAGTACCACATATGAATTGGGTGTCATTGCATATGCATTGAAACTTGTTGGAAGTAGTAAAGCAAATGCGGCATACAATTTGTTCGATACTAGGAAAACTGAAACTAGTTTGATGTTATATTGGGCTACACCAGCACCAGTAAATCCCGATTTCTGGTACTACAATCAAGCAAGATCACTCGATATTGAAGTTACTTCTTACGCTCTGATTACTGTCCTTAAGCGTGGTGGTGGATTATCTACAATTCTCAAGATTGTCAAATATCTTGTCAGTAAAGCCAATAATCTTGGTGGTTATACTTCTTCTCAAGATACAGTCATGGCATTCTATGCATTGAGTCAATTTGCAAGAACTTATTCATTAAACGCAAATGTTAAGCTTACTTTAGCACCAAATGTTGGCAGTTCTATTTCAGCAACTGTCGATTCCACAAATGCATTCACATTACAGTCATTTGAATTGAACTCAGGTGCTAGAAAAGTTAATGTAACAGCTACAACATCTGATTCTGGCCTCGCCATTGTCAGTCTTGTCTGCAATTTCTATGAAGATCCAACAAAGGTTGTTCCTGTCTTCAATGTTACATACAATTTTGGCTTTGCATGCACTTATAGAATCACATTTGAAGCTTGTGCTAGTTACATTCCCAAAGGCTCATCTAACATGGCAATCATGATTGTAAGCATGCCTTCTGGATTTGTCTACAATGAATGGCAATCTCAATCAAATCCCGACGTCAGCAGAACTGAAGTCTCAAACCAAGGATCGAAAGTCACATTCTACTTCAACAGCATCTCTAATGCCAACAGTTGTGTCTCAGTCAATGCTTATAGATCTAAATTTGTTGCTGAATTGAAGCCTGCTTCCATTGAAGTCTACGATTATTATGATACATGTAAGGAACAGACATTAGTTTATTTTGTACTTGATATGGCTTCAATTTATACTATTTTTACTTTCAGCCAAACAAGGAATGACTTCTTACCAAGTTCCTGATTTGAGTGGTCCATGCTACTACTATCGTTAAACAAGACTATGAGCTGACTCTTTCATAAAGATCATCTATATAATGATTCAAAGAGCATCTAAATAATTCTTTCAAATTATAAAATCATTCAAGCTAATGCTTATGTGAAGCAAAGTTTTTTAAAATAATTCCGTGCATTTATTGATTTTATTTTTTTTCTTTGTTTCCAAAAATTAACAAAATTTAATAAAAACACTCATTTGTTGTTGAAAATCTTGCTTTTTTTAGTCCATATTTCAGACACATGGGTGCCTAGGGTAAAAGAGAACAGTGGGGTTTATACATTTTATTTCTAGATATATTGATGAATTCTCGTTGGATCTTGAACACTTGATTACCATGTGATTTGGTGCTACAATGTCAAAATTGCGGTGCTTTCAAGTCATTTTAGTCTCATGACTAATCATTTATTAATAATAATTTAATGAGTAATTTGTAGTTAAGTATTATTCGTTCTATTGTGTGCCACCTAAGTAAATGTTTTTGACAATTTAAAATACATTTGCAGCGAGCTCTGAAACTTTTTTCAGGATGAACAAACACATCTGAATAAACTGAAATAAATTATTATTTTTTATGAGTCTCGAGGATAAAGTTTGAAGGTCTCGTAAAGTAATGAAGATTATAAAATATCGAAAGCAGATTTCAGTTTAAGAGTTAAATATCTTTAGAAACGTTTCTACAGTTGACAAAGTCCTTAGTTTTTAATTTTTCTCACAAAACACGTGTTGTTTTTCATTTAAAACAATTTATCATGTAAACATAGACCTATCATTTTAAAATAAAAATAATTAATGGTGTCGTTAAAAAAGATGATGAAATTTTTTTTGAAACTTTTTAAATTTTGCCATCTCAATATAAAAATTTAAAATTAATGTAAAATTAAATAATATACCAGGGCTGATAATCAAAGGCACAAAGGCAATTTTCATTTGAGCTCTAGCGCTCTTATTTTGGGGTCTACCACCAATGTTCATATATCAAGTGGGTATATTTTAACATAAATTTTGAAGATTGGTCTTCAAAACTGTTCAAAATAGAAACCTTTGCGTGCCTTTGCATGTTTTCGATTCTATATTGACTAGTTTTTTATATCACAATCCCTTAAATAGCATTAAAATATAGCCACTTTCAAAACGAATCTTTTGATATATGAGCATCGGTGGTAGACCCCAAAATAAGAGTGCTCAAATGAAAATTGCCTTTGTGCCTTTGATTTTCAGCCCTGTAATATACACCATATTTTAAAAAGAATAACGGTCAAAAAGTATTTGAAAAATATAACGGTCAGAAAATATTTAAAAAATGACGCTCCCGTCTAAATTACCCCCCTCCCGTTTTAATGATCACAATATATTGAAACAATTAATGCTATGAGTGAGTTGTGAAGGAGAAAAATAATTCCAATTGTATTTTAATATACTCATTTAATCCCCCACTCTTATCGAATTATTTTAATGTCAATTCTGTCATCGATAGAAACTATATAAATTTCAATATCAATTTCTGCCACATCAGTTAATTTTCAGTATTCTTTTCAATAAGGTCTGAAAGTTTGTCAATCATGAAGTTCATGATTCTATTTTGTCTATTTCTACAAATTGTGATTTCTACACAGAAAAGTCCTGGTCCGCCCAGAAGTATTGATCCAAACTGGCGACCTATTCCCAAATCGTAAGTAGAAGCTTAAAATAATTTAAATTCATTTACCTAATGTTTTTAACTTTGTATCGTTCAGAGTTTTTACTGTTATTGCACCAACCGGAATTCGTCAAGGGAAACCCTTTGATGTTCATGTAAGAGGCTTCAATATACAGGAATCAGTTTACTTGACAATTAGAATCAATGGAACTACCGATGAAGGTGGCAAGTTAAAAATGAAAAAATATGCAACAATTTCGAGAAGCAGTTCGAAAAAGTCTGTGTCTTTTGATGTAGGTTGAGATATTCGACTGGATATCCAAGTCAAAATTATTTTAATTACCTCCTTTCTTTCTCAGACATCTGGTATCACAAGCGGAACCTACACACTTGTCGTTGAATCGGATGATGGTTTTGAAGAAAAAAGAACTTTGACTTATTTGAAGAAGAAATTCTCATTCTTCATTCAATTCAACAAAGCTATCTTCATGCCTGGTGATCTTCTTCAATTTCGAGTTTTTGCCGTTGATTCTGAAACAAAAGCAATAAATCCAACATGTTCAAGCACAATTACTATCTCTGATCCAAATGGTAACTCAATACACTCATTCCAAGGTGTTACATTTAAGAGAGGCAAGTATGAGAACAGCTTCCAATTATCAGAAAAGGCAAGACTAGGAGTTTGGAAGTTATCAGCTGATTGTGATCTAGAGGTATAAAAGTTTTTTTTAAATTGTTTCTAAAATATTTACATACATTTATTTTGTACAGCGTGAGATGAAATTTTTCAAAGTAGCTGAATATACCCTACCACTTTTGGATGCAAAGTTGACAGTGGCATCAGTAACACCTTCGATGAATGGAAAAGTACCAATCACTGTTGATGTAACTTACACTTCTGGAGGTGAGGTTTCTGGCACAGCAACAGTTACAATTAACCAAGATGATCAAACGAAAATTCTTACAAAGACCATCACTTTAAGATATGGAACTGCAACATTTGACGTTGACATTAAGAAAGACTTAAAACTTCCAGCTGGAGAATATGCAAATTTCCAAGCAAATCTTATTTTTGAAGATCCATTGACTGGAACAAAAGCAACCGATCTAAAAAGTTTCAGTATTCAACCTTTTGCCTACAGATTTGTAACAAAATTGCTTACTCCAATGACACCTGGAAGTGACTTAAAATTCACAATCACCATGATGCATATTGACGGAAAACCAGCACCGGCCGGAACTAAAATTTATCTTACACCTAGCACTCCTAGAACAATACCACCTCAAAATTTAACAATCGGTAAAGATGGAAGTGTTTCATCATCATACTACATAGCAGAAAATACTACTCTGTTGGAAGTTGATATTACTGCTGATGGTGCAAGACCTCGAAATCTTGTAGCCAGATATAGGGAAATACCAATATATGGAACAGGAGAATATTGCAGAATTGAAGTTTTGACTCAAACGTGAGTTCTTTCATTAATCGCAATTATTTATTTGTGATCGAGAAATGCTGGACACTAGGGGTGTATCCAAACACCTTCGTGACTATGCCCCTTCCTGCCAGTTTTGAACTCGGCATCTAAAACCTTATATATTATTAGTCTAATTGAAAATTTATCATTTTTTAATCTAGACCCAAAATAAACGAACCTGTTGAAATTAAAATAAGAACTGGATACCGAGTTGACTTTGTGATGGTTCATGTTGTCTCAAAGGGTATTCTTCTAGAAAGCTCAAAGGTTTATTTCGATGATGACAGCAATGAAGATAATGATTTAACTACAGTTGTCTATAAAATCAAGACTTCATTCAAAAATTCACCAATAACAAAAGTCATTGCTTATTACATAAGAAGTAGTGGAGATTTCGTTGTTGGTCAAGCAGTGATTAGATTTGAAAAAGATCTTCCTAATTATGTAAGGATTTTTATTACTACTAACTGACATGATTTAATAGAAATTCCTAATTTCAGCTCCAAATTACACCAGCAACTCAAGATGTAAAGCCAGGCGAGGAAATAAGTTTAAATATTGAAAGTAAAATTGGCTCCAGAGTTTGCCTAGCTGCTATGGATCAAAGGTATATTCTAATTTTTGTTTTAAGAAAAATGTAAGACAATCAATTTCATTCCTAGACTCTTGATGTTAAGAGAAGGTGCTAATATCACTAAAGATTCTGTTTTCTCTGAGTTGACTGAATATACATACAATAGAGCGGAATTTGACAGTAAAAACGTGGCTGGATATGAGTATACTTTCGGAGTAAGTACCGATTTTATTATTTATAATTCTAATTATTAAATTTTATTTTTTAAAAATTATAATTTAGAGCTCTGGACTTTTTATATTCACAAATATCCCAAGGCCAATAAGAAACTCTAGAAGTTCGATGGAGAGACCAGAAAGAGCTAGCAAAGCAGGTAGAAGTGCACCATTACGTAGAGGAGATGCTAAAATTCGTAAAGACTTTAGAGAAACTTTCTTATGGCGTGAAGTTTCAATTTCAAAGTAAGTTATTCAAAAGCAACAAAACCAAAGTTTATCTTAAAGCCAACTCCTTTTCCAGTTCTGCTAATGATTATGATGATGAAAATAAAGGTTTAGAAACAATCACTGAAACAGTTCCCGAATCAATCACAACATATTTAATCTACGGAGTCTCAATGAGCAAAAACGATGGAATGGGATTATCTGATAATGTTCCATCGGTCAGCATCTTCTTGCCGTTCTTCCTTTCTGTTGATTTCCCATATTCTTTGAAACGAAATGAAGTTCTCGTTCAGAACATCTTCATATTTAATTATTTGAGGAAAAGCCAAACTGTTGAAGTAAGAATTACAAGGCATGGTGCTGGATTTGAAGCTGTAGATCTCGAAAAATATGGATGGAAAGGTAAGAAAATTACTTAATCAGAAAAAATTGGATCTCTATCCTTTTCTCCTTACAGAAAGCAAAAGTTTTTACTTCAGATCGGTCACAACTACTGTTGGTCAAAACATCAAACTCCAATTCGCATTAAAGTCCCAATCCTTAGGATTTGCCTCATTCGAAATAGCTGCTAAAGGACCATTGGCTGGTGATGGAATCAAGAAGCAATTGAGAATCATTCCAGAAGGAATCCCACGTTCAATCACATCATCAGTTTTCATTGCGCTTGACTCCAAAAATCCAGAATTTAAGACAACATTAAGCTGTACTCTCCCAAAATCAGCATATCAGGACACAACATCCGTCTCAGCAACTATTGCTGGAGATATTTTCGGAAAAGCTTTGAGTAATCTTGATAAATTGATCAGTATGCCAAGCGGATGCGGTGAACAGACGATGCTCAGTCTTGCACCTGATATAGCCATCTATGAATATCTTTCAGCATCAGATAAGTTAACACCAGCATTAAAAACCAAGCTAGAAAACTATATTCTTGCTGGATATCAAAATGAGTTGAGATACCAACGATTTGATGGAAGTTTCTCAGCTTTTGGTGAAAGTGACCCATCAGGTTCTACATGGTTAACTGCTTATGTTGTTGAGTACTTCTATTTCGCAAGAAAAATGGTCACAATAGATTCAAAGATCATAAAGCAAGGTGCTGACTTCATTATTGAAAACCAAAATGCAGATGGATCATTTAGAGAACCTGGACGAGTTATTCATACTGATATGCAGGGCGGAAGTGGAGCAGGTATTGGATTGACAGCATATTGCGTAATAATGCTTTCCTTCCTTCTGCCAGATTATTCTGATTATAAAACTGCTAGAAATAAAGCAGTAAAATATTTGGAAGACAATTACAGCTCTGGCAGATCTCTTTATGAATTAGGGATCATAGCATACGCATTAAAAGTAGCAGATAGTAGTAAAGCCAATTCCGCATTCAATATGTTTAATGCTCAAAAGACAGAAACAACGACACTTTTATTTTGGTCCGCATCCACAAATCAACAGACATCACTCGATATTGAAATTACTTCTTATGGTTTACTAACAGCCATCAGACGAGGTGAGAGTTCTTCTACAATTCTTAAGATCGTTAAATATCTCGTCAGCCAAGCCAATAATCTTGGTGGTTATACTTCTTCTCAAGACACAGTCATGGCATTCTATGCATTAAGTCAATTCGCTAGAACTTATTCATTAGATGCAAATGTGGAACTTACAATGACCCCAAATGTTGGAGATGAATTCACAGCAACTGTCGATTCCTCAAATGCATTCACTCTTCAGTCCTTTGATTTGAATGCAAGCATTAGAAGAATGAAGGTTGCTGCAACAACAGAAGATTCTGGACTTGCTATTGTCAGTCTTATCTGCAATTTCTATGAAGATCCAACAAAGGTTGTACCCGTCTTTAATGTTACTTACAATTTTGGCTTCTCATGTACTCATAGAATAACGATGAATGCTTGTGCCAGCTACATACCTAAAGGAAAATCCAATATGGCTATTATGATTGTAACACTTCCTTCTGGATTTATCTTCAATGAATGGCCAAATCAAAATAATCCTGATATAAGTAGAACAGAAATCACAAATCAAGGAACGATGGCAACATTCTACTTTAACAGTATCTCAAATATGAATAGCTGTGCAACAGTTAATGCCTACAGAAGCAGTTTTGTTGCTGATTTAAAGGGTGCCACTATTGAGGTTTATGATTATTATGATACATGTAAGGATATTATATTTATTTAGTATTATTCCTGCATTACTGATTTCTTTATTTACAGCTAAACAAGGAATGACATCATATCCACCTCCAGACTTGAATGAAAAATGCCGTTACTATCGCTAAATTTTTTAACAAAGAGTTTTTTCATTGTAAATTCGTAAATATTTTCAAAAAATTTCTAATTCTGATTCCAAGTTTTTAAAATTTTGATTAACATTTTCTTGATTAACACAAAATATAACGGTAAAATTTCGTTAACATGTTTACTGAGATGCAATTTTTCAAGTACTCCAATTTGTTATGGAAAAAAATCTTCTAAAAAGTAAATTTTGCATTACTTCTGTTTTATGCAGTTTCAGTTTAAGATAATCAACGGAAGTAATCAAAAATGTGAATTACTTCATGTTGTCAATTAAAAAATTGAATTTGGCTGGATAATATCTGAGAAAATTAACAAAGTTTTATCCCATTTTTTGAGTTTCATATCTTCTAAAATTTTTAACTTGATAAACTGAATAAAATTATTTTTTAATTTGGCAATTTTTATTTTGGCTCGTAAATCAGACTTTTATTATCCAAATGTGAAGCTGTTGCTTTAGTAAATTTACATTGATTTATATTCACTCGAATTCAAAGGAACTCTTCATGTTTGATGAGACTTTGCTTTAAAAATTCTCAGTTTTCATGTAGAATGTTTTCGTCACAATCTTCAATTCAAATGACTTTAATTTTGTCAAGTCATCTGGAAATGACTTCATTAATTCCTCCGCAATCTGTGACTTGAGATTTGACTTTTTTGTGTTCTTTTCTGTTGACATTTTTCTCCTGAAAATTCTTCCATTTTTCCTTGCAAAAGCTTTTGTTTTTGCTGTTCGAGTGATGAATTTCTGTGGATGACTGACGATTTGTGGACTTCCACTGAGAATTTTGCGTAATGATTGACGAAACATTTGACTGAAAATTTCTAAACAAAATCAATGAACTTTTTTCGAAAATCAAAATTTTTTGATCAAGTTTTCATTGATTTTCACTCTTCACAGAAATTTTCTCAGTTTCATTTCGATCGTCGACAAGACAACACCAAATTTTCAAAGTCTTAAATTTTAATCATCAAAAATGTTTCGTCAATCATCAAAAATTCTCCGTCAGTCATTAAGCATCTCAAGGGTTGGACAAAGAAGATTCGAAAGCAGTGACTCAAAAGAACCAATGTGCAAACATCATCAAGATCTCGTGCCACCATTTTCTGAAGTTGGAAAATTGAAGTCATTTGAATTGAAATCAGATTGTACGACGTTTCACATGAAGTCAAGTGGATATAACCCAAGCAGTCCACCATGTCCACCACCGTGCCCACCACCCTGCCCACCAGCAAAGAAGCCATGTCCATGTCCTGAAGAAAATCCTTACAACTTTTAATCGTTTAAGAAATAGATGAAATAAAATTTATATTTTTTCGACATCACAGCAAGTTCATTCCCTTCTTTAATTTTTTCCCTTTCAGAATTTTGACCTTTAGAGTGTCATTCACGCAACATGTATTAATTAAGCTGGCAATAAAGCCTTCACTTTGAACTCTCTCATTTCATTTTCGGCTTTTGACATTTCATTATTTTCATGCTTCTTATTTACTCACAGTGGATTGGCATTAGCGGATTATTGAGGATGAAGGGAAATGTGAGTGAGTTTCAGGTGGCATTTTGGGTCAGGAATGGAAATCAACTGACTTAATAATGAAGTTGCTGTCTGAAATAAACTGACTGATAATGAAAATAAATTGTGAGATGTTTGGGCAATTTGGGACCTTAATTTTTAGATCGATTGAGATGGGAATCATGATTGTAAGGATATCCTTTCAGAAATTAAATAAAACAATCCAATTTCCTGTATTTTTTCAATTTTCATGGTTTCTGTGATCGTTTTTGGTTTATTTTCAAATATTGATATTTTAGACAGCCAGAACTTACCATAGCATAGCTAAATTCAAATCAATGTGAGTTCATCACAACTGGATATCTTCAGCATATCCTATAAAATGTTATTCATCATAACAAAGCGCTATATCAATCCAAAAAAATCATTTCTTTTTTTTCTCCATGCAAATTGATTTCGTGAGTTAATGACGTTTCCATATAATCGTCTAAAAGCTACTGATTATGCCTCAAACAGAAATAAAATGAGAAATGTGTTTTAACAACCTTTCATGACGAAATAATGCGAAGGCATGAATTATGAAGAGGAAAGGAGAAAATGAGTAGAAAATTATTTAAATGACTGCCGCCAGGCTCTGTGTACATTTACCTTTATAATTCTCTGCTTTAAGGAGACGTAGGAAACAAATAGTAAAGTAGAATTGCAATTTGAATCCTTTAAGCCACTCGTTATGATCATTTTCAGCCTCAACAAACTTTCAATTGGCAGAAAGGGTGGAAAAGTTGATAAATAATTACTAAGTGGAATTTTAGAGGCGTTTGCGGTGACAATTCTTGGAAGTAGGAGGATTGGTAGTTGGATTTGTGATTTACTTGGAAAGAAAGCTGGAAAAAATAATTTTGAAAGCAAATTCAACAAACTTTTCAAATTTAAATGTATTTTTTAAAAAATAATAACAACAATCCAAGGTCAATGATGTTCCAAATGTTTTTCTTTAATTCATAAATTATTTTGAACTTTATTCTTTATTTACTCATCTAAACGTCGGCAATTTAGACCATTCTACCTTAAAAATTGGCAGCAATTGCTTCAAATAATTCAAATCTTGATCCATCAACTATTAAACATGTTCTAAGCAATTTGCTGCTATTAAAATAATCAAACCAAACTGACATCATAACCTCAACCTTTCTATTGTCCAAAACCGCTAAAATAGCGAGACATGCGAATCCTAAAGAGGTAAAATAGAGATAAATCACGATAATTGTTGACATTTCTTCCATTCGCAATTCATTTTCCTTCCTTCATGTCTCGCTTTTAGTTTATTTCAGTAAATAATTAGAGACAGAGTCTGAAGTGTTCATCCACTCGACTCGATGGAATAGAGAAATGACTACTCACAGCAAACGAAAATAAACATAAGGATGAGAAGGAACACGTTTATTGAATTAAGTCTGAAATAAAGACTTTGTTTTATAAGCCAAAAAAGAAGTGGATTTAGGCAGTAATGGAATCCACTTATGGAAAAACGCATTTCGATATTCATTTTCTCCCTTTTTCCTTCGTTTTTATTTTTGCTCTTAACATTCAATTTCAATTAATTTCATACACAAACCATTGAACCGAAATGTTGTGTAGCTGAATGACAGGAAAATCAATTCGATTTTTTATTTGTTTTAACTTTTTATTTATTTTTAACTGGTGAATCTCGTTGAAAATCATAGTAAGCTGCGATAATAAGAGCATTTTGTTTTAAAAATTTGATTTAATTTGATAAAATTTTGTGAAGGAAAATTTAACGGATTTTTAGAATTTGAATTTTTTGGGGTTTTTTGTGGTGTTTAAATTTTTGGTGCTTTTTGTTCCCTTTTTGAAAAAACAAACATTTAAGGATGTTTAAGTCTAATTAATTATTGAGAAAGCAATCATAGTAAACAGCATCAAATCTAAAAAGTCAATAAAATAATCCACCTGCCAGACAAAAAACTCAAAAAATCCTTTGAATCAAACAAAATAATATTTTTTTTGAAGGATGACCGGATAAACATGCAAATAAATAGCAGGCAACGATCACAAATCCCATAAGAATGAACATTTTGCATTTCAAAAAAGGGAAACAGGCACTGAAAGTAAGACAAATTTAGAAAACATCTCATGATGACTATTTAAGACATAAAGGAAGGCAAAATGTATGAGGATTCACGAGGAAGAAGGGATTTTGTGGGATGATTTTCACCCTCCGTATTTGAATTCACACCACATTTACAACTATCATGTAACTACACAGCGCACACATACAATTACATTCATACACCCTGCGTCTCCTCACAAATCCTTCATTCCCTCTAACCTCTTTTATTAAATCCACGGGAAGGATGTGTATTGGAAAGAAAATCAAAGTCGCATTTGCGCACGAGCGTGTACAGTTGCTGTTACTTGAAAAAATCTTTTCTATTTCATGGGAAATAATCGATTGGCATAGAAAAAGAGAATCTGAAAGAAAAGGATGTGAAGGGAAAGAAATGGTTTTCGCAACTTCCAGTCATTCGCATTCGAGATTTTCATCAAAATCGTTCGATGGAGTGCGCGTAAAACTAAATAATTTAAATTTTTTGCTTTTTTCTATCAACAAAAGGACAGAAATTATTTTTTGCTGATATTTAGGGATTATAGGCGCTATCATAAGGGATATAAAGCTAGTGTCTTAAGTGCAAATACTGAAATTTTGTGCAATATGAATTAAAAGAAAAAGGATTCGAGAAAATCGAGAGTGGAACGAAAGGTCACCTAGTTGTGTATGGATATCAAAAATACATATAAAAATATTACGTAATAAATTCAATTGCAAAATAAATGGAATTAACTAACTTTGGGCTACTGTCCGACACTAAAAATAGATTAACTCAATAGAAATAAATTTTCAGTGCGCAAAAAAAGTGCTGTAAAGAAAAAGAAGAAGGAAAATAGGGAAAAAAAGTTTTTTTTACTCTGTGAAAGTTGAAAGGAGTGTACCGCAGAAGTGGAATAAATTAAGTCGTCAACGCTACGAGTGAAAATAGTGTATAAAAAATAAAAATATATATTTTGTAGCATAAAAAGAGGACACAGTAAAAATGGGCACAGTATTAAGTTTCAGTCCAAGGGAGAGTCATCCAATTTATTCGACTCATCATCGTGGCAGTGGAACGATGTCAACATCGAGTTCAGCTGACTTTTCGCTCAATAATTATGCATATGAGCAGATGAACAATGTCAAGAATCGTGAAAATTGTACGAAAACTAGCATAATAAGTAACAATAATGGCAGTAGTCTAGTTCTATTTGGATCAACAAACTCAAATATTATGAATAATAATTTAACAACAACCACAAATGGCACATCGATGGAAGAACGTCAGTCTGATAGTGCGCGAATATTGTCGGAAAAGAATGCGATCGAGAAGAATCTGAAGAAGCATTCGTTGTTCATAAATGCACTATCGTGGAAGCGATTGTCGGCGTCACACGGCAAGAAAAAGTTGGAAAACTATAATACAAAGAATAAGTCAGCAAATCTTACAACAAGTTCATTTCGTCCTCCTGCTCTTACCGATACCGTACATCCAATGGTTGTCGCAAATGAAAAAAATAAAAATTATCAACAGCAACAGATACAATTTGCGAGCAATAACAATCTAAATCTCAATAATAATATTAATAATAATAATAACAATAATAATTTGAACATTAATCATCACATTCATAAAGATTCTCAATCAAATATTTACTTCTCGCCTGGGCCAAAGAGTCTTCTTGCCCTGGATCTTCAAAACTCTGCCAATAATGCCAATTTGCAGCATCACCAAAATATCGAAAAATTGGGACCAAAGATTCCAATACAGCTGCCATTATCACTGCAACCCAACGTGATGCATTCACAATCACTGCAACCGCAACAGCAACAACAAATGCATTTTCGTCCGGGACCGAGGAAAACAATTATTCAGGTCAGTGTGAAAAAAAGTTTTTTTGCTTTGTTCTCATTATGCTCGATATTTTTTTGTTGCTGTTACTTCATTTCCTGAATGGAAATACAAGGAAAATTTTTTATGTGAAGTGGAACAAAATGAATTATGACGATTATTGCGGTCACTTGAATGGTTATAGTCATTTTTGTGTTAACGGTCAATTTACATTCAAAAATTAACGGTCATTTTTTATTCAAAAATAAATTTGGTCATCTCGGTTTGTTTACAAAATACAATTCAAAGATTTACGCATTACACAATCTCCTATCTAGTGCTTCATGCCTTTTTCTCTCTCCAGAATTGTGTATGCGTACGTGATGTGAATTTCATTGGTCTCATAAGCCACAAATAATTGGACTTTTTAATCGTTTTTATTTGTGTTGTATTATTTAAATGAGACAAGCAATCCCACGCTGAAAATTTCGTTGTGCTTATCTCATTTTCGTTATGTTGTATAAGCCATTAGCCACAAAAAATAGTCATATCAAATGACATCATCTCGCTTGTCCAAGCAAAACGCTTAAACTAATTATAGATTTTTGTGTGCTGGACATTTTCATTGTAAATTGATAATCCTGAAATATTAAACGATTTATGAATGAATAACATTCGAATGAACATTTATAATTAAACTGCAGTAAAAGGCTCAATTCACGGAAAAGCTGTATTGAAGTTTTTCATTTGAAAACCACATATGCTCATAGAATTGTAAATTGAGCTTTATATTTATAGACACAGCCTCGAAATCATTCTATTTTCATGCTCATGCAATAGTTACAGCCAAAAACCACAAAAGAAACAACAAATGAGTTTCAAGTTTTCAGAAACTATTTAAATTTTTTAGTATTTAAAATAGCACAATAAAAATTCAGGAATGTGGTTACAAGTAAACATGACGTAAGGAATCAAGTATCAGAATAGAACTCAGTAAATGTTTCATATCAACTTTTGCGTCATGGATATATGAATATCTGTTATTTGTATGTTTATGATAAAGATCTCAAGATTATTCAGTCATGGAGGGAAAAATCAGTGACGCGAAAAATTAAAATTACCATTTTATCTTACGTCAGCTTATGCTTTTAATTTTGGGTTTTATTTTTGGAAATGAGTCGTCATTAATGATTGGTATAGACAGTTTGGGTATAACGGTGGATTTTTGATGTATTTTTATGATGCTTATGATGCTAGCTTTTGGATAAAAAGATGCCTAATGTTAATAATTGAGGCAGAATTCAGAAATTGAGGCAAGATTTTATTTAAACTTTCAAAGTTTGATGCGAAAAAGATGCAAATTCAAAAAATGAAGCAAAAACTATAAAATTTGAAGCGAAAATATTTAAATTTTAAAAATTTAACGAAAAAAGGATGCAAAACATACTTCAGCACATTCGTCAATCAAAATAGTCCATAATCCTAGTTCCACACAAAATTGCAAATAAAATTCACAAAAATAATCAAATAATTTTTCAAAATTAATTGCAAAACCCATTCAAACATGAAACACTCATTTCAAAAGTCTGCATGAGATAAAATTTTTTTTTTTTTGATATCTGACTGGCAATTTTGTTGTTTAATTAATTTGCGATGTTCATAAAAAAGTTTGTACAATTTCCATTAAATTAAGCATTTTTTATCATCCAGACTAAGCATCAGTGAGAATAAATTTCAATTATCATGAAAATGTTCATGAGAACAGTCAATTAATTATGCTGATTACATAAAATAATAATCATACAACCATAATAAATATGAACATGATAAATATCATGTGCTTATGTTATTTCATGCTAGTTCAATCGAAATTGTAAAATGTTTGCATTATTAAAATTCCATAATTGACCTAAATTCACTATCATGACTATCTCAATGCTATTTACTTTTAAAAGATTTTTTCATTTCATTTTCTACAGCAATTTCTTACTCTCGTGCTGCAGTTTGCAAGGTAGTCAAGTAGTTATTCCTTGATAAATTTCAAAGTAATTTAAATTATTTTATAGTCATGAAGAATATTGAATATAAATTGCTACAATTATTTCTACGTATTTTCATGTATTTTTCATGGCATAGATTCAGTATTATTGGATATTCATTATTTGAGAAAATAGTTTGATACCTGACATTTCTGGTTTGTGTACATAATTCTACTTTAAGATACATATTTACTTTGTGTTATGAGTTTAGGTATTGTCTTTAAATTCAGGAACTTAAATTGGAAAAACTTAAAATTTGTAACAACTTTCTTGACATTATGTATTCAGTTGTAATGCTTGTATAATGTCTTGGTTGCCATAATCAGGCAGTAGACTAGTTATCTGTAACTCTTCTTTTTTGTGAGGATAAGTGTGATTCTCGCCAGAAACCAAATTTTTTTGAAGGTTGGGTTCCAAATTTTTGTATGAAAAAGTAAAGGGGGGTCTGGAAATATGGGTGAACCTAATAATAATTTTATTCAACATATACTACCTTTGATGTTAATGAAGATGCATGCTTACTATAATTATATTATGAAACACAATTGTGAATGTTGCTGTAGCTTCATTTTATTATTTACATAAGAATTATATACATAAATTCATGATATCGGAAGTAAAAGTAGGTTAACAGATATCAAATATCTCCGTATGCTATAAACTTTTCATTTATATATTTAATAATGAATTCATAAATGACTGAATCATTAGACACATAATATTTCCATGAAAATTGTCTAAAATTTAACTTGGATATCATATAACATGAAGGAAGTCCTATTTATTAAGAAAATGAGTTAAATAATAGCATAACAACATTCAAAGAAGCTCAATAAGATAAAAATTATTCATAATTTAAATGTCATGCTGTGAGAAAATAAAGTAAAATGGACACATAAAATACTTTTCAATTCGTCAATTATAATTGATAGGATTTTAATTGGAAAATTTTTTGGTTGCAATTCGATAAATTGATGTGAAATTGGATCAGTTTTTGGCATCATAATTGAGTATTCAAATATTTGTTGACATCGGAAAAATTGTATGAATTTTAAAGTAATATCGAGTAGAAAAAATAATGAAAAAAAAAGTTTTAGATTTTGAAGGAATGAAAAAAAATTTATATGAATAAAGGGGTCATTCGTAAATCACATCACGAGCAACAGAACCACTTGTTACGTCACTGTTAATGGAAAAAAAGTCTAAGAAGTGAGTAACCTCTTTATATACAATTTTAAATTTAAAAAAAAAATAAAAAAAAACTTATTAGGTAAAAAAGATTTTATTTAAACAAGTCAACGAAGAACCTATGATATAAAATTTAATCATTACTTATTTTTAGGATTCGAACCGTTATGTAGTCATTAAAATTGAACGGCTATCAAAATGCCTATATTATACTGTAATGAAAAATCAGCATACATCAAAATATAAATGTTCAATTGTAAAAATTCAAACTTTTAGTACCAACAGTGTCTTTCCACATTGATATCAATAATTCTTTTAAATTTAAATCCATTTCAAAAAGAAATCATTGAAATAAAATTAATAGAAATTTCCTCATTTTCTTCCACCTGTTTCATCTTTAATAACATCTTGAGATCTGATTAGATAAATTGACATTTGAAAGTCAATCGAATTCTCATGTCATTTACACATTCCTGCCACAGCCTTCTAAATCTGATAAAAGTAATTCATCCATTATACAAAAAGAAGAGAAATCACAAAAAATTTCGATAAATTGTCTTACATTTCGCATGCTGTCATAATGTAACAAATCATCAATATCAGCACAGCAGCATATCACTCCATCCACTTTTATCTTATTCCCTTCAATGAAGAAACGATGAATGTCTGCAAATGGCTTCCGATTTTCAATTGATTTGGTTCCTGTACTCACAAAAAAAATAAGATGGTAAAAATATTTGTGAAAATTGAAAACAAATTTACAAATTCGAAAAAAAGTTTTTCCTTCTTTATCTTCAAGAATTTGTTACACTTTATGTTCGCATTCATGCTGGCTATAAAGACGGAGGGAAACAAAGGAATTTTTCATACTTAATATTCGCTCTCTTTGTTTTCATTTAGTTTTTCTTCTTCAAAACTTTATCATTGCGCATGTCCCGTCGTGCACTAAAGTCCTCACGGTATTCAAACGGTTTTTTGACGGTTTTACGTTAGAAGGAATTTTACCAAACTTTTTTTCTCCCAAATAAAAGAAAATTGAGGAAAATTTTTGTGTTATGTGAATTTTTTTTGTTATTACTTTTTGTTTATAAATTTTTTAGCTCATTTTTACATTCACGAGTGCCTTATATGCTCATATTGTTGAGGATATTGAAAATATGTTGGATAAAATATTAAATAAATTTTGTGGCTGAATGGAAAACTTGAATTGAATTTTCTGGATGTTTTCCAAATAACTTTAATGGAATCTAGAGCAGTTTTTATTAAAGAATCCTGTCTATCATTGAATTCTTAAGATGTTTCCTTCCTCTTATTATTCAGTTCTTTAAAAATCTGATTTTCAGAAAATTTAAAGCATTTTTTTAACCTCAATTTCAACTTCTTCCTTAAAGACTTATTTAGTTGGCATGTCTAACGATTTGGTAGGGAAGAAGAAGCTAAACGACGTCAGAAAAATGCAATAGACATCACTTGTAAACTACTGTCCTCACCCCACCCCAACAAATGCGTCTCAGACTATTCCCAACATTCTTAAAGCAGTTTTCCTCCTTTCTGTTGCGTAGACAAACTTTCCGTACCTCTGTTACGTACACAACATACATACAGCACATACACATAAAAAATGTTGTGTCAATAAATTTTTATGCACAAAAAAAATACGGAAAGAAATTCCTGTGTCGGTTTTATTACGAGACATTAGCACATTGAAAATAAAACTTAAGTTGAAACTTGCTGACATGAGCTGGTTTGTAAAAGTATGAGCACAGCAGAATAAATACGAAAACTGATGTGAATTTACATAAAAAGGAAGGAAGAGAACGCTTACGCTCGCTCGGGACTCATTTCTATAAATATTGAGCCATCAAACTTTATTTTGTGTATTTCCTTTTCCATTTTCATGTTCCGAGGACGTCAAAGCGTAAATTCTGTTGACAACTGACTTTTTTTCGTCTTCTTCTTATGCTCCGTTTGTCATTTATGAAAAGATTCAGTTGACATTTGTCTATAAAGTCGTTACTGTTTGTGTTACTCATTTCTTCATCTTCTTTTAGCTATTTTTCAATCGATTTGTTATAAATATTTGTATTGTTTATATTTACATGAATTGTGCACAATACAGCACAGATGGATTGAAAGTTATTGTGATTGTTTTATGGAGGAAGTCAAAGCTTATGGGAATGGTGATGGGAAATAGTGAAAGGAAAAGTAAAATTTTTCTATTCATGTGAGGGGTTTTGTCGTGATTTTGAAGGTTATTTTGAATTGTGATTGAATGGATATAGCTCAATTGATTGAATATCAATATTCTGGGAACTTTGTAAACTGTGTCCTGAAATATAAAGCACATTTGGTTCAAAAATAGATTCTTTGTTACACAACAATGTTAAGAGTGAGCTTAGTTAGTTCAGATTTATATTTTTTTAAAACTAATACGCCAACATCTTGAGGTTTCATGGCGGAATGGGATCGAGAGTTTTAAACTATATGTAATAGACACTACTTGTGAGCTACAAAGACCGTAGGTACCGAAAATGGACAATCTTAGTTCTGAACAAGCCCTCTGTGGCAGTGTAATTAAAAAGACAGACCGATGAGAATTTCTAAGCTTCCCTTTAGTGACGACATAGCTCTATCCTGCTCCAGACACTAATCTCTCAATCATCACTGATAGAGTGTTGTCGATATGACCAGGAATTATCCCCTTAACAGTCACATAACTTCCATCAACCCTGTAATAATAGATAAATATTCGACCATAACTTTCATTTATTATCAATGATTGACTATTGAAGTGAAATGTAAAGAGGCAAAAAAGAGGAGGAAAGAGAAGAAAAACAACTTAACCTCGCCTTTTAGAGTCATTGTAATAGCGTAAATATTTGATACGAACAGAAAACATTAAGCCTTTCTTATTCTCCGTCTATTTACTATTACAAGCTTGAAGCTTCTTCATTTCATTTAAATAAAAATCCATTTCTTGAATTTTTTATGCCATCAATTGTTTTTTTCTTCTTGTTAGTTTTTTTAATTTCTATTTTCGGATAGATCTTTTGAAGAAATAAGGATGGTTGTGGGGCTTGTAATTCGTTGTTTATTTAATTGATGAATTTTATTTCGATAAGAGACAAGGAACATGCTAGACATACCAATTATTGAAGAATTGAGTCAAATTGGTTGTAACTGTGGCTCGAAATCGATCACTGGACATTAGGCCCCCTCCTTTCCCCCCGTTACGAGGGTCTAGCTAATCTGAGTGTACTTATAAGCAAGCTCTGAACTTGCTGGTAAGTGCTTACTCCTTGTGGTTTAAAGTTGAAGATGAGGATAATACAATTTATTGTATGATGTAAATTTTGGATGCTTTGGATTGAAATTTGTTGAATTTTCAGCAAATGATACAATCTGCCCATTACTGTCTCATTTGTTTCTACATTTTCTTGACCTTTATCCTTCAAAAGTTCACAAAATAATAAAACGCTCTAAAAAAATTCCCACCTAACTCACTTAAATCTAACAAATTCAATAAACAATTGAAATTTTCCTCTTTTTCACTTCCAAATTGACATTTCAAATTGATGCTTGATTGAAGTGCCTTTCGTTTATTGACGTTTTTAATTAGGAAATAATTTTATTTTATCGAACCACTTTAGATTTTTTTGCGATTCTATAAAACGTTTGACGCTTGATTTTTCCTTTTCAAAACGAAATTTGCGACGTAATGCTGATATTTAATATTTTTAGATATTGCTGAAACCTACGAATTTTTCTAAAAATTGCTCTCATAATGATTTATTTATATGAAGTAATTTTTACACCTCCGCTGAATGATTCTTGCTTCCTCTAAAGTCAACAGCAGTATTTTTGTTCTATTATGTATTGACTTGAATTTATTTTTAAATTTTTAAAATAATTGAATAATAGAAAATTTTTGTTGAAAATGAAAAATTGAATAAATTTTGTATTGTTTTTATTTAAAATAGAAATTGAAATACAAATTCAGATCTTAATAAAGAAAAACAATATTTTCCACGTGACTTTAACAACTGAAAATTTAAAATTGAATTTTTTGGATTTAAATAGCAAGCATGGATCAAATTTTAGTTATTATTGTCTAGCATTGTCAATGAAACTCTAAATTTATATATTTAAGAATAAATTTGATTGCAACCACATTTAAAATTAAATATCTGGTACTTCCCACTAGAAAACACATTCCTATATACTCATACGAGACGTCTCACTCTATATACATCCATTAAATAGTTCCCATACTTAAGAAAATATCAACAAAACAGCAATAAAGCAGTTCCCATAAATTATATGAAAATTAAAACCCATAACTCATAAAAAGTATAATATTTAAAATCCTTTTAATTCTATGAGCAAATAAGCTTCGTCATGCATAAGACCAAAAAAACTATCTTACAATATTTGTTTCAGGCATTTCATTATTAAAAGTCATGTACATGTAGCTTATTCTCTTACAATGCCTGAAAATGTCTTTATCATTATCATTCCTTGAATCTTATTCTTCTCTAAATTCCTTGCGGAAGGTTCGTTTCACAAGAAGGCAGAAAAAAGTCCATTTCTGCCGCAATACATATCCCAACAATATCAAGAAAGGAAAGAAAATTTATCTTTTGTTTTGCGCATAACTTTAAAAAAACGAAGGATGGAGGGAAAATAAGCAAAAACTATAGAGCAATAATAGAATTTTTATTTTCCACATTTCCACTCCCAACTCCCATTCTTCCTCCTTTTTAGCCACAAAATTTATGACTTTGTTTGTTTTCTTATGAATGTAAGACGAAATAAAGAAGAAGAAAAATTGGATAGTAAAAGAATGGAATTGGAAAATGATTATAATGTTTATTACGTTAGCGCGATTTTAGGGTTCCTTTTGTTTTGATTTGTTGAGGCTATAACAGTGGCATGTGCATAAAATTTGACAAGGAAAGCTCAAAAGTGTTTGGTTCCAAAAATTAAAATTTAAGAAAAATCTTTCCTAATTGCAATATTTGATATTCGAATACTAATCGAGCCTCTAATTTATGGAAAGAACCTTCAATCCCAAGCGTTACAGTAATGTCGACAGAGCACCAAAGTAAAATAGATCTGTAGTTGCACTGACAGCACTGTGATGGCTGTTCTCAAACAATTTGACGGAAAAAATGAGATTTGCCACAGAAATACCATCAAATGACAGAAAAGCTACAAAATCAATCTAAAAAAATCGCGCTCTTATCAAAAATCAAGCAAAATTTATTCAATCCTGATTTCCATTCATCTAAGATTTTCATATAAATTATTCAGCTCCCATAAAGCGATTATTCTACGTATGTAAGCTCGCTCCATGTAGTTTCTCATCTACACTTTATCATTCCCAGAAAATGTGTGCTAGAAAATAGAACATTGAAAAACTTTCATTCAGATTTAAGACCCAAAAAAATAAAATATTTCGAAAAAGAAATACAAACATGAGTTCAGATGAATGTCTTGAGGCTTTATGATTAATAGAATGAAAAAAAATTCATCTTCCGCATGAGTTCAAGAGAAATTGAAATCTAAGAGAGAGATTTGAGTGCTGAAAATGAAAAGTTTAGCAATATTTTTCTTATGTTTCAATTTTAAAAATGTTAATATTTTGATATGAAAATCGGAGATGAAAAAAAAAATCTCTATTTTTTAACATTACCCTAGCAACATAAACATAATCTTCTGCACGAGTGTATTATGATTTGAGAACGAGGAAGTTTGGAGTATATTCGTAGAATATTTAAATATGGAAATTCTTCGGGATTTAGCTGAAGTCAAATTGTGGAAAATTGAAAGCTAGTGAGAAAGAGTGAAACAGTTTGTATGAATTTGCAGGTTTTCGAGGAATAAGGCGCATTTTTCTGTGGCTGTGATGATGACGCTTCTTTATGACACTTAGAATATAAAGGGGTATTTGGTCTAAAGCTGATAAAATTCATTTGTTCCTCAATTTATCTATATATTGACGCACTGGAGCATTTGAGCATATTCTACGACACGATAGGGTATCCTGGCATACTATTTTGGACAGCACACTTCAAAAATAACTTTAAACCAAGGCTGCGGAACTAATCAAATGATCCAAAATTATTGATCAGTTCCTCATCCTTGCAAAACATGCAAAACTCTTTAATACACAGCTGAGCATCTGATGATAAAATTATTGACCTGAATAGACAGACAACACAATGCAAAAACCGCAAAGCATTTTCCTTCTAAAAGCCACAAAACCAACCAAAAGCTGTTAAAAGCAGCATTTCATATTATGCAAATTTCCTTGTCAGATGCATTTTCTGAGTCTTTAAATACATTCATTATCTGAATTTCAAATGAATACTCAGCATTCCTAAAACTTCTTCATCAGCTTTAATTCTTAAACTTCCCTTAAAACTGAAGAGAATTCAGTTTTAGAAAAAAGAATAGTTTTTAAATATAAAAATAAAAGAGGAACAAGAAAAAAAAATCAAACTTTGCAGCCGCGGTTTTGATAAAATATGTTCGCATTGAAGCCTCGCATGAATAAAAACCACTTCACAGAAACCAAAAAACTCTTTCAACAACTTTTTTTCATCTGAATTATGGAACAAATGTGCTTTTAAATTTGTTTTGGCATGTTGGTTAGCTTTGGTTATGACTATCAGGATGTAGTATCAGATATTGAGTGTATTAAAGCTGCTGTATGTTCAACAAGGGATGATTGGTGATCTGAAAAATGGGGAAAATTTTTAATTGACATGGTTTATGGTTTGACATAAAATGAATAAGTTTTTGGATGCAAATTTCATTGAAATTTTGAGGTTAATTTTTTTATAAATTTTTATGATTGAAAATTCTATTTTTATATCAGGGATCATTGTTCTGTGCAGAAGCATGTCCGTGAAGGTCTATGCCACTGTAATTGACCATTTTACTGGAAAATATATAAATTCGTGATTGTGTTCACATCCAACCAATCATTACATACTCAATTAGTCAATTTGTTCCAATAAAATATAAAATACCTTCGCAAAACCTTTTGATTCTAGCAAAATTGACTTTATTCGCCAACATTCTCAACATAACTACCCACTTCAACTTTTACAGCAATTAACTTCAAAATAAAGCCACAAAAAAAATAATTTTTTACTTTTCTCATTCTAGGCATCAACGTCCGAGCTTTTGAAATGTTTTGGAATTTTCCTGAGAGAGCGCTGCCATAAACTAAGAGACTTTCAAGCCGGTGATGCTATTATGTGGTTGCGGGCAGTCGATAGAAGCCTTTTACTGCAAGGATGGCAGGTATGTTAATTAAAATAAATGAAAAATGATAAAATTCCTCATCAAAATTAAAAGTTAATTCAGTGTGGATGGAAAAAAGGAATTCTCAAAAGTTGTGCTATGCTGATGAGTGTAGCCATTATTGTAGAACGTGTCAAATTGAATATTTTTTCTCTTAGTGAAGTAAAAAAAAGTTGGAATAAAAAGCATCTAACTATAATTAGATTAGATGTTGATAACTTACTTCCATAGAGTTTCTATTGAAAAAAATAAAGTTTTCTTTTTGGAAAGTTTGTCTGAGCATATGAAACTGCTAATTATCTTCTTGTCGTGTTGCCTCGTGAACATGAAAAAGTTTATTTAGATAGAAAATATTTCCTTGAAATAATAATGAATAGCGTGTCTTTCGCTCGATCATATGCTCATGAAATAATTTTATTTTTAGTACAAAACAAAGTTTCTAAACATGACAGCTTTCTTCAATGTTACAATATATTTTTGTGGAATTTTTATGACCTTGTTTTGGGGGATTTGTGTTTATTGTGGTAAATATCATGTTAATCTTGTAAATAATAGATTAATTGTGACCTAATTTTGGACTAGTTAAAAAGATAAACTGTATGGATTAATTTCGAGGCATGTGCGAGTATAAATAGGATCATAATGTGATTTTTATCACAGGCTACTCTAGTAACTACTTTTTCTATCATTTATATGGAAAATTACTAACTTTTTATCTTAAACTGCATGATAATGGACAAACTTACGATAATTTAGTGGTTGATGTGGCATGACATACAGTTTGAGCACAGTGGAGTCAGAATGGCAGCTAATACTCAAGTTTCATCAAGAATCAACATTATTTTCAGCTAGATTGTAAAATTAGAGCATTGTTATACTCCGCAACATACTAATGTGTCGCCAAAACCTTTAAGTGTGTCGCAGGACATGTGGTGACGCTCAAATTTCACACTAGATAATCTTTAACCACTAGAAACACAGAATTAAAGACTAGATATCAAAAATCAAGCTTGACTGACCCTTAAAGTTAATCTAAAATGCAAAACAGGAGTATTTCAATAAAAACACATCCCTCCATCGGGATCAATTGTATATATAGACCAAGATACCCATTAAATCCACTCATCTTGCAAAAAAGAGAAGATTTTAAGCAACAGCTATAAAAAAGCATCCAAAAATCACATTAAATTAATGCCAATTTATATGCATTGACCATATAACTAATAACAACACCAATTTAGACCTTTCAAATTCTTAAACATTCCCAGAATCTCCTACATGGAAGTAAGGAAAAGTTTAATTCAGCCGATTCAAAAAATATACAAAACAACATCAATGCTCATCCAAAGAAAATCTCATCTCGATTTACAAAACTATTCATGTTTAGCTCACACTTTACACTTGTTATTTCATTTTCTCTCTTTTTTTGTGAATAGCTTAGTGTCTGACCTCCCTTCCTTTACCATTCTTTATCCAATCATTACACAACAGAAAAAAAATCCAGTTTCATGCTTTTTTCATCATGCACATGTAAGCAGAAAAAAAACACATCGAGAGGCAGATTTTATATAAAAAAATCATTTCACGTTTCATTATTATTTCGATATATAGGCAAAGAGGGACGATTATGTTTGTAGGGGATGAATATACATAATAGAAATAAAAACGTACAATCCCCGGGGCAGTAGCATGAACTAACGGGAAATTCAATTGGAAAAGTTTTAATTGCAACTCGACGCAAATTGAGATAAAAATATATGTAGTCAGAGTGGGGGGAATAAAGGTTGGGATGGTGAGATTGATGGGATTGTAAGTACATGGAACGCATTTTTCCTAGATTGAATCTGTAGAAACGGATGGGAAGTGTCAAATAGACTCATGACAGTAAAAAAAATTGCTGATCACGTAATTCTGAGCTAGATGACTGTTCAATATTATCCACATCATAGATTTTGGACTAAAAATATATTGCTTGAACTGAGACATGATGAAATTTCTATCTGACTGACCTTTAGTGGCGTTGACACATGTATTGATCCATCAAAATACATTTAACTTAATTCATAAAAATAACATATGAATATCCAAAAATACAGCTCAAACTGACCGTAATCACATCCAATCTATCCAAATTTCCAGTTTAAAACCATTTTAAATCTGCATGATGTGAAAAATGAGACTGAATAAGTGAATAATTTGAAATAGTTTGCAATTCATGTCCATGAAAGCATGTATTATATATTTAATGAGCAAAATTTATCAGTCGGTTCCCTCAACGAATGAAATAATTCTGTACAAACGGCAACTGGGAGGTCGTTGAATCCATTAGGGAATTAAAGTTCTATTTGATGTGATTCGACAGATTTAATATTGGAAAATTTTATTTTGAGGTACTTGTGATACTGTGAGCTACGTGATTAATGTTAAAACTCTTTTATCGTGCTTCAAATTTCAAACTTTGGCATTTAAAAATGTTTTTTTTTTATTTTTGAAACGTTAGACTTTGCAGGCGTGTGGAAGCGATACACGCACAAACAGACAAAATCTGTTTATCTACGTCTCATTCTCTCCTTTTTCAATTTTCCTCATATATATATATAAAAATTCATTCCTAAAGTGACTGATGATGGCAGTTTTATGTTTGTTTTCAACAATAACTCTTCACAGACTCTCTACTCTTTATTTTCAAGCATTGACTTTTGCAATTTTTTTCAGTAAAAAAGCATTGATTGAATGTTTACGATAGTAAAACTAAAATCGCTCAGAGGCTAACAATACGTACGTCAGCATAGCATGACTACAAATACACAAAAGAGTATAAAGCATTGAGTCAGCAGAACAAAATGTGAATTTTATTTTCATTGTGGGGATGAGGGATTAGTTGAGGTGCTCAGCTATGTTGTATGATGGCTTATGAATTGATTGACTTGTAACTTTTTAATGATGAAAGTTTTTGTCATGAATGTTATTGGATTTGGTTCCTGCCACTTTTTTAATTGAAATTCAGAAAGATTTTTGTCAAAATAAGTTTTAGTTTTGAAATAAAATCAAAAATACTTTTTGAGTTGGAAGAAAATTTTCATTCAAAATTTTAAAAACCGTTAAAAATTAATTTCATAATTTTTTAACGGTTTTCAAATATTCAAAATAAGACATGATCCACAAAAAGTCGTCGCATCTATCCAACACTGAACTGGCTTTTCCAACTTACTTTTCCATTGTTTGTGCAACGGAAAAGACGAAAAGAAAAACTTTTTTTTTTTAAAAAAAAAGTGAGGATAATTAAATTTTTTTTCCCTTCCTTCCTTCATCTTTCATTCTGATTATTTTTCTTTCTCTTTCTGCAAACAGGATGTTGCATTCATCAACCCAGCAAATGTTGTCTTCTTATACATGTTGGTTCGTGATATGGTCGACGGTGAAGAATCATCAGAACAAGAATTGCAGGCATCTGTACTGACGTGCTTGTATTTGTCTTACTCATATATGGGAAATGAAATTAGTTATCCGTTAAAGCCCTTCCTGGTTGAAGAGTCGAAGGATAAATTTTGGGATCGGTAAGTAAAGCTGTCAACATTTTGGCAAGAATAATTAATATTAAATTCCTCTTTTTTTATTCACATCCAGTTGTCTTCTTCTGTTGAATCGTTTGAGTTCGAGTATGCTGCGCATTAATGCCGAACCGGGATTCTTTACTGAAATTTTTACTGAATTGAAAGCCTGTGGCCTCAACAATGGAATTTATAATAGTCCAATTAGTCCAGCATCTCATAATTCAATTGATATTCTCAACAATAATTTCAGCAATATTCACATCAACTCGCCGACGACAGCATTTCGGCCAAATTGTTTCGATAATAATCTCAATCATGAGTCGAATATGCCAATTTCAGGATAACAACATTACCGACATCCGCAACTTATTAACGGAAACTTTAGCAAGTTTGTTTAAGACAATTTTTTTATTTTCTAGTCATAAAAATGAGGAAAATATTAGAGAAAGAAAATAAAGTTTCACCATTGCCATTGTCATAGACATTTCCTATCAAATGTGTTGATTTTTTCCTTCAATTTATGTGACAGCATGACACATGTGTTGAAGATATCCAATTAAGAAATTGCCACTAAATAAAACTCTTACTTAATGAAACTGAAATGGATTCTCGGATGATGCAAAGTTTTTTGAAGGCTGCTGCCTGGAGATGATTATACAAGCTTCTTGGAAAGAATTAATCGAGGATGTATGTCAATCTGAAATAAGTTTGGTTGAGTGACATTAAGTAATAAGGAAAGTTATGATTATCAGTTAGTAGATTATCGTACTTTGACCTTTTTGAATGGATATTGAGCTGTAAGACATGCTGGCAAGCATGATCTAGCTAGCTGTGTGATGAATGTGTAATACCTTGACACTTCAGAATACCCCAGTTGTTCAGATGTACACTGAATATACCAGAAATATTCCAAAAATTGCAAAATTCCATGTTAATCCATAATTTTTTGACCATCCAAGCCTTAATATCAGTTATTTACCTTCCAAAAATCAAGCATTTCCTAAATCATCCGATTCCCCCAGAAAGTCACCAAAGGCAGCAACTCTTCAACAACTTGTATCACTCCGGGTTAAAGGAATGTAAAATCACACATAAATACATTTTAAAAATTTGTCTCAAGTCCACTCAAGTAATAAGATTAAACAAAACATGCTGAACGGAAGAAAAAAACTAAAAATTGATTGAAAAAAAATCAAATTTTTAAATTTAATTAAATTAATGAAATTAAGGATGATATTGTTGATATTCAATTTAAAATTGATTTGCAAAAAAAATGAATAAATTATAAATTAAATAAATGAAATGAAAAATAATACGTGAGGTGAGTCTCAAAAAAGTAAATGATAAAAAAAATATTATGTAATATTAATAAAGGATTAAATACATTCATCTTATCATAATTCACACTTTTCAAAATTGAATATATCGCCCTCATCCTCTCCCATTTGATATGAAACTAAAATAAATTGGTATCAGGGATTGGGGAATTTTATTCCAAGATGTGTATGTTAGAGATCTGATAAATAATGAGTTTGTTTTGCAAAATATTTGTTATATTAATAAACAGGTTGTGTTAGAATTTGAAAACATAGCTTACTTACTGAGTAAAAGCAGCTGAATTTACTCTTCCGAATTAAATAAGTTGCTGAATAAATCTGCTGAATTAAGCTGAATATTCTAAATAAATCTGCTGAATTAAGCTGAATATTCTAAATAAATCTGCTGAATTAAGCTAAATATTCTAAATAAATGTGCTGAATTCAGTTGAATATTCCAAATAAATCTGCTGAATTCAGCTGAACATTCAAAATAAATCTGCTGAATTCAGCTGAATATTCAAAATAAATCTGCTGAATTCAGTTTAATTCAGCTAGGCTTCTCAATAAATAAGCCTTATTTAACTTCAACTTAAATTGCATAATTCAGCAGATTCAAATAACACAAAATAACCTCTTAAAACTTGCAAAAACTCTAAAATTCAAAATGAATACTCAAAGTTCCCCAACCCTTGACACTTTTATTAATGAGAATCTATTAAGTAGAAAGTTTTAAAATGAAAAAAAAAGTAGTTGAAGAAAAATTATACAATATTTTATTTTTTTCTCTTAGTTTATGACGGATGAATGCAGCCTTTATTTTAAGGTAGAAAAATGAAAATAAAATGTTAAGATGAAATAATTTATATTCGCTCTTTTTTATTTGTTCATGAACATCCCTTCTTCCTAGTTCTCTTTGCTAGAATTCTTCTCGCATATAAAAAATTGTTAATGGTAGAGTAAAAAGTTATCATTTTTTTATAAATTTTAATGGTAATAAAAAAAGATATTCATGGAAGATTTGCAAGTAGAAAATTCTTCAATAGCAATAAAAGTTTCAGTTCCAGATAATTTGAAAGGAAAAAAAATTCATTTGCAGAACAATTCAACAAGAATCTTTTTATTTTAATTTCTATGTCATTTTTCATTTCAATGATTCAATTATGAAAATCATTGACACTATTTTCTCGCAATGATATTTTTTTGCAGTGCCATTAAGCTATACAATTGTATTCCATTATGATCATATCTGACATTTGTAGCATTAAGGTAATTGCTTCAACAATACATTCTGTATTATTTATACTTGAAGCATTCAACTATGAATGAAGTTTTATGTTTCGCGTGCCCTTCATGCCATTCAAGTTGAATAATGTGATGCATAAAGGATGAATGTTGCATTCTTATCTACATTAAGAGCAACTTTCTATTCAAATCGTTGATTCATCAAAAAAAAGTCCATGAATATGGAAAGATTTGCTGTTTAAGACGTCATTTCATGCTTTTAGATTTTAACCGTCAAAAAATATTTGAATTGAATTGAATTTGAATTTGAATTTTTCGCGCCAAAAATTCCTCCACTTGCGATGTTTCCAATCAAATTTCTCTTTATTTATTCATATTAACAAGAATATTCCACCATACCATCAAAATTCATAGCAGAGCACGTAAAATTATCACAATCTCAAGCATATTGGATAATCAGAATCGTTGAAAATTTCATCAAGATTTTTGATTGGAAAAGTAAACATCAAAACATAAAGAAAATTGCATTAAATTGTCAAGTTCAATTCAAATTCAGGTGTGAGAAATCTTATGTAAATAAATGAAACTCAAGAAGCTTCCTCTCAAGGCCAATAAAATCAATAAAATTGATTTCCTAACGAACAATTGTCAACCGAACTCAAAAAGAGAGAAACTTGAGAAGGGACCGTTCACTTAATACGTAAAGCTTTTAGGGGGGTCTGAAATTTTGTGACAATTCAAACAAAGGAAATTTTTCTTCATGGAAATTTTATGACAAAGGGGGGAGGGGGGTCCGAAAATTCGTTTTTTTGTGTTACGTAATAAGAGAACGGCTCTTCAAGAGCAATTGTGCTAAGTGAATGAAAATGACAGAAATCTAATGACTTCCGACTAACGAGCAGCTTTTGCTGATATCAGCAATATCGTAAGTTCTTTTTGGTACTCAAATATCAAGTATTATGAGCTTTAATGTCAAAAGTTTCTTGTAGTTGGCTGAGTCAATTGATCCTCAAATTACACCTGCATGAAACTTTATAAATTTGAGACTTTATGATTAAAAGATGGAAATAAGACGGTGTATAAGATTCTTATTTCACAGTTTTAATTTCATAAAATTTTTAAAGACTCTTAAAATTTAAATGTAATTTCATGCGAAACTCATAAACTCTGCTGCATGATGCTGAT
Organism: Chironomus tentans; assembly: GCA_963573255.1. Taxonomy (NCBI): domain Eukaryota; kingdom Metazoa; phylum Arthropoda; class Insecta; order Diptera; family Chironomidae; genus Chironomus; species Chironomus tentans. The sequence goes on from OY754303.1 coordinate 42,049,406, forward strand.
AAAATTTAGTTGCGCATTCACCTTGAACTCCTGAAAAAAGTATTTTTCCCATCAATAACAACGTTTTCCTTCTTTTTCTGCTACAATACTTAACCCTCATTATTGTATTCCTTTTTCCTCTCGTTTCTCAATACTCAATTACACTACCAAATGGGTATTAAAGCAGATTATGAAAGTTTTATGGTCAATTTGACTGTAGCTCAGATTTTCTCTCATCAGCTCATGAAGAAGAAAAATGAGTTTTCATACTCTAAGTACATTGCTGGGGATGCTAACTGATTGGGAAAAGTTTTTGAGAATATTGAAGCTTAAAAGGTCATTAGCAATTAGTCAGTTATGGTCAATTTAGTTCATCTTAGTAATGATCATAAAAGTTTTGAAAAGAACCTCAAAATTTTGAGGTTAAGTTTGGTCAAACTTTATTTATAAAAAAATAACATGAAGCCTGCAAAATAAATCAATGAAGTTTTGTTCTTCTACCCTCAACTTAACCCTCTCCGATCTCATTAAACTCAGCCGTTCAAGATCATCGTATCCACTCAAGTTCATTCTTTTCATCTCTCCTTTGTCAATTTCCTTTAACTTAAAACAGAAAGAAAACTTTTTCTCGCATCATAAAAAATAATCTTTTATGAGTTGTTTGCATGCTTACCAAATAAAAAGTTACTTCTTATATTGCTACTTATAATAAATTGTTGATAGGATCTAGAGCGGCACATACAAGCTGCTGAGGGTAAGAAGAGAAAAGGATCAATGAATGGTATTGAGAATATACAGCAATATACCGACTTTATACATAATGAAAAAATAATGTAAAGAGATTTGAACTTTTTTGTTTGTAAAGAAAAATGTAAAAAATAAACTTTTACAATCTATAATTCATAACTCATAAGTTAAGATAAAGTTATTATCATAAAACATAACCAAAAATAAAAATTTCATCTTCTTTTATTACACATTACATCTTTTGCTCCTTTTACTCTCTAGAACGTGGTTTCAATATCCTAAATAACTACACAAATGCGCAGTTTTTACAGAAAATGTGCAACATTGTACTCAGTAAGGATTGATGGATGTTTATCTTGAGATTATCTCTTTTATGTATTCACTAAAGCATTTTTGAAAGGATTCTGGGTCTTTGAAGTGAGTCTCGCCACTTTGTTAGATTAGAAAAGTAAACATACAGAAGGTTTTAAAACTTTTAATCTGATTTAAAACGCAAAAAACATTTTAAAGTGAGAAAAATTTTTATAAATAAAATTAACAAAAATTCAGGGGGAAGACTACTTGGTGGAAAATTTTTCCGCCACGTCTGGCGGAAAATTTTCAGAGAGCACTAAGAATCAAATTTTTGGTGCTAACATGTAGAAAACCTTAATACAAGAACTACTGACCCTTTTTCCGCCAGAAAATATGTGTAAATTTGGATTTATAGCTCAAAAAGTGCGTGGCGGAAAAATTTTTTTTGGCGGAAAATGATTTTTTCCACCAAGTAGTCTTCCCCCTGCAAAAATTCAAATTTTTAAAAGCCGTTAAAAATTTTCTCTCGAGAACTTTTTGAAATTAAGCCATAAAATGATTAAAAATCAAGAAAAATTTCCCTCCTGTGGACATTTAAAGCAAAAACTGCGCTAAACTTTTGCAATAAACTTTAGCTTTTCCAACTTTTTCATAACATTTATTAATGTTTTAAAGTTTTTCTTTTAGCTTTTCCGCTTTTAGCGCTTTTTAAATTTTCATTTTTCCTCTTCCGAATTTAACTTTTTTTCGTCAATTTTGTGAGATTCTGTGATATTAAAGAAAATTTTATATTGTTAAAATTACATCGTAAAATGAAGAAGAAGAAGAAAAGAGTTAAGTAAATAAGAAGAAAATAAATGTCAAAGTTTAGCAATGGAAAAATATGTAAATCCATGAGCATCAAATCTGCTTGTTTGAAGGAGAATGACACAAACGAAACCAAAGTTTATTGAAAAAAAGTCTTTGTAAATATTTGTCTTTTGTGATGAAGAAATATTTTTCATTTTATTGTGAATGTAAATTCTTACTTTTTATGCTTCTCATTTCGGAGATGTCAAGCAAGTGGATGAACTAAATTGTTAGTTATTGCTCATAAAACGTTCACTTTCAAGGATTCCTATCCAAACACAGACAGTAGATGACAGAATATTTTGTTAATCAAAAAATATTGAGCATAAAGCATGTAGAAAGAAGAAATGAATGGACTTGTATAACCTACATTAAGTTGTGTGGAATTGAACTGAGTTTTTGATATAGAATTTTGAGAATTGAGAACCTTGAGACAGTTTTTGTTAAAGAGAAATCACGGACAGCACATTTACGTCACACTGTAGCCGGGTTGATGCTGAATTCAGTCTGAATCCGGCTTCATAGCACTCTGGTGCTGAATTTTTTTAACTTGTGCTTTGGTACATCTGATCGGCACACGATGAAATGTTGATCACACAGCGACCCAGTGGACCAAAAGCGTAACAAGGGTGGGGAAAATAAAGCATTTACCCAGAGAACTGCTTATTAGGGGGCACAAAATTCCATAAATCCTAGCCAAAAGATACTTTAAGATATTTTAGATATTTTAAACATTTTTCCGAAGGCACCATAGACCTTCATTACGCCCCTGAAGTGAACAGTACACTTAGAAACAAGCTGCCAGTTACGTGTGGTCAACATTTGATCTTGTGCCAATCAGGACACTTTATAGTAGGCAAAGTTCTTATTCATACCAAAATAATCCAAAAAATTAGTCTCGCCGCAATACTTTATGTCCAATCAACAATTTATTCCATCCAATAAATGTTCTGTCATCGCATTAAATCCTCTGTCTGTCCAGAAATTAATGTTATAAATTTCCTTCATTTTATCTACATTGTATATCTAATTTTCAATGTCTTACTTCTTTTTTTTCATTAAATTTATGTTGATGATTTTTGTAGGTCAAGAAAAAGTCATTGTCATAATCAAGAAACATAAAAAAATAAATAAATAAATTGAAATAAAAAGATGAGATATAATTAGTTTTAAAAGTAAATAAATGAGCATTTAAATGCAAAAAGGAAAAGAATCCATTAAATAAAAATTATTCAAACGAAACAAATTCGTCTTAATGCTCTATAAATATTTTCACATCTTTTTACAGCATTTTTCCCTCATTTCCACTTTCATTACAGGAGTCATTTGGTGTGATGAAAGCCACATGCGGTTGGTTGAGAAGCTATTAAATGTTCATTAACTGAAAATAAATTTTTCAACAACACACATCCAACTTTTACAATTAAGATAAGCTTTCTCGTGGCATTAGACTTACTTATTCTTCTGAATCTAATGCCGTTTAATGTTTTTCTCAAATATTGTGAGTAGAAAGGTGAAAATTTTGGAAGAATTTGAAGTATTTGTGCTGTGGTTTGGAACGCACTGTAGCTGGGCGTAGCTAGTGGAGGATGGCAGGTGCCATGACAAATTTTTTAGACATGTGGCATGTTAAACTTTTATTATTCTAGATTCTCAATGTTTAGATTCTAAAACAACAAACTGACATCATTATATAAACCAAAAGATCAGTGGTTTAGCAAGGGGGTGTTGTCTAGGCTAAAGGAACCGATGACCACCCAAAAAACTCAAAAAATCCCACATAAGGGTGCCCAATTTGACGAGTATCTGAAAAATAGGCTACAAATTTAAAAAAATAGTTTACATAATAATTTTAAAAAAAACACGCTCTTGCGTGGAAGTTAAAAGTTAAAAAATAAAATTTCTAAAATTTTAAAACTTGAAACTTTATCAAAACTTAAAATCTTTTAATTAGCATTTTCTTCAGGATTAAGTTTTCAATATTCTTCAAAAACTTTTATAAACAATAAAAATGAACAAAATTTTACTGCCAACCTCCATAACAACCAGACAAAACACGAACACAAGCACATTACATCCCACGAGCACACGAGACATAGACATAAAAAGAAGTCAAGCATTGAATGCTAATTGCAAGTAAGCGACACGTGAAAGTGAAAATAATTTCTATTATTAAAACTTATTATTAAGTGAGTTGGAAAGAAGATATTCTCATTTAGCATGTCAGTTGGTAGCTAGCTTGAAGGGAAAAATGGAGAAGGAGAAGACCATAAGAAGTCCTTGCTCAACTGAAAAAGCCTTCACTCTTCATTAATTGTATCAGGCAAAAAATACGAAAGTTTAATGTACAAACATTTCAACAGAAAAAAACTTTTTTTATTTCTTTTCATCGTCAACGGAAAGGAAGAAGAATAAAGATGTACACGCAAGAGACGAGAGAAATTAATTTTTGTAAGGATTTTTAGCGAAAATTTTTGATAGGGAGAACGTGATCATACTTTAATTTCAAATTGTAGACTGACTCTAGAGGTGGCTGTAATTGAATGATGAAAAAATTATGGAATGAGAATTTTTGAGGGACTTTGATGACAAGAAGAAGGCTCAATTTGGTGTGATTTTCATAAAAAGAGGTCATTCACTTATCGTGGTTCAAGTGGACTGCCTATATTGTTCCAGATTTGAAACAAAAATGGCCTATGTATGGTAAAAGGAATTGAAATATTGGCTTAGCAATGGAATTTTTCGCCAGGGACTAAATCAAAAATTTGGCACCCCAATTCGGTTTATTTACAGATTCAGGGATGTAGTCAGAATTTTTTGAGGAGAACTTTCTTTAGTAAATTTAATAGAAATTCCTACAAGGGTGAAATTGTCCCCCAATCCTCCCATGGCTACGCACCTGATGCTATTGCATGGAACAGGAATCTCACTGCATGGATAGAACATAACAGGGTTTAGTAAGGAATAGAAAAGCATAGTAGATTAAAGAATGGAATGTGATGTATAATTATGTTAGAGTATAGTGGGTTGAAAAAGCGTGTAGTAAGTTATACTAAGATATACAATGAGATAAAAAAAAAGATCCATTATCTCACATCAACCTTTCTAATATCCAAAAATAACCAGATTAACTATAAAGGGCATTTCCAAATCCATCTCAAAATAACAAATCCAAGTTCATTGAAGAAACAACTCAAAAATTTTCAAACAAAGAGATCATCAGAAAATACAATAAGAATGATGTAGGCGATGCTCATGCCTTATTCCTACACAACTTTGAGAAAATTTCCATACGTTTATAAAACCTTTCTTTAAGGCATTTTAGTCAATTTGCAAATTTGCATGACAGAAAGAGTCTCAAATGCGTCTTAATCACAAAGTTTTTTTGACACAACCTTAACCCTACCCCCAACTGCTGTAATTCAAAATGAGAGAAGATCACGGTCTGATAGACACTGACACAACGAGAATAAAGGAAAAATGAAAGAAGGAAAATTATTTTCAACATTTTTCTTTTACTTTTCGTTGAAAACCATTTTCGTGTTAATTGCAATGGAAGTCAACAGAGCAATGGAGAAAGGATATGATGCTGTAGTTTTATTTCTTTAGTTCTTACAAGTGTTTTGTGGAATTTTCAGATGCGATGCTTTTAATTTAAACGAAAAGTTTTGTTTTTATTGGATGGGATTTTTCAACTCGAATTTAATTTCTCCGCAGAGTTCGTGGAAAGTTTAAAATGTTCAATCTACCCTCAGCTGTGGGTCTTTAAATACATAATGGACGTTCCATTTAAATATAATGCAATTTCTTTTAAAAGAATTATTCTTCTATGTTGTTTGAAACTTTTTCCTCAATTTAATGGTTTTGTTCATAAATGACGTCTATCGAAAAATGATTTTTTAGACCCTCATCCTTTTCTCTGTCATGCAGCTTAAAACTCCTTCTTTCTTAATGTTAGACGTCATTTGTGAATGACCCCTCAGGGGTCCAACATTAAGGAGGGAGGGGTCTAGAGCTGTGTGACATTCCATGCAAAGATACATTCCATTAAAGTTAAAACTGGGATTTGAAAATAAAAAAACTGGACGTCATTTATGAACAACCCCTAATATGTATTTTAATTCTAGAATTTTGCACGCCCGTTGATCTACAACCACCTACAATAATCAGTTCTACCTACAACTTAACATCATCGATTAAACTTTTGCAGGCTACGCAGTATAAGCTATAATTAGCCTTAATAATGATTGATATTAGTGGATGTACGCCAAAATTATACTGTGGAAAGTTTCTTCACCCAAAATTATTTTGAAACTTTCTAGACACTTTATTGTTTTAGTTTTTTCAGTGGTTGATTTAATTAATAGCAAACTAAAGACACTCACGTTCTCATTGTTAAAGTTTTAGCCATTATAATTACTGAATCAAACATATTTCTTTGTGGATTAAAAGATCGTAAATATTAATGCGATATTCTCTTTGTCTTTTGGGTTAATCCTATATCGTTGTTAATTGCATACTCATTTTGCTAATGCATTTCTTCTTGACACATTTATTTATGAATTTTAAAGTATTAGATACAATTGAATTTTAGAATAACATGAGTATAAGTTGAGGTATAGTAATGTTTTAAAATCATTCATTGTTTAACGAAGACAGACATAATCTGTAGAAAATTCAAACAATAAATGAGTTGAGCATTGCCTGAGCCATAAAATAATGGTCTGAGAATTAATCTAGCTCTGTTGCCGGTTGCTCGGTATACCCTAGAGGAAGTAACCCTAGATAACCCCATCAGCATGGCCTAGGGTAAGCCTAGTGTATACCCCTGGTGGTACCCTTAAGCTATACTCCTAGGATAACCCCTGGGGTAGTGTATACCCTAGATCTCTTTATTGTTATCTATTACCCCTTGAACCAAATCTTGTGGCATCCTTTGAGTGGACCAAAGAAGGATTAAGACAGTGTAGAGCATTTTCTTTGTGGTGGTAAGAAAGCAGTCTCTAACAACCAAATGACAACTCCAGTTTTTGAGTCATTTTAGTCTAGTCATTGTCAATCCATAAAGTATCAATACAGCCTCAAAACCACTTTCATTGTCATTAAACTGAAATATGTATACACAGAAAGCAATAAATAATTTCCCCGATAGTAGTTCCATTAAACTTTCTCAATCTATCTTCAAACAGCTTTTCTCCCATCATCAAATTCAAGAGAGAATTTATGTTCAGCAATAATCTCTCGAGACAGACACAGTAATGATCATTTTAATTACTAAAAAATTCTTCAAATAACTCGATCTTACACATTTCAATTGGAATTTTCATCAATATGTATAGTTTTCTCTTTTCCATCATGATTGCTTCCTTAATTTAAGCTCGAAAATCAATTTTTTTTATGTATTTTGTCTTTCGGAAGAGTAAAGAATGAAATAAACTGAACTGTAAGACGAAGAAGAGGCAAGACAGAATGGAAAAACCAATTTCAGGATGACTAAAGTAAGTTGAGAGTCGGAGAAGTGAATGAAAAATGAGCAGACGAAGCAATTAATGCTATTCGACAGGATTGAAATGAGTTTTGCCTCTTTAAAAATGAATGAGAATACCTCTTTTGTGCCGAAGGGGCTTTTTGCTGTCACAACTTTTTTCTCAAAGTGAGAAATAATTTTAAACCAAATATGTAGATACGCAGCAGCCTCCTCTATCCGCTCTTCCATAATGCTATTCAATGTGATGATGAATGAATGAGGAACCCCTTTTTTCAGGTTACTAAACGGGATGTTCTATTCAGATCCTGTAATGTCATTTGATGTAGCGTTTGCTGTGTTGATTTGGATAAGGATGTTGGCGGGGGTGTGATGGCAGTTTGGGTGGCTGGAAGGGTATTGAGGTACAATTATATATTCACGGCTTATGTTTAGATATTTTAGACTATCGCAAAAGGCAAAATATCCCATCCAAATGACAAAAGGACTCCATTACAAAGCTACACGGAAATTTAACTCCACTTGACTGCCTTTCACTTACAGAAGCCAATATCCTACTCCGGTGCAGTTACTGCTTTTAAAACAGCTTAAAAAGTAGAATTTCTACACAAAATCCAAATTTTTTTTAAAGGTTCGAATTAGGGTAAACACTTTTGAAATTTGCACACTTTTGCACATGAAAATTTCATTTGCTTGGAACTTTTCATCAGATTTTTGTTAAGACTCGCAAGTGGTCTTGAATTGTTGGAAATTGTAGAAATTTTCATTTTCAATTACTTCTTGGAAGGATTAATGCGTTTGAAGGGAGATATCCGATTTTTAATTTTCACTTTTGAAATTTGCGCAGAAACTTTTAAAATTTGCGCAAAAAACTTTTGAAATTTGCACACTTTTTTGATAGCAACCCTTGACATTTTTAAAGCAAAAATTATGTAAACAAACAATTTGTTTACAATTTTGGGTAGAAGAAATGGGAAGAATTAATGTTTTTCTTTGAAAAAATCCATCGACATCTTTCTCAAGCATAATTGTTCATTCAAAAATATTATTCTTAACCTTTTATCTATAAATTAAGCGAAAGAATTCATAAATATCAAGATAAGCTTTCAAGAAGTTTCAAGAAGGTTACATGCAAGTCCACAAAATCAAGCTCTTCAAATCAAGATTTATATTCTGGAAGTCTGATTTTTGGATGCGTTTAAAATAAATTTAATTTCTTAAATAAAGCCATTTCTTGATTTTTAATCGTGAAATTTATTATTGTGTTCTTTAATTTAAAATCTTCTTTTCCTTAAAAAACAGGACATGAATTAATATAAAATGATGACATAAACTCTTGCAGTTCTTCAAATTTTGATGCTTCATTCAAGTTTTGATTTCTTGCCTTTGTTTTCCTATTATTTTAATTCCTATTATTTTGATAATTTTTTTAAAAATATTTAATTTGTTTCTTTCGAAGTTTCGTTCCTCTATGTCTTCATTTCAGCCTTAAAACATTCTATTTTCAAATGTAAACAATCGATTTTATAAACAAATTTTTCAATGTTTCCTAAGACAAAAAAGTGTGCAAATTTCAAAAGTTTTGGAAAAATTTTGCGCAAATTTTAAAAGTGAAAAACAAGCATTTTTAAAATCAAGTTTTAAATCACTTCCGTTGATATTTTTTCAAAACAAATCTTTTGATAATTTTAAGCAATATCGGATCTGTATTTTTTTATTCCAAAATGTTAACTAAAGCTTTCGGTTATGCCTTTAAAATTAATTTTTAAAAAATCTTCGTTTTGTATGGGATTTTGTTTTTTTGGACATTTCAAGCTTCTTGACGGCTTAATGTCAATCAAAATGATGCAAAAGGGTGTGCACCACAGTTTTTCATAGATCTAGCTTCAATTCATTTATTATTTATAAGGATTTTGAATAAAAATTTAAAGAAATCATTTTTATTTGAGTGTGCAAATTTCAAAAGTGTGCAAATTTTAAAAGTGTTTACCCTACTTCATTTAAAATTCTGCGCTTTAGCCTCCGAAAAAATCAATTCACAAATTTCCAACATTTCAAGCAGCGCTTTACAATTCAGGAATTTTTTCAACCCCACCATAATGGTATTTCCTTTAAATTACATGCGATAATTATTTTCATTTGTATCATATACGTGAATATATTTTCTAAAACATAACAGTAGTAGAGCATTGATGTAGGGGTGTTTATCTGCTTTGTTGGCAAAAGTATTAGACTAGAAGATTTAAGACTTCAACCCCTACAATGCTTCCTCTACATGTGTGTCGTTTATAAATGTTTGAATGTGAAAAATGATTATTTTAATAATAATATTTAAATACTTTTCAAGTGCTCCTGTGTTGATGTTTGGGGAGATGATATGGTGGAGATTGTAGCGCATTTAATGGAACAAGTCATGGAAAATTAAGAAATTTGTCCTTCCTCAATCTCAAAAGAACAAATTTATTTGATTAATTGTAGTCACGAAATATCAGAAAAGATGAAATAATTTTTTACCTTTCTGCTGTCACAAAAATCTCATCAAAAATGCTTCTCATCTTCTCTTATCCACTCTAATTTTCTTCATGCTATTACTGTGTCTTTTTTATGAATCTGCCTTTTTTAAAAAATATGTATCTACATTCAAGTAATAAAAGGGTTCAATGTTCTGACATGATGGATTAATATGTTCCTCAAATTGGCTTTTCTGTAAATAAAGCAACGAAAAAAAAGAAGATTTATTGAATATAAAAAGTGAGATGGAATGAAAGTTAATGCTTATTTATTTAGCTATGAGCTGTTTCTCTATCGACAATTCACGTTCCATTTGATATTTTTGGAATGTAAAGCAACAACTCTAAGCTGCTTTGAGACGAATTTTTGGTGGAATGAGTGGTAACATTGTCAACTGTAGACTCAGTGATTCACGAATTTTATGTAAATTTTATTTACAAATGGATGCAACGGACACGAGCTGTGGAAGTAGATACATGCAAATTCGTGTGGATAACAGCAGTGGCGTGGCAAGAAGGGGGCGATGGATTGCACAAATCAGAACATACTTGAATAAAAGGTGAATGAAACTAAGGAACCGCTAAAAACTGAAATTATAGCCTACGGACGAATGTTGGATTTGGACCCAGCCTTCGAAAATCCTTACTACGACATTAAATTGCAGTCAGTTGGATTATTTTAATTCCTGATTCACATGGTTAGAGCCAAATGACAGTAAAATTCAAAATATACATTAAATCGTCTTCCAAAAAGATAAATATGTCCTTAAAGTCATATTCTTGTCACTTTCTCAGAAAAATCCCACATAAATTTTCTTGTGTCACAAAAATATGACACAACTGTCAAGTCTGAAGTCTGAAAGCAGAAATATTAGAAGCATAAAGTCTAAAATATGACCAAATTAATTCACATACAGCACAGCACATGAATACCGAAATATTCTTCATTCGGTCATTATAATAACAATAATTTTTGATTGTTTGGGCAGATGACTACCAACAAGAAATGTTTGGATGATAACTGTGAATATTGTGCATTAAACGTACTGTAATTTTTTCATCATAAAAGTCAAATTTTGTAAGATTTTTCGATAAAAGATTTTGGATCAAAGGATTTTTTTATCGTATGGCTTGGGGATATAAATAATAATCAGAAAATAAACTCAACAGATAACAAGCAAGGCTTATTTATAAAAATTATGGTTTATTTACTGTTTCTAATTTTTTCCATAGAATTGAGCTTACAGCATGATGAAGAATCCTATTGATTTCCCTCAATATTCAAATAGCAAAGATACATCATTCAATCTGGTTTATTCATATTAAATCTTGTATATATTAATACAGATCATACGTGATTTTGGTAGACTCAGAGGATGAGACCTTCAGATATAAAATTATTATCCGATTATTTTTTGATGTTCTGATTTTTTTTTGCCTGATGAATGTTTGAGAACTAGAAGATGGGTTTCACTGATTGTAGGACGAATATGTAAATTTTTTAGGGACTGTCGTCAGCTGGTTTAATACATCGTCAGATGCTTAATGTTTTTAAATATTTTAGCATAAATTGCATGAGTTTTTATGAATTTAGAATATTTTAATCAAATTAAAGAACTTTTGTATTATTTTTGCATCTTTAGCTTCATTTTAGCGTCAACTTTTCCATCTTCAGCTTCATTTTGCATCAATTTTTGCATCTTTAACTATATTTTGCATTAATTTTTGCATCTTTTGTTTAATTTTGTATCAATTTTTGCATCTTTAGCTTCATTTTGCATCAATTTTTACATCTTTAGCTTCATTTTGCATCTTTATTTTCAATTTGTATATTTTTTAAATATTTAGCATCTTTTACATCTCTTCAAGTTTCAAAAATACAAAAAAAAATCATGTTTAACGCAAACAAGACAGATGAACATCAAAAATTATAGCATCATCCTGTTTTTAATAAAGCACATTCCAATGAATTAAGTATTTTATAGAAAAGTCATCAAAAAAAGAATATTTCATTCCTCGCATGTATATTTATAACTAGCTTCATAAAAATTCCCTCTTTCAATTTTTAGAATGAAAATTTCATAATCCCCATGAGTTCTCCCCCTTTTTCTTGTTTCCTCGAACAGAATTTGCATCCTCATATATTTTAAATTTTAAAGCCTTAGTGCCAGCCGAAGCAGAAATATGATGATCCAATGTGATGTAATAAAAAAAATGGGAAATAAAAGAAGGAGAAAATAATTTCTTCCATCTTCTGCATGAACATGTACATTGAACTTCCTTTGAACAATTTTACGTTCATCCATGCATGCATAATTGTTTTGATGCACTCATTATATCCTTATGCTCTATCCCGCTTTCCCTATTTCAATCCATGATGATGTATTGCATCTCATAAATTTATGAAGCACAAAGAAGCTGGACTCAATGTTGAGTAAATTTCCTATTGAGCAACTATAGAATTTTAGAATAGAAAGGATTACGTGTTGTGACAACAATTGTATGTATCCCTTGTGTAATCGCACCAACACAGTCACAAAACAGAGTCATTCTGCATGTCTGGAAAATTGATGAATGAAAACGGAAAGGAAAATTCAGTTTGAAAATTTTTCAAATTTTCCTTTGTGGAAGGAAAAACAAAAACGTCGCCATGAAAACGGGAAAAAGGATGGAATGGAAAAATTTCATTGGAACTGACCGAGTGTGCGCATACTTTCAAATCGATTGAATCGAATGAACTTCCAGCAGGATTGGAAGTAAAAACAAACTTCCGAATGCCTATACGACACCGAGTCCACGAACCGACTGACATAAATGAAGAAATATTTCTACATTCACGAAATCATTCGATCCTGTCAGAACTGATTGAACCGTTTCGCGTTACAGTTCGCGTTTGAAATTTGGTTGCGAATGTTCTGACAACAACAAAAAACCAAAAAAAGACTTTATTTTGTTCCTCGCTGCTTGCTTGCAGGAACACGACGTAGTAAGGAAGATAAAAGAGACGGGAATAAAAAAAAGAGAATCGTGTATATTTTTGTGCTTTTAGTGAGTCCAAAAAGGATGTAATCAAATAATTAGGATTTAGAAGTGTTGTTTTGTGCTTATACATTCAAGCCAATTATTTTTATCGCTTCCTTTGAATAAAAGAGTATATATACATATACATATTTATATGCATGAGATTATTATTATCCCAAGCAGATAGATGAAAAAATAATATTGAGAGGAATGAAGAGATGAAGGTCGGATATCGCGCATTAATTAATCTAAATAATTAATCAACTTGAGGGGTTAGAAAATTTTTCGAGATTTGCAATTCTAAGCAAAAAATATAAACAAGTAAGGCTGGCTAAATGAATGGATAGAAACAAGTGCGAGATAATGATTAACATAATTTGTATAAGCATACAGAGGAAAGAGGCAGTTTATGAGTATTTCGATTTTCATAATTTTTTGCTTTAGTTTCCGGAGATAAGAAATCTTCGGAGTTAGCACTCAATTTTACTTATTATGTTGATTTTGATTTAAAATTATTTTTTTCTCGTGATAAAAAATTTTTTGTCGAGAAGTTAACAAGATTTTTTTGAAGGAAATGAATGAAATTGCTGAGTTTGTGATGATGAGAAATTTAATAAATTATTCTCTATTCAATAAATTATGAGTGAAAAAGCTTTAGTCACACAGATATTGGTTACTGAAGGGCAACAAAAAGCAGCTTTTTATCTCAATCCTTTTTTTGATTCTTATGGTTTAGAGACCTTAAGATCCTCTAGTTAAGTTACAAATGACAAAAAAATAATTTCCAAAAAAAACCATTGATAAAAATTCGTTTCAATAAGGGGTCGTTCACTTATTACGTTACGCAAAAAAACGAAATTTTAGACCCCCCCCCTCCCCCCTTGTTACAAATTTTCCAAGAAAAAAAATTTTTTTTGTTTGGCCTGTTACAAAATCTCAGACCCCCCTCCCCCCTAAAAAGCGAAAGTAATAAGTGAACGACCCCTAACATATTCACTTTCAAATGGGAATCGAACCCATTTTATTACCTAAATATCACATTATGAAAACTTAGCTTTAACCATTAAGGCTTGTTATTTTTGAAATGAAATGCTGCAAAATTTATATTTAAAGTATAGAAACCTCAGAATTCAATCTCTTACCGAAAAACTACTCAGAAATAAATCACAAATAGGCTTTTCCTGTAGTTCTCAATAATCTAACAGAAAACTTCAATCCTTCTCAAAAAACTCTCACAAAAAATACTCCCAAATATTCAAATTAAGCCTCAAACGAACAAACAATATTCAACTTGTTTCTATCGTTTCAAATCTCATGTGAATAGCACAACAAAAAAGAAATTGTAAATGACTTTAGCACAAAGTATCATAACCGTTATCGATTTTTATCTTTTTTTATTATCATAGGAAGCATCGCTCTTAAAAAAATAAAGACATATAAAAAAAATATCAAGTTCATCCATTTTTATAACTCGAAAAGAAAAAAGTATGCGTAGGTGCACACTGAAGGATCTATTGGTCTAAACATACATGTGTAGCTGCCGATAAATGTTTTCATATGAAATTTATTTCCTGTAATATTCTGCATGTATATACAGTCATAGTGCGGAAATAATAACAAGAAAAAGAAGAAATTCTAGTGAAAAAAACACGGAAGAAAAGCTTCCAATTTGTGAAAAAAAGTGAGAATTCGCTCGTGTACTGTGATTTGAATTGACGTCATAAATATTTTTTGTGCTACTATTGAATAAAGAATTTTAATTTGACGTGTCAAAAAAAAGTCGACGAATTTTAATAACGATGGGAACAGTGTTGAGTTTTAGTCCGCGTGAAAGACGCCCAATTTATACAACACATCATCATGGAAGTGGTACGATTAGTACCTCAAATTCAGCATCCGATTTTCAGCTCAATAATTATGCATACGAGCAAATCAATAATGCTAAAAATCGTGAAAATTCAAAGCCGATGCAATATCTGAACGTGCCAAATCAATTTCAGCTGCAAAATGGCACAAATTCAGTCCTGTTTGGATCATCAAATTCAAATATTGTCAACAATAATTTGACAACATCGAGTCATGTCTCATCAATGGACGATAGACAATCGGAAAGTGCTCGAATTCTGTCAGAGAAAAATGCAATTGAGAAGAATTTGAAAAAGCATTCGCTGTTCATTAATGCATTGTCATGGAAGAGATTATCGTCATCACATGGAAAGAAGAAGTTGGACTCGAATAGTTCGAAGAATAAGTCCAATATAACAAGTGGATCATTTCGTCCACCGACCCTCACTGACACTGTCCATCCAATGGTCGTTGTGAATGACAAGAAAAAGTATCCACAGCAGCAAGTTCAACTCATAGCGAGTAACAATTCAAATAATATTGTCACAACAAATCAAGCAATTCCACAAAATTCGACAAACTTTTTCATGCAAGGTGAACACAAGAACATTATTGCACTCGACTTACAAAATGCCAATTTACAACATCATCATCAGAATATTGATAAAGTTGCATCGAAAATGTCCATTCCAGTTCGTCCTATACAACTAACATCGAACAATGTTGAACATCAG
Source organism: Chironomus tentans (assembly GCA_963573255.1). Classification (NCBI taxonomy): domain Eukaryota; kingdom Metazoa; phylum Arthropoda; class Insecta; order Diptera; family Chironomidae; genus Chironomus; species Chironomus tentans. The sequence continues at coordinate 42,064,870 of OY754303.1, forward strand.
CAATCATCGCAAGCACCACGAAAGACAATTATACAGGTGAGTGCTTTATTTTCGGAATGATAAAGTTTTTACTATTTTTGAAAGGGGATATAGAAGGGGTTATTTATGGCTTGGCTTGGTTGGTGTTTGAAAGTTAACTCTTCATGTTGCAAAGTTGAAAACTTTGACTGCTGAAAAATAAAGTTTTATTTTAAAAGTTTAACATTGAAATAATAATTTTTAAAAATAGGTATCAAAATTTTCACTTAACTTTTCTAATTAATCTTTTGTATGGTGAGATATTTTTGTATTGAAACGAGAAGGAGGAAGCACTGGTCAAGGTGTGACGGGAATTTTGTGGTACAAAATTATTGTTTTAGCAATTAAGTCAGACATGTAGCCAGGGGGATTGGGGCCTCTGCTATGATTTTTGAGATCCCCACACTTCGAAAAATTTCTAACTAAGCTGCTGAGTTAAGCACTTCTGGTAAAAGTTATGATGATAATTGGATTCATTTTGACAAAACTAGTTGGAAATCCAATAATATACTATATTTCACTATCAGTGGTTGTTCGGAAACTACGCATGAAGTAAAATTTAGTAAAATGGCAAAAAATAGCTTCAATCTCTTAAAATTTGCATGAACAATTTAATAAACTTCCCTTTGTATTTTCAAAATATTTATCGTGACTTTTTTAAACATTGCTCATATTTATATGGCAACGACCTATCTGAAATTGAATATTTAAAGGTAATTTAATGACTTTCTTCGAAAAATTCGATTCTTTTCTCGAAATCTATAGACATTCATTAAAATGATCCATTTATTGATAAACAAAAGTTAAATTTGAGATGTTTCCAAGTTTGTTTATTTTCCAATTTATTCAAAAACGACTTGTTCTCAAATTATCAATTAAGAGAATTCTAGAATTTCAATTTTGATTTCTAAATCTTTTTGAAAATTTCCTCGAAAAATAAATTTAAATATTTTATAAATAAAATTTACTGGTAAAATTATTTTTAATGTTTTTTGATAGAATTTTGACAGATTTTTGAGATAAAAAAGCCCTTCAATTCTATTAATAGAATTCAGTAATTCAACAAAAATATTCAGAACTTGATTGAACGCCTATAATTTTGCAGAAATTTTTTTCTTTTGTGAAATAATCCTGATTCTTTTTCTGAATAAATGACCCGGGGACACAGATATTTTTTTTGTTTTTGGTGATGCTGCTCCAGTGACTTGCAACTTGGAGAAAGTAAATTTATGATAAATTGCATAAAACACTACAGCACCTACTAATGCTGCTCTAATGGATAACAACAGTAGTATTAACCGTTTTTTTAGAAATTCAAAGCTATTTCGAAATCATTCGAAGTGTAAAAATTTTTGAATTTTCAAAAACTGTTAAATTTACTTACGAAAATTTGTAACGGTCATATTTTTTTTGAAAAAAATTACATTTTCGAAGTTTTGAAGAATAAGAACCAATTTCGAAGAATAAGAACTGTTGTCGCCCATTGGATGCTGCTATATGTTTACAAAAGTAGGTTTAAAATCTGAGCTTGAATGTAAATATAAAGGCTAGATAACCATATTGATAAAAGATCCACAAATGTCCAGTAAAAAAAACTGAAGGTAGTATTTGGGGAGTCAAATCAGCTATAATATCCCTAAAGAAAATTCGAACCCCGTCCAAAATTTTCTGTCTACGTCCCTGATGTATTTCATTACGTCATGTTCAGCTCGGTAGAATGATACACGGCTTGTGAATATTAAATACTCTGAACACAGAATTGAACACAATTCTTAGTAACGATATTTATAGTTATGATGCAGTAAAATTTTAAATTATTTAGCCAGAATTTTCAATAAAGTTCTTCTAAAATTCACCCAATGTGCACTTTAATACCCCCACACATGATCAAACAATATTTCTAAACTAATTAAATGACATTCAACATACCAGAAACTAATTATACTCAATTTTCAGACAACAAACAAAACTTTCCACAAAGCATATTGCAAATTAGCATGCAGCCGAACGAAAATGATTATTTAATTAAAATCAAAATCTAATAATTCAATTATGCAGCACGAATTATCAATCAAAATAATTTCACATTTTAATGGATTTTTCTTTTATCTACTTTTATGATAAAAAAGGAATCATAAAAAGAAGGCAAAAGCAACAAATTAAATTTGATTAGGCAATCATGTACGAAAGTTTCTCTCATTTTTTTTCCTACTTCCTCAATAAATCTTCACAACATAAAAAAGAAAATTTTTCCTCACTCTATCGCAACAATTAACCTAATAACGGTTGGGTATTCTATTCATACAGGGAAATCATTGTGAGGGTAGGGGCTCATACAAAAAAAAAGTATCGTGGATGTGAGATGCTATAAAAAAAAACTTTCTTGCCATTATATGGAATTTTTATGATTTGATTTATGTGGTCAAGTACACATACACAATTGTTGATGGTAATGTGTAGGAAAATTATAAAAATTTATAGCAAATTGGGATCCATTGAAGCGCATTTAAGGTTCAGATTTATAATAGAGGGTTTTTGGATTATACTTGATGTGGAATAATTTAGGAGGGGGTTAAAAAATAAAAAATGCAGTCAGGTATATAAAACATTTTAATACTGAGCTTTATCTCACACAAATTGAGTTCTTTTAATCCAAAAACCATGACACTCTGAATATAGAAATGTCTAAGTAATTGCCTGCCGCCACCCACACCTCAAACTTTTTCATAAAAAAATAATGAATTAAATCCAAGACAACGAGAATCCGTGAGGTTGTTTCTAGGTATAAGAAATTTTTTTGTCTATTGAGTTGTTCTTAAAATAGTATAAGTGGCATTTCCAGCCATGAACGACGAAATGTCATTTGATATTATTTTGTTTACTCGAGACAAAGGGCAATGCAACCTTAAGGACATTTGATTCGATTGAGATAATTTGAAAAATAATCAAAAGCTTTCATGTTCAAACAGAAAGACAGCCAAAACTCATCCATTTCTGCCTCGTTCTTATTCTTCTGACACAAAAAAGAAGGAAAAAGAAATAAAATCTTTGAGAAACTTTCTCCTTTATTCTTTTATCTCTTGCTTGCCTTTCCTTGTAGTGCGCAATAATCCCTAGAAATTTTTCTTTCTTCTTTTGTGCTGACTGATCGTTGAGATTCCTTTTTTTCTCGACGAATATAATAATACAGCACCTTATTTCAGCACTTTCACTCCATTACTTAATATCTTCATACTACAGCCCCTCTTTTCTCTCCTCATATCATAAGAAAATACTTTGATCCATATTACAGCGAAAGCAATAAACCATTTCCATAAAGGAATATATTTAGCAGAAAAGGAACATTTTTCCTGCTTTCATTTTGCTTGTGCATCATAAACATTTCTCGCCATTATGCCGGTTACTTGATGCGTAAAATAGAAGCACGTTTCATGGCAATGCAGAATTATTGTCATATGATGATGATGATGATAACGATACAGCCTACTCCTCTCTATGAACGCGGTTTTATAGATAGAGAAATTGAAGTTTCGAATTATAAAAATATATTTTGTCTTAATATGCCTTCAAATTGATGAATTTCAACTGCTTTGATGTTGATTTAATGTTTTAGAACTTCTTAAAGCTACAATAAGTTTTATTAATGTTTTAACTTACAATTTATAGAAAACACGTCTTTCTTATCTAAAAATTCAGAAGTAAATAAATCAACAACAAACTTTCCCGCACTTTTCAGGGGATTGTCTGCTTTAATCTTAAAAATATTTTTCAAATATTTAATATCCGTTAAAACATTGATTTGCATTCTTTATTGAAATTGGATTTTCTATTGAAATTCGCCATCATGACAGTCAATTTCACAGCCTATGAATAAATACTTTCATTCGAAATTCACGTTATCATTCCAAGTTCATTGTAACTCTCCACTTGTTTAATGCAAAGCGACAGCAATGATGACAAGAAAAAAATGCCAATAGTTTTTTTCTATTGTCACATTAAAAGATATTACAATGGCATAAAAGAATGCTATAAAAAGCTCATTCTACTCCGTCTCTCGTCTCTCCTTTTTTTATTTTACTGTATTGTCATGTACACTTTTCCTCATTTTTTCATTCATGTTTTTTTTCTGCGATACAACAAAAACGATTCATGGAGTGAAATTGAAAACTGAAAAAGGCATAGTCAAAAGAAAGAAAAATAAAACTAGGACATGAAAAACATATTTTTTGCTCACTGCAAATAGATATGAAAAATGAAATAATATCGAAAATTTATTTTCAATAAATATTTTTTTTTCTATGTTGTTTGTGCTGTGCCATTGAAGTAGAATGAAAAAATATATTTTTTTTCGACTGCCTTCACACAGAGAAAATAAAATAAAAAATTTGTTAAATTGGAATCCGAGCAGTTGGAGATAGTGGGAGTTAAGTTTGAAAATTGCAACATGTGGAATGTGACAGCGCAATTTTCTGATCGTGTTTCTTGTTTGTCGATTAGATTTTATTGGGATCTAAAAGGGAATTAGATATTTTTAGATATTCATGGGGTTGAAATCGATTCGTGGATGTCGTGATGGAAAAAATTTACATCGAATATTTCCAATACATTGTCATTGACCCGATTACGATGTTGACGTCATCAATAACTCAATAAACACCTCACAATGACATGAAAAAGTCATAAATAATCTCGTACCATAAACTGTCCATATTGCTGTTTATGTCCATTCGAGAAAGTACAATGCTCATAATTCAATAAAGAATATTACAAATAATGTAACGTGATCGTAAATAATTGACATAAATGCTTGTCTACTACGAATTAGTCATTAGAAAAAAATGTTGCAACAAATGTCTCGCATCTAGAAATAATTTTGAATATCCAATAAATCACATCCTAACCTATACTGTTGCCTACATTATTCTAACTTGCACAACTTACACTATAATAAATTAAAATTTCTTATTCATCCAAGAATAGGAAAGCAACAAATGAGAATGAATATAGTCGATTAAGCCATCCATAGACGATACAGAAAGCCCATAAAATCAAATAACCATCCAGGTTACAATGAGTTCATTGTGATACATTCTTATATCATCCACCTTAAGTGAAAATTCATGTATTAAACATATTTGTTGCATTGTCGATTCAGCAACAGACAAAGCGTTTTATTTTTCCTTTTTTTGGATGCAAGAGCTAAAAAGGATGTCGAAAAAACATGTTTGGTATTCATGTATGCAGAAAAAGGAGAAATAACAACTAGAGCTGAAACTTGAACTAGAAAAAAATACTTATTTTCTATTGATTGAAACTGATATGAGCGTTTGCTATTTTCACATCCTTTTTTGTCAATTTTGAATATTGAAATCATTATTTTCAATGAATAAGATGAGTTTTGTTGATGTTTGTTGATGATAAGTTTGCCTGTGGAGGATTGGGTTGGGTTTTAAATAACTATTTTGGGGATATTTAGAATGTGATTTAAAGGTTTATTCGGAGTTCAGCAATTCAGCTTGTTCAGATAATTCAGTTTGTTCAGCAATTAAGCTTGTTCAGCAATTAAGCTAATTCAGCTTGTTCAGCAATTCAGCTAATTCAGCTTGTTCAGATAATTCAGCTTGTTCAGCAATTAAGCTGTTGTATTCAGCAATTCATCTTGTTCAGCAAATCAGCAATTAAGCTTGTTCAGTAATTCAGCTAATTAAATTGTTCAGCAATTCAGCTTGTTTCATTTTAGTTAATATAATAATCCAACTTACTCAGCAAAGCAGTTTTACAAAATAATTCCAATCGCAACTTTGTATCTCAACTGAATAAGCAATCTCCATGGTATTTTTCCAAACAGAAGCTCCACTTCAATTACATACTAAATTGAAGTTCATTCATAAAATTCCCAATTCAAAACACACAAAGATGCAAAACCATAAGAAATTCTAAATTCAATTGCATATTCAAACTCACTTAAGAAACAAGAGCAGCTTGAACAAACAAAAAACAAGCAAGCAAAACAAACATGCCGAGTGGAAAAACAACATGAAAATTGAAAAATTATTCAAATCCTCAAATGCAAAGGGCATATCATTCACAATTTAAATTATATAGCACACACACCTACAATTGATTAGATTATCCATTCATAATAAAGGGTGGAGCGTTGTTTACCATCATCGGTTCTGTATTACCTTAATTTATCTTCTGTCGCACATGTATGCTGAAAAATCATCTCGAATGTTACCTGAAACTTTTTGTCCATGCATCATCATTACGGCAATTTATTACATGTCAAAATTTAATTCTAGTACTGACTGAATTTCCCCATGCAGTCGTTCTCTGAATTCACACACCTTTATCTCGGATTGTATGATGTTATGTATTTGGTTATTGTGTAATTTGACACATGTACTGTAAAGGGTATTAACATTGGTGATTACAAGGATTATAACGGCTTTTTTTATTTTTGAATTTGTACATTTATGTACAATATTTGAAATTTAAATGACGGTTAATTTTTTAAACTTTAAATAACCGTTAAATTTTCTTGAAAAATTCAGTAAGCAAAACTTGAATCATGTACACCGTAAAATAATTGATTAATCCTCCATTGAAGATTGTCATGTAAAAGAAAATAAATGAAATATTCTGTAAAGAATGGCATGGCTTGAAGGCAGGAAGAGGGCGTCCATTATAAAGAATGAAATTTGAGCCGAGAACTTTACATTGATGCGCTACTTATAATAAAATATGTCAGTGAATTTTTTAATATGCGACATTTCCATCTGACCCAGTTCACAATTTCTTCCTTATTTTTATTATATTTTTAATTTAGGCATAAAACGAAAGATGATGAAAAAAATTAATTCCACTTTGTTTGATGAAACTTTAAAATCCATCAAAAGTATTATGGTTAAGTGGAGATGCTGAAAAAAGGGATCACAAAACTGTTGGCAGCAGCAAAAAGAGAAGGCATTTAAATATTGATGTCACAAGGGACGAGACAAGATTATGCGGGAGAGATATTTAAATGATGCTTCTGTCGCTCTGAGCCTTGATTTATGTACTCAATCGGAAGCATAACCTCACTTTTTTTGTGCAATTCCGTAAAAAAGGTAAATGAGGTCGTGTATTCACTTTGTCTTCATTAGCAATAAACGAGAGAGAAAGAGAGTTTTTAAGCTACGACAATTGGTGGCTGAGGGAAAAGAGATTAATTTCATACGTCGGCTGGTTTCATGAGGATAATTACTGTTTTTCTGCTTATTATGATGTTTATAAAGCAGATATGTGTTTTGTTTTCAACTTTTGCCACTTTTTGCTAACACTTAATGTTAAAATTAATAACAATCTGTTTATTATCATTAAAAAATCTTGAAAAAACTTTTTGAGGTGCAGAAAAACACGTGTTTTTAAAATTTGAGAATGGAAATTCAAGAAAGGGGTCGTTCGCTAATTACGTCACGCAAAAAACAACTTTTTTGAGCCCCCCTCAGGGGCGTACCCAGAATTTTTTTAGGGCGGTCCATTTTTTTTATTCTTATACTCAAGTTATTGTACTTTTTGTTAATTCTAATGGTACATGAATGATGAACTAAGAAAGTAGAGCATGTGAAAAGTTTTGGATATTTTTTTAAAAGAAAGATTATTTTTCAGAAAAAAAAATTTTCCGTGTAATTTTCGAGGGGGGGGGGGGGTCTGATGGGGTCCCCTCCCCCTAAAGCATGACGTAATTTGTGAACGACAAATGAATATAATGTAATGTTTATTACCAATTCTGGTTGTAGATAAAGTATTTACAAATTTAAATTAACTGACATTTTGAATTTGAAATTTAAACTGCCATATAAGATTTAAAAATTATGTTCTAAAAGAAGTGGTTTAGTACAACAAATGTAAACATAAATATTTGTGAATTAAAATTTAAAGTTAATGTTAAAAGGACCTGATAATTAAGATTAAAGAATTTTTTTTTACTATTTGAATCAGTATGGATCAACTCTAACCACATCAAATCAAACATTTCTGATCCCTTAAGTCAGTAGTACTCAAACTATACTGTGTCGCGACGTCATCTCAGGTGTGTCGCGAAAAGTTTGGCGACACAGTAAATTTACACTAGATAAAATCGACTCAGCTTCCGAACCAAAAAAAAAACGACGCGTAAACGTGTAAAATGGATCACTGTGTCGCCACATTGGAGGTTCAATTTTAGTGTGTCGCGCTCTGAAAAGTTTGAGAACCACTGGCTTAAGCTCTTAAAATGCGTTTAAACCCGTGCAAATATTGACAATTTGTTCTGAATTTTAATGCTTATCCGATCGATAGTTTTTATAATGAAAAATATGAAATAAAAATTCACTTTGCAATCAAATTTCGATTTGATTTCATATTATATAATTCTACTCATGTACGATAAAGCAAGTGGCGCTGAAATGAAAAACTTTTCGTACATCAATAATTCTAAAGGGGGTCCATAAATTACATACGGATGAAGAAAAAAAGTAAATAAATGCACAGACATTGTGAAAGTTCTTTTAATCATCGAATGTAATTACATCATCAATCTCAATCTTACACTTTATGCTGCATCCCCTGCTTTTCTCGAACCCCTCTTCAGATTCGTAACATCTTGACAATTCTCAAAAAATTCATTCACTCAACTCCCCCACTCATGTGAATTGTATACAATTGACTGAATGCTGCTTCCTTTCCCAACGGAATTTCACTTCCAATTTATATTCACATAAAATGTTACACTTTCATTTTGATTTTCTTCCTCTTTTGTTAATTTCCATTTTTGCTCTTTTAATTTTTTCACCTTGAAATATTTAACAAGGGAGAAATCAGCGAAGACATAAAAATGGCAATCTGCTAACATGATATAGGCAAATATTGCGTCACTTCGGTTCAATGTGATTTTTTAATTAAAAATTTTTGGCTTTGCATGAAAGGAATTTTATTGAAGGGAAATATTGCTTATGAGGTGTATTGAAATTCCATAAAAAATTAATGAGGCATGCTGTGTATTTTGAATTTATTGACACAAAGGCTTGTTACATGGAAATTTTTAATATTTTCTGAACTTTTAGGTTAATTGTGTATTTTCTTCTTTAATTTTTGCTGAAAATACCAAAGATATTGACTTAATATGACTTACAATCCATTCTTGCCATCTTTTATTCACATTTAAAGCTTAAATTAAAGATATAACATTTATATTAAAGAAGAAATCTTTGAAAAACTTTTTGAAGTGGAAAAAAACACGTGCTTTGAAAATTTTGATTTTTTTTTGCAAATTCAGCTATTTTACTGATTCGACTGAGTTCTTTCAGCATTCTTCCCCTTCCAAATCGTCATATCAACATCTCATAGAAGAAAATCTTTAAATTTATGAGAATTTTCCATTTTCTCTAAATTCATCCACAAACAAACAAACAAGCAGATGGGATGAATAACCCACAAGAAATAAAATTTCATAATAAAAAACGCATAAAAATTCATTCTTTAAAGTCTCTCAGTTCACATTTCATACCGAAAAAATGTTCCCCCTATCTAGCAATAAAGTGAGATAATATAATGAAATAATCATTTGACTTCGTGAGAGATATTAACCTGATTATGTTGAGCTACTTAAAAAGTATACATCAAGAGAATAAAGTAAGGAAAAAAATTATCACGGAGTCATTTTGAATAAAAATGTCACCCTCAAAACGCTCAAAAGTCATTAAACGTGATTTCCCCATCACTTCATTTTCAGCACAGGCACAGCGTAGCTTAATTAATTACACCTGTTCCACTATTAGAATCGTTGTCGCGATATTGTGCCTCGTAAGGCTTCTTATTTACTGGGAATATATAACGCCTTTATAGATCTATTTATTTTCCTTTTCTTTGCCTCGTTTTAATGAGGTGAGTCCGTTCTATAAGAGAATTAAAAGGTGACCGAAAAAAATTAATATTTTTTTGTATTATTATAGGAATTTTAATTGAATTTACGGAAAAATCTTAAGTTAAAAATTAACGGTCATTTCAAATTCAAAATTAACGGTCATTTCAAATTAAAATTCTGAAATTTAAACTTTAGGTTCAAAAATTTCAAATCTCAAAAATTCGTTAAATTTGAACTAAACTTTGAATCCTAAAAAGTCGTTAGAAACATCTTTCAGAAAGTTTCTCACAACAATTTGAAAAGTCATGATTTTGTAGCTTTTTCTGAAAGCCAACTGGCTCAACACCCGTAGAAATCATTTATTACGTCAAAAACACCAGTTCACATTCATAATGCTTCAGAAATTATGCATATATTGTACCTAAAATTGCCTTAAATGATTGAGGATTTCCATAGCAAAATTTCAGTATTTATGCCTCAGCTACCTGCTTAATATTCTTTTTAAGTATGAGAGTCAAACATGTACAGATTAATGTATTATTAAATATAAATTTTTCTCTCGACGACAGCAGACATTTTCAATTATTTTAATTAATTCTGAGAAAACCAAAAATCTGATTTTATGATGTAGACACATACATAAGCTCACATAATCAGCACATGCTTTTAAAATAAATCAAATATTTGCCGAAACATTTTCGTAACCGCATAAAATTAATGGGAAATTTAATTAATGATATTTCTGTAAATTTTATTGAAAGTTTCTCGAGTGTAAATGCTTTAACTGTTTAATGTTTACGTATTCTGAAAGGCTTCATAGTTTTATTAATGAATTGTGAAAAGCTGAATGCACGATTTAAATAAAATTTTCACGTACAAAGTGCGCGCGCGTTGTCATGAATTTCCAACACATTTATTTTTTAATTCTAAATTAAATTACGAGGAATGTTAAATGACTTAAGAAACTATTCAACTTTCACATTATGCTATATTTAATTACATTATCAAAAGAATAGAACGATAAAGAAAATAAAGCAACGCGTTGAATTTAACGGTTGAAATTTGAAAAAATTCAAAAATAGTTTCCGACCCCTCGTAACGGAAAAATTCAGGATTAAAATCATAACAAAATAATTTAATTAAATTCACAAGTGATTCATATATTTTGATATAAAATAAATGTTCTGAGTAAATAATTATCGTCATCTGCATTCAAAATGATTGAATTTAGTGAGCGAATCGAGGTAAAAATGGCTAAAATATGCAAAACAATTCAGTTGTTTACAAAAATAAAAAATATAAACAAAATTCAATTAAATATTTTAGGACTATGAAATCTCTCAAGTGCTCGGATCAGGTGGATTTGCGACTGTTTATAAGGCAAAATATATAATAAAGAACCACGATGTCGCAATAAAAATGGTAAATAAACAGGAATTGTGAAAAATTCCATCACATCAAGTTCAAATAATTCTCACTAAAATTATTCCATAAATATAGATCGATAAGAAGCTTATGCAAGAGTACAACATGACAGATCGCGTAAGACAAGAAGTTGGCATTCATTCGCGCTTGAAACATCCATCTATCCTTGAACTATACACATTTTTTGAGGACAATAATTTTGTCTACATTGTACTGGAACTTGCACATAATGGAACACTCCATAAATACATGAGTGAACATCAAATGCCATTAAATGAAATGGATGCTGCTAATATTATCACACAAGTTGTCAATGGACTAATTTATTTACAGTCAAACAACATAATGCATCGAGACATTTCGATGTCAAATCTCTTGCTGACTGTCAACATGCAAGTTAAAATCTCTGATTTCGGTCTAGCGACACAAATATCACAGCTTTATGAGAATAAACACATGACATTATGCGGAACACCAAATTATATATCGCCTGAAGTTGCACTACGATCATCACATGGACTTAAGACAGATAATTGGAGCTTAGGATGTTTACTCTATACACTCCTCATTGGTCGTCCACCATTTGATAAGAATGGCATAAAATCAACATTAACGCAAGTGGTCATTGGCAATTATCACATTCCCAATCACATATCCACTGAAGCCAAAGACTTAATTAATCGATTACTTTGTAAGGATCAAGCAAAGCGAATTGAATTACATCAAGTTGTTACACATCCATTTCTGGTGAAGAATATTAATAGTTTTAATAGTAATAGCATGGACAGTGGAATTGCCACATTCTCGTCGACAAAGAGCATACGATCTAGATCAATGGAAATATTGAGTAATCCTGTTGAGCAGCAACAAGAGCAAATAATTGGATCAGCATCCATGTATCGCTGTATGAGTAGTATTAACATTTGTAAGCCATCATATCAAATTAATTCAATTCAATCACAATTATCAATGCCAATACTTTCGAGTAGAAAATTGGAAGTGCCGCCATTAAATTCAATAAGATTACAGCCAACAAGAAATCAAATGAAGAATGTCGTATTAAATATACTAGAGGATCCAAAACATGAAGTTGTGCTGGAATTTCTAAAACAAAAGTCAAAAGAGGAGCGTGTCGTGGATGTATTAAGAATATCACAAGATGGCCTTCGAATTATCATGTATCAACCGAATAAAGGTAGAGGAATTCGACTGCAGAATAAACCACCAGACGTTCCAATCGATGGTGCTGATCACATTTATAGCTATGAAAATCTACCTGAAAAGCACTGGAAGAAGTACATGTATGCACATCGTTTCATACAGATGGTACGTGCAAAGACACCAAAAGTAACATTCTACAGTGAGCATGGAAAATGTCAATTGATGGAATCTCTCGAGGATTTCGAAATGGTTCTCTATAAAGGAGGTACAGTCACGAAGAGAAATGGCAATCCATGTGAGCTTAATGGCGGTTCACGGCAAGAGAACAATAATATTACACAGCATGCTGAGAAATGTTATGAGCATTGTGTAAAAATTGAACAGATTTTGTCACAAACGTTACTTGAGAATCCTTCCTTTCCCGTAATCATTGGTCGACGACCGGCTGAACAGACAGAGATGCTCAAAGAGATATCTTATGGCAATAATACATTCAATAATTACATATCCAGTTCACAAACACCACTTCGTACTCCAAAAATCACAATGCCATCATTTTCAGTCGATCAAACGCCATCGCCGGTACACAGCAGATATCCAGAATCACCTATAACACCGCATCATCATGCTGCCTATCAACAAAAGACAGTCATTCCAAACATCGGACATGCTGCTCTATTGTCAGATGGAGCATTTGAAATAAACTATAATGACGGTACACGCGTGGTTGTTCTAACACAGGAACAAGGCGGCGGTATTTTATTTAGTTCCACTACGATGGGCAAATTGCATCAGCCTATTAGATATAATGAGAATGACTTGATGCCCGACATTGTGAGGATAAAGTTTAATCAACTGCCGAACATATTAAGCCATTTAAAGCAACGTGATGCTGAATTTGTTACATCGACGCCTTTACAGCAACAAAATTACAATCCAGTTTTTCTTTCGAATCGATTGAATCACATGAAATTCATGCGATGAGCAAATATATATGCTTTAAAAATAAATCGATTTCACGTGTATCGAGCTGATAAGTTCATGGATGTCTTTTGAGAAGAATGAAAATTTTGCACGACGGGATTTGTGAAATATTTTCATTGTGAATGAAGCTCTCTGTCTATTTTTAATATAATATTATTTTTGTACATTACTATGAAATATACATCTAACTTTGTTTATATAAGCTACAGTTTCTATTTATCTAAGGACATGAAATTTTTGTAGACATTTTTTTATTACTCGCTAATTTAATAAACATCAAAGCTAAGATGAAAAAAAAATAAATAAATGTCATAGCTCTCTTTTTTATCATGGGACAGACAAAAGGATGTTGACTGGAGTGGGTTTGTGTCCTTTTCTGTAATTTTAAGAGAAGAAATTTGTCATTTTTTGCTCCCCAGATTTTAATTTTGTATTATGTCAATTTCTCATTCGTGCTGGCTGCTTTTTATGGAACATTCTGCGATGAAAATAATTTATTATTGTCATGCTGATGCTCGGTTGAATGGAGGTTTAATTTTATATGGACAATTTGTTGAGAAATTAACAGAAAGTTTGGTGTTTTTTTGAACAAATTGATTTACAAATTGAATATTGGGATTTTTTACATTTGAAAGGTTTTTTTTGGAAGTTCCTATTTTTATTTTACATTTGTACGGTTCTAATTTTTGGACTCTTACAGTTTTTATTCAAAATATTTATAAGGCTCTGAATTGAAGTTGTAGAAATTTAAAAAAATTGTACAGTTTTGTTTTTTAAAAAACATTTGTACGGTTCTAGTTTTTGGACATTTGTAAGATTTTGTTGATTCAAAACATTTGTATGGTTCTGAATTTACAAGTTGTCGAAATTTAAAACATTTGTAAAGTTTTCTTTTTTGAAACATTTGTACGGTTCAAATTTTTGGACATTTGTACAGTTTTGTTGAAAACATTTGTATGGTTCTGAATTTACAAGTTGTACCGTTTTGTTTTTTGAAACATTTATACGGTTTTCAATTATATGAAAATTTGAATTTTCAAAAACCGTTATTTTAGAAAAATCTATTCCTGACTATTTTTACATAAAGATCCAACCCATCTTCAACATTGCTCTCAAGCACATCCCAGCAAGCATTTAAAATCCCAACAGCAGAAACATATCTCCAAATTCGAAGAAAAATAAACAGAAATTGAATAAGTCGTCAATCTCAATTTACTTACTCGCTAATGATGAGCATTAGTTGGCAGTAAATCAGCTTTGTTTACCTAAAAATAGAAGTAAAGAGCATTAATGATTTCTTGGAAAAAGAAAATGAACTTTTTGTAGGTTAATAGGATTCAATACTCTTTATCTCATTTCTCATACTCGAGTGCCAATGCTTCTTGAATTTTTAGCTTTAAGTATAACTTTTATAACGTTTGCTTCATTTTTGAAATTTTAAGTTCAAAAAATGTCAGAAAAAGTGCGGGAAAATTCAAATTTTTGGTAAAAATAACGGTTTTCTTCCTCTTATTGATTTTTCATCAAAAAGGAACAATTGTTTGCTTCTTTTGCTGACAACAGACACACAAAAATAAACTTTTTCAAAAATCTTTAATCCTCAGATTTCTTATTACCAAGAAAATTTCTCAATTCTTCTTAATATGTCGATTGGAAGAAGATAGACAAAAAAAATCTACAAAAGATCCTTTTCGACTTTATCTTGATGAAATTTAAGGCATCCCCATTGCTGTTTAAAGAAAAAAACATCAATAGCTTCCATTATTCTTTTGAATTCTGAGCCCATTGTTTGTTTGTGCCTTCATGCTGACGTTGATTTGGGATCATTTTTCTCCTTTATTTCAATGAGATTATTTTTATTCAAAATGATACGAAGCAGTGGATAAGGACTGGATAGACATGATAATAAGAATATCAAAAACACATGGCATGAATGTAAAAAAATTTAAATTTTTGATGAGTTGTTGTCTCGATTTAAAATGTCTTATCATCCAGCGGACAATGGCATGGCACGGTTCTTTCCAGCTGAGAATAAACTATTGAAATAGAAAAGAATTGGAGCATTCATCTTGAATTTCATTCAGATAATAAAAGCACGATAAGTCAGCACACTGTTATCTGTGTTTGCTTCAGCAATAAAATACAGAAAGAGAATTTCATTTAAAAAAATAGAAAAGAATATAAATTTTCAGTCTGTAACCACATTCCATTTTCCTTCTTATTTTTATTTTGCTTACTTGCATGTCAATTTCACTGACAAATTGAGTTTAAATAAAAAGTACACCATGCACAATATACGATGATGCGATGGTAGAGAATGCGGTGAACAGAGATGAGCTTTATATCTTTCCACTGTACTAGGACGAATCTATGTTATCACACAACGGGTGTCTGTAATTTCATCATTTCTATGGAATAAAACTGTTAAAATAAATTTCATTTAGAAGATAGAATTTGTGAAATTAAATTTGTACTGATGCTTAATGCTGGAATTGATGAATTTAGATAGAACTAAATTTCCTCAAAAATAACGGTTAAAATTTAAATTTTTCTCAAAAACCATACAACAGCCAAAAAATTTGTATGGTTTTGAAAAACATTTGTAAGGTTTTCATTCAAAGTAAACAAAAATATTTTTAAATCTCAAAAGATAGTCATTAATTCACTCATTTTTAAAACTAAAGAGCTCTTTAGTTCAAAACAAAATAACCTCCAGCATAATAAATCAAATAAAAGGGATTTTCATCACTATTTCTCATTGGCTTCTATAAAATCTGAAAAAACATTAAAGTATGAAAATAAATCGAATAAAATTCCATCTACTGCCGCCTCGGGATCTCAAAATCATCAATAATAATAACTCAAACAATCATTTGTTGCATCTCAGAGGAATAATTATGTGTATGAAGAAGGAATCTAATGGTCCATAAAAGTTGAGTAAGCTTGAAGAAAATAATAATAATAAAAGAAAAATCAATTGAAAAGTTCAACATCCGGATCGGACCGTCTTTATATAGGAATTAAGCAAAAAAGGAACGTAGTCCAAAAAATATTTGCAATTCAATCGGAAATCCCTTAATCCTTAATTAAATTGTTGAAGACGACGAGAGATTTATTATCAATTTTTTCTATACCTTTTTTTTGCTTGCTCTGTGGGTAATAAAAATTTTCCACATATAAAAACACGCATGCATAAAAATAATATCGTAAATCAAGTTTGGTAAATGAAAGAAGTGATTATGGCGTGTTTCTATAATGTCGATGCTTCAAAAATAAAGTATTTTTATGACCAACGCCCGTAGTCGATAAATGAACATTTTCCTATACGCACTTTTGATTTATTCCATCGTTATATCGATATTTTTCTACCATGTCGATGATGATGATGATGATGATGTAAGCAAAATGGAGTACAAGCAGTTTAGAGAAATCTCTGTTAGTAGAAGTTATTAATCATTTAAACATTCGAGCGACGAGTATGTGAAAACTTTCGTTTCAAACCCGGAATGCTTTGTAAAGACTTACCAGGATTAATTACATTTGTTGTGATTTTTTTCAAAAGTAAATCCCTTCCCAGCATTTTTGTAATCCAGAAAATTTTTCATTTACTTCCTTTTCTCAAGTGTAATACTTTTTCACAACGAACAAGAGAGCTTTACTTCCATCATTAACTCTTTTTTTCATAAAAGTGGGGATTTTTTAAACATAAGAAGGGATTTGGAAGTACTTTTGTATGTGTTTTAATGGTGGCTTATTCTTTATTTTATGAGAATGCATGAAAAAGTTTTTTATGGCTCAATCTCAACGTATTTTTAGAATTTAAAAATTTAACGACTCTTTAGAATTTGAATTTTGAGCTATCTTAATTTTGAATCATTTTTATCCGTTAAAAATCATTGTTTGTATGAAATTGTTCCTTGTTTCTTCTAAATTCGATATGAACTTCGTATCCTTCCTAGAAATAAATCAATGCCAAAAATTCATGGAAATAGAGCAGCATGACATTTAAAAGCATTAAAAAATCAAAAATAAACATCAAAGAGTCTCCCAAAAAATCAATAATTCCCTCACCTATACCTAAATAATTTTTAGCGCATTTTTGAAACTTGTTTCGAAAAGGTAGCTTAATAATGCACTTTGTTCGGCTGGTCGGCTGGAACACACGAAAAACATTTTAACTAGACATCGTAGAGAGTTCTAGTTTTTTGCATTAGCTCCGTGCCATCGAGTTATTGGCCCCCCGGACAGTTAAAAATCTCAATACCATCGTTAAAAACTATAATTAATGGTTTTTTGTTTCTATGAACAAAAATTCTGTACATAATACGCACGCATAAACAACCATAATGCGTGCGTATTATGTACGTGAAATAAAATTGAAAGTTTTTTGGCCGTTATTTTATTCAATATTTTAGTTTGTGTCGTCCAATCAAATGAGCTGAAATTTTGTATGAAGATTTCTTAGTTGTGAATATTGGTGAATATATTCATGAAACTTGATCTGTATCATTACTTGTCTTGGTTGACTTCTTCCATACGAAGTACTTTGCTAATCGAATACTGATCGCTAACACAAAAATGCGCTGAAGTCCCTCGATCTATAACACGAGGACTTTCTTTAAATTTTTTTTCAATTTATTTATTTCTCTAAAATTCTTCCACATCTAAAAACTTTTTTTTCTTCTCCCATCCACCACAAATGATGAAAGACATTTATCAACGTAATTTGGTTCAAACGGAATTAGGAGCACTGAGAAAATATAAAAGTTTGTTTGTGACAATTTTCACAAG
The DNA here is from genome assembly GCA_963573255.1 of Chironomus tentans. Classification (NCBI taxonomy): domain Eukaryota; kingdom Metazoa; phylum Arthropoda; class Insecta; order Diptera; family Chironomidae; genus Chironomus; species Chironomus tentans. The sequence continues at coordinate 42,083,135 of OY754303.1, forward strand.
CAATCTGAATGAGAAAATGAGATTTTTCTGTGTATCATAGGTAGATGTCTTCGTAAAATAATGGGGAGAATGAAAAATAAATGTTGATGCTGAAAACTTTTTTATTCTCATCTAAGAAGAAACCACAGCTAGAACAAACACAATTATCCACTTCATATTCAGTCACATACTAATTTACACGAAAATGAAGAATCCTTACATAATGCGGAAGTTGTCATTGCAGCAGGGGCTTATTCAGGGGGATTTTGGGAACCTTGATAGAATTTAGTCGCTAGGGCACCGATGCGTCGATATTATAAAAACATCAAAAAGACATGGGGGTGTCCTGATGGCGTCGTGACTGTGCTTTTTGTCGACTTGACGGCAAAAACGTCTGTTTGCCATAGCGTGCTGCTCAGGTTACCAGGTTTTTTTAGATAAAAATCTCAAATAAAAAAGTTGACCCTCCTGTCCACCTCGGCTACATCCCTGCCTTTGCAGTATTCAGATTTAAATTTACTCTTCCTTCTCGGCTTCCAAATTCATTTGCTATAATGCCTTTTAAGTAGATGAAGACAAAAGTATCGTGGATGGAGGGAAGAAGCCATAATCATTGCCATAATCAGTGAAAGCAGTAAAGTACCTTTATTCAGAGCAAACATATTCATTCATTCATTATTTATACTACATTTAAAAGGCTTTAAAATAACTTTCTTTTTTTTTCATTCGACTGAGATGAGGGTTGAGTCTGTTCTATGCTGTATTTTATATTTATTATTATTAAATGTGTCGACATACTTTCATAGTTCTATTTTGCATAATGTTATATTTCATAAAGGTGTTCCTTAAAAAAGGGGCTTCTAAAAACTTTTATACGTTAATTAAAGTCCATTACAGTATACAGTTTAATTGTTTGTTGAAACTTAATTTATGGAATGGGGAAAATTTCCAAGGAACTCAAAATTATTCCAATTGCCATGGACACCTTTTTATTTTTGGTAAATATGTAAATAATTTTTACGCTTCTATTAATTTCAGTACACAGAGGCTTCAGTGCTATTTGTAAATGTTGTCGTAAAGTTTCTCTCCAAACTTCAAATATTTGTTTTATAGCTTTCTAATTAAGAGCGTAAATATGCTGGATAAAAATAAACAGAACGATATTTTTGGGGTAGAAAGTTTTTCTTCCGGTAAATTGGATCTTTTGGCATGGCAATGATTTAGATTCTTTTAATGACGCATTAATATTGAGTGAGTTTTTATCATTTATCGAACAGACTCATTCTGTGGAATTGATGTTGAATTTAATTAGTTTCTGCTGGAAATAGAAACTAAATAATCACAAAAATCACTTTTAAAGGCTTTTTCATAGAGATCTTAATTTTGGTTTGGTAGAATTCCCATTAATATGGCTCAACACCTCAGATATTACTCTGAAAAGACAACCCCCGTGAATTAAGTCGCCCTTTTCGTATGAGATTTTTTGACATTTTTAAGCGACGCTCGGGGCTAAGGCCCCTTGTTATGCCATTGATAGTGCACTTGTACCAGACTAAATGGTTGTATTAAGTATCAAAGGCAGATTTCTAGAGCTACCAAGGGTATCCAACCTCTCCCTTCCTCTATTTTACTACTAGTTTACCCTAGTATCCCTGGGGTAGGGTAGGTAAGGTTACTGAAGGATACCCCACCTACCCTTATTCTAGTGGTTCTAAAACTGGTCCTGAGTTTAAAAAATTCTTCAATGCACTGGCTATAAAAATGACAAGCTACTCTATTTTATTAACCTAGAATCATATAATAGGGGCGTATCCAGAAATTTTTCTGAGTAGGGGTTTTGAAATTTTTTGAATGGATGGAAAAATTTACAGGGGTTTTTGGGATTTTTTTCTTTAAAAGCAAATTAAAAAAATTCTCAAAAATTAATAGGCTTCTTAATTAGGCCCCTGCCACATGAAAACAGATGTACCCAGAAAGAATCATAAATATGGTAAGGGGTCGTTCATTTATTACGTTCGCTTTTTAGGGGGGAGGGGGTTTCTAAGATTTTGTAACAGGTCTAACAAAGAAAAAAAATTTTCTTGGAAAATTTTCAACAAGGGGGGAGGGGGGTAGGTCTAAAATTTCGTTTATTGCGTAACGTAATAAGTGAACGACTCCTAACCATCTGCATAAATTTTCATTTTTGAGAAATTTTTTCAAATGTCCTGTATTTTAATGAAAATTAAATGGTCACCCTACTCAAGAAGTATCTCAAAATTCCACAAAATTACTATCAAGTGTGTCTTTAAAATCATTTTCTGATTTGTCTGCATAACAACTCAACCAATAGTATATCTCAAAGTACTCCTTAGATACGACCAACAAGTACTTCACAAAAACTGAAAACTTTCACGTAATAAAACGTTGATTTGTCAACATTTGCGTAACAGATACGTTCACATTTAATCTGCTGTGTAAAAATCTTCTCAGTCTACAAATATTTACCGCAAAGTTTTTCAATCAAAAGTTTCCTAAGTATCCGTGCTGTAAGTGAAAAATCGCATATTCTAATATACTTTATGATACAATAAATTTAAATTTCTGAACTTTAAATGTGAAATTTTTCATGTTGAGCAAATATTTCCCATACGTTTATTTAAAGGCCGTTACGTAAATGTAAACCCAAAAAATCGTAAGCTCAAACATTGACTGCAAATATTTGCTCGAAAGCTTTTCAATTAAAAGTTCAAAAAAACACGATGTAATCAGACATGTTATGCTATATCCCCTAGAATATCATAAAAAAATTTCTTTAAATTATTATCCTCATAGCAACCTCAAATGTAAACATTTCATTTTTATGTTAGACATGCATACATTTTTCGGAAATAATGATGATCATCATCATACATTTAATGAGTAAATATTTACAGACAAAATGTCTTCCATTAGGTTTCTTTTTGTTCCTTTTTTTTTCTTTACAATTTTTTTTCCTTTTCCAACTTAAATCGTGAGAGTCTCACATATGCTCTTGATGTCGTCATAAAAATGATCGATTGCACTTTCAATTTCTCTCTTTTTACTGCAATACATACAGCCGTTTATATTACGGTCTTTAAGAACACTTCAAAAGTATATTGATTGGAATTCTATCTATATTTAGCAGCTGTTTAATCAAACTTTGCTGAGCTTTTTTTTTCAATTTCATGTTGAAATGTAGACTGGCATGTGAATGATTGGAATATAGGTTTGTTGAAAGATTGAGCGTAGTTTAATTGGATCATGAGCTTAAAGTCAAATCAAGATTTGCTTAGCATTTTTTTGCAGAATTTCTTGAAAAATGTAATCATGAATTAAAGTAGGCATCAAGATTTCGTAAAAATTAATAAGGGGTCGTTCGCAAATTACGTCACGCTTTAGGGGGAGGGGGGTTGAAGATTTTGTGATTCAAACAAAAAATTTTTTTCTTCATACAAATTTTGTGACAAGGGGGGGGGGTTTAGGTGCGGTCGTTCTTATTGTGACATAATTTGCGAACGACCCCTTAATTACAAGTTACAGTATTTCTAAGAGGTAACCTAATCACCTGGTTTTAGCAGTTTTTGACTCGCATTGACAAATTTACCTGAATACTTTTTTAAGTGTTTTAATGCTCAACAACCCACTATATCCTAGTGATGCTACTGAAATTAAAGTTTAATTAATGTAATTAAGTTTAAAATATAAGAAGAATAAAAAATATGCAGTTTACAGCATGAAAATAATTATTTTTGACTACACATGCCCAACTTCATCAGAAATTTCTAAAATATTTCATTCTAAAATGAATAACGAACGCAATTCATATCTCCAAAAATAAATAATAAGCATGAAATAATCTGCAACAATGCAGAAGAAAAAATCCAACAAGAAAAATCTGCCAGCAGCTGTAAAAAGAAAGATTATGAAATGTGTCATTGGCCATGACAGCTAATTTTCGGTAGCATTATCAGTCGCTTGTAAAATCCAACCACGCGTTCAAGGACTTAAAGAGAAGCCCCAAAATGAGTTCATTTCGTGAATTGTACATCCAAAATGTTCTTTTATCATTTGCCCGTAAATAGCTTTTCATTTCGTGCTTGATTGATCGAAATGACATTAAATATTGATTGGGCAATTTCCTTAACATTTTCAGCCCTTCCATGACATCGATCGCGTCTTTCAATGTTTATGCTGTTTTTTTTTCTTTCGAATAATATAAAAATTAATAATAATGAAATAAATAAAAATGGGAAATAATTTATGTTATTGGATGTCATAATAATTTGATCAAATATAGATTTTTGCGTAATTCGTTGTCGTCCTTCGATATTTCTTTTTTATTGCTGAAATTTTCATGAGACTATTTAAATAAATTTTTTTCCAGCTTTTTGACTTTTTCACTCAACTGAAACTTTATTGCCATTATTATTTTCTATTTTTGTATACCTACAGGCTTGACTCTAATCGGTTGTAAGCTTTTTTATATACAAAAGTTGTTATCTTAGCTTGTTCTGTAAAAATAAACGTTTACTTATCACAATGGGTGAATTAAAGAGACTTGTACTGCCATTTAAGTTACAATAAAAAAGTCAATAAAATTCGGGTAAATTTGGAAGTCATTGTGTAGGAAAAAATCGTAAATCGTTGATGACATTTGGGGAGGTTGTGGGATGGGCTGATTTGGGTAGCTACGCGAATGAATCATTTTAATTGACATAATGGAAAATCTATCACGTGTACGAGGATATGAAAATATGATACGGTGCAAATGTCAGCTGATATCTATAAATATACACATGCTGAGCTCCACCTGAGCTCAATGATGGTTCAAGGTTGATATTTTTGAAAAGAATGTGCAAAAACTCGTGAGAATTTGTAGGAATAAAATTAGAACTTTTCATAGCTTTATAATGTTTGGATATGGTTTCGGATTTATTTGAAGGGTCGGCTTTTTTGGGTATGGGCCTCGAGTGGAACGCTTTTTGCCGTTAAAGCGGACATAAACTACCATCACGACGCCGTTCATCAGGACATCCCAACGTATCACCGCGTAAAATTATGTCGCTTGGGAACGGAGGTATCTTAAATACCTTCAAAAATATTTAAAATATAAAAATCCAAAAAATTTAAATTTAAAAAAATTCCTCAATTTTTAAATTTTTATTACACAAATTGTAAAGAATTTGATTGAGATGGTTGTTGATGCTGTGACAATATTTACATAAGCTGATGTTATGCTTCATCTGAATATGAAAAGAAAATCCCAAAATTGAGATGAAAACACATTTAAGATCAGAGCACTCAAATAATTTTATTTTTAAACAAAATCTCACATCAACAATGTTTTTGAAATAAATAATGCTCTAACCTACTCACATTATCATTGAATCTCAGATCTGCTTTGAAAATAATACACAACATAACAAGTAAACTTCCTGTTTCACATGGAAAACTCATTCCAATCTCACGTATTTCAAAAATGCTAAAATCACAGCAAACAAAATCTAATTAATTAAATCATTTGCTGTTGCTGACTGAGATACGTCATTAAAAATTTTATTTTTTTCTTGAACTCGTTAAAATAGATATAATAATAATAGTAATAAAATTTTAACAAGCATCATGAGAGATGCTTGGAGCTGTGAAAGGAAAAGGAATTTTAGAATCTTGCTTTTTTGTGTCCTCTTGAAAAATCTAATTAATGAAATGATGAGCAATTTTTATGTAATTATGCTTCAAGTGTTTTATAAAGCAATTTTTTTTGAAAATATTTTGTAGCTTGGAAGTTGGAAGATGAAAAACTTGGCATGTTGTTCACAAATTACGTCAAATTGGACATTTCCTAACATTTAGGAGCTCTATATAGTAGAGAGAAAGGAGTTCTATATAGTTAAGAGCTCCTAAATGTTAGGGATTATAGCCCAAACTCTTAGGTGCAGGCAGGGGTGTAACCATAAAATTTTTGAGGGTGGTGTTTTGAAATTTTTTTATATGGACTGCCAAATTTAGGGGGTATTTTGGAATATTCTTATTCTTAAAACGCTAGCAAATTGAAGGAAATTTCCATCAAGGTTGGTGTTTTAACACCCAAATCACCCCCTGGATCCACCCCTGGTTCCTAGCTGAGCCATCCATCATCGTCATTGATTCACCTCCAACAAAAGCTCAATGTCGACTCAAAAATTGTATCAAGTCAAACTAACTTTACCATTCAAATTCGAGCTCTGCTTGCCACCTCAAAAAAATTCTAGTTACGCGCCTGTCACTAGCAAAGATATTTTATTCAATTGTTACATAAATTCCTAAATTTTATTTCTTTTTTAAGTTCTTCCTATAAATTTTTGATCCACACGGATTTAAAGTTACGATGAGAATCAAGACAATATAGAAAGACGTTAACAACCCCTTTTTTCAACCATTAAATTCATTATTTATTTAGACAGTGTGGAAGAAAAGGAGATATTCAAAGTAATAAGATTGAAGTATTTTTAGAAGGATCTGAACATTTTCTGTATCCATGACAGTCTGACGTGATGAACTTTTAATAACAAAGCAAAGAATGAAAATAAATTTTAATTAGCAGATAAATTTGTGGATGCGAGAATCAATTAAGCTTCATCTAAAATTAGAAATAATGAGCACAATTGATGTTATTATCTTAAAATCCAATAAATATTTATTGCACGAAGGATTGAATCCTATCCATTATATGTAATTATCCATTATTGAGCTCCTCAATGTTCAATTCAATTATAAATCTTGTGAATCAAATTTTGTTTCGGTAAATTAACGAGGAATAAATTAAGCAATGCATTGTTCCTGAGTCTTTGAATTATGCATTTGCAAACTTGAAATGCTGTTGACTTGGCAAATGAAGCACTTGATGCATAAAGACCGGAATATGAATTTTTTTCAATTAAGCTTGATATGGTAAAAGTTCATTTTAAAAGAGCTTGAAGAATTTCCGCTAGAAAACTCACATTTTTTTATAAATTCAGAAGTGGATTTTACACTTTAAGTACCAGATTGGAGATTGCATCAGGAAGCAATTAGAGAGTTTTCCACTCAATTGTTCAGAATAATTGCACAAAAAAATACAAAATGCAGATTTATTACCGTTTCCTGATCGGCTGTAAAAAATTTACAACTCGTATGCATATTTTTGTCATACTGTTAAACAATAAAGGAAGTCTGTTTGCTTAATTTCGAGCATGAATAATTCGAAAACAGCAATCACTGCATCTTTGTTTCCATGGCTTAGTTTCTCGGATGTACTCTTCAAAAACCCGCAGCAAATAGAAATTTCTGGGTTTAACTACAAAAAAAATATATTAAAAATCTAGAACAAAGCACCAATTACTACTTTTTGTGACTTAGGAACTAAAGTTTGAAAATTTAGCAGAAAAGAGTAAACTTTTCAAGAAATTTGTCTTTAAACTGCAGTTTTTACCATCTCCGGTCATATAATCTTACCACTAAGCTGTTAAGGGTTACCGAATCCTAACTTAAACTATTAATCTGATCCGGCTCGAAGGACCATGAAAAATGCAATAACAATAACAAATACAGTATGTGAGCAAAATAATGTGTACTTTTTTAAAAAACAGTTTTTTGGACTTGGTGGCTGAAGCTTAATAGATATCCTTTAACCATAAAGGCAAGAAATGCTCTAATTTTGATTCCCTATCCAATGATATACAATGTTGGATATAACTTCCACGCGTACAATAGCTATGTTCATTTTTCAACTTTATGTCTTCCCAAATATATGGAAAAATTCACATTTTTTGACATTTTTAACCGTATTTCAGCAGTGCTTTGTCCGACCAGTATGAAACTTTCACAGAATATTCCTCTTATATTGTTGATGAACTGACAAGAATTTTAGATTTTTTGAATGCACTGTTATTAAACTTCCGCACCATTAAGTTGTGCTTCATATAAAAAAGTTTATCACTAAAAATTTAGTTAATTCCAAAGTTTGCTAATAATTCATATAGCATTTCTGAAAGCACTTTAATTAAGCTTTCATTTTATATATAACTTATTACTTTAACATCAACGAGTTAAGAGAAAACAATCAAAAAATTCAAGATGACGGAAAATTTTTCATTGAAATATTAGAAATTCATTGATATTTCCGAATATTTACTCAGGAACTGTTGAGGTTTTTCTATATTTGTAATCTTCAAGTTGTTTGCAAGAAATCATACATACATTATATAGTTCTACTGTTAATGTAAACTCAACTTTTTCGGGTGCTAATATCATAAAAATCCAAAATCGAAAAATTTTGTATGAGCAAAAATAAAATTAAAGTTTTTGCAAGAACTGCATTAGAATACTGTGCAAAATCAGTTTATTTTGCAATAAGTATAAACAAAATACAATTTAAAAGTATCTATAAGCCTTAAACAGCGCTAAGTTAAAAATTTTATTTTTGCTCATACAAAATTTTTCGATTTTGGATTTTTATGATATTAGCACCCGAAAAAGTTGAGTTTACATTAACAGTAGAACTATATAATGTATGTATGATTTCTTGCAAACAACTTGAAGATTACAAATATAGAAAAACCTCAACAGTTCCTGAGTAAATATTCGGAAATATCAATGAATTTCTAATATTTCAATGAAAAATTTTCCGTCATCTTGAATTTTTTGATTGTTTTCTCTTAACTCGTTGATGTTAAAGTAATAAGTTATATATAAAATGAAAGCTTAATTAAAGTGCTTTCAGAAATGCTATATGAATTATTAGCAAACTTTGGAATTAACTAAATTTTTAGTGATAAACTTTTTTATATGAAGCACAACTTAATGGTGCGGAAGTTTAATAACAGTGCATTCAAAAAATCTAAAATTCTTGTCAGTTCATCAACAATATAAGAGGAATATTCTGTGAAAGTTTCATACTGGTCGGACAAAGCACTGCTGAAATACGGTTAAAAATGTCAAAAAATGTGAATTTTTCCATATATTTGGGAAGACATAAAGTTGAAAAATGAACATAGCTATTGTACGCGTGGAAGTTATATCCAACATTGTATATCATTGGATAGGGAATCAAAATTAGAGCATTTCTTGCCTTTCTGGTTAAAGGATATCTATTAAGCTTCAGCCACCAAGTCCAAAAAACCGTTTTTTAAAAAAGTACACATTATTTTGCTCACATACTGTAACTTCAATAGTGGACTGTATTTCAATGACAATTTCTTTAGAGAACAATCTCTCAACAATATACAATTTCAACTATTTACTTGTGAACCTCCAAACAACTCAAAACCAGCTACCTAAATTAAAATGACCTGCACAAAGTAAGAACCTCGCACAAAAAGCTATTGCTTCCTCGAAAAAAAAATTAATTGCAATGACACTAAAGAAATTTCATTACAAGCCCATCCCAAAGAGACAAGAAGACAATTTTCCATCGCAAAACGGCGTCAATGCCAATTAAAATTCACTCATATTTTTTTTATTCTCAACGGAACTTCCGCTGATGAGCATGATAATTAATTAGCTTAAATAAATAATGTTTTATTTACAATGATTCATCCTCACTGTCATATAATTGGAAAATTTATGCATTAATGCATAATTGTAACGAGAATTATGACATTTTAATGACCTTGATTCATTTTATGTATTCTTCTATCGTTTCCACTTCCATTTTTCTTCTTATTTTCAATTCTCAAGACTCCAATCGAACAAAAAATTTCTTTTTATCGGAAGTCATGGTAGACTTTATTTATGTTCGGGTACGCTATCTATTTTGTAAGCAGAACAACAAAGAAAACGAGAGTTTTTTTAAATAAAATATTATTATTGGCATGCTTCATCATTCTCCTTCAGTTCCCTCTAATTTTTCCCCATTTCATATTATTTTATATTAAGCCGCAAGCTGTATGTACGGAACATGAGATTGGACATAAAGAGAGAGAAGGAATATTTGCATTGTTCATTGATGCCAATATCAAGAGACATAATGAGAATACCATCGATATATATTAGATCATAGGCATGTGAACGTGCCTCTACATACATTTATATATTCTCACAATTTCCGGTCGATATTGTCATTGTGACCATGAATCAACAAAAGGGAGGCCGAGATGAGCTTTGAAAAAAATTGAATCAATTTTTCTGATTGCTTTTTTGTCGCCTTCCAGCTGATTTGGAACGAGAACAAAGGGAAAAATCAAAGGACAAACGCATGTTGATTCACATCATTCAGTGTCAGTTCCCATTAGGTGGTCGTTGGTTGATGCATGGATATGTATATGCTTATTAATGATGAATTTTATGACACGTTATGCAATGAAGACGAAAGGAAAGTTCATGTCATGGACAGACTATGGGAAACGTGTTGTTGATGTGTTTTATCGTTTGATAAATTTGGAAGCTTTTGAAGCTAAAATCTGGTCTGTGAGAATAAATTTGAGGAGCTAAAAATACATGATATCGATTTTCTTTGTTTGAGATGCGGTAAATCTGAATTTGGAGCTGAATTTGATGTGAAAGGCTTCAACTAAAAATATCTCATCAACTGGGGTGAAAATGTGGAAGTCGTAATATTCTTTGCTGTGGTATGGAGCAAAATTACCTCAAATATCACGAAAAAATAAATCTCTTACTAAATTGCCCGTCCTCAAAACCACCGCAACGAGACAGAATGCCAAAAGCCTTTTCAAGGACCAATAAGAAGAATTTTCAAAACTTTCGTCCTCAAAAAACATTTTCATCTCCTTTAGTGATTGAAATATTCACCCCCAAGCACCACCACAGACAGACGTCTCTCAAATTTGTCGTAAGATTTCATCAGCAATGTTTAAAATTTCATTGTATTACGATCAATTTTTATTGTCATCATTTAAATGTGGTTTCTCGTATTTCTCGATACATAAAATCGTGAGAGATGCTAGGGGAATCACATCCCCGCATCACTGACAATAAAAACAAATGATACGAGCCTTTTCAATAATAATATTCGTCTCAGATGTCTCCATTTGAGTGATAAAAAAATATCTCGAGAGATTATGCACGAGTATTGATGATAATGATATGATATGCATATTAGATAGACTCAGGCGCGTAGCAAGGGAGGTGAAATGAGGGACCAATAATCCCTTTCTTTAATTTGCTAGAATTTATAAGAAAAATTCAGAAAATCCAAAAGAATTTTTTTCCCATTCCAATTTTTTGAATTCCCCCTCAAAAAAGTTTCTAGCTACGCCGCTGGATAGACAGAAATAATTTACAATGAAGCTACTCAAAATGATGTCTAATGATTGGAAAACGGGAAAAATAAGATTCTCGATTTATTTCACCCAATGAATCTTCTTCCTTAATGCTGAAACAGATGCTAATACATTAAATAACAAATCTAGCGAAAGACAGCAAGAAATGAAGGAAAGAAGAACAAAATTGTAAATTCATTTTAAGAATGCCATAGCGGAATCAGCATAATAATGATGAGTTTTTTTTACATTTCACTCAGTCTTCTTGTCGATTTTGCTTCCGTTTCACACCACATCACACTTACTGAATGGTAGTCGGATTTCCCTTTAGGGAGCTTTTTGAAATTCCAGTTGTGGTTGAATGCTGTTGCAAATATAAAAGAATTTTTTATTTTCAATATTATTAAATTCACGTCGTCTGGAATTATCTAAGTTTGTTCTGCTTTTGAAGTGATTGGGAATTTTTGAGGATTGGGTGTAGCATTTGGGACTTACTGCTTATAGTGGGATCAATGAACCTCTTCTTTTGACAGCATTTCGTTAAATACTTAGCCACGAACACTCTGTAACTCAGGATCGCTGCATGAATGCTTCAATTTTTGAGCACTTGACCATTCCCAAATCCAACCATTTGCAATTTTTTGCTACAGCAGTTCCATTTCAATCCCAAAAAAATAAATCCAGAGCAAGTTCTTAAAGTCATTCAAACTGGCAACAATTCAAAAGATTTCTGTCTTCACCATGTATGTTAAGAAAACATGTAGAACAATGCTGTTGCGCTGATGGCAGAATCAGCAATCTAACTAGGATATTCAATTAAATGTGCTGCACGAAAGTTTTTTTTTTCAATAACAAATGTTCAAAATTCAGAAAATTTTCTTCTTAATTTCTTTCATGCTCATATCTGTCTTCCTTCAAAAGCTTCATCAACATCCTTTATTCTCGTCGCACGGCAGAAATGTAGCGTGAAAGTTAACCTTATCATTTCACCAAAACCACACACGAGAAAGATGAAAAGAAGATAATTTCTTTGTTGCTATTTAATCAACATCACTGCATATTGTTGTAATTTATGAGAAGACATAAATCATATCTTCTATCTAATGTAATTTGAAACATGTGGTAATTCTCACAGTGACTGAGAAATTTATTGAATTATTTCTCGATTTGATTTAATTTAATTTCTTTGACGATGATTTAGTCACACTGATTTTGTCGTTCGTTGCGGTAGCGTCTATCGAATTCATTGAGTAAGCAACGTTTCCTTTTATCAGCGAGATGAAAAATTTCCATTTAAAAGATGAAAAAAATTTTTTTTAAGTTTATTACGTAAACAAACCCATCAGAGATGACGAAGAAGCAGAACTAATTCCACACGCAGGCATCCTTCACCGCAAAGTAATCATCATAACTGAATAATTCCGCCTTTTCAATCTTCATATTTTATCCTCGCTAACGAGATATAGTGAGTTTATTTATAAACATTTATATGTCAAGCATGATGGAAGAAACTTTAAATTACTGTACAAATTTAATGACTTTGAATTTAATTCTCCGCCATTTTTAACTTGGCAATTTTCTTCTTCATTCCTTTTTTTATTGCACACATCCTAATGCAGATTATTCGTTCTCATGTATTAAATGAAATTTATGGGTGCATAAAAATGTGTCATGCAAGTTGACAAATTTCTAAATTGTAAGCATGTTCTCATATGTGTGCAATAATTTATTCACAAACATTACGTTATGTTTAATCGCATAATAAGTACGAAATCTCGTGGTGCAAGCAGCTATAAATGATAGTGTTGTAGCGAACGGCCGTTTCATTATTTATATAGAAAATGCAATTAGACGATCCCATTAACATGCAAATTCCCATATGACAACAATCTATGTACATATAAGAGTGTGATTCATATGTTAAAAGGATAGGAATACGAAATGATGCAAAGGAAAAAAAATGATAACAATGTAGAAACAACGACAGATGTAGTAAATGTTAAATGTTTAACTGAAGAAAAAGGACTGCACATGTTTATGAATATTTAGATAAATTTTAAGTAGATTACACCAAGTAAGGAATTGCTTTGGTACAATAGATTCCGGTTCAGTTGGATTCGCAGTGCCTTCAGCTGGATTCATCGAGTTTCTGATCCCCTTTTGCATTTTTATAAGGAATTACTTTGAGTGTATTCTAAAATTATCAAAATTGAATTCTGGTTTCATCAAATTGACAGCTTTGGTTAGCTCCTGAAAAATGGAATAAATCCAAAACAATTTTTAACAAGCTTTCAGCATCGGATTACTTTTTCTTGATATCCTTCATGAAATATAAACGGAAATTGCCTGTCAATTCTGCCATTTCAATTCGTACCGTATTGATTACCTGATGAAGTAAGACAAATCAACATTTTCAACAAAACACCCTCACATGCATGCTATCCATCTGAATGACATAAAAACATATGAATGAAATACACACTCGGTTCATTGAGGTGTCATGCAATTTTGGATCACTAGGCTACGATAAAAGTTGGTTCTAGATAACTCGCTTTATCCTTTACAATAATTTATTCCATTTATTCCACCTATAACCTAGTGTAAAATCAAGTATGTACTTTAATTTATTTTAAAATTTCTATATAAATCTAGGCTCTCATTATAATTGTATGCAATAGATGCAACGTGTTCAGGTCCTTTCAATCTACTTCTGATTCAGGTTAACACGATTGCATGACCCAGACGAAACCACATAAACGCAGCTAGGCTATTACAACGTTTTCGTTCGTTTGTTAAGGAAAATTCATTTTAAAAGCAATTTTTAAATCAAAACCTTAAAGGTTAGATTGCTCGTTATTTTCTGGGATTGTTAAGCTGCCTCGGAAATTTTGTTCTCCGTTCTGGATTTTTATTCAAGAATTATTTCGTATCCCGGATTTTTATGAAATTTTGATGTCCACCCTATTAGAGGTTGATGCAGCACCCATGTTTAAGATTAACTAGATAGCACTCTTTACATTCACATACCTTAAAAACTCTTCCTCATACGTTAGCATCCAGTGGTCATTGTGATTCTCAAACATGTATCTTATTTCCTCGTATCATGCAACCAAGATGCATAATGGAACTTTTAATACCATTCATTAAAAAAGCTAAGAGCTTACTTTAAAGCATGTAATACTAGAAAATTATTTTACGATTATTGCTCATGTGGAAACGTAAATAACTTTTAATTACATCCTAAAAAAATTCATTGATAATAAACCGAGAAATATTTTTACCCAAATGACCATATCAGGAGCATAATTGTATGATAAAAGAGAACATTAAATCACGTTTTTATTTATACAAGCATTATGCATAATAATAACAGTGGAAAACCGTATAAACTTAATGAAGATTGGCATTGTCGTCCGATGACCCATTTAAATTCATCAACAAACAAGAATGTTCAATATTCAGCTCATTCCAATTATCATAGCGTAATTTATAGTAGTTACGAAAAATGAGTACAAAGCGGAGCTTTCAGAATTTAAATAATTTCATTATATTCTGTTCCAACACTTCCGTCTTTGTGCCACGCCTCATCATCCTAAAGGGATTAGTAGTGCTTGATGAACGAGGAAGAATTTTTTTTTGTTTTAATGGGACACAATAATATGATGTAAATACAGCCAAGCGCGTGTTTACAATGCAAACAAATGCCGTTCCTTTATTTCACACCAACCATGCAGCCAAGCATTAATGCGTAAATTATTTATATTAATTAAACTTTTTTCCATAATTTATTTATTTACATTATTTTTATCTCATCTCATTTCAGGCCTCAACTAGCGAACTTCTCAAATGTCTGGGAATCTTTTTACGAGATCGTTGCTGTAAATTGCGTGACTTTCAGGCCGGTGATGCCGTCATGTGGCTTCGAGCTGTTGATCGAAGTTTATTATTACAGGGGTGGCAGGTAATTGCGTAATTTTTGCTATATATACTGACATATTACATAAAATTTTATCCATCACATTTATCTCGTGAACCAGTGTTTCTTAAACTGTGTGACACGTTACACTTGAGTGATGTAAGAGTTTCACAAGTGTGCCGCAAAATATTTATGAATTTCACGACCACCAAGTGTGCCGCGAGAAGAAAAAGTTTGAGAAACACTGCATTACACCCAGTGTTGAACTTTGCCATCACTTTATTCTGTTTTTGTAAGGGAAACATGAAAGTTTATTTTGTGTTACAAAAAGAAAACTTTATACACTTTATGCGCAAGTGGCAACAAAGGAAGAGCATATATGTGAGACATACAGATCGATATAAATTAAATTACAGAGTTTTATCTGAAAAAATTCCTTTTACTTTGGAAGTTATGCCAACAATTTTTGTTAAAAAGAATTACTTATGGTGCTGCGAGAGGATTCAGGGTATGGATATCAATTTTGAAACTCTAAAGTGTTGATGTGGAAATGTCTACTTACTCGAAAGTAAATACATTAGTGTATTTGCTTGAAAATTTTATTCCTGAGTGTCGGAGTTCATCAAAAATTTAATGGGAAGTTTATGTTTACATTACTTTGTTTTGTTTACTTGGATACGGTTCTAAAATTTGACCGTCATTCTTCATATTTAGAGGCTTTTTATGGCTGAAACTTTATGGATGTTTTGATAATGTGCTACACTCATGCATGAATTGCTTTTAGAGTGATAGTCGTTTTTTAAAGAATAAAATTCTGTAGTTAAACATTTCACAAGCTCGTGTTTTAGCTCACAACTAATTGGACATACTAAATTTAACAAAAACTATAGAAAAAGACTAAATTTTAATTTTCAAAATTCTTCCGATTTTATCTCAGGAATTTTCTTTCAAAGCTTTTCACCACAGATTTTATTGATACCTTTTCTTGAAAAATAAAGAAAAACTGAACGAAAATCTTCATTTTCATTAGATTCTCAAAAGGTTGCAACGTGCCAGTTCTTACATCTTCTTAGAAGATCAATAACTCAGTAAATTTGTTGCTCCTTGAATATTGAATTAAATCCGTGTTAAAAATGCACCTGTAATATTTACAACACAACGAACTTTCTATAAGAATATATCTGAGGGGCCATTCATAAATGACGTCACACAAAAAACGAGATTTTTTCGACCCCTCTCACAAAAACATTCTATTGCATGGAAGTGTCACATATCATCAGAACCCCCTCAATCTCTAAAAATTGAAGGTCATTTATGAACGACCTCTGATCTTACTTTTGTAAAGGTCATTAAGATTTGATAATAAATAAAACTTATTTTGCTTAGGGGGACTTTAGTTAACGTAATTCCTTAATATTCCTAAAGAATCAGATAATATTATTTTGAGAGTTATTGTGATGTGAATCAATTAACTTAAATTACTGAATTTAATTGTTAAATATAAGCTAAGTAATAAATCTGTTATCCCTGAACTTATCTTGAATGAGATTCGAACCCTACATTGCATCGAACCCTACATGCATCCACATGAAGCAGGGGGGTAAACAGTTCATCCTGTTTCCCGCACCATTTTCCACAAATGAACTAGAAAGAAGTAGTGGGTAATTCCACGAGTAAACGGAACTGAAAAATTTTGATGCAAATTTTTAAAATTGTTTTTTACCTTAAACCATTTGTATTAGGTATATTATAAGGACTTAACTTACTTCATTTTTCAATTCTTAATGCACTATCATCACTACTTAATGATAAAAGTATCAAAAAAGTAGTTAATTTTGCAAAAAAATTATTTTTGTTTTTGTAAACAAATTTAACCGATTGGCAATTTATTTTGCAATTTTCTCAATAATTACGCTATTATAGTAAGACGAGTAACTTATAAAACATCAAAAACAAGTTTATCTACGTGTATAATGTCCTTTCATTACATAAAATTGTGTTATTTGTGATATTTTTAAGAAAATTGAAAAAAAAAGTTTACAAAAATGAACAAAAATTTAACCGATTGGCAACAAAAAAACTCAAGAAAAGTAACAAAGAAGTATTACTTTGCCAAAATAAGCTTCATGGTAGATAGAATTGTTGTTTAGTTATAAGTTTTAATCAAGAAATCATGGTTTTGATCAGTAAAAAAGAGAAAAATTGCAAAAAACCAAATCGAGAAAAAATTTGTCACTCGTGGAATTACACTAGTGTAATTGTATGCTTTTTGTTAGATTTTTTTTTTTGAAATTTAACTATCTGGGGTTGCTATGATAAGCTTTATCTACTCTAGCATCAAAATCTTGTAGATGATGCAGTATTACTTCAGTAAACAATAGATACACGTTCCCATCAATGCCTCAAATCACCTTTCCAAAATTTTATGACATTTCTTCTTCATATTCTTAATAAGACACTTGACAATTTCATTATATAAAGTGACATCCAAGCTATTTATAAAACACGTACCTAAATTCATCATATCTCCTTAAAAAAATATTTATAAATAGATATCATTGAACCTATTTTGCATACACAGCACTTTTTAACGAAATTACTCAAATTTTTTTCTTCTTGCTCCTTCCGTTCACACTCGTCTTTTTCCATACCATGACTCATGAACAAAAAAAAAGAAAACATGTTTGATAAGAAAACAAGAAAGTGCGGATGAGGAGAAAAGAAAATTCTTGTAATTGCTAAGAAAAGCAAAAAAGTAAAAGTTTTTAAATTTTATTTTCCTTCTTTTAACATTTTCTTCTTCTTTTCTATCTGCCGTTCCTCTCTTTCTCCTTTTTGAGACAATGAAAAGTTTGTTCATCTTATATTCAAGTGTAATTGCGTGATTTTGATGGCAACTTGATGAAAAAAATTTTTTTAAACAACAGCAAAAAAACGGAGGAGATGAAAATGTTTGCTGTGCTTCATTTTCTCTTATATTTTTGTAAATTTCCTCATTATTAAAAGAGGAAAGGAAGAATGTTGGGTGTAAAGGAAGTGCCATAATTGGGATAAAATAAACAATGATGGAAGTAAATGAACGACAAGAGAGAATTTCTCCTTCCTACAGACAACGAAAATAAATTCGCTTAGGTTGGAATTTAAATAAAATATTAATTTTTATGAACGAGACATGGATCATGATGAAAAATTGTCTACCATTTTTAATCTCCAGAAATCTGTCATGTAATCTTACAGCAGCCAACAATATGACATCCTATAATAAGAATCAGTTGACATTCACCCATGTCAACGTGCATTATTACTCTTGTATATTTATAATAAGATAAAGATCTTACATCCACATACATATTTATCCGCTTGCCTGATTTCGCTCCCTCAAGGCAAAATTATGGAGCCGATAAACAATTCAAAAGTGATTATCACATCATTTCCACATGCATCCTCGAAAATAAATTTTTATTTGCTCATCATATACTGTAGATTGAGATTGAATGAAAGGAAAAATAGTACAATCTCAATTTTCTAACGATAATTTCCTTATCTATCTCAAGGCAATAACAATAATGAACAAGAAAACTGAGTTGAGAAAAATGAGGGGGGTTTGGTTGGATGCGACAGAGAAAAAGGAGAATACGAAAAAAATAAATAAATTTATCTTCTGCCTCCCTTCTTGTTTTTTGTCTTCACTTTATTTTTTCGTCTTTGCAATTCAACTTTCGTTATCATTGCTTGAATCAAAGTTTTCCTTCCTTTATCGTACATATCCTTCTCTCGTGCCACGAATGAATATTCTTTCCTCTTTTTTGATTTCCTTTTTAGCAGATTTTTAGTGTATGTTGTGTTTACAGAGATAATGTTGTCACTTTTTGCATTATCTTAGCTAAGCTGTAGGATAAAGTTTCAATAAGCCTGCTGTTATGGCATCAAAACGATTTGTCGCATATTGGGATTGATTCTTGCTACTTTTTTGAAGGTTTCTGCATGCAAAAAGTGATGAGAACAGATGTTTAAATGCTTTTAAATTGCAAAAAACTTTTCGAAGTGAGAGGAAAATAGATGAAAAAAGTTAGAAGAAAGATGCGAAAATTCAAATCCTAAAAAACCGTTAAAATTCAAAAGTTGTTAAAAATTACTGTTTTACAACCAAATTAATTAACTAATTCTAGTAAATGTCAAAATAATCAATCAATAATAATTAATTTCTAATTCTGTCCATCAAAAAAACGTTTTTTGATCAGGCGCCCACATTGTATTCATTACCTACTTATCTTCTTTATCATTCCTTCATTTGTTTCTTATTTCATTCCATTATCTTTATTAGTTTTGTTTCTTTTTCCTCTCATTCAATTTCGAAATAAAAGAAATGTCTATTATCAATCATAATTATAGCAAATTGATACGATTTTCTTTCGATGCAATGAATATTTCAGAAATGGAAAGTGATGGATGTGGAAGTAGAAAAAATCACGCAAAGTAGATTGAGCTCAAAAAGGAAAAGAAACTGTCGTGATTGATAATATCATTCTAGCTTCGAAAACTTTTACTTTCTCCTTTTGTCTTTCGAATTGCATTTCTATGAAATTTATTTTTATGTCATAAACGAATAAATTGAATTTATTCTTCCTTCATCCCTCGTATTGATGATTTATTCTTAAGTGATTATCTTCCATCATTCATATATAACCCAAGAAAAAAATGCTCGGATTGCCTTCTTCTGATATTTCATCCTTTTTCGTACCTTTAATATTGCTGAATTGATGTGAGATTAATTTTTGGATAGATGGGTAAAAATTGTGGTATTTAAAGCTGCCAATACCGATCCTAAATAGAAAAAAGCTCATTTCATCAAATTACAATTTACTCATCGTTGTCGGTGAGTAAAATTGACTAGCTGAAATTAAGACTTAGTAGCATGCAATGGATGACGCAAATAGCATGTCTTCTATTATAATCAGCCCATTCATGAATGGATTTACGTCAGGTAGCAACAAACGAGCGTTTTTTTTTTGTTTCAATTTCGATTTCATGTCCCCATCGATTTTCGATTTAATTCTTTCATTTTTTTGTCTTCGTCATGTGAATATATTTCCCGTATGAATAAGCTTTTGAATTATTATTGCTAGGCTTGAAATTCCTTCCATCTTGAAAAAAATCGATTTCAATGTCGAGTTTTTCTAATTTTTCTCATACTTTTTGACATTATGTATACCTTGAAATTTTTTGAAAATTATGTCTTCATTTTTATGTAAAAAATTAAATTAAATATTTCATTGTATTTTTTTAACCTAGAATAATTTATTGTATTGTCAATTAGAAGAAGAATTTGAAATTGCTATTGAGGTTTTGAGGAAATTATTTGTGGCATTGCTAGAATTCTTTCGAGGGGTTGTATTTTTGGTAGTTTTCATTAAAACTTCTATGGGTCATTCACTTATTAGTATACGCAGAATAACGACTTTTAAGACCCCCACCCTCTGTTACAAAATCTCAGACCCCCTCTCTCCTGTAAAAATCGAATGTAATAAGTGAACGACAATCTAGTCAAATGACTAAATTTTGTATCTAATGGTAGATTCGTCCCCTTAACCATTGTCCTAGCTACGCGCCTGTGTTATTTAATTGGAATTTATACAAAAGAATGTAAAATTTCCATGTTGAATATTCAGCTACTGTCAGTTAGGCTTTTGTTGATTTACATTGTAATGACTGGGTAATGACCTTAATATTTTAAATACAGTCTTAGTGACTCAAATATAATTGTGTAATTTAAGACACATTAAGCTTGGAATATTTTTTGTGTCAAATCTTGAAGCACTTTCTTGAAAATCATAAGAATATCTGAGAAACTTATTATTTATATAACTAATAATAAAGATGCTAAAAGCTCAACTTTCGTTTTATCATCAATGTCAAGACAGCATAACTCAAATTCTTAAAAGCACATCAATCCATTAATTCTGTCAAAATAACCCGTATAAAAATACTTTTCATGCAAAAATACTGTAATAAACTTTTTATCTACTTGAACTAACGCTTTAGTAACCCAAACTTTGTTGATTCTTCTTTCGTAGCTGTTGAGATTACATTTTCACAGTTTGAAAGAAACAAATTACTTCTTCTTAATTTAATTCCAAATTGTCGTAAACAAAACTATTTAAATTTCCCTTTTTTGAAAACAACTCCGAAACAATCTGACACCATAAGTCCACAAAATAGATATGCATAAATTAAAAATTTAATTATAACCATTTTCATTCTGCAACTAAGGATATTAAAAAAATATTTTTTTGTATAAATATGTAAATTCTTCAAATTTTCCATTTCACCCAAAAAATAAGTTTCATCTTCTGTGAAAGTTTCCGGATGGTCCATCTATCCGTTCAAGCATTAAATCTTTTTGGGTACAAAAAAAATAATACATTTCTAAACTTATCTATTAAAATGTGTCCACATTAATAGCCTAAAATACAATACAGAGATAATTCCGCACTCAAAAAGCAATGGAATTAGATTCCTATTTTTTGTAGAATTTTCACATAAAGAAATTTATGACGACTAATACCATGTGATTACAGCGGCCTTAAAAACATTCGCGTTCTGTCATTATACTTGTTTTAATACACGAAATAAAGACAATATTTACTTTTGTTTGTAAATATAAAATATATTTCGTTCAATTATGATTTAAATGAATTCATTTATCCCTCATTGTTGTGGAAAAGCAAGATGATACGTACTTTATATAGAAAGGGAGAGTGTCAGCACCATAAATTCACATTTATTTTATATATATTTATTTTCTAAAGCTCTCTTAATTTATCATTTATTTTCCATCGCCATTGTTTTCAGTACTTTATGGAATATTTCAATTTACGGTCCCATTTCATGCGTTCATGATTGTTTCTACGCAGAATTTATGACGAAACTCATTAAATGACAATTAAAATGTTATTCTTTGTGCATTTTTTATGGATGTTTGGAGTTGATTGTCATGCTTTGGGTTGTCGAAAATAGTTTTAAATTTTTTAGTGCATTAAATAATGTTTTTAATTAAATTGGAAATAAAATTTTTTGGACACTCGTGCTCTTCCACATTCAGGAAGCAGGGGTTTGGGCTCAACCACAGCCCCCTTTCTTCTCTGTTGAACCCAGGGACGTACCATGAAATTTTAGGGGGTGTTTTGGGATTTTCTTTTAAAACTCCCTAGCAAATTGAAGAAAATTAAATTCGAAGGTGGTTTTAACACCCAAATCATTCGCCTGGATACGCCCCTGGCTGAACCTTCAAAATTATTCAAAAATAAAATTCATGCGTCATTTAATTAAATTTTTAATCACATTCTAACCTGTATTTCCTTTAATATTTCATTCCAGGATGTCGCATTTATAAATCCAGCCAACGTTGTGTTTGTTTATATGTTGGTGCGTGAGATGGTCGATGGAAGGGAGATTGAGGAATTGGATCTACAAGCAAAAGTGCTGACGTGTCTATACTTATCATATTCATACATGGGAAATGAAATTAGTTATCCATTGAAGCCATTCCTGGTTGAGGAATCAAAAGATAAATTTTGGGATCGGTAAGGATGTTGTTGCTTTAAAATTTTATTAAAAAGGATTTTTCCTTCTTCTTCTTTCTATTATGTGAATGGGAAACGTCTCCTATTTACTGCTTTCTATAAGATGAAGAAAAAGGATTCCATTATGTTTGCATAATGTCACATCGTGCTATAAAAAGATTGAAAGGATAGGTTCTTAACTATTATCCAAAAAATGTAGCATACATGAAAAGAAGGAAGAGTCTTAATTATTGTTACCATAAAGTCTCATCATTAATTATAGTTCATCCATTAATTTTACATTTATTCATCTATTTTTAGCTGTCTTCTTATTGTCAATAAAATGAGTACGAACATGCTTCGTATTAATGCCGAGCCTGGTTATTTTACTGAAATATTTACCGAACTTAAAGGATGCGGCATGAGCTCACCAATAGAGAATCAATTAAATAACAATCATCTTATTAGTCCAAGTTCACATATAACCAACAATATATTGAGTAATAATATGAATAATCTGAGCATTACTAACTCACACAACTCCAATAATCTCAATAATAATAAAAGTTCAACGAACGTTAATATAGTTTCACCAACGACGGCTATGAATAATTTGAATAGCATAAATAATAACCATTTGAGTCAATCGAATGGAAATTTACAATATGGCTCTGCTTGACGAAAGCATCCACATGTTGTTGTTCACATGATTGCCGGAGCAAATCAAACAAATTTATACCAACATCAAACACTTCAGGAATTGACGACGATTGTTTAATAAGATTTTTATGAGAGAGTCAAGAAAGAAGAAGAAAGAATGAACGTGTTGACATTTTGTGTGTGCAGATGACTATGACTTTATGAAAAGAAAGGGAGAGTGAGAGGTTTTAGGGGGCTACGAAAATTATGATGAAAAACGCATACGTTTATTTGTGAATTTTCATGTTTCTGTGCTACATTTTTAGATTCTATCAACCTTGGAGATGTCTTTTTGTGAAATGTGCTCATCTTTGCAATTTCTACTCAGAATTGAAGCTTTCTTAGACTTCAAAAATTCAGTTTAAATAGATTAATTGAGATTAATTCATAATTTAAATATTAATGGCCAAAATTATCTTCAAACTTGTGAGAAAATTCAAATTAATTGCTCAATTTTGCATAAAAAATCAAGAAAGATAAAATTCTAATTCCCTTGATGGTTCAATGATAGCTAAAAAGAGAGTATGCCTGGAATTGCGATATCTTGATAATAACCTCCTAAATTGCCACTTATATGCCTGAATAATGAAGATTATTATTGAAAAACATTCTCGCAATATTGAGAGGATGAAGATGTTTAAAAAATCTGTCAGAATAACAAAATTTTATGGTCCATAATTTTATAGATCATACTGTCATATTCTACAGAAGCAAGTTTTAGTACTTCAAAAAAATAATATTCTGTTAAAGAAATAATCTTATAAAATCGATACAGACATAAATTGTTGGATTTATGGGGAGGAATGAATGTTTTGGAGACTAGGAGGTGTGCTCGTTATTTATGGTGGATGTTATTGGATTTTGACAGCAATAATTTGCCTGAATTAAATTCAGTCACAGTATTGAATTTGAAGTGTCAGGTACGGCAGACCATCCAATGAACATCAAGTTTCACTCAAAACATCCAAAAACAATCAAATTTGCACATAAAACTTGATTAATTTCATAAAATGAAGACACCTCAAAAAGAAGATATCCAACATCCACTTAGGTCAATAATTCAGAATAAAATTATAAAAAATTCATTCCAAGGAACTCAATTTACATGCAAATTTTAACATTTTTTCTCGTGTAAAATGAGAAATTCCGACATGAAAATGAGCAATGCAAAACATGAATAATTTATAGGATTTATGCGTTTTTCATTAAAAAAATCCTTCTTTATGATACACAATAAATTCAAATGATGTCAATAAAAAAATTTCTTTATTAATACGATGAATCTGCAGCAGTAACATCATTGAATCACTGAGAGATAAAAGAGGCGAAATAAGCTTCTTTTTCACAGTTTAAATTCGAAGTGAAGAAATTTACATATGATATGTGCCATATATATACACACACGAATGATGGAGTGAACATTTTTATTGTTGCTACCCTCAGGCACCCTAGCTTGAGTGAAAGACGAATATTTTTTATTTCTTATATTTTTTTGTGGATATAAAGATGTGAAAAAGGGTCTTGTTTCCTCTTTCCTTTGAGCCAAAGCAACAAAATAAAACGAAAATAATTTTTTTACGTATGACAAAGATGTTGAAGAGAATTCTCCAATATTTATGGACTTAATATAAGAAACAGAAAAGAAGAAAAGGACATAGCTTAATAGAAATGGAAAGTAATTGAAATGTGAAAGGTCAAAAGTACGGCATGCACACAAACAGAAAAGCGAAAGGACACAAAAAAAGTATTTTTGGAATTTCTTTCATTTCAAATTTGACGAAGGAAAAGTGACAAAAAAATTCCTTTTGTTTGAATTAAAATGAAGAAAAAAACCAAGATTGTGAAAATTTTAATGTTGAAAAAAATATTTTCTTGTGATTTATAGACGTTCAAACGAAGAAACCAAAAAAACTAATAATGATGATTGAAAAATGTTGTGTTTATTCTTGTCGATGATATTTGTGTCAAGTGACACGCAAAATTATTTGAATCGTAAACGAAAAAAAAAAATCCAAAAAATATTTAAAAAAAATATTTCTTTAGTAATAAAAATTTTTAATAATGATGAAACCATTAGATGAGGAACTGAAATTTATTGAGATTGATTGACTTGCAAGTTTCGTGTTTAAGTAGTTTTTGTCAAAAAAAAATATGTATTGTTAAAATTTTGATGAATGACTGCAGCAACAGTTCTTATCTGTAGCCTTTTTATCGACAGGTTTGATGATTGGATCAAAGTGATGAGGGTTTGCTTTATCTCAAGGATGTGTTCTGGATCTTCTTATTAAAAATAGCTTCTGATACAGTTTTGTTGGTACGTGATGTATAGAATTATTGAGATACAATTTGGCTATTAATATACTTGAATCTAGATCGATAGCCCAGTTCCTTAAAGTTGATCCGAAACTAAAAATTCATTTTTCAACAAAACTGTTGAAATTTGCAAATTTTCAGGTAACCTAAAGCTACCTTTCAAGGGGAAAATAACTGTCTGTAAAATAAATGGTGTATTTTACATGCAGTTATTTTCCCCCTGCTACCTTTTCAAAGACATTTCTAGTTAGCATCTAATTAAAATTTCTGAATAACTTAAGATCATTTAACAAGCTTCTTCCAGCCTACACACATCATCCTAAACTGTATCTCATTCCAATCATCAACATAAAATATGAAGAATGAAAATTTAATGGTCACAACAATAAACAAATGTATCCTTTTATATCGTTGGCTCATGTTTATCAGAAAATGTCCCAAACAGCTTTTTTGCCCAAAAGCTCTCAGATCTTTTATGTCATCCAATCTCAATAAAAATTCAATTCCCCAGACCTTAGACATAGAGAATTATTTTAATGAGAAAAAAAAACCTTCCCGAGCACGTGTAAATAAAATGGGAAAAATGAAAATTCAATGAGGATCTGCAAAAAAGAAAGCTCTCTTTGAGGTGGACATGAAATGAGATTCTCTTTGATTATCAAAAGAGGATGAATTCTCATAAAAATATGTCGCACCGAATTGATGGACTTATTTGACTTAATTTTTAAGAAAAAGTCTATTATATAGAATATAAATTATTAGAATTTTTAGAGGATATACGTAAAAAAAGACAAAGAAATATTATGAAAAAAAATATTCCCTAATTTATTTTGTTCTATTTATTTATGAATGCCTTGGTAAGAGTGCTTCATCATGTCTTGACTTTAGCACATAATGAAGCACTCTCATCTAGTGAATTATTTATATACTTATGATACGTTTCTCTTCATCTTCATTGTGATCTGAATTTATATTATTGTATTGTATTTTGATATCATTTCTCTTGTGATTCCCAATTTATTTTTCTACCATATCCTTAGTAACATTCTCATTATCATGATGATAATAGTGATGTTGAGTATTTCATACATTTAATTACTTTAATTTATTTCACACTAGTTGAAAAGAAATGAAATGGAAATTTTGATAATTTTCTTCATTTTGTAGCTGGTTCTTCAAAACAGACAGAAGAAAACTTTGAAAGCTTTTATAAACATGATGAATATTTAATGACATACGGCGAGAAATTCGTAAACCTGCCCTTGACCGTGGGGATTATGCCATAATGTATTAGATTCTTCTTATTTTTCCTGAATTTTTATGATAAACATTGTGATTTTCGCTGTTGTTCCTGAAATATTAATTAATTCAGCTAACTGATAGAGAAAGCAGGGGCGTATCCAGAAATATTTTTTGGAGGGAGGGGGGGGGGGGGGTAGGTTTGAAATTTTGTTCTTAAAAAATCCTAGCAAATTGAAAAAAATTCCCAAAATAGGGGGTGGTTAACCCCCAAAAACATACCCCCCTGAATACGCCTCTGAAAGTAGGTCGACGGGACTTTCATAAATATTAAAATACTTTAATAGACGACATAGGAATAACTTTCCAGAATACAGGGATGTCCGCGATTGGACATATCCCACCCGTCGACTTCCATATCGCGTATTTCTCGGGTTTATTTCCTCCTCAAGAAGAACAGAAACAACAAAGTTTTGAAAGCTGAACACAAGATACATAAAACTACAGGGAATAAAGCATAGAATATTAAATGCTTTCAAATATAATATCACGAATAATTCTTCAAAGAGAGATTCGAAGCCATTTTTGCCTTTTAAAGATCTCCAGCTGTGATTTTCCTTACAAAAATCCAGCATGTTGAACAAAAATTAAAATATCGTCAACTTAGCAAAAATAAATCTTCCCTGAAGCTAGAAAATAATTAAACCAGCGAGTTCATTTGTTGGTACTTAAATTGTCAAATACAATTATCTAAAAAGTTATCACTGCCTCATTAAAAATTTGAATCTCCAAAAATGTTATTTCAAGTACCAACAATTTTACGTTAATCTGATTTAATTAAAAGAAACCCCTGCGAAAGCAAATATTGACAAATGATGATAAAGCTGACGAGAAGCTACTTTCCTTTTTGGAATGACTTTCTGTTCTAAAAAATGCTTATTAAGAAAAATTATCATAAAATATCAATTATTAATGATTCATCGATTATACTTGACAGAAGCCATCCATAACGGATTTTCTGATTTCAAATCAAAAGTTTTAATCCATGAGCATGAAACATGCAAACAAAAAACATTCAAGCAACATGAAAAACATTCAAAATTTACAATAAATCGAAAAGCTTTCAAAGTTTTCCCATAAAAGCTTATTCAGTTTAACTTTAATAAATTCTCATACTTCTCATATCATTTAGCGAAAATTTTATATCTTTATAAATACAGAAAAAAATGTTAAAAAATGCTCAAAAAAATTTTTCTTAATTTTTTTCTTCTTATAACTTACCAAAAAAAAATGTCTAAAAAAATTTCTCTGAGACCAACTTTTTTCAAATTTCATAGAGACACAGTGAAACGGAAATAGATGTTGAATGAACTAGAGTAGAATTTACAAAGTTATAAATAGTAATTTAATGGCTGGAAATGTGCAATAGAAAATCATTTTCAATTTTACGAAAGATGAAAATTGATAATTACGACGTGATTTATTGTCAATCTAATTAATGAATTGCTCTAAATCAAAAAAATTAAACTTTTTTGGAAGTTCATTTCCAATCGAAAAAGGATGTGAAAAAAAATTGAATTACCAAAATTGTGGTAAAATTATGTAAAATTTAAGACAAATGAAAAATAATTCAAAGAATTAAAATAAATTTCTTAGTAAAAAAATCTTTAAGCTTTTTAGTCACATTTTGTTACAGGTTTGTGAATGAATCATATCAAATAGGAAATAAAATGAAGGATATGGCATGTCTTTAAAAACATAGATAAATATGAATCATCAAAACATTGATGCAATCTTGGTAAAAATGATTAATTTTTGTTTCATTAATCTGACATTTTGTCATCATGGCAGAAAATCTAATGATACAGACAAGAATTTTTGGTAAATTAAACAGGATTTTTTGGAATTATTCAACAATTTTTTTTAAATACTGGACCTAACCCAATAGTTACTTAGCTATTTATACCGAATTTTTTCTTAAGAAAATCAAACCTGATTCAGTCTGTTGCGGGTTTTGTTTCGTCATCATCAATAAAATATTCCATGTTAGATATGAATCCTATCTGGAATTATGGTATTTCCTGTTTTCTTTAATAAAAGGCTGTATAATAAATACAAGACATGAACGCTCTGAATTAATCCAAAAAGGCAAAAATTTATATTAAAAAAATCCCAAAGAAGAGGTAAAGTAACACAGAAATCTAGAGCTCGAAGTCTAGTAGGATTTTAGATAAAAACGTCCGAAGAAGTCTCTGAACGGCACAACGTAGTCATGATGTTATAATTGCAAAACATCTAAATGACGTGAAAGTCCGCTGGCTGGTGTTTGCCAATTTCCAATTCCTTATAACATTTCCGGTCTAACGCATTCTATTTTTGCGACACTTGATGGGAAAATCCACGATTTGACACAGCGTGCGGCTTTGAGTCATCTCAAATCATATAAAATTACGGTCGGAGTTGTGTGAAAGTTCAAATTTTTTATAACAGATGGAGAAATGGAGAAAAAAAATCTAGAGTGTTTATAAGTGTAATAACGGTTCATTCATAAACGATATCACGAATGAGAATTTTTTTCTACTTTTTTTTTAAAATAAAATGTTATTTTTGGTAT
Source organism: Chironomus tentans (assembly GCA_963573255.1). NCBI lineage: Eukaryota > Metazoa > Arthropoda > Insecta > Diptera > Chironomidae > Chironomus > Chironomus tentans. The sequence continues at coordinate 42,112,697 of OY754303.1, forward strand.
CAAAGTTTTTGAGAATATTTTTAAATGTTAACGCCTCCGCAGTTGGTCTCAATACCAATTTTTGCAATAATAGCCTTTGAAATAATAAATTTCAGAATATTCAGAACTTTATCTCGTAAACTCAAAGAGTAAATCTAATTTTCATATATTAAGTTAACGCGCCAAGAAATGTCTTCTTCTAAATTATCAACATCATTAGCACATTTAAATCCATTTAAATGTTAAAGTTTCATTTAATAAGACATGAAGATTATACAGTCAGCATGAAATTTACCTTGATTATCTAAAATATCATCACAATTTAAAATCATCGTGTTAAAATTAATAAATTTTGAGATAAATGGATATATTTAGCTACAAAATATCATTAAATAATTTAGATTTTAATTTTGTGATATGAATACAAAAGCATGAGAAACGAATGACATAAAGAGAGATGATGGGATTTCTGATGACTCAATTAATCATTCCATTGAAATTTTGGACATTTTTAAGCACATAATTTCTTCTTTATAGGAGGTATGAACGCTTATGAACTACACGTTTCTAAGAAATTATTGACCTTTCAATGCAAAAAGTATTCATGTGAATTCCTGAATTTATTTTTATTTTCAGTCACACGCTATAAAAACTTGAATATTCATCTGGAAATGTCATGGAATAAATTAATGCTTAAAGTTTTATTTTTTAAATGTAGATTGGCTTAATTTAGTTCCAATTATCTCCTAAGGGGTCATTCACAAATGACGTCCAATATTTAGGGAGGGAGGGGGTCTGAGGCTGTGTGACAGGAAAATTTTGTGACAGAGGAGGGTAGGGTCTAAAAATCACGATTTTTGTGTGACGTCATTTATGAACGGTCCCTAATTACGTTAATTTTTTGGCATGCGTGGGAGTCTTCTGTAAAATTTCAATGACATCAAGTAATTTGCTCCAATTTTCAAATCCATTCAACAAATTATCTTCCCCATTGATAAATCTCACTTCTTACTCAAACAAAATCAACAGCTTTTTTATTTGTGCGAGTAAAAAAAAAGTTTTCACAACTTCCAAAGTGGCAATAATCTATTTATTGCTGTGATTTTTTATTACGTAATTATTGCGAATATTTTTCTTTTTGCCTTTTTTTTATTATTTATCCTCATCATCTGCTTTACAAATTTTTATTGTTTTCTTCTTCATCACTTTCTTAGCCGTAGATGGAGACTGAATTTTTGCGAATGTCTAGACATTTTTTTAAAAAAATGCCTTAAACCGACTTGAACAGCTGGGTTGATTGTAGAAAAACTAAGTCATTTATATTCCCATGTGACTTTCACGTGAATCACTTTTTTGTGTGATGTTTGTCCTTACGCATACGTAATATAGTTCTATATATTGAAAGCCTGAGAAAATATTAGCTGAAAATTCATAACTGCATGACTTCATCGATCGATGCGGAAAGTTCAAAGTTTATTTATTCAAAAGAAAGGTGTTAAGTGGTGATTTGCATCTTAATGAATGTAAAGAGGATTCAAGCTTTCTTATAAGTAGGTGTAGTTAAGTTTGTTCGAGTATCTATATAAAGATGGATAGGAAGTAAAACCTAGTCAAGACCATTGCATCGAAAATGGGCATTTTGGGATCGTTGCTTCTTTTGCAATAAAATTTTGAATGAAATTAAAGTCAATAGTCAAATCAACTTCCTTAAGCAACTCAGGTTGTAAATTTGATGACTTTTCAGACATGATATTGAACTAAAGTTTAATTCTTACTAAATATTCACTAAAAACTTCTTTGGAACTGAGAAAAAGTTGCAAAATAGGATGTGATATAAAATTAAAGTGATACTTCCCAAAAAACAGTCACTACTTCAATGCCATAGCTCCTTAAAATCAAAGAATATTACAACTTCTTCATCAAAGTTGAAGGCAATACTTTTTTGTCATAAAATGCTTTTCCAGCTCGATCATTACATCTTTAATTGTTCCTTCTTCTCATTGTTGACCAATTAAACTTTAAAGTTCCATTTTTACATCAAAAAGCCCTCGTAAAAATCCCTCTTTGAGTTTCTTATTTAAATATATCGTCCATTAACACTATCTAAATGTGGGCAGATAAACTGAATCATAAATAATTTTAATTAACTGTTTACAGATTATATCAATAAAGAAGCCTCTGCTTAAAATTTATAAGCAGCCATCATTTTATAAAATATGAATATAGATTGCCATTTTACAGGATTTTTTAATACATCAATAATTGAAAGTAATGCAACTTAATTGTGCATAAATATTGACTTTCGTGCAGTTGCTGTTTATCTGATAAAATATAATTTACTTAAATTACTTACTAATGAAAACAATTTAAGATTTTATCAAAAATGCGCCATTAATGGCATGAAATATCATTTAAACTCAAACCTATCGTCATCTTCATTTTTCAATATGCCACATTAATTCGTGCTTATACAATAAGCATGAGAAAGAAGTATGTAAAAGAAGAATTTGTGTGCGAGAAGATGAAATCGAAAGTATCGCAAAGCACGATGTCTGGATCCAAAAAAAGAAGAGTTTTAAAGCTAACGTGTGACAAGATTTTTATTTAAATTAAGTTTATAAATATTTGGCCGTTAGTGAGCAGTCCAATACATCAAAACTCATTTTTTTATCTGTCCATAGTCAAATGAGAGAGAAAAAATGTTTCAGAATTGAGATTAGGTGGCAAATGATGTGAGAAATGTCAAGGTTGTGAAGCATTTTTTCTCATTTCGCTTTTAACTTGCCATTTCATTGACAACAGTTTTTTTTTCCTCTCTTCTTTCTTCTTCATTCACCATTTATAAATGACTTTTCATATTTTTTTGTTATAATTTTTAAGAAGATATAAAAGTATTTATAAGTGATTTTAAGCAGGCATGTTGTTATTGTTGCCAATCTTTACATTCTGCAACAAAATTGTTAATTTAATAAATGGTCGTGTGATGTTTACGAGAAACTCTAAGATTGCGACACTAGATGCAGATGAGATGATTTTTTTTAATTAACTATCAGAAACAGCACTTTAAAGAATTATAATTGAGGAAGCAACGTGATAAAGTCAGCATTTTGGATAGATGAGTTCTAGAAAATGTCAACTAAGAAGAATTTTGATATATAATCTGATCTCAGATAGGATTAAAATTTTTGGGAAGTATCTAACTGGTTTTTATCTTAGTTACACCAGCATCGAGTTAAGCTTGCTCAGTGGTCTGTTACTTTGGTAGTTGAATATTGTAACAACTGCATAGCAATCATGGGTTCGAAACTCGGAATGCTATTTTGTTAGTTTTTCATTTTAGGTAAGCCTGCTTAGCACGAGCGTATTCAAGGGGGAGAGGTTGTACCCTCCCGTTTTGGGATTTTTTTTCAATTTTCTAGGGTTTTTTAAGAAAAGTCCCAAAACCCTCCAAATATTCCCGTCCGTACAAAAAAAAATCACAAACTCCTCTCGAAATATTTCTGGATTCACCCCTGCTGCTGAGCTCTATCAAGCCAAGTCTCTTCGTGTTCTTCATTCACAAATTTATAATCAAGTTAGGGGACATTCACGTATGACGTCCATCAAAAAATGGGATTTTTAGAAACCCCTTCCCCCCTTGTCACAAATTTTAATTCAAAAAAATTTCTTTAATTTTAAAGTGTCACAAAATCTCAGACCCCCCCTTCCCCCTAAATCATGGACGTCATAAGTGAATGACCCCTTATCTGAATCCGAAACATCTAGATTGTTCAAAAATCATATTATCTGCCTCAAATACCACTAACAGTAAAAATTATTCAGGTATAGGTCATGACAATCTTGAATCAATACACAATTGTACGATGTATGTCATCACTAAATTTCAAATGTCATCATAACTTTACCCTCCTTGAAAAACTCATCGTATTCATTGGCGTAAAATTATTTTATATAAAAAATTTGTTCAATTGACACCTTCACGGAAATGCGCGACCTTCCTTTCATCTCACACATAAAAAAGTGTTTTGAACTTATTTTGTATCACATTGTAAATAACTTTTATTGCTTCTTTATGCTTTATGGCATTAACAAGTCTCATCATCATCTTCTTTTACCAATTTTTATATTTTATTTTATTATTTTTCGCATATTTAGGTCGCATAAGTTCCCCCCTTTTGCATTAGTAGACAGGGCATCATCATTATGGTGCTTTTGAATATACAAAAAAATATATTTCATGATAGACATTTTGATGGTTGTATGATTAATTATGTTATTAGTCGACAAACATCGTCCCCATTGCTGTGTTGTTGCCGTTTGTCGTGATGTTATAGAAAATTATGAAATCTTTGGATTTTTTTCTTATATTTATTATTTTTATTATTCGAGTGTTAATAATTTATTCTGCGAAAAGCAGGCATTTGCTAGCAAAAAAATAGATTTTTCACTGTGGAAGTATGCAAGAAGTCACATCCATTCATTCAGGAGGATTCATTTTAATATTATTTATCAAATGTGCTTCTTCGATTGAGCAACTGCACATATGATTTGGCGAACACAACACATCTTGAAAAAACGAGTGAGGATGAACGTGAGAGTGAGAGCATTCGCACATTGCAAGCGCTGCTGTGGTGGTTGTGTGCGGTGACATTATTAAATAAAGAAAAAAGTTCAATGGATTAACATTTTCATATATGACGATGATGATGATCATTATAACGACAATAATATATCACATGTGTGCTCTATGGCTTTCACGTACTTACGGAAAAACCATTGGCTATCAAATTTATTAATGAAATAGTCATCTTCAATTGCAGTGGTTGAGTTGTGTGGAAAAAAGTGGCAGAAACTTTGATTGTATTTTAACCTTGATAATATTTTTGTCCGAGAGGTCTTTATCCTAGTATAAGCTTTTAGTTTCTAGAAAACGTCAAGTTTCTCCATCTAAACATTTTTTTAATAATCTCATAAAAAAATGTAGTTCCTTGATCTATTTATAAATTTCTACAGAAGAATTAAATTCTGTCGCAAGGTTACCGGTTATGATTCTAAATCTTGTTTTTGTTATCGTAATAAGCATTATCAGTATTTCCATATGTTAAAAGCTTTTACCATGGATTTATGACATCAAGCACTCAAGTCTGTTGATGAGTTATTTTTTCCTGTTTAAATTCAGCCATGAAATTTGATTATTCACCCACAATGCAATGCCTCAGACAGATTCCTCTGAAACAACAAATGAGAACATCATATTGCACACAGAACCGACAACATAACTACCAACTTACATTTTAGTTCATTGGAAAATGATGATCTGTTAGCTACTAATGATCATGAGAGACTTTTCTGATTCCTGTTGATAGGTGAACCCATACACACTCAAAATTGTGTGGCAAATGTCGAAAAGACATAGATTCATACTCTCGAATGTAATCTGAAGACTAACAGAGAGAGAGAAAAAATGTCAATTTATTCAACTTTAAAGTTTATTTAAATATTTTTTTTCTTCGATCTTTCGGTTTTTGATTCATCAGTGGGTCTCGTCTACATCTATATGTATTAAAAAAAACGAGAAAAAAAATGATGCAAATTTATGAGAAAAAATATAATATAATGAGATGCTGGCAAACAACAACAAACGCTCATCTATAGACCGGTGGTGAATCGTAGAGGGCCACGACTCTGTGTATTGTACACATTGAATTGCTTCCCATCAGTTGATTTTTGAATTTCGTCGCGAACAAATCGGATTTTCAAGACGCTCTCGACGATTCTTTTTTGGAGATTATTTCATTTAGTTTTTTTTCACAAGTTTATTTTAGTCACATCTTAATCTTTTTTTTTTATTAACTGATCATGTCAAAGATTTCGCTGGTGAATTTATGTTTGTGTTTTATAGTGTTCATTACACAAGGTGAGATGCAGATTTGCATGAAAAATTAACATTGTAGATAAATATTTTGCTTCCATTCGCGGTCCATTTAAATCACGACTGTAAAAAAAAGTCAAGTGACCGAATTATCAAATCAGACGGTCACAAATGAAAGGATGAAAAAGAAATTAGCGACTTTTTCAATAAGAAAAATAAATACACGAGACCAATAATTAACATATCGTTTATAGCACGCGAGTGTGTTTTCAGTCATCACTCATTACATATTGCAATATGAGAAAAATGGCTGATAAACAGCAGGAAAAGAGAGAGAAGTGATGATAAAAAGTGAAATTACGAATTTTTATATTTTTTTGAGACACGATACGCTTATCGCCACATACATGTGAAGACAATTGAGGATGAAGCGTGTCGATGAACGAAGAAGAGTTGAAAATTTGAATATTGCATAATGGAACAGCGTCAAACAATATTTCGAGAGACTGAGCAGAAATAAAAGACTGTATTTTTAACCATAACTAAATATTCAATTGATCATAATGATAAAAAGGCATTTTTTTCTTTCATTCATTTATGGATCTGTAAGTCATCTCCAATTTCAATGGAAAGAAAGAAGAAGAATAATTCATGAATGAAATATTTTTTATAGCGTATAGTACCTTGAAAAATTGTTCTTTTGTACTCACTTTTTACGACTGGATTGTGCATTTTCTTGCATCAAATTGACTATTTTTCAAAACTGATTGATTTAATGCAGTAATTGTTAGCTTTTATTGACTTCTAAATAGTTTAATTCAACATTTTTGGGAAATTTAATTTTTCTCAGCTTTCTGAGATGACCAAATTTACTTTTTAACCAAATTATGTAAATTCAAAAATAAAAAAACCGTTAAAATTTTGAATTTTCTTCAAACATCCGATTAGAATTATTTAGGGTCGTTTACTTATTACTTTCGCTTTTTAGAGGTCAGAAATTTTATAGCAGGCTAAAGTAAAGTAATTATATTCACATTTTTCATTAAAAATTTGTAACGAGTTCGTAATAAGTGATTTTCGATCAAGACATTGAAACAGAAAAATGCTCTCAAGTTTACTGAAAATTTAATTAAAGTTTTATGCAAATTTTCAATAGTAAACGGAAACAATAAGTGATTCATAAATCTTGCTTATATGGTGCATCAGATGAAGACAACTCTTGAAAAATGCAAATCTCAAGAATGACTTCACAACTTCTTCTTCTTCTTCTTATTTCTTGCTTAAAATATGTGAATAATTTAATTAGCGAACAATCATTTTTCCCCGTGAATTTCATTAACCGTCCTCATATATCGCATAAATAAAGTCAAATTATAAATCGCAGCACGGTGTACAATAAGAATTTCATAGAAGACGATCGAAAAAGAAGCATTTAGTGATGAATGGCTATTATATAATAAAAGATGATGACCTTTCCAATTTTTATTAATATGAATAGGCAGTAACAGCATACAAACCAGTAGTATCCTTTAACTTTGACATTCATTGAAAATGTTACGATATATTGCAACATTAATTGAGGAGGTCGATGCTGTTTACATGTATAAATATGCCTACTGCCCAGATCAATGGGTATCTTCGGGCATCTTTAGCGTCTAATTAAATATGGGTTGAGTAACATGTATCCGCATTGTATGACTTCTTCAATATTATTTTTAACCATTTAATATTTTTTTTTCTATTCAATTTTCGTGATGAACTTGAGCATAAAAATTTATTCATTGAATTCCAAATGGCATTTCTTACAAATAATAATCAAATTCGTCTTCTTCATCTTCATCATCACCTTCTCTTTCATCTATCCCATTCACGTGACGATGAATGATGAGTAAACTTGGAGTAAACCCATATTTATCGTAAAAACAAGTAAAAAAAAGTCTTATTTGGATGGATTATTATTTTATTAATGGGCCGTGAAGATGATCAATACAAATTAAAGATGATTAAACTAAAATAAATATTTATTTGACTATAGTTTTTTTACCTTTAGGTTATAGGATTGAGTTAGGTTATGATCAGTTAGCGTAATAGGCAATACTATAGCAATAGATATAAATTAAACTCAATTCCTGGGAGTCAAAGAAGAGACACTCATTCTCAGCATTGAGTGTCCTTCTCTCAAGCCTTCTGATGGTTCTTTATGGCACGGTATCCAAAATTTAAACCAAATTTAAATACCAAAATTTTAAAAAATTATCCAAAAATATCAGCCATTATTTCGCAAATCTATTTTTTTAGCTCATATTAACATAAATTGAAACTGAATCAAGTTCATCTACCAAAATAGCCAATATCTTAAAAGGGGTCGTTCACTTATTACGCTACGCAAAAAAACGAAATTTTAGAACCCCCCCTAAATTTTTCTTTGTTTAACCTGTTACAAAATCTCAGACCCCCCCCCCCTCCCAAAAAGCGAACGTAATAAATGAACGACCCCAAAGATGCAAATTAAAGTAATATCTAAAAGAAAAAATCAACAATCCAGTGGCTGAAATGTTGTCTGTCGCTTGTAACATTAACGGCAACAAAATAAGTTATTTAATATCTGAGAAAATGAAATCAGAGCAGTATTAATTACCATATTGAAAAGGACATTTGTGTGTGACTGTAAAGTTTTACATTATACGATGATCTGTGACAAATTGTTATTATATGCATATCTCGTTACCTCCAAGATGTTGAATAATTGATAGATTTCCTATTTCATTGTTTTTCATCTATCTATCCACGGTAGCCATCAGAACTCTAGCATAATAAATAAATTTGTTTTAAATCTGATGTCTATTGACCTTCCTACTATGCGTTGTTAAACTTTTTTTGACGCTTCTCACTTCTTCTTCTTCTTCTTATTTTATTACTTCTGTGATGATCACTACGTGTATTTTTTGTTGTATTTTATGCATTAGTTATACGAGGTGAAGAATATTTGTGTCTAGTTATGAATGTTTTACTTGCATTAACCTTTCATAAAATTCTTCCTCGAAAAGGTGATAATGACTGACAGGTTTTGAAGAAATAATGCTGCAAAAAACAAGATCTTTCACAATAAAATTCATAATTTAAAGCGTTTCAACTTGCAAATACCATACATGCTCATTAATGGGGATTGAGATGTGAAAACTTAATTTATTAATTTTAATGTGAATCGCACTAGTGTGCAGCTTAACGTCGTGTTTGATGAAGAAATCGTCGATTCATAACCACTGTGAAGTTGCAATTTTTTTTAATATTAAAATTTTTAACGACTTAGTTTTTAAAAAGTTTGCATCTTTCTGTATTCTTTGCATCAATTTTATGTCCTTTGTTTCAATTAACAGAACAAGAAAATGAAGATTAAAAATTATAATTGCAAAAATCACAATAAGCAGCTATAAAATTTTAATAAACTCCTTTAAACATCAATTAAATAAAGAATATTATTGCAATTCATAAAAGAACGTGAGAATAACAAATGTTTTTCCATAAATGTAATGTTAGACAAGTCATCTCTTGTTCCTAGATGGCATTTTTACAATAAATTATGTGAATGGCAGTTAATAACGCATAATAATGATCAAGTTTCGTTACCTCGAAATAATTACTTTTGCATTTTTTTATTGACATTTTATTGAAAATCCATATGATCTTTAATATTATTATATATGTTCCAACTTACAAAAGATCTCATTGTCGTTTTAGTTTACACATGCCCTGAGAAAAATGGAAGGTTTACTGTTGGCAACAGTTGCGATAGATATCTAGAATGTGTTGTAAGTTGAGACTTCTTTTCCTACAAGCTAATTGCTACTAAAGTCATGATTTTATGATTTCCAGGATGGAGTTGGGGAGGAGAAGCAATGTCCTGATGGATTGAGATTTAATGATAAAGCAAGTTTATTCACATATCCATGTCAATATCCAATTGTAAGTTTGCACGATCAATAAGAAAAGTATTTTATAATGAAATTAATACTTTCTAAATTATTATAGGACGTCGATTGCGGTGCACGATCATTACTTCAAGTGAGTTATATAAGCGACCTTTTAACTCTTGATTCCAATAATTTTTTGATTACTATTCTTTGTAGCCTGCCAATCCCTCCGAAGACTGTCCACATCAATTCGGATACTTCAGAATGGGACGAGACTCTGCCGAATGTAATCAATTCTTAAACTGTGTTGATGGACGTGGATATATCTTCGAGTGCCCAGAAGGCTTGGCATTCAACCCAGAAACATATCATTGCGATTGGCCTGATGTAGTTGATGACTGTGATGCCGCTAGTTATCTTGGATTCTCATGCCCCGCCGATCCAAAAGTTGAGGGTCTTGGATTCCAAGAATACCGATTCTATCAAAAACCAAATGACTGTCAGAGATACTTCTTATGCGTTAATGGAAATCCACGACTTTACAACTGCGGTGAAGGAAATTATTTCGATAGTAACTTGAGAACGTGTACGAATGAGACAACAACTTGCGTATAATAAGTTATGCATTTATATATTTTTCATGCGAGGATCGTCTTAAAACACGACTTAATTATTGCTCAATCAACATGAGAAACGATTGTGTTTTATTTTAAAATTATCCTGTATTAAAAATATATTCATAAAACAGCACTAAAAACTGTAAATACTTCTATAATTTACGGAAAATATAAAAACATTCCATACTTTTCGAAGTAACGGCTTTTTTAATTCTTTAGTTCATTTTCAGTTCAATTTCAGCTTGTTTTGGACGTCAGTACATTTTTACAGGATAAAGTTTATGCAAAATTCTAGGTGATTAGCAAGGAACTACTTGAGGGTATCAGAAAAAAATTGTAAATTGTTCAGAATTGTAATTAACAACTAATAATTTCTTACACATAACGAGTAGCTCGTTGGATAGATTGGAAAGCTTAGTCATTGTTAATTTGCAAAATATGGTCAGATACCTACAGGGGCATATCCAGAAATTTTGTTTTGAAATTTTTTTGTATGGACGAGAAATTTTTGGGATTTTTTTCTTAAAAAACTCTAGTAAATTGAAAATATTTTCCCAAAAAGGGAGGGGTTTTGACCCCCAAAACCCCTCCCTGAATACGCCCCTGGATACCTAGATTGCTCTATAATTTTAGTAGATCTCCAACTCTGATTCAATTCGAGTTCAAAACAAATGGTTTTTAACAAATTTAATTAAATGTCATAAATATACGATTGTAAAATTAAGTTAAGATTATTTTAGTCATTTTTGAACAACAGATTTTGATAATCAGATCAAAAATTTCTAAAATCACGATAAAACTGAGAACCATTGAAATAAATAAAAATCGGTGTCTAGAGCAATTAATTAACTTAACAAGATATGGTAATTGCTTGTATTATGCTGAGTAAATTTCGACAGCAACAAAGGTAAAAGATCAGCTAGACATCGACTGACAGAGAATGATTTAAAAAACTTTCATTTCATAGTATGATTTCGAGGCTATCGAAGGATTTGCCGATGGAAATTCTACAAAGTCCCAAAGTTTAATTTATTTACAATAAAGGCATCATTAGACCTAAAACAACGACTGTATATTCTTTAATTTGTTATTTTTAGTTTGGTTAAATAACTGTCATTAGAAATTTGAATTTTCGTTTTTTGTGTCTTCGCTTGCAGATTTTCCCCTTTTCCCCCTTACTTTGTATTAAATTCTATATTTTGGGCATTTTTCAATTAAAATCACTATATTTCAGTCTATTTTCAATTTAATTTAATCTGTCTTCACCTTTTTAACTTCTTTTATTGACTGTTACATTGATTATTTTCACAGAAACAAATGAAATTGCACAACCAAATTAACGGTCAAACTAAATTCAAATTTTAAGGGGAACGTCTGTAAAAATCATTAAAAATTATCATTTTCCTACATTTTACTCCACACATATAATAAATGTAATTTTATAGTGTATTTCTCGATTTAGTTGCATTTTAATACTCGTGCGGTGAGCTTTGCTTCTACTGCTTTGTGCTTAATTCCATCAAAATAATATCAAAACCGAACGAAAAGGTATGAAAAAGTGATGAAAGAAAAATCCTTTAAGGACGAAAAACCGGCTTATGTAAAAATGTGTGAAAATCATCAGCTATAAACAGACTATTGCCATAAATCATCTGTTGATTAATAGAACACTTTTCTTAAACTAGGGTAAACGATCTATTTTTTCGAATGATCTATTTTTTCGAATGGTGTTGCAAAAACAAAAAAGTAATAATCATTCATTGATAGTTGCCAGTATCAAAAAAGGAAAGATGCAGAATCATAAATATCACTCTGCTCTACCTTTTTGAAGTGACTTTGTCTAATTTCATTGGCGGAAGGAACCACAAACTGAAAAATTCTTTTCTTCATACAAAATTTGAAAAAATTTTGAACTGAAAAAAATCATATTTCCGAAATAGATAAATTTCTTGAGTAAGACTTATTTTGTGGCGTCTTGTCCCTTCTTTTAATAGAAATTTGTTTGAAGTGATTTTGTTCATCCATTAAGGAAAAATTGTCATTTTACCAAACCCCAAATTTAAATCTATTTTTTCGAATGATTTTTTTTGAAAATTTAATTTTTCGAATGGTTTTTGATCAGAATCATCATTGAAATTTTCGAATGAAATTTGGATTTTTGTTTGTCAACAAAACAAATTAAATAATTTTTTTGAAGAGAAATGCACGGAATTTCATATGAAGAACGGCATTAAGAATTTAATTTTAAAGAAAAAATGTCTCCTTGCTCTACATGCTTAGACCAAATAAGAATATTTTTATCTCAAAGGAAGGATTCAAGGAACAAGCGATACTTCCTGTATCCTCTAAATGAGTTTTTGATGATTTTGTTTTTTAGGATTTTGTAAGAAAGCGGCTTCAAGTTCTATATTGCATCGTGCCTTAAAAATCCTCATTTAAAGCAGTTCTGCCTGCAAAATTTGCATTAGAAGTACCTAATTTTTGTTTGATGATTTGTAGTCAATTTTTAAATAACTTTATAGATTCCTGAAAACATCAAAATTGAATTTATAATTGGAGCTGCATTGGAGCATGTATTACATACATGATATACCTTATCCGTACGACATTTGGACCAAAATTAATGAGAAAAATCATGTGAAGTTTTAACGCTTGAAAGTGCCTCATTTGGTTATTTTTCAGATGACAAATTTAAGGAAGTTTCATTTAGTCCATGCATAACATAAAATTTGGTGATACAACAAGCAAAATGTTTAATTTCCATCCAAAAAAATTATTGTTTACATATTTTTTCATGAAAAATTTGCATGGATTGCTGATCAAAAACCGTTCGAAAAAATTAATTTTTCCATTCGAAAAAATAGATTTTCATTCGAATTAATAGATTTCAACTTTGAAGAGAGTTTTGAGGAACTTCCAATGAGAAAATAATTAAATAAATGATTGAAAATAAAACTTTTTACGTTCCTTAATAAGCGTGTCTCTTCTTGGAGTTTTCAAATTTTGTGGTTAAAGAGTTATCATTAAAAACATTTTTCATGTGCAAAATTTTGCAAAATCATTCGAAAAAATAGATCGTTTACCCTATTATTTATTTACATTTGCGTGATCCAAATACGGCAGCTTGTTCTTGTGAATTTTTTAATGCTTTTTAAAGTCGAGAATTTTCAATTAAATGATAATTCCGGTTCCTTTATATCCTGTAAATTATTTACTTTTGAAAATGTATAAAATCGATAGAAATTAGAATTGTATAATAAGTAGGCAGGTCTTACATACAGATATTTCAAATGTGGTAATCAATCGATTGAAGATATTTCACTAAAGCTTTCTGGAGCCGATTTCTAGGGCTATGGGGTTACTATGATACCCCACCTACCATTCCATAGGGATACCCCTATGGCTACACTATCCTACCCTATGGTACCCCTACCCTAGGATACCCCACCTACTCTAGTGATACCATTACCTACCCCAGGGGTAGTCCTAGGAACCGACCCCTGGTTTTTTAAGTCTTGAAATTAGATAAAATTTGAAAACAATTTAATATTAATATTATAATTAAGGATTTAATCCGATGATCCAGACGTAATAATTGTTGCATAACATTCATTTGCTACGTATTAAATAATCCAATAATCCGGACTATCCACTTCAGTAAATAAATTGAAGCTCAAAAAGAAGATATTATGCCTTTCTATAGTGCAACAGCTGTTAATTGTAATAAATTGAGTTTTATTGGATAATACAATCAAACAAAAAGTCAAGTGTAAAAGTCGTATGATAGACATATTAAGTCATTGTGAGGGCAGTCACACTCTATGATAAGAATTCAGTCGAAACAATTAATCACTGATAAGAATTGCCGAAATCACAAACTCAAAACATGCAAGAAGAAGTTCCATTGAACTTTACCCTACTAAGCGGCACGTTTTTTCCAATGATAAGCTTTTGTTTTATCAGAAAGTCTCTACCTGTTGAAGAACATTAATGCTAGGAATTAAAACTTATTAACTCTTTCAAAACAAAGTTGATTCTGAATTTCCCAAGCTTGTCGCTTACTGATGACATTCTATCTCAATAATATTAAATTTAATCAATTGGTGAATTGTTCAGGAAATATTTTCTCGTACAGACAAAACAAATTATATTAATGATCGTTTGTCATACGATGTATTGATATCAGCATTTTATTACCACGCACGACCATTGAATGGAAAAATGACGGAATCAAATCGTACACACGTTTTTCGCGGCTATGCTTTGCGTTTTATTTTGAGGTTTATTGCATGAGATACTATGTCTGAAAGATTATTTTTAATTAAATATATTCCGTGCAAGGTTTATTGCAATGATTATTATAATGAAACAAAGTATTCTAAACAAAGTATTCTAAACTTTAATCTTCAACAAACTGCATCCAAATCATTTTTAAGAAACTTTCAACATTTCAACTTCCTATTGCTTCTAATCATTCGATTATTTACATGCAAAATGCTGATTTTATTGTTCTACGTTCAATAATTGCAGTCTAACTGTAACTCTAATGATCTTGATCAATTTGCTACTATTCAAATGTCATTAACTCTTTATTATTATTGTGTTCTCTTATCTAGATGGCGTGCTCGTTGAGTGAACTAATTGGACTTGCGATTGTGGCTCTTCTACTATTCTCCATGTCTAATCGTGTGCAGTATTATTCAAAAATGTTTATCTTCATAATATCGGCACTTGTTGCTGCAGTTTTTCCGATTCCAATCATGCTTCCGCGGCCGAAAGATTGGAGAAATGCACTTATACCTGCTTGGTGTATTGTTAAAGTTGGTGAATTTATAGGATTAACATTCGAAATTCAGGGAATTGAAAACATTAATCGTGAGGAAGGAAGTGTTGTGCTTATTAATCATCAAAGTGCCGTTGATCTTATTGGTGAGTATTTATTAGATTTATGAATTGAATGCTACTGAAAAATATAACAGTTTTTGGGAATTCAAATTTGAAAACCGTACAAATGTTTGAAAACCACATAAATTTTTTCAAAAAAATTTCTACCGTTATTTTTCAAATACTTTTTAGACTTTATTTTTTAAACGAAAATTCTCTTTTAATTTTATTCTAAGGCAAGCTTTGGTTACTCTGAAATAAGTTAATTATTTCACACATTTGACGTGAAATTTTTAAATTAGCATGCAAATCTAACATCTTATTGGAAAATTAGCGTGAAAATTATTGCGATAAGTCATTTTTCCTTTTAATTCTGATTATTCATCGTGACAACGCTCTAACATTCATAGTATAAAAGCTTTCATGTTAAATACCTCTTAATGACTGTCCTTGACTTTGTCAAAGGTGAAATCCCTAAACATGTTTTGATAAATTTAGAACGAAAAGTGAAAATTATGAGAAGAAGAAATCTTGTATTTCCGTTGAAGGAAGTAGATTCATTAACAGTATATTATGAACCATAAATAGCGTTTAACAATGTATTTTGGGAATCTATTTAAAGCCTTAAGACGACACGTTATGATTGATTGAATTCTGGCTAATGTAATCGTGTAGATTAATGATGTGATATTGTCAACCAGCATAAATACTTGACATGACTAAATAATTCATAAAAGGAATTGATTCTAATGAAAGAATGCATTAATTTTTCAGTATTAGGAAAATTATGGTCAAAAATTGGGCGGCCCACACAGGTTGCAAAGAAAGAATTATTCTACTTAATACCATTCAGTCTTGCATGCTATTTATGGGGCACAATATTTATAAATCGTCAAAATCATAAATCGGCATTGGACACCATCAACAAGCAATCGAAGGCAGTCAGTGAGAAAAAGGTAAAGGCTTCTAGTAAATAAATTTCAGCATCATAAATATTAAAATTATTATTTTTATTCCACACAGTCAAATATCCTATTTTTCCCAGAAGGCACACGCAATCAATCAGGTACAAATTCTGAACCTTTTTTGCCTCACTTTGGCTTATTTAAATTTTTTTTGTGCATTTTCAATTCATTTATTTTATTACATCCACAGAGACACTGTTGCCGTTCAAAAAGGGACCATTTCATGTTGCTATCCAATCGCAATGTGTAGTACAGCCAATTGTTGTGTCACGATACACACATTTAGACTCTAAACGTAAAATCTTCGGACGTGGTAAAGCCATAATTAAGATATTGCCAGCAGTTAAGACTGAAGGTTTGAACAAGTCAAATATTGACTCACTTCTGACAAATGTCCAAAATATCATGCAGGAAAACTTTGAGAAGTTGAATGATGAAGTTGCTGCATCTTCAAACATGAAGTACTATTAAGGATGCCAAAGACATGATGAAAACTTTTTTACAAGAGAGAACTTTGAGTTAAGCAGAAAATCAATTTAATTAATTTATTTTTCTTAGTGTTATGTTCTATCCATTCAGAAACTTCTGAATAGACACAAAAATTAGTTTATTTGACAATATGAAAGGTGATTGGAGATATAAGTGATATAGTCTGCTGATATTGAGAATTATTGTGGGCTAGTGTAGATTAAGAGTTCACGAAGAGACTAAACACAATGAAATATACTTAAAAAAAATTGAAAAAAATAACGGCCGAAAGAAATTTAAAAAAACATTTGTAAGGTTTTTTCAAAAAACATTTGTAAGGTTTTTCGAAAACATTTGTAAGGTTTTTTTTAAAAAAAAAACATTTGTAAAGTTTTTTCAAAAAAAAAGCATTTGTAAGGTTTTTTCAAAAAACATTTGTAAGGTTTTTCAAAAAACATTTGTGAGGTTTTTCAAAAAAAAAACATTTGTAAGATTTTTCAACAAAAAAACATTTGTAAGGTTTTTCAAAAAAAAACATTTTGAAAAATCGAAAACCATACAAATCCCAAAGAAAAAAACAATTGTATGGTTCTAGACAGGGTTTTATATAAAATCAATCTTCTTCATACCTAATATATTGTCCAGTCATCTTCATATCCACAAGCTATCCTCTTCTTCAAGAACAGAGAATTTAACAATAGATATAAACAATTGACCAATAAGAAACTAACAGATAAACCCATCAGTCCTACGCCATAGAGGACATTAACTGTGAATTTATGTCCAAATATATAATATCAAAGAACAGTCATTCCTTTTGACTATTATTTATTAAGGTAAAAAAAACAATCGATAATCAGATTAATGATTAGTTTTAGAAAATGTTTCATAATAAAATATTTAAATGTAATAAGAAATTTTTGTGATTAAAATGATTCAAAGAAAGAAAATTTAATTAATATGAGAGAAAAAATAATAATATTTTCAACGAGTAGATGTTAAGATAATGATATTTATAAATTTTGTTTCCAAAATGAGGAAATGATGGCTAAAAAGTCGAAGAATGTGATTGAAAACTTTACAAATTCATAAATGGAAATTTAAGGTTTTTATTATAAAAGTGTTTAATTTTTGGCTTAACAGTTCATACCTCAAATCAATCACATTCTAGAGACTTGTCCATTAAATTCCTCATTTTGTGAAAATTTTAAATTATTTTAATTAAAAAATTTGTAATATGAAAAAATGTGGAATTTATTGAACTGTAAGAAATCAATAGAATTACAATATTTACGAACTGAAGAAGACAGTAACAATTACCAAAAAACTTAAGGAATAAATTTAAATTTACGTCATATGAAGTCGATTGTGTTTTGAAAAATTTAAATTAAATTATATTTCAGATATTTTTTGTCGCTGGTCTTGCGTGATAACGAATTGCGTGTTCCTGAATCTCAATTTTGATATACTTATTTTCTATAGTTAAATTAATAAGCATAAAATTATTTACAACTCTTTAAAATTGAAGCTTTAGGATTTTCCAATTCAAAACCCTTCAACAGTTTCAAATTTTTCAAAACCTTTCAACAGTTCCGAGTTTTTTAAAAAAAACCATTCAACAGCTTCAAGTTTTCTTCAAAACCATCCAACAGTTTCGAGTTTTTCAAAAACCATTCAACAGTTTTGAATTATTCAAAACCATTCAACAGTTTATTTGAGCATTTAAAAATAATTTATCCGTTATTCTTTCAATTTTAGCAGTATTTTCATTTTGAATACTATCTCATTCAAAATAGAACAATTCCACATTCTTAATAATTTATAAATCCCTTACAAATACCGTCTCATACATAACATCAAAAAACGCTTAAATCGCGTGGATTATAAATAATAAAGAAGTCTGATAAGTGAGTCGTGCTATTCCATACTGAACTTGTTACTTTCTCATGTGATTCAGAAATTTTATGTCACATTTGAAGCGTGTACAACTTCCATTACCTAGGCCAATAATTGATGCCTGCAAGTTGTCTAGATTGGCTGTGATTGGTTGATTCGTTATCTTATTTGAAACCCAGCTTAATCCGATTCCTAATATTGGAATTAAATATTTTTGAAGGTCGACAGTTTTTCTTGAAAATTTATTATTTTCACAAATAAACTTTTTTAAGCACTGCCCATTATCATGTCTGGCAACTAGGAAAGCTTCAAAAGATCGAAGTGCACGTCTTGAAATTTCATTGACTTGCTGAATATTTGGATCAAAATGATCAACAGATCTCTTAACACGAACTTCAAGTTCAGCTGCCTCAGCTTCTCCACCATCTCCAGTCACTTCCATTGGCAACATCATTTCACTATTTTTAGCCATAGATATGCACATTATGACTTGAACGATGAACATCCCGAATGAGAGAAATGCTAATGTTGTTAATGCTATTTCGAAGATGTCTTTAAGATTCACTGGCTTCATTTCATGACCTCCGCTGTATATTGGTGCTGGATAGTAATTTCCATGTGAAAAAGTCTCTTGTTGAGGTGCTGATGGTGGTGGTGAATATTGATATCCTGAAAATATGGTAATTAAGTACGTTTAAAAAGATCAATTTAAGGATTTTTGAGAAGTGGACAAAAACAATGCAAGTGGGATTAATCTTTGGATATAAATAAATCTAAGGATTAAAAGTTTGTTCTAAAAATGTAAATATTAAGATTATTTTAAAATTTTGTGTTTTTCTGCGAAAGAATCAATCACAAACCAGTGGAAAGTCATCAGTAAAGTTAGCTAAACAGCAAAACTCAATATTTCATTCAAAATTTGAAAACTTTACAAATATTTAAAAATAACTTTACTTTGGATTGAAAACTAGCAAAACTCATCAATTTTAAACGACGATACTGCATTAAATAAAGTTATTAACTATGTTACAACCACAAACCGTTCTAAACAGTGCATGTGATTCTCGACAGGTGCAACCTAGTATTTTTTTCTAGAGCCTACTAAATAATTTAACAATTTCAACAAACCCTTCGATAAACCTGATATAACTTCAAAGTCTTTGGGAGGAGGATAATTAAGTGGGAAGGAAGGAGGTATTCGTAAAGTTCCAAAACTTCCAAGCCCTTCTACCAAGAGAAAATGAAATAATTTTCAATAAAATTTCTTATGGAAAAGAAAGAGAAAAAAATGTAGCAACAGAAGTAAAAACCTTACCAGTCTTTTCGTTTGCATTTATCGCATTCAGAGCATTAATATTCTGCTAAAAATTGAAATTTCTTTACTCATCTTCATGCACGATAATCTAGTTAACGACATTAACTTACATTTGGGACAATGCCACTATTAACAAGAGGTCGTTGCACCATAAATCCATTTACTTCACCTTCCTCATAGTCATCATCATTCATGTCATCAATATATTGCTCGTTTCGAATGTTCAAGTGCCTATCCACAGGACTTTGGCTGTTTTCATTGAAATTTCGACTTATTCCCATCGTTCGATATATGTCATTTAATGTGGTCGTCCTGCGTTGTAAATAATGAATGAATTAAGTGCTTATGGATAATTTATGAATGCCAAAGACGATTAGTTGGAATATTAAGTTAAAGTACTTACTTAGCTAGCCAATTCTTATACTGATACGATCCCTCATCAAACAACATCCGTTCCCTAACAACTCCATCATCCAACAGCAATGAATTATTCTTCTCAAGCTCATCCGGACTGTCCATGACTCCCATTCGTCTCTTAAACGTTTGTTTTGGCTGAATATTCTCAAGTATCTTCTCAGCAACAAATTTACTGCACAGAAACTCATTTATCATTTTCCGATGATAAACCATTGAGTGTAAAGCTGTCGGAAAGCTTCCATCGTCCTTGATCTTCCCTTTTGTTATGCATTGAAATTCATCGTCCAGTTTTTGTGATGATAAATTCTTCCACTCATTGTGGTCTCGCTCTTCTATCAGCATTAATGATGCTGGCATTAAATTTTCGTTTAGAATGTCGTTAATATCTAAAGTGAAATCTTGCATCATTGATAGGCTTTTGCCTGTAAGAAACAGCACTAATAAAATTATCGTCCACATTTTTTGCTTTATTTCTGTATTCTTTCGTATCACAATGAAGACTGTCACAAGTTGCTGCTGAAAAATTGAATGAAATGTTGTGAAGTTGTCGAAGAAGAAAATTTAACACAAATTTTCCACTTCGTTTGGCTTTTCTAACTCAGCTTCTGTTTAATGCAGTCTCATTTTCGGCTAGATTGTGTTCAGATATGTAAGCACATTGTTTAATTTATTATATCTTAATAAAATTTAACGGTTTTTAAAATTTTAAATTTTTCGTCAATTTTTAGTTTAATAAAATTTAACAATTTTTTGAAAATTTAAATTTTTTGTCAATTTTTTTGCTTGAATTTTTTATGATGAGTGACCCCAAAATAAATACAAAGTGTCAAAAATTCGTCATCAAACGACTACCACGTGGACAATTTACTGAAGAAACGTATGGGGTCGTTCACTTATTACGTAACGCTTTTAGCGGGGAGGGGGGGGGTCTGAAATTTTGTGACAGTTCAAACAAAGGAAATTTTCTTTCATGGAAAATTTGTGACAAAGGGGGGAGGGGGGTTCTAAAAAGTCGGTTTTTTGCGTTACGTAATAAGTGAACAAAATGATGGGGGGGTCTAAAAATTTTGGTTTTGTGTCTCCACACCCTAATAATCCCAAATGCTGGACGCAAGAAGTGAACGATCCTCCCCCCCCCCCCCATTTGGAAAGAAATTGTCATGAAATTTTTTAAATCTTGTTTGATCCCCCTTAAAACGCGAACGTAATTAGCAAAAGACCCCTTAATTAAAAGCTTGTTTTCTGCATCATTTTACTACGGGAATTTCAAAGCAACAAGTTGTTCCTCTCGATGTTAACAGAAACTGGTAAAAACATTTAATTCTCTTAGTTGACTTTTGAGATTTGAACAGTCTAGAACGAAAATTTTTTATTGCTGTTAAAAATGAAATTATTTGCAGTTAATCTTGTTGTTTGTTGCTTAAGTGTTGTTATGAGTGGTAAGTTAAGTTTTTGGGTTATTAAAGTAGACAAATTTTCGAGAGGCACACAAATCTCATTTTTTTACTGTCAAATTGACATGAAGAAAGACGTCACGTTGCGTCAGAACACCCTCACGCCTTTTTGATGTCATGCCGTCAACACGACTACGTAGTGGTGCACTAGTGGCTATCTTGTGCCTCTCAGAACCATTGATGTTGAATTACAATAGTAAGGGGCAGGGGGTATCAAGGGGGGGGGGGTTGATTGGGGTTCACCCCAATCCCACTTTTGGGAATTTTTTCAATTTGCTAGAATTTTTTAAAAATAAAATCCCAAACCCCCCTTCCGTCTATGCAAAAAAAAAATCACCCCTCCCCTCCTAAAAAATGTCTGAATACGCCTCTGGTAATAGGGGCAATATTTTCATAGAACCCCCCTCTAAATTTACCCATATATACAAGAAAAAATTCAATCCCCTCTAAAAAAATTCCTGGATATGCCCCTGGTAATGGGGGGGGGGCAATATTTTTGATAGAAGAGGGGAGAGGGTGTTGGTTTGGGGGTACCCGAAAATCCTTATAAATTGCAGTAAATTGAAAGAAATTCGTCGAAATAAGGAACAAGAATAAACCTTGTTAAAAGTCATGCTTAGGCTCACTAAATAATTTTTTAATTTCATGTCATCAACTCCTCTATTTCCAGCAAACATTCCACAAAACAACATAATTGATCACGATGACATAGAACTTGAAGGATTTTTATCGGACGAGATAAAAATAAATTTTATACCGCAATCCACAACAGAGAGAATCAAAATAGTCATGCCAATTATTCCAGAAGAAGATCCACAATATGATTATCAATTGCAAGAAAGTGAAGACGGCGGAATGAAAAGATTCTGTGCTCATAAAATTAAACGCATTTTTGTACTTTGCTGATCGCTGCAGCTAAACATTGTGACTTTAACTATTAGTTCCTTTAAGATAATGTGACGCATTTACAACTTGTTTTGTTTACTAGCTTAAGATTATAATAAAAAATAAAATATTTAGTGACTAATTTAGTGACAATTATTTTGGTTTAAGTGCCTACCTGCTGTCTGACTTAAAACTCGGATCAAAACAAAAACAGAAAATCGTAAGCGTGGAAAAAACTTGAAATTCTCGATATTAGTGTTGTGGTTTGTTTTCGTACAAATTTGTATTTTTAAAGAAGTCGATAAACTTATGACACGTGGGAAGAATTGTAATACAAAAATGAAAATAACAGGCAGAGCACCATAGGACCTTCATTAATGCCTTCATACAGATTTTTTTCCTAATATACTTTTTATTTTCCTCATTTTCTTCAGTTCTTTCAAATACAAAACTTTAAGTCTTAACTTCACCCTGTGCTTCTTTAGCCAGTAAATGTGGATAGAGTACCGCAACTTGTCCTGCGGGAGTTGCCAATCTGCCACTAAAATCTATTCTCTTTGTAGCAATTGTTTGTTCCTTAGCCATCATTATGTCATACAATGATAATGTAGCACGACTTTTCAAGCCTTTATGTCTCTCAAGTGGCGTTGGCGATAGCGGAGAATCAACTGATGACCTTAAGACACTCATTGATGATGATGATTCATTGACATCGAGCATTTTTCTTAATCCACCAAGACCTGAATCAACGTCCATTTTCTCACTTGTTTCAGGTGTTTGAGCACTGCGGACTTTTCGGATGCATTGGAGGATTGCTTTATGGCCAGCTGACTTTCCATTCAATCCTACAATTACTTCCAACTCATTCCACATGAGTCTATACTGATCATCCTTCTTATTTCCTTTTATTCTTTGATTATTAAGGACTAATTCGTGACGCGATTCAACACCAACAAGCTGATAAAGGCACTGCTGGCAAGCAAGCACTTCCTCTTCAGTTAAGTCTTCTTTTGCTGTGAGGATGAGAATTGGCTCTAGATATTGTCTAATGTTGAATACGACTGTCGAATTGAATGTTAATGGCCAATATTTTGTAATTTTTGCTACTTTTGCTCTCACTTTCCCCAAATTTTCGTCTGGATATTTCATTTTTAGTGGAACTAGACGTTGCTGAAGGGTTGTTTGAACGAAGTCAGGAATTCTGGAATGAAATTAGTTAGCTATAATTTTCAACAAGAAGCTTGATTGACATACCTATAATTAACAATTTTGCCTCCAACGCCTTCAGAAATAGACGGAGCATCCTCAAGGACAGTACGGGATGTATTTAATGAATGGATGAATATTTCACCTCCATGAGCAGACAGTAAATGACTTGTAATTTTCCCACCAGATTTTCTAGGCATTTCCAATAAAACGGACCGTCCGCTGAGCAGAAAATTGATTAAGCATGAACTTGGACGAGATGTAACATCAACAGGAGTAATTCGATTCTGTACGACACAATGCTGCATTTCTGAAGCTCCAGATCTGGGCGTACACCATTTTAAAGTAACTGTTTCGTACTCAAATCCTTCTTTTATGCTACGTGGAAGTTCTGAGCCAAGAAAGACACTATGTGTTCTAGATTCGTGAAATATTTCGACATCATAATTTGCACTGGAACTAGAATTTTGTTCCTCTTTCATTGGAATATTTGTGACTGTTGTCGATGCCAAATTATAGTGCTTTAGAATCAAGCTCATCAATAATTTTGGAAGTTTTCCTGCAGCGAATGAATGAATTTCTGATCTTAAATTTGTACTAATTTCCATACATCCACGGCTAGTCACAAAAGTCTCAATATTTGATGGATATAAATTGATAATGACAAGATGACAAAAGTCAATGTTTAGGAGATGTTCACTCTTAGCTGAAATTGCATTCTGTTGGACTAGAACTTGATGGAAAATTTTCTCCAAACTGTTCATGCTTGTATTGTCTCTAGCACTTGTACAAACTATTACTCGTCCACGATTTGAGACCCTTTTTGTCTCATGCTTCTGAATGTATTCTTTTTGAAATTCAGTTGACTCGGCCAATGCTTCAATTGCAGCTCTTAAGCCATGAATAACTGTATAATCTGATGTCTGCTGCATATTTCTTGGTGCTCCAACCATTATCATTGCATTACTGGATAAATGAAATACTAGTTAATAAAAACATTATGAAAATTTACTGGATCTCACCTGATGTGATTCATATTTTGTGTATGTGGATCCCATGTATTTACTATGTGTGCTGCCTTGTCAGAAATGATGAATCTAATGAGTTTATTGTTTGGAAAGAGATCCCAGACAATTCGACAGTATTCTATTGAACTTTCAATGGCATTTGTCCACAAACTCTTCTTTACAGGCACTCGAGAGCCTCCTCTGAGATCCAGATAGAATGGCTCTTCGCTGCTTATTCCAAAATATGGTGTGTGATCAAGCACAAAGACTGTTTTGCAATTCTCGTCCATTTTTGATGTATTTCTACTGGAATTAATAAAAGTATTATGTTAGAATATTTTTGTTTACTATTCTTATGTGCTGTTCCAGTGATTCTCAAACTTTTTAAATCCAAAGAGAATTAAATTAAATAACCGGTTAAAAAAGCATGTAAATCACTATTAGCTTGATGTCTTTAGTAAGATGTAGTAAATACAAGTTTTATAGATGTGTAAATAATAAAATTAGCTTTGTACTTTTCCTATATCTACTATAATTAATAAATTTTTCAGACAATAACAAACTCTTACAGTGTAACCTGTTGAAATTTTCTGTTGATTTTATAGAGGTCGTGTCTATTGCGTGCAACTTTTCAGATGACTTTTGGAAACATTAATTTTCTTCACTTTTCAACGGCAAACAACTCACAATGATTATTTCAATGAATAATACGATTATCAGTCTTTAAGCTTGTATAAATCATGAGGCTTAACATTTAGTGTAACTAGAGATAATTGAGTAACCAGAAAAATGTCAATAAAAACTGCTAACGGTCAAAAAATTCAAAAACAAGTTGAGGTAAAATTAGAAAGCGCTTTCCATGAAATTTACTTTTATTGTGAATTGTGAGAAGTGCTGAAAAAATATTTTATTTTCTTTATTATTTATATTAAAGATTTGGCTACTTTAAGCAAGTGAAAATGTCTACAACACGCGCATATGCAGAGCCTCGTTGGTTCTATTGTCACCAGTGCACAAATCGATGGCTAAAATCGCATAACTCAGTATGTATCTAAAATAATTCAATAAAAAATTTAATCTTTACGCAAATCTATGAAATATTTTCAGATATTTGAATGTCCACGATGTCACCAGGGTTTTATTGAGGAAGTAACTGATGAGTTTAATCCAAATATCCCATTCTTTCCGTCGCCGCCGTCACCTTTACGATATATTCTGTATGATGCCTTCAATGAGTCAAATGACGAGGATCTAAGAAGTAGAAATAGATCTCGCCGTAATCGAACAGAACGTACAGAGCAGCAGCAAGCAAATAGTCGTCAGCCATCGACATCACGTAGTCGATCACCGCACATTTCAAACATAGTACTTGGTGGAAATCGAGAGGGGAATCGAAATGATCAGAATTTTAGGATTATATTTAATACAAGGCAAGGAGAAGCAAATCGCTTTCTTTCCGTAGCTATAGATGACATAATGAATTCACTGTTTACATCAGAACGCCAACCAGCAATGACTGATGAGCAATTGAATGAAATTCCGTTGGCAACAATTACGGCTGAACAAGTCGAAGCTCAATTACAGTGCGCAATCTGTTTTGAAGATTTCCAAGTTAATGAAAATGAGGTCCGGAAGTTGCTATGTAATCATTTTTTTCATGAAAAATGCATTTTCCCATGGCTTCGTAACAATGCATCATGTCCTGTCTGTCGTACTAGCTTAGCTAGTGAAAATGATTCTGACGAGGATGTTGGTATGTCTTAATGTCTTTCTCACTGGATCTTATCAATTTAATCTATCCTTTCTTCATTTCAGCCAATTTCGTCCAATTCATTACAAATAGTCGTCGTGCACGAATGAATCAAAATCGTACAGAGAATGAACCAGGACCATCAACTTCCAATCAAGCAAGCAGATCTGCTCCTCAAGCATCAACGTCACCAAACTATAATGGAGGATATCGAACATCTCAATTATCACGAATTCCTCGCCTTGCTCGTCGAGTTGAAAATCCACAAGTTAATCCAATCGCTTCAACGCGTATTCGCTCACGAAATATACAAATTAATCAAAATGAACCTGCTGCTCCACATTTACGACAACAAAATATGACAATCCGTGGCGATGTCAGTAGTCGAATAAATGCACCAATATCAAGTCGTACCCGCAGTCAGTTCAATGCAAATTTATTAGAACCAAACAGTCCGCAAAACTCACGAGAATTACGAAGTGGACAGAGAAATGGATTGTCAAGAATTAGACATCTTCCACCACGTTCCGCATTGACTCATTCAGACAATAACAATGAACAACCTCAACAGTTACAGCCAAGACGACGACGAATTCCTTTTTATTCACCACCTCCACTTACTGTCCGAAACAATCAACGTTCCTTTATGAATTATCAGGAACTTCTTAGGCGCTTCGAAGATGATTCCGATAGTTCATCTAGCAGCAGACATTCTGTAAATCCTTACACAGCTAGTGATCCTGAAGAAGTTCAGCTTAGTCCTGAAGTTAGTGAATCCTTACCTCTCAATAGGAATGAACGAGGAATGACTGAACCTCTACGAGTTGATATTTCGGACGACTCTGACTGAATTGACAGCGCTTAACTTTACATTTACTATTTCATTTACTAAGTTCTTTTCTAATAATGTTGATAGATAAATAAGAAATGAAAGAATGAAGATATCATATTTTTTATATTCCGAAGAAAAAAAAGATACAAAGAGTTACGACATAAGTCATATAGGATATAATTAAATTTTTTGAAGATGATTAAGAAAAGTGCGAGAAATTTGATTTAATTGTTTAAAATATTTCTTAAGATTGTTCATTTGAGATTTACTTTTAAAAAGCAAAGAAATAAAAAAAAAATAAATAAAGAAGGATAAATAAAGAACTCAGGCTTGGTGATTTAGTACACAAATTGTCGGTATTATAGTGAAAGATCCAGCTAGGCATGTAGATGAATAATCATCTTAAAGTCATCAAAAATTTTAACGAAAATAACGGTTTTAGAAAATTTGAATTTGAAAACCTCACAATTTTTTTCCAGAACCAAGCAAATTACATTTCAAAACCATACAAATTCCTTTAAAAAAATTAAATAAAGGAGAAATAAAGAATTCAGGCTTAGTAATTCAGTACACAAATTGTCGGTTTTATAGTAAAAGATTCAGCATGCAGATGAAAAATTGTCTTAGTCATCTAAAATTTCAACGAAAATAACGGTTTTGGAAAATTCGAATTTGAAAACCATACAATTTTTTTTCTAAATTTCAAAACCGTACAAATCCCAAAAATTCATGAATTTATTTATGCCGTTTAGCACGTTCAAAACCATACAAATTCATGAAAGGCATTCAGGCACATAAAGGAAATTTTAGGAAGTGAAATCAAAGCAGAGCATTCTCAAATTTCTCAGAACAAATGCCAATTTAAACCTTCCATATCCACGCAATAGATTATTCACATTAATCCCCAACATCCTGATTAAATTTGCAGCAATAACAGTTCAATATCCGCACATAATCATCGCCATTATTATTTAATAATTTTAATTAATTTTATATTTATTAACATTGACATTGAGATTAATACGCGAGGAAAAGCCAAAATGGAAACAAAATTAGGGTGAAAATTTCATTTCCTGTCATCGTTAATGTGGATTAAAAGTATCGTTATAAATATGACATGGAAACAACAATTTTTTCTGTGACTCCCTTAAATCCTTTTTTCGATTTCATTAAACTAATTGGTTCTTTATTTTTTTGTTGTGATTTACAGATTTATTTTCGCTTCCGCTGTTTGTATCATAGCAATGCGTTAAATCGTAAAATAATTCAATTTAATCATAACTTTATGACTTATGCGATGCATTAAATTTTCAACAAAAAGCAAATCGTCATGAAAATGATTCTCAATCACAGCATATATCATTGAAATGAATACACAAAACAATTCCACATTATAGAGAATAATGTATGTTGTACCATAAATCATAATTATGTTGTGTATTCATCAAATTCATAAATCAATGCATTTATACATTCGAATGTTGTTTTGCTAATTATTTGGAATTGCTTTTTCGAATGTTGTGTCTGCTACTCATCTTCTCTAAGAGCCTATGGAAATATTTATGCGGTATGTTTGTTGAACAAATATGTGGAGAAGCATCAATGATCCTTTGCGATGTTTGTTCTGTTGATTTCTTGTTTTCCGCATGATTGTTTTGCAGACTTAACATCGTTCTGTCTCTTTCTGTTGAATGGGAGCTTTTTATTTGTTCTTCTGTGCCTTAATTTTGAGAAATAAGTTATAGATTTCTAATTCAATGTTTATGGTGTTTTGAAACCTTTCAAATGTTCGAGATTTTTTAGTGCTGTTGTGAGGTTTTGAATTTTGAATTTTTGAAAACCGTTAAATTTGAAAATTTCTAAAATTTCTAAAATTTTATTTTTTAAGCAGTTTGTCAGGTTTCATTGGTCAAAATACATTTTAATCTATAGTTTGGGTAATTCTAAATTTAAAATTCTTCGAAATTCTTTTTACAAATATTAAAATGAATGATAAAAGACGTTATTATTCAAATTTCAAAACCATACAACAGCAATTGTGGTGAACATTTGCAACGTTCTCAAGAAATTCACCTCACATGCGGTCATCTTATTTTTAATCTACACCGTTAACACTGTAACGATTTAGTGTAATTCCAAATAGAGCGGCATATGACATCATAGTGACTAGTCACAATAATAATGAATTATGATAATCCTATTCAATAATCATATCCAATAAATATTAAACGGGTAAATCAGCTCGTTTCTCTCCGCATCACATTAAATAGCTTACTGTTGCGAGATGATGTGTGCTTGGTTGGTTGTTTTACTTTTTTTTTATTTTATTATTTTTTCTCTCCCCTGAAACTCGCGCGCCTTCAACAACCGAAACAAAAAATCAACATTTTCATTCAGTTTGCTCTTGACGGTCCGTGAATTAAGTTGTCCATAGCTAATGACTCTGAAATGTGAATAATTTTTCTTATTGAAATTAATTTACATGAAACAGTGAAATTAGAAGTTTCTCAGTGCATGATATGGATATAATGAATTTTACGGATATTTACGTGAAAAAATAGTTTTTTTAATAAAATTAATTTTGTGCTGAATGGACAGTGAAATTTCCAATTAGTTAAATAAATGTGAATAAAAATTAAACAAAAAAAATTGACGGTTAAGTGACCATTGTGAATGGCAAATAAGTACTTAAGGTGATACACATCAAAGAATCTTGTTGACATAAAAAGTTAGGACAGAAACAGATTTGTCAAGTGCATAAGGCTGCAAGCATAAATAAATTCCTTCTTAATGCCATTTAACTTTCTCACTTGACTCTGGGATTTTCATTGCAATATTTTTTTGCATACACACTTGTCAGTGACGATTTTTCACGCAAAATAAATTAATAAAATTTATTGAATTGCTGACTTTAGTTTTGCGCGTATTTAGGAATGTCTGGTGATGTTTTTTGCGATTTTTAAC
Source organism: Chironomus tentans (assembly GCA_963573255.1). Taxonomy (NCBI): domain Eukaryota; kingdom Metazoa; phylum Arthropoda; class Insecta; order Diptera; family Chironomidae; genus Chironomus; species Chironomus tentans. The sequence goes on from OY754303.1 coordinate 42,143,119, forward strand.
TTTTTTTTATCAAGAGTTAACAAGCAGACTATAATTTTTTTTTTAAAAATCAAATTTGTTTAGTTTTAAATTTAAAGAGTTTTATTTTTGTTATTCGAATTTTTGAAAAAAAAATCAATTTAAAAAAATTCAAATTCAAATTGTGTTAGAAATTAAAAAGTTTATTTAAATTTTTTTTAAATTTTATTGTTTTAAATTTTTAAAATTGTTTTAATTTTTTTTTAATTTTTCAAAAAAATTAAATTCTTTTAAATATTAAATTTTTTAAATTCCTCTAAATTTTTTAATTTTTATAATTTTTAAATTATTTTAAAACTTAATTTTCAAAAGATTTTTATATATTTTTTAAAATTTTACCTTTAAAGAGATTTTAAATTTTTTTAAAAAAATTTACATTCAAATTGTTTTAAATTATCTTTTTAATTTTTTAAATTCTTCTAAAAAATTTAAATTCTGTTTAAATTTTTAAATTTTTAATTTTTTAAAAAAAATTTAAATTATTTTGTTACAAACTAAAAGATTGTTTTAAAATTATTTTTTTAAATTTTAAAATTTTTTAAAACTTTTACTTTTTAAGAGATTTTAAATGTTTAGGAAAGGTGAGAGTTTAGCCCACTCTTGAAGAAATTACCATAAATTTTCAATTTGTCACCTTATCAATATGCAGCTATAGTTCCCAAATAATCATAAAAATCTGCAAAACAAACAAATTTCTCAGACTTTTTTGATTACAAGCTGGCATCTGTTGTGTTTGAAAATAAAGAAATGCTCCAATAAAATCAAATTTAATTTTTTAACCCACCAAAAATTCATAAATTCGTCAATAAAATCATTTTAATATCTTCTAAAATAAGAATCTCAAGTGGCTGCTTCTTCCTATGTATCATTAGATTCTACATAAATCACAAGGGAAACCACCTTATTGGAATATTTATTGAATTAATTTCAATCGGATTATCACGGCATTAACTATCATTCCATGATAAAGAAAACTATAAAATGAAATAAGGAAAAAAAAGATTCATTCAGCTCTTAAATTCATCAGACAATCGATTAAAACGAGATTTTTTTCTCTCTTCTTCACGATTATTCATCATCACTCTCCTTCTATTCTTCTCAGCATCCACTTACTTATAAATATTGATACTCATAATGGTTTAAAGAAGAAATCAAAATCATTAGCTTTTTTTAATAACGTGCTATATTATTTATTTTATTGTGGAATATCAGGAATTAAAAAAATATTGAATTTGATGATGCAAAAAATTAAATTATTTTATGATTTTTGGGAAGTAAAAAAATTTTGATTTGTTCAATGGAATGACAAAAAAAATCGACTACATGCAAATGCATATTAATTAAAAACCATTAATTGGTTTTGAATAGGAATCGAACCCATACTTATTTTAGAAAACTTGTACCATCAAAGCCATTCACTCAATGAATTTATTTTAATTTATACATAATTTTGAATAAAGATCAATTATAAATAACTAGGACTTCTTGTCAGGGGCGTATTCAGGGAGTGGTTTTGGGGGTCAAAACCCCTACCCTTTTTGGGAATTTTTTTCAATTTACTAGTGCTTTTTAAGAAAAAAATCCCAAAAACCCCCCTAAATTTTCCCGTAAATACAAAAAAAATTCAAAACCCCTCCCTCGAAAAATTTCTGGATACGCCCCTGCTTGTTGTTTTAACATTTTTCTGTAAGAAAATTAATTTTTTGATTTCAAAAATTAAAAAGTTTGTGTTGAATTTTGATCTCAAGGGGGGACCTAAGGACCATCATCTGGCTACGCCACTGCTCCAAAAAAATCCTTGGCCTATCCATCATATAATATCAGAATTCGTTGAAATTTTTAAGGATTTTTCAGAATTTTAGGGATTAATCTCGAGTTTGAGAGCCTTGGGTTACAAAAAAAAGAATCGTCTTTTTCAAAAAATCAAAATAAAGGTAGCCATGGAAGAGGTCGTTCACTAATGATGTCCAACATTTAAAGGGGAGGATGGGTTGGAGGTTTGTGACACCAAAGTGACAAGATGAATAGCTTAAAAAGTCTCAATAGTAGTAAATGACCCAAAATATAAAATATCTTCAAAATTAGGCAACGGTTTCAAATCTTGGCAAATGCCACCTTTTTGCTTAATTTATTTTTTTAATTGTATGTAAAACCTGGATGTAAGCTATAATTTTCACTGGATTCTGAGCTAAAAAAAGCTCTTTCGTTCATAAGACTCCATCATTATAGACATGAAGTGGGGTAGTCAGAAGTTTCAGGATTTTCTGGATTTAAGAATTTTCTGGTAAGGTGGAATATCAAATCCCACAATCCCTCCCCATGGGCCTCGCATCTGTAGACATGACCATGCTTTGTACCAAAATTATGCGCTTTTATTAGTGCATCAAATTCAAACTTCAAACTCATTTAATTTCCTTCAAATATATCTCCTCAAACAATTCTTATCTCATCTTTCATGCCTTATTTTTTTTTAATTTTTATATTATGGAAGAAAATGGAATTTTAAGTGAGTGGTTCTTATTTTTGTTCGACAGTCTGATATTAAGATGAAATTAATTCTTTGTTATTTTTTATGTGTTGTATCTTGTGTTCATTATGTTACTTGTTGATGTTTTAACAAGATGTTTTTATCCTTCATTGCATGTGTTTTCATTAGCTCCCTGCTCTTTTGTTATAATTTTTTTTAAATTTTTTTTCTGCTTGCTTGCATACTCTTCCTTCGTTTTTTGTTGTGCCTGAATGTGATTTGATTTCTCTTTCTTTTCTTTTCAACAGTTTTTTTTGGTTAATATGCGTAAAAAAATTTGAAATTAAATTGAGAAAATAAGGAGGGAAGGCTGCGAGGTCTGGTTTAAATTTGACAAATGGGTGGACATTTTGGTTAAAGATTTATGTGAACAACTTCATATGTAGTTGGTATAATGTATGTCCTGTAATCGATTGCTTGTCGATTCGATGACATGTTAATTAAGATTTTCATGCACATGTCACTAGGTTGCAAGGAGTGGATACTTATTTAAATTGGTATCGATTTTCTGTAGTTTAGGTTCTGTACTTATGAAAATGCTTATTAATGGGGTTGTTAGTGAATGTCAGTCACGATTAAGGGAGAATAAAATGTCAAATATTTAATATACGTCATTTATAAACGTTTATTCAAATTTTGACGTAGTTGAATACCCCTTTATGTTCCAGAAACAGTATTAGACCCATAGTAGGATCATTTTTGAGTGATTCTTCCATCGAAAGTCATTCTAATCATTTGAAGATTATTTAATTAAGTAAGACTTTTCATACAAAAATTAAAAAAAATTCTTAAAATGTCCATCCCTTGAATTTCATCCTAGCAATAGAAAATGATTCCGAAGCATTTTAAATGAATAACCAACTGCTATTCAATCCTCAGCAACAAAAAAATTCAACCCATAATAAAAGTAATACCCAGTTAATACCACAGAAAATATCCAAAGCGCCAGAAATTTTGGCTCCCACTGATTAACGTCAAATTGGCGAGCATATGACAGTCGTAAAAAAACTTAACACTAACTAACTCTCAGCTGATTATAACATGAAGTCCGCTGAAAAACTTTTTTATGTCGCTTATGAGGTGCTAACTTGAAATCATTAAACAATAGACATCTCGACAAAATTCACAAGGGTTAATAATCTACAAAAACACACATACATGATTCCCAAAAAAAATTATTGAAAATTTATGAGCAATAAAAAATTAATTTCATGTCTGAATTATTGATTATCTCATCATAAAAATGGCAGAGGCTATCAAATCTAATCCGTTTTAGATCAAAATATTTTTCTTAAAATTTTAAAATCGCATCATAGATAATTTTATGGCTCGATAAAGTCATAAAATAAATTATAGATGAAAATAACCAATAATTATAAACATGCTGATTCTTTTATTATGTACGAGAGGTTGGCGAAGGATTGTGGATGATTAATTGCGGTTTTTTGGGATGTTTTTGTTAGGATTTTAGGTTAGAAATGAAAATTAGTGAATAACGGTTAAAATTTATTTGAATTTTATAAATTTTTAGTTAGTTGCAAGCCCCTTTGGCAAATTTCAGTGTTTTCATGGAAATTCTGTAAAAATCCTTAAATTTAAGGATAATTAACCAATTTATAATATCCAACAAGTCAATTTCTACTTGATAAACTTCAAAGTCAAGAACTATAAACCTAATCTGCATATAAACTTTCAAAAATCACTAAAATTCATAAATCTTCGAAATTTTGTAGTCTTAGTGTTAATAATAACCTCAAATTTGATCCGTTATACAAAAAACAGAAATTTGTATGAAGTCACTAAGCTTTATAATGATCATAATTTTAACGATTCTCATCAAATTTCATTTTTCCTAAATTCAGGTTTTGTGCAACACAACTTTTCGTGTAGATACAAGTTGTTTTTGTTGTGCTGCTTGAATATTTATAGATTCCAAACTTAACTACCTGATTAATCAAAGAATCCCATTGTTTTCTGTTTGTCAAAATTTTTTCGATAAAATAAATCACTTTTGAGAATCGAGAAATTTTTATATCTTAAAATTACATCTTTCCAACTGATTGATAAATGTATTTTTACTTTCTATCCATAAAACTGTTAATTTTCCATAAAATTTGCTCATCCCCTGCGAATCATTTCATCACACATTTTGATCTTGATTCTCATTATATTTTCTAAAATGCTCTTCATACATACATTTTATACCCGATCATTATAATTAATTGAGTTCAAGATAAATTAATCAAAATACGAAAGACAGCGTAGAGAGTCCGAAAAAAAGGTTTCTGTATTTAGAAAAAAATTTGCAACAGGAGTAGCAGTCAGCAAGAGAAGATGATTATTTTAGATTGTGGAATGGAAGAACGTTGAAAAATTTTAACACAAAATATTCCTCTTTTTCTCGTGTTATTGATCATACTAAAAATAAAACAAGACAAGAACAAAAGTGAAGAACAAGAATAAGGAGCACTGAGTTGGAAAAGAATGGTGTAAAAATTGGATGGAGCGCATTTTAGAAATTTTAAAAGAAAATTAATAGACATTTACAGCTTTGGTCTTTCGTTACTAAATTTTGGGCTTCCTTAGAAGTTATTTACCAATTGCGAGATAAGGAGGGATCTGAGGCTGTGTAATTACCACTCTTTGGGAATAATTTTGGTTATAAGAAGTATAGAAGAGGAAGGAGATTGGTTTTCAAAACTCATTTTTTGCGCTAAGGAATTTGCACATTTTTTGCACTATAGGGATCATTCACTTATAAAGTCTATCAAAAATTAAATTTTTAGACCCCCATCCTCCTCTGTCACAAAGATTTTATAAAACTAAAAAATTCTTTGTCGAAGTTGTGGCATAGCTTTAGGTCCCTCTTCTTGCCCTCTCCCCATAAATGTTTTGTTTATTACAAGAGGCCAGTTTCTAGGGCTACCAGGTTACCCAATCCCTAGGGTGCCCCTACCTACCCTTCCCTCCACCTAGGGTAGAATATATGGGGTACTCCAAATAGCCTTAGAAACTGGTCCAAGAAGGGGGTCAGAAAACTCATTTGTTTGGGTTACGTAATAAATGACCAGCTTCTAAGTGAATGACCCCTCAGTGAACCCAAAAATAAATTCAAATTCTGAATGACCGTTAAATCTTCCCCATTATTCATTAAATCCAAAAAAATTAATTAACTTAATTCCATCATTTATTCCACCATTCTGATCAACACTTTATACATCTCAACCAAGTGTCTGCACAAATGCCAAAAAAAGCACTGACTCGAGAGAATAAAAGATGATGTTAATTATTGAAATAATATGTCAGAATAAATTTTAATCATTTTCGAATGTTGATGGAATTCTTCTTAGTTAATTGATTTTAAACACGCGTTTGGTGTTTGGAGCTGTGAAAGTCTTAAGATTTCATTTATTGATAAGAGCTTCTTTATGTTTTGAGCAATGTGCTATAATAAGATTGAATATAAAGATATATTGGCTGGATTCATAAAAAAATGCATAAGAAGAATTTATTTATGGATTTGAGAGTTTTTTATATTTTGAAGGAAGGTTGAACTTTATTTTCAATTAATTTGGTATAATAGAGATGAATTTTGCTTTAATTTTGTCAATTATGATCCAAAATAATATCGTCAACGACTTTTTATGTCAATTTTAAAATTCCTAACCTAAAAAAAGCAAAAATTCCATAAAAACATGAAATTCAATTAAGTTTCAAAATCTTCCAGCAGTTCCAACAACAACAACAACAGGTGATTCCGAAGCGAACAAGACAATTTATCAAACATTAAAGCAGTGAAAAAGCTAGTGAATCGTAAAAAAGAATTAAAAAATAAATAAATTCAGTGAAAAATAAATAAATTCAGTGAAAAAAAGAGCCAGAAGATGAGAAGGAAAGAGAGAAAGGATACGATGAGTGAAAATTGATAAGACAAAAATAATAGCAGAAGAAAAATGCAATAAAAAATAATTGAATGTTCATTAAATTCTCTCTCATTTCTTCATCTTCAACCGCGAGAGCTGTTTAAAGCATGAAAGAATTGAAAATTTTCAAGACTTGATATTCGAAATGATGTGATGAAGATAAAAAAATTAAAGTAAGAGAAAATGTTACAAAAATGGTTTATATGCATAATTTATCGAGGGTGATCATCAGTGTAATCATCATATTCTGTAATTTACAGTAAGTTCTTACGCCTATTCATACTTTTATTTATCATATTATTGTTAATGCAATATTAATATTGATCGTGATTATTTGAAATATATTTATTGGAGTGTGGACGAAGTATGACTGTTATGTGCTTTAAAAGTGTAATGCATTCTTATCACTGATGAATTTATTTCTTCTCTCGAGGGGGTTTTATGTTTGGAATTTATTATGCGATTATTGAACTTGAATGAATGCAGCAATTTATTGGCATTTATTAAGGAGTTGTACTGTAGTCAGTATGCCGCTAGGTCAATTTCTTAATAAATAATAGATTTTTTTTGTATTTAAAGGTTCAATGCAGGGTAGAATTGAATTTGAATTTAGTTATGAATCCTTATGCAGTGCATATTTTGCATGATCTATTAGCAATATTTAGAACAAATAAATTTAGAGCTGGAAATTGATATAAACTCCCTAATGGATACTGTTAAATATATAATTCTCTATGTCAATGCTAACAGTGTCGTACAAATTCTTAAATGGAGGAGCAGGGGTTCTAGAATACAAAAGTAAATTTTCTGGCATTGGGGGAAGGGTTTGGATATCGAAAAAAGCATTCACAGGTGCCAAAATAATTGAAATATTGAGGTTTAAGAAGATACACACCAAATATGTGCACTCTCTTCAGCTAGCTGAATTAATTCCGAATAGATTAAAGTTGCAGTGCCATCTGCTGGATTCACCGAGTCGTAGATAATGTTTCACATTATTATTAGCTGAAGTGGTTCAATTGCGTAGTAGTTAAGTATTTATGTGTCTAAATACTACAACATCGATCCTGCCATCATGTGTTCGAGACTCGGTAGGGTAATTTTTTTCGACCATTGCTTTTTCAAAGCAAATTTACTTAAACAGAAGTTCACAACCTCACATTGAAGGCTACAAGCAAAAATGTCACTAAAGGAGTGTTTTTGGATCCCACTATAAATTGTAAGACTAGGTTTGAGTGCTGTGGCATGGAAAACCCTTACTAGCCCTAGAATAGCTATCACTAGTCACGAAACAAGGCACAGGTATTACTCATACACAGATTTTTAAGTACGTGCGCTTCTAAATGTAGAAGCAGAAAAACATGCAATTTGGAAGCTGAGATCTTATCTCCAAACTATTATTAATATCCATTAAAAAACCTCTTTTTTTCTCAAATCCAATATCAATTTTGTCAAATATCCTCTATGGTCAATCGATGTCAGTTTTCATTTATTTTTTAATCTTCAAAGCGGCATCTTAGCGACTAGATTCGAAAATGTCAAAATATTGAGGACACACAGAACCTGAACTTTGTTCAAACATAATTCCTTCATATCGAAAAGAGTTCCGTAAAATTTATTTTATGAAATCGCGATCATCTTAAGAATATTTCCATACCTCAAAAGCCACCGTCATCTCGAAAATAGCTTCAATAGAAACTGGATTTAGGATTTTATTTTTAGATAATCCATTTGAGAGATTCCGTGTTATACGGATAAAATTATAGATTTTTCTCACGAAGAAAACATCGTTTGCGGAATTCTAGACAGAAATTTATGTGTCAGGTTAATTATGTAAACGAATTTTAAAAGGAAATTTTGCCGGTAGTGAATTTTTTCAGCAATAAAATATTCAAGAATTAATTAAATATTAAACAGCCTTAAACTCACCTTATTCACTCAGCATGAAATTGCAGGCAATTAAATGTAATAATAATTTTTTGGGTTCTTCAATCAACAAACAACTTAAAATTGTCTGTAACACTCAATTATTTGCACACACCATGCAATTTCATGTAATACTGTTTGGGACCGTTCATAAATGACGTCACGCAAAAATGATGTTTTTGGACCCCCTTCCCTCTGTCGCATTTTTTTCTTTTGTATGGAAGTGTCAGACCCCTCCTCCCTTAACATCATTTATGAAGGACCCCTTAAGAAAAGAAAATTGAACGTTTCTTGCTCATTATTAATTTAATTCATCTCAACTTGCTGTTCATTCACTTTATTAAAGAACATTCTGAAAAGAAATGTATTCTGTACTTATCATGGTTGTTTTAATCTCATGCAATGGAAGTATCTTATTTTCTGATGTAAATACTTTCATTCTCAATTACTCAACATTCTGCTTATGCAATTCTTGCAATTTTCTTTTCACTGAGAGAAATAAATACTTGTGGAAATAAATACTAGTGTTGTAAAAACTTGATTGAATTGAACTAGCAGATTTAAGATATACTACATGAGCGTACCCAAGAGGGGTCCAATGGGGTCAGGACTCTCCCCTCGAAAAAATTTTTACATAGAAATTTTTTCTGATAATTTTCAAATATATAGTTTATTCATTAACGTATATTTAGAAATAACAACAAGTACAAAACCATAAGAATAAGAAAAAAAATTGGATCCCTCTCCCAAAAAAAATATTCTGTGTACACCCTTGCATTACATCAACTACTGTAGGTCTATATTCACTTTTTGAGACTTTTAGGCTAAAAAAACAGTTTTAAATCAAAAAAATTAAATTTAAAATTTAATAGAATCCATATTTCGACCCTATAGTTGTGATTAGGGTTGGGCAGAATCGTATACGTATATATACGTATATAAATATACGTATATTTTATACGTATATATACGTATATTTATACGTATATTCATTTTTCAAATTTTTTCCGTTACATATCATAACTTAACAAAATTAAATTTTCTCAGAGTTTTAAGATAAAATATGCACTTGTTGTTCATTAGCAGTGCTCAATTGTCATTATTAGCTATAAACTATTGTCTAAATGCTTTAATTTTTTCTTTTACAAAATTTTTGTAACGGCCAAAAAAAATTCAAATTTTGCTCATGATTTGTAAACAAAGAAAAATTAATTTTTTCAAAAAATTCTCATTTTTAAATTAAATCCTTGCTTAAACACTACTAAAATGCTTAGTGGAGCCTTAAGTTACTCTATTTCACCTTTTAGAGTCCAAATTTCAGCATTTTAACACATTTTTTAGCAAATTAATAACGTACTTTTTGTGTTTTGAAAAATCCATATACGTATACGTATACGTATATATACGTATATTTTGTTCTTCGATATACGTATATATACGTATATATACGTATATTTGCCCAACACAAGTTGTGACACCCCTAGTTTTGGCATCTATGCATCCTACCTTTGATATCCCTCATATTTCATAAAAAATCCTTCCCCACAGACACCAAATAAACATCGAATGGCGTGATATCCAGCACAAAATGCGATATAAATGCTGTAGTAAAGTCAATCACTTGTAAAATGGTTGTTTAATCACATTCAATTTTACTTCAATTTCGTACTAATTGCTTTTGAAAAATTTATTTCCCAGTCAGTGAAATTGATATTGTGTGAAAAATTTTAAGATACAACATTGCACGAAAAGGGAACGAGCAAAGGGCTTTTTTATGTATGAAATTTATGTTGCAATAAGTTTTATTGATGCCTTTAAGAAATCTCTTTCCTCTCGTTTGGCATTCGATCTGAAGCAAAATTGAAATTTATTTTTTCATATTTCTTTATATCCATTTAAAGAATATTTAAAAAGCGATTAATATTGAGAATAAGCTGAAGATGAAATGAAAATTGTTTTCTTATGAAATTAATTTTTTTAAAATGATTAAGATGAGAATTTATGGTTTTTGAGGAGTTTTTGGATATGATGCTCGCTGTGTGGCTGGAAGTTGCTCCAGTTTCTTCCAATATTTTGTCTTGAATCTTAGTTCTGACTGACATTCCTTAAAATGTTCCCACTAAGACGTCATGGCTACAGTAATAATAGAACCACATGACAGCCGCATGGGGAAAATATTCAAAATCACCATAACAGCCAGCCATGATGGCAATATTTAAAATTATACTGATCTGGATGTAGAGTCACAAATAGACATCAAATCTGCATCTACAGCTAAATGTAGCTCTATTCATCCAATCGTAAAGTCTCTCTCACACATACGCTGCTATTTGATTAATAATTCTAAAATAAATTGCTTATTGTAGGATGAATACTTAAAACTGACAGGAAATGCAAATAAAAAATAGTTTTGCAGCTTATTAGGGGCCGTTTACAAATGACGTCACGCAAGAAATGAGATTTTTTAGACCCCCTCCTCCTCTGTCACAAATTTCCTTTCTATTTTTTATATACAACATCAGAACCCCTCCCACCTAAAAATTGGACGTCATTTATATATGAACGATCTAATAGATGAGTAGGAAACTCATTTAGTTGCTCATTAGCATTAAAATTTAAATTGATTAAAACTTATTAAAAGTATATTGTCTAATAAAATTGATTTATATTCTATAAATATCGAGATTTGATCAAACATTTGCATTAATTTGCAGCTGATGATTTAAATCAAACCTTAACTTTAATTTATATCTCAATTTTAATTTCTTATTACAGTGATTAATGCATAAAATGCATTAAATTAAAAAGTTTAAGTCCCGTTAAGATGAATTCAGTTTGGGTGAATCTTGATATCATCTGTAACCAGTTCTGTTGTATCTGGATGAGAAATTTAAATGAAATATTAATGAAACTTGATAATCGAAAACATTGTTGTAAGATAAATGTTAAAAATATCAAGGAACTTCCATTTTAAGTAAATTGATTAAGCAATTTTCATCGATTATCTTAAAAACACGGAAATTCAATTACAAAATTAAATCACTTCCAATTACACTTGTGACAGTGTATTAATAAAATTTACATGACACCGACTTAAATTATATTTTTTGTGGTCCATTACTAAAATCTATAATTAACAACATTGTAAATGATACCATAAAAAGCAGTAGCTTAATAATAATGCTTGATCACCTTTCAAGTTATTCCGAGAACGAGTTTTGTGTCCAAAATAATCTCTTCACTCGTCAAATCGTCGACAGACTTATTTATTAAGCTTTTAAGAGCAACACAAAATATCTGAAGAAGTCAAATCAAATCATATTTTCAGCGCCTTTTTTGATGAATTATTAATGGCGTGTGACTTTATGTGGAATTACATTTTTGAGTAACCGTGACTAATTTAAAATTATTAGCGCCGTCAAATTGCTTTTTGTCATCACATGTCATGTAAATTATTTTAAATTGACTTATTGACTCTGCTGTGTTGGTGGAAATTAGTTGGAATTGAGATTTGTATGGGATGAAAATGAGTTTTGAGATGTTAAGGAAATGAAATGGTTGTTTTTAAAAGGTTAAGAGAATTTTTGATTGAATAAAACTTAACGAACTTTTAAAATTTAAATTTTTTGAAGGGTAAATCAACCATAAAGTGGCTTGTGTTGTTTTCCCCTTGATTTCTCAATTCAAAAAGTTTTTCACAATTTTCTTGATCATTTTATACCTTTAAACCTGCAATTATCATTAAACAGCATCAAAAAAGTGGCACAAATTACCTGAAAACACAGCAAACAATATATCCGGTCTGAAATTCGAAATATAACGCAAACAATCCATTAAAATATCGAACCAATCTTCTTCAACCAGTAAATCCAGCTTCTATTATGTGCTAATTATTATGATCTCCGTGACTAAACCAATTCATAAATATTTTAGTCAAAAATAAACTTCCAATTAGCAGAAAATCTAATATTGCTAATTCCCTTAAAGGTTTAACGACAGTCCATTAGCATAATATTTTTGATAATTCACACTTTTCACGTAATACGGGTTTTTATTGGATGTCTTTTATCTGGAAATATTAATCATAAATATAGCGATATGGATTCTCGATGGTAAAAAACTCGGGAGAGAAAAGAGCCGAAAACATAAAATTTGATGATATCGATTTAAAATGCAAACAAACCTTAACCAAGAAGAAATATTTTCCTTTTATTATATAGAAATTCCGCTCAACATCTTCATTGAAATTCAAAATAGTTTTTAAACATGACAAAAAAATTCCAATCTTGACAAATTTCTTACAGATAAATGCTAAACACTTTGGCGCCGGACAAGACATTTCAATAATCTCTGTATCAATAAATTTGATTAAGCGATGACAATTTCGTGATGAAACGGTTTAGAAAATTCCATTTTTTGATACAATGTTGCAGGAATTTTTCTATGAGGGAGTTATTTTATTGAAAATTAGGATTGGATAGGAATCATTCACTAGTGATGTCAAACATTAAAGATAAGGGGGAGGAGGTGCTGTGTGACACTTTTTGGGATGTTTTTTGTATTAAAAAATTATGGCAGATGGTCTGCATAGATGTTTTGGGATGCTAAATACTTATTCTGCACTCAAAGGTGTAGATAGACCACTCTGATGCAACTAGATAGAGCAAACGAATCTAGTAATCACATTTTTTGAACGACATTTACGAATGACCCCCCATCTAGTTTGAATGGTTTCGCGGTATTTAAATTCTTTAATCTTAATACTGGATTGTGCAAAATGATAATGCTGAGCGAAACTAGATCTGTGGTTTATGGATGTTTAAAATACTGGTTCCGACAGCTATTCACATTTAAAAACAGATTAGAGATAGGAATTTTTGACTTTTAAACACCAAAGAAAGCTGATTTGCATTTAATTGTAAGAATATTCACTGATTTTCTCAAAAACTTCCTCTAAAAGTTGATAACATCTCAAAAAATGCAAATATTTAGCAATCAGGTTCTCGTTGTTAACATAAAATCTAATCAGTTATGAAGTGTAATTTAGACACATTTTTCATCCAAAGAAGCTACAAAAAAATTTATTTAATTACTCCAAGAAACGAGTTTTTTTTTTGTGAATTTTGTGGTTTAAAATTAACTTTTTTATGGATTAAAATGAATTTTTGTGGTTTCTCTTATCGTCTCATGTCGTGCATTTAATTAAAATTTAGTGTTAATAAAATAATTTTGTTCGTATTTTTATTATAACTGTTCATCAGCTGATTTTTAGATTGTATTTATTGAGGCAAGTGTTCGTTCAAGGATGAATGTGTCACTAAGGTTCTGAAATGTTTTGGGGACAATAAGTTGACAATTTTGATAATAGACTAGTAACATGCCATCATAAAAAATTTCCATTTCTAAAAAGCCATCAAAATTTTTCATAGAAACAATAATTTTAAGTATTAAATTTCGAAATTCCTTTCAGTAAAACGTTTACACAGATTAACTGGTAGAAAATTACCCAATAAACGTAAATGAGATGCTTATGAGCTATATATTCAACAACTTGTGCTTAGTAGCCTTCTCATGATATCCACAAAGAGAGATTTGCTGTTTAGAATTTAATAGACATCTCAAGTTTCAATAAAAATTTTATTGTCACTCATAGTAAATGACTTTAATCTCTCAATAAAATTAATTTTATTTATGGAAATTCATTGGGATTGAGAATTTTTATTAGGGAGCTCTATAAAAATGTTGAAATGTCGAAAATTGAGATTGAATTGAGATTTATAATTGGAATAATAAATTAAAATATATTAGAAGAATTTCTAGAATTTTTGAATTTAAATTTGAAGAAGAATTTTAATTTCAAAAATTTATAAAATTGTTTTCATTATTTAAATTTTTAAAATGACATCCTCAACAAAATATTTCAAATGTCATTCTCTTATTCATTTGTGCATCAGAAAATGCAAATCAAACTTTATTTTTAGAATTTTCCAAGAATAAAAAAATTTATTTTAAAATTCTATATTTTTATTTTTAACTCATAATCATAAACTAAATTGAAATATCTTACTATTGATTTCATTTTCTTATTTATTAAATTATTCATTTGATTCTAAATGACATTTTTTAATCAAAAACTTCTAAAAATTCATTTTCAAATCCCATAAATGCCAAATTTATTGACCGTTTGTTAACTTAATCGTACAAAATATGAAGACTTGAGATTGAATTTTTTAAGTTGGTCTGAATAAGGAAGGTATTTTAAGAGGTTTTCGAAGAGAAAATATTTGAACTGATTAAATATTTTTATTAATTCTTTAAATTGAGACTTATTTTGTTAATTAAGTGTGAGCTGAAGTCCTTCGGTGGTGAAGTGGCTTAATGGAAATAATGCCTAATCAATGTCACATACCTACACGTAACTTAATAGTGATCATTGGTTCAAGACTCAGAAGGAAATTTTATAGCCTTTTAAAATGACATGTCATCAAAGAAGCTATTCTCATTCAACAATAACACCATAGTTGTCTATTTTTGATGTCTGCCAAGCTCAAACTCATAAAACTAGCTATGATATGCATGTAAAAACATGAATCAGTAGATCTTTAAGGTCTCATTCACATCTTCAGTCAAAAATGTGTTAATGGGTGCTAATTTACCAAAATATTATTTCCTCTGTCAAAAACCCTGTCAAAAACATACTGCTCCTTTGTATGTAAACATTCTTCTTATGATATCAAATTTCAAAGATTGTAATCAAATAATTTAATGCCGTGAATCCAGTGACATTAAATTAGCTTAAATTTACATCACACAAGTGACATTAAAAACGTGTCTAGTCATCTTTATTGAATATTCACCACTCATTCAGATGAACTGGTTTCGGTGTGACAAGGAGTCGTTCGGATGTTACGTAACGTTAAAAAAGTGGGACACACATTCTATTACAGAAATAGCAAGATGTCTAAACTTGTCATTCAATGTGTTTCATAATATACGAACGACCCCAAAATATATAAATACTCAAATTCGTGTGAGACTCGATGACTCGAAAAAAAATCATTTTGTTTTTAATTCAGCTAGACATAATTAGCTCTCATGATTGCCATTATTATTATCATTATTGATGCAATTTAATATAATGTTATTAATATTTCGTGATTCACTCTTTCGATCGTGGTAAATGAGATGAAAAACCACAAGGAATGAGGTGTGGTTGGTTGCTTTATGCACAAGATGATTAAAGAATTTTTTTTTGCAAAATATTGTTCAATATGGATATGAAAGAAATAATAATGAATGAGAATGAGGAATAAAAAATCATTGAAGAGAAATTGAATTGATTTTTTTTGTTTAAATGAAGAAAAGGAATTGGAAGGAGAGAAAAAAATCGACGTAGCGAAAAATTGAATTATTTATTTATGATTGGAATTTCAATTTAATTTAATGTGGTTTATTGTCAGGCTTTTATTTGATAAGGTAATTTTGTGTGATGAAATCTAATGAACTATTTATTAAGCTCATTAGAGTTGAGGTAATTTTAATATTTGAATCTACACAAGGGGTGGGGCCCCTTCCTTAAAATTTGAAATTTACATGAGAATCTTTTGATGTTCAATCTAAAAAAAATTGAAAAAAATATGATACAAAATGTGTGGCTATGCAGGGCCGTCTCTAGAAATTTTTCGAGGGAGGAATTTTGATTTTTTATGTATGAACGGGAAAATTAATGGGGGTTTGGATTTTTGTCTTAAAAAACCCTAGCAAATTGAAAGAATTTCTCAAAAGATGTAGAAAGTCCTCGTGTTATACATCGAGGGAATTAAGCGCATTTTCCCGCACAGATCAGTAAATAAATCCATAATTCAGAATGTAAAAATAAGTACCCACTTAATTTATTTCCCCAAATGAATTGAAAACATAGCATAAATGCTTGAAATATATAGTTGTAGCTGAAAAAAATTCCGGAAGCTATTTCAAAACATTTGTATGGTTTTAGTACAAATTAAATCTGTCACTTATACTTCACAAGTAATGACAGCAACATTTGTATGGTTCTACATACATTTACATTTCGAGAAAATAAAATTTATGAAAAAATGTACTTTTTTGCTGTTTTATGACTCAAAAAAATTTAATTATGCATTAATAAATCATAAAATATCATAAAACATCAAAAAAGTGTAAAAAAGAATCAAAAAAGTGTAAAAAAAAGTTGCCCGCGGAGAGGATCGAACCCACGACTTGAAGGGTTTTTTAATATAAGTATTCTTTTTAAGCGTCACGTTAAACTTTGACTAATCCAACGTCAGTGATTTTAACACCAAAAACAGAAAAGTTAATTTAATTAAGTTTAGGTGAGGATTTTCAAAAAACTAAATACGTTGCGCACCCCTACGAAATAGCAGCTATTTAATGCAAAAAACCCGAAGTCTCTACGTGCTTCCCCTGCCGAGTTTTTGAGGGAGCCAGCGGGCCAGCCAGCGGGCCAGCCAGCGGGCCAGCCAGCCAGCCAAAGTGGACCTTTAAGCGCATTACTTTCTAAGGAAAATGCGCTAAAAAGGGGGGTCTTGTATTTTTAGATCCCATTACCCAAAATTTCGTCGAGCTTTTGGTTCGACCACCAAGACCCCCCATAATACACCTGTGCATGAGAAGAAAAAAAACAACATTGTAAATATTAATTAATATAGCACAAAGTATTTTTCCTATATACTGACAATTTGCCTATAAACTGACACTATGTCTGTATATACAAAATGTATGTCAGCTCTCAGACGCGATTCGAATAAATTGACAAATAGTAGCAGTGTCTATAAATTGAAAATTAATATATAAAAGTAAGCAACAGTAAGCAAACTTCACATAAATCGTTAAAGTCTTAAAACCCGTCTAAAATGTCATAAGATTATTTTTAACTGCATTAAAAATTATTTAGAGCTAGAAAACTTTAATGAAATATTCTTGCTTAAATATTTTCAATGTCATTCTTCACAGCGCACTTTTATTAATTAAATGACTTTATATATAAAATATTATGAATTTCTTGTGACATTCAATTTGCAGTGAAAAAATAATTTCTTGACGTTATTAAAACAAGATTCAATGTTAATTAATTACATACAATTTTATTAGCACTTAATATTAAAATTACCTGAAATTAACGTTAAATAATTATGATTTGACTAATAAATTACGAGTCAAAGCCAGATGTGGACTTTACAGGTTATTTGATCATGTAAACTCAATCGGTCTTGTAGAAAAAGTTAGTTCTTATCTGATACATTTGAATATTTTTGAATAAATACGCGTGATTCATTCATAAACACTTCCATATTGAGATGTTTTCAACGAATCCCATCAATTTTATCTCGGTTGAATCTACAAATTCTTGTAATTGTGTGATGAACTACCTGCGTTCCTTTTTATTACTCGCAAATTATTCATAAATAAAATGATCTCATTACTAATAATTACAGACATGTTTTTTGCTCAATCCAAAAAAAAACATCATGACACAGCTAATAAAAATGAAATTTACGCTTTTACACATCCAATTTGTCTCATTCACAATTAAACTGAACAACAAGTAGTTAATTAAATAAAAGGTAGCCCCATAGAGCAATTTTTCTCTTATTCAAGCAGTAATTCAATACTTTATGACATTTCCAACATTTTTTTCCATTCTTTATTCATAAAATGCGTTTTGGGTTTTTGTCGCCTACAGGCATTCAAATCTATTGTTTATTGCTCCGATGATATTTCACTTAAAAAGAAGAGAAGAGGAAAAAATATATAAAAAAATTGTTCGTGCTTCTAATGCTTGGTCCCACCAGAGTAAATGATCAACGTAATTTTTTTTGTGTAATGCGTTGTTGGAACTTATTATTAATGGAATATAGCGCAATGGAAGTTGCTTATAGCTCAGTGTTATTTTATTAAAATTGCTTGAGGGAATTTTAGATGATTTTTTTTGTCAGAAAAGTTGAATTTTTTTATGATTTTCTGCATAAATTGTCTCTAATAAAATTTAGTTTGGATAGAGACCCTTTCTGAGATGGAAGGACACTTGGTAGTTGCATAGCCATAAATTTTTCGAAGAAGATTTCAATTTTTTTATTTAACATAATAAAATCATATATGTACTTTATATGATTTTTTTTATTATTTTAATTTAAATTTTAATTATTTCAGTTTATTGATTTCAACTTTATTTTAGTCATGTCAAAATAATCTCTAATCCTATTCAATAGGTAGCAAGGGCGTATCCAAGCATTTTTTTGAGAGTTTTTTTTTGAATCAAAACCTTTTTTGGTTATACTTTCGAATCATAACATCAATTAGTATTGGTTTTTCAAAACCATGACCCTCAAACCCTCAACTTTCCCTGGATATGCCACTGGTAGGTGGGCAGCCTATGTATTATGCTTTTTAGATGCTCAGGGTCAAAGTTTATAAAAAAGTTTGTTCACCAATGCCCTACTGTGTCTCAAAATCATGATCCCTATATCTCTATACCGTAACATCCATCTGTTGTGCTGCCAATCCACTCCAGATCGCAATCCATACAACCGTCTCCACATTTTGATCGAGAAAAATAAAAATTAAGCAAGAACGAAATTAATGGGCAAAAAAATTGTATTGACAAAAGAAGTAATAAGACGAAGAAAAGTTGTGAATGATGTTGTCGTTAGCATTAAAAGTGAGAGATGAATGGATTAAGATAAAACAAATAAATGAATGTATTTTTGCCTAAAAATGAAATTTAATCCTCTTTTCTGCAAATCTTTTATCCATTATTCATGAATGAAGCTGAAAGCATATGGCAATTAATTAGAATATTTTACTCTTTTTTCAGTGGAATTTTAAACTTTTCACCTGCACTTATCTGCAATCGCATTCGGGGCTTGTCACCTAAACAGAAGAAAATTTGTGCTGAAGCGCCTGATGCATTTGTTGCATTGTCGAATGGACATCAGTTGGGGGCTTTAGAGTGTCAACATCAGTTTGCAGGTGAGACACATTAGTTTTGCACTTAAAATATCTTTTGTTGCATTTCTGCCGTTTCCTGTCTTGAATGAAAATGTTCGCACCTAATAAACATTTTTTATTAAATTCACTTCCAACTTGCTTATTGGATTATGTCGCATTCAAGCCATTAAAACTTCATTTTTGAGAAACTGAACCGATTATTGCAGTATGAATGTGTTAATGAAGCCGTGGATATTTTTGTGAAGCTGATTTGCATATTTGGTTCCATAATTTCGTGATTGCACTTCATTTTTTCTTTGAAATCTTGATTTTCACTTCAATTAAGATTCTACAAATTTTAAATCGTTTTGAATAGGGTGACCATCTAATTTTCAATTTAAAAGAATACAGGACCTGGAACCATTCGTCTTGCAGATCAAAATTCTGTATAAAGCAAAAAAAGTCGAGTTCCTTAAAAACTAACCTCAAGAACATGTATTTTAATTTTTTTTGACATACTTAATATACAGATATAAAAATTAATTATTAAAAAAAATACAGGACCTGGAACAAAATTTCCAAATTTACACAGGACCATGTTGAAAAATACAGGACTGTCCGTTGAAAATTTACGGAAATGGTCACCCTAATTTTGAATAAATTCAAGAGTCGGCACTTTTCAGCTTGTGAACCAAATTCACGCAGATAATAACAATTTAAATGCAAATTTGCCTCTCTGAATTTTTCGGTCAATATAGTAGGCTTTGCATATTCAAACAAATCATTGATTTTATCTTTTAAAAGATTTTGTAAACAAGAGTTTTGGTTTGATAAGGAAAAGTTTACACCGTGTTGATTTTGGATACAGAGATTGTGTCTTTATAGTTGAGTTATGGGATGGTTCGATTAAAAGGTGATTTTACTGTTTTTGTGGTGTTAATTTGAATTATTTTATAAATATGAGCATGAAACATTTAATGAGTTAAGCTAGGGCTATCCACGAGACTTTCCAAGACCAGTGTGAATTATGGGCCAGGATTTTTGAAGATTTGGTTTCCAATTTCATATTCACACCAATTTTATTTTATTTTTGAATAAATCAGAATAAAAAGATTTAAAAATTTCTATAGAATTTTGATCTCGAGAGTGTGTGCCTGACCACCCCCTGGCTACGCCCCTGGTGTGAATATGCCTTGATGAAGACTCCTCGACACAATAGTTTTCTGATAAAAGTTCCTGAATTTTGACAAACTCAGCAAAATTTTCAATATCATATGCACAAAAGCATCCCAGTTTTCACATCCAAAAACAAGTAGAGATAAGGCTCATAAATCTTCCACCAAAAATTAATTCCATGCAAATTAAAAATCATCGCTGCAATTTTTCATAATTAAAAAACCTCCACATTGCATCAAGTTCCAAATTAAAAACGACTTTAACGTTTATTGAAATTTTTTTCAGGTCACAGATGGAATTGCTCTGAAGTATGGCTGAAAGATATCTTCGGACATGTGATATCGGTAGGTTAGTATCATTTACACTTATCTCAGTTAATTTATCAGTATTTACCTACCTAATTAATTTACATATTAACATAGATGGAATCAACTTGAAAACATTAAATATTTTATAAATGATTCACATCACATGCTACCACAATGCACAGCGCAAAATTTGTGTTGATTTTTTTTGATGTCATGATAAACGCAAACACAGCACATGTCAATATTTCATTTATGAACAATATTTATGTAAATTGTATGCAAATTAATTATTCTCTCACTCTACCTCATTCTATTGGATATATTAAATCCTCAGCATATTAAAATGCAATTAATAATCATCAAATTTTTATTAATATGTGCAAATCCTTTAACATCGTTAGCCGCAGACATTCCGAATATGAATTTTTTGTTTGTTTTTATTTACAACATTAAATTTATTAAGATTATTTTTTGGGGGGCTTGGCTACTCCGTTTGTGTCATAAGCTGAATAAGGATGCAATAATTTTAAAGAGATTAATTTTTATAATTTAAATAAATTTATTTCATAAATTTTCGGTCATCTGAATTTTTATTGGATATTGGAGGTACAAAGGTGATATTTAGGGGCTTCAGTGTAAAAATTCCAAGTGATTTACTTCACATTTTTAGTAACGCTACTCTGAGTGGCGTAATAAGGTTGGGGAAAGTGAGTCCAAAGCACCTTAGACCATTGCTACTCCACTGCTGCGCTTCCTGACCCTTTTTTGACAGAAAAAAATAATTGGGATACTTCTGGGGGTCATTTTCTTGAGTATACCTTAGCTATTATCTTTAATAGCTAGTATGCTACGACCCTACTCCTGATTATAGTCAAAGTAATCACACAAATCCACAACCTCAAAACAGCCACCTCAATTTTATGCGTCATTTTCGCCACAAAAATTCATTAATCTCATTAACTTATTGAGAAATAAAATTCCATAAGCATAATATTGAGGTGAGAATTCCATCACACAAGCTGTCGATGTTAATATCCTGCTGTGCATTAAACGATTGTCGCTGTGATTTAATTACATTTTTTATGGCAATGAAAGCACTTTTTACATTGAATAATTAAATGCAATACCAGATATTGCTGCGCGAGTTCTTATATCTTGTTCTCACTTTTCTGCATTCATTCATGATTTTGTTTAAATTCTTTATTTAATTTATTTTGAGGTATTTAGTTCAAGTTCACGCTCTAATTGATTTTGAGAATCTTGAATGTGTCTTCCGTGAATATGTCAAGTTAATTGAAATGATTTGATAAATAAGTTCTGAATAGGGAAAAGAGAAGTGCAAGATTGAGATATAAATATATACAGTAAGGAATAATGTTTAATGGATGATTTGTTGTCAGTTGATTGGTGTAAATGTTAGAAAATATTGAAACATTATTGATGGCTTATGAAAAAGTAAAATTAGATTTATTTTATTAGTCTTGGAAGCAGAATTAAATGATAAATTTTTATTAATTTTTTTTATTAGAAAAAGCAGGTTTTTAGCAATTTCTAATTGACAAAAAATAAGTTTTGTTTTAAAAAGTTCAAATTTCAACAAAATTTAAAAAAGGAAATATTTTAAACAAGAACACATTCGCAAGAAAATTCTTAGGATTTGAACCTTTGACTTCGTATATAAATTTTTTGGTAATAGACAAATTAAATAAATTTTTATTTTCTAAATTTGATAAAATTCTAATTTAAAGGAAGTTTTTGAAAGTTTTTATATTAAATCTCTGCTGTATGGAGTTTCGGACCAAAAAATGTTACAGAATAATTACCAAAAGTTGCTAAACTCATCCCAATCAAGTTATCTTCCTTAATAACCTTCATAAATTTCCCAAATACCATCATTTTTCTTCCCCCAAAAAAATCATCCAATTCCCAAAAAGATCCACAAAAATTTTCAACCTCAAAAAGAGAAAACGCTAAACTTTTAATTAAATTAAACGATCTCCATTCATTTTCATTCGTGTCGTGCCTCACAAAAATCAAGTTAAAGAAAGAAAAAAAGTCAAAGCAATTTTTATTTAAGCAAGAAAAAGCGTAAACATTATTGTGAGTAATCAGCAATTGCTTGCAATGACTTTACCTTTAAGAAGATAATGATATGTGATTAAGCACGCATGCATGCATTCAATTCCGCTTTTTTCTTCTTCATACTCATTCTCATGTTTTACTTTAGATATCTTAACTCGTAATGTCGTTTCTGTGCCTTTTTTATATTATATCACATATGTATAATGTTCTGTGATATAAGACAAAAAAAAATTAATGTTAGCTGTGTAGGCTTCTGGTTGTACAAAAAAAAAGTTTATTTTTGTACCTTGAAGACATCTCTTATTGCAGTACTCGAAGAAATAGCCTCAATATAAATACAATTGGAATTAAATGATAAAGAGAATATTCTAAAATGTTTATTGGATTGGATGTGCAGATGACGTTTTTTTGGTGGTATGGAAGGACTGTTTGAATTATGAATAAATGAAGTGAGGAAAGACCAGGTTGCCGAAATTCATGAATTTATTACTGTGTGATCAGATACAGTGGCATGGGATTGAGACCAAAAACTCAAAAACTCACTTCAAATTAGAATTTTGTCAAATCTATGAAGTTCAGTTACTAAAAAGTTTATATTCCAAGTCTAAGGTTCAAATCCTAATAATCTTCTTGTTAATGTATTATACATCGATGTTGATGGATTTTTTTAAAAATTTTGTTGAAATTTGAACTTTTTTAAACAAAACTTGTCATTTTTCAATTAGAACAAAGGTATAGTCAAGGTGGGGTCTAAGGGGGTCTGGACCCCTCTCCTTGAAAAAATTTTTTTACATGGAAAAATTATGTTTCTTCAAAAAAATTTTGAAAGCAGCCTGGGTCAATTTTTAGGGTACAAACCTATCCTACCCTAAAATTCCCTAGGGTACCCTAGATACTGGCCCATGGGGTTATAAAGAGACGAAAAAGTAACAAAACTGCTCCATTTAGATTCCAGCTACTAATCTACCGCCCAAGGAAAGGGATCAGAAATCCTTAAAATGCCCCTAGTTGTGTAGCTAAAATTTGACTACTAAATACTTTTCCCCATGGCTACGCATCAATTTGTTACTGACTGAATTTCACACCTTTTGAGGACATTAATTTAATCTCCATCAAATACCTAAATACCTAATATTTTCTAAAATAAACACATACCTCAGATATAAAGACATCTACAGTCCCAAAACCAACTTAGTCAATAGACAAACTACAGCCACAATTCCCCCGCAATAGCCCATCCAACAAAATAAACAATGTCCAAGAATAATTTTTTTATCGCAACGAGAATGGTTGTCCATATATAAAAAGATGGAAATATAAAGTATGAGAAATAATTGTGCATCAACAGAAGCTTCTTTCTCAAGAGACATTACAAAACGGAGGAAAATGAAGAAAAAAAAGTTAAAGAATGAAAAATTTTTTATCCAAACGATCGAATGAACTTGTTCTCTTGCATACACAATCGACCAGACATTTGTTACCATCGACAGAACAAATAAATGCGAGCGCATGATAATTTATGAGATTGTAATTTTTAGCATATTGCTGCAAATTTGTTGTATTGTGAATAGTTGAGATAACTTTAGGTTGTTGCTTTTTATAGAAATGTTAAGGAATTGTTAAGAATGAAAATGAAAAAGGTCTTGGGGGTATTATTTACATTGTGGATTGTAAATTGCTTGTGGAATTTATTGAATGAAATTAAGGAACTTGTTAAATATGCTGAGAAGTAGGTGCGAAAATGTAGTGTTTGAACTTTTGTGATTCATTTAATGCTATTTTGTGGACTGGAAGATAAAATGGGTTGTTAGGGTAAAGGCTGAGTGACTTTAGTGGATTAAAGCTAGTAAAACCGATACGATGACCCTAGAGTCGAGACTCGGCTATAGAATTTTATATATTTAAAGTTATAGCTGCATTAAAATGTACTTTTGAGGATCTTCTTTGCGTTGGAACATTCGATAACGACTAAACTGATTCATTCCGTCTTTATGATCGTCATTTATTTCCTGGACTCGACGATCACGCTTTTAGGACTTACCCGGAAAGTACAAGTTTAAAAATTTAAAGAAAGTCCTCGTGTTATATATCGAGGGACTTCAGCGCATTTTTGTGTTAGCGATCAGTATTTGATTGGCAAAGTACTGTGTATCAAATAAGTCAATCATGAATATTTTGTGACTTAAATAAATTCGACGGCTCGATAACGGTTTTTTGGCATTCAAATTTTCTAACGGTCAAAATATATTTGAAAATTTCCCGCGCAAATACACTTGAAAATCATTAATTATAGTATAATTAACAATTTGCACGGTGAATTTTCATATAATAAAATGATTTGTCATTTAACGGTTTTTTGAAATTCAAATTTTCTAACGGTCGAAATATATTTGAAAATTTCCCGCGTAAATGCACTTGAAAATCATTAATTATAGTATAATTAACAATTTGTACAGTGAATTTTCATATAATAAAATGGTTTGTCATTTAACGGTTTTTTGAAATTCAAATTTTCTAACGGTCAAAATATATTTGAAAATTTCCCGCGTAAATACACTTGAAAATCATTAATTATAGTATAATTAACAATTTTGCGGTGAATTTTCATATTTTAAAATGGTTTGTCATTTAACGGTTTTTTGAAATTCAAATTTTCTAACGGTCAAAATATATTTGAAATTATCCCACTTGAAGTTGGCTCTATTGTATTGAAAACAAAAAATCATTAATTATAGTATTTAACGTTGGTATTGTGATTTTTAAATGTCCGGGGGGCCAATAACTCGATGGCACGGAACTAATGCAAAAAACTAGAGCTCTCTACGATGTCTAGATCAAAAGTTTTTAGTGTGTTCCGACCGACCGACCGACCGACCGACCGACCGACCGACCGAACAGACAAAGTGCATTATTAAGCTACCTTTTTAAAACAAGTTTCAAAAATGCGCTAAAAATCTGGCACGACGGTAGCTCCACGCCACGTTTTTAACCTTTTTGATGTCAGATGCCATCTGGGTTAGCTACAAATGTTGTATCCCTCAATATAGTGTCCCACAGACTCAGATTAATAATTTTATATCCTTTTATATATTCAGCCGTCATAAAGACTCCATAATTAATTAGAATCTCAATTTTCCAAAAAAAAAAGAATTCTTTTCACACCTACAAAAAAGTGCAAAGTTCAAAGTCCTTCCAAAACATTATGAACATATGTTTCAACACCAAATTTATCAACCGTTCATTAACAGTAAATAATAAAACATGAGAAATCAATTAGTAATCTTGACGCGACAAAAGTAGAAGAAATAAAAAATAATTTACCACACATGAATTTTAAAAGAATCTCTTTATTTCCACATAAAAATTGCCCACCATAAAAAAGAACAGATGAGATGCAAAAAAGAGGAGAGAAGAAGGCACAGAACAAGAAATTATTTCTTACTTGTTGAGTACTTTACAACATAGAAATTGCTTGTCGAATGCATTAAGTGTTCGTGTGTTTATGGACGTGCATGTAGAGCTGGTAATTGAATGACCATAATGAGTTTAAAGCTATTTGTGAGGTAATTAAATCTACTTTTAAGCATTCATTTTTCGGATGATAATATCACACGATGCTGAGCTGAGTGATTAAAATTGTCAATCGGTTATGCATCCCGTAAAATATCTCAATCTATATTAAATGGAAAAATTCTGTCTGACGCCTTAAAAATGAGATTTCAATTAATTTTTATTTGTTGTAGCTTAATTTTTGAAGAAGTATGCAGGAAAGTCTCATGACATTTTCTGAAAATTAATTATTTTTTTGAGAATTTTAAATTTTTACACCTTCCAAAAAATTTACAAAAATCCCAAAATTCGCTGTTCAAATTCCATCCAACTTTCTTACTTTCATCTCTCCTCTTCCCTCTCATCTTGTTCATGCACTCAATTACTCTTATGCCATACTCACATATGTGCTGAAATGTAATGAGAAATGTAATGCAGAAGATCTTATCGGCACACGTCGTTTGTTGTGTTTCTTAAAAACCTGATGACTTTCATTATGATTTTAATTCTGAGATGGTGAAAATTGTCTGTCGATGCCAGTGGTGGCATGCTGAATATTTTTTTTTCTTGTGAAAATAATAATAATTATGCAATGTTTGATTGGTGCTTATCACTCTTGTCCAATCGACTGTTAAAAAATTGTCTTTTGGCATGTGAGAATCTCAAAGTGTGGATGATGTCGAGTTGCTGAAACCTTGTTTTACGTTCTTTTAAATTGCTTTTGATTTTATGTTCGTTAATATTCATTCGTTAATTACATGTTATGAGGTCGTAAGATGTTTGGAATTTTTTTATTGGAAATTAAAGATGTGTTATCATGGAATGACTGTTTTCTAAGTTATGCTGAATATTTCTGGGTTTATTTTGACGAAATTCAGTTAAATTAGAGTCATTAAGATACTTTTGGATAAATTAGAGTATTAAACCTTAATTCCCATCCCAAAATCTTCATCATCACCACCACTGGAACCAGAAATAAATCACAAGTCAGCACCCAAAAGAAAAAATACCAATTTTAATTACATGAGTTTGTAATTGCTGATAAAAATGGCATTTTCGTGTACAATGTGGGATGCACATACATATATGTATGTTGTCAACAGTTGATGACAGTTTGAATCTCTTAATCATAAATAATATTGCAATTCTGCATTTATACTGTACACATGTGCAACTGTATGTTGGTTCCAGGTTGAAGGGAATAACGGACGTGTCATTAATTTAAGTTGGAGTTTGATGTTTGAGTTTAATTGACTTCTGGCAGGTATTGTAAGTGCAAATGAGTGGGATGGTGTTAAGATGTTCAGGTGCTTGAGATTTTAAGCTGTAGATGAGTTATTTTGGTACGATTTGCTGGTCATCTTAAGAATTCAATTAAAATTCCTCTGAATTCAAGTTATTGACCTCAAAGAGAGTTATTGCAGTGTCGTGGCTGCAAATTAAAATCAGATCAATAAAAATTGACTTCAAGGCACAATCTAGTGATCAAAAATCAGCACAAAAACATTGCAATATTCAAGTTCCTCTAAGGCAACCAAAGCTCAATCAATAAACTGCAAAAAGTTCCGGAAACGTCAATTAATGCCACTAAACAGACTATAATTATTATTAGCTATATTTCTGCTTATTGAATTATTCTGACAATTACAACACATTTATGTCATTTCGAGCGATTGAACCTTTCAAATAAAATTCCGTCAGACATAAACGAAAGTTTGAGCAGCAATCAACTTTCCAATAAAACCACAAACAAAATTTTCTATCCAATCGAATCGGATTATTTCATTTCCATTTTCTATATTTTCAATTCCAAGAAGCATTTTAATTGAATTTGATTTATTTAAAAATACCATTTTAAGGCAATTTGCAATTTGTCATCATAAAGAACTTCCTAATGAGAATGGAACATTGAATTGCTTATTTGTCATCGAGCATTTGTAAGCTGCTTAGCGATGATAGCTTTATAATCTTTTTTTCTACCTCTGTCATGAGTTTTTTTTTTGTTTTGTGGGCGGTGGCAGCAAACAAGCTGATGAATAAATTAAAAAGAAATTCATGTCTCATGTGTGCGCACATATTTGAATTTTATTTTTATTTTTTCGTACGCGGCACAACTTCTACTTGAAAATTGCATAAATTATCGTCTATTGTAGTTTGTGACAGTTTTCAAATTGGCGCCATTGCATACAAAACGGGAGAAA
Source organism: Chironomus tentans (assembly GCA_963573255.1). NCBI lineage: Eukaryota > Metazoa > Arthropoda > Insecta > Diptera > Chironomidae > Chironomus > Chironomus tentans. The sequence continues at coordinate 42,171,797 of OY754303.1, forward strand.
CTTTGAATTTTTCTTTTGAGCTTAGCGAATTGGATTTGAATGAATATGAGCAGTCAACCAATTAAGTTGCTCTATTGTTGGGAATATAATAAGGTGGGAATTTGAATGATTTTGAATGGCTTGTGTATTGTGATTTCTGAGAGAGAAAAAATCGTTCGATTTTCATATTGTAGCTCATTTTGGGGTTTGTTTGATTGTTTTTATCGTAGGCTTTGCAATTTACTGACTAGCACAAGTCTTTAATCTGCATTGGAGCTGAAATAACCCATTTTCGTGACTTGATTGTATGAAAATGCGCCTTAAATGCCCAAAAATCCACATTTTCTCATCTAAATTACCATACTTCCATTCAAAACTTATCCCATTATCGGCGCGTCACATAAAAAGCAAATCAATAGACTCGAATTCACAAAAATATTTTTGCCATTATTCAATTCTTTCCCTTTCTCTTCATCTTCTCCTTCCTCATTCACAAAACTTTTTTTTGCTTTTATTTTAATGTCATTATGTCGATTATAATGTTATAAGAATTATGAGAAAGCTGAACGAATGAAGAAACTGAGAGGAAATGGATAATCATAAATTAGTTGATCGGTTCCATTTACTTTATAGATTCAGAATGATTTTTATGAAGATTTTTTTTGCACGTGTTTACCCTTCAGAAGAGTTTTTGTGGTTGGAACTGAATTTTGTGGGTTGATTTGGATAGGAATTGACTGAATGGACAATATTTCATATTATATTAGATATCTTAAGGTTTTGTCTTGGGTCAGAACACAATGAGATTACCTAATTCATTATTTATGCACTAGGATATACACTAGGGTTATCCTAGACCATACCCCTTGTGTATCCTTAATAACTTTTTTAAACTTTTTATTTTACATATAATTCTTCAATATTTCTTCTTCGGTTGGTTGCTCGGTATACAGTCTAGGGTTACCCTACCTACTCCTGGGGTTATCTTAGGGTGTCCTGAACAACCGGCCTCAGATAGGTAGAAAGGTAGACTGTGTATTCATATAAAATAAATTTTATTCTAGACTTTTAACATATTTTTTGTACGACTTATAACTTGGCTAGCAATGTAACAGATAAGCGCTTTAACCATTTTTTACGCCAACTTTTTTTTACTTATTTCAACCAAAAAATCAATTTTTTCTTCATCTTCATTAATTTTTCTCTCCGCTCATTCTAATTTCCTTCCAAAAAATATTTATTTTACTCCGATGTTAATTTTCATTCATAAGCTAAAGAAAAATATGAAAAATTCCCAAAAAAGATGCCTTTTAGCTACAAATTATTCAGAGATAATAAATGAATACTAAACAAGTCATATTGAATTTTGTTTATGTTGAATTTATTGCGACCACCTAAGGAGAGGCAAAAAGAGAGCTTTTAAAGAGAATGCATAAGAACAATGAACATTACTGTCGTATTTATGTCTTCGAAAATGATATAGAATTGAATAAGAATGGATGATAAGAGGTTAAAGAAAAGAGAATTCATACTTTGCAATCGTACTGGATGAGAGGCATTGAAGGAAATCTTAATTAAAGTAAATGGGGATTAGTTGGAGTTTGTGAGATATTGCGGTTCAATTTAATTGATTATTTGGATTTAGTCTGGACGTTTGGAATGGAATTTGTTAATCGATTTTATTGGGTTGCTCAATTTTGCATCCAAAATAAAGAAGGGAAGGTTCTTTGTGACACGATAAAATTTTTTTAGAGTGGTTCTAAAAATTTAATCTTTTAATGAACTACACTAATGAAAGTCATCAAAGCAAAGTGCTTCTAAAGCAGTTCAGTCTGTTCCTTCACATTTTTCAATCGAAATCACCATAAAACCTCAAAATTCATCATCAGTGACCTCGAAAAAATCCAATTCGTACTAGTTCCATAAATTGATTAATTTTCATCGGCACATAAAGTAACAATTGATAAAGACATTTGCTCTCGTTATCACGTCATCATCAACATAAAAATTTACATGCACATGGATGGATATTCCTCGAAGCAACTCGCTGTGTTCAACACATTAACATAAACTACCGTTTTATTTCACATAATATAAAAGTGTCAAAATTAATGTTAAGGAAATTTTCTGTTGTTTTTTTTCAGGCTCACGTGAGGCTGCATTTACATATGCTATAGCAAATGCTGGCGTCGTTTACGCAATTGCCGCAGCATGTAGTCGCGGAAATATCTCAATATGCGGTTGTGATCAGTATTATAGGCACCAAATTGCTTATCAGGATGAATATTCTCAGGTAAGTTTGTTGACATTGGCTACGTAGACAGGCAGGCAAGCATGTTATGCTCAAAAAAGCAAAGGGGAAAACAATTACGAGATTTCTTTCTTATCTATCATCTTATTTTTTATGCCTTCTCTTCTATGCCTTGTACATATGTGCATTTCAACTAAATTATGGTTACCTTCTGTTTTTTTACTGTCTCTTCATTTCGGTAGCCATGGAAATGGGGAGGATGCTCAGTTGACATTGATTTTGGTATAAGATTTGCACGAAAGTTTCTTGATGCACGCGAAATTGAGGCTGATGCTCGTAGCGAGATGAATTTACACAACAATCAAGTTGGACGAAAGGTGAGCTTGAACTTTTATTTTTACTGTTCTGAGGTTTGAGCTATGTTAAATCTTTTTAATGAGAAAATGAATGTGAACTTAAATTATGAAATGGATTTTGTTAGCTCATTTGGGGTCATTTACAAGTGATGTCACGGAAAAATTGACTTTTGAAGCTCTTCCTTCCTTTGACTTATAAAATATTGAAAATATTTATTAGATCATAGCTTTAGATCCCCTTCCTTCTAATATATCGGATGTCATAAGCGGACGACCACGTTATTATACTAATATTTCAAATGTTAAATATCCATAAAACACGAGACATGCATAACACGATCATTCATGTACCTACATTTATAAAAAAAATCATCTAATCTTCAAGACACGATTTATCTTAATAGCCACAAATTTTATATTTATTGGAATTCATCAACATATTGAAATCAACAGGCATCATTAATATTCATTATTGGTCTAAAAATTTGCTCTATAAATCACTCACGTCGTTGTCAAACACTTTTATTCGGTGATTATGTTAATTTTTGGTGATATTTGTGATTCATTTTTAGCTGTTTTAATTATCATTTAAGCTGACCAAAGCCTTGAATTTGGGGAATAATCTATTTAGTGATTTAGAAAGGAATCTACTTCCAAAAATGTGTTGAACCAAGATTAATACACGGGATTAATCCAAGGGTAGGAACTTTTTGGTTACTATTGGCCATTTGGTAATTTTAGGTCAATTTTGTCTCAGGGGGAAAACTACTTTGTGGAAAAAATCATTTTCCGTCATGCAATTTTTGATCTACAATTCTGAAATTACAAATATTTCCTGGAGAAAAATAGGTTACAAATTCCTATATTAAGATTTCACACATATTAGCCTCAAAATTTGGATTTCAAGTATTTTTCCCTCCGCTTTTGATCATTTTAGTAGTTTTATACCCTTGGATTCAACCCGAAATTTCTTGATGAATAATTTAAAAATTAATCATGATTTGTTAGATATCATATTAATTTTTTTGATTTTTTAAGTTTATTTTGAGTATTTCACAGCTATTAGACAGGGGGGAATTCCAGGGGGTTCGGACCCTTAGAACATATTTTTCAAATGCTCAAGTCTCGAACACCCAAAACCTTACTGTAATTAATTTCACGCATCATTTTGTTCCACCTTTCCCCTTTCGATTGGTTATACCATGTCGATAAACTTTCAATTCAACAACTCAATTATAATTTTTTTTTCATCTTCTTTACACTGCATCTTAATATATCAGAGAATTAAAGTCTTTTTTCAACACTTATTCCAATATGCAATAAATTTTCTCTCTTTAAGAGATTGTCAGGTTAAGGTGACATGTTGATACTTTTAATACATTGTGTTTTAATTGTAAACAAGATTAACTGAGAAATTGCTGCAAAAGACCTTAAGTAGGTTGTATATTTAGACATTTCACGTGCTTCTTAATCCAAATAAAAGTTGACGTTAAGAAGTTCTTAAGAGAAAATTTTCAGTCGCATTCAATAATTTATCTTTCACATGCCGGCCTCTTAAAACTGTCAAAAAGAATTTCTTTTTATATATTTTTTTCTCTCGTTGCACCTTTTTGACACCTCATAAGTACACAATATCTTATATGAGTGCAGTCTTACTTGATAATAATTGCCATAAATTAACACCACATATTCGACGTGTATGATAGTTATTTTTATATTTTTTTTTGAGAAACGCAAGTGTGATTATTGATGTATCGTTGTGGAACAACTCACTTATTATATTAAATTACATTGCTGAGAGTCTCACAGTTTGTGTTTAAAGAACGTCGCTGAGACGGCGCTGTGCAATTTTGCTCCTCATCATCGCTGCCCTTTTGACATTTTTTCTCGGTCTTTTTATTTTCGTTGATTTTCATCTTTCGTTCGTGGAATTTTGTTGTGAGTTCTTCAGAAAAGATATTTTGGTTGGTCGTACGTTGTCTCACTTTGTGTCGAAAGGAGAAATTGTTTCGTTGGTCAAAAAATTGTTTAAATCTTAAATGTACTACATTTTGAGGTTACAATCCAGAACTTCCATGAATGAACAGTATTCGACATTGAGGGCTGGTCTAAGAAGCGCATAATTGAGAAACCGGCCGTGCAAAAATTATTTTGAGATTTTGTTGTCTTGGATGCCACTGGATGTCTAAGCAAGATCTATGTTCAAGTCTAGAAAGAATTGACAGCACACATCGTTGAACTTCCAATGTCAGAAATGCGCCCCAACCACCTTCCCCACTTAACCTTTAAACCGCTCACTCGATGATACGAAATACAGAAAACCTCATCGATTATTATCAAAAGCATGAATTGCCTTTATTATCCCATTTTCATTGATTCACATTTATATATGATTCTTTTTTGGGCGTGAAGAAAATGAAAGAATGAGAGAATGATTGAATCACATGGATATGCCACAAATTAAATTGATTGTGTTGACTCATTGCATTAACCTCATAAATGCCCTATAATTTTTGCAATTTCGCATGAAAAACCTCAAAATGTATTATTTTTTAAAATCTTCTGCAGATTGTAAGAAAATTATTAAAGAAAGACTGCTTATGCCATGGAATCTCTGGAAGCTGTTCGCTGAGAACATGCTGGAAAACATTGCCACAATTTCGTGAAGTCGGTGATACGCTCAAAATGAAATACAAAAAGGCTAAAATGGTTGTGGCACAAAATACTGAAACGGGAGTTAATTTAGTCATTAAAAGGTGAGATTTTTGTTGAGGTTGTAAATTTTTTTATTGTACGAAGATGACTTAACCACTAAGTATAAATTATGGCTAATAAATCAATTTTTGTGTCGGCAGAGGTAAATTAGATAAGAAACCTGTGAGACCAAAGAATATGGATTTAATTTATTTAGAATCATCACCTACGTACTGTGAGAAGGATATTTATCTTGGATCATCAGGTAAAATTTATAGAATTTTTATTGATGCAAAATGCTTAATTTGAAAAAAAGATAAAATTTGAATATTTTGCATCATTTTGTGTTAAAAAGATGCAAACCGTTAAAAATTTGAATATTTTTGAATCATTTTGTGTTAAAAAAGATGCAAACGACTAAATTTTGAATGTTTTCGCATAAATTTTTATTGAAAAGATGCAAACTATTTAAATTTGAATGTTTCTACATCATTTATGTCAAAAAAAAGTAAAGTAACACCAAAACTGTTGCACAAACTAATTTAATTCTAACCCAATAATCCAATTCACTTTTTATTATACTTTCCATTTCTATAAATATTAGGCACACATGGACGTAAATGCAGCAGAACATCAAAGGACACAGACAGCTGTGCACTTTTATGCTGTGGTCGTGGTTATGTGACAAAATTATTTCATCGAACATGGCAATGTAATTGCAAGTTTATATGGGACATTATGAATGTGAAATGCGATATTTGTAACGAACGTACTGAAGAATATTTTTGTAAATAATTTATGATAAAGGATATACATAAGTAGATTATTAAGTTATTTTGGAAATATTTATGAATGTAGAATTTTAAGATTAAGATTAAATTTCTATTAAGTATTATGAATAATTTATAAGGTAAATGTCCACATTAATCCAGTAATTTAGAGGTAATAAAATTACCTGACAAAAAATAAAACGTGGATAAGTGATAAGTCGGATGTATCATAATTTGAAATTTGTATTCATTAAAAATCATATTTCTGATAGTTGTTCAATAATTTAAAAAGTAAACCTTACTTGATTTAATGATGAAACTCTGTAATTTCTGAACTAATTTGTACTTATTTTAATAAAATAAGAAAAATTTAATTGAGAAAATTGTTTATTTTTGATGATTTTTATTTATTTTTCAAGAATTTCAGGTTTTCTTTCAGGATTGATTGCAATTTTTCATATAAATTCATGTAATATGTAGTTATGCTGTCTTCAATCAACCTCAACATTCCTCAAAAATTCAATTAACAGGCACAAAAACCAAAAATCATCAAAACTTCTTAAAAATTCTATAAAAATTCTCATAACGGTCACAAAAAATTCAAATTTTTATGTTCCTATAATTTTTTTATAGCAACCTATTTGCGCGTATTGTGTGCGCATGTATTGGTGAAAAAAATACAAATTTATAGCAAAAAAGCTCAGCAACCGAACTTCTGAGTAAAAAAACTTTTACGATTTCCTCGATGGAAAAAAAATCTTGTTCTTTTCACGCCAGTCGAATAAGCAACAATTTCTAGTCCACATGATCGTGCTGATAAGTTCGGACGTCGTGAAGTGAATTTTATGTGAATAATTCAAAAAAAATTAAATAAGAAGATAAAATTCACTTAAGAAAGTAAATTAATTCGCGTAAAAAAAGTTATGAGGATAATAATAATAATAAAAATTCTTAACCGTACAAACGTTCTTATCAGCAATAAATAAACAATGACAATATCATCGTCCAAGCACATTTTCAAACATTTTTCCAACAACTGGAACGCACTGAGTGCGCAAACGCACGACAAAGAAAATTTTTTTCAGCTTTTTCATTGATTGTTCCATCACAGTGTAATTTGAAATTTTCTCTTTTACACTGAAAAAGTTTTTAGTGCTTGAAAAAATTACTATAATTAATGAATAAGTGATAAATTAGCAACTAAAATGGATAAAATTGTGAGGCCAATCATTGGCCCGGCAAAATTACGGTATTTTAAGTGAAAATTTCACATTCGATTGAGGATTAAATTGAAAATGAAAAAATTTCTCGAGTGCCAAACTTTTTTCTCACTCGGATGGCCTGTGAGACATTTTTATCGACTCGTATCGAACATGGACGGGGATAAGTTGGTGAAAAGTCACAAATTCTTGAGATTCATGTGTGGATTATGTGGAAAAATTTGTGAATTGTGAGTGAAAAAGGCAAAATTAATTCAAGGATAATTTTCATGTCTGAAAAGCTTCACCGAAAAAAAGGGGAAATTTTTTTTTCTTCATTCCTGGAATGGAACTTTTTTTTCATTGATAAGAGAGGAAGAAAAAAGAAAATTTAACGCATACAATTGCCATCATCTTTGCTTATGTACAACAAGCATAACCAACACATCCTTCAACGAAAAGTTTCATTTTCTTCTTTTTTCCTCGACTTTTTTTTTTCTTGCTTCTGCAATTTCGTAAAGAAAATCGAGAAGAAGAGGAAAATTTGTGATTTTTAAGATGTGAATTTAACTATTTTAAATTTCTGTGGCTATTCAGCTATTGGTTCAAGTATTTAAAAGTGAAATAAATTACCCGGATTTAATTGATCGATGAAAAGTTTTTAAAAATTCATTTCTGTGTGATCTATTTTAATTATTTTCAAAAATCTATTGTCAATTACTCGACGAAAGTTCAAGGAAGGACTTTTCTTTGGTGGAAAATAGTGAAAAGTTTTCAGAAAAACTTTTTCCCTTATTTAATGTGCCAAATTTCTAATTAAATTAAAACTTTGTGTATTGAAATGTCTAGGAAATATTTTAAATTTCTCAGCTAATTAGCTAGACGTAGACATGACACAATTCCTGAGAATAGTGTTAAAAAGTATCAAAAGTTTGAATTTTGTTTTGAATTTTATAAAAGAAATTTTCATAATCAGATTAAAAGTTTGACAAAGAAATCTTTTTGTGTTAATTTATTTTGTTTTTTTTTTTCAATTCAGTTTTGAAATTCTTGAATTTACATCTGTTCTGTATTTGAATTGCTATTCAATAAATGCAATCAATGTGAATTCGCAGATCTATTACTAGCACATGACTTAAAAATCTACATAAAAATTGGAGAAAATAGAATTTAAAATTCAAAACAGCTTTGAAATGGATTTGAACTTTAAAAATTGGAATTTTGTTAGAATTTCATCACCAAACTTAACATTTATAATGCCATGAGTATGGGTCGTGAAGACATCACTCTGTGAAATCATTAAGAGATCAGTTCATACTGGGAATACCTCACAATACATACAGCTACACATTCCAAATTCTACTTCTTCAAAGGGGCATATCTAGGGGGTGTTTTGGGTGTCAATTTCAAAAAACCAGAAATTTTCTTGAATTTGCTTGATTTTTCTCGAGAAAAAAATCCAAAAACTACTTCTGGCTACTCTTCAGATTCTGCTTCTTCAATATTTTTCTCCCACCAGTAATTCCAAGTCCTTCATAAAAAATATTTTCATGAAAACTTTGCAACAAAAATAAGTTCACATAGAAACAATTGCTCTTATGAAGACAAAACGTTGGCAGAAGCTCAAGAACTCGGTCACCAACCTCTACATTAAATTTTCATCATGTATAGTAAATATAAGAGGAATCGTGGAACATGCTATACATGTGACTATTTCATTATTGTCACGTGACGCAATGAAACTGGAATAGAACTTATCAGATTTTTTTCGCAAATTACGTCACGCTTTAGGGAGAAGTGGGGGGGGGGGGGTTGATGACAGTCCGTCTTTTTTTGTTCTTTGGAAAATTTGTGACAAGGAAGTTGAAAAAGTCATGTTTTTGCATGACGTAATTTAGGAACGAACCCTAAAATATTTCTAAAAAATGGAAATTTTGTGACTGACTTGTTTTTGTGTTTTTGAAGTGGTCCTCAGGCTACGCTGGATTTTAAGAAAATTTATCTTAGGAATGAGTTGTAAATTAAACCATGACTCACTTGGTCCGTAAGGCAAATGCTTAAGGCACAAATGCTTCTATAGTACAAAACATTTTCAAAATTTATTAAATTTCCTCACAAAATACTTCCGATTGAAAATTTCCTTCCCACTCATCATAAAAGCATCTTATTTAACGTACTTCAAAAATAATTCTGACGCTTTTGGAAGTGCCACTCAAGTTAAAATTATTATCTATTCATAGAGTTCAGAAATAAAGACTATAACGCTGCCATATTTGATGATCTTTTCACGACTCAGCGTTGAAAAATAATATTTTACGATCAAAATGACACGGCGTATCCTGTTGAAAAAAAGAAATTTACAGACTTAATTTTTTATGTGACTCTTCATATTCAAATATATCCGTGTGACTTTCATCCTTTTTCTTGTTCATCCGGGCTTAATTTTCATGACAAACATTTGTCATAAATAATAAATGGGAAAATAATTGTTTGAAAAAATTTTTTTTTTGAGAAGCATAAATTGGAAGGAGGGGTGAAAGCTGTCTGAACTCTAGAATTGACAAATGAAAGCTTCTGTTGGATTATTGTTGGACATTGCTATGAAGAATAAAGCTTTTTTGCAGGGTATGGTCTAGTTTCTTGAGCTAGTTTTTTGCATTAAAGGGAGTAAAATTTAAATATATTTTTTATACAGCCATCAAGACCACTACCATCCTAAATATTGAACATTATAAGTGAACGATCCTAAAGAAATTTTGGAAAGTCTGTATCCCTTAAATTTCATGACTTTAATGTCTAAATTCAAGACTTACCAATGAAATTCTCATAAGAAAGTTCCAACCTTTTCAGAAAACAGTCATAAATTCACTGCCATGCCCCAAAATGAAACCAAAAGTGATTTCACGCAATATCACACAATTCCATTCCCTTGGTTAACTTTGGAATGACTTCAATTCTCAAGACATTAATAAAACCAAGACAAAAAAACTAGGTCACAATGACATTTTTTGTTCTTCTTTTATTTAATATGCAATAAATATTTTTACTTCGTCGCTGCATGTTTTCTTTTCATCGTAATCTCATGCTCACAAAAAGAAAGATATTAACAAAGACTTGGAGTCCAAAAAAATTCTATTCTGATCAAAATCGTGAGATAAAGTTAAAGAAATCTTTTTGTTCACTCATGGGAGATGTTATACAAGATGGAATATATCAACTAGCAGACCCATTTCTGTAGACATGACAGTGGTTGTTTTGCTTATCATTATAATTTTATCTCGGTATGGAATTGGGGTGATAAAAATTAAATGAATAAATGTTGACTTATACCTTGCTGAATTTGGAAAATATGGTATACGCTGAATTCAGCAAACTCTGAACTAGCTGAATTGAGAAAACGCTTAACTAGCTGAATTCAGAAAACGTTGAACTAGCTGAATTCAAAGAACATTGAACTAGCTGAATTCAGCAAAATCTGAACTAGCTGAACTCAGCAAACTCTGAATTAGCTGAATTCAGCAAATACTAAACTAGCTGAATCTAGCAATGAAATAAAGCTAATGCTCAACCTAGTCTTCAAGAACAAAAATCAATAACACATTCAAACAAAACCACGTGAAGGAAGTATCAAAGTACATTCCATGACCATCTTACATAGCAAACTTTTGATTTGTAAACTACTTCAATAATTTCATTTCCCATTCATGAATGGAATGAAGTAGAAAGTTGACAATAAAATGTGAAGTGGATATAACCGGAAACATATTTTTTTCTCTTTTCGTCTTAATAAACTTCCACGGCAAAAAGCATGCAATGGAATGTATGTGTAAGGAAATAAAACAAAAGAAATTATTATGTATATACTGACTCCTGTTTTACTATAAATAGTCTCTTACTATGCCACATAAAATATTGATTTCCTTACTTTTTTCCTTTCTCTCGATTTTCTTTTCTTGTATGTATATTTTATATCAGTGTGTATGTGATTGTATTCAGCAGCAAGCCATGTTATCCCATCCCAATAAATTTTATGTATAAAAACGGGAGAAAATTTTCTTTTCCCACTTTTTTTCGTGTTTCTTGCGCCTATAAGCTTAAGTTTCTTTTCTTCTTCATTTTCAAAACTTTATGTCTTTCTTGCTTCGTTCTGCACATTATAGAAAACAGAAATTTTAATAATAGTTTTCTGTGGTGAGAAAATTTTTACTTCCTTGTGTTTTTATAAAATACAAACTTTTAAATTAAGGATTTTTATAAGCTTGCATATAAAAGTGGGATGAAAAAGTTGAAAAATTGGTTGGATTGAGGAACGCATTTTTAATTAGATTTTGGTGAATTCGGTTAGAGCAGTGTATGCTGAATTCAGCTAGTTTAGTGTATGCTGAATACAGCTAGTTCAGCATTAGCTGAATTCAGCTAGTTCAGCATTTGCTGAATTCAGCTAATTCAATGTTTGCTGAATTAAGCTGGTTTAGCATTTGCTGAATTTAGCTGGTTCAGCGTTTGTTGAATTCAGTTAGTTCAGTATTTGCTGAATTTAGCTAGTTCAGTGTTTGCTGAATTCAGCACTTCAATTCATATTCAAACTTAGTCAAACTGACTAACTAAAAATCCATTTTCTTGGTTTTACTCCACTTACATCTTTTCTTCTTACCAAATTCTTAAGTTTTATTGCCAAAAGACGAAAAATTAAAATTGAAATGAAGAATTTTATTCTCCCGTTCGGTTTCTTTTTATAGCCAATATTTGTTGCTTCTATAAAATAAAAATTTCATTAACTTTTTCGGATTATTTTCTGTGAAAAGTTTATTTGTGGGAAAATATTTTTAGACAAGTGGTATGAGAATATAGAATAAGGATTAATTAACGATTTCCTGTTACAAAAAAAGTAAATTATCTTGGATTTTATTGCTTGCGGATGTTGAATTATAGCAACATTAAGTGGGGGGAGTGAATTGTAAGTAACACATTTTTAATAGTACTTATTAATGAGCTGAATGGAAATTTTTTCATTTATTTGATTAAAAAATGATTTTTAGCTTCGAAATTGGAAAGCTTTTAAGTGATGAATGAATGGAATTTTTGTGTTTAAGTGAATGTTTAAAATGATTAAAATAAAACAAATACCAAATTCTGGGAAATCTTCATTAAGGATTCTTGTTGCTTAGGGGAATTTACAACATTGTATTGAAAATTGAGACAATTTGGAGTTCAAATACTGGGGGAAATCTAAATATAAAATTCCTAAGTTAAAATAAAAGAAATCATAAAATCACAAACATAAAAATAAAATTAAACTCCAAAAATAAATTTCCCCGTAAAAACACCCCCAAAGATACAAAATACAAAAATAATTGATTAAAAATATCATCTTTCATCTCATCCAATTCTATTTTAATAAAATTCATTAGAATGAATTGAAATACTTGAATCTAATCTCATCATCATTTCTGTCTATCCTTCAACACATTCTCATTTTCCTGCGTAGGAAGTCCATCATGGCAAGGTAGAAAGAAGGAAAAAAATAAATAAATGAATTGAGATGACCATAGAAGTGTAGGCGTTCTACCTGCTATTGGTTTCTGGTATTTTAGGCAAATTTAATGGAGTGGAAGCCTAATATGATTTTTAATATTCGTGATGAAAGGTCATAATTTTGATGCTATTGAAGAAATTCCTTATTATATTGAAATGACATTTTGCTACTCAAAATAGACTGAATAATTCATAATTCCATCAATATCCATCATTATTCCAAAACCATATCAAGCTTTAAAGCTAAAAAGTTCTAATTTCACTTTGAACTGGGAGCCATGTGGTAATTGTAATTAAATCGTGGCAAGCAATCCATTAAATTGAAACCAAATGGTTTCTATTATTAGCTTTTACTGCTTCGAATAACATGGATTGTAAATATTGAACTGGAAAAGGATGTAAAGCTACAATTATATAGTTTTTTAGAGGATGAAACTGAAACATAAAGATTTATGATGTCTTGGTCTCGGCAGATTCTCTAGGAAACCGATTGGATTGTCATACATTGAAATGTTGATCACAAGGCAGACAAGCGGACAATAAACTTAAAACCAAGTGGTCACCACGTGTCGGCTAGAATTTTTTCATAAATAATCAAAGACAGAAAATAATTTAAAGCTAATAAGAATCAAATTTTCCACCTAAAAGTCCTTGAACATTAATATTTTACCACGTTTTTCTTAACTTGCTTTCTTGTCTTTCTGTCTTTCTGTCTTGGTCAAATCTTGCAATCGATTTTTCGACCACTTCCAATGCTCCAATTGAGCTGAAAATTTTTATACATACGTATTTTGGATGACAATACATTCTTTTAGCATTTTGGAATCATAAAAATGCTTAATTATAGTATAATTTAATTTATTAATTTTTATATGAGAAAATAATCCAATATCAATGATGTCATTTTCTCATGGACATTCTTGAAGATAATTTGATTTTTCCGAAATGTCATGGGTTCAAATCTCACCAATGACAAAAAACTTTTTTGAACTATTTGATTCTTTTTTACACTTTTTTGATGCCTTATGATGTTTCATGATTTATTTATGCATAATTATATTTTTCTAAGTCATAAAACAGCAAAAAAGTACAAAAAAGAGTGAATTTTGATTTTTTGTATGAAATGTCGATATACTTCACAAGAGCAAAAATCTTTCTTTATACGTATATTTTTGTCACTAAAATCTATAGTCGTACAACTTTTTGGCTCAAAATAGTGTGTAAATACATGCAACTCGTTTCATAGTTTGATATCGGTGAATATATTTTTGGGGACAAAACAGTGTACGGCTGTGAGAAATGAAATTACTTTGGTTTGGGTAGAGAGTGTGTGAAAATTTATCTTGGGTTTTTGCATTTCATGATATGTAACAATGAACAATATATAACAAAGCTGTGTGCAAGTGAGATCAACAAGTACGAGTAAAAAAGTCGAGAAAGCAGAATTCATGGATCAGATTAATACTAACTTTGGGCGAAATTTTAAAATAAAAGATAAAACGAAGTTTGGACTAGATTGGAAGTTAGATTGAGCGTAGCTCACAAAATTTTCACGTCCTGAACGAAACGTAACGTTGGCGTGAAAACTTTCCTAAATCGTTAGGAGACTGTGGATATGTGAGAAAGTATTGGTGATTTGAGTAACAATAGTTCGAGCGGAGCTCGAATATAAAAGTTCGAACGTAGTTCGAACTAAGTTGAGCGTAGCTCACAAATTTTTACATCCTGAACGTAGCGTAGCGAGTGAAGGTGTGAAAATTTTCCAAAGTTGTTAGAAGACTGCAGATATGTGAGAAAGTGTTGGTGATTTGAGTAATAATAGTTCGAACGTAGTTCGAACTAAGTTGAGCGTAGCTCACAAATTTTTACGTCCTGAACGTAGCGTAGCGAGTGAAGGCGTGAAAATTTTCCAAAGCCGTTAGAAGACTGCGGATATGTGAGAAAGTATTGGTGATTTGAGTAATAATAGTTCGAGCGGAGCTCGAATATAAAAGTTCGAACGTAGTTCGAACTAAGTTGAGCGTAGCTCACAAATTTTTACATCCTGAACGTAGCGTAGCGAGTGAAGGTGTGAAAATTTTCCAAAGTTGTTAGAAGACTGCAGATATGTGAGAAAGTGTTGGTGATTTGAGTAATAATAATTCGAGCGGAGCTCGAATATAAAAGTTCGAACGTAGTTCGAACTAAGTTGAGCGTAGCTCACAAATTTTTACATCCTGAACGTAGCGTAGCGAGTGAAGGTGTGAAAATTTTCCAAAGTTGTTAGAAGACTGCAGATATGTGAGAAAGTGTTGGTGATTTGAGTAATAATAATTCGAGCGGAGCTCGAATATAAAAGTTCGAACGTAGTTCGAACTAAGTTGAGCGTAGCTCACAAATTTTTACATCCTGAACGTAGCGTAGCGAGTGAAGGTGTGAAAATTTTCCAAAGTTGTTAGAAGACTGCAGATATATGAAAAAATTTGAGTTAACACCTGTGATCTATAACAGTTGGACGAACGAAGCGAAGCGAAGTGGAGTCCAACACTACTGTGATCTATAACAGTTGGACGAACGAAGCGGAGCGAAGTGGAGTCCAACACTACTGTGATCTATAACAGTTGGACGAACGAAGCGGAGCGAAGTGGAGTCCAACACTACTGTGATATAACAGTTGGACGAACGAAGCGGAGCGAAGTGGAGTCCAACACTGCTGTGATCTATAACAGTTGGACGAACGAAGCGGAGCGAAGTGGAGTCCAACACTAATCTGATCTATAAACTGTCAACTTATTATCAATCATATGAACAAATTAGTAAAATATTTGATTTTTAGTCTAAAAGTTATATTTATGGTATCTGAAAATGTAGCAATAACAATAACTTTAATAGAATAATCTCTCAATAATTAAAAATTTCATCAATTATTCAACAATAACTTCAAAGAATCTCAATGATTACTTTGATCATAAATAAATCTTCAGAAATGTTGTGATTTGATTCAACAGTATCATCGAAAGACTAAAAAGTAGAAAATAATTTACTATATAAAAAAATATTTTTTTAAAAAAAACCACGTTTTTCCCGTGGACTAAAAAGTAGAAAATAACTTTTATTTTTTATTTGTCAGAAATTAATTTTAAATTTTCAGATTTTATTTTAAAATTTTTATCCTCTTCCATGAATTCATGATCATCTATGAATTGCGAATAAGTACACTTCAAAATTATCGTATAGTTCGACTACTAAAAACGTGGGCGCATTTTATAGGAAGTTATAAATTTAATTAGGGTTTCAAATATACTAAATTTCAATTGATAAATTCAGCATTACTGTATAGAATAGAAATTTCTTAAGTTACTTCTTATAACATGCGCCCACGTTTTTAGTAGTCGAACTATACGATAATTTTGAAGTGTACTTATTCGCAATTCATAGATGATCATGAATTCATGGAAGAGGATAAAAATTTTAAAATAAAATCTGAAAATTTAAAATTAATTTCTGACAAATAAAAAATAAAAGTTATTTTCTACTTTTTAGTCCACGGGAAAAACGTGGTTTTTTTTAAAAAAATATTTTTTTATATAGTAAATTTTTCTCCTTTTGACCTCATAAATAATCATGAGAAAGTTCATAATAAATTCAAATGGGAATTGACAGAGATTCATAAAGTACGAGGATTAAATTTCATGAATTCACGACACGATTAGTAATTTATGTTGAATATTGTTTGAAATTGAAAGTATTTGCTGTCATTTCTAGGGAAATGAAAAGATGTGGGAGTTGATTTGGTGTTAGGGGTAACCGTACGTGGATGTGTGACAAATTTGAATTTTTTCAAAGTTAATTTTTAATTCTATCGAAATTTCTAATTAAAATAAGTTTTTCAAGCATTCAAGCAGCAACAAAACGACAATCTTCATTTCCATTTTCCATCCATAAAAAACAGTTCAATAATAATTACAAAAATTTAATTAAATTCTCGCAGATTTTCCATCCATTAAACTACGACCGCATCTCAGCACGACCACAAACAAAATTTTATGAACCATCAATGTGAACTTCTAATTAGTCAATAAATTATGCTCATTGATTCCTAATTGAGTACATAGAAATGTCTAATTTGAATAGAAAATAAACAGAAATTGAGAGACTGGCTGTCTGACGGCAATAAAAACTGACGGAAAGTCAGCCACAAAATGATGAGAAATGAAATTTAATTTTTCATTTATTGCCTTTTCGCGTTTGCAATATTCATGTTATATTGTGGATGAATGTCAGAAGCATACAGTCGAGCAATAATGTTGTTTCCTCCTGAAACGCTTTCTATATTTAGCCTTGATATCCTCGTTCATATTACTCTCGGTATACATATAATTTCTCTTTTTTAAATTAAATTGCCATCACCATCCATAATATGGAGAAAAAAAATAATTTTATTCTTGTTTTTACTTCCAATATGCGTGCATGCAATGTAAATGACATAGAAAATTACTTCCATTGTACGGGAGTGGAGAATATAAGTGAGGGAAAAAAATACGTTTATTGGAAGGTTGGTTGGGAATTTTTTTCATGAGTTCTTTTGCGATGGCGCATCTTTCAAGGTTTTATGGAGATGTGTGAGGTTTTCAAGAAATCTTCATTTAAAATAATTCAAATTTTAAGTGAAGAAAAATTTAACGGTTTTATAAAATTTAAATTTTAACGGTTTTATAAAATTTAAATTTTAACGATTTTCTGAAACTCAAATTTTAACGGTGTTCTGAAATTCAAAATTTACTGAATTTTAAAAACTCAAATTTTAACGGTGTTCTAAAATTCAAAATATACTGAATTTTTGAAATTTAAATTATAAGGGTTTTCTGAAGCTCAAAATTTTAACGGTTTTTTGAAATTCAAAAATTTTGAAAATTTAAACGAATTTTCAGCAACAAAAAGAAAATTCATAGACATCTGCTGCTTACTATAAAACTCACAATCCACAGACAATCTGCAAACTCATCAAATTTTCACACCAACAGGCCTGCTAACACTACGTTATTTTTATTGAGTATTCCTTATTCCATTCAACGTACGCATCAGCGTATCATAATTGGCACTCGAAAAATGTTCCTTATTGTATGTCAATGAAATCCTCGCTATCGACTCTTCCATAATGATTCATTATATTAATGCAAGTGTATTTGTGTACACGACATGTGTATATGTATTTCTGTACAGTGTCTACAAATGCTCGTGCATATCAACAATTAATATATCCTATTATTACTATATTACCATCTTTTTTGTTCTTTTTTTCTTTTTTTCTCTAATTAAAAAGCAGTCGGTGAGAATCACACATAAAACTAATAATAATAAGTGGAAGGAAAACAAGACGGAAGAAGAAGGAAAGAAGAGAAAAAAAATCATTTTTTCAGTCTACGACATCAACAGCAAAAAGGAAAGCGAACGAATTAAACCAAGACGGCATAGAATGTTTGAAATGAGATAAGAAATTCCACGTTAATCTATCCAAGAAAAAGTATACACAGGCAATAAGATAAAGAGCTTAAAGTTGTATGAAAAGCTCCCTACGTGATGTGTTCAAGTGAAAAAACGAGAAAATTTTTGAATGGAATTTTTGCGAGGGTGAAGAAATTGCCGTGTAGCAACATGTGGAAGTAAATGTTCTAAAAAAAGTTCGTCATACAAAAAGAAAAAAAAGTGTAAAGTACTTGCATACATACTCATACATTATCAGAGATAAAAAGAAAGTTTTAAAAAATAAATAATAAGATCGTGAAGATTAACGCGTGGTGCCAAGAGTAACGCGTATCATTTTTGTGTGAATCGAATAAATAAGCACGAAACTTGCAGAATACGAAGCTTTGGTTAAAAAAAAATTTTAAGTACGAAAAGTGTTGGCTTTTTTTCGGTGAGAGTGAGTTCAAGGATTTTTACGATCCTTTATTTTTTCGGAAGTATAGGAGGAGAATTGGAAAGCCGACAAAATTGTGGGTATGTATTTAATATCAATGTCTAAATGAATGAATGATTTACTTCTGCATCAGAAGTTACATAAATAAAGATTTTTTATATTTTTATCAATTTTTTAAGAGAGAAAATGAGAAAAGAATTTTTTAAATGTGGATGTGCTGTGAATTGTGACAAGTTTTATTCTTTTCATCGATTTTCGTCTTGGTTGACTCTTTTTTAATTTGGGGCTGATGAAAGGTCATCTTGAAATTTATTATTGGATTAGATTGTCAGCGAAGTTTGTTCTTGATTAGAAGAAACGAGCTTCTTTTTTGCTATTAATTACAAAGTTTGGTCATTTTCCTTAATCTTGAATATTCATGAGATACGTTTTAAGCGATTATGCCTCGGTCGGTGATGAAGTTTTCAAAAATGACTTTTTAAAGCAGTTTAAATAATTTTGACCGTTAAAGAATTTTCAAATATTTTTTGACCGTTAAAAATTTCAAATAGTTTTCGACCGCTCAAAAATTTTCAAATATTTTTTGACCGTTAAAAATTTCAAATCGTTCAATTTTTCAAAAATATTTATTATGGATCAATTAAAATTTTATTTGACTGGTAGAATAATTAATAAACCTAGTCTAAAGATCCAATTATCGAAACATTTTCAAAACATTTCCATCAAAATAATTCAAAATTCATTAGCACCCTCTACAATCCAAAACACAACCAATTATAATAATATTGACAATTTTCTAATTTTCACGGAGAAAGCAGAACCAAATCGTTTCAACAAACTAAATTATAACTTTTTTCCAACTTTTCCATACCTTCATATACTCTATATGCGGTGTCATGTTCAAATAAAAATGTCTAATTCAAGAGCCCCGTTGAGTTGCACACACCACATTATAAAATCAATACCGAAAATTATCAAGAAATGCTTCGAAAATGAAAAGCTTTCGGTTTCTTTTTCCATTTTCTCTCTTTTATATTTCTTTTTTACTTTTTTTCATATTCAGATGACATTTTTGAATGCATTGTGTTCATGCATTATTTTCTTTTATGTGCTGAAAATTATTATTTTGATCATAAATTCAGAAGTTCATGCTGAAAAAATTGGATTTTTTTGCATAATTTTGTTCATTTTTTTCTCATGTGAATAGTTTTTTTTAAAAATAAATAAAAGTTTTTGTCAGTAAGAGTCTCTTTTAATCTGATAGAAGTTGGCTTGAAAATAGCTTGCTGGTGAATAGAATAAGTTGGTCGTTTGTTAGAAATTCGGGTAGAACTGTCAGATTAAATTATTAAAAGTTGGATAAATTTCAATAGTTTTGAACTTTTATTAAGTAACAATATTTTTATAATTTAATTTTTTAATATTTTTATATTTAAAAAATTAGATTTCATATATTTAATTTTTTAAAAATATTTTTAAATTGATTTTTAATTTTCTCAAAAAAATTAAATTTTCTAAAACTTTTTCAATTATTTCAAAAAAAATTTTTAAAAAAATTAAACTTTTAAAAACGTTTTCAAATTGTTTAAAATATTTCAAATATTTTTTAGAATTTTAAAACACTTAAATCTATTTAAATTTTTTTAGAATTCTACTAATTTTTTAAATTTTTAAAACTACCATTTTTCCACTATTCTAAAGCTAACTTCTATCAGAACTTATATTAAAATATTTTTTCATTCATTCTTTATCTATTGTGATATATATGCGCATTTCTGCAATTATATTCACTCCATTTTCTGTGTCTATTCTTTACCATTTTTGTGAATATAATTTTCATTCTTTTATTTTTTGTTTAAAAAGCGAATAAAAAGTAAAAACAAAAAAGCAAATAAATTTGAGAATATAATAAGTTTGCACAAAAATCCTTTATCGCACATGCAATCAAGCTATAAGTAACAAAAATATTTAGGAAAAATGTTGAAATTTATATTCAATTAGTGTCACAGTGGATTATTTATTTAGTAGTTATTTTTTGATGTCGCTCTTCGCAAGCTTTTATTTTGTGGTGCATTTTTCAATCTTTTATAAATATTTTATGTAGACTAAGGTGTAAGCTAGCCGGAGTGATACACAACAATAAATTTTTCTTATGATGCACTAAACCTGAGCACAATACTGTCATTAAATTGTCTTACTAAAATGTTACTCGGTATCCTCTAGGGTATACACTAGGCTATACACCCTAGGGTAACATCTGGGGTAGTGTATACCTAGGATATACCAAGCATCCGGCCCCAGGTAGTATAGGTGACCCTAGTCATCCCCCTAGTAGGTTAAATTAATCTAAAATTCCACAATATTCAAGACTTAAGGATAAAAAGGTATCAAAAAACCAGAAAAATGCGCCACAATTGCAAACAAAAGAGCACTTTAAACTTTATCGATAGCTTCATTTAACTCAAATGAATTCGAGTAGAAGGAAATCTTTTTTCTTTCGAGTCTTTCCTTTCTTTTCGTTTTGGACTAAAGAGATAAAAAAACCCGCTTGATTGAGCTTTAGATATTTTTGTTGCTCCATCAAGATTCCATCCGCTCAAATACTACATCACATAAATCTTATTATTTTTTGTGTTTTATTCCTACTTTTTTATGGACTCTTTCATCCACTGAAAAAATCACTAAACCATCACAAAATAAAATCTATTTTTTTTGTGTATGTATTTATCCTATAATCAAGTAGAAACTAAGAGTCAAATAATCCATGAAGTTTTATTTATAGCATTTTCTCATTGCTCTAGTTAGCAAATACTCATCCATTTTTATTATGTACTCTATCTCTACACAGTTCCATCAATTTTGATGTTATACATACATTATACATTTTTATTCTTGTTGTTTCATGTAGATTTCATATCCAACTCTATCTTTCTCTATCTCGTACCTATTTGTGTGCAGTACAAATAATGTTATCACAAAAAAAGACACGGTAGATAGAACAAAAACACTTACTCATCACTACCAACTTTATTTTCTAGTCTTGATTTCATTATTTATCTTCTTTAACTGATCTATGATGAATGAAGTTTAATGAGATATGCAAATAAATAGTTTTTTAAGGATGAGAGAAAAGTGCAGTGGAATTTTTGGGAATGTGGGACCTGAGTAGCACCACATAGTCATTAGGGCACCACTATGTCGTCGTTATAACTGAAAAACTGTTAAAAAGTAAGCTTTGCCAATTTCTCAGTCTCGAAAATACTCGAGACCGTGAAATCGAGAATGTCTAGGCTCAAAAAGACGTGGGGGTGCTCTGACGGAGTCAAAACAGTGGTTTATACCTTACATGATGGTAACTCCCCCGAGCAGTTTTTTGCATAATTTAAAATTTTAGTTTTTCAAGAAAAAGATTAAATTTATTCTGTACAAATCATGGATAATTCCATGTCTAACTACAAATACGTCCCCCTTCTTTTAAGGTTGAAAATTTTCCTTCTTGAAATTAAAATAATTAATTCCAGTATTTCATATGATTCATTTACCTTCATTTCTTTCCAACTCAATGAATTTCCCACAAATGACACATCTCAATTACAACTAGCACATTACATCTGTATCGAGTCCGCTTTTATATAGAAATTATTCATAGCTGACATGAGGTTGTCATTTGGTATCTGTAATCAAGATTTTTGTCAGATTGATTTATGATAAGCATTCAGAAGAAACAAATTCTCTATAATCAGCATCGAGAACTCAAGCACGTGTAACTTTTCTTAGAAATTTTAAGGTTATGCCTACTTCATTAATCCTCATTTTCTTGATCCCAAAAATATAACAACGAAAATGTCACTGACATGACATTTCTAACAAGAAAAATGTGTCTGTGTCTTCATAATCCCCCAGATAGCATAAAAGCGTATACAAAAAAAATTGTTGATCAATAGAACTGAAAAATACATAAATCCATGACGTCATTGCAATCGAAATAAAATGAGCCGCATAAAATTTATTTTTAAATGCTCGTAATACTTGAAATTGCTCGGCAATAAACGGTTTTAAATTGTATGCAATTTTCTAAATTGCTTCTTTACAGAAATTGAGTGCACTTGAGGCAATTTTGTATTTTTATATAGTTTTAGGGTTCAATTTGTTTGTTGGATAGATGGATGTTTTAGAAATAGTGTAAAAAGTCGTGGATTAATTGCTGGGCATTTAAAGAATTTTCTAATTTAAAATTCAAATTTTTAATGGTCAGTAATTAAAAAATACACATGTACGGCAGGGGCGTAGTCAGGATTTTTAAGGGGGTGTCTATTATTGTATTTTTAAATTTAACTTTTTAATTTAATTTTCATACTTTTTTAAAAATTAAGCATGATTCTGAGTGCAAACTTCTACAAAATTTATAAACTGGAATATTAAAAAAATAAATTTTTAAAAATATTTTTCGAATTATTTTAAAATCTCTAAAAATTTAAATATTTTGAAAAGAATTGCTAAGAGTGGGAAACGAACCAGTGACTTCTTGGTTATTATCCCAGTTTTCTAGCCACTGAGCTATATAACTATATAAAAATATATGGCAATTTTGTCAATATTGGTCAATATATATAAAAAAATCAATTTTTAAAAACAAAATCAAGCTAAGAGTCAATGTAAAGCTTGTTGGAGATTCATTACTCCAAAAATCATGTAAAAATGTCAAAATACAGCACAACCTAAACCCCTTTTAGACAGTTTGCAATAAGCTTATTCTTACACAATCTAGCAACTTTCCTAGAGCATTGAACTTCCTACCTATAGATAGGTTGTAACAAATTACTAAATAATGAGAAAATCGATAATTATATAGACTGGACATTATCGATTATTAATGACATGGAATGGGTGAGCTGAGGGCTTATACTTCTTGTTCATTGACTGCAAATATTGTGACGTTTACTCTGGAGATTATGAACGGAAAATAACTAATTTTTAAAGAAGGGAAATTTTATAAAATTTTAAAATATTCTTAATTTTTTTTAATATGTGGTTCACCTGACGTGTACCATATTCTAAAGATATCATTGATTTTGAAAGGGGTTCAAAATGTAGCTTAGATTTAGACCAGTGTTGTCCAAACTTTTTTGAGCCACGTCACACCTTGATGGTAAACCATGACCAAAGCCGCACACAGCAAACGGTTCGTGTTACACAGGTTGGACAACACTGATTTAAACTCATAATCCAACTCAGATCCACGTATCAAAGGCCACAACTCTTTAATTCATCAACAATCCCCTTTAAATTACCCAATCAAACCAAAAAAAATCCCAAAACAAATAAGGACATAAAGAAGTTCGTCCCAGAAGTTTCATGAGACAACAACATTACCATGTTTGAAGTGCATTTTCTGTACATAATTATCATTAGTCGTGTCGTATTTATTTTTATCTACTCATATGTCCATGAAATCTAGAGAATCACGCAACCGATTTATTTATTTTGTTTCCACAATCGCTGTGGATATAAATTTGAATATTTTCTGTGGGAAATAAAGTTTTATATTGATTTTTTTGGGAAGTTTATAGTGTTGAGGAAAAATCGATATTTGTGCTTGAAAAATTAGAATTTTAAATTGAAATATTTTAATTTGAATCCTGAAGCAATCTACCAAATTAAACCACATTAATTCCTCCGAATCCACCTCATCCAAATGACCATAATCTGCTGCTGAACACTACCCAAATATCCATTTTCTCGTTCAGCAATCACATTACACGTGTTCATAATATTCATTTTAAAATGAAGCACTTTACGTGCACGAAAAGCACTCTCGAGTCTCTTCATTCTTTCATTTTCTTCATTCTAGTTAGTTTCACATTATTTTCTACCTCATTCGATGCACTTTTGTAATGAAAAAAGAAGAAGCGATACTTTGTTATCATTGCACAATATGAACTCATTTCTATTGTATTGTGTATTTTATGTGTATTAACTTGTATCACATTTTCATCCCTAGATATTCTCTTACATTTTACAATCGTAGTAGTTGAGTCACATCTTTTCTACATCTACTTATCTCTATCTTTCTATCTATCTACTGCACAAATTCATTCTATTTGCAAATTATATACTGGATGAGTAAAGGTGAGAATTGATAATGAGGAGAAAAGTCACTTGCGAATGGAGACAGAGTAATAGAAAAGTCGGTCACTCTTTGGGTTTTATTGTATTTTAAAATGTGTGAAGCTTTTTTCTAGAAAGCTCAATATTTCCCAAAGTTTGAAGTCGACTCGGATCTTGTATCGACTTTGTCATACAAGATCCGAGTCAACTTCAAGCTCTGATATTTCTTAATAGATTAAGATCAAGCTCAGTGGTACGATAATGTGCTTAGTAAGAACATTATAAATAACATTAGACATGCTTTTTGTCTGTTAAGGATTTTTTAAAAGTGGATTTTTTCAAAAAGCTCAAAAGCACACATTTTTGATAAAAGCATGTAAAACTCTAATTTTCATTTCAAAAACTTCAATTCGGGGTTTCAAAATTTAAGATTTTTTTTTACAAAAACAAGCTTTTAAATAATTTTTTTTAACAACCTTACACATTTTCAGAAAAGCTTATATTTTTCAAAAACCACATTTTCAAATTTTCAAAATATTCTCGATTTTTTTTTAAAAAAAATCTATTTTAAATAAATATTTACGTAGATACCATTTTAAAATAAAAATTTTTAATCAAAAAGTTTAAATTTCTAAAATAAAAAGCTTAAATTTTCAAAAAAAGCTCAAATTTTTTTTTAAAAAAAGCTTAAATTTTTTTTAAAAAAACAGATATGCAGACAAAAAATTTGTAAAATTTATCAAGTTCAAAACTAAATAACCTCCAAAAGCTCCTAAGTTTAAAAAATACAACATGCTCAAAAATACATAAAAAAATCAACAAAAAGCTTCAGTAAATTTCTTGCTATAAAAATCTTCACAATTTTTCTTTCGCAACGAGATAAAACATTTCATAAAATAACATTCGAAGTTGGAAAGAATGAAAGCAAAAAAGTTTATCAGCACTTTACAGCTATATTTTCACGTTAAATTTCAACTTAACTGAAATAAGCACAAAAAAGTATTCGGATTTCTTCATTAAGCTTCAGTAAAAATAAAATGAGATTTTTTTACAATTGTAGGTTAACTGAAGATAGAAAAGAGTGAAGGAGTAATGATGGTGATGATAAAAAACACAGAACAAATGAAGTGAATTTGAGAAATGAAATGGAAAAAGCTTTCGAGGGTAAAAAAGTTATTTTTTTCTGGTTGTTGTTAAAGTTTTTAATGGGATTTTATTGAGTTGGAATTTTTTATATGAAATTTTTAAATCTAAAAAAAATTTAAAATTTTATGAGTTTTTATAAATAATTTGAAAAAGTGATATTCTAGAATTTGTTAAAATTACAAACCAAAATCCACTAACAAGTTTTTTTTAAAAAAAAATCAAATTTTGAACAAAAAAGTTTAGATTTTAAAACAGAAAATTCAGTTAAATTTTATTTAATTTACATTGTGCATTATTTTAAAATTTAAAAAATTTAAAATAGTAAAAAATAGAATCGTGAATTTTTCAAATTTCTGAAAACTTCTGAAGTATATTTATTTTAGATTACACTTATTTTCTGTTTAACTTCAACACATGCCATCGAATGATTTGTAATTTTGGTAAATATACAAGGGAGTAGCAAGGATGGGTAAAGTGGAGCATTTTTCCGGGGCGCCACGATTTAGGGGGCAAAAAAATTCAACAAATCTTAACCAAAAAGATAGAAATCTTATCGTCGATTTGAAATAATTTTAATTAAATTTTGTTTTTTGTGCTTTTCCCGGGGCCCATGGACTCTTGTAACGCTTCTGCAAACATGCTTATCCAATCTCTTTTTGCTTTATCTTCAAATTTTTTTGTCAGATAGCATCACACAGTCTATTTTCGTGTGTAACTTGAAGAAAATATTTGCTGCATGTAGGAGTTACTAATTGTATTTTCAAGACCTTTAGAAGCACTTTTACAGTCGAATGAGTTTTTTATAAAAATAAATTCATAAAAAATTCGAAGCACAAACTTCTTAAAAGAAATAAACACCCACATCTACTTAAGATCGTTTAGAAACATAATTCAAAGGTTCTCGAATTTACTTGGAATGTAATTGAATATAAAAATACTTTATTAAATAAATAACAACTGGAATTCACATTTTAAATTAATTTAACAATTTTCAAAAGAAATTTTAAATCAAAAATTTCTTCAAAAGCTATATAAAGTTTCACAAAACACCTCGAGACTAAACTTATCGATTTTTCACTTTTCTCTCATTATTTCCTCCCATTTTTCTCAATCTCAAGTAATTTCTTAACAATTTAAGCCACGGGAGCTGTTCTATTCACTAAGATAAGAGCTAAAATTTTTCATTCAAAAACTTTCCTTTCTTCTTCTTTTGTTGGAAGAAAATTTTTCGCTTCTTTTATAAAGGAAGTGAATAAATGAGTAATGGCTCATTTTAAGTAATGCAAAAAAATCCCCTCCTTCTTGTTCACTTTAAATTACCTCAAACGAGGATGAGTTGAGATGAAAATCTTTTGATTTCTTTCCGAAGCAGTTCCATAAATTGTGATCATTCTTTGCTGTAAACAAATTTTATCTATATTTCACGCTTTTCTTCTTATTTAAATCTATATGAAAGTTAAGGTGTAACTATCGACAGAGTCGATATTGAGACGTTTTGAACAAAACGTAAGAAAGTTTTTCTAACTGAAAATCAAATTTGAATTTTAACGGTTTTTCAAAATTTGAATTTAACGTTTTCTTCAAATTTGAATTTTTCTTTGTTTTTAAAATTTAAATTTCAACGGTTTTTAGACTGAAATTTAATTTTTGTGACTTTTGTATAATATTTCCATGAAAATGCGCTCTAACCTCTAAACGCTAGTGACTTTTTTACTCAATTTCTATTTCCTCACTTCCACGATGTCTTTTTTCATCGTTCATGGGAAATTTTGTTGTTATCCCTTCAACTTTTTTTATTTTATATACATTCTCCTTTTTCACAATTCTGTAAGTCAATATCATGCACAATAACAAGTATTAATAATGATAATCTATGTAAACAAAATAAACATCATCACAACCATCCTCATTGTCATTATCATTCCTATAAATACACTTAAAAAGCAAGTCATAAACGAAAGAAAAAAAACAACAAAAAAAATCATTTTAGATTTTCGCAAGAGGGTCGCGGCAAAATTAGATGTCGCGAGAAGCCTACAATTCACTGCCTAATATAGGAACTCGTGCCAGTCCAGGAAATCGTGCTCGAAGACTCACAGAATTGCCAACTGTCGATAGGTCACCCTCACGAGATTTTCATAGAGGAAGTCCATTAGGTAACAAAGAATTCATTTTGAATTTCCTCTAAAAAAATTACATCAATCAAACCCTTTCATTTGTTGCATAATGTACATTCACAAACCATACGATCTGTAGATTTATTTATACCATACACATACATATACAGTCACAAATTTAGTCTGTAATATCATATACACAAGAATTTTCAAAAAAAATGTTAGTCGCTTTATCATCACCTCCTTTTCCTTTACATACACGAACTATACCAAAATTAATTATTGATAAGAAAAATCGAAGACGACATGAAATTGATATTTGATCTATCCTTGACCGTCGTGACATTTTGTTGAATTTTATTGTTTTTTTTAGTTTGTTTAATGACTGAAGAAGGATATTCGAAATGAAGTTCGATTGGAATTATTCATGGTTGAAAATAAGGTTCTTTGAGACAATATTTTTGTGATTTGAGTGAATTTCAGGTTTCACATGTTTAACCAAATTTTAAAAAAAATTAAAAAAAAAACAAAAAATAAAAAAAAATATATAATATGGAAACTTAAGAATTTTTTTAAACATTTTGGGAATCGAGCCCATGTACTAAAGGCTTCTTACAATATGATCTAAATTTCTAATTTCAAATATTTTAATGTTTTTAAACAAAATGCTATATTTAAACAGAATTGTAATTTGTAATTTTCACTAGATTTTTGAATTTTGAAAGCCCGTGGCGAGCCTGAGAATGCTCTAGTTTTAGTATAATTTTAATTAATTTTTTTACTGTTCAAAAAATGTACTATAACGCAACTATAACGACGAAATTCAAATTTCAACCATGATTTTATTATTTAGACATCTTTAATACTCACTTCTATTTTTCCAATCCTTCACTTTTTCTAATATAATTTTTATTTTACAATCATCCACATTCATATATTACTAAATGTCATCATAACATTTCACTTTAGTAATTGTGACTAATCATTTTT
Source organism: Chironomus tentans (assembly GCA_963573255.1). Lineage (NCBI taxonomy): Eukaryota > Metazoa > Arthropoda > Insecta > Diptera > Chironomidae > Chironomus > Chironomus tentans. The sequence continues at coordinate 42,200,841 of OY754303.1, forward strand.
CACACCTTTCTTTTCCAAACCTTTAACTCTATTAGAATTTCACAATTTCATCAGTAGTGTCTCATGAACACGCACTATTCATGTTGTTGCTGTTCGATGTTAGATGAAAATGACTGAATTCAAATAAACTGATGTGAATTTTATTATTTTATGATTATTATTTTAATATGTGTTATAAATAGTTTTACCAGATCTGACTTAAATAATGTTATGAATTTTTTAAAATTAGAAAAAACGAAAATTGTTATTGGATTGTGAATGTATGAAAAATTAGGGGTATAGCCCATTATTTAAAATAAAAATTTGAGGTTATATCGTCCTAATTGCTTTATTTTCTTCAATGGTCTTAAAATTAGTCCAAAGCAGCTTTAAGTCAGTTAAAACAATAAAGCAGCCATAAAAGTCCCTCAAAACCTTAAATTTCAATCATTAATAATGACATCATCATAGCTGTCATGAGCATTATTTCAACTTACCATTCTTGCAATTTACCTCATAATCCAGTCAGTAATCCCATTCAAAAGCAAGAAAAGACTAATTCAATACAATTTATGCAATACAATAGTCCAACTCGAAAACAAAGTAAAATGCTTGGCAAGCTTCACTTTTTTAAGATGGATTGTAAAGAAACAATTAGAAAATGAACATAAAATTGGAAGCATAAGTGCTTTATGCATTTCGATATCAAATGGAGCTTAACAATGTAAAAATCACGACGTACAGATCACGCCAGAAACTTTCTTATGTTAGATTTGAGTATAAACTAATATTACAAACCACACTGTCTTGTTTTAGGAAAATTATTCCTAAAATGTTTTAAAACTTCAATAATTCTTTAATTAAAGCTTCATTTTAACTAAATTAAGTACAGAATGATAGCTGCTGACTTATTTTATACATCAAATAACAAAACGAATGTAAATATCAAATAGTTTTGAAGAATTTTATGAAAAAATAAATCTACTGCAAAAAATCTTTCGTGGATTTACCCTTATAAGATCTTTTGGTTTTAACAATATCTAATACTAGTGTAGTACCCCGTCAAGCATGACGGGCATTTTTTTTTCTTTTAAAACAGTAAAATTTATATTCATAAACGATTAATTTCAATTTTATTTTCAAACTTTATGCAGTTTAGATATTAAAATTTTTTTTATAAACAACATTTTGTGTGAAAATTTTATCATTTTTAAGAAGCTTTCCTTGATGTACACCTTGAGCAATGAATATTTTAATGTTATTGCGATTTCTTGATTTTGATATAAAAACATAAAGCTGATTGATTTATTGGTTTAGTACAGGGCCCCGTCACAAAGAAATTATACGTGAGTGACGCTTTGTTTTTATTGATTTTCTCTTTACCCTTCAAAGTGACAACAATGCAAGTTATTTTTTCTTATACAGAAAAAAATTCCCCTTCTTTTGATATATAACTTATTTCCTCAACCTTAACAGTTACTTCAAAAAATCACTTTAAGTAAGCATCACTCACGTATAATTTTTGTCAATTATGTTAAGTATTTTTTTCATGGATTTTCAAAAATGGCGGGAAAATTAAGTGGGAAAGTTAAAAAATACCAAAATATTAAAATACAGTAACATCCAGTAGGAAATAATAGGAAATATGAACATCCAGCACTCAAAACAGTAAATAAGAATCTCAGTTAATGAAGAAAAAAAAATCTCAGGTAGGAAAAAGAAAATAAAGTTTATGTCATAAACTGTTTTGAAATTCTCAATAACAAAAATTTTTGGAAAAAATGGGCGTGGCTTAGAGCGGAATGACAGAAAGACAGAAAAATGTAGGCTTTTATATTTATATATTATATTATACCATAAAGTTTTTTTTGTACATCCACATTCTTCACTCCTATTCACTCCATTCAGGATGTAAAAATTTGGTCAACCTAATCCGTTTTTCGTCCAAACTAATTATTATGAATAAGTAGTGAAAGTATGCGGCCGAGGTAACGAGGCCGCGAAAATTTTTTGGACCAAAAAATACTCGTTTTTTGAAGTTTTGAACCCTTAGATGATACTTAATCCAAAAAATTTATAAACAGAAAAATGCAGGCTTGCGATGCACAACTTTGGCATCATTAGATTTTTTTAAAACAGAAGTATTAATACCGTATTAAAGTAAATTCAACTATTTATATCTTACGTATATCTATAGGCCGTAAGTTTCGTTTGCGCGACTGCAAACTTATACTCATAGAAATAATTTTACCAAACTTTAACTATTTGTATGCAAATTTTAGCCAAAAAATCGATAAAATAGCGTTTACAACATATTTGGTTAAAATTAACATTTCTGTTTAACTCAAACGACTATTAATTTTTAGGATAATAGTTATGATCCGAAAAATATTAATTTAACTTTTGTTAAAAAAATAACTAAATAATTGGTAAAATTAACAAATTTTATGGTAATGGTTTTAACCAAAAATTAATATTGATGCACAGTGGATCAATATTTTTTTATGCCCAAATTTGCACTCAAAAAGTATTAATAGTTCAAAATGTTCAATAAAAATGAGATCCAGTAATCATCCAGGGCCTCTATATAAGATCCAGTAATCATCCACAGCCTCTATAAAAGATCCAGTAATCATCCAGAGCATCTATACAAGATCTAGTAATCATCCAGAGCCTCTAGGTCCGTTTATATAAGATCCAGTAAACATCCAGAGCCTCTATATAAGATCCAGTAATCATCCACAGCCTCTATACAAGATCTAGTAATCATCCAGAGCCTCTATACAAGATCTAGTAATCATCCAGAGCCTCTAGGTCCGTTTATATAAGATCCAGTAAACATCCAGAGCCTCTATATAAGATCCAGTAATTATCCACAGCCTCTATACAAGATCCAGTAATCATCCAGAGCCTCTATACAAGATCTAGTAATCATCCAGAGCCTCTAGGTCCGTTTATATAAGATCCAGTAAACATCCAGAGCCTCTATATAAGATCCAGTAATCATCCACAGCCTCTATACAAGATCTAGTAATCATCCAGAGCCTCTATACAAGATCTAGTAATCATCCAGAGCCTCTAGGTCCGTTTATATAAGATCCAGTAAACATCCAGAGCCTCTATATAAGATCCAGTAATCATCCACAGCCTCTATACAAGATCTAGTAATCATCCAGAGCCTCTATACAAGATCTAGTAATCATCCAGAGCCTCTAGGTCCGTTTATATAAGATCCAGTAAACATCCAGAGCCTCTATATAAGATCCAGTAATTATCCACAGCCTCTATACAAGATCCAGTAATCATCCAGAGCCTCTATACAAGATCTAGTAATCATCCAGAGCCTCTAGGTCCGTTTATATAAGATCCAGTAAACATCCAGAGCCTCTATATAAGATCCAGTAATCATCCACAGCCTCTATACAAGATCTAGTAATCATCCAGAGCCTCTATACAAGATCTAGTAATCATCCAGAGCCTCTAGGTCCGTTTATATAAGATCCAGTAATCATCCAGAGCCTCTATATAAGATCCAGTAATCATCCACAGCCTCTATACAAGATCTAGTAATCATCCAGAGCCTCTAGGTCCGTTTATATAAGATCCAGTAAACATCCAGAGCCTCTATGTCCGTTTATATGAGATCCAGTAAACATCCAGAGCCTCTATGTCCATTTATATGAGATCCAGTAAACATCCAGAGCCTCTATGTCCGTTTATATAAGATCCAGTAAACATCCAGAGCCTCTATGTCCATTTATATGAGATCCAGTAAACATCCAGAGCCTCTATGTCCGTTTAATGAGATCCAGTAATCATCCAGAGCCTCTATGTCCATTTATATAAGATCCAGTAAACATCCAGAGTCTCTATGTCCAATAAAAATGAGATCCAGTAATCATCCAGAGCCTTTATGATAATTAATTTTTTTTAAAAAAAAATCCTTTTTTTCTGATTTTCAAAGTGCTGTAGAATCTCAGGATTAAGTCCAAACATAGTCATGTGGGGTATTTTTGTAAACGTCATGTAGAGTACTGTAAGATAAGATACAAAGGTATATCCAGTTTGAAAAAAACCCTGGGTCGTCAGGCGTTTGAAGAAAAGTGTCATTTTTTCTAGGTTTGTCAACTTTGACAGCCTCAAAGTCACTAAAGATTTCAAAATTTCTTAAAATGACTTTCCATTCCCCTGGTCGCTTGATATGTGTGACCAAATGGCAAAAAAACCAAATTTCCATATGCACCTGGCTCGGCTGTGACCCTGATCACCAAATTTGTGGACCCAAAAAAACACGTTTTTCGAGGTTTTGGACCTAAAGATGATGCTTAGTGCAAAAAGTTTATATACAGAAAAATGCAGCCTCGCGATATACAACTTTTGGCATCATTAGAATTTTTTTAATAATAAGTCTTAATACCGTAATAAAAAAAGTGTGTTTTTGACGAAACTAATAACTTACACGCTTTTGCGTGGAAGTTAATTAAGTGAATGGTAAATGCAACAAAAAAGAATTTTATATGTATATGTGCTTTTGTAACTTGAACAATGTATGAATATGTTGCAACAAAATCTAGCAAAATGAATAATGTTGTCCTATTACTACAGTAAAATGTAGTAGCAACAAGTTAGAAATATTATTGTCCATTTCTTTCATTCATATACATACGACACAACCATTAATGTGATATTGTGCGATTTCATTGTAAACCATTCACCATCCATTTGAAAATAAAAATGTGAATTAAATTCTTTTGTTCTCCTTTATGAGGCACTCACTTCGTTTTGTTGCTTACTATCTGTACATCCATATCATCAACATCATAATCAAACTTGACTATTTTCATAAATTGTGGGTAATGATATTTGAAAAGGCAGAAAATGTGGATTTATCATCATGCTTGAGTGCTTGGCTGTTGTGTGAGGCTTAGGATGTTGTTATCAAATTTGCTGGATTTAGCATCAACTTTCTAAGCTAAACTTTCTGAATTTAGCACAGTTTTATTCAGCTAATGTTGCTGAATTCAGCACATATTTATCAAGCTGAACTGAAAAATTCAGCTAAAGTTACTGAATTCAGCTCAGTTTTGTTCAGATAAAATAAATTTGCATAAATTTTCAATTTAAACTGAATAAATATAGCAAAAGTTACTGAATTCAGCTCAGTTTTGTTCAGATAAAATTGTTGAATTCAGCACAATATTTACTAAGCTAAACCTGCTGAATTCAGCTCAGTTCTATTTAGCTAAAACTGCTGAATTCATCACAAATTCATTCAGCAAAGCTAAATTCAGCTCAAAATTATCCAGCAAATATTTTTTAAAATAATCACAAAATTCAGAACAAAAACTACACTTACTCGAAAAAGTCTAAGCCTTGCCTGCAGTCACACAAAACCTTTAGTTGTGCATGAGCCATTTTGTTGAAAAATTAATGCATAATGGTGCTTATTTAACCCAAAAAAGCACACACAACCCAAAAAAAATAAATATTTAGCTGCTATAAAAAAGAGAGAAAATAAAGTTTTTGTGATCATTAAAATACAATTTTACTTTGTTGCAAACATTTAACATTCTCATAAATTTCACCACATACTTTTTTGCATTTATGATTTTTTTGTGTGTTTATTTCGTCATTTACTTTTGTGTTTTCCTTCAGGATTTTTAGTTTATTTATGAAAGATAAAAGCTTTTGGAAATTGTATGAATTTTTAAACTATTTTATGGAGCGTTTTAAGTATAAGTGTAGATATTTTCACAGATATTTCATTAATTCGTGGTTCTGGCGTGCAAAACTAATGTGTTTAATAAATAGTTTATTGAATGCTGCAAATGGAATTTTTGCGCCAAGATCTTTCGATTTAATATAAAAAATTGATAAAAATTTAAAATTTACTCAACCTTTGGATTCCTGCTATGAATGTAGCTGGATGCTTAGATTCAAGATTGTTTATGTTAGCGATTATTTCACTGGTAATGGTTCACATGTCCTCAGCACTCAAATCGTGGTCTACATCTTATATTGGAACCTGAACCACCTTTTTGATGGCATTTCTCCCTGTAGCCTTCAAAAGGGATGCTAGATTGTTCATTCATGACTCTGAAAAGTCACGATTAGCTCTGCTGAGTGTCAAACTCATGAACGCTTAGTTAGCATCACAGCAACCAATGAGCCTTCAAGCAAATTCAGCTCAAGATTCGTTAAACAACCCAAAATCCAAAAAAAAAAAATCTTAAAAATGAAAGCTTTTATTGCCATAATTTCATGGAATCTATCAATCATAATTAAATCTATAATTTGTGTAAATATTAGCATCCATTATTATTTGATTATTCATTCGATTTTAGTTAAATTTTTGTGTCCGTTGTGTGTCATTTTAAGTTTTATAGTTTTTATTTTTGTTGATTGAACATGTGAATAGTAAATTTCGTTTATTTCCATTTCTGTGAATATTTTATAATGAATTAATTTATGCATATGAAATTCTTTGGCCATACATATTTACCTTTTGGTGAGGAATGGAATGTTGATTTTGATGAATGAATTTGATTTTCTTATTTGAAATGAGAATTTACTTGGGGTGAGATTTAGGTTTATTCAGCATTACTCAGTGTACAATCCCGATTGACATAATTTTAATTGTTGTCTACATGATGGCTGTTTGAAGCTGTAGATAAGGAATTTTGGCAAAATTTTTAAAAATTTACAATTATCTCAAAATAGTACGAATTTTAAAATTTTCTGGTCGCTTTAAAAATCCATTAAATTCTCGACTCTAACAGCCATTTACGTCAATAATAAATTTTATTATTGCAGTTGTTCCAATTTAGTTTTTTTATTAAAAGCATTTATATGAAATTTATGTGTGACACTCGACATGAATGCAATGACATTTTAAAATAAAAATAATTCAGCATACTCGACTGTGCAATAATCTAACAATTGTGGAAAAAAATTCATTTATTGTAATAATACAAAAAAATCCCTTAGTTACGGATAAAATGGATTCTTTTATCTCATTTTGCGATAATTTTATGAGCTACAAAAGTGTTGATATCAATTCAATTGAATTGAAATTGCTGTTCACTGAAATTTGATTGCTTTAATTTTGAAAATCAAATAATGAAGATAATAATAGAATCAGTTAGGGTAGGAAGAAACTATGTGCAACATTATAATAGATTTTGCAGCTTTTTATCAGTTATTAAATTTCTGTAAATTGAGAATTGCAGTTGCTGAGGGACGTGATAGTTGTGTTATTGAGATAATTAGAATGTAAAGGGTGCAATAGAGAGTAATAGGAGTACTGATAATAGACTTGATGAGATCATTTAGCTAAATTGCTGAATAAGCTGAATTACTGAATAAATTTGTTTACCTGAAGTACTGAATTGTATAACCTGCTGAATTAACTGAATTGCTGAATAAATTTCAGCTGAATTGCTGAATTGTTAGATGACTGAATAAGTTGAATTCTTTAACAAGCTAAATTGCTGAATAAGCTGAATTACTGAATAAATTTGTTTAGCTGAATTCTTTAACCAGCTGAATTGCTGAATAAATCAGCTGAATTGCTGAATAAATTAGCTGAACTGTTAGATGACTGAACAAGCTGAATTGCTGTATAAGCTGAATAAACTAACCTTGTAAACTGAACATATTAAGCTTAATCCTTCCATTCCTCATAAAACCCCCATATTAACATCACAACATTTATATTTTGCAGTTTGAGATCCCATAAATCATACATGAAAATTATTTTACAAAAAAACAACAAAATTTCTCTGATTGGAACCATCAATGTCTTATCATTCATCATCTATTTTTTTCTGTTTTCTTTTTTCTTCTTCTCATTTCATGATAATCACAATCAAATCAAATCAAAATAAATTCTCAAATAAAATAATTTCATATTAAAATAAATTAATATAAAAAGGGCATTTGAGATATCCAAGATTTTCAAGATACAATTACGGTCCGTGTCATTCATCAATTTATCCACACCATTCTTTTGCAGCAATGAGCAGTCCGTATTATCATCGTGACATGGAGGACCCGATAAGTCCAGCATTGCCGGGACATCATCGTAGTCGAAGTGCTAGTCGACCACCCGTCTCGCATACGATGGATTATCCAAGTATGGAGACATGTTTATTTTTATTTGATGACTTGACTTTTTATGCTAATAAATTTTAAATTTTTATTGACTTTACAGGACGTTATCAATCATTGGACCGTGGTGGATTCGCAGATCCACATGATAGAGAATTTGTACCAATTAGAGAACCAAGAGATAGGTCACGTGATCGTTCACTAGAGCGTGGTCTCTATTTGGAGGAAGAACTTTATGGACGATCTGCTCGACAAAGCCCAAATCCCATGAGTAAGTTCCTTTATGCAAGAATTTATGTTAAAGTCCTGAGATAATTTTCGAAAATATTCGAATTACTTTCGAAAATATTAGGACTACTTTCGAAAATGTTTGGTATTGTCTGTTTTGGATAAAGATAGTATCTGGATTTTGAATCCTTTTTCGACAGCTCATTTTAATAATTATAACTCACTAAGCCAACTTAGTTATTTATAGTATTCGAAATAAAATGTCACAAAATATCCATCTAGATCTATCACATAATCCAATATGACCACTTTCAGAAAATACAAACCACATGTCCCAAAAGTTAATACCAATCAACCAGCAAATGATAATTAATGATGTCAACTTCAAGCCCATCCTAACTAATTTCCGAAATAGCATTCAAAAATAATTAATCTTCATTTTTCTCCTTATCAACTTTCAGTGGGACCAGATCGAGGATATTTAGGTGATTTACAATATGTAAATACCGATTTGCAACGCGAACTTGGCAATCTCAAGAAAGAACTAGAATTAACAAATCAAAAATTAAGTAGTTCAATGCACAGTATTAAGACATTTTGGTCGCCTGAATTAAAGAAGGAGCGAGCGATGCGAAAGGAAGAAAGCGCAAAATATAGTTTGATTAATGATCAACTAAAGCTACTCAACAATGAGAATCAGAAGCAAGCAATGTTGGTACGACAGCTAGAGGAAGAGCTTCGAATGAGAATGCGACAGCCAAGTATTGAAGTGCAACAACAAATTGAAACAATGTATGCGGAAAATGAACATTTGACACGAGAAATAGCAATATTGCGCGACACTATAAAGGTAAAGGCGACTTGGAGACAGTAATTCTATTTTAATGCCATTACAAATTTTCCATTTTTCTTCTTCTTTTCATTACATCTGCATCGTCTTATTCTATTATTTATGTAAATCACCGACATTGTGGCTTTACAGGAGCTCGAATTACGTCTGGAGACACAAAAGCAAACGCTCTTGGCTCGCGACGAGAGCATCAAAAAGCTTTTAGAAATGTTGCAGAACAAGGGAATGGGTGAGTGATGTTGATTGTTGTTTGTAGTCTGTAGGTAGGCAAAGTTTCTTCTTCAATACACTGTGTATACACCATTAATGAACTGATATGGAAGTATACTAGATGAAGATGTGAGAAGATTGAATGAAGAGTCTGACAATTGAAGAATAAGAGGGGAATGATGTAAATTTGAATAGCTGTGTGTTGTTTCTTTTAGAATTAGTTAAGTTTAGAAATAGACTTGATTTTTATGAATTTTATATTATAACGGACTTTTAAAATTTGAATTTTCACAAAATTTAACGACTTTTCTAAATTTAAATTTTTGTTAAATTTAACGAACTTTTAAAATTTGAATTTTCACACAAATTAAATTCCATCAATCAAAAATCATCATTTCTTGAATTTTATATCATCAAACTACCTTAAAGCATCCGTCCATCAATAAACTCTCATCACACACACATTATATTCACTAAATTATATACTTTTCTTCAAGAATTAATATTATATGAACCATCAGATTTCCCACTAGTATCAAAACACAACATGCAGCGGTGTAGATTATATCCCAGGGAAAAAAGAGCTACAAGCATGTATGAAATAAATGTCGATAATGGAAAGACATAAATGAGAAAGTTGTACACACATTTTTCATTTTATCACTATGTGCTGCTATGAAACTTACTTATTTACAATGTTGTATTCATCCTACTCGTATTTCATAAATCTTTATATGAGTATGTGCCTTCTGTTCCATCAATGCTTCATATTCTTTCTACTTATTTTCCCTCAGCAGATATATGAGAAAAAATCAATTTCGTCTTTGGACTTCCCACATTTTTTTTGTGCATAGTTGGATATTTTTTTACTAGGAAGTGATATATTGTTGTGTGTGGATGGAATCTGGCTGTCTAGTATTGGCAGTAATTGATAAACATTTGGTATTTTTGTAGAATTTGGGGATTTCTAATCAAGCTCTATAACTCTAAGATTTAATTGAATAAATTTTGCAAATTGGGTGGGGTTACTCCTTCCAAAAACCATCAAAAATCAATTGAACACCAAAAATGTGACGTCAACAGTGACTCTTTAACTTCTTTCATTTTCCATTTTCATTTCTTCACATTCTTCCGCATACTATCAGAACAAATCACATACAATGTACACATTATGTACTTATGTATGGTGTGTCAGAAGTAGCAACAGCTGTTACGAAAAAGTAAAACTTTTCCTCATTTTTCAACCAATCTATTTTTCCGTTTTTCTTTTTATCTTTTTATTCTTGCTACATCATCCTGACATCATCGATGGAATTTAATCTTTAATGGAAATTTTTACTTTAACCTTGGATATTATCATCATCATCATTTAATGTGTGATGTGGGAAAATCAACAATCACATGAACCGACTTAATTGAAACCAAAAATGACCGCAAAAAGCAGGTAAAGAGGAAGAACGAGCAATGTTTCAGCAGATGCAGGCAATGGCGCAAAAACAGGTAAATAAAATTAAGGAAAAATTTTAGTTACTTGTTTTTTTCGGTTGGTTTTTTTTTTGGTTTCTTTCCTCAATTTTCATTTAATCCTTTCCATTTAGAACTTTTTTATCATTTTATTCCTCATTTTCTGTTCACATTTTTTATCTTCATTTAAAATATCCCCCTTTTAATTGTAACTCAAATGATGATTATCTATTCACATAGCTATGATATGAACGATATAAGAATACAAAATGAAAATTGGCTTTGATAGCACTTTATTCTCATAATTAGAAACATTTTTGAATGACATTAAATGTTTTATTTATTTATATTTCTCTCTCTTTTTATTATTATTATTTTTAACACATTGATGATCGGAAATAATTAGATTTTTGATTTTCATAGAACTAGCATTAGTTTTCATATTCATTTATTTCTATATACATAAAATAATTAGGATTATTAAAAATTGGTTAGATAAATGTGACGTAGCTATCAATGGAGGGTTGAAATTTTAGTCGTGATCTAAGTTTTTTTTCGGGGTTTTCACTTTAATGCAGGTTTTTTGAAAAATACAGAAAAAATAAAAATGTCCAGAAAATCTTTCAATTTAGATAAATTTAAATTTCAAAAATTTAAAATTTCAACGATTTTTAAATAAAATTTTAACATATGCCAATTTTAATTTTTTGTCTACATTTCCGTTTATCTATTGAAATTGTAATTTTTTTTTAAAAAAAATAAAATTTTAAAATTTAAAAAATTATTTTTTTAAAAAAAATGAAATTTAAATTATTGAAATGAATTTTACAGAAATTGACATTTTAAAAGCTTGAAATAATTGATATGAATTTTAAAAAGTTGAAATTTAATTTTTAAAAATTATAACTGAAATTTAGAAAAATTGAAATTGAATTTTAAAAAATTTAAATTGAATTTTAAAAAATTGAAATTGAATTTTATAAATTGAAATTGAATTTTAAAAAATTGAAATTAATTTTTTAAAATACTGAAATTTTAAGAATTGAAATTAATTTTTTTAAAATACTGAAATTTTAAAAACTGAAATTAATTTTTTAAAATACTGAAATTTTAAAAAATTAAAATTTTATAAAATGAGTTTTATCTTTTTTAGATCAATTTTTCAATTTTTCAAAATTATCCAACCCATGTTAACTTCAATTAATTAACCCAAAAAGTTTTTACTTCTTTTTTCAATTTCCAATTACAAAAATTAACTTCCCCTGCTACTCATCCCACTTCAAGTCACCTCAAAGTATGTCATCCGACATACATAAATAAATGCTGATGATCAATATGATAAACAATTTCGAAATAACTTCATTCGGTATACATACGTACTGGAAAAAAGTATTGGTCATTTAATTGTGGATTATTGAATATCAATTTTATCCTATTTAATTGAGCAATTTGTGGCTCAAGCCATATGTCTATTGTTTCAATCAGAATAATTAGTCAATTATGTTGATTAAATTTGGTTTCAAAGTTTCAGTCTGTTTTTACTTGATGGGGTGACTTGTAAGAAGTAATGGGCTTTATGTACAGTTATGGGGTAGAGCTGTAATGTCTAAACATGAATTATTTTGCACGATTGCTTCCAAAACTTAAGCTCAAGCCTACAATCAAAATTCTATAATCCAATAAATGCTGATTTTATCTCAACTATCCCAACATAATCATTCAAACCACATCAAACCTCTTCAAATTTGCCCAAAAAATCTCTTTTTTTCTCACACAAAAAAACTTTAAGCATATCAGAAGTTCAACTTCAAAAAAGCCTTTTTTTCTAAAATTTTCATCCCAATGAATAACTCATTAATATTCCGGAAAAGTTTACATCCGAAGCCATTTTATATGTGCCTCATAAAAATTTCATAAAAGAATTATTTTCATGGAAAATATTTTCCATGTGTGCCTTTTTCCTAGGCTTATCTAATGACTCGTGAATTTAATTAGTAAAGCTTTATTTAGTCAAATTATTATATTATTGTAAACTTTTGATGAAGAAACGCATGAAACCCGTAAAATATTAGAGAAAAATATTTAAATATCAGTTGTAATTAATCAGGTGGATTTGGTATTGTTTTTAGATGATATGAGGATATTTTCACAGTTTTGTGAAATATTGCTGGGTTGATAGTGGAATAATTGATTTATGGCGGAAGCTTTTGGGTATTTTTTGGGGGTGGTCATCCATAAAATTGATAAAATTTAATCATAAATTGAATTTAGAAAGAATTTTTTTTCGTATTCTGAAAATTCAGAATGAAGTGAGGGTAATTTGGGAGAATTGAGTTAATCAGGTCAGTTTCTCGAGCAAATTCAAGCAAAATGACAAAAAAATATTCAATTTAAAAAAAATCCATTTTGGGAACTAATACAATAAATAACCCACAGTTGTGCAACACGCATAATCACATTAATCGGAGCTAATGTTAATTCCTTCACTGATAAGCTCGTCACTGAGCATTAGGCATTTGCATGCTTGCTAGAAATAACGAACTATAAATTTTCATTTTATCTTCTTCTTTTTCGTTCTGCTTTTTATTGTTTTGCACAAATTAATTAATGAGTTAAGAAAAGAAAATTTTGATTAAAATTTTGCTCATTTTTTTATGTTTCACTGAAATAAATGCTTTTTAGACGATTTTAGAATGAGAAAATTTAAAGAAGAAATGACAAAAATTCTTAGTTTGTTTAATTTTTGTTCCATTATTCATTTTAGTTCCTTTTTTCATTCATTTTCCATTTCTTCATCTTACATTCTGTCAATCATATCAGATAAGACCTTATTTCATGTCATTATACTCATGATTTTCCTTTCTCATCCTACATAATAAAACACTATCATTCTCAGACACTCGTCTTTAGATCGAGTTTCTCGACGATTTTATTTTCCTTTTATCTTATTGTCCTAGAAATGGACAAAAGTGTGGTGGATATGTGATTGTAAGAAGATTTTGGCGCATTTTTTACATTTGAAAAAATTCAGAATTTGTTGAATTATGAGTTCTTTTGTTCATTAGAGTCTCAGAGAACAGTTTATCTTCCATTACCTAGGGAATATACTAGGATGATCCCTGTCTTTATCATGTTTACTCCAGTGAGACTTCTGAACCTCGACGGATACCCAAGAATACCTCTCTCTTGTATATAAGTGTTACACCCCATCAGACCCCCTCCCTCACTAAAAAATGGACATCATTTATGAAAGACCCCTAGAAAAACCATAAAAAGAAGGAATTAGTAAATATTCGGGTATATGTAAGAGATATCCTTAGGAATAGCGACTAAGTAGCTTATGATACTCAAAGCAACCTCCTACATCACTTCTTTAATCCAATCCCAAAGAGATATTTCCTCAAATTCCAAAAAACAGCTTAAAACAAATAAGAAGACAACTAAAGCACAGCTTTAAATAAGAACTGCGATTATTCTCGTAGTTGGGGGTGACCTAGATACACACATGATGCAGCATAATTGGCGCGTGATGTTTTACGCGTTCATAAGTTGTTTGTGGAGCTTTTTTCGATGCTTTGTTTTCAAAAAGAGGAATTTTCCATGAATTTGAGCATGATTTATGAAGATTGATGGATTGGAATTAACAGCTTTCGATGAATTTATCAAACAGTCCATTCTGTTTCAAAAAATTTTAATCCATTTCGTTTCAATATTCAAAAGTGTTTCAAAAGGATTACTACGACTGATATCAGGGACATAATTGGAGGGGGATTTTGAAAGACAAACCCCACTCGAAAAATATTCTATCTACACCCCTGACCGACATTCTAACACATTTAATAATCGGTTGATAGATTGGTAGAATAACAAAGTAGAAGAAATTGACAAGCTTGACCGACTGATTGACAAACAGAAAGAATAATTAATGACCTTATTGATGCACCACAAAATCGACAGTTTGAAGGACGCATACACGATGTCTGAAGAGTTGAATAAAAAATGTACAATCGTTTAGAATTCAAACAATTTTATTCCAATCTACAAAGAGAAATGCACACAATAAAAAAGCGTAAAGCTGCCAAAACGAGAGAGAATCAGAAACGACAAGAAAGAAAGCAAAGAAGAGTGAAAAATCGATAATCGGGTTGTGGTGGCAACAACATTGATAGGATTTATAGATTTTTCATGATATGTTTGTATGATTACACATGAATATCGTATCGTAGTCTCGAGAAAGGCAATATTCCATGACAACATTATGAGAAACATGAAATACACAAACTTCTTCTTCCATCTTCTGTTTAATAAAAGTGACAAGAAAAATACCATTACAATTTTTGATGAAGGCATAACGTTTATGTAGCATACAAAAAATAGAAATAGAAATAGAAGTAGGAAGCTACTAAAAAGGAAGCATGATTTATGGGGATGTGTATTATGTGAGTTGACAATTGCGTACCAGATGAAAAAGAAATTAATTTTGATCGTTTTGATTTGGATGGAGAGATTTAATAAGCTGGAGGCATTTTCAGGAGCTTTTTTTAAAAAGTAAACTTTCCCATGATTTACCAGACAAAACAGCACGTCCGATGACAATGAGTCACAAAATTTTTCAATCATTTGAGATAAACTTTCTCATCTCGAACACAAATTTCAAAAAAAAAATTTAAATAAAACTAGTTCATAAAAAAATTTAATTCACAGTCAGCTCCAAATCTACCACAATAAATTCATAACATAATGAAAATTCCGTCAAAATCATAAAAGAATTCTTCACTGCTTAAACAAACTCGCTTTGGACATTAAAAAAAATTTTATGCAGACCCAAATGAAAACTTTTCACCTTAAAAATTTCCTCATAATAATTTTTCATAAAATCAAATTTTTTTATATTATTATCTCGGAATAAAACAAGCATTCTCACGTTTGCCACAATGAGAGCTTGTTATTCCTTTTATGGTAATATGCAGTGACTGCTTTTGTGAGAGGAAATGCTGGAATTTATGCAGTTTGTGTGCTGAAAGAACTTTGTTCAGATAGGGCTTAGTTCCTACGCTTATTTTAGTGTGGCGTCTGAGCATAAGTGGAATCTGTGGTATCGAACCATATTTAGGCGAATCTGCCAGTGCGAGAGAAAAGCCTCTGTGGCCGAGTGGTTAAAGACCGGAAATCTCTATCACTCTTTTTGTGAGTACGTGGTTCAATTCCCACCAGAAGCCGATCTTTCAATCATTATACAGAATATTGTCGATATGACAAAGATTCTGTTAATGCTCACGACATTAAACCTAGTATTGAGTTTGAGTTTAAAATCACTAAAAGGCAAGCTTACTCCCTGTGAGATTTGAGCTCAAACTGTCTAAGTTATTTAAAATCCATTCGGTCGTGAAGTGTATTGAGTCATTTTGGACTTTACAATTATATGTGTAGCATCAAACCTTCGTCCTTAAAAAATGCGCCTTAGTTCCCAGATTTACAATCACATCCCAAACCACATCATATCTCAGTTTGACCTGATACATGAGAAAATGTTCACAAAAAAAATTTATGACAACGCATTAAATATTTTCACTTCTACGTTTTGCTTACGTTCCCGTTTCTCATGATGTTATTGCTGCAAGTTTGTCACATAATTCGTCCATAATTAAATTTAAATTGTGATGAATTCTTATCATAATGGATGGGAAGAGAATGTCTGCATAAAATGATGATGAAAAATTTTTTGTAACATAGAAATTTATTGCTGAGACAATAATTGGAACGGTGGATTTTCTCTTTTTCCATGAGCTAGAATAAAGGAGAAAGAAGAGGAAATAGAAACTAGCAAAAAAGTTTCTGGAACCATAAAAATTGACATTTTACGAGTCAAACAAAAATAAATTTTCACAGCTTTACTTCGATTGAATCCGGTTGAAAATAAAAAGAGAATTTATTGAGAGGATCCTCGAGAAGCAAAACAAAGAACCTGAGAGAAACGATTTACTTCAACGTATTCCATTTCCTATATCTCAATTGCTTTTTATGCTTTTACGATTGTGTTGTTGAGCTCTTTTTGTGCTGTATTTTCCAAGTACAGTGAAGCTTTTTGTGGTTTTGTGATAACAATATAGTTTGGTATAAGAATTAAGACTGACATTTAGACTAAAGTTTTATTCTCTCGAAAATTTCAATTATCGACAGTAAAATTTTAACGGTTTTAAAAAATTTGAAAATTTCTGCGTGATAATTTTTTTAAAAAAAATTTGACCGTTAATTCTCAATTTTTTTCTTTTGGTTTTTTTTGTGGTTTAAAGCCTCGAAATAGACCATTTGGCAGTAATTCTTCAATATGAAGTACCATAACTTCAATATGATTGACAAATTCACCCCTCAATCATTCCACACCAAATTTACAACAACTGCGTCATGTCAATTCAACCTCAATCTCGTCCATAACATTCCAACTACTTAGTTCATCATCAAACTCGAAGTAAACAGTAGAAACAATCGATCATAAGAAATTTATCGGAGAAATGCCTCGGTTGATTGCCAATTGTATATGTTCCAAGGAAATGTTGAATTTCTTTTCTTCTTTGTCTTCTCATTTTATTTATAGAGCATCGCTCTATTGATTTTCAATCTGATTTCGATCCATCAAGTTACCATATCGATGTATATGCACAGAAAAGATTATTTGAAAATATGAAGTTGAAGGAAAAATTAAGTTTCTTAAGTGGGTAGATTTTTTTTTTGAATTTTTTATGAGCAGGCAAATAAAAGATTAATTTCATATAGTGCAGTGATGATATTTGATATTGTTTTGATGGAATAAGTAGTCAATAATATGTATGAGTCATCTGATTGTTTGAAAGATGTTTTTGGCATAAGAAATGTGGATTTAATTGAAATGATGATGGGAGGAAATTTTGATGAAGATGTATTGGATATTATTTGGGGGTAGTTCGTAAATTACGTCACGCAAAAATGACTGTTTGACTCCTCTCCCCCACTTGTTACAAATTTTCCAAAGAAAAAAATTATTTTGTTGGAACTATCACTATATTGTTGATCCCTCTACCCCCATAGAGTTGTGAGGGGAGGTTACTACGGTTTTTTGTGTTTTAAGAAAGTTTACATAATTGAACATCTTTAAAAATTTAAGTATAATATCGTGAGCTCGACCTCTTTTAGCTGTCGAACTGATGTCCATTTAAAAGAGAATTTTACGGATTTTAGGTTTATTGCCTAACCTTTCTGCCACAGAGACCTTTCTTTTAAATTGACAGATTTGCATAAATTTGATATCTAAGATTCCGCTCAGCTCTAAAACCACATTAAGCTAAATTCTACACATTTTCGATATAAATCAACCTTAAAAATGCCAATCACAACAATCTTAACCTAAAAAATCTCAAAATCCCTTTTAAAGCTTTCCAAAAGACTCTCTAATTTAACCTTCAAACACTTCAGCCGCATGAAATACTCAGATATTGATCTAATCCGTTTATCTGTAATTAAAACGCTCTTCAACAAGCTTCTGCTTTAAGCTCAACAGCAAACAAAACTGCTGATGTTTGCAATTTCCATTAAAATAATTTCTACAATATTATGTTGACTAAGCAATAAAGGCTTTTTAAAAAGCTGATCATGAAGGGGGAAAAATCATTGTTATTGTGTGGATAATAAAACATGATAGATAAATATTGACTAAAAATATAACGTGACCCCATAATCGGCAGTGCGAGATGGAAAAAAGGCCAACAGTCATCAACATATAATAATTTTTTATCGTTTCAAATCACGATCATATGGGGCGAATCAGTGATTTTTTTGTTAGTTTACTTTGGAAATGAGTTGCTGAAGATTGAGCTCATGGCTGGAGGTTTAAAATTTAATAGTTAAATTCAACTTAAAGCGTCAAAATCAGCAACATCCACAAAAATTTTCCATTTTAATTGAACTTTTTCATGAACGCATTCTCGATGCAGTTTTAATGGAAATTTCATATTTAAACATGCTATGTATGTACTAATGAGATAGATAAAATATAATTGCCGCTCTTAAGAGATTCAAAAGCTTGTAGATTCGCGATAATGGCGTAAATTTTTGTGGCTCTTTTCAATTGTGTATCGTGTTCTGGTTCTAATCAATTGGTGGCATACATACTCTGGATAGCACATTGTGCCTAGAAGGTTAAAAATCTGGAATGGTGCACGGGGACATGATTCAAATTCTGCTGTTTCTGCTCAAGAATCTTTTTATTTGCCTAACTTTAATTTTAAAAAATTTAAAGAACGGTTTTTGTATAAAAAAAATATTGTTAAGTAAATTAAGTCAACACGTCACTCTATAATATTTAATCATTCATATTCATGCCATCAATTAAATCACAATTCATCGTATTTTTCGACATAGTTTTATTAAATTTATTTTTAATCTAGAATAGACGAATTTATTGTTTATTATATTTTATTAAATTTGTTAATTTCTCTTGAAATTTTTTTTGATTTTTTTGAGATTAAAATTGTTTGAACTTTTAAGAAATGGAATTTTGAGATAAAAGTAAGTAATTTTGAAAGTAGACTTGAATTTTGAGTTAAGTCGAGTCGACTTTTCCATACAAAATCCGAATCGACTTTGAGTTCTTGCTCTGATAGAGGCGTTGCTAGAACTTTTTTAAAAGAGCAGATTAACAAATTTTTTAAAAAAAACCTATTAAATTGAAGATAGTTTTCTCTCAGGTGAGGATGTTTCTTCCTAATTTCCCTCTTATCTACACGGATGAGCTTCACAATTGGCTTAAAAAGGACTAAACATCATAACAGGGACTTTTTGTTCAAAACCTAGTTTAGTCTAAATTTTTTTTTATTTTATGAAAAATTAACATAAAAATTTCCACTAAGACTTGTCCTTTTTTGGGATTAATCAACTCTTAGACGCTTCCATATTAGGTATTGGTAGAAATCTGAACCAAAAAAATTGAATTATGGGTATCAATAAATTTCAAATGACATAAATTTAAAAAAATGTCAATTCCAATAATGCTGGTCATGTATTAAAGTTATTAAGCTTCCCTATGACTATCTGACGCTAATAAAAACTCAATCATTAATTGCACAAAATAAAAGTCAAACAATTTTAATTTCAATAGAATCAAACATTTTAGATTAAGTCTTGTTCCAAAAAATCTCGATAAGTAGCACAGAAAAATTTTTGCAACTTAAAAAATTAAATAAATTAGAAAAAAAATTAATTGCATTTGCATCTCACTTGACTAGTTTTATATAAATTAAATTATTTTTGATAGTTCCTAATTAAATTATTTATGTTCACGTTTTTATCATTTAATTTGCTATATATCTTACCTTTATCTTATTTCTTATTTCCAAAATTATTCAGTTGGCGAAAGAATTATTATTAAGAAAAAAAATATGATATTTGTATTTAAGGAATATCATATCTATGATAATATATACTGTATATTGCAGCACATTATAGTCATCACACAACATGTTTCCTAGGCATTCGTTTATCTATAATATAATATATTCTCAATCTATATATATTTCAGTGACTTAAAAAAAACATTAAAAAATATTCTTTTACTCATTTTTTGCTACTCAGTCTTGAACTTCTTAACTTGAAAAGCTATCATGCAAAAAAAATCTACTTAAATTTGTGTTGTTCATGTTATGTTCGATCTACAATCCTGTGGAATTTTTTGAACGATTTTTTGTACTAAATTGAAGCTTTAACACTTTTGAGAGGATTTTTCTATAAGCAAAGATTTTTGGGGTCGGGACTAATTAAAAAAAATTGGGCTTCGTTGATAATTCAGTAATAACAATTCCTTTATTTTACTTAATTCAGCAATTTTTCCCCACAATTGCCATAAGAAGGCTATTTTTGAGAATAAGAAGAATTAAACAATTTTAAACACTTTTTTCATCTTCTATAAAAAATGAGAGGTAGTTCTAATAATTTCAAAAAAATGGTTACATTTGACCTACTGCAGGGACGTATCCAAAAATTTGCAGGAGGGCCCTCGAGGGAGGTCAAAATTAATTTTTTTCAAAAGACCCTCTTGGCTACGCCCCTGCAATTATTCATGTTCAGATGACTATTACATTCAGGGAGAGAATTCTCGGGGCTTACCTAAAAAACAACAGTTTTCCAAATTTTCTCATTTTTTCAAAAATAAAGTCCTTCTTTAATATTTTTCAAAAATTGTTAAATTTAATAAAAATAAATTTACTTTCTGAATCATACCCCTCCCCCCAAATATTTCTCCATTTGTTTAATAAATATTTAAAAATTAATTCCATTTCAAACTAAAAATTCCATAAATGAACTAAAATTTAAATTTAATAATTTTCCAACAAACAACCTCATCAAAAGTGTTAATCCAGTACACAAAAGATTCACAATTTTTTCTTCTTCTCCAAATCAAAACTTTTTCTTGCCATTCATTTGCAAAAGCAACAAAAAAAAATCTTTTTTGAATTCCGCTTTTTTTGTCAAAAAAAAAAAACTTTTTTCTTAGCAATAAAACGACTTGAAAGACTCAACGGAAGTAAATTTTGTATTCTTTTTTTATATTTTACATTGAAATATTCTTTTATTCCATCATAATAACCTCCAAAAACCTCATATATGATATAAAACAAACCACATTTATCCGGTTTAAAGATGCAAAGATGAAAATTTAAATTGCCTTAGAGATGCTTTTTTTCCGTTCCACTGAGAAAAAGAGAAAATTGAATTAAATGAAATTACAACGGGAACATACAACCGTTTTCATGCCATCATAAAATTAAACTAAAATAAGAATAAACGATGAAGAGAATTATTTTTTTGGTTTCTGTAATGTGAAATTTGTGTTATTGAATTAAATTTAATATTGTTTTTACATTCGTAACATACACAAGCAGAAGTAATAAAAGTAACTGAATCATAATTGACGATCCTATATATTCCTATTACACTGTTGTCTTAAATTTTGTGATAACACAAAATATATTTTTAAATCAACAAGATTATTATTATTATAAATGATGGAAGTGGGCATGAAAATTACTTTTCTCAATTTTGTTTTTCGTTGCTATTAAAATGTGAAACATGAGAAGTTAATGATTGAGCATACACTGAGGAAATTTTTGGCAAGTGGTTGAAAATTTGGTAGATGATGGACATTTTTAATCAGTCACTCGATTGAAATTTTCAATATTTTTAAAACAATTCTGTTAACTAACTAAATGCTATGGAATTATTACTTAACTGAATTAATGTTAAGGGACCTTTTTATAGAATGGTAGTGGTATAAATAGGGGTTCTGTCCCCGGGGTCAAATAAAATATTTGTGCCCCCATTAATATAATTTAGCGGAGGGGATTATTTGAGGTTTTCAGACGGCGCCTGGGGCCGTGGTCTCAGTCACTTCCCCCTTATTACTCCATTATAGAATGGTGTTTTAATGTCGGCTTTTGGCCAAAACACTGTCCCAGTTTAGTAGCTTTCAAAAAAAATTATTATATTATAGCAAAATTTATGAAATTTCGAAATCAAATTTAAGAAAGGTCATGTAGATTGGTTCAAAGCAGCAAGCAGGACGCGAGAGCACTGTTTGATTTTTTTTCGTTTATTTATCTAAAAAGAAAAAATATGTTCCTCTAATAGTCAATGAAGATGTAGACTGATGTACTTACTTGTATCAAGTCAATATTTTTTCAATGCGATATGTTGCTCGGGCTTATTGCTTGTCATGAAATATTCGCAGCTGCTCTTGAAATCCTAGTATAGTAAAAAAATTTCAAAAATTAAAACTTGAAAGCTGCTTAGAACAGGAATATAGTCAGAAAATTTTCTCGAAAAACTCTAGCTAATTGAAGAATTTTTCTTCGAGTGGAAATGGTGGTTTGCTCTCTAAACCAGTCTGGCGAGTCTACCTTAGACTGTAGTCTATGAAACAAAATTTAAAATATTTCAAATTTAGTTCAAGATATTAAATGTGATGGCATTAGTATTTTCTGTTGAATTTAAAATTGTAGAATTAGTTAGAAATCAATGAATTAAGCGTAGGTAGCAGCTGCAAAATATATTTCAAAGCTTAAACTTTATTTAACATTATGGCACTAATTAATGTTTACAAAAACCATTAAAAAATATGAAAAAAGCCTTCGAGAAAAAGAAATGTCAGCAGAATTTTTAATTTTTTTTCCAACTCAACAACATTCATTGCTTGCGGATTTTATTTTAATTATTTTTTTGATTCTCTTTTGAAACTTTACATGCCATTCTCAGAATCTGAAACTTTTTGAGAACATGTAATTTTAATTGTGCTTTACAAAAAAACAAAACTCACAAAAACTTTCCCAAAAAAAAAATACTTTTACACTTTCCCATCACTCCTCACTTCATCTCTCAACTTTTACTTCCCCTCTAAATCATTCCCTCAGTGTACAATGTCTTAAGTAAATCATAAAAAAATACGTCATTTTAAAACTGACAATCAAATGAAATTAAATGAGCAAAAAAAAATTGTAGAAAAAATTATAATGATAAAAAAATAACTGAAACACGCGATGCTGATGATGATGATAATGATAATAATAAATATGATGATGATGATGATGAGACGAAAATAAGTCATAAACTCACAAAATGAAAAACAATTATGAAAGATTTAAAAAAACAGAATTAGAGAAAAAAAACAAATTGTACAAAACGATAATAAAATTTTGAAATAATTCTTTCGTCAAAATTATTTTAGATGATTTTTGACGAAAACTTATCGGCATAAAGTACGGCTCCGGGACTAAAATGAGAACCTTAATTTATTGGAATTATATAAATCATGTTAATTTACACATGAATTTATCCATTTTGATGGAAATTGTCTCAATGGGGCCATTTATCCGGTAATGTTGTCGGTAAAAAATCCTCAAATTTTATTCAGTTTTTTAATTCGAGACTCAAACAAATCAAATCTCTTTTTAGATGTGCTTTTTATTACAAACATTTCATTTTTTGAATGATTGACATATTTCAAAAATTTTATATAAAACAAAATGTTTTTTGTAAATTTTCTTTAATTAATTCCCCCCATTAATCAGATTAACACAAAATATCAAAAAAAAAAAGTCGATAAAAAAATTTCAAACTTTTATTATTGAATTAATTTCCATGCAGTCAGCGTGGAATTTTATAGATGCGAAAATGAAATTCACACAAAAAAAATTGATAAAAAAAATTGTAGAAAAAAGCCAAAAATTCTCTTCCCTTCGTGGTATGTCTTACAGATGTTCAGTACCTCTGCCTCATATCCATCTGATGGACTTATATCATCAGGATATTTTGGTGGACCGCCAACAACAACTTCCACATCCCAACAGCTCGCATCAATGGCTGCTCCAGGTGCTGTACAGTGTAGTAATCCTTATCACTCTTCCATAACACTACCACCGACACCAGCTGTGAGTAGTAATTTATTATCGACAAATGCATCATCCTTTATAGGATTAAATCGTATGAGTCCATTGCCAAAGCGCCGTTATAGCTATAGTGGTCTTCCATCAACACCATCAATGAACGATTTACATATGAGCATGAACATGAATTGTGCGATGGTACACGAGAACAGTATAGCAAATCTCATAAGTGAAACATGTCAATCAATATCAAGAACATCGGATATACTAAATCGTCAATTATCGAGTGATTTGGCATTAAGTTGTACAAGCTTATCGAATTTAATTGAGGAAAATATTGAGAGTGATATTGTAAAATATGATTTATTAAATGATATTACAACAACGGCAGCAATGACACCATTAAAATATGCAAATAATTTATATACACAGCCAGCTAAATATAATTTAATGCCCACTGCCATAAAGCCATCATATTTTAATCGTAATCCATCACACTACCTAAGTAGTGATGACTATATATTATCGAAACCGATATTTAGTAAAAATTATATAAATCCAATATCATCATCATATATATGTGATGATCATAATACTAGTTATAATAATTATCCGACAACAACATTAGCCACAACACACTATCATTCACCACCATCACACTATCATTATCATTCACCACATCCTAACTATCATTATGCGTCAAATCCATGTCTATCATCTCATCATTCATATCATAACTCACCACGTCACTCATATCCAATTTCAAATACTAACGCATTTAATCGTAATTACAATTATCAATCTCATCATCAGCAAGCGTTCTCATCATCACGTCCACCATCTATATCATCTCTTAATCGTTATAATACAACTACTCCTGGTAACTATCCGGGTAGTTATAATCAACCATATTATCGGACATCATCTAGAATGGATTTAGATAATCCAAAAGGCGGTGAGATCAAGAGACAAGTAAGTTTTAAATTTGATGTTGATCAAATGTCTTTCGATCCGTAAGTATTTACGGAGTGGATGTGAAGATATTAATTTCTATAAAATTAAGTGACATGGGACTGGAGGTGCACTTAGCTTTCTTCAATAATCAGTGCTCTCCGGTCTTTATAACATCGCTGTTCTTAATAATAATAATAATTACGATATAATAAGCCATATAATCCAGACAATGCAAAGAGACATCTTTCTGAAATTTCAAAACTGCCGTAGATTAAATTTGCGTTAGAAATTCTACACATCTACTTAAGAATCGTAATAAAATATGCTAAAAATAGTAATCCTCATCAATTTTCATTAGACATCGATAAAAAATAGACATAAGATGAACAAGGCTTTAAGGATTTTTCCATATTGAGGGTTGCAACCGGTTGTATAAGTTTAAAAACTGGATTTAATAAAATTGTGTTGAATTTCAGCACAAAATGGTCTCCAATGAGTCCAAAGCTTGGTATTTAAGCAACAATAGTATTCAAATATTACAGCAGACTGCCATAGTAGTTCCCCAGATTCCTCTAGTTCATAAGATCTCAAAATTTTGGATCTCTTCTCTAATGAGCAGCCCCATAAAGCCTTGATTATTAAAAAATTCTTTAATTTCTCATTAGAACCCCCCCCCCCCCCCCTTCCAAAACAAAAACTTTCTTCATAAATGTGACAAAATTCTGAAAAAATATTATTCTCTAACCCTTAGGATTATTTCCATATGTAAATGCCTTGGATAAACTAATGTCAACGAATAATTGTCAAAAGAATCTTAATAAAAAAAAGTAGCGAAAAAGACAAAAGCAAGTGGTGATAAAAGTTACGAAAAAAATGTTATAGGGAATTTTAACTAAATTTATTTGTATTTCATTTAGACGCAAAGTCTTTAAAAAGTTCTTAAGAATTCAAAATTTGACAATAATTTTTTTGCGAATGCTGAGTGAATTTAAATTTAATTTTTGAAGAAATGGAATTTTTTTAAAATAAGCTTCGGTATTATATATTTAAATCTTCATGGTTATATAGTAAAAAATAAAACTGGAATAAAACCAGAAATGCTGGAAATTTTTGAAAAACTTAAAACCAAATCAGTCACGATTAAAAGAAATTAAAGATTAAAAGCTAGATCTATGACATAATTTGTATATGATACAGAGGAGTAGCCAAAATAAAAAATTGGGGTCCTGAGTTTCAAAAATATTTTTAAAAAAAGAAGAATAGAATACAATAATGGGTTTGCTAAAGGCAAAAGGCACTGCGATCGATGATCTGTTGTACCATCCCAAGTCTCTACGATAAAATCCTTATATCCTTGATAAATCCATTTTAAGAAAAACTATTAAATTAAAAAATTTCTTGTAAATTCTTATAGAAGATCCAGACGTCACCTGACCCCTTGGCTATGCCTCTGATATAGTGTATTGCATTGGACGTCCCAAACCTTCGATTTATTTCTTATATTGTCTCAAACTTGGCTAAGCTGAGCTGAGATACAACTTTTTTCTCAAAAATAATTTTTTTTATTCACTCAGCTATGCTTCAAGAATTATTTGAAGCTTAAAATATTTAATTCAAACCTTTTTTACTAATTTACAATCGTCTACTATATCTATCCAACAAAAACTATATTCCTTACTGAATTCCAATCACTATAAAAATATTTAACTTTTATGTTTATAAATCCAACTTTGAATGAAAAATTAAACTTAAAATTGCATTTAATCTTCATAAAGAAAATTAATCATGCTTACTCATTTCTCATCATTTCATCATCAACTATCGATACAACAGTAACCCATAAATATAACGAAGAAAAGAAAATCAATAAAGGCACTAAAAATATTTTTACGATACATAAAAAAAGACTCACACAATGTTCATGAAGATTAATTAATTAGATTAGAAGTTCTTTTAGATTAGAAGTTAGAAACATCAGCGAAATTAAATCTTTCATAAAATTAATTGCATTCAAAAAAACTAGTAATGAAGCGATCACGCTTCATGGGTATATTCACACCGTTTCAAATTTTTCATTCACAGCATAGTATTATGTTACTAACAGGATTTACGAAAAATCGTAATGCTTCAGCTTATTTAGTCAAAAATATCAAAAATAGAGAAAAAATGAGTTTGACGCCCCTCGAAATCCAAAATGGCGTCAGTTCCATATTCAGGCACAGCTAAGGAACCTACATACCAAATTTCAGCTCATTTGGTCAAAGTTAAAGCAAAAATCAATTTGGCGTAGCTTCTAGCCCCTCGAAATCCAAAATGGCGTCTGTTCCATATACAGGCACAGCTAAGGAACCTACATACCAAATTTCAGCTCATTTGGTCAAAATATTCCTTTTCTATGAAAAAAATAAAATGTGTTTTGCAATAATCGGCTATAATTTGACCAAAAATCGCACCTTTTCGTTCCGTGTGCCTTACTGGATGCATCTCATGACTCCAAAAACAATACAGTTCTTGCCATACCCGATATCTATCAGATGCAAAAAACCAGAAGTCTTAATATTGAGTTTGAATCGAGTTATCGCACCGATTAACTAACTAACTAACTTGCTAAAGGACAGAAAGTGTTTTTTTGCGATTTCTCGGCACTGGAAGCACCAATCGAGATGCGGTTTTCACTATTAAATTGGTAATTTTAGGCACAGACTTTCCATACTGAACACTATGGGTCGATTCCGTAAGTTTGAAGCAGCAAGTCCAAAAAAGTAGTTTCACTGAAATACCAAAAACAATATATTCACACACAATTAAAATTGGTGTGAATATG
Source organism: Chironomus tentans (assembly GCA_963573255.1). Taxonomy (NCBI): domain Eukaryota; kingdom Metazoa; phylum Arthropoda; class Insecta; order Diptera; family Chironomidae; genus Chironomus; species Chironomus tentans. Next base: position 42,228,865 of record OY754303.1, read on the forward strand.
ATTTTTGAGTTGAGTGAGAAAAAAAATGTTAAATATTTTGCAAATTAAGGAAATTTTTCAAAATTAGAAGTGATCGAGTTTTTAAGATAGAGTTACGATATGTCAGAGCGGTAGTTAATTTTTGCATAGCAAATTAAAATAATTTAAGTTAACACAAATTTCCTTTGTAAAGTCCATAAAGTTAATTAACCTTTCTACAAAAGGTGAAGAGTTTATAACACTAACGATTTAAGTTACTTGTGCTGCAATAACATTTTCAAATTATCACTAATTATTCTAATGGATGTAATAATGTCGAGCAAGTATCGTTCTGTGAAATTAGAGATTATTACTACCTTGCCCCTAAAGGTTTAGAGTTTAAATTGTTAAGCTTCTTCTAGCCTGTGTTTGTTTATTGTCATCTGAACATGGCGTAGAATTTTAAAATAGAATTGGATCTGGGGTCGGTTTCTAGAGGTACTCGGGGTACCCCACCTACTCTACCCCGTATAGGTAGAGTATACCTTAGAGTACCCCATCTTTCCTACCCCGGGTACCCCTAGGACAGTGTATGTGGATACCCAAATGCATCTTAGTAGGAATGGGTACGATAGGTGGGGTGTTCTAGGGTATCCTCTACATGAATGAAAATCCGTAATTCAGTTAATTTTTGTGTATCTGAAAATTTAAGTTGATATTTAAAAGCTCTTTTGTCAAAAAAAGGTCTAGCAAAGATACGAATATGACCCCTGAACTAATCCATTCCAGATGATTTTCTAAATTTCTGCATTAATAATGCAAGTTATTCAGTTTCTATTTTAATTAATCCCAAAAGTGCATTCACAAAAATCTTTAAAAACCAAAAAAACTATTTAAATATATCAACAATTCCAAATCTAATCCAAATTACATGAGAATGCCTTAATTAAATTTCAAACTTTATAATTCAACCTCGAAATAAACCACAGAATTTACAATACATAAAATCACATCTGTAAAAGTGAGCATACATATGTTTGCCAAAAAGTTTTTCCATTTCAATGTCTTTTTTCTTCATTTTCTATCATAACAGCTGCAAGGTTGTGGTGCTTTGTTTGAGTAAAATTTAGTAGGAAACCCAAGAAAAACCAAAAGCATTCAAACAACCCAAGGCGAAAAATCATAAAGATGGAAATAAATGGAATTTATGGTATATGGTGATCTGTTAAATTAACAGACGAAATGCTAACAAAAATTGTATTTTATGCATTCAAATGCGGAGATAAAATTATGTTTGGATGCAAAATGTTTATGTTGGAATTAAAATTTGCATCAAATTAATTTTATTGAGAAATGCTCAGCAATTTTAAGTGGCTACGAAAATTCAATCAAACAAAAAATTTAGAGTGCCAAAAAAATTTCCTCCCACATTTCCAAAGAATTTTTATACTTTCAAAGAGCATTCGCAAGTCTATAAATTTATGTTGCTAATGTACATTCTTATGTGGGCTTGCATAACGAAACAGAAACTGAATTGCTTGTTTTGTTATCATGAGATTTAGAAAAGAAATGAAAATGTATTCATCAACAATGATAAAGAATGAAAAAAACATAACAAAAAGGAAGAAATTAAAAGTATTTTTTCTCCTTCTTCTTGTTGAAAACGAATGAAAACTTTTAAGGTTCTTTCCATGCATACTGATGTGTGGGAGTCTCTTGAGGAAATTTTGTCTGATTTAATGGATGATATGATAGTGAATTTTTAACTGGTTTTGCTATTTTAAGCTAGCTTTTGGCTCCGGAATTTTAAATATTGCCTCAGAATCAAGTGGAAAAAAAATTTTAGTTCAAAAACCTTAGCAATTTTAAATATTTTTTTGGTTTAGGTCAATTTTTTTGAAGGGGTGGGAGGGGGGTGGGTTGAAAATCCACCCATCCACCCCCATCCACCCCTATCCACCCCCTGACTACGCCACTGTTTATATGTGACAACATTCGAAAGTTCTCGATTATCCTTTAAAGTTCTAACTTAGTCAACCTTGGTATCCGGTATACCATTAAATTAGGAGAGATTCCTAATCAGATTCAACCTCCACAGTAAATTCTTTAAAAATAGTTAGAGTCCTTAATTATTAAAAAATCTAAAAAAAAGTCATATGAAAACTAACAAAATTTCCTCAAAGAACCAAACTCAATATCAAGGAATATGAAGCAGCACAAAGTATAATTTTTTTTCAAAGAAACAATTTTCTTTTCCTTATGAATTAATTCGCCTATTGTGAAGAAGCATAAAAAAATGTTTTTATAAGGAAACTTTTTAGGGAAAAATTTATATAGATAGAAATACATATGTGGATATTTTAAGCATAGCAAAATCAAATTCTACATTTAAAAAAAATTCTTATAGAAGTTTATAGAAAAAAGTTCGGGAGCACACAGGTCATGGATATTTTTAGGATATTCGAAGGATAGAAAAAAAATTGAAAGAATTTAGGAATGTAGAGTTTACCCTTGACTTCTGTGTGTCTTCTTGGTATAAAATTTTAGGGCTTGAAGCAGGGGCGTATCCAGGAATTTTTTGAGGGGGGGGTTTTGAAATCTCAAAAGTGGAAAATGTATACTAAACGGCTCCAAATTGGGTTTTCATGACCTTTTTTTTTTGTTGTAAGAGTCACCTTACAGACAGAGTCCAAGGGGGGGGTTTTCGCACATTTTCGGTGAAAAACCCTAGCAAAATAAAGAAATTTTTTTCAGAGGGGGGGGTTTTCGGGGTTAAAACTGAATACGCTCCTGGCTTGAAGTAAAAAAACAAGAATTTGTTGAAAGAATGCAAAGAAAATTTGATAATTATTGGAAGAAAAAATTAAGCGCGATAAGACAGCAACAAAAGCTTTAAGCCTTAAAACCTCCACAAAATCAATTTTTTTTCTGCTTATGATAGGATTAGAAAAGTGCGTTTATTGATGTTAAAGTTGAATTTTTCTCCTTAAATGTTCTCGAAAAAAAGAAAAGTTAAATTGAACTCAATCATTTCCTCATTCGCTCACTAAATCATTCATGAATCTCAACAGGCTCAAAAGAATCTCATTGAAATCATTCAAATGTACACATACTCAGTCGATAATACTACTATTTAGTCGAATATCCATGCCCATACAACATTTATTGACGCATATTACACACATTACACATTCCTCATGCTTCCATGCACACATTACACTTAATAATGAGAGTACATACTGTAGATATTTAACATATTATGAAATAATTATATAAATATTAAAAAAACAATAACTCATCGGAAGCTCATGGCTCACAGTAATGGAAATAAAATAATGATAATATTTTGCGCCTGTGCGAAGAATGAGAAGCTTCAGAAATATTTTTATGATAAAAGATAATGAGCTTTGAATATAAAATTATATTTTGTAAATGTAATCAAAAATTGAAACGTTTTATGGTGCTTATGAGATTTGTTAACTTATTTTTAATGAATTTTGGGAATTTATATTTTTTGAGAGACGAAAAAGGGATAAAAAACATTTTTTAAGACGATGGCATCAAGTGACTTAAAATGTGGTTGATATATGAGTGGATCGAGTTGATTTTTCTTTGAAAATCTGGGGTAGGATTTGATAAGAAGAAATTTGATGAAAAGTAAGAAGACATTCAACAAGATGAAAGAATCAGTTGATAGAGATATGTCCTTGAGATGAATTTAAAGTCTTTGAAATTTGAGCCCAGATTTTATTTTACATTGACTCTTTTTTACTGCTTGGTAGAGAGGGTATCGTGAAGTTGCAGAATTTGAATTTAGATTTTCAGATATCCAAATATCTATTTCTATTCTGACTATGGAATTTTAGGATGTTTCCTGTATTTTTCATACAAAATACGAGTCAATTTAACTCTGTTACGCCATTCAGAATTTAAATATTCCAAAAATTAAAACCTATTTTCTAAACCTACTTCCTTTCATAATTCTAAGTCCATTGCTGTCAAGCTGATTTCAAAAATTCAAAAAGTTACATCACCAACCACCTTTCATAAAAGAAAGCTCAACAGCTGCTCATATATCAACACATGATCCTTATATTATACATAAATAATTGAGTCATTCGAAATATTTTTCAATTTTTTTAAAGCCATAAAGATGTCAAATTTAATTAATTTCAAAAAAGACTTAAGAATCAATAAAAATCGCATTTTCTTATGTCCCAGTGGTGAAAGCTCCGAAAATTTATGACGACATTTTTTCCACTCGATTCAAATTGAAAGCTTTCACAGCTATTTTATGTACGAAATTTCTTATGTTTTAATAAAATTCATTCAGCCATGAGCTTCTCGATGAGTTATAATGTTGTGGATGGAAATGTTTGGTTTGGTTTTATGTCCAAACAACTTCATCCTCGATAATTTTCGAAAATTCATAAAAATTTAAAAAAAAAGTTTAATGACTTAAAATATTGTCAATTAATGATACGATAAATTATAATAATGCAATTTTTATGCAATCGTGAATGATAAAAAAATATAGAAATTAAGAATTTAGCGAATCCAATTTTTTTTCGACGCTATGAACAAAAAATAAATTAAAGTAATATAAAAATAATAAAATTTTAAGAAAAAATAAAAAGGCGAGAAAATTTTCTCTATGAGGGGTCTTTAATTTTCCCAACATCGAACCTTAGTTCATTAAAAATAAAAGTTATTTGCATATTACGGCAATAAAGTTAATTGTATTAATCCAAATTTATAGGCTACCTCACAGGGATCTTTCTTCTCGCTTTTACGCATACAAAGTATTATAAGATTTATATAGATGAGAAAATAGAGACAAATAGACATTCTAATATTTTCCATTTTCCATCCGGGGATTATGAAGCTTGACATAGGAAAAGAAGCTTTAATACAATCAATCAGGTTTTTATAGTCAATAATTTTTATGGATTTTTCCTTTTGCTTCGGCATTTTTTTTGTTACAGTTTATGAGGATTAAGACATTGGAAGATATTGAATAAAATATTTTATTATTTATTTGATTTTATTATTTTTATTTTTGGATTTTTTGGGGATGTTTTTGTATGAAATTCAAGCTGGGTGTTCATTGAACATTTTATCTTAAGGAAAATAAGCACAAAGCTATGTTTAACTGCTGTTTTGAAGGCAATTTTTCAATAAAGCTCTGCAAATGAACCTACCAGAGTGGAAAGCTGCTCATTCATTGCCATGAAACAGTCAGCAGACTTAAAAATCACTCATTTTTTTGACGTTTGATATTAATATGGTGACATACCTGTCGACTATGCTGTTCCGCTCTGGGCTAAATTTAAAAAAAAATTTAAACTCAATCTCACCAAAAATCCTAAAATACCTAAAAATTTTGAGTAATTTGCATACGCGCCAACCTCCATATCATATCTACAACCTGTCAAGAGCTTCATTCTCCCCGATGTCTGCAATATTTCATGAGAAAAAAATATTTAAATAAAAAAAACTTAATCTTGTTGTGACATTTAAAAGAAGACTATTCCTATTCAGGAAACTTTTTCTATTAAGTAATAATTATCACAGGAAATAGAAAAGCAGAGCTTCAACGAAGCAATAGAGATGTAAAATTATTTTTATTTGCTATATTAAAAATCCCCTCTAGAAATTCAAATAGAATTTAGTGTACACACAAGAATTTGTATCCTGAGTGACAGAACAAGCTGAGGATTTAGCAGAAATAATGTTATTGTGTTCATGAATATTGGACATGTCTTGTAATCCTTATTATGAGTTACATCATTACACTGCGAGCTAATCAAAGAAAATTTCCTTCCTTTTGCCCCTCAGGTGACCATTTTCCGGTGTGTATTTGTACCTTGACCTTTTTCTTCATCTCTTTTTCTATACTTATTTATATATATTTCAATCTACTACCAATAACAATCCGCTGATATGCTAGCGGCAAAAAGTGTATATAAAAAATCGAAACAAAAAAATTGAAAAAATTAAAATGCCAGAAGCTATGATTGTGTACTTATTTATGATGAATTTTAAATTGAGATGATATAGTACATTGGATATGCTTACATAATAATTATTACAAGTGATGGTGGTCAGTGAAACTGATTCAAAAAAGTTAAAGTGATGGCTTAGAATATTTTTTAATGGTGGGAAATTCAAGGTACATCAAGGTTGAATCCAGAGCTTGATTTTGGCTTGCTCCTACAAATCGAGTAGATTTTGGATTGTAGAATGCAAATAGAACTGAAATTTTGATATTGGGAATTTTTATAAGCTTGGCCACTATATACAGTTGACACAGTAAAGCACTCCAGACTGAAAAGTATTTGATTGCTTTATCAACTAGGCAATTTTCAAGCCTCAGACTTCATCAAAATTCAGTCAAGTAGATCGTGAAAAATGTATAATTTTTACAATTTTCTGATGAGTGTCTGAACCTTAGACTAATTCCTTTGTAGATAATTCAGAGGAAACCCAAGGGTGTGGCCAAGTATCTTAACTCTAACTATGTTAATTGCACAGTTTTTCAAAAAAAATGCCATTTTCCCTCGGTAATTAATTAGGCTTAATGATTTTTGAACTAAGAACTCCAATATTTGTCAGGAGTATAATCAAGAAGCTACTCTTGACTTGTTCAATTTTGAAATTCTTAATATGGTACGATCTATCCCACAGCTTACCTCTCGCTATGCCACTGAAGTCATTAACCTAAAATATTTCAGGGTCATTTGATCCTTCCAAACTTGACAAAGTACTAATAAATATTATTGTCCATAAAATCTGCCGCCAATTTCTCAATCTTGGTGTGCCTTGATGGTGTCAAAAAAACAATTTTTCATAAAATTTATGTTCAGGGTTAATAAATTACATTCACTCTCAGAGAGTTAGCTCAATGCCTTCGTGTTATAAATACGATGAGAAAATTAAAATCAATTCCTTAATTTAACTTCGATGAAAATCAAATATTTTGCTGCCTTTTAAAAAAATCAAATTAAATTCTTATTTATTTTGTATTAATTTTAAAAACAATTTCAGTTACCAGTATTGTGAGTAAATCAGATGGAAATGTAATAACAAAAATAAATAAATTCAGAAACAGTATGAACAACACACAAATAAATGATGTACTAATAAAAAATGATCGGATAAAAAAATTATCGCAAATAAATTTTAAATTGTCTTTCAAGTAGTTGCTAAGTTTGACACGAACACACAAGAAATGAACATTAAGCGCTATAAATTATCATCATAACGACCATTCTGCTAATGACATTTCAATTTATTTCATTGAAGATTTATTCTTAATGACATTAAAGTGGGAAATGTTTTGAGGGGTGTTGAATGAATTGTGGATGCAGATCGTAATGTGCATTATTATTAATTGAACTGTCTTGGTTAAGAAATATCAGATTCTAGGCCAGTACAAAGCCGTAAGCAAGAATTTTTGATGACGGGTAAAATTCAAACATTTATGACCCGTATTAAGTTGTATATCAACGGTTTCTTAATTTCTTGACCTTTTATATAGAACACCCGAAACCATTGCTTTGATCGATCTTTCTTTGCTATGCCATTGACCCTAAATACTCAATTTTGTAAAAACAAAAGACAAAAATAAGAAAATCACATCATGTCACTTACTTGAGATTTTGACCAGCTTCTCATGTCCCTTACATATTTATGACAATCCAAAGTCTGCCAATAGCAGATTTTTTTGCATTGTCAGACAATTTTTCTATCTCAAAACTGCTGAATTCTTCAATTTAAACCATTCATTCTGTCAACTCTGCAGCTACAATTGACTTACATTCTTTTCTGTAATGATAACTGCATTTTGTGTTTGAAAACTTTAAGTAAGTTACTTAAACTGTCTTCATCCACAAGAAAAGAGTTGTAAATCTTCAATAAATGAATTAGAATTGTCATACAATATCTTTTTATGTCACTGAGTTGAGAACATGAAATAGAAATCATGTCATTCTTATCACAAGCTCCCTTCCTTACATTGATACAATTTACTGCTTTAGGATGACATGAATGCGATGACACAAAAAGGAAGTCATATGAACTGACTTGAAAAAGACAAAAATAAACTGCTGTGCATGATATTCATTTCAGGTTGTATGTAAAGGGCCTTGAAAAACGAAGATAGATGTTTAAGCATCCCTTGTGCATGTGTGCCTTGTTTTCTACAACTTTCTCATAAATATCTTTACACCCTCAAAACAAAACTTTTTGCAGCAATAAATTTGCACGGTAACAAGAAAAAATGGCACACATTTTGATGCTGCGTCGTATCCAAAAAAAAACCCCCTGATATTTTTTTTTATTTAAATAATTTTATTTATTTTTTCAGTATTTTGATTCCCAAAATATATTTCTAAGATTTTTTTTATTTATAACAATGGGTAAATAAACTTTCTTACATTCAACAATATTTGCATAAAATTTTGAAGGCTTTCAAATAAAACAATTTCTCTTTGAATAATTTTCGTACTCAATGTAACGAGAGTAAAGAATGTTTAATTTTCATACTAAATATTTCATTCCATTTATTCATCAAATGCTCTTACATTTCAGCAATTAAAATGTATTTCTAAAAATAATATTCTCATCAAAACATAAAGAACTTTACACAGATAGTTTAAAAAAACATCATTAAAAACATTCTGTAATTCACTTTTATTCGAACATAAAATATGCAAATAAATAAACTCAAGTTTATATCTCCTCAGTTTCGCCAACTGAATTATTTATTTAAAAATAGCTAAGATTTTTTAATTTGTTTAGGTTAAAAGAAGATTAACGCATTTTAGGTAGGAAGCAGAGCTTGAAGTCGACTTCGAACTCTAGAGAAAATTAGGTGTATAGCCAGGAGGGGTCACTGCACCATCCTCATCTCACTCTCGAGATAATAAAGTTATTTAAATAAACTAAATTTTTAGTTTATTAAGTCATTCATACACTCATAGAAAATATTTAAAAAACTTTTTTAAATTTGTATGAAGAGATTTAAAACATTTTTTTAAACTGGGCTCTTAATAACCAGTGACCACTTGGTTGGTAGCCCAGTACACAAACCACTAAGCCACCGAAGCATGTAAATACATATGACAATTTGTCAATATATATTGAAAAAATTTAAAAATCAGCTTTTTAAATTTTAAAAACCAAATTTTTAACTTTAAAAATATTTTTAAAGTGACTTCTAAAAACTTTTTAAAAACGGTTTTTTAAATTTTTTTTATATCTATAGATGAATTAAAAAATAAGAATGAAAAACCGAATTATTATGGCAATTTTAATTTTTTTCCATTTGGTCATTTTTGCCTGAGAGTTGGGAATTGGCTACTTTACTAATCTTTTACAAATGACAGTTAATCAACAAAAGCAACATTGTTTGATAATAATATAAAAAAAATCCCCTCAAATGCGTTAATTTTCATCAAATCAAATCCATCAAATCCTTTAATTCTACTCTCATACCTTAAAATTCCTCCCTTGAAAACCCATATTTCCCTCCTGATACGCTTTCACTTCCTTATTCTCTCACAATCATCATCAACACAATAAATAGGAGGAGAAATGGAATGACATAATCCATTCTCATCATCTCTGTTGCTATTATTATAATCATCATTATTATTTCATAACATCCCTCCATCCCCCTCATACTTGTGAATAATTCATAAATCAAAAGCATTTTATCATTTCAAATTTGTTGTTTCTTTTTTTACTCTCTTTCAAAAACTTTCAAGTTGGATGAGTTTCGTCTTGAGATACAGAGACGCGATCAGGAAATTATGAGTATGGCAGCAAAAATGAAGACACTAGAGGAGCAGCATCAGGTAAGGGTGAAGAAAAAAATATATAAAGTCACTAGTCAATCAATCATAACGTATTAAATTTAAAATGCTCAATAGGATTATCAACGCCACATTTCCGTGCTGAAGGAATCGCTTTGCGCAAAAGAGGAACATTACAATATGCTTCAAGCAGACGTAAGTTGATTATCTGAACAATTTATTTCTCTCGTCATGCTTGAAATTATTGTAAATTTATCATACAAAAAACATGTTTCTTTTTCCTTCTCCGTTTCCATTCGCGAGTTTAGGTCGAAGAATTGCGAAATCGTTTGGAAGAGAAAAATCGTATGATTGAGAAGAAGACGCAGGGTGCATTGCAATCACAGCAAGAACGTAATCGTGCACAGCAGGAGCTTGCGGAGATGAAGGAACATACGGACATAAAAGATAGAAAAATTAGTGTATTGCAGCGTAAGATTGAGAATCTCGAGGATTTACTGAAGGAGAAGGACAATCAAGTTGATATGGCAAGAGCACGACTTACGGCAATGCAGGCACATCATTGTAGCTCTGAAGGTGCACTCTCAAGTCTTGAAGAACAAATTGGCGATAAGGAGAAGCAGGTGAACATGTTACGGTATGTAAATCATTAATGATTATGATGTGTGGTCGCATGTGTGCATCTAATATACATTTGTTTTCATTCTCACTCAGTGAACAACGAGATCGTGCCGAGGGTGAAAAGATTGAGGAACGTGAACTTCATGAACGTGAGATTGCCGAGTACAAAATGAAGCTTCATTCATTCGAAAGTGAAGTTGATAAATTGACAACACGATTGCATCGAGCATTAGCCGAAAAGGATCGACTCGAGACAAAGTTTGAGTCCGGTGAATTGAGCAAATCGAGGAGTACACTTGACAGAGACCGTGAGAGGGAACGAGAACGGGACCGTGAGCGAGCCGATTTGGATTACCGTCGTAATGTGGATTGGGAGTCAAAGATTCAGCGGCTGGAAATTGAGAACGATAAATTACGTGCTGAGCTCGAACGGTCACAGGTGAGTGTAAGTAAAATGGACTAAAGTCTGACAAATCCAATTAGAACGATTTATGTGGATAATAGTACTTCCGCTTTTTGGTGGGGATTAACTTTGAGGTAGACATTAATGGGAAGATGAGTTTATGGGATTTTTTATGTCCGGTTGTCAGCTTCTTTTAATGTTGCTGCAGTTTATGGTAAAAACATGCTTTATAATTCATTTTTGTTGAGTTAGAAGCTCACAAGAAATCCGAGTTCCAGAAATAAAACTAAAATTCTAAAATACCCCCAAAAAGTTGAAAATCCACTCAAAATTCAAAAACTTTTTTAACACAACCCCAAAATCAGTTTGCTTCAATGTCCGCACAACCTCAGGTATCATTTGGCCGAAACTCATCATCACAAGAACTCGATCGTGTTCAAGAGCGTGCTGACAAGACAGTCGCTGAATTACGACGAACACAAGCAGAGCTTCGCGTAACACAAGTAAGTAGCTATGTGTCAACTAAAATTTACGTCCATTCACATAAAATATCTCACATAAAGCAAATAGAAACGTTAGAACTGACATCTCTGAATAAAAAATTTTATTTTATACTTATTTTTTTTCTAATTATTTCGATGGATATGAGATGCAATGAATCATTTAAAAATGATGATAATTTAAGACTTTTTATTACATATCTCATTAATCATTAAATGTGTGCGATATATCAAGAAGAGAAATGCACATTACAGGGATTAAAAGAAATACACAGTTCATTATTTCTGTTTTTAAACTTCTACTTTTTCTTTTGTACTTTTTTTACTTATAGGATGAAAAGACAAACTTACATAGTTTTGTAAGTAATCATGATTTACAATAAGACGCTCCAACAAAGAAAATTTTGAAATTTTTTGTTGCGAATGTGTCGAGTTCCCTTTTATTTAGTTTAACTTTTTTAAACTTTTACTTTTTTTTAATTCATTCTTTTAATTCAAACAATTTTTTTTAAACTCAATTTATGAATTTTTTTAAAATCTACTTTTTTATGAAAGAAATTGAAAAGGCACACAGAAAAAATTTTATGTTGAGAAATTTGCAGAAAAATCATGAGATTAGAAATTATTGAATTCCATTTCATGTCATAAACGAGGATCAAAAGGTTGATATAGGTTGTTTGATCCTTAATTACATATTTAAAAATTGATTTGCATGAGAAGTTCTTTAACTTGCAAAGCTGTCGTTATGCAATTTTATGCTTAGTTGCACGAAAGTTAGCAAAAAATTTAACATTTTCTCATCAAATCAGACATATATTTTCATTAAGAGGTGAAATTCAAGTGTTTTTGAGAAGATCTGTAGAGGGTTTCTCGGTATTCTTGGAAAGAGTAGGTGAGGTACCCCTAGGATACCCTAGGGTACCTCTAAGTGCCCTAGGGTACCCCACATATCCTACCATTAGTTAGGGGTACCCTATGGTAGCCTGAGGTAGGGTTTAGGGGTATACTAAGCAACCCAGCACTGAGCAAGTCATAGTCCCTATACTAGGTATCTGCATAGCTACCAACATATCAAATAATTATTAAGGCACAAACAATTTACCTTAAACTTAGAGATTTTGTATCTTGAGTGCCCTAAAAAAGTCATACTTTAATCATTTCTTCCAAATTTAATCTGAATGTCAAAAAAAACCATTCCTTATCTTATTTCATTCCTTTTATGTGTCAAAAAACAAATTCTCTTACGCCATTCTGTAACCCTCGATAAATTTCAAACATTTAAGCCTATCCAAAAACGAAAGGTTGACAGCATAGTTTCCTTCCAAAGCCAATCAAAATAAGAAAAATATTTGCCATACATCCACATTCACCAACCAGTAAAAGCAAACAAAAATGGAATCAAAATCATCTTTGACTCATTAATTTAGAGAATGAAAGGTCAACAAAATTTCTCATCTTTTTAACCTTAAATAAAGCAAGAAATGTTTTTGATTAAATGCTTCTTTCCAAGCCATTTCACATGAAATTGCCTTACATTAGCAGTTAAGCCTGAGATATTTTCGTACAACTGATGAGATAGGAGTTTGTTTGGACTTTAGGAATTGGAATGAAAATGATAGAAAATTTTGGGGTTAATTAAATGTGTTGTTGAGAGGGAAAATGAATTATTTTTATGGAAGGAAGCACAAAATCGAGAATCAGGCACAAGCTTTATCGTCCTTTAAATTAAGCTTTAAAGATTTTTTTGTGCAAATTTAATTTCTTGAATCTTATTTAAAATATTCATATTCATCTGGCCTTGACGCAATTCACATAATTTTTTCTTAACTTCCTTTCCGCCATTTCAGCACGGAAAACAAAAAGCACCCAAAAATATTCGACATTACAAATTCAAAAGATTTTTTTTATCTTCATTGAAAATTATGCAAAGTATTTCATGCATAAATTTTACGTGGGATTTTGAATCAAGAATTTCTGATTGAATATTTCTGTTAAATTCTCGATGAAAGTTTCAAGTTGAACAATTCCGCATTTTGAAAATAAATTATTAAAAATAGGAGCTATGCATAGATAAATAGGATCACAAGAGTTTAACATTCAGTTTTATATTGCAGCGCAATTTCTAATTTAAATGCTATAAAATATTTTTAAACAATGAATTCAGCTGTCAGAATCAGTTGTGTTTTCATGATTCGCATTTGCAACGTACTTTGCATGACATCATTTTATTATTCTGGATGAGAAACTCACGTTTATGCGTGAATTCTTGTGAGCATTTCGTTAGAAACTTTTTAGAAAAAGCTAAAAAAAATTTAAAAACGAAAAATGTTTTTCTAAAAGCATGAAAATTTTGAAAAAATATTTAAAACTGAAAACACATTTTTAAACCTTATAAAAATATGAAAAAATAAAAAAAGTTTTAAAAAAATTAAAATTGGTTCATTTTTTTTAAAAAAAACACACAAAACATAGTCAAGAAAAATTTTTTTAAAGAGATTTTAAAATTTAAAAAATGAATTTCAAAGTTCAAATTTTAGATTTAACAACAATTTACTTGCAATTTACAATAATTCTCATGTGCCTAAAAAAATCTTTAAAATCTCTAACATTTCTTCACAAGGAAATCAACCTGATAAATTATAAAGATAATGAAATTTTGTTGAGCCTTGACAGAGCTATTAATGCATTGTTACAGGCATTATAGCCTGCGTTATCATATAATTGAATTTTCTGCGTGCTTTATTGAAATCTTTTTTATATATTTTTATTCACACAATATTTTTTCATTGATTTTTAACTTAATATGTATATTTTTTAATTTATTCAAATTTTGTTGAATAGTTCAAAAAGCTTTACAGTCAATTATTTAGAGCTTATGAGAATTTTATCATTTAACCACCCTCCTTTATCTAAAATTCTAAAGCATTTAATCTATAAATAATCCAAATCGAATTCCATTTCCATATTTATTCAAAAAAAAAGTCAAATTGCTCTTGGTCTCATCTCTCCATTTAAATTTGATTCAACGTATGAGTTTAAATACATTAAAATTGCATTGCACCAGAATGGCTTTTTAATTATTTTTCTTTCTCTGAATTGAGTTTTGATACGAGTTATTTTTTTGGGTATGATAAAAAGCAAGTCTCCATTTCCAATATATAAAGAATTAAGTGATCCTCAATTGCATCCTCATCATTGTATCTATCAGACATTGAACATTTTATCTAGAATTTATTTTTATTTCATTTCCTATCGGCGCATTTTCCAGATGATTTAATTTGTATCATGTCAAGGGTGTAGCCATAGAGGGGTCCGGATGACCGACCCCCAGACTGGATTGAATTAAAATTGTATGAAAAATTAAATAATATTTGGACCCCATTCGAAAAATTTTTACCTACGCCACTTACCACAAATTATAGCTATAAATCAAGAAAAGTGCGCCTACAACCACTCATGATCCAAAAGATTCTTATGATTTTTAAATTTAATTTTAACTTCTCTTTTAAATCAAGTTCGTTTTTATATCCACACATATACTCTCACATAAAATATTGCCTTGCCAAAAAATAAAACAAAACAATAATAAAAAAATATATCTAAAAACAATCTTTCTTTTCCGTAAAGTCATAAAGCAAGATGAAAAATGAACAAAGATTTAAATAAATTTCCATATTTTTTCCTCTTTTCTTCCCATTTCTTCCAATCGTAAAAAAATTGAAAACTCACACAGAGTGACGCAGAAAGGTCACGAACAGAAAATGCAGCCATTCAGGAGAAACTCGAAAAGAGTCAAAATGAAGTGTATCGCCTAAAAGCGAGATTAGAAAACGCACAACAAGAACAAGACACAGTCAAACAAGAGCTCGAACGTCATCAGACGACTGTGCAACGTTACTATAATGAACGTGATAAGGTTACAAGTGAAATGGAAAAGTTACGCGAGGAAATGGAGAGAACGCAAGCTACGTTGGGCAAATCGCAACTTACACAAGAGAAATTACAGAATTCTCTCGATAAGGCGACCAGTGACGTTGAACATTTGCAGGAGAAGTTGGAGAAGGCAACTGCTGAAATCAGACGGGTAAGATTTCAATGATTTTAATTCAAAACTTTCTATCAAAGCACAAAGTTCCTCAAATTAAACTTTATAAAGTTTTCAATAACTTAATAGACTTAAAACTTTTTTTGCTCAATTTCATTCCAGCTCACCCTCGAGAAAGAAAAGCAAACATTTGACTTTGAAAATGTTCAGTCACAACTCGACAAAGCTCTCGGTCAGGCAGCTCGCATACAGAAGGAACGCGAACAAGTTCAAATTGACATGGAACGTTATCGTGAGAAATGCGAAAAGATGCAAAGTCAGATGATACGTGTTCAAAAGGAACGTGATACGTTCTTCGAGGAGCTTGAGAAAGTGAAAGAACGTAATGAAGGCTCGCAGAGCTTAATGCTTAAAGCACAACGTGAAAAAGAACAAATACAGACAGAATTCGAAGTGCTGAAAGAACGTTGGGATAAGACACATGCAGTACATCAGAAATTGCAAATGGAACGTGACGATTCATTGTCAGAAATTGGTATTCTCAAAGAAAAATTGGATAAGGCTTTATATGCCAGTCAGAAATTAATCGATGAGAAAGAGTCATCGACAAAAGAGTTTGAGAAAATCCTCGAGAAATACGATAGGGCACAAAATGAAATCTATAGACTTCAATCTAGAGTCGATACAGCCGAGGCTGATCGTAATCGACTTGAAGTTGAAGCCGAAAGATCCACTTTGGCTGCTACTAAAGCTCGAGAGGATTTCAGAAAGTTACAAGAAGAGACGTCACGTTTGCAAGAAGCATGTGATCGTGCTGCCTTACAATTGGGTCGATCAAAGGAACTTGAGGATAAGGCAAAGGAGGAAGTTGATCTTTATCGTGAACGTGCTGACAAGTTCCAAAGCGATATGAGAAAATTGCAGGCTGAGAAAGAGCATTTAATTGCTGAGGTCGAGAAACTTACATATGAGGTAGACAGAAGTCACAATACACAAACCAAAAATAATGCAGCACTTGAAAGTGCACACGAGGAAGCTGCACGACTCAATTTAGAATTAGAAAAAATGCGAGATCGATATGAGAAGTCTCAAGCAGAACTTCGACATTTACAAGAGACAGAGCAGTACTCACGAGAGTCACGTCGACTAAAGGAAGAGAATGAACGGCTGCGTGAACGAATGGACAAGGTTATGCTCGAATTGGAGCAGATTCGTGGAAAGTCACAGTATGAGCAGGAAGCATACGAGAAATTCAAGGAAAAGCTTCAACAGAAGGAAAATGACTTGAGCGCATTGGAAGCTAAGCTACATGAGACGACACTTCAACTTGAATTGTCACGACAAGAGACACAGAAATATGTCACAAATCAAGACAAACAACGTAATGACTTAGAACGTACACATATTGAGTATGAGAAATTAAGAGATAAATTCGAGAGAGTTGTAAAAGAGATGGAACGAATGAGAGCAACAGGCGGTACTGGAGGTCCTATTAACACAATAAGTCCAAGTCAATCAATGAATCCAGCCGATAGAGGTGAAGTTGAACGACTTAGGGAGCGATTGGAAAAGACTTTGCAGGTAAGATTGAAATTACTTTTTTTATGAACATAGTTTTCAAATATTTAATTACTAGCAACGAGATGCAACCGAGCTCGAGGCAGGACGACTGGCAAAGGAGTTAGAGAAAGCTCAAATTCACATGACAAAGCAGCAAGAAGCATATGAATCGACACGTATTGAGTTTGAGCGAATGTCAGCTGAACTTAATCGTGTACTTGAATTACTTGAGAAATCGGAAGCTGAGAAAGAGTCAATGAGACAAAATGCAAAGGTATACGAGAAGAGAGACATGCATGCGGGACAAATCGAGAAGAATATGATGAAACTTGAATCGGACGCTAAACAATTGACGGCTGAACGTGATCAATTGGTTGTACAGTTGGAGAAGAGTCAGGAGATGTTGATGAACTTCCAGAAAGAATTGACTGGTGCTGAACAAGAGCTTCAACGACTGCGACAGGAGAATAATACGTGAGTTTCCTAAACTATGAATTATAAAAGGGGTCATTCACTTATTACGTTACGCAAAAAAACGAAATTTTAGACCCCCAAATTTTTTTCTTTGTTTGACCTGTTACAAAATCTCTCGCTAAAAAGCGAACGTAATAAGTAAACGACCCCAAACTGTAAATTAAATTTTTTGTTTCAATTTTTAACAGCCTCCGAAATAGAAGTCCTCAACAAGTCCAACAGATGCAGCAAGAAATTGCTCGACTACAACAAATGCTCCAAGAATCAGGTCCACGAGGCAACGGAAATGCCGCCGAATTGGAGCAGTGGCGTAAGGTCATTGAGCAAGAAAAGGCACGTGCTGATAAAGCAGAAATGGCAATTCAAGAATTCCAAAAACATGCACAAGGCATGGACAAACAAATGCAGCAACAGAACCAACAACTCCAACAACTTCAACAACAAATTCAACAGCAGAATCAAAGAATTCAGCAACAAGAACAACAAATTCAGACACAACAACAACAATTACAATCGAAACAGCAACCAAATCAACAACAAAACAATGCACAAATCAATCAACAACTCGAGCAGCTCAAGAAAGAACTTCAGTCATCCAACACCGAACGAGATCGTTTCCAAGCGCAACTCGAAATGTTGGTACAAGAGCTTGAGAAGAGTCAAATTGAATTACTTGAGGCAAATAAGAGGATTCAATCAGTATCACAAAACAATGTTAGTCATCAACAACAAGATGAGCAGATGAGGAAACAACTTGAGATGCAAATCAAACAAATTGAAGAGGCAAAAATGCAGCTTGATAATGAAAAGAAGGCCTTTGATGATCAGAAGTGGGTGGAAAATCTTTTATTCTATTTTATTGGATTTTTATTTCTTTTTTCTTCCTCTTTTCTTATTGTTTTCATGCTTCCTCTCAACCACTTCCATTCATGCACACACTCATCGATTCATTCACACACGCTTAAACAGGAAATCTGTCGAAAAGAAACGAAAGGATGTTGAAGCGAAAGAACAAAAGATGGGAGAGCTCAATCAGCAGCTTAATAAGCGTAAAGAACAAATGGATCAATTAGAGAAATCATTACAGAAAGCAGGTGGCACTGCTGCAGCAACGACAGAGCTTAGCAAGAGATTGGCTGATACACAACATCAGCTTGAATTGTAAGTTGATTAGAACTGTATTCATTATTATTGTTGAGAATATATCAACAGTCATTTTATATTTGAATTGTATAAGCAACTACAATTAGTTGTTATCCCCTTGTCATAGTTGTGATCCCCTTTCTATGTATTATTCAGTTTTCATTATTACTTTAGTTTTTAGTTAGTTTATTTATACCAACAATTATTGTATGCATTTTGGTTTTGACTATGACCCCCATTAAGGAACCGCTGGTAGTCTAAAATATTAAATCTTCTCTAACATTGTGAAATCTGTTAAATTCATGATAAATAACCTCGTGGAAATACCAAAAATTTACACAATTCCAATAAGTAAATCCATTAATCTTCAAAAATACCTGAAATATTATCAACATAGCAGTCTCATTACTGTTTATTACAATATGCCTAAATTAATTCAATCAAATATAATTAATAAATTTACGCAAATATTTTTTTACAGAACAATAAAACAACTTGAAGATTCCAAGGAAGAATCAAAACGAGGAGCGACAGAAACAGAACGACTGCTTCAATTAGTGCAAATGTCACAAGAAGAACAAAATTCCAAAGAGAAGACAATCATGGACCTACAACAGTAATAAAAATTATAGTCTTAAAGTTTCTAATCTCATTAAATGAACTTCTTTCTTCTTTTCCTTTTTCAGAGCTCTTAAAAATGCTCAAGCTAAACTTAAAGCACAGCAACAAGCACAAGCAGATGTAAGTTGATGAATGTTAATGACGAGACATTCATTATTGTGACTTTCATTCCCTCGTCAAGGGTAGAATCATTAATATTTGTTTTGTCATTGAGAAACTATAACTAAAAGGCACCTTAGTGTCAAAATCATAGTGTCAGGTTTCATTTACTCTAAAATTCATAATGTGAGATCACATTAACCTCAAATTTATATTGTGAAGGCATATTAGCTTCAAATAAATAATGTCAAGACACCTTAACCTCAAAATTATAGGATCAAGGCACCTTAACCTCAAAATTATAGTGGAAAGGCACCTTAACCTTAAAATTATGGTGTAAAGGCATCTTAATGTTAACATCTATAGTGTGAAGTCGCCTTAATCTAAAGTGTGAAAGCATTTTAATTTTAATTTCTTGAAAAATATTACTGTGTCTACCCATGACATCCCATCTGCATCTTGTCTCATATTTACTAATCAATTTTTCTCCTCCCATCAACACAGGCCGCCAATCCCGCTCAACAGGCTGCCGGTTTCCTTAAAAGCTTTTTCTAAATTATCTACTCATTCTTCTTCATTACATTTTCGCATTTATATTTAATATACATTCATATTATATACATACACAAGAAATGCCATCGCTCTCAACGATTAACTTCTTCTTTATTTTTTAATCTTCAATGTCATCGTGATTGCTTTCTATATGAGAATTAATATCAGTGGAGAGATTTATAGGAAATGATGATAACGTGCACACAAAAATAAATAAAAATTTGTATGAATATGGAATAGGAAGATAAAAGAGAAAATATTGTATTAAAGTGTCTGTAATGTGCATTGAAAGTGAACAAGAGACTCAAAAAAATTGTTATTGTCACCTAATCCAGCAAGAAGAAGTTAATGAGAATGTGAATATCAAGTGTGTTCGTATGAGAGATTTTTGTACACGTGGAAAATTATAAGGAAGGATTTATTGGATCAGAAACAATCAACATTATTAATGGATTTAAGGCAGATTAAGAAGAAAATTCAAAATTTGTGGAATAAAGATTTAATTTAAATCACATTTTTTGTGATAATGAGGATCTCATTTGTAATGATGTGAGTATGATTTATAATTATTTTATGCTTAACGCTTGTTTGTCTAGTGAATAAGCCTCAAAATTGATAGGATTAAGACATAAACTTTCTACATATAAAGTAAATTACATTGACATGTCGACATGTCGCTTCAAAATTGCACACTCACCATGAATCTTCGTAACGACCCCCCAGTTGATTTTCCTCAAATTTACACTAACAATGACTATTAATTTAAAATTCCCAGTTGGAATATTACTGTTCTCACTCAATTATTCAATGAAAAGTTTTCTCAATGGCTACTTTGATTTTTATAGCACCATTGACACCGAAATTTATTTATATTTATGAAATTATGTACAAAGAAAAGGTTACTATGATCAAGTTTTTTGAGTTTTGAAAATTTTGACTTCCTTGATTGTTAGTAGCACTTTCAGAAGCTTCTATGGTCTATGCTGTCTATGGGTAGGGTTACCAGACATTTTCAAGAAAAATAGAGAACATCCCCCTTGTCGACTAGTTTTATTCGTTTTCTGGACGAATTAGAATATTACAAATATTTTTTATTTTTGAAAAATGAAAAAAATAGAGGACAGCCCTCTGAAAAACCAAGCAGATGGTCAGCCTATGTAGGCATATTTCTTAGTAAATGATGTGCTGGTGCTATGAGGACATGCTAGTGCTCTTGTGAGGACGTATATTATATTCCTACCATAGTTCCCAAGACATAGCAGCCGCCAATTATCTACTATAACAGTATCACAAGCCATAAAAAATTTCAATCATAATGCTCTTCATATTAAACCTAGATGATTGCTTTAAATTAATTCATGATAATTTACGTCAGTGAACAAATTAATTAAATTTGCATAGAATTTTTGCCTCATTGTTAGGAAAATTATGGAAATTATCCAAGCAGATAATAATCATCTCCCAAAATCTAAACTATTTCTTCAGTCAAAGCTTTTCCGATGGCGGTTTTCTTATTTTAAACTGGATACTTTAATAGAGTCATAATTTGTGTAGATTGACTTAAGCTTGGGGCTTATGATATGGCTGATAGCCTTTTCAGACTGTGGAGTCACAGATCTCCATTGCAAGAGATCCTACCTGTTTAGTCTATACACGCACAGAGGGGTCTTCGGATTGCATAATTATTTGCAACCGGAGAAACTGTGCCTTAAAAGAGGGGGGCCGAGGGCTGTAGTCTTAATTAGATGGTGCAGTTTAAAAATGTAATTTTAAATTTAACCCCCTGTATCAAGGATGCGGTACCGATAACAATATGATCAAAAGTCATTTGATCAGGTCTGCATCCTTGCTCTGTAATATTGTTTTTAGTCTACTATGTGAGTTTGCAATTTTAAAGCTTGATTTTTCCTAGTGGTCCATAATAAGAATAATAATAAAACCTTCAAATCTACCCGATGCTTAACTATTTTACTTCCAAAGAAGAACTCCTTAAAATAAAATGCGTTAACGAATGTTCATGTTCAACGACCATTTAATGCAAATTTTTATTATTAAATACCTTTTATGCTAATTCTTTTAATTATCTTGTTCATCCATTCATTTTTTTTCTTTTTCTTGTTGCAGGAAGTAATAAATGAATAAAGGACTCTTACATGAAAAGAAATTGAATATGATAATTATTATTACTATAATTAAAATTATAAAAAATAAATAAAAAAATGAAGAAAATTTTTTATGCGCGAAACAAAAAAAAATATATAAGAAAAAAATATTATTAGTAAATTGATGATATAGTAAAAATTAAACTAATAAAAATATGGAGATAATCGTCATTCATAAGTAAGGAAGATAAAAAAAATATTCAATTATAAATTCTCTCTTCTTATATACATCGCACTAGATAGAAATTTTCTCTATTTATGATTAAAATCATTGCCATTATCATTAATTAGTATTCTATTATTCACCTGTGGGATACAAAAGTGACATGAGTGACATTTTGAGGATGGTCTTTTGATAGCATTTTGGAGATGTTTCTTTGGTTCTGCTTCTGTTTTTGGCATTTGAAGAGATTTTAAATTATTTTCAAGGGTAGGGTATGTCCCACCAAGGGTATGTCAATAGGTCCTTAGTATCAAAATTTTTAATCTTTAACTTTCAATGAAGTTTTATGAAATATGCAAAAAATATTAAAGTGTGAATCATCAAATTTTAAGGACCTAACCTCAAAATTTCTAAATCCTGAAAAACTCAGAAGTATCTTTTTTCCTGCCATCAACAAAAAATTCCCAAAATGATATCGAAATCTTACCAAACTATGCCCATTCAGCCTCTTTCGTATCCCTCAGGTATCTATTTTTTAAATTTAATATAAATTTTAAAAATGGTACAAATTAATAAGAAAAAAACTGAAAAAAATATGAAAAAAATTTACGAATCTCTAGAATATCCAAAAAAAACTAAGTCTATGATGAGGAAGAAAATTCTCTTTTCACGTATAAGTTTTTTTTTTAAATTTAATTAAATGTCGAATGATATCGCAATACTTCTGTATCTAACTAGTCACAAAAAAATGAATAAAATCTACTAAAAATTCAAGCAAAAGAGGATGGAAGATTTACCTATTCATAATCATATCATTATCTTTGTAAAAAATATTAATTATAATTATAAAATATAGTTATAAAATTTATCATAAAATAAACAAAGAAAATCGAAATGAGAAGTAAAAAATTTCAACGTGAAAAATTAGAAGAAAAAATCATTCAAATTGGAATTTTGGAAGCAAATTAAACAAAATCAACAATGCCAGTAAACAGTATTAAAATCACATTATTGAGAATGCCATGACAGAAATCTTAAATCTCCTTCGAAATCATTATGTAGATAGAACTTTAGTCTTGAAGAATTAAATGTTAAAAATAACGGAAATTATTTGAAAAATGTAAACAAAAGTTCATCAAAATTGGCGGGAAAATCAATGAAAATTGATTTGAAAATGAAAAACAGATTTATTTATTTTTCTGCAATTTACAAAGCCTTCAGGTGAGTAAAAAGATTGATATACTTAACAACAGAAGGATGTAACCTACAAAAACATGAATATTTTGATGCAAATTCATCCAAAAACGTCAAATTAACAAGCAAGTAATTTTTATTATAACATAAACAACTTTGAAGGCTATTTAACCATTCTTAAAGACTTGAAAAGCTGTCTACATAACAATTTCAAGGAAGTTAATAGCATAAACAGATTACCAACTACAATGAATAAATTTTGAGACGGAAAAAAGGAAATAAGAATTGTTGTTGTTAAATAATTGAAAGAATGAGAATTATGAATATAGCTTTCTACAGTATAGATATACATACAAACATACCTAAATAGAATAATGGTACTTTTTCCCCTCCTTAACTTCCGCTACATAGAAAACAAATATCTCTATAATACATAATACATACATTATAGTAATAATAATAATGATAATATTGCCAAAAGAAGCTTCAATTAACCTTTATGTCCAATGGAAAATGAGAAAAGACGAGACAAAATTACACAAAAACACACATTATTGACAGAATAAAGGAACATACACTTCAGTATATAAAAAAATATTATAATCATATGAATTATGAGGTCCTTAACTTATTGATACTCATATTTAAGATGAAAATAAAAAACTTTATAGACAATAATAACTTTTGCGTATGGCCGATAAGCAAGAATATTCATGAACGGTATAAAGTTGAAGACCAACAAAAAAAAATTATGAGCGTGTATATATCTACAAAAAAATACTCTAAAACATCGCTCTATCTGTCTCTTATGCTGCATTTTCTCGGAGAACTTTAAACAATTTGAATCATTATGAGACCCTTGGGGAGGTTTTTTGCAGGATTTGTGGAATGGGATTCAATTTTATGAAGAAAATTGAGATTTTTCTTTCAAAGTTTCTAATGTTTTTTTTGATAGTTCATCAAGAAGTGTTCAGGTTTACGGTATCTTACTCTTACTAGGAGGTATACTCATTCAAGGTGCACCTATAAGAGAGTACTGGGTACAGCATGTAGACCACACGCTTACAGTATACAATTTTAATCTAATAGGATTTTTAAAATAAAGTAAGCTCATCTTACAGACCTACTATGTGGATGGTAAGTCATGCAAGAAAATTTTCTCCAAGGGTCAATGGTAGGAATGCCTTCTGTCTATTTTAAAAAGAAGATTTTTTGATATTGCACGCTTAAGATGAATGGAAAAGATAATAAAATATTATGGAAACAAGCTTTGAGTGTCTTATCACATTAAATTATATCTTTTGCTGCTTTATGATAAAAAAAAAATACACAAGAAAAATTTCTTCATGTGATTGCTAAGACAAACTTCTTTTTTTTCTTATTCTTTGGGGAGATGACGAGATAAAAAGACATTTTCTTAGTATGCAAAAAAAACACAAATTTTACACTCACACGCGCGCTGCGAATGGAAGATAACTTGCACACTGCACAATTTTTTTGAAAAAAAAAACCCAATTCTATGGAAAGAGCTTTCTTTTTCCTCTAAGTGTTCATTTTTCTAATAAATTTCCTTCTTCTATCTCCCCCCAGCACACCCACACTCAATCTCTAAAACTTTCTAATCTTTCTTACTTTTTTATTCTAGATCTTAACACTTTAACGTCGTTCATTTAATTTTTTGCCATGTAAAAATAATCTTTCAACTGAATTTCAATGGATATAGTTAGACATTTGGTAACTTTCAAAAATAAAAATCAATTCTATAATAATTATAAAAACAATTTCCCGATGTAGATAATCAATTGCATCAAAATTGGACCTAAAAATTTTTTTTGTTGTAGACTAAACCAAATTTGCACTTTCTGAGTCACTCAATTGGGTGTCTAACTTTAACAGCTAGTCCATTAAGTTCAATCAATGTAAATAACCAATTAATTAGTAAACTAATTTAGTAACTTCGAAATATTTGGCTTAAAAATTGAGAATATATAAACAACTATCAAACTACCGTCATCTATCAATCAGAACTTAACTCATTATCATCGCATTAACTGGCTATTCTACATTTTGGGACACAATACTTAAGTTTGACATGGGAGGTGCTGAGAATGAGAATTTTTTTAATTGATTACTGGACATGAAATTCAAATTTGTAATAACCCTGAAAATTTCCATCGAAGTTTAGAATCAGTACTAACCCCGTACGACAGGAGATGCCGTATTGGCATGGTGTCAATCAGTCACTGCCTTTATCATCCTGTATGGCTTCCTTATAATTGCCATTGTCGTGGAAATTAGAAGGCATCCATCCAGATGGATAAAAGCATTGTAGTACAAACACCACGTCAGCTTATACCTAATTCCCGCTCGGGAACTCTTTCAACTGAGTTATTGATCGATCCTCACACCTAATCACATGACTTGCATAAATTTTCCACATCTAAAGTAGTTAAACATGTCAATCGAATCGAGTTAGTTTCCATGTCATAACGATCAAAACAAATACTTTATGACATCCATTTCTATGCATGTGGTTGAATGAGAAATATTTATGAGGATGAAAATGAGTGTGGAATTTTATTATAGAATTGATGTTGCGATGCATGCTGATATGAATTACAAAGGGTAGAAAGTTATAGCCGTTGACGTCAGTCAATCGTGATGAGAATAAATCTGGGTATTTTATGTAGCTTTGGAATTATGGGGTAACCAGGTCAGTTGGATGTAGCATCCTTGACAGTGTCCAGAACAAGAGCAATTAATTTAAAGTTCAAAAATTCAGCTTATCCATGTCTAATCAATTGATGTCACCTAAAATCATCGTTTCCAGTCAATCTCAATATTTTCTGTCATAACTAATGCTAGACTAACATTCACAGCCACTAACATCATTATTCAATCCAATCCGAAAATGCATTTATCAGATAGATAATCATGAAACTTTAATTAATTCATAAAAAATTAGAATATATGAAGGAGGACAGATGAAATACACCTAAAACCACTGAATAATTAATTTAATTTAATTTAGTGTGAGATTCACAGAGTAAATACTTGTTGATGGAAGATATCTACTGCCATAAGATATAATTAAAACAAATACATTGTAAAATTTAGATCATGAAAATAAAATTTAATAAATGAATGAAATATCAAGACACAAATACGGCTGAGTTGAAGGTCAACTAGGATGAGAAATTTTGTGCACAAGAAGATCAAGAATGTGATTGTGGAATGATTTTGGTGGGGTTTGTTTGGTTTCTTCTAATTTGGATGGAGGTTTTGGAGTCAAATCTTGCCCTGGAAGCAAAATAAGCTGTAAATTACAGGGAGTCCATGATTTAAATATTTATAACAAAGACGTAAGCTCTATAACAAAGACCCCTAGTATAAAAACACTGCCAAGAACCTTTCTTCAAAATCAAAAAAAATAAAGCATGGCTATACTTATACCTTTATGATTTATGCTAGGATATCCTACTCAGGATCGTAGCCAGGGGGGTAATTTTCGTCAATTTGCTAGGGTTTTTAAGAAGAAATTCTAAAAATACCCCCAATTTTTTTCATACAAAAGATTTTAAAATCCACCACCCCTCCCACTCGATAAATTTCTGGCTACGCCGCTGCAGAAGTACCTCTATGTCAGGTAATGTCTTCAAATATGAGAAATTGTCCCTCACTCGTGATATTTTGACTACTAACAACCTAACCAGAGGCGTATTCAGGGAGGTGTTTTGGGGGTCAAACCCCCCCCCCCCCCCTTGTTGGGAAATTTTTTTCAATTTGCTAGGGTTTTTAAGAAAAAAATCCCAAAACCCACCCTAAATTTTCCCGTCCATTCAAAAATATTTCAAAACCTCTATTTTAAGATCCTTACTAAACCCCATCAAAACGTCCACAAAAAGAGTCAAAAATAAGCTTAATATTAAAGACAAAATGACAATTGTGTTCTATAAAATGTAACAAATCCCAAAAAAAAAAGTTATCAATAAGAACAAAATAAAAATCAAAGCAACACAGCTGAAAATCTTTAAACCAGAGAAAGAGAGAGTAAAAAATGATGAAAAATCTCTAGCACAATTTTAGAAAATTAATATCTCCAAGAAGATGAAAAATTCTCTTATTTCTTGTGTAAATTTATTTCCGTACTTTTTTTATTTTAAAAGAAAAATTATGCTGAATGATAAATCATACACATACTAATAAAAATGTATTTCATAAGTACTTGATGATGGAAACAATGTGATATGAATATTTTTTGCATAAAAAAATTTGTCCAAACCAAAAAAACGCATTTGAGATTGTATATCTTTTCGTCCTTCTTTCTAGTCCCCATGCTACTCGCATTATTCGCTTCAAGGCTATCATCAACCATCATCTCATGTTGGTCATAAAAAAATTTGATGCAAATGTATTTAAATCCATTCGTTTTCATGACATAAATGTGTTCAAGTCAAAAAAATATGTATTAACATAAAAAATATGATGATAAAAAAATGTTAGAAAAAAATTGTGAAATTAAAAAATGAAGAAAAAAATCAGAAATTTTTTCATTTTTTTTTCTATAAAACACAAAATTAATAACGTTACATGATTTATTACTAAAAAGCTCAGTAACAGCATAGACATTTTATTTCATCATCGAATGTTCTGGCGATGGCAATTTGGAATTTGACAAAAAATCTGCCATCCTCAGATTTTCCCTTAACGACATCTATTCCCAAAATTTAATTACAAATATAATCAAATTTTTCAACAAAAAAAACCGCAGCAATTTTGTGCAATATAAAAAACCGTACTAAATTAAGTTAAACTAATTAACTTGAATTGTAGTTTATTCCAATGAAAGAAAAAAATATAAAAAATAAAAAAATATTTAAAAATGGACCAGATTCATACTTCATAAAAATTATAATCTAAACTATCGTTATTTTTCTCTCACGTCAAGACAAACAAAAAAAAATACTCAATTATCTCTCGTTAAAATACATACTTAATTTATTTGAGACCTTTTTTCATACTTCTTCCTCAAAAACTTCATTAAAAATTATTAAAAGTTTTAACAGAATTATGGATGGGATGTTGGATTTAAGTCATCTTGCTGATTAACTGCTAATTTTATGGATTTTGGGAATTTAAGAGTTCACGCTGAAAAGATCATCTGTAAAAATTGTAAAAATGTCCGTTAAGAAATTTTAACGTACATTTATTATTTAAAAAACTGACCAACACTAAATTTTCAGTGAACATTCCCCTTGGAAATAAAAAATTCATAGTTGATTTTCCCCTGCTTGTTGATATTCTGTAAAATTTAGAGAAAAAATTAATTAAACAAGATTTATTCAAGTTTAAAAGAAGGTTGTTCAGAAAAATCAAGTCAGTTAAATCAATTTACATAAGAAAATGCTGAAGGAATTGTTTGAAAAAACAATTTGGTGGAAAAATTCAGCAGAATATAAATTTCTCTTCAAAAACGATGAAAAAATAAATAAACAGTGAAAACTCTGACATGATATCAATTATAAGCAGTAATCAGCACGATAACCTTCATTCAAAGCATACTTATGAATAAATTATGCAGGAAGAAACATAAATGACAGTACTCGACACCCAAGAAGAAGTTAGTAGCTAAATGAAAGTAATTAAAATTCTTTTCAACATGAAAAGAGAAAGTTGAATGCAATTTAAGAAGTAAGGCACGAATATAAAGAGAAGAAGAGAAAGGAATCTTTTAATTCAACATATCTCCAATCAACTATTGAATTATTACAAATATTATAGTATGATTGAAGTAATTTAAAGAAACGTAAAGTAGTTGAAATAGATTTGTCTATTTTGTTGACATTTTAAGTAAGCATATTGAATAATGGACGTTGAAAGTGGATAGAAGAAATTTTCAATCAACTTAAAGAGATGAAACTTTTTTTTGTAGATTTGCAATACGTTTTCTCTATGAAAAGAAATAAAGATTATACTCCAATGGAAGGGAAATCGAGTGATATGGAATTATTTTGGTGATAATGAGTCACATGAGAATGTTATTGTAAAATTTAGAGGATTCTCGATTTGGATGAAATATAAATAAATCAAGGAATAGTCATTTCTAGACCTAAATAGCCATAATCCTTTAAGAATTTCATATCACGCGATTACATGAAAATTTATTGAAAAGTTTTTAATTTGTTATTTAAAAATTTTATTCCTCATCACACACAATTTACATTATTAAATAATTAATTCCTTAGGGTAAAAAATATGTTTTCTTGCGCATATAATTTCTTGCGCAAACAAATTTTCACCAAAAAATTTTTTTTCTTGACATGACATTTTCAAATGACAATAACTTTTTAATGGTTTAGCCTAGCTTCACAAAAATTGGTCAAAAAAAATACGAATTTCCTAAATTTTCCATTTCAGTAAGAATTTTTTGTCTAGGATGTTCCATTGCTTCAAAAATCAGCCATTTAGGTCAAATATATTTTCTTGCGCAGCAAAATATATTTTCTTGCGCAATTTTGAACAAGTAGGCGAGTGAAAAAAATCCTTGTTTTGATAATTTTTTTCAAATTTTCAACCTTTAAACAGCTTAAAATCAGCTGTTATCAAGAATTCATAATCAAAAAGAGTGCAAAAGTTCATCAAAAAAGTAAAACATTCAAAAAATCAACATTTTGTGTCATCAATGTTGCGCAAGAAATTATATTTTGCTGCGCAAGAAAATATATTTTTTGCGCAAGAAAATATATTTAAGGAAAATGATCGATTTTTAAAGCAGTGCTGCATTCTGTCAAGAAAATTTTAATAGAAATAAAAAATTCACTGAATTCGTAATTTTTTTAAATGATCGTTTGTAAAAAATCATGCATCCGTTTAAGAGTTATGAGCATTTCAAAATTTCAACTGCATTTTGCGCAAGAAAACATATTTTTTACCCTATAAAAGAAAAAAAAATATATCGAAATAAAAAAAAAGTCTATCGAAGAAATAAAATCAGAAATCTTTGTTGTTGATGTTAGTCTAATGGATAATAAAAATTACAATAAACATCACGAGTTAAATTATTTGGAATAATTGGAAATTGAGGATTTTTGGTCACTTGTTAAATCGTAAGTTTGGGTATGAAATTGTCAATTTCCTTTTATTTTGAATATTAATCCATAAAATTATCAGTGAATCTAAGATCAACTAAGAATTCACTCTAGTTTTATGGATTGTTACGTCTTGAAGACAGGAACTTGCTTTGAATTCTGATTTTTAAATAGAAAATCTAAAATTCATCTCAAATTCCAAGCCTTTTTCGACAAAATCAAAAACTGAATGAAAATTTCCAATTTAAAAAGGTGAAAAACTGCAGAAGAACTCTACCAAGAAATAAATTATTCATATATTTGAAAAAAAAAGATAAAAATTATTCAATGAAAAAATGAATATATAAAAAGATTAATAAAGAATAAAATAAAAATTTAAGATCGATCGCTATTAAACATAAATATAATAATGATGAAAACATAATGTGTGCATAAACGGATTAAAAACAACATTAAATAAAGCAAAATGTTATATTATTGAAAAATATATATTGAAAATCTTTTAGTATTTTTAAATATCTTGATTGCTTCTATTTTATAGGTTTTTTTAGTAGGGTTGTCAAGGTAAGTACACAGAATAGTAAATTAAATGTAATTTTTTGAAAAATTCACAGTCATTGGGCTCACATGACTTTTTACTTTGAATTCAGTATTTTTCACTTTAGCACAATTATGGGGACCAATCTATAGGGGTCGTTTCTAAAGTATATAACTCCTTTTTGAAAATTAATTAAATCTTAAGGGGGTCGTTCGCAAAGTATGTCATTTTTCGATTTTCTCACAAAACTTGGTATGTGGAGGGGCAAGGGTCAAAAAGGGCCATTTTTAGCGTTACGAAATATCCGAGTAACCCCCAAGGGGTCTCATCCAAACAATTCCTAAGCATAGGACCCAAAACTTACAATATATCCACCTTATATCCTTCTAAAGTTTTTCTTATGAACGCCATAAAAGTCACTCGTCACCATCCTTGCCTCATGTCTGTCGTAATAGTTGTCAGTAATGGTCGCCACTTCCTGATTTTTCAGTGGTTTCTTAACCACAATTATTGGTTCCTTTGATTTTGCAATCATCGCCCTGTACTTCTTGCTGTTTACAACTCCAATCATTTGAAACATTGCAAAGCTAACGCCCCATAAGTACAGGAGAAGCAGGATGAGGAAACCTCCAGCACAGCATGCAGCAATTAAAACACCGAGATTCCAGTTCTTTTTCATGTACAGCATGTAATTGATGTGAAGGGTTAAAATGAGTGTGATTTCAACCAGACGGAGTATTATGTAAGGAATGGTGAGGAATCGATTCTTGCCTATTGCTGCAAAAATATTTATGACGCAAGCTGCAATACATCCTGAATATAATGCAATAAATCCGTATCGGAATTGGACAGCATCTGTTTTTGGAATGAATAAAATTTTAGGTGACATCCAGCAGTAATAAATTTGAGCTTACAATCTTTGATATTCTCGCTTAAAATCTCGTATAATTCCTTAGACGAGACTTCATAGGAACTCTCCTTAGATTTATCCTTTAAATCATCAGCCATGTTAGCTATATCCTCTGCACTACACATTGAAATTCCTATTAATCCTCCCACATTCTCAATTATGGTAATTAGTGATGTTATAATGACTCCCAAGCGTACGGGTACGCAAAAGCAAAAATATTTCATTAAAACCATTATTTTGGAACTGATACAAATCACTTCTGTTTTTATACTAAGCTAATGAAAAGCTTTATCCTTTAATTCTGTCCATAATAACTAAAGTTCATTGATTTTTTATTTTCTATTTCAATTTACCATCAAAAAAGTTCACATTCATGTAATGAAAATTCATTAATGGACATTCATTGTCATTGGAAATGTACACTGGCTTTGATTAGCGTGATTTTGAAGCTCATGTGTCGAGGTTATTAGGAAGGGGATATAATTATTCATTATATTATTTTTTAAAAAGAGGAAATTTTTTTTTGCTTTTATTCATTTTGCTTGGCTGGATGGAACAGGAAGTGAATTTTGGTGATTAAACATCCAGTAAAGATGGCAATTGCTTCAAAAAGCAGCTTTATCAGGTCTAGAAGCCATGAGTGCGATAATCATAAGACAGTTTGCAGTTGGAACCTCAACTATTGTCTTTAGATATTTTTTTACACTTAATTTCTATAGGCCTGGCAAGGGTATATCTAAGAAACGGTCCCAACACATCTAAAATTGGAAATGCGCTCTATTTGAGCCCATGTGTACAATATCCATCTGAAAAAATACCACGGTATAGCATGGCACTTTCCTTTCACACGTATGGAAAAATTTACATAATGCTTCCATTAATGTCTTTTAAATTTCGAACAGTGTTTAATATTTTTTACAGTGGAAAGATTTTTTTTTAAAAAAAATAGATTGACTTGATTTTTGCAGGATTATATTCCTTAATTGCTAAAACAACACTTGCTTTGATATTCCTTAAAAAATTGCAATCAATACCACCTTTAAGCACAACTTTCCTCAAATAGACGTGTTGATTTACAAAAAATGTCTATTCATTCAATCTTGTTATTTTCATTACAGTTATGAAGCATGAGAATGGCAATTCCTATTACTTACTCCATTAATAAAACGTTAATGTGTATATTGATGAATCATTTTCTCGCCTATGTGCGAGCTGATTAAATTTATTACGAGTTCGCTAAAGGGCAGAAATTTTATAGCAATAACATCAGCTTATCACATGACTTCGTTATCACTTTAAATTCTTGTTCATGAAAATCGGTCAAATATTTTATAATTTTTTGATCAATTTATTTGAGGTTATATCTTATCAAAGTTGTAAACATGATTTATTGCAACATAATCGTTGAAATAGTTAGGTACAGGTGGAGTAAATAAAATGACAGATTGTTGAACTAGGTTTACTTTAAGGATTAACTCTTATGTACTTCCAGTTTTTTCACAAAATATAGTTTTGAGGTTAAAATTTAAAATTTGCAAAAAAATCAAATTTTTGCTCAATCCTTTGACTTTTTGAGTTTACTTCATATTGCTACTGTTAAACCGATTTTACTGATGACTTTCCACTGATTTGTAACTGATTTCTATGCGAGAAAACTTCGAAAATATAATTTTTTTGAAAAGTTAAAAAATAAAACTAAAAATTTTTTGGTCATAAAATTCATTCACTTTTTATTCCTCTTTTCTTTTTTTATAATTATTTATTTTGCATTATATATATATTTTTTATCAGCATCATATGTGATACATACTTCTTTGTATTTATTAAACATCTTTGCATAATCGTAACACATTTGCAGTAAATCATATGAACTTTTTAATCCATCATATTTGCAATCTTATTTTTCACATTTCATAATTGTTTCTCTTGTTGTATAATTAATATATTATATTATTTATTATAATTAATTAATTTAATCTAATGATTACATTTAGAATATGTAATTTGTTTTAAAATTTATTTGATCGATAACATTTCATTCATTCGCGACTTGTTGCTTGTTTTTTTAACCATTTAAGAATTTTTAGAAAAATAAGTAAAGACTGAAAACATTCTTTACTCTGAATTGTTCCTAACTAAGCATGCATAAATTATGGAACTATTGTAGCTTTATTGTTTCTAGCTGGACGTGTAAATTTAGCAAACAATTTAAATACAAAGCTTCCCCTCCAGTTCCACACTGTTATTTTTCTTAAGAGCTCTCTGTTGTCGCAGACTGAATGGTGCTTGAAATGGATCCTCTGTCATTGGAGGATCCTCAACTGCCGGGACTAATTGCTCTAATGACTTTGTTCCTGTTTTCGAGATCAAAGAGAAAAAGTTTTTTAATTAATGTTTAATAATGTTTTTATTTTGTAGCTTATTGCTGATTTGTTGGTGTTGTTAATTTGATTTAGCATGTTTGTAGAGTATGTGTGGATATTCATGTGGATGATTTTAATTGCATATCAAAATTGTTTATTTGGCTTTAAACGGAGCTTCAACTAAATTCAGTAAGTTTGAATTTATTTTGACGGTTTGCTGAATTCAGCAAGTTTGAAATTATTTTGACGGTTTGCTGAATTCAGCAAGTTTGAATTTATTTTGACGGTTTGCTGAATTCAGCAAGTTTGAATTTATTTTGACGGTTTGCTGAAGTTCCCAAAATATTTTTAGTAATAAAGTTGCTAATCTTTTAAATCCACCAATCAATCTATTCAGCTGTCTACATAATGAAGACAAGTGTGTTTTAAAATTAGCAGAACTATAATAGATACAGCTATTCATTTGGCACATTTACTCAACTAATTTCTTTATGGCAGGAATGCTTTTGTGTATTTTAAACTTGCTAATTGTTTGTGACTACAATGAGGCAGTAATAAAGACAATTTATTTTACTAATCTACTGAATGTCTCGTTCCAAACACAATTTCCAATAAAGCTTTAAACTCAGATTTAATTGATTCAATTTACATGTCAAAAGAAGAAAAAAGTAATCAAATCAGCAATAGAATCAATTAGCCTTAATTGGGGCTCACCTTCTTGCCTAATTTTGTCGAATTCAGCACCAAAGAGATCCTCTTCTTCAGCAACAACTTCCGTTTGACTGAAATTAGAATCCTCGAATGGATTCCATTTAGAAATTGCTTCTGCTGTGTCTTTTTTAAAGTTTGTTGACATTAAATCGCCACTTGATAAGGAATGTCCAGCTTCAACGAGGTCAGGATGATTTCTATGAATAATAAACAGTCGCCAAATGATTTATGGCTGTACGTGACTTAATTTTAAAATAGCATATACCTTTTAAAGCCTGACGTGTCGCTCATATAACGTCGATGTTGACTTATTTTTGCCGTGACTTGCTGTTGATTTTCATTTGCATTATCGAACAATTGCTGTTGTAAATGCTGCTGTTGATTATTAATAATTTGCGGCTGCTCATAGTTTGTCTGAATCTGAACAATT
Source organism: Chironomus tentans (assembly GCA_963573255.1). Classification (NCBI taxonomy): domain Eukaryota; kingdom Metazoa; phylum Arthropoda; class Insecta; order Diptera; family Chironomidae; genus Chironomus; species Chironomus tentans. The sequence continues at coordinate 42,264,218 of OY754303.1, forward strand.
TCATCGTCTTGCTCAAAAGGATCGGGAAATGATGACTTAAATAAGTTCTCAAATTTAGCTGTATCGTGATTTTGCTGCTGTGCTTGTGGTGGTGGCTGAGGTTGCTTAAAAACGTTCGTTGCTGGTGCCATATTTACTTGAGATATCACTGGTGCAGGCTGATGCTGATCAATATTATTAAAATCTACCTCAAATTGGGCATTAAAGTTATCAGGCGTTTTCGTTGGTATCGGTGACGAAAGGACATTTCTCGGTGAAGGACTTGGTGGTAGACCAATTGAAAATTGATTATTGCTAACTGGAGTTAATTGATAAGCTTTCGGTCGTTGCCTTGGCGTAACGCTCGTTTCTTTTGATGATAATGGAACGACAGTTGTTGTTGGTGCCGTGATCGATGATGTGGGCTTTGCAGACGATTTTGGAGTAGTCAGAATCGTTGACTTCTTTATATCGCTTTCGAATGGTGGAGTAATCAAATTTTCTACGCTTGGAATTGGTTGTTTCTACGAATAAAAAAAATGTTTAATTAAGTTGGTGCCAGCATGAAAATGGATTTACTTACATAGAGATTTTGTATAGGATTCTTTCTATTCTGCATGGGAAAAGCAATTTCACCAACTTGGAATATATTTGGTCGCTTATCAATATCAGGCTCCAGCATAAAACGTATTAATTGATGCATAGCATTTGAATATTTTGAATTATCAGGAATAGTAAAGTTGCCATTCTGTATAGCTAGTGTACTCTCGCCGAACGGAAGTGTAAAGAAGCATAATTTATATAGGAAACATCCGAGTGCCCAAATATCACTTTTTACTGTTATAGGCAGACCTATTGTATAGAAATCAATCATTTCAGGCGCACGATAACTCAACGTTGTGTATTTCTTTATCTCTTCCTCAACAACGGATACACCATGAATCTTTGGATTTAATATTTTGCCTGTTGCACTACCAAAATCACACAATATGAAATCACCATTATCATTTTGTAACACATTTTCAACTTTAAGATCGCGATGTAAAATTGGTGTCTGACAATGATGCAATCGCGATACGCCTTCAATTATATCACAGAAGATTTTTAACACTTCTTGCTCGGTGAAGCCAACATTAAGTCTACAAATACAGAGAATAAATACATAGTTCGTTACATTGATGTGAATATTAACAGCGATAAGAGGCATGCAAGCCAATTTACGCCCATAATTTCTATCAAGGGAATGGAACTCAGTGGATGAGAAGGTGGTTTCTTTGTTAACTGGATGTTTTGACTGGATCATAAAAAATTCATCCGTTAAATTTTGGAATTTTTTTAAAAATTTTGATAAATCGACTCGGTTTGAATTTTTGAAAACCGTTAAATTTCAAATTTTTGAAAACTGTTAAATTTCAAATTTTTGAAAACCGTTAGATTTTAAATATTTAGATACCGTTAATCACAACATATTTTTAAATTATTAATTCCAATTAATTGCATTTATAAAATGCGTCGAACATTAATTTTTAACGAATATTTCTATTTCAAGCCTAGCTTGTTCTAGCTTCATTAATTTTGCAACATCCATTCAATTGTCACTCAAGTAATTTTCACGCCAAACGTAGAATGTAAATTCGCTACACAGCATTCAATGTTTCCCCCACTTCACATATATTTCATCATTCTGATAATCGCAATAGTAATCACTGATAAGTTCAATTCCCTTGATTTGTTCACACGAATGACTCACTTTGAATTCATTAAATTTAATAGATGAACTTTATAGTACGGCATAAGCACCAGAATCTCGTACACACCATTTCCAACATTTGTGATACTGCTATCAATAAATCCAATAAGATTTTTATGTCCACTCAAATTACTCTAAAATGAGACCAAAGAAAAGTTGGAATTAAAATCGGAAGAAATGAAAAAAATTATGAAGAGGAATCGATAACTCATTAAAATTCGCAATGATCCAGAAAAAAGTGCTACTATTGTATTAAACGTATTGCTATAACAATGAGATTTGTGTATAAAAAGAAGAGAAAAATCTTACAGTTATTTGAATCTCTCGTTTTGCCACGATTAGATCTGTTTCATTATTAACATACATCCTTTTAAGTGCATATTTGATTCCATTATTGCCCTTCACGAGAAAGACGATAGCAAAACCGCCTAGAAATTTGGTGATAAGGAAGAAATATCAAGTTTAAAGAGTTAGAAAAATCCAATTGGAAAAAAATGTTCAAAGAGAACATAGGAAAAAAAATTGGAGCAAATGTAATTTTACAATTGATTAATTATCTTACCTTCTGCGAGAATTTCCTCAACAACTACTGAATGCTTATTAATTTGAAATACTTTTCCCGTGTAATTTGTCACGTAATTTGACTGTATCTTTTCCTCATTTTTATTTTCAAGTTTTGAAAATATTTTTTTCATCTTTTACTCTTTCTTTTCCCTATTGATTCTTTATTCACTGCACATTCTACACTATATGAACGTTCCGTCTGTGCTTTACACTATATTTATGTGCATGTTTTGCTATAAAAGTCTCACAATTGGAAAATCCAGTAATTCTTATGTGCTGTGTTGGAAATTCACAAATCTGATTTTATTCCATAGCATTTATCTATGGTTTTGAGTCTTTTAGGGTGAAAAACTTAATTATGCACTAGTATTCAACATTAAATTGTAATTTACAATTTTTTTGATCTTAATGGTAATTTAATGTAAACAAACTTTGGAGTTAAAATTCAAATTTTTGAAAATCGTTGAATTTTTGAAAGCCGATAAATTTTTGAAAATCGTTGAATTTTGAATTCAAATTTTTAAAAACCGTTGATTTTTGAACTTTTGAAATCCGTTGAATTTGAATTTCAAATTTTTAAAAACCGTTGAATTTTGAATTTTTTGAAAATCGTTCAATTTTGAATTTTCAAATTTTTGAAAACCGTTAAATTTTAAACTTTTTGGAAAACGCTGAATTTTAAAACTAAAAAACTATGTCATTTTCCGTTTCAATTTTTTTAAAATGATTATTTCTTATTTTATAAAGCATTAATCCACTCATATCTTGAATTACTCATGATATTAATTTGAAAAAATTACAATTTATTTCATTTAAGTGGACAAAATTAAAAAACTTTCTTACGAAATTTAATAAAATTAATTTAGTAGGCATTCAGTTAGGTTGTAAAGCAGGTCGTGAAACATAATACATTTTCTTATCAAAAATTATAAACATAGATTTGTTTTTAAATTTTTAATTTGCAAATTGAACTAAACTAAAAATGGACTATAATCAAACTCAGAAAATTAGTTTTGAATTTAAATTTCCAGTTTATGTAGCAATGGATATTGCAGTTTCAATTCTTGCAACAATCGGAAATTTATTTGTGATAATAATATTTTTGAAAGATAAAAACTTAAAAACCAGGATGCATTTCTACATTTTATCTCTATCCTGTGCTGATCTCATGTCTAGCATTGCTGGAATCCCAATAGGAATTTTAGTGTGTATTTAATTAATTAATTAGAGACAATTAATTATTCTATGACAATTTTTTAGATTCAACAAGATGTCATAAAAGGACATTATCCATGTTTATGTTCTGTATCCGTTGTACTGATTACGTTTTCTATTTCAAAATTGTCAATTTTGGCTATTTCTATTGATAGATATAGGGTGAGAAAATATTTAACAAACAAATGAAAATTTTATTTAATTTTATTATTATTTAAATTAATAGGCGATAGTTCATCCACTTTTATACTATCGTAGGATACGGAAATCTCCACCAAATAGTACGTAAAAATTTATTTAAAGTCGTTCATAAATTACATCACGCAAAAAACTTTTTTGCACCACCCCTTCCCCCTACCACTTGTCACAAATTTTCGAAAGAAAAAAAAACTTATTTTGTTTGAACTGTTACAAATATTTGGCAACCCCCCACTTCCCCCCCAAAAGTGTGACGTAATTTACGAATGACCTAATAGGTCTGGTTAGATTTCTACTGATTTTTAAAAATCAGTTCTTAACGGTTTTTAACGAATTTGAACAATTGTGCACCCAAAAAAAATCTAAGATGGGGGGGGTCCAATTTTTGTTTTGTTCCTATACTCATGGGTTTGTCATTGTTGTTAGCTCTAACGGTCCATGAAAGATTAGATAACAAATATGTTAATAGATTATTTCTATAAAAAAACTACCTATGAAATTTTTTTTCGAGGGTGGGTCCGGACCCCATGGGACCCCATTGAGTACACCCATGAATTTGAATGACAAATTTACAATTTTAACCGATCAAGTCTTTGTTTTTAAAATAAAGCTAACTTAATTTCACAGTTTCCATCTTACTTTGCTGGTCTATTGGAATCATAACCGGATTACTTCCATTTTTTGGATGGCGAAATGAAATTTTACACAGTCATGATGGTTCATGCTCATTCTCAAAAATCAAATCAACTTCTTACTTTTTGTTTCGAACTATAACAATCACTGTGATTCCGTTGATGTTAATGATTTTTATTTACGGAGTTATCTATTTCAAAGTTAGAAAAGTAAGATAATTTAAATGCCTGATTTTTAAGATTAATAAAATAAATATCAAAATTTTAAGGTAAATAACCGAAAAGATACAAAAAGTGAGAATTCAATACAGGAAAAATCTTTTATGGGAGATACCATCCAAAGATCACAAAAACGAGAAATTAAAATTACCTGGAATGTTTCAATTATCGTCCTACTTTTTGTTTTATGCTGGATAGTAAGTGAAATTTAATTTTATCCCATATTTAAATACATAAATAAATCTATCAATTGCAGCCATTAAACCTCATTAATTTGATAGGCAAAATATACGGAAGAACTGATAAAAATCTGATGTTAGCATTCGTAATCTTGTCACATTCAATTTCAGCAATTAATCCATTCCTGTATTCATTTAAAATAGAAGCATTCAAGAAATCTTTATTACGGATTCTGCATCTGCAAAAGGAATAGATTCTGTGTTTATAAAAATGTTAAATAAAATAAAAGATTTTCTACATAACCTCCAAAATGTGGAGTCTATTGTTTTTTAAGCTATCCTGAGTGATCAGGCCAAAAACCGATCAGCACACATGAAATGTTGAGCAAACTGGTGGCCAAGTGAGGGTCGTTCGCAAATTACATCACGCAAAAAACGACTTTTTCGACCCCCTCCCCCTCCTACCTCTTGTCACAAATTTTTTAAAGAAAGAAAAATTTTGTGCTTGGACTGTCATAAATTCACGAACAACCCCTTAAAACAAAACAGCCACCGCTTGACAAATGACATCCACATGACTGTAAGTAGAAAGCAGACAGCTAGGGGCTTATTCAGGGGATTCCCCCCCCCCCTGTTTTTTGGGAATTTTTTTCAATTTTCTAGGGTTTTTTAATAAAAACTAACCCCCCCCCAAAAAAAACCCTTCCCTCGATAAATTCCTGCATACACCCTTGATGACAGCCATATGTCATTCGAACTCCAAGCTTCCAAATGGACCCTCATGTCCTCTGTATGACGTGATTTGTCTCAACCCTCATTCATATTTTCTATCAACGTGCTCGAATTTTATGCATGCTTCTCAAAAAGTGTATTCAAATGAGATAAGAATATTCGTCCACTCGAGACATTTATCATCAAATGATTCAAGTGCTATCGTAAATCAAGATGGGGAAAAAATTGATTCATTTTAATACAAAATGCTTATCAATTTTCCGAGTGACGTATTTTTTCAGATGAATGAACAAGTTATGAACTATTAAAGTCGACAGTTTGCTTGCTTAGCATTAAATAAGGCAGTTTCGTACTACAAGTCAAGTTGAGTACAGTTTTAGTCATTTTTCTATCAATTACAGCCAGTCAAAGTGATTATTAGACAAAATGTTTGACATAAATTATCTCAGCAAACACATTATGATTATGCACAGAATTATTAGAAGCTGAGTCTGTGGCTGAATTTGGATAAAACCGCGTGAAAAATGGGAACTGAAAATTTTACAATTTTTACAGTTATTGACATCATTGTGTCCATAATTGCTGTAGTAGGGAATTTAGGAGTCCTAATAATTTTTTTAAAGGATAAAAATTCGAAAACGAGGATGCTGTACTATATTCTGTCATTGTCTTGTGCTGATTTGGTATCTGGTGTTATTGCCATTCCAACAGGCGTTTTGGTTCGTATATATTAATTGTTTTAAACGAAATGAAGTTGAATTAATTCTTTTTAGATTGAACAAGAAATCGAGATGGGTCACTACTCATGCCTGTGCATGATATCGACTGTTCTATCCACATTCTCTATCTCAAAATTGGCAATTTTAGCTATTACTATAGACAGATACAGGGTGAGTTAGATTTTAGGGGTCGATCGCAAATTACGTCACGCTTTAGGGGGCGGGGGGGATGTTTGGTTAAGATTTTTTTTTTGGAAATTTTGTGACAAGGGGGGAGTGGTAAAAAAAATCGTTTTCTTGCGTGACGTAATTGGCGAACGATCTAAAATACAATATTAATGAATTGAAGTAATATATATCCAATAAATTTGCCAGGCAATAGTTCATCCGCTTACTTATCATCGATCAATACGTAAATCTCCACCAACCAGTATGTTTTACTTGAAATTAAGTCATTGTTCCTACTTTTTTTGACTATTCCATTCCTTTTAATATAGTTAGCATTCTGTTTTGCTGGATTACTGGAATTACAATAGGATCACTTCCACTTTTGGGATGGCGCGATGATACTTTGGATGACGTTGAAGAAAAATGTACATTTTCAAAAATCAAGTCTACTTCTTACTTCTTATTTCGGAATATAACATCAACAATAACTCCAATGATGTCAATCGTCTTGATTTATGGACTTATTTATGTCAAAGTGAAAAAGGTAAGTCATGACCCTCCCCTAAACAACCCCCTCCCCCCTTCCCCAATAAAATTTATTGTACTTAAAATTCATTGGAAATTTAGATTAACAACAAAAATGAGGAATCAAAAATTGAGAATGAATCACAAACAGAACAAGCATCATTTAATACAAGTAATTCCTATCAAAGTACACAAAAGCGAGAAATTAATGTCACATGGAATATTTCAATCATTGTCCTGCTATTTTTTGTGTGCTGGATTGTGAGTATTAAGTCCTTAATAGCTTTTAACAGAATAATGAATTAGCATATTTTATTTTTAGCCATTAAACATCCTTAATTTGATAGAAAGAATTTATGGCGTGACTGACAAGTACACAACTCTTCTCATAATTTTTATTATTTTATCGCATTCAAACTCTGCAATTAATCCATTTTTGTATTCATTTCAAATTAAATCATTCAGAAAATCTCTATTTAGTGTCTTAGGGATACAAAAGGAATAGATTTACATTAACATTCAATTCACGTCATGTTCCACATATTTTCAAATTTACCATTACTCCTCCCAAGTCATTACAGTTATGCATTTGATGCACAAAAAGTAACTGTCTTATTTTAAAATTAGTTTAAATTTTTGAAAACCAATAAAATTTGATTTTTTTAAAACCAGTATAATTTGAATTTTTGAAAGCCGTTAAAGTTTGAATTTTTGAAAGCCGTTAAAAGTTTTGAATTTTTGAAAGCCGTTAAAGTTTGAATTTTTGAAAGCCGTTAAAAGTTTTGAAAGCCGTTAAAAGCTTTGAATTTTTGAAAGCTGTTAAAGTTTGAATTTTTGAAAACCGCTAAAACCACTGAAAACATTTATTTTTTTAAAAACATACCTGAAAACCTACTTAAAACACTCTAATCAACCTCAAGCATTTTACTTTTAACAACCTTTTTTATTGAACAAAGAAGAAAAAATCGTCCAAAATTAATAATTTTATAAATTGAAAATATCTCGTGGTATATAACTTGTTACATAAATTATATGATTATTAACCCGCACTAAGAACCATCATGTGATGCCGATTCTTCATATTTTTGAGATCTTTACAACTTTTTAATGTGATTTTTGTGGCTCAAATTTCGTTTTGCATACAAATTTATTAAGTATTTAGTCAGTCCTCGTCCTCACTTAGCTCGTAAGTAGTATTTCTGGTTGGCCTTTTTGAATCGTTCCTTAAATTTCGTTTCACTTTCCCATTTGATGTCGGTGTGCTTGTTGTGATTTTTACTGAATTGTTGAGCACTCTTACTTTATTAAAATTTGGCATTTCCTTTAATTTTGACTTATTAATCAAATTTAAGCTTTTGTCAACTGCAATGCTTTCTTCTATAACTGAAGATCCACTGATGTCGGAGTCTTCCTCATCCGAACTTAATTCATTTAAAATTTTTCCATGTTCGACTGTCTCATCTTGCGTGATGTGTGCATCTCCTTCCACAAAACTCGCAAATCTTGTTGGCTGTGATAAGTTCATGACCACTTTCCACTGCTTACAGTCTGGACTTTTTACGTAGTTTCTCAATTCTTTCAAGGCTTTCTCTGTTTCACGACGTCCAAGTTCATCAAATTCCTCGGATGTAAGTAATTTGGGTTTTGGTGGAAAGAATCGGTTGTACAGGCGACGAAAAGACACGAATTTGTCTGTTGGAAAGTAGTATGCTACTATAGTCAGTGTCATTATAGCAACAACAGCTTCTAAGAAGTCACTCGAAAAGTAAATTGAGACTAATCCAAGAAGCTGAAGTGTCCACATTATTAATTTCTTTTTTCGTTCATTTTTCGGTGGTCCAACGTAGTAGCATACTGCAAAACTGATGAAACTTGTGATGATGACATAAATTGCTACATATTTCTGATATACAAAAAGCAATGGCTGGATGTTGTCAAAGACCATTTGAGCGAAATAAGCAACAAGTGCCCATCCTGAGAACAAAGCTCCATACATCAAAGGTTTCTGGAAATTAAAAATACAATAATGAATGCCTTTTTTCAATAATCTCTGGATCTTACCTTTGGAATCAACTTGCTAATGAACCAAATAAGCACAAGAACTGACGCAAAAACGCCAAGAAGTATGCCACATAAATAGAAGAATGCTGAATTATTGCTTAATTTTGATGACAACAAGAAGAAAAGCAATCCAGCAACAAGAAGACAGCATTTAGTTAGATCCAGTCTGATTTGCCTGACATTAACAGTGTATTCATTGCTTGTAGAAATTCCGATGCATGTTTGATTAAAGGGATTGAGTTTTATATTTCTCTTTTTACTATGTGAGAAAATGTTGAAGGAGAAGATGGATTTATGATTTTCATGCGCTTCCTTGACCTCCTTTTCTGTATTTCCATGATAGCAGGTAAAGTCATCGTCTTCAATGTCAATATTGAGTACAACTGTTTTTAAGAGATATGACAATTGTTTCTCAGCACCTTTGTAGCAAAAAATGTTCATTTTCTCTAAAGCATATCCAAATCTCCCTTCTTCAGGTATAACACGAACTTCCGAATTAGGCTCAAGATAATTGACTGAAAATTGTTTGTTTATTTTTAGAAAATTTCGTCATAAATCGCAATTAATGATTAATTACTCACCGGTCTTGCTGGATACGTGATGGATTAAGTAAAATTGAATCAGGACGATTAGTAGAAGCATCTTTAAATGCCTCAAATGACCCATTTTCAATATTAAATAAATTCCTAAATATTTTCAAAAAAAGCGTCCAAAATTTTTTTGTTTCAAGTAAAACCTCGTTAAAACGGCATTTGTTGCTGTTTCTTTTATATTCCTGTTATTATTAATATACTGTGCTTCAATATGCTTAATTTTCACTTTGTATTGCTATAAGATAAAACGTTTTTAATTAAATTTACTGAAAATCTGTGAATATTTTCTATAAATGACGGTTGAGATATAATTTTTGAATTTTGCTATAAAGTCAGGGGGAAAATAGCTCACTGGAAATGTTTAATTTTTCCAAATTTTGTCCGTTTTTTCGAGTTTTCCTTGTTTTTTCCAACAAAAACTCAGAAAATTTGAACAAAACTCGGAAAAGGCTTCGAAAAAGCGTGTAAAAACAAAAAAAATCGAACATATGTTTTGTCTGGTCCAGTGAGCTATTTTCCCCCTGACTCAAATTGCTTTCTGAACGTCCTCAATTTTCAGAAAATATTTAATTCTTGATTTTCTCAATTTTAACAGGTAAATCCACAATGAAATTTAATTAAATACAGTTCAAACGATCACTATAAACTCAATTAATATCATCAGTATAATCACATTGTGCTATTAATTGAGTTAACATAGAAATTTACAAATATTTCCAATAATCAAGTGTTACACAACCAATTTTTTCCTTAAAATAATTAGTGTTTATATTTTAGCAAATATCCGACATGTCATTCGCTTTACGAGGTGCTCGTCTTCTTTCAGCGCGCGGTATCCGTGCTGTCCAATCCCGTGGATATTCTGACGAGATGAGCTTCACATTTGCAGCTGCAAATAAGGTTTTCTATGATAATGCTAATGTTAGACAAGTGGATGTTCCATCATTTAGCGGTGCATTCGGTATTTTGCCAAAACACGTTCCCACATTAGCTGTCTTAAAGCCCGGTGTTGTCACAATCTACGAAAATGACGGAACACAAAAGAAAGTATTTGTATCGAGTGGAACAATTACCGTAAATGAGGATTCATCAGTTCAAGTGCTTGCCGAGGAGGCACAACCACTTGAGAATCTTGACGCTAGTGCTGCCCGTGAAGTCCTTGCAAAATCACAGTCTGAATTGGCATCGGCATCAACTGATAAGGTAACAATTTCAATTTCCTACCTACAGACAGTATTTTTAACTTGATTTATTCTTTAAGGCTCGCGCTGAAGCTGCTATTGCTGTCGAAGTTGCAGAGGCAATTGTTAAAGCTGCCGAATAAGTCGATTAATTATCGTTAAATTTAGGTTCCATAACTCCCTTTCCAAAAATAATAAAAGTTTTAAAAAATTGCTCCGTGTAATGAAGATGAAAACATCCATCTATCTATCGTAAAGACCAGACATGTCTTTAAAATCACCGAATTTTCAAACAAAATAGGGGAAAAAAATAAATATTAAAAAAAAACTTAAGTTGAGAATGAATAAGAAATAAAGATGTGAAAATAATTTCGCGGGATTTAGAGAAATCAAATATTGAACATAATCTTGATGCTTTTTATGGATTTATGCTTCATTTACAGTGTCAACTGCATTGGATGGGATTCTAAGTTTCATGCTATGTATTTTTATTTTTTTCCACCATACATTGTATCGAAAAGAGAAGAAAATTTCGATAAATTTATGCAGACGGGCTTCAAATAATAGATCATGTGTCATTGTGAGATATTTTCATTGCAAAGGATTCTACAGACTTGATGGATGACAGCATCTTGTTACTTTGTGAGAAGAATCCAAGACAAGATTATATTATTTTCTATACTTTTAGCATTTTTCTTACAGACAGCAAGCATGGACAGCTTTCATTCAAATAATAAAAATTTCAGAACCCTACAAAAGCATTAGCTTAACAATTGTACGGCTTTCGAGCATTTCAAAGGAAATTTGAAATATCTGAAACCGTACAATTGTTTAGTAAAATCTGAAACCTCACAAATGTTTTGAAATATCCAAAACCATACAATAGATTTACATTTGTATGGTTCTCAAACACTAATTTTGAGAGCTTTCTCTTAATCAGACCATGCTCATTTTTAAATACTTATTTTAATTTCAGTATAACGCAAAAGATCATATAAAAGGTTATCTATCGACATAAACTTATTGTTGTGAGTGAACAAAATTTATAGATTTCAGTTTGCGGGGGAATATTGACGTGAAAAGTCGATGATTTAAGCTGAATTTGTGATCTAATTAATCTACACAATAAGGAGATAATCGAGATAAGTCATGTCAAGACGATTCCTATTCTCAACAACAAATTTAATTAAAAATATTTCATCAAAACAAATTCATATTGCATCAGGAAGTTATCAAGTGAGTAAAAATAGGAAATTTATAATCCCAGCAAAGATTTAATGTCCGTAATCATCCTTATCAATCGAGAAGGTTGTCTAAAATAAGCTCTACGTCAATTTCTCGTCTATCTCCTTTTAAAAACATGTTTTTATGCGATTTACAATAACAAAGCTAAAGAAAACAAGGCACAAGCTGAAATGATATTAAGATGCAAAAGCTTATGCGCATTTATAGCTGGATGTTGGTTCTGAAATATTTTAAAAATTTAACAGTTTTTTGAAATTTAAATTTGATTCTTTGGATCAGAAATTATAGAAAATAGAAAACTTAATTAAAATTACAATAAATCAGAAGAATTCACATACTTCAGTCTTCAAATCTTATTTACTAGAAGATTATAAAGGTCCACAAGCTTAAACCCTGCCTAATTATCCAAAAAAAGTAAGATCCAGTAATCAAGCACAAAACATCCAGTAAAGTAAGGTAGACAAAATTAAGTTAGTTGATATTTTCACATAGAACTCCGTTAAAACTTGAGACAGAATGAGAAGGAAGAGAGAATAAGAGATAAGAAGCTTCATACACAAAACAATTCATACTCATTCAGAAGTTGTGTGTTGAATTGTTAACGCGTAAATTTTTTAACTCCACTAAATTTTTAATTTTTCTGTCAATTGCACTTAGAAAATGTCTGGAACTGCCAAGATATTACATCAGAATCTCTGGGATCAAGATCCTGAATTGATGGATATGATCAAGAAGGAGAAACAGCGTCAATTGCGAGGATTAGAAATGATTGCAAGCGAGAATTTTACATCTTTGGCTGTTCTGCAATGTCTCAGCTCGTGCCTGCATAACAAATATTCAGAAGGCATGCCGGGTCAACGGTAAGTAAAGATAATAATTTGATTGATGTCATAAGCCGGCAAAATTTATGTATTTAAATAACCTTTAAATGAGCTTACATCCAGCTGATAATCGCAAAAGTCATTAATATAAGTGCATTTCAGTTACTATGGCGGTAATCAGTTTATCGATGAAATTGAAATTCTCGCACAAAAGAGGTCATTGGAAGCTTATGGATTAAATCCTGAGGAATGGGGTGTAAATGTTCAGCCATATTCTGGATCGCCTGCTAATTTTGCTGTCTATACAGCATTAATTCAGCCACATGATCGAATTATGGGACTTGATCTTCCTGATGGTGGTCACTTAACTCACGGATTCCAAACTCCAACTAAGAGAATTTCAGCAACTTCAATTTTCTTCGAATCTATGCCTTATAAAGTTGATGCAACGACTGGACTTATCGATTATGGGAAATTAGAAGAGTCAGCAAAATTGTTCAAGCCCAAAATAATTATCGCTGGAATGTCATGCTACAGTCGATGCTTAGATTACAAGCGATTCCGTGAAATTGCTGACCAAAATAATGCTTATCTATTCTCTGATATGGCTCATATTTCTGGCCTCGTTGCTGCTAAAGTCATTCCATCGCCATTTGAATATTCAGATGTTGTATCCACAACTACTCATAAGACATTAAGAGGCCCACGTGCTGGTGTTATTTTCTACAGAAAAGGTGTTCGATCAGTTAAGCCAAATGGCGATAAAGTCATGTATGATTTAGAATCGAAAATTAATCAAGCAGTTTTCCCAGCTTTACAAGGTGGTCCACATAATCATGCTATAGCAGCTATTGCCACAGCTATGAAACAAGCTCAATTGCCTGAATTTAAAGAATATCAGGAACAAGTTCTCAAAAATGCTCAACGATTGTGTAAAGGATTAATGAATAAGGGATATAAAATTGCTGCTGGTGGAACTGATGTCCATTTAGTGCTTGTTGACTTGAGATCAGCTGGAATTACTGGTGCACGCGGAGAATACATACTCGAAGAGATTTCAATTGCCTGTAACAAGAATACAGTACCTGGCGATAAATCAGCATTAAATCCATCAGGAATTCGACTTGGAACTCCAGCATTGACAACAAGAGGACTCGTTGAGTCTGACATTGATAATGTCGTTGAGTTCATTCATCGTGGATTGGAACTTTCTAAAGAAATTGCAGCAGCATCAGGTCCAAAACTTGTAGATTTCAAGGCAGCCGTTCACAGTGAACAATTTGCTGGAAAAGTTAAAGCCATTCGTGTTGAAGTTGAGGAATTCAGCATGAAATATCCCATGCCTGGATATGAAGAATATTAAATATTTCCTTTTGTGAAATTTTTTCTTTTTAATAAGCAAATAAAGTTAATTAAAGAATGAACATTTTTATCTCGTCAGCCTTTATCTTTGTACAACGGACTCAATTGTTGATAACTTGAAAATATTTACTGTACACAATTCAGTCGTTGCTGATTGTGTTAATTGCGGATGATTTTAATTAAGTTAATTGGAATTTAATTTGATTAGCATGCATTAGGTGTTAGTTACTGACGTTATGGATCTTTAGAACAAAAAGCTGCCGAAAAAGCAGTTTAATTAACAAATATAATAGGATACTATTTAATCACTGTCACTCAGGCTGTCACGTTGTACTATTCTCGAGGGCAAGGACATAACATATTCGTAAAATTGTCTTGCATAATCTTCATTATTTTGTCCTGGAAGTTCTAATGATGTCAAACTTTGACTGGATGTGGACATATTGACACTTTTTGATGGTGTTTCTTCTGATTCTGGCGCTGTATCTTCTGATAACAAGAGTTCTATTAGTTTTTGTCGCTTTGTCTTTGCAGGCATTGATTGTTGGAAAAGAAGCTCTATGTTTTCACAAGCCTCGGGATTATTTGGAAATAACGTTTGCCACATATTCTTATTTTCTGTCTAAATTGAAAACTTATTATTTTGCGGAAATTCAATTATTTTAATGTGCAGAAAGCTTACCTTTTCTTCCACTGAAACGTTTGATATATTATTTATTGCTGCTTTATTAATAAACACTGATCTTCGAATCATTTTTGATTGATTTTTAAATCCACAAAATGGTTTGGCGCCAAAAAATGAGATCCAATGTCAATAGTTTGAAATTTTCAAATATTTTTTGTCCGTTGAAAATTTTGAATTTTGACCGTTAATAAAAGCTGAAAGTCAATAAATTTTATGAAATAATAAAGTAAAGTAAAACTGCACAATTTTAAAATTTTATATTTTTCTCAATGAATATTGATTTTTATTCCTTTTTCACAATTTTTCTTGTTTTCTTTCTTTTTTGCTTGTTTAGAAAAAATAATAAATTACAAATTTTTTATTTATTCATTATTTTACAGGAATTTCCCTTGTATCTTAACTTTACGCATTGTTATAATCATTTTTTTTCGCCTTCCATTGAAATCTTAATCAACATACTATTTTCTTTGTTTTCAATGTGTACGTGTTTGACTTTCAATAGCTTACTCATTACTTATCCTTTCATTAAATTTAATATCAATTTTTAACTAATAGTAACTCCTATAATCAAAGTAATTTTCTAGGTTACAAGTTCATTTTTTACAATGGAAGGGGGCGCCCTAAAGTCCTTTTGAGGGCGTAAGTTGGTTTCATTAAAACAATAGATATCTTTAGAGCTACTTCAAAATGTTTGTTTACAGTAAAAAAAATTAAAAATTTTCAAAGAATCAAAACTTTTTGATGAAAAGCTGTTTTTGCACCAAAAAATTTTCATTCTTAATGATTCGAATGAAAGCTTGAGGGTATGTAAGTTAGATGTTGTGGAAGAGATTAAGTAAATCGTGATATCGATAACATGAAGATGAAAATATCCATCAATTATGTCGTCTAGCTCAAATTTCTTCTCTCTGTTTAGTTGGAGAGTAAATAATGACTTTAAATTGAGATCTAAATGATTGATCATTTTTATAATTATGAATGTTGCTTTTAAACGACAGTCAACCATAAAATATGAGGCAGGTCAGTGACCATTGGGATATCTTAAATAGTTTCTAGGTTAGTTTTCTAAAAGGTATATCCTGGGGTAGACCTGAGGTACACACATGATCCGAGTGTCCCAGATCCTAGGATGTACTTAATTCTTAGGTACATCCTTAAATTTAGAGTATACCAATAGATCCTAGGTTATACCTGATTCCCGTTCTTTTGCTTTGGTATATTTATTTTTCATTCATTCAACTGTCTTTTTAAATTCAAATTTCCCCATACTGCAGCTAACTTCATGTTATAGAATTCAAATTTTTTTGTAACGGAAATTCTTCAGCATTAAATCTGAATCGAATTTTGAAAATGATGTATCCCAGATATTACTGGATGATCTGAACCCTTAAAATATTAAATCCAGAGCAACACAAGTCTCCATTTGACTTCCTTTGAATATTTGTGTCGCTCAGGAAGTATATCCTGAGAGTAATAATAAGGATGCAGGTGTCCACCCCCAGAAAAGTCCATCAAATTTTTTTCTTCTCTTTTACTAATAAAACAAGTTATCTTCACCCTCAAACTTTCAACATTTCCCAGTCCGTTTCGTCAAGAAGTTTTCTACCTCATTGTCAACAGAAAGAATAATTTACGCACTTTATAAGGTGGAGAAAAACTTTTCCAATTCATGTTCATTTTGATAGCAAAAAGTTTCATCGAAATAATTGAATGAAAAGTTTTTAGGAAACTTGTTTTTTTGCCAAAAGTTTTCCTTAAGTAGTCAAAAAGGTTTCTGTTCTCGTCTGTTTTTCGTAATTTAATTTTCTTCTAGAAATGATTTCATATTTCTTTTGAGCATGTTTGACTTGAATAACTTCTTACTTATTGAAGGCTTATAAAAGTTTCATAGAAGTTGAGTTCCTAAATCCGTACTTATTGCTGGATAGGAGTTTGTTGGAAAATTCTATGAAAAATATTAAGTTGTTCATTAAATGACTGATAATGCTGAGAATATTCAGTCTATAAGTATTGATTTTTTTTCCAAAGTCCCACTCAACCCCCCCCCCCCCCTTCTTGCTACGTTAGTGACTCAGATTTATTTATCATTTAGCCCTGCAGCATAGGTGATCCCCAACTGAGATATCCGGGTACCCAACTTAAGGAGGTACCCAGGAGCGTAGCCAGGGGGGTCCAAGGGGGTCTGAAACCCCACCCCCCTTGAAAAACTTTTAAAAAAATTTCCATATTTTTTCGAAACTCTAATTTGTAGTTTAATCGTACATGAATGATACCGTCACAAAAGTACAAACTTTTGAGTAAACTAGCCCATGGATTGAACCCCCAAATCCTGCCCATTAATTCACTTTATTCTGACTAGCATGGCATTAAGTTAATTTCTTTTGAGTAATTTACTGTGCTAAAACAACATTTAAGTAGCTGAATATCCAACATTGGCCTAAGGTACGTCCCACACTGAAACTTTTTGCCATCAAAAAGGAAATGAAAATTTAATTTTCCGTCCTTCACCCAAGGCATGTTTTTGTTAAAATGGTAAATTCTTAATACCCAAAAATATCATTATTTTCATTTGGATACGCTTTGCCTTGATTCCATTTTCATTCTCTTCTTACAAATGTAATTATTTTCATATCAAATATATTCCATTTTTTTCTTCATAATTTACAAGTTTTTGCTTTTTTTTACATCCCTTGTGTTAAACTTTTTTTTGTCTTCTTTTTTGCGATTTTCTGTTTTCATTAAAAAATTTTTGTTATTGAATAAACACATAATGAAGGAAATTTCTATACTTATACTTTTTTTATTGGGACACATTGAGAGAAGAGGAAATTGTTTTTCACATTTTCTTAGCGTAATTGCTTTTGTTGTTAAACATCGGTTTAAGAAATATTATTAATAAGCAGCCAATGCACGAGTTTAATGGGTTGATGATGGAGATTTTTGATGGTTTTTTTAATAATTTTAGTAAACATACTTAACAGGGGCGTATCCAGAGGGTCATTTGGGTGTTAAAACACCACCTTTGAAGGAAGTTTTTTTATTTAAAACACCACCCTCGAAAAATTTCTGGGTATACCCCTGATACTTAATCAAAGGCGTAGCTAGAAATTTTTTGAAATGAAGGGGGTCTGACCTCTCGATGGGACTGAGCTAGGTGTCTGTATCTCAAGCTGTTTCAACTTTTAGGATGAATTTGAATTTTTTTTCTCTTACAAATTTCAATCTAGGGGGACTCCCTTGGTTCTGGTTTCATTGAGACACCCAATAGGATGCTGCTGAAATTTCAGAGTTTTTATTTTGTATGTAAAGTAATGTTCTTTTAGTTAACAACCCAGGTTTATTAAGAGAGAATAGATAATAATCTTACATCCAGTTCCTAGACATATAAAACAACGTTTCTAAATATAAAATTCTGCCATTCTATCCGCCGATATTGAAGTAGAAAAATTCTGGAGAAAATATCCTGCAATATTGAAATTGAAATTCCAGCATATATATTATTAGAGGTATTTGGGGGGTCAATAATATTGACTAGAATCACACTTTAAAAATATTTTTTTAGACCAGCATTACAGAACAGAACAGTGTTATTCAAACTATAGTCACAAAAATCACTAAAAAAAAGCATGTCGACACACCAATTTTAAAAAGCTTGAGAAACACTGAATTAGGATTTTAATAAATTTTGGTGATACCAGCGCTAATTTTTAAAGCTAGTACCCCAAATAGCATCTAGCAGAACCAAATCGCCATTTATCGAGTAGAATCAATAACCAATGTGAAAATTAGCAAAGACCATCAGTAAAATTCAAGACTGTCGAATTGTCCTAACCTCAAAATTCGAAAATTCCATCACCAAACCACAAACTCAACCATAAAAAAATTAACGATATTTTGTAAAAATTTCAAAGCGATTCAATACACATAAAGAATACATTGTTGTTGTTTTTTTGGGTATGAATGAAAATTTTTAATTTTTTTCTTTATTCAATTTTCAACGACCATGCAAAATGTGCATGGAAGTGCCTTGTATATTTCAGTTTTTTTTAAATTGGAAGGAAAACAAAAAATAAAATAAAAAGTTTAAAGAGAATTTCTTTTTTTAACTATACTTGAAGCCAATTTAACATTTTTTCATTTAAGTGTGTTGGTTTAAAAACGCAAATTTTTTACCTTTTCGCTAATTTCTTTCATCATTTTTTTTTCTTCATTAAATATTTACACAAATTTATATTATTTTATTTATTTATTTTATTAATGAACATTTTCATTTTCTTGTTTAATTTAATTTATTTAAAATGAATTCCTACTTGAAAAAAAGTTGCTAAATAATTTATTTAATTTAATTTCATTCTTCATTTCTTTTCATTTTCTTTTATGTTTGTTTTTTGTTTTATAATTTTTTGTATCACTATTCATTTAAATAATACAATATCATGTCCTTAGTGGGATTTTGTCAGATATTTTTCGAGGTGGTTGGATGAAATTTATCATGTTTTTTTTGCGATTTTAATATTTTTTTGGGGGGTATCAAATTTTAGGTACCCCCAAAATTATTTTAAAATTTATTTTATATGCAAGACTTTATAAGCCAAACTTTGTAAGACGTAGTAAGGTCTACCAGTAAGTAGTGTGTCCATGAAGGTTCTTAGGATGATAGTTATTCGACTGGATGCACCCCTAACCCTCCAACATTCAATAATTGAGTGTACTTGGATGTTACTATGACTAAGTGGATCCAGTAAGTCAAAAATTACTAAATTATCATTAAAAATACCTTCAAATTCCAAAATAATAGCTGCCAATCCCACCAGAAAAATACATCTGACAAAATTCCCTCAAGGACCTCGACTTCCATGAGAAATCACGAAAGTTTCCCAACTTCTTCATCCTTTTCTTCTTCGAAACGAATGAAAAGAAAAATTTAAAATAATTTACAATTAGCTTGCGTGTTTTGTTGAATAATTTAATGTACAAAACTTTTTTCATTACGATTAAGAAAAATGGCTGTGGTTCCATTTTTTACCCCTCAGAAAAAAAATTATTTTAAATAAATACTTTGATTTGAATTTTCTTCTTCTGCTTCCGCGACTTTAAGAATTTTCAATATTTTTTTTTTGTGTGTCTCAAATGCAATAAAAATTTTTCATACTCTTTTTTTAAATATTCATCTTTTTTTTGTGTACTTTTCAGCCTAAAATACAGTATTTTTTTTTATTTATTTCACAAAAATTGTTATCTACTGAGATTCATTTTGAGTTTTTCTGCATCATCGCTTATCAAACATGTGTTTGTGTATGTATATAAATGTGTGTGTATGTGTATAATGTAAAAATGTAAATTTGATTTTTCCTCCTTCTGATTTTTACAAAATAAAATTTCATTTAAAGCTTTTATCATCGTGGTGCGTCTTCCTTTTTGTGCATATCATTCGCGGTTATGGGTAATGGGCCAACAGATGGTGGCTTCATTGGACCATTAGGCGGTAGTCTATGATGATGAGGTGATGGCACAGTCGGTGGATGTCCTTGTTGTGGCACGGGACTATGATCTTTGCCTCGATAAAGTGCTGTTGCTTGTGCATAAGCTTTCGCCTCTTCAGCACGCATAGCATCGAGCATTGGATTAATTGGATATGATCGAAGCATGGGATCCATTAATCGATATGGATCTCGGTACGGATCTAATCCCGGCGGCCAGCCAGGAGTAGGCGGGTAGTGTGGTGGTAAACCAACGAATGATCCTGGCGGTCCAATCATTCCACCACGTGTTAAATGAGGTGGAGGTAGCATGTGTGTAGGATTTCGACTAGCCATTTGCCATGCAGCCATTTGATAACGCGGATCAGTTCTCATCAACATCTCAGCTTCATCTTTTCGTGGCTCTTCCTTCACCCGAATATCACTGTCGCCATTCCTCAATGGTGATCTATCCCTGACCAATTTTGCACTATCATTAAGTCTTTGTTGTTGAAGCATTCGTTCGCGTTCCATTTCACGACGTTCCATCTCTCGTCTCTCCTTTTCTTTTCGCTCGCGCTCCCTTTCCCGCTGCTCACGTTCTTGCTGCTCTTTTCTAAGCTTCTCTTCACGTTCACGCTCTTTCCGCTCCTTTTCTTCTCGTTCACGACGCTGTCTTTCTCTCTCCTCTCGTTCACGCATCTGTCGTTCGCGTTCTTCTGCTTCACGACGTGCTGCATCTAGACCTGGATCAGGTTTCATTGGCCAGGCGGCTGTTAATGCTTGTGGGGGTGGTGGATAACCCATGTTCCTGCCCAAAGCAGAGCTGAAATATTCAAAACTTCTTTAGATTTTTTTGTTTTACATTTTTAAGTCAATATTGCTTACTTTCTCCATGGATCAAGAGGACCGCCCAACTGCATCTCTCTTGAATATGGCGATAATCCACTGAATGGTGAACCAAATGGAGATCCATAGCGTCCGAATGGTGATACTCCTGTGTACAAATAATAGTTAATTAATACAAAGAACAAATAATAAATTGAGATCATCGGGGGTTGATAATATTGAATATTGATAGCTTAATTGAATGGTAAATTCACTCCAATAATTACAAAACTGACAAGCAGCAATGTCATGAATTCATTTCATCTAGAAAACTGTCTACAAAGTTGCTTTCGAGACAATGTTGAATGAAGATTAATATAGTAGATAAATTCACAGTGTGATACGATAGTGGAGATGAATTTATGTCAACAAAATAGGTTATAAATTCAATTATCTCATGCCATCTCAAATATTCGAGATTATCAGCTTTAAAATTCCTCACTCGTGAATTTTATATCTCGCCCCATTAACACAAGAATTCTTAATTTAAACCCGTGATCCTCAGTTTAGTGTTAAACATTAAATGCTATAAATAAAATTAATTTCTTATGTCTCTTACCTAAGCCCGAAGGTGAACTGAGGAAATTAGCAGTCATGGGATCAAAAGGTCGTCCTTGCATCGAGGGTGGAGGGGCTTGTGGAAAGCCTGAAGGTGTCGTCAGTTCATGAGTTCGTACAGAAGGTGATGAGGGTGGTGGATACATCGGTCGTAGCATTGTTTCAGGTTTCACACCGGCAGCTGAACTTGCCTTTTCAGGATTCTGTTTCGCTTGATGATGATAAATTTCCCACGCTATTCTCACATGCATTGCATTCCATCGACCCGTCTTCTGTAAGGTTGTTATTTGATTTTGTGTTTGTTTTTTTGAAAAGAGAATAGAAAGAAGATTTTTATATTATTTCAGTTTTGTGATTTTCATGTCATGAGAATGTTTTTCAATTTATTTATTTTTGCTTCAATTTTTTTTATATTCAGTTGAATATTTCCCAAGCTCTTAACAATAAAAAATTTATATATAGACACACAATCAATAAATACAAAAATTTCAGATACGAATAAATGGAAGAACATATTTTTTGGCGCAATACTTTTTGCAAAAAATGTTTATGGCATTTTCATCACTTTGTTTTATTGGGTTTATAGCTGAAGGTACTTTTCGGGTAGATTGAGTGATTTCGGTAATGTTCATATATTTGAAACATGGAATATTGTTCTTGAATTTTGATTAAAAATGCTTTTGGTGATTTTTGCATGGCTTTTAGAATGAAAATTTGTTTTTAATGAAAACTAGTAAATTTGAAGGTTTCAGAACTTGATAATTTGATTCTTGCCACTTTCTAGAATCTAAATAAGCAGCTAAAGCCTGCTATTTTATAGAAAATCTAAGATAAAAGCTCAAAAAACTTTTCGAAGTGAGAAAATTTTCCAACAAAAAAGTTGTGAAATTCAAATTTCAAAAATACGTTAAATAAATTGAAAAGTGTTATGAAAATATTTCTCGAATAAAATGCCAAATAGAGCTTATCTTGTCTACGTCTATAACTTTATAGCTATCAAGCACTCTGCCAAAAAATAAGCTTCCAATTTTCGTACATGTCATACCAATTTCTTACTAGTTTAATATTATTTTCGATTTGTAATGATAAAACTAATAAATGAAAAGAAAAAAATGATCGAAAGCAAAAAAATATAAAGCATAGAATAATATTTTTCAATTTTTTTTTCTTCAACTTCGATCAGCAGCAATTTTTCGATATAGACAAATAGCTTTCATGTAAAATTTTATTCCTCTGATTAATAAAACATAATGAACCAACAAAGGCAATGGAATGAAAAGGGGGATTATAAGTGGGTGTCGAGGGGTCAACCAGAAAAGAGAAATAATAATAATAAAAGAAAGAAAAACATGATAAATGAAAAATAACCTACCACTTGTTTCGGTTTTGTTGGATCAACTACGGCTGGAGGACCTTGCTGCTGAATATTGTTAAATTTTTCGGTATAATGAATAACAATATTTTTCAGTAGTGTGTTTACACATATTTAAATATTTGTTGATTTTTTTTAACAACATAGATATGATGATGATGATGATATGATGAATAAATTTTCATGATGATGATTTTGATGATAATAATTCGAAAAGTGTTGTGTAAATTTGCATTCATGATAGATAATATTATTTTTTTGGTGAATGTGTGGGTTTATGTGAATATTTAAATAATTTATGGATTATTACATGAAAATAAACAAAAAAAGCAAATAACATCGAATGAATATAAAGTTCAATGAAAATATTTATAGATGTGATTATTGGAGGTTCCAATTATCATAAATTTTTGATATGTGAAAATTTACGACTGCCAATTTTGAAATCATTTGATTGATCAATTTAAATTGATCGGCAATAAAAGGCATTTAAAATATTTGTAAGTGATGCCAAAAAGCGTGTCAAGTGCGAAAAATTAAATAAAAGCCAATTTTACGGTTTTTAAATCAATATTCATTTTGAAAATATTGAAAACTAGACTTGTGTCTTTAATTTTATTGATTTTAGGCTCTATTTCCTCTTAAAACTAATTAAAAGAAGAAAACCTAACTAATTTTGTCAAAATTAACCTCAAAAAGTAGTTCACTAAAAAAATATTTATTTGAATTTCAAAAAACCGTTAAATTTAAATTAAAACTCAAAATGAAAAACAGCTCTCGACATTTTCCGTAATTTACTTCTGGGAACCTCTAATATTCACAGTATGCATAGCACATAAATGTATGATTTTCTGGTAATGATTTGTATACATTTAACTAAAAATATATGTGTGTTTATATTTGCTTATTGCCCAACAATTTAATGAATAATTGATTTACTCTACTCAATTATTATGCAATAATGGATTTTATTTTTCATGTCTCTACTTGATAGTAAATAATGATAAGGCAAATTACAAATATTTTAATGAATTTAATATTATTCTCACACATTTAGTAGATGTAATTAAAATTAATTAACACAATTAATAAAAGCGTGCTTACCTTCGGTACAAATGATTGTAAATGACTAGGAGGCACAAATTGCGTTGGGCCACTGAGACCAGGATGAAGAATACCCGATGGATAAGGATATGGTGGCATTCCCATGAGCGGTGCCGTTCGATAAAATGGCGAGTCGCCAGCACCAAGTTTCGGAATGTCTTTAAAGAGTGGCGGTGGAAATATCGATGCTGAAGGTGCACCGGGCAATAATGCTTGATGTTGATGCTGGTGCTGATGCAAATGAGTATGCTGATGTTGATGATGATGTAGCTCTTGTCTTAAGAATGGGATATTCGAGGCAGACTGTTGAGCTGTAGGAGTTGTTGGTGCTGATCCGCTATTTGAAGCAGAATTTGAATTATTGGCACTTCCAGGTGGTGTTGCTTGGGCTGACGGTCGAGATGAAGACGACGTCGGTATGGATGCAATTGCAGATGTCACAGGTGACGAAGGAATTGATGATGTTGGTATTACTGCTGATGGGGGCTGATTAAGTCCACTCCTATCTAGAAATCTGTTATCCAATTCACGCCTCAATAAGTCTGCTTGGTCAGCTGTAAAATAAATATTTGTCATTGTAATTATCAAGTTAGAAAAGTCACACACAGACAACCCTTGCGCCAAAATGGTCAGACTTTTGCCAGATTTTGCTAGACATTTGAACGACATTGGATGATTTTTTTATCACATTCTGATGAAAAGTCTTATAATTTGGGACGAAAAACTGGTAAAGAAATTCTAACTTTTTTGATAAAATTACGAGAAAAAAAGTTGAAGTTTTTTGATAATATATTTTAAGGTTTTTTCAAATATTTATTTATGAAAAAAATTATATTTGATTTTGCTTTAAATAATTATTATTTTTCAAACGACTACTAAAATATTTTAAATTTATTAGTTGAAATTTAACTAATTATCTCTTTTAATTATTTTTAACTTCCACGCAAAAGCGTGTAAGTTATTAGTTTCGTCAAAAACACACTTTTTTTATTACGGTATTAAGACTTCTTATTAAAAAAATTCTAATGATGCCAAAAGTTGTGTATCGCGAGGCTGCATTTTTCTGTATATAAATTTTTTAGACTAAGTATCATCTAAGGGTCCAAAACCTCGAAAAACGTGTTTTTTAGGGCCCACAAATTTGGTGATCAGGGTCACAGCCGAGCCATGTGCATATGGAAATTTGGTTTTTTTGCCATTTGGTCACACATATCAAGCGACCAGGGGAATGGAAAGTCATTTTAGGAAATTTTGAAATTTTCAGTGATTTTAAGGCTGTCAAAGTTGAAAAACCTACGAAAAAATGACACTTTTCTTCAAACGACTGACGACCCAGGGTTTTTTTCAAACTGGATATAACTTTGTATCCTATCTTATAGCACTCTTCATGACGTTTACAAAAATACCCCACATGACTATGTTTGGACTTAATCTTGAGATTCTACAGCACTTTGAAAATCGAAAAAAATGGATTTTTTTTTAAAAAAAATTGAATTATCTTAAAGGCTCTAGATGATTACTGGATCTTATTTTTATGGACATAGAGGCTCTGGGTGATAACTGGATCTTATTTTTATGGACATAGAGGCTCTGGATAATAACTGGATCTTATTTTTATGGTCATAGAGGCTCTGGATAATAACTGGATCTTATTTTTATCGGATAAAGAGGCTCTGGGTGATAACTGGATCTTATTTTTATGGACATAGAGGCTCTGGGTGATAACTGGATCTTATTTTTATTGGATGTAGAGGCTCTGGGTGACAACTGGATCTTATTTTTATGGACATAGAGGCTCTGGATAATAACTGGATCTTATTTTTATTGGATATAGAGGCTCTGGGTGATAACTGGATCTTATTTTTATGGACATAGAAGCTCTGGATGATAACTGGATCTTATTATATTAGACATAGAGGCTCTGGGTGATAACTGGATCTTATTTTTATTGGATAAAGAGGCTCTGGGTGATAACTGGATCTTATTTTTATTGGATAAAGAGGCTCTGGGTGATAACTGGATCTTATTTTTATGTTTTATTAGACATAGAGGCTCTGGATGATAACTGGATCTTATTTTTATGGACATAGAAGCTCTGGGTGATAATTTAATCTTATTTTTATGGACATAGTTGCACTGGATAATAACTGGATCTTGTTTTATTGGAAATAGAGGCTCTGGATGATAACTGGATGGTAACTGGATCTTTTTTAATTGGACATAGAGGTTCTGGATGATAACTGGATCCTATTTTATTGGAACTAGGTGCTCTGGATGTTTACTGAATCTTACATAAATGGAAATAGAGGCTCTGCATGATTACTGGATCTCATTTTTATTGAACATTTTGAACTATTAATACTTTTTGAGTGCAAATTTGGGCATAAAATGTGCATCAATATTAATTTTTGGTTAAAATCATTACCATAAAATTTGTTAATTTTACTAATTATTTAGTTATTTTTTAACAAAAGCTAAATTAATATTTTTCTTAGGGTTCGGAAATTTTGTATGCGCCGATATGCGCCGATAAATTAGTCGCCGAATTATGCGCATATCGGCGCATAATTATGCGCATAACTTTTTCAAGGAAATTCTAAAATCGAAATAGTTTTTACTCGTACTTAGTCATATCTCATCAGATTGAGCTGAAATTGAGCATGTATGTTCTTTGTTTGAATATAGAACTTGTTGGAATGAATTTATCACTCTAGTAATAGGGTGGTTCCTTGAAAATGAGCCCCTTTACTCGGTCTTTTTGATTTCTCAATAACTTTTTACTAGATTAAGCTATCGATATGAACTGAAAACCATTTGGAGCAAATTACAGGTAGATAATTCTGTGAAAGTCTAATTTTTCGAAAGTCTCTGGAAGTTTACTTCACAAGCCATGGAATTAAGCCCAAAAAAATTTATGTAAAATTTTAAATTTTTGTTTCTGAAAGATTTCTCTATGGAAATATTCAAACTAAATAAATTTTCTAATATTGATCTTCGTCTAGTTTATATGAATGAAAACAGAAAAAATTGAAAAAATCCAAAATTCTTAATAACAAAGTATTAATTAGTAATGAATTCAGTTTCTAATAATTAATCCAATTAGTGCATATTTAATCTTACATTAACTAATTGATAATATGGAATAACCAGAATTTCACTTCATCTGAAAATAGATATCATGTGCTCGAATGCTATAAAGCTATAATTATTGCATTAAAGTCCCTTGGTGCTTATTATGGAGCACAAAAATGAGCTTTTAGAGACTCTTCCGTATTGTCATTTATTTTCCATTGAAAACTATTTTTTTCTTTACATTTTTAGCGTTTTTTTTAATTTTTGGAAGGCAAATAATAAGTTTTGAAAATGTTTTTATACTAAATGAAGACATGTTACTAATTAAAAGCTATAAAATCTATGATAAGTGTGTCCACAACTAAATTTTAACATTTAAAATTTTGTATGGGAAAAAAATTGTATGCGAATATTATGCGCATAATTATGCGCATAACTTTCCTTGTTATGCGCCGATCGGCGCATATCGGCGCATAACTTCCGAACCCTAATTTTTCTGATCATAACTATTATCCTAAAAATTAATTAACCAGAAATGTTAATTTTAACCAAATAGTTAAAGTTTGGTAAAATTATTTCTATGAGTATAAGATATAAATAGTTGAATTAACTTTAATACGGTATTAAGACTTCTGTTGATGTTCTGGATTAAGTATCATCTAAGGGTTAAACTTCAAAAAACGAGTATTTTGGAGCCCAAATTTTTTTTCGCATACTTAACTTCTTATTAAAAATAATTAGTTTGGACGAAAACCGGATTAGGTTGAGCATATTTTTACATCCTGAATTTAATGAATAGGAGTGAAGAATGTGGATGTACATAAAAAACTTTATGGTATAATATTAGATATTGTTAAAACTAAAAGATCTATAAGGTAAATCCACGAAAGATTTTTTGCAGTAGATTTACTCTTTCATAAAATTCTTCAAAACTATTTGATATTTACATTTGTTTTGTTATTTGATGTATAAAATAAGTCAGCAGCTATCATTCTGTACTTAATTTAGTTAAAATGAAGCTTTAATTAAAGAATTATTGAAGTTTTAAAATATTTGAATGATTCTGGGGTAAAGTGTCGTAATTGCATCGACAACTTCAACATGTTATAAATCGAAAACTATTCAAGATAGCATAGATAAACTATATATCGTTGGAATTGACATCCAAAATGCTATCCAGTAGTGCTACTTTTGAACCAGTTCAATCGGTTTAAACGGTTCAAAAACCGGTTCAAAGTTGAAAAACTAGGAAAATGAATGCCGCTTTCAAAACTTAATGAAAAGTTTAGCTTTTTAGCTTGTTTTGTAGCTTATAAAAATGCTCTCAACTTTTAGGAGCTCATTTTTTTGTTTTTCGACTTGTGACGTCATTTACAATCCTCCCAATGTTGAAAATATAACAGCTCATTCCTCCGCAAGTACAAACGCTAAAGTTTTAATACATACCTCAAAATTTTGCATTTTAATATTGATTTTAGACTGTGTATACAGCTGAAGGGTTTATTCACAAGTTTTGTCACAATATGAAAACGTGTGATTTTTTCATGTTTTTTCTCTTATATTTCTATTAAAAAATTACTCTAAACTTAAATATTTCTCAAATTTTCGTTCTTTATCTTAATAAGCATTGAAATGCCTTTAAAATAATGTATAGTATGGCTGGGGTCTATCCATCAATGATGTCGAAAAACAGTTTTTTATGATTTTTCATACACATTTAAAAGCTTTCAAAAAACTAAAAGCAGATCCATAATCTACATTTAAAGACCTTTTCAACGATGTTCTTCTATTCTTTTTAAATAAATGTCATATTTAATCAAAAATAAGACAGTGTGGATTGTAATATTTGTTTATACTCAAATCTAACATAAGAGAGCGTGGAAGTTTCTGGCGTGATCTGTACGTCGTGATTTTTTTAATTTAATTAATTTTATATTAATTAAATTTCACTTATTAAATATCTAAAAATGATTATTTTAAATATTAATCATGCAATAAATGCATTTGCAACTTAAATATGTCTTTTCGCCACACATAAAATATATAATTTCAGACAGCGGTGGCTCAGAGGTAAAGTTCAAGACTTCAAAAATTTTCAAATTCTGTCTTTGTCGTGCAGTTAAGGATTTTCAATGTATGGAAAATCTAGGAAAGTCGGCCAAAAATCGTCCATACGGATTCTGGCAAAATAGTTCAAAAGTCTAGCCATTTGGTGCAAGGGGATAATACTTACGTTTGTTTGTTAAGAGTGATTCCGCTGAAAACGGATGTGAATTAACAGAAGCGACAGACGTTGGCACAGCACTTGGAGGCGGTAAAGGTGCGGCAAATGATGGTGATGGACCGAAGGAGGGTGATGGTGCCACAGATGTAGGAATAATTGGCGTCGGTCGACCTCCCAATCCTGGGCCGGCCATTGTCGTTATGATTGGTGAGGACATACTTGACGCTGACGAAAGTGGCGGAGGCCACGACGAAGGTGGTGGAAAGCCAGGAATTTTAGTAGGATATGATAGACTAGAACCAGGATATAAACTCGATGCTGCAGAAGATGTAATAACAGGCGGTTGACCTGGTAGACTATAGGGTGCTAATAATGACGGTGAATTGCCCATTATCGGAGGCATATTCGCTGATGGTGGTTGACCTGTTGGCCCAGTGTTATTATATGATATCACAGAAGAACTGGGCGTCACTGTCGTTGACTTTGATGATAAACTACTTACACTGTAAGAGCCATAATATAACATGTTAGGAGAATATTCATGAGATCTCATTGAACGCATGTCAACTTGCCTAAAATTATCTTTTTCTCTACTTGGGCTATAACTTCTCGGTGAATTAGTAGCTGCCGATGATGATGAATTATAATTTGGTCCAGCCGGTGTTGTGCTATTGCTAGATGACTGTAAATTATTATTTGTAGGTTGTGAATTGCTATTAGGCGTTACAGATTTAATTGGTTTCGATAATACTAATGGTGATGAATCACGTCGACCATCTGACGATCGTGGCGATAATGCAGAAGGTGGTATGGGTGTGGGTGGCATGGCACCATACGGATGAGGAGGCATTCCATAAGGTGAGTATAAGCCATAAGGATACAATGCACGATAAGGTGGAGCCGCTAAATGTCCTAACGGTCCGAGCCCACCGAGTCCCATCATTGTTGGAATTCCAGGTCCATTTAATGTCGGTGGGATTCCAAGTGATGTCGGTAATAATGATGCATTGCTAATCGATTGAAGCTGTTGATTAGTCATTTGATCAATTGTCGGATGTTGGGGTATCGATTGCGTTGGTATTGATGGCGGTTGTGGCTGCTGCTGCTGTTGCTGTTGATGCTGTGTACTTTGTATTTGCGGCGTTTGTTGTTGTTGTTGTTGCGGCTGGATTGAGGTCGGTGGTGTTTGTACCGTTGATGTAGGAGTATTTGTTGAATTATTGACATTAGATGCAGGATTAACGGGGGGCGTTGATGAGCCCAATCTCGATGGTATTGATATTGACGACAATGATGATGTCGATGATACTGGAGATGGAATAGCCATAACACTCGTCGTAATCGGTGCCTGTTGCTGTTGCTGCTGCTGTACATTACTTGTAGTCGTAACTGTGCTAGTCGTTGGTGCTAATAAATTCGATATTGTTGGCGAATGTTTCTTGCTACTATTATTACTACTGTTACTATTATTATTATTATTATTACTCGTTACAGTTGTCGTCGTTTGGCCACCCGGCGATCCTGCAGACGGCGATGACACCATTGTCTGCTTTGAATTTGGTGATGATAGTGATGTAGTGGTGCATGTTGTTGGTAATTTACTACTACTATTATTATTATTATTATTATTATTTACAGTTGCTGATGCCGGTACCTTTCCATTCGGTATTGTAGCTGTTGTTGTGCTTGTTTGCTGTTGTCCATTATTCTGTATAGAACCAACATGATTTGGTAATGATGTTAGATGTGTGTTAAGAGGTTCATTAATGACCTGCAAATATACATTGGAAGAACAAGAAGAGAAATTGTAAGTAAAAAATATGTAATAATGTAATGTAATTTATCGTAAGATAATGAATGAAATTCATGCATGCAAAGGAGTCAGTAATTGAAACATAAATTATTCATTTTGTTGCCCAAGTCATGAAAGACCATCATCAACATAAATATATACATATATGCACCAAGAGAGAACGAACGAAGAAATACCGACATTTGTATATTGCATGTCTTCTCAAAGTGGAAATAAACATATTGCAATTGTTTTTTGTTCCTTATATTCCCCTCTCCATCTCTCACTCACTCATTGAGTTAATGTAAATGTGGAAAACGCAATCAGTTGAATTGCATGTCAGCTCATATTTTCCATATGCATGCAATTTCCATCTTTAACTCTTTTTTTCTTTTCTTCTTTCAGCTCCTTATGTTTTGCCTTTTAATGTACTCAACTTATCGTATATGTTAAATTGTAAGTATCAAAAAATAAAAATAATATAAGAAGTTATTTAAGAGTGAGCTTCAAGTCACGCATATTTAACTTTTTTATTCTCTTATTTCATTTTCATTCTTTTTTTGCTGCTTTATTTTACGACTTTTTTATCTCCCTCACTTCTTTTTAGCGCATTTTCCAAACTCTGTTTGAAAGGCGCTATTGTCCTCGCTTTGTCCGTTATTCTGTTATTCTGTCTGATCTCGTATCTACTTTCGCAGGGAAGGTCCAATCGACTTGAAATTTGGCACACTGGTAGCTTTCATATCTAGGACCAGACCGAAGAAAGGATTTTGGAATTGGTCACTTCCTTCCTGACTTATAGCCATTAGAAGTGACTGCTGTCCATACTTTTCATACATTTTTCATACAAATTTAACTTTTTTGTTAAAACTTTTGCATACCTTAACCGAATGAGCTGAAATTTGGCATGTAGGTTCCTTGGCTGTGCTTGAATATGGAACTGACGCCATTTTGGATTTCGAGGGGCATGCAACTACGCCAAACTCATTTTAGTTCTATTTTTGATGTACTTTGACCAAATGAGCTGAAATTTGGTATGTAGGTTCCTTGGCTGTGCCTGAATATGGAACCGACGCCATTTTGGATTTTGAGGGGCATGTAACTACGCCAAACTCATTTTAGTTTTATTTTTGATGTACTTTGACCAAATGAGCTGAAATTTGGTATGTTGTTTCCTTAGCTGTGTCTGAATATGGAACCAACGCCATTTTGGATTTTGAGGGGCTAGAAGCTACGCCAAATTGATTTTTGCTTTAACTTTGACCAAATGAGCTGAAATTTGGTATGTAGGTTCCTTAGCTGTGTCTGAATATGGAACCGACGCCATTTTGGATTTCAAGGGGTTAGAAGCTACGCTAAATTGATTTTTGCTTTAATCTTGACCAAATGAGCTGAAATTTGGTATGTAGGTTCCTTGGCTGTGTCTGAATATGGAACCAACGCCATTTTGGATTTCAAGGGGTTAGAAGCTACGCCAAAGTGATTTTTGCTTTAACTTTAACCAAATGAGCTGAAATTTGGTATGTAGGTTCCTTAGCTGTGTCTGAATATGGAACAAACGCCATTTTGGATTTCAAGGGGTTAGAAGCTACACCAAAGTGATTTTTGCTTTAACTTTAACCAAATGAGCTGAAATTTGATATATATGTTCCTTAGCTGTGTTTGAATATGAAACCGACGTCATTTTGGATTTTGAGGAAACAGAAGCTACGCCAAACTCATTTAAGCTTTAGCATTGATGTATTTTTTTAGTTGCGGCTTTCTGTAACAGGAAAATGCGCTTTCGTACCGCATTTATTCGGACGTATTACTAGTTTTCCTTTCCTTCATTGTTGGTTTTTTTTTATTTATTAATTTATAAATACAGCACGATAGTAAATTTTATTCTTTTAAATCAACATTTAAGGGATTTTTAGCTGTTCATATATACACATGTATTGTGTATTGTGAAGATAATATTATTTAGTTATTTGTGGAAACATAAAGTCCCCGGGTAATAAAAAATCGCTGAATAATTTCTCTTTTATTTCTTTTCATTGTGAAACTCTTTTTTATTATTTGCTTCAATAGAAATTGTTCTCATCGTGTATGACAGGAACATTGGGTGTTGTGTGTTTTATTAGCAAATTAATAAAGTTTTTATTTGCTCACGAAATGATTTATTGATTTATTGCTTTGTTAATTGAACGTTGGTTGCTTCCATTAAGCTTTTTTAGAGTTTCTTAAAAATTGTTTGCGTCTTTTTTGCTTCTTTAACGAGAATTTAAATTTTTGACGCGAAATTTTCTGCATCTCTTAAAAATAGTCACGTTTGAGAATTTTTGCATCTTTTGAGAGTTTTTGCATCTTTTATACTTGCTTCTGCATCTCTAACAAGTCTTTGCATTTTTTAAACAAATTTTTGCATCTCTAACAAGTCTTTGCGTGTTTTGAGCAAATTTTGCATCTTTTTAAACATTTTTTTGCATCTTTATGACACCATTAAAATTTTTATTCAAATAAATCGCCCATAAACTCTCGCACCACTGCCACAAAACAGCAGTAAAGCAGCAAATATAAAAATAATCCAATAAAGTCATGCAAAAATTTATTGACAAGTCAAAATTATAGACACAACAATGAATTTCAAGCAGACGAATAAAAATTATTTTATGAATGACAAAAACAACAAAAGCAAAGCTATCTATTCTCGACATCTTGTTAATGCCATTTTTATGCCAGCACTATTGTTTCATTCTTGCTTATTTATAATGAGACAAATCATTGGAATTCAATAGAAAATCCAATTTGATGAGGTCAATAATTGGTTTTCATTGAAAACAATCTATTCTATTTGACTTATAGATTCCAATTAGAAGTCATTAGAAACAAAAGGAAATTTTCATTATTTTCAATTTATGGCTTCTCGAAATCGTTTTGTCGAGTAAATGTAAGCTTATTATTTCATTTAAAGGAGTAATTTTTAAAAGCTAATTAAGAGCTCATGTATCATCATAAAATTTCTTTTTAACAAGGAATGACTGTTATTGTCTTTTACTGGTTTTCGAAAATATTATTGTTCAATGATACTTTAGTAGCTTGGTGGTTTATTTTCGACAACAATGAAATGGAGCTATTAAAAAAATTTATTATCAATTTTACAGCTACTTTTCTCAAATTTTCGTGTAGTGATTCAGACATTAAAATTTTATATTCTTTGTGTTTCTGCAGTTTTTTATTTCAAACGTTTGTGAAATACAATGTGAGGAAGGTGGAAGGTTGAAGAAATTTTCAAGGATTTGTCGAAGATAGTCAAATTATTGAAATTTGAATAAATATCCTCAGTTCAATCTAATCGTACCCGAGCAGCACATCATGACGATGTCTCCATGTTTATCACATGATTATTGTTGCCATGATGTAACTGATTGACAAATTCCAATAGCTAAAGCTTCCCAATGCCATTATAAAGCCAGATTCATAATAAATTATAGAACAGTCTTAATCAAAACAAGTCGCCAAACATCAAACTCGTTCGATATCAAAACAAATCAAATTAAAAATGCATTTTCGATGAAATATCATTTGGCTTCTGTTGATTTGAATACTAATTTGAATAAAGATGAAGTGTATTGACATTTTTGTGGCTTCCGTTGTTAAATGAAGTTATATGAATATATAATTAGAAAAGTTTCATGGAGGCTTATAAGAAATGGCTGGTGATATAAGTAGAGCGATTATTAGTGCTTAAGTTTGTTGATATTATGTGATTATGGACATATAATTAGCTGTTAGTAATAATATCATGTTCATAGACTAGACATTTCAACATTGACAAGTGGACTGACTGATCTCGCCGCGCTGCCTTTAATTGATATTGATTAATATTAGTTGTATAAAATGAGAATAAATTTGTCAATGACTTTATAGACACGAACAAACTTGATTTTTTTGCATATCTGATAGTTTATTGCTTGCTATGAATAACTTAGAGTCTGACAAGTTTTTTTATGCAATAACTCGAGTGAAAACTCATTTGTCCAGCAAGATGGCTTCCTTCAAACTTTTACTGCTGCACATAAACTTCCTCCAATGTACTTCAGGAAAATCCACAAAAATTATTCAATTGCAAAACTTCTTATCGAAACATAAAAAAAAATTTATGCTCTTTCCTTCATTCTATTCAGCTCCTCGCATCACATAAATTTATTTGCTGGGGCAATAAACGTAAACTTTCTTATTTAACATAAAGAAATCGTAAGCAACATTTCGACATAAACGGTAACAAGTTAAGAGAGATATAATATATAAAATGGAAACAAAAAAATATATAAAATAATAAAATATCAAATACTGTGCAGTGTATACACACACCAGAGGTGAAAAAAAATGTGGATAAATTTTTTTTATTACAACGTTACAAGTTTGTTTATTTGAAGCGCCTGATTGAGTCATAAAAATAATATTTTACAGCAGTTTTTTTCCCTGCCTCGTGCATGCGCTACAATTTTTGTTCGTTCTCTTTCTTTTCATATTTCTTCATTCTTTTCTTCTCGTTTTTCAATTCAGATTTTTTTTCAATTTTTTTTTAAATGAAAAAAAAATTAAATTTATTATTCCACACAACAAGTTGATAAAAATTAATATGAATTTGTGAGGGAGCATCAATTCAATATTCAATTTCCATTTTATATCGATAAAAGAGTTTGAATAGTTTAGTTACTAATGGAATAGGAATTAAGGCGCATTTATGGGTGGCGACATGATCTCTTTGGGTTAGGTATTGGGGCTCGGTCAGTAGGGTTTGTAAAATTAGTTTTAGAACCATGCTTGGCAGCTGCACCTCAATATTTTTGAAAAACAGAATAATCCTACCAACATGCCCCAAAAACCACATCCAAAGCTACACCAATCCATCAAAATTCTCCCAGTCAAACCACTCCAAATACCACACATACTAATTCCAAAAAAATTCAAAAGATGCGCTACATATTTCAATGAAAAGGCATTTTTCCCATTCTTTTTCTCCCATTATGATTGAAAGAATCGTGTCTTAACAATTATGTTCTTACAACATTTTAATCCACAATTCGATTAACTCGATGAATATACCATAAAATATGCTTGAAAAGAAATTCTTCTCTCTTATTATTTTATTATTATACATTTTTTTTCGGTGTGTGTATTTGTCTGGAAGCGGCATCAGGCATGAAGCAAAATAAAAAGAATGAACAGAAATAAAGTCAGAAGAGATAAGTAATAATAATATTAAGAGAAGAGATTGCCCTGAAGACGTGATTCAGAGTCGCAATAAAAATAAATTGTAATTTAAATTTATGCTAATAGCGTAGTCGATAAAAAAACTTGAATTTTAAATGGCCTGATAGGAGATTGAGTATTTCACTCCATATAAAGTAGTAAAAGATGGGTATTTATATGCGCATCGTGAATATATATTTGAATTTATGGTGGTTAGGGTGTCCAGAGTGGAAGAAATGTTCTGACCGGAGAAATACTTTGGATTTATGAGAAGATTTTATTGAATTTTGAGATTTTTAAAGTCAAAAACACATCGAAATAACAACCAATAGATCCCCTAGTATATCTATGGCTATCCACACAGTATAAATTTATATTCAATTGAGATAAATCCCCCCATTCTGCTCTAGCCACAAAACAGTTGAGAATGGCAAATAAAATATGAATATATGAGGCAAAATTGATTATGTCCATTTTTTACATAATTTTTTATATTCCACATTTTGTATTGATGATTATTTTTATTATTTAGCCATCTATATATATTTAGTTTTTATGGACATGCCGCGAGAAGATTAAAATTTCAACGTGGATGTTATTTTATTATTTCAGAATAGATTATATTACTGCCTTTTTAACAAATAAATTAAGCACCGCGAAATCATCGATTTTGACCATAATTTAGATACTTAATGTGACTATATGAATAAAAGACCGTTTGGCAATCGACCATACTTGGAAGTTGTGAATTAATAAACAAAAGATGACAAGAAAAAT
The DNA here is from genome assembly GCA_963573255.1 of Chironomus tentans. Taxonomy (NCBI): domain Eukaryota; kingdom Metazoa; phylum Arthropoda; class Insecta; order Diptera; family Chironomidae; genus Chironomus; species Chironomus tentans. The sequence continues at coordinate 42,301,530 of OY754303.1, forward strand.
AGTTTTGAGTAGACACAAATTTATGATAATTTATGATATGTGATGATATGAACGCATTTTGTAGGATGAATATTTGTTAATTGGATAGTATACGAGTGAGAAAATGGTTGTAGATAACGCTTGAATATTTTAAGATAAGTTTTTTTGGAAAGGTTTAAAATATTTTTTATGACTTTTAATTTCATATTCATGAGTCAATTTAAATTAACTGTGGATTTAGATTTAGATATGACAAATTGAGAAAGATTTAGTTTGATTTTTCATGGTTGGAATACAAAGTGCTGAATTCAGATAGTCAAGGATTTTTTTTTGCTGAATTCAGCATCAGATAGTCAAGGATTTTTTTTGCTGAATTCAGCATCATAAAGTGATGTTTAGTGCTTTTCAGCTAAGATAAACATTGTATTTCAATTGCAGGAGCTGAATTCAGTTGAAAAGTGCTGAATTTAGCTGAATAGACTAACGCTTTGTTGATATGAAAGTAATAATAAAGACAATTGCAGATGAATAGTGCTGAATTCACTTTACTAGGAACAAATTCAGCTGAATAGAAAAAAATACAGCTGAATTCAGCTGAATAGAAACAAATATAGCTGAATTCAGCTGAATAAGAACAAATACAGCATAAATCTGCTGAATAGGAACAAATACAACAGATAAGAGCTGAATTCAGCTGAATAGCACTGATTAATACTTGTTCAATCCGAATATAATTGAACAAAAATTATTCTAAGCACTTGTTCAAAACAGAACTTCAAATTTATCTTAATTACAGCTCAATTGTAATCTAAAGGTGCTGAATAGCTCATAACATTAACAAATTATCTCGAAATCATTTAAAATTAACAAAAGGAGTGCAAATAACACTCAAACGCAAATTTCATACCTCCCTGAACTCTGATACCACTTAAAGTGTTAATTAAATTATCTCAACATAAGACAAGAAGTAAAAGAAGATAAACAGACATACCGTAAGCAATCAAAAAATTTTTAACATACGAAAAAGTGCTAAAAAGTATAATCATTTAATAATAAATAATTCTTAAGCGAATCTACCTTAAAAGCACGAGCAAATAATTTTTCTTCTTAAATCAGTATTTTTTTTTAGAAGGAAGAAGATCCACAAAAAAAACCTCATTCGAATAAATTTATTTTTGGTCTTATATTTAATATTTTCATTTCCATGGTAAGAAGAAGATGTTAAAAGAAGAAAAATAAATAACAAATCACGAGAGAGAGGCAAGCTAGCATGGAGGTGTCAAAAATTTTAATATGAATTGAATCAATTATCAATGGACAAACAATTCTCGTTAACAAGACACCCAACATACTAATAATGAACATAAATAACATTTTGTTTGTGCTACTCATTTTCAATGGGGTGAGACTATTAACGAAATATGAGAAAATATAAAAAAGAAACTTCATTCTTCATTCAAGAAAATAAAATAAAAAATATTTTTTTTTCTAGTGAATTATTTAACAAGTTTCTTACAGACGGTGACGTGTATAGGTATAATATGTGTGTATACACACATAATATTTGTAGGTAAGATATATGGCATGTAGTCGACTGTCTGTATAATATTGTTTGTACATTTTTTTTCATCATCATATGTTTGCACTCAAGAAATATTTATGTTTGATTCCACACGCTGTGTAAACACTCAAAAAATATGTATTCAATCTTCTTCTTGAAAAAAAGAACTTTTTTTATTGCCTTAGTGTATATACACAGATATCCATGAAAGTAGGTGGAAAGACGAGATGGAAAGAAATTTTTCACTCAAGAATAAGATCACTTTGAAGATTAAAGTGAAATACAATGAGATAAAAGCTGTCCACAGGCCAAGGTAAAGTATCAATTTAATAATATTTACGTTCATAAGTAAAGGAGATTGGTAAGAAGACATGGGAGAAGAAACAGGTTTGTGTGACACACACCACACATAGTGGCGGCAAAAAATCAATCTACAAGGAATCGAAACTCTTTTGGCTTCTCCGTTTTCGACGTTCATCGTGAGTGATCAAAGAGAACACCTCTTATTTTCTGATATTATATTCCATCATCATCATCATGGTCGCCGTATATCTCATATGAACATTTTTTTTTGTATTTTTTGTTATACGATATTGTCTTACTTGCTCATCATCATCGTCGTCGTATTATTCAACGATGCTTTTTGATGGCCATCGCCATCATCATTAAGTTGTTAAATTTCATTATTGGCTAATAAACTATATAATCGCCTGTGAACAAAAAATAATAACAACAAAATAAAAATATAAAAAACGGCGTTGAAGGAGAAACATATTATTTCTCTGCTCTGTCTCATGTATGGATGTATTCTGAAGTAGATTTTACAGGAATAAGTGCGTGGAATTCTGATCACTTTGGGTTATGAAAGATTATAATGTAGTCAGTTAAAGGCATTGAAATGTGAAACTATTCATTTCCAGAAGGTGAAGGTTCGAATCTTATAGACAAGATTTCTCTAAATGTCTTCATTTCCAGGAGTTTTCGAATTTAAAGAAACAATAACTTCAATAAAATCAGAAAATATCTTCCATGAAGCACTAAATGCACCCAAAGACACCCCATTCCTTCCTTACTTCCCAATTTATTCCCTCATTTTATAGTGGGACGTGTACGTAAATGATATTGTGTCCATAATAGTCGATATTATAGCTCTTATTCAAATTGCATTGTATGGATGACAAATTCTCTATAATCATCCACTCATATTAAATGTTCATAAATGAAATCTTAAGTATCACTCTACTGCTGTGTATAATATAAATAATTTTTTCATATATGTATATATTATATCTCTCTCTTCGTGCCGCATTATTACTACTTTACTGTGTTTTATTTTCATATTTTCTGTATTTTTCTGGCATCATTATTATTTTTATTATTATTATTACTTTGCGTTCCTCACTTCTTATTGAGCAACTCACATCTCTGACTATTATTAAGAGTCATTTCGTTTTGTTGTTGATGAGAGATTAATCAGTTGAAACAACATAATAATATTAAATTAACTTGAAATATAAATAATAATGATTATACTTTTTTACACGATTTTCTGTCATTTTTCTTTATTCATCTCATAATACAGTCAGTCAGTCAGTTAGTAGAGTAAGAAGATTCTTTATGACCATTTCAACTTGATGATGTGATATTATGATAGAAAATGTCGGCGTGGAGATCGAGGATAAAAAGAAATATTTTACTTAATTAAAAAAGTATAATTTTTCCATTAATTTATCGCTCGCCACAATTCTCATGGCAATTAGCAGTTTCAATGATCTTTTAGGATATTATATTAATTTTGCACATGACCATTCTCCTCATTTATTGTATATTCTATCCATCCGACAATTTATTTTCACCGAGCATCGACGAGATTCAAGCCAAAAAGTATCATTTTATTTTATCTCATCTTTCAACTCGAACTACTCGTTTTGAAATAATATTATGTCTCTTTTCGTGATTATTCATGGCACTTTGCCAACAATTTACACAGTGTATATATATTGTATAGCACCCAGCTAGCATTATAAAGAGATCATTGTGCGAGAAGTTAAATGAATGTAATGTTGCTCCTCGATGTGTGTTTAAATAAATAAATAAATAAATGCCGTCATGTTAAATCTTTTGACGGCACATCGTAAAGAGCGTAAAGCCAGTCTTTTTTTATTAAGAGATATAAGTAAGATAATAATCATTGAATGGATTATTACTGCGGCGTATTTTTATGTCTCTCATAAATCTTGTCAGTTTTTAACGATTTTTTAAATTTTAAATTTTTTTATCAGCCATTTTGCATTTTTATTGCTCACTTTAAAAAGTTTTTCGTTATAAAAAAGTGTTTAACAAATTAATTTCCGAGAAATTTATCTCAATATTTCATCGTAAAAATGGCAAGAACAAATTCCACGAATTCTTTACCCGACAAACTTTTCACAACCCAACAAATTCCAAAGTAAATTTTTCCAAGTAGTCAAATGAGCACAACGTGGCCCCATTTATCTCCCAAGAAAAGTATCTTCAAAAAAAAAGATGAAAAAAGGCAGTGAGGCGAAAACAGTATAAGAGAGTGATTGAGTGGATGGAACAACAAGAAGCTAAAACGCTAATTTTTTGACTAATTAAATAGTTAATAAATTAATTTTCCTACGCTTAATATATTGTTTGTTTAGAGTTAATGACTTTTTTCTGCTTTCAACTTTTAATTTATCTCATAAATTTGTTTCTGTTTGCTCTTCAAAGAGAATAATTTTTCCTCTCATCTCCTGTGTTCTAATTTTTTTTTCTTCATAATTTTTCGGTATACACGGATGATGACATGAAGCACACAGGAATGAAATAAAGAAAAATTGCGGATGAGTAAAGATGAAAACGAGCAAAAGAGGAGTAAGTCAGCAGCAACAGCAGAAAAAAATTATATAAAAGTTAAATAAAGGGGGAGAGAAATGGGAAAGGAGTAAATGGAAAATGAATAAAAAATGAATTTTGTATGAAAAGGCAGTAACAGCACATAAATAAGGCAGCCATTAGGAAACTTGTTAATTACTTTGCAGATTGAACAATTTCACTCCCCTAAGAGAGCTTCTTTCTTTTCATTATTTCTTTCCTTTTTTTGCCACTCAACATTGTAGATTCTTATACAGCACAGAAGAAGATGGTGATGATGATGGTGAGGATGGTGTGAGAGGATAGACAAGCAATGTATGTGTCGAGTAGTTGAAGACTCTTAACACAACAAAAGTGCTCAGCATCTCCTTATTTTTCAAAAAGCGTAAATTTTTTACTCAACTTTATTGCTACTGCTTATACCCCATTCTCGTGCTGTGGAGATGACTGTATACTTTCCAACCAAGCACTATGATATGAACAAGAAATGAGACGATGTAGAAGAAAAAGGCAAACTCTTGTGAAATTAACTAACGCCACTTTTACTGAAATGGAGAAGCGCTCTACAGATGCAATTCATGCGATATATAAGCACTGCAGAAGCGCACACACAGGATGAATGGAGTGAGAAAATAATGGAAAAAATTTTATTTTAAAAATGATGTCAAGTGTGAAGATTTTTTTTCTCCTCTCGTCTCATTTGCTATGCAATTTTGAATTTCAATTGAAGTCTCAACACACGAGATTATTCTCAAGATCTCTCTTTTTTGTTAACCGAGCACTTTGCGTGAAGACTGTAAAGGATTATTCAAATGGTAATTAATTCTGAAATCAATTATTAAGAATGGAGTGGAAGGAAAAATTTTCATGAATTTTAAATAATTTTATCTCCTTCCACTTCAGACCTAGATTTTTTTTCTCGGAAGAATCATAATCATTTTCATCCTCTTAATATCAAATTTCCTGTGACTTAATTAACAAATAAGTCCTTCTTAAAATCTGTGAGTGGAAAAAAGAAATGACGAGTTTAAGGGAAATATGTTGAGGATTTTTAGAATGTCGGAAGCGCATGCTATAGAATAGCACGTAATACAAGCAGCAACACCTCCATAAAATTATATTTAGGATAATTATGAACTATGTGGATATAATACCATCCCATTCACAATTGTTTTATGCTTACGTGACTTTATTATTTCAGTCAACAATCAATTATAATGAAAATTTCATTCAAAACGTCTGCAGGGACAGTAAATTGAGTAATTAATAATATTATCGGTCAGCTTCAAACAAAAGAAATTTGATAATAAATTGCTTTTCATGAAATATAATTAAACATCCTCGAAAGCCTGTATTATTAGTAATAATAATGTAAATTATACGATAATAATTGTCATGTCTTTTACATGCAACCATTTTCACCCTCAATAGCTCATTCAAAATTGCACGATTTTCCTAATTTTTCCTTCTTGCTACTTATTAAATTTGAATATAACAATTAAAAGTAATGGCAGTTATAATTGTCAATAACTAATAGCTTCCGTGATTCGTGCCGCTGTCAATATATTATTAATTCAATTACAAATATTGACTAGAACGTGATGTGCTTTTGTTTAAATTTAAAAATTTGAATACATGTCGTGAAAATGGTAGCAATTGTTATGGCTTAGTGGAAAGTTTTTAGCTAGTAGAACGAGGAAAATTAATTTTACAGAAGGGAAATGGCCTTTAAAGTGTGGAAATTTTTTAACGGTTATTTGAAATTTAAAAATATTTTCTTCCGCCATTTTGAAAATTTCTTCACTTCAAAAAGTTTTTTGCAATTTTCTTTCATTTTACATATTCTATTTGCTTTATTTTGATTGATATTGGAAGTAAAAAGTGGCAAGAATCATTCTCAAGTGACAAGAACCTTTAAATTTTAAGAATCAGCTAACAATTTATCTCCTTAAGTATTCAGACAAAGTGACTATCCCAAAAGTCAACAAATTCGTGAAAATTCTCGCTCGACAGAAGAAAAACTTCACAAACAGCGTGGGGTGGATGGAAAAAGCAGAAAAAGTTTTGTATTAAAAAAGTATAATTTGTAAGAAGATGAACGTTTATTCACTTTATTCATCCAGTACACTCTGTCTCTTCATGCTCGTTACGTCGATGTTGATTTACATTTTTAATGGAATTTAATTAAAATTTTATGGCAAATTTATACATATACTTCTACTTGTTCTCATTTATGCAGTATCTCGTGGATATGGAGAGAGAAAAAGTATGAAAATGTGCGCATCGTGTTAATTGATAATATTTTTTGTTCTCCTCCCTTCTCATGCTGTCTTTGCCTTGCCAAAGTAATGACTCTCATGCAAACATTGAATGAGTGAAAAAAAACACATAAAATTGCAAGTTAGAACAGTGAAATGAAAGATGAGGACGTAGCAAGAAAGATGCTGTCGCACCCAAGCGAATAATGAATGAGCAAAGTGATGAATGAGCACAGATTTTATTTTTTCATTTCTAGTTTGCTTCACTTAAATGATTATGGTGTGTCGGTTATTAAAATAAAATGAATTATAAAGCGATGGCATTTAAATGCGCTAAAGCAATGAGATTTATGTATTCACATTCCCTCTTCATGATTGTAATAAAAATTTTTTATACATTTTGTAGACGCAGTCACTGCAGAAGATCAAAATGTATATCTGTTTATATCTTTTACTTCAAGCCTCAAAACTCTGCGAGGAAAAAAAAAATTTACTGGATTCCTCTTCTTCGTCATATTTTTTTATTTTTATTTTTACGACATCATTTACTTTGTCATTAGCCCAGAAGCAGTTAATGGCGAGGATAACTATACGGAGATAAATATAAAAATTTTTTTATGTCTTATATGGCTCTGCCTTTAGACTCAAATCAGAGATTATGGAATTATGTTCATTTTCTCTCGTCTTGTCTTTTAAGTCCTCGGATTTTTGGCACGATGATGAGACATCCGTAGAGTTAAGGAGAAATTATGAGATGAGCTGTTGTGTATATTATAATTTGTGAAATGAGATAAAGAAGGAAGTATAAGAAAATTATGGTTGAGGGCATAGAAGAAAAATGTAATTTGCTTTTAGAGGAAAATTAGGGAAACTTTAAGGGGGATGAAGTCTTTGGAACCTTAATCGAGCTGCAAATCCATGCATCTTTCGACATTTCCCTCAAATCTCAATGAAAATTCCTCAAACATTCTCTAAATTCCCCCTTATTGCAATAATAGCCTCCCTTAAACATTCTTTCATCACATTATCACATCTTGCTGCTGCCACATTACAGCATGAAATCATTCCATAATAGAATGTATATTTTGTAATATTAGATAATGCAATGTAATGCAATAGACGATAAGTTATTGAAGCACTAAAATATCCTTTTTCATTTTTACGCTCATCTTATCACAATTTTAGTCTCATTCTATCCCCCTTAAACATCTTAGTGCCATGCATTATAAACATGTGAATGAGAGTGTATATAAAAAATAAATAAATAACAATTTTATTTTAATACATTGCATTACAACAACGGGAACAAGAGAATCATGAGCACACAAAATATATATTTTTTTCGTTTTTCTTTTCATTTCTTTTATTCGATACTCAAGTGTACGTCGTTAAGCGTTAGCGAGCAATAAAAAGATTTATTGACATCAATATCATGATAATAAAAAAAAGTATATAAATATATATGGCAAGAGAGTGAGTGAGAGAAGTGAAATAGAAATAATAAAACACAAAAATGACTGTTGGAAATGGATAATATGTAATGAAATGCTAATACGTGTGTGTCTATGGTAAAATCTACTTTCGTGTCAGCAAAGCTTTTAAAAAATAAAAATTTATAATTTACATGGCAAATGATGAGAAATTGCTGATTTGTATATTTTACTGAAATTGTTTGTCTTATTCATTTGCATCAATGAGGCGGGGAAATTTTTAAGTGAAGTTTTTGCGTCTTGTGATGCAAAGTTTGTTGATTTTATTGAAATAAAGTTTTGTTTGAATTGAGGATATATTTTTAGCAGTAAATATTTGTGTTTGCTTGCAGTAATCACTGCTTAGCTAATCCAATAGCAAAGACATTGGTAGATTCGAGATTTTCTAATAATTCTACAAATTCTTCCAAAAAAGATGCAAAAAGTGATGCGGAAAATTCAAAATTTGACTGTTATAAATTTTTTTGGATCATTTTTGTTTACAAGAAACTCAAATTTCATCCCAAAATGAAAAAATTCTTCAAAAATTCCCCAAAATTTGATCGACTTGCATGGCGAGCTCTTTATAGTCTCATTATAATATTGTAACTTTGTGTTTATATCACACACAAGACTGACTGAAAAAATAGTAATAAAGAAATGTCTATAAACATTACGATCCAAACGAGAGAGATGTTATTATCGTAATAAAATATTCAAGGGTATTCATTAATAAAAATACGCAACAACAACAATGAGCAGCAATATGCGGGGCTCTAAATGTGTATAATATATATAAAAAACTTTATATTATTATATTTTTGTGTTGTATACGCCATAGCATTATTGTTTATTATTATTATTTCATTAATGGACTACAGAGTTGTAAATGTTTATTTAATACGATTATTGCTGCACATTGATTATGATGCGATGATTCTATTGCGGGGGGAAAAGTTGTAAGGGAAATGAGTATAATATAAATATAAAAATAAGAACGCAAATGAATTGTAAATCATATGATTTGTATAATAATCTGTATAAACATAGACGTATCTAATGGACGTCGACGAAAAATGGATGTATCGTTAAGCTAGAAAGGGGGGAAATGAAGATGGGGTAATTTTGGATGATGAAATATTCACTACATTTAGAGAAATGAGCAAATCGTAATGACAATAATAATAATAAATACACAAGCCATACCAGGCAATATATATACATGTGTACAGCATGTAGGAGATACAAAATAATAAGAGAAATGGGCAATGATCCATTAATTTTGTCACGCATGAATGCGGAAATGTTTAACGGCTATGATGATGACGATGATGATGCTCTAAATTAATTGTATGGAAGTAACATGAAATGCGTTATGGCCTGTCTTCGATAACAAATTGAGCGCACTCCGTTACGCTGTCGGAGCACACAAAAAAAAAGTTTTTTTTTCAATAATTTTATGTTTCTTGTCGTTTTTTTTCGTTGTTATTTTCATGAAGTGAAAGAAACAAAATAAAAAAAATATTTTCCCATTCCCCCTTTTTTACATGTCAATGCCGCTTGTCATTTAATACGACAATTTCATGTTTTCCATGCATTTTATATGATTTCATGTGTATGTCTATCTGTCTATTTGTATGTCTGTTTTATTCAATAATTGTTTGACATTTTCAACCGCACCATGGAATTATTTACAAATTATACACTATCAATTTACAATCAGCACTTGTTTTTTTGTGTGTTCAATTCTCACATGCCATTGTTGTTAATGTCAGCCACTTAACATTCCACATACTCGATTCAATCAAATGTTAGTAAATGAGAGATGGAGTGAGGGCATATATGTATATATGCATTATTAATTAGTTGATAAATCAATTCAATTCAATTTAATTAGATAATCAAAACAAATGAGATGTGATTAATAAAAGTTAATAACAATGAATGGATGTATGTTATTCTTACCTGCAGTGGTGTCGTTGCAAATGGGAGACTAGGTGGAGGTAAAGAAGCTGGGGCAGGGCTTGGAGCCGGCGGCGCTGGGCCACTATTTGATGGTGGACATGGTACAGGACTAAGACTGCCGCCAAGGCCCAATGGCCCATTGCTTAAAGGAACTCCCGTTGTTTGGAATGAATCGACAGGCTTTCTCGGCACCACCGCAGCAGATGTTGTTGTTGATGCAGTCGTTGATCCACCATCAGATGCCTGATGAGGAATTTATGTGTTTTTTTCACATAGTTTTATGGTTTGTGTTACATTATAATGGATTTTTTTTTCATGTGATGTTATTATGTTTTTTTTTGTTAGAAACACACAAATACACACATACACACACGTGAATTGTGAGCATAATTAAAGAAAAAAAAGAGAAAAGAATGGGAAGAGAAGAAGTGAGAAAAAAGATTATATAGAAAATTAATGATCGTTACTAACAAAGTCAAATTACTTAAGCGTAGTCATTTAATTTGCCACAGAGTTGTAGACATACGTTCGTACAACATATTTCTTTCTTCACAATTCTTTTTTTTCATCATCATCGAAATAAGAGGATTTGTGTGATGGGGGGAATCGAATGGAACAAGAACAAAACTGTGAGTAATTTTTTTGGTGAATTGAAATGGCGCATTTTTGTAAGTTCTACTTATAAAATTGTGCCATTGACTCAATAAATGTTTGATTTCATGTCCCAAGAAATTAGATTATCGTACTTAACAGATGATACCTTTTAGTCATGAGTAGGAAGTTCAAGAGAAAAGGTCACGACAGGATGTTGACCTATGTTGTTTGTTAATGGTCAGAAATGTCATGAAGTTGAGTTACGATGCCCTTTTTTAAGGTCAATCTCTAAATATTTTCATAAACGACTTGATAACCTTTTATATGTGATGATTGTGGGTATTTGAGGGTAAATTTATGGATTTATGGATCAATTGGGATTATTAGATCCTATATCTCATTAAAAATTTATTTATAAACAGCCAGCACCCACAAAACCCCAGCAATCCTGACATTCCGCTAAATGAAACTTTTTCATTCCAACTTTTAGGTTCACTAACAGAGAAAAGATTCATTGGATTGTGTGGAAAGGTAATGTTAAAGGAATTAAATTAAATGAAGTTTTTTTTGCTTCTTTTCTTTTCTTTTCATTCTGTGTGTGATAAAAAAATCACAAAAAAAACGACTCAAAGAGGAATTGAAATTGAATTGAATAAGACTCTTTTTTGTTGCTGCTCGCTTCGCTAAAATGATTTTAAACTGTGAAAATGTTTTACACAAAAAAAGAATTGCGATCGCTTTTTGAAGAAAAAATAAAATCTTCAAATGAAAAATTTTTCCTTTCGACACTAAAGCTTCTTCTTTTTTGTTTAAGTCATTTTTCAGTATAGCGTGTAGTTTTTCTTTTTCCCTTTTTTTGCTAAAGATTTATTTTAAACATATCTTTTTTTATGTACTTGATGAAAATACATCTTAACGTATTTCTTTTGAGATGAAATGAAATGTAGAAAGAACTGTAAACGAGATGAAAATATCGTCTTCGACATAGAATGATAATAAAGAGCTAGAATGAGTTTTGTTCGTGGGTGAGCTATGTTAGCGCATTTATTTGACATACTATTTTCATGGATGAGTAAGATTAAATTAATACTTGGGGAGAAATGTGGATGTGATTGATGTATTGTGGGTTTTTTTCTTGGAAGGATGAATGGAAAAGTCAAAAAGATTTGTAAACAATTTTTAGGAACACTAGCTCATTGATTTATTGGGGGTATTATGGTATTTTAATGATTTTATTGGAATATGTTGGTATTTTTGCGCTTGATTTAGGCTTTTAAGGTGTCTTATCTTGAAAACCTAGCTTGCCGATTTGTATTTATTTAAATGATGTCAACATGGGTAAATCAGTCATCACCTGGTTCTAAGGACACTGCTCATATCACTGCTATGTAGACAATATTTAAATGTATCCTAAACAGGACTGAATACCCCATATATAACTGAAATTTCTTATATTGAACCTCAAAAATTTAAACCACAAAACCCAATTCCAACCCTACTTCCTCCCAAAAATCAGCTAAGTACATGAATAATATCCATTTCAAAAAATCTCATTTCTTTCTTTTCATTCTTCTTTATTTTCGAGACTCATTCTTCTCTCAGTTCTTATTCTACTTTCTGAATCAAGATCTGTCAGATCATTCGCATTAAATGAAGATAACGATGGTAAAATGTGAAATGGCATTTTGCTGAATGCGAATTCTCGTATCAGAGACGGTAGAATGTATTAAAAGTGAGAGAAGGAAGAGGAGAAAATCGCTTTGTAGATTCACAATCAGAGCATATTTGAAAGGAGTTAGGTATACGAGATAAGTCAGTGAAGAGAATTTAAATATATGATGTAGAGTCTTTTTTATAAGTCAGTTAGCTATTTTGGCGAATCAAAAGCTATTTTTCTTGTTTACATTTTAATCCCCTACATTCATAAACAATGCATGAAGTTGCTAACGGATTTCTCCTTAATTTTTTTTTTAACTTTCGAGGAATTTAAATCCAATCTGATCCACAGTCAGACAATCTAGCATGACAAATCGCATGAAGTAATTACCCATAAAAAAATAAAACAAAAAGAAATATAATTAAATTATCAACATTTCACAGTTATTTGCAGCTACAATTATCTTCGCCTTTTTACATAATTTAGATATCATTGTCACTTCAGATATTCGTGAAGGTTTTCATTGTACTTCAATTTCATCCACTCAGTCATTTGTTGACTGTACGTCAGTGTTGTTATCTTGGTAGACTTGAGGCAGACAGAAAATCTGAGTCAATAGAGTGTTGAGGTGCTGATAAAGAGTGCTTAAAGTGAAGTGATTTGTTGTTGGAGACAGGCACCTGTAGTTTCGATTTTTGATTGAAATTTTATTAATTTTTTTTGGATTGAAGCAGTTGTGTCGATAGACAATCTACTATTGAGGGTTGGGGGGTCGTCTTGTATTGGAAGTTCTGACAAAAAGTATTGGAATGAACCTTCAAAAAGTCACCCAATCAACAACACTGCTCTCGTGTCTCTCGTTTGTTTTCCTATGTACATTAATCAAGAATTAATGATTATAAAAGTTTTACAGCAACAAACAATCTCAACATTATAGAGACAATATAAATTGAAATAAGTTATTTGGGCAATTGACAATGAGACAGTTGAAAATAGGGAAAAAGAATGACAATAACAAGAAAGAATAAAAGAAAAAATAAGGAAAGGAAGAAGAAAATTTCAACTTGCCAGTCAGTTTGAAAAATAAGCAAATAAAGAAATGAAGAGAAAAAAAATGGGAAATAAAAGTTTCTTTTTAAAAAGATTTTTCCTATCGCATGACTTTCAAACAGAGTTTAAATAGATATTTTTCATTCTTGACTTGAGTTGTAATAAAAGACAAACTTTTATTTATAGACATTACTGCTCTACTCTGTTCTCGTATTATTTTTTTTTTGATATTTGGTACTTTACTTCTCCTACTGTTGATGCTGATTCTTTATATCCCCATGAGCATTGAAGCATCCCATAATATTATCATGTTACATGCTACTACTATGTGTATGTTTTTGTATGACTATTTTATTCCACTGCACAGTAGATGGAATGAAAATAATTTTATATGTGCATTTAACTCTGGATTTTTGGTTGATGTGGGAGACATTTTGTCTCGGTATGACTCATGATCTAGTCTTTTATTATATTAGATGCCTTTTCATATTAGTTTTGAATGAAATTTATAGTTTTGACTTAGATTAAGCATGGGTATCCTAGGGATGGAGCCCTCAGAATTTGAATTTTGTGTATTGGTCCAGATTAATTGGTTAAATATGAGCTAACTATCCAGAACCAAAAAAGTAAGGACCCTATCCATTCAAACAAACCACAAATTGTAATGTTCCATAAAAATTCTTATCCCAAAGTTCATCAACATCTCAAATTTACAGACAATCAACAAAATCACAAAAATTTGCATGAAAATCTTCGTCAAACGTGTCAACATGATCAATTACAGCTACAAAAGACATCTTCAATAATTCATCAAATTTAATATTCATTTTAATTTTTTTTTGCTGAAAAAAGTACGCCATAATCATTAACATCAGGCGACATTTTAAACTCACATTTTATATATATGTGCTTCAGTCGGAAAATGACATTAAGGCAAGTTACATACTGTGTGTAACTATGTAGCGTGCTTGTAAAACTAATTTTAAACAATTTTTTACTCTTAGCAATGTACAAAATGTCTTGTCATGACTGCCACAATTGCCATTTTGTCGTAAATCAGTTGCATGTAATAATAATAAAATAATTTATACGACTATAATGCCGAGTGAGTGAGTGAGAGAGATGTACATGAAAGATTTATACACAATGAAAATTCATGTGAAATATAAAATAAAAGAGTATGGCAGAATGAATAATAATAATAAAGAAAATCTGAGAAGCGATGTGCATGAATGGAGTTATTGAATCGGAAATGCACATGCATAATATTTACACACGTTGTAATGTCGCACTACATCATCATTATGTTGTTAATTGAAAAATATTAACATGAGTGAAGACACGGGCTTTTCAACTAGTAGAACAAGTCTCGAAATGACATAAAAAAGAGCATTTTATGTCTTAACCGCAGTCTCGTTTAATGTGCGAGAAAATTAATTTTCGTTTAAAAGAAGAAAAGAATCTTCAAGTTTATTTATTTCTCACAAAAAAAAGCAATATATCCGTGAATACATGTGCATGTATCACTTCTCCTCAGACTCAAGACTCGAGAATGAAAATGAACACAAGAAAATGTTTTCATTAAATTTTTTTTATACATCTTTTTTTTCTTTCTCTTCTTGTGTACACATTTTTTGCCTGCCATCAAAAGACGATAAAATATGCCATCGCTTATATGTCACGCACACAAATTGAATTTATTACCCGAAATGCTAAGATTATTATATGGCATGTTTCAAGAGTTATTTGAACAAATAATAAATATTTCTTCCTCAATCTTTTCACTTCTTCATCTTCTTCTTATTTTTATACACAACTGAAAGACTGAAGTGCTTCCCTTTTTGTCAAACAGTTCTCGGTGCTTAATATTATTGGTAAAGATTTCCTCATATGAAATGTTGAGGAGCACAAAAAAAATCATATATTTTATTCGAATATGTGTCTCATGTATGCTATGACAACAATAAAATATAGAAAAAACTTTTCCCGTCTCTAACTTGATTCAGTTTCAAGAGAAGTATTAAGATGCATTTGGAATATTTTTTAAAAAGAAGTCAAATAACAAGAAGAGAAAAAAAATGTATTCAGCGACATGCTAACAATTTTTAAGTCAAAAAAAGCAACATACAGTGAATGAATATATGCACATACAGGAAAAAAAATGTTGCAAACCTCGTCGATTCGAATTAATAAATTTTTATTGCTTTGACTTGGTTTGTTGCGGACTTCAACAGAAAATTTAATTTTTTTGTGGTACTAAATTGAATAGAGGATTGTGAGGTGGCTGTGGTATGTCGGATTGTCGGGTTTTTTGAAGGTTTGAAAGGAATTTTTAGAGATTTTTTTAAGAATTGTTAATGTTTTTGTTTATTGCATTGCATTTTTTTGGATGTTGAGTATTTCAAGGATTTTTTTGGAGGTTCAAATCGAAATGTGTTTGGAGAGTGCCTAGATTGACAATTTTTCGTATGATTTGGGTTCATAATCGAGATTTTTGGGATAAATTCTAATTATTAATGTAATAACGTAGGAACAGGCTACATGTCACAAAGCTATACAACAATAATCTACAGTTCAGTCACCATACACCATCTTAGGGTTCCCACGCCATCTAACATCCTCAAAACAAACCCCCATGGAGTCAACTTCCAACCAGCAACAAATGCGCTCATAAAATCACTCATTTTTGGTCACAATTAAAATATTTCTCTTCATTCCCCGGCAAATCGACAATCGCCCTGAATAAAATTAATGTATTATGAACGTAAAACATTCAAGTTTCAAAAAAAAAATCGAAAAAAAACACACAACTTCTCTCGTTTCTGCGCTTTTGTGTATTCCGTGGAAGGCATTGTTGATGATGATTGCGGGACATGATCAGAATGGTTAACAAACATGAAATGGGTAGTGACGGAGGGAGAAGGATATATTTGGAAAAAAGAGACAGATAAAGAATGGCACGAAAAGAAAAAAAAATGCCAACAATCTACCGCATCCAAAGTAGTTGCCTTTTTACCATTCCAATGCCAGACTTTTTATTTTTTTTCTGCCTTGCCTTTTTGTCAGCAAATAAAATGTATCAGGCGAATCATTTTAATTATACCATTTAAGCATACGTGTTTGCCTTTTTTATAATATTTTGTTTTGTTGTTGTTGTAGATAGATATGAGAAGAAAAGGAGGAATGTTAAGCATACGTTTATATGAAAATTGTTTTTATTGCTATCATTATGACGATTTTTTTGTTGCTACTGCTTCTGTACTGTTGCTACCACTTATTATTATGATCGTATACACATTCCGATTCTCCGTTTTTAATTTATTATGCAGTAGCTGTTGTCGAGTTGATTTCTTATTTCCCATGATTCTCGATTTGATTTTAAGACTCTTTATCCCTGACTAGCGTGAGTATTATGAGGAGATGTAGTGTTAATGGCTCAGATTTTCAAGAAGATCTTACACGAACAGTTTTTTAGGAGATTACAGTTCTCCAAAAATAAAAAGAAACTTCTAAACACGAACCGTTTTGATAGTTTTGCGTTTTTCGATGAAAGTTTTCTGTTAGCATGTCCGTTAATGGTACTAGAAACATGAATTATTTTGGACAGTTTCCTTTCTTAGATACTTTTTATTCTAGAATAATTTTGCTTCCACTTCCTGTAGCTTAAGGAGAATAATAATAAATATGCTGTGATGAAAATATTAATTTCATAAGAACTTGCTCTGGGGCTTCAACGTTACTTGGAAGAATGTCTGGATTGTTGTTATAGAAACATTTTTTCTGGTATAAGTGTTGTTGACTGAATCCTTATACACGATATCTTGAAAAAAATGCCATTTCATAGAGTGTGGGTCAAGTGTCATTAAAATTTTGAGCATTTCTATCGTTTTGTGGTGATTTAGCCAAATTATTTAGATTTGAAATCTAAATCTGAACAAATTCTTAAACTAAATTTGGCTGAATTTATGAAAAAACATAATGATCTGCTTAAATTAAACGCATCCATCAACTGAACTCGTCCTTAAACTGAACACATTCATTAATAAAACTTGTTTTTAAACTGAACTTGTCCTTAAATAGAACACATCCATAATTTGAACTTATATTTAAACTGGACATATCCATTAATAAAACATGTCCTTAAACTGAACGCATCCATCAACTTAACTTATCCTTAAACGGAACGCATCCATAATTTGAACCTATCTTTAAACTGAACTTATCCTTTAATAAAAACTGTTATTAAACTGAACGCATCCATTAACTGAACATATCCATAAGTTTAACTTAGCTTTGAGCTGAAAATATCCATTAATTAAACTTATCCTTAAACTAACTATGTTCAACAACTGCATCAGTTACATAAAATTGAATTTATCCTCTAACTACAACTAAGTATTAACAGTAACTAAACTAAACCTATTATTTAACTGATTGTATCCATAAATAAAACTCATTCAACAAATTACGTTCTCATTAAAAACTTTACACTATAATTCCACTATTAACCCAACAAATCATTAATTCCATACACAAGCCTAACGGACTCGAAGATTTTCTTTCTTTCTCCACATTCTCCTACAATTCAAGCTTTATTACGCGAAATTTATGTAATTTGAAATTATCACGATTTAAATACTATAACGAATCACATAATGATAACTAAGTGGTATTAATGTTACGACTATAAGCAATTACTATAAATAGTAGTAGACCGTATTGAGAGTATAATAAGGAGATTTTTTATGGACTATCTTTGATATGAGCAATTTTGGATAATGGAAAAATAAAATAAAAAAATGATTTGTTTCGATTTGATTTCAGTGCACGTGTTTGAGTCAGAGTTGTTGAAATTAAATGAGATTGATTTAAGTGTGGAAAAGGTATATTAAGTGGAAATAATTGACATGATGTTATCTGTTAGTCGATAACAGCCAACACAAAAAAAAACTTCAATTATTTTTGAAATGAGTACTTTTTCAAGTGGACTTCTGAAAATATCTTAAGGCGAACTTATCGTGACAAGAAAAAAGGTAGTCATAACTCTTATCGTGTAATAATAGATTGTGTCATGTTGTTTGCTATTTTCGGCATCTTAATAGTCGTTGAAGTTGAATTATTTGATCAAGTCATGTTTGAATGTCCACACGTGATACACCCTCGAGCTCAATGAATATCTCATCAAATATAATTGCTTTATTTTTAAATGATATACAATGAATGCAAATGAGAATAAAGGTAACAATAAATAACAAAACGCTGGGAGCAATTACATATTCTAATGCGCTTACATTGATCTTCAATTACTCACAATTCGCTATAGCAACCTTCAATTATTCAACATATCAATAAAAAGTAATAATAATAAATTAAAAAAATGCAAATTTACATGTGAATATCAACGCTATATATGTGCGCGCATGTAGTCCGCGTAATTTTTTGTTATTCCGATTGCGAATGGAAGTTTTAAATTTCCACATGCTTATTATAATTGAATATTTTCCATATAAACAATTGCAACTTTTTTTTTTATCTCTCACTCTTCTGTTTCATGCAATTTTCATGGCAATTTGATAAATGATAGTGCACTGTTCACATTCGCATCTCGTATCTCATTAATTGAAATTGCAATTGCATACTTACTGCACCTTTTCATTTCATTTCATTTAATAATGATTAAAAAAAGGCGAACGATAAAGTGGAAAGAATGTTTGGTGAGCATTCAAAGGAATGTCCACAGCACTCCTTAATAAGGAAGAGTAAATTAAATAAATAACCCATTTGCTGATAACTTTAAAAGCATTTTTAATGATGATAATATGAAATTGTTCGGGCAATGTCCACTTGTCTTGGCATCTGCAGTTATAATTTCGAATTAATGCTGCACAATGGTGTCTTGAATGTAATTTTCTTAATTGGGAATTAGCATTTTTAAATTGGATAAATTAAAACTTTAACTGAGCGACTGGGGATGTGCCTTAATTTAATTTGTGAGGTAATTTTGGAGTTGGAAACTTGAATGAACTGATTGTGTGTTTAAACTGAATTTGTCCTTGAGTTGGATAAATTCTTGAACTGAACTTGTCTTCGAGTTATATATGTAATTAAACTGAACGTGTCCTCAAACTGAATCTATCCTTTAACTAAACTTATCCACAAACTGAACTTATTCTTCTCTTGTTCAAATTAAATTAATTTGTCTTATTTTTGAATGATCATAATATTGTGCTAAACTTATCCACGAATAAAACTAAACACCTAACTGAACATATCCTTACAACTTAACTCAACCCTCAACAGCTCATATCGTTCCATAAAGTTTATCATTTAATGAAAAAGCTCGTTTTTGCGCTTGAAGGATTTTCCAATTAAATTGAAAATGCACATTAATTTTCATCCTTTCATGACTCTTCTACTGACTCACCACGATAGAGTCTGATTAACTTTTTCTCTGTGTGCATATGAATTGTTGTAAAAAAGTAATAAAGGTAGAAGCAAAAAAAAGTAACATTACATTCCACACCAGAAATGTTGAAATTACAGAAATAGTTTTCAATTTCCATTTTCATTTTCAACAATTTTCATTGCAATTAAATTAAATTAAATAAAGAACGAGTGAAGAGGGAATGAGAAAGAAAGAAAAGAATAAAAAAAGAGCTAAATGGTCATTGAATATTGTTGCTGCTGCTGCTGTAATATAGTCGGTGTATATTGTTTGTAGTTATGAATGGCTTTTTGCACCCATTTAAACAACATAAAAAAGTATATATGAGGAGGTTCAGGCATGCCGAAAAAAAAACTTTTATTTATTATTCTCGAGGGCAAATATAATAGCAATTGTGAAAAATATATATCTTTTATATGCTCAGCAAGGCAAACTATTCGAATGAACATACTGCTAACATCATAATTAAATTGAGTTATTTTGCATTCTCTACAAGATATTAAAAGTCTTTTTTTTTCACAGTCACTCGACGGACAGTAAAAGTACTGAAATTAAAAAAAATATATTGAAGTGCAGTTGTTGACTATTAAATTGAGTTAACGAGATTTCAGAATTTGTAATTTTTTTGCGGAACCGACGGTTAAAAAAATTTGTATTCAAATTGCAAATTCATTTGCCATCAATCCAATGAGCATGAAAGACAAACTGAATACGAGACTCGCACACTTTTATTAGCACAAAGCCTTAAAAAAAATTTCGAAAAAAATATGGTCAATAGCAACACAACGAAAAAAGAACTATCTGCGTGATTTGAATATTATTGGCATTATATACTGCACATTCAAAATGCTTAAACAGTTCTCTTTATGGTAATGGGATGTAATATATTGTTACATGAGTGGAATAATCAATATGAATTGCCTCAAAAAATCTGCCTTTCTCTCTCCCCTTGATGTTATTTTTTTGTTGTTTATGGAGATCAAGAAGGAAGGGAGATGAAGAAGAGAATTTTCTGAATTTTTATATATATTGGCACTAAGGGAAAAGAAACTTTGTCGATTATTTCTTTAAGGGATTTGATGTTGATTTTGACCCTATTGAAAAATAATACATTCCTTCAATTAAATAAACCAATTTGTTGTTATTTTCTTCTCACTCGAGTAAAATTTGATTAAATTGAGAGTTTTAAATCATTTGATAGGGATGGAATTTTTTTTATGACTGGGTTTTTTGTTGCTTGTGATGAGATTTTTATAGCTTGATCAATTTTTGACAAAAAAGTATTTTGATGACAATGTCTTTAAATTTCAATCTTAAGTGCTTCAAACAGGAAGGAATTTTAAAGATTAAATTAAAAAGAAATTCAACAACTTAATGCATTCTCCCATAAATTTCCTTTGCGTATCTCAATCCCCCTCTTAACATCCCACATTTAAATAAAATTGTAATAAATTTCTTTGAATAAAAAAAATCGATAAACAGAATTTTACGCTACAATCCACCTTCACAGCAGCAATAATCCTCAATGAAAAATTCACTCAAAATTGAATTTCATCGTTGAATGGAAATTTCTTGGAAAATTCCATCCGGTAAGTACCTTCGAGTGATGAGAATTTATACGTCTTTTAACCTTCCAACGGCACACCATTAAGTAAACATATTTTCCACCTCACTCAACATTGTTCAGAAATCCAACATTGATAGCATCCTTTAACATTGAGTTCTATATACCATCTATATGGGAATATATAAAAGTGCTTCATTTCGTGCTCAATCTATCGCTTCTCATCTGATTTAACTTGCTCAACAACAGAAGGAGATTTTCTTTCATCTGAATATACATTTCAATTCCTCCTTCTTGCTTGTCTCTTTTTTCCCCATTTAGTCGTCCCTCAAACTGTGAATATTGTAAGTAGCTTTAGCAAATTTCATTCTCTTTTCTTTGTCATGTATTATTTTCGCTGCATTACGATGATATTCACACACCACAAGAGTGCCTTTTTATCTTCACTGTAAATCCACCAATTTTTTTTGTACATATACACGACTGATACCTCGAGGGTGATTTTGTCAGAATTTTTGGTTTGAGTACTTTAGTGGAATTTAATGCAAATTATCAGCACTGAGTTTGGTGTCCTAAATCATCAGATTCTGGTGCCACAAATGCAAAAAAATCAACACAAAGGCATCCAATAGAGAAAAATCACACAAAACCCATCCAAGGAACCATGTACGAATTTCTTTTAAGTATATTCATATTAAGCACAAAACCACATATTTTTGTATTCATTACGAAGACTTGAACAATGAGAAGGCAAGTTGGAATGAATAAAAAAGGAAGAAAAAAAAATTTATTTCATGGCAGCGATAAATTCGCGATTTTCTGTGTTATTTTCTCGTTTTGTATGCGCAATTTTTTTTCCTTCTTTTTCTTGCGTTTGGCTTTTTTTTCGGGCTTAATGGTCGTTTCGCGCACTTTATGTATATTCTTTTGTGCGCGCACTGTTTTATATGAAAGCAAAAAAAATAATAAAATTCATTTAATAAACCCCCAGACAAGAATTGCAATATTAAATTGTTTTTCCATTTCTTTTTTCGTCTTATAAACGTTTTCAATTTATATATACAGATATATACATATTATGTATATTTCCATTTCCATTCCTTTTGATCTCATTCTTCTTCTTACGTCTTACATTTTGCTGCTTGTTCGTTTGCTTGACTTCATGTTTGTAATATTCTTTATCGTAAAGAAACATTTTTTTTTCGAAGAAATGAAAACAAGAAGAAGAAATAAAAGCAAGCAAGTTGGATGAAGAAGAAGACGAAATGCAGCAAAGGTAGTAATTGGAATTCTCTTTGCCATTTTTCTACAAATCTCTTCTTTACCTTGCTTTCCGTTCAGTTCCTTCTTCAATGCATTATGCAGTGACTTGATATTTTGGAATAAATTTGTGAATTTTTGGGAATTGGACAGTTTGGTGTGGCTTGGAGTGAATAACAAAAATGATACAGTATTTTTGACTCCCATATGGAGGGTTCATGGTTCTAGACACCATAATCCCTATGATATATTACTTTAATTTGAATATTTAACAGAAAAAGAATACTTCCAAATAAAAAGTAGGATTCGAACCCACGTCCTACGATTTCCAGTCACAAACTCCTACCACTGAGCTATCGAGGGTTCTTTGGAAGCTTGGCATTGAATTATTTTCTGGATTAAGATCCGATTAACATAAAAATACAAAATTGCTTAAGATTAAGCCTGAAATAATGTATCAAACCCAAATATCATAGATGACCAAGATCAATTTAGGTCCTATTGAGACACGAACATCATGACACATACATTCCAAAAGTTCCATTTAAAGCTACAGTT
Source organism: Chironomus tentans (assembly GCA_963573255.1). Lineage (NCBI taxonomy): Eukaryota > Metazoa > Arthropoda > Insecta > Diptera > Chironomidae > Chironomus > Chironomus tentans. The sequence continues at coordinate 42,324,770 of OY754303.1, forward strand.
AAAAACTCAGAGCATAATCAAATTAGACCTCAAAATCCATAATCCACAAAAATGCGCTAAAAGTCACTCACCAACCCTCCTCAATCCCTCAACTTTTTATTCACAAAATGTACATTTTGCAAGTTGAAAAAAAAGTGAACGAGGAGAAGAATGAAAAGGAGAAAGATGCAGCACAGCAGTGAAATGAAATGTTCTTTAGCATGAGAAGAAAAGCATTCAGAATTAATTTTGTATGAAAGAGAATATTACATAGCTCATGCTACATTCAATTTATTTTGCTTTCAAGCAGTTCACTTAACAATTTTATTATGAATATATTTTTCATCTCAAGTTGCTGCTTGCACTACAAAGTGTTCTCTTCAAATTTGCTTAAAATTTATTTCTTTTTTTTTCTTTGATCAATTCCGTTCGTACCTTCGAGTTCTCGTCTTTTATTCTTTCGAATTTCATTCTCGTATGTGTGTTTTATTAAATTGTTTTGTGTATACAATACAATATCAAATAACTCACTTAAATGATTATTATTTAACCATAAGCGAGGCAAGATATGAAAGTAAAACATTTTTTTCCATCATCATATTACAAATTTATATAAATATATGTATTATAATATTTATTCTGAGTAAGTAAAAGAAATCTGAATTAAATTCTATTGCCACAGCAGTTAAGGTTCTCAAATATCTCATCGTCATCATCTCTTGTGTCTTCCCTTTATTTCTTCGTATGTGCACATGGAAAAATGAGCTGATGTTGATGTCGATCAGTTGTTTTGTTTATTTATATTTGAATTACACACATTAAGAGGCATAATAGGCCTTTCAGACATTCTCACATCTCATTTTCTTTCTTTTATTCTTTCTTACGATGAAAAAAACGCTCTTTGAAGAACCCTAAGCATGAGAACACAGCAGCACTTAACCAATGTTACTAATTTACTTTTTGTTATGTGCTACTGGTTTTTAAAGTACTTCTTCGGTTTGAAACAAAAATATTATATATGTGTGTATAAAAGGGAAAGAATAATAAGAGGAATAAAGTCCCCCAGGCGTCGAGTTATTGAAAATATGTATATATATATTTTTATGCATTTAACATTCAATTCTCCCTCTTTTTTGTTTGTGAAAAATGAGATGGAATAAAGGAAGGAATTTAAATTATACATTTTGAATAACATTATATATTATTTAGTGGATGGAAAAGTGTGAAGGGTAAAGTCCTTGTTCAAATTAACCCCTTTTTGTGTGTGTTATATTTGATTTCACATCCCTCTTATGCCATGTCGAGAATGAACCCGAACCCCTTCGTGAATGTAAAAATGTGTACATTCATCCTTAAATTTCCACCTCATGCATGTCTCGCTCTCTTAACTTTATCCATATTTTAAATTTATTGCATACAATTCCTTTTCGTTTTGCTTTATTTATCTCTTAATAGGGTGCAAAAATGTGTATAAATCACCGTTACCATGACTCTATCAATTAAACCATTTAAAATCTTTTTTCTTTTTCTTTCGTGTCACGACAAAAGTTTAGAGCAAATGAGGAGTCAAAGGTATTGAAATACAATCTCATCTTCATCATCATCGTTGTCATGATCCGAACATTTTGTATTATTTTATTTTATTTTCTGTTTGCTCATTTACCTGTTTAGGTGCTGTTGCTGTTGACGTCGCTGGCGGTGATTCCGATGGCTTTACATTAATATTATTATTATTGTTGTTACTAGAATTATTGCTATTATTGTTGTTGTTGTTGTTGTTAGAATTTACAGCAGCACTTTTTGGACTTTGTGCATTGACGACTGCACCATCCCCCGTCGAACCCTGCTGCTGCTGTTGGTTCTGGGGGGCCTCGGAGGGTTCACGTACTATAATAGCTATTTTGACTATCCTTTATAAAGCACCCTTCGTTAATATTACGAAGGGTACTTTAATCCGTTAAATGTGATAATAATGAAGTTGAAAATGTAAATCCACAAAAGAGATTTCGTGAAAGAGTCTCGCATGCACAATAAAACATGAACATACACATACAATGAGATGTTATCGAATATCGTTTTCAATTTTAAACTCTCTAGTCAAATTGTTTGTATATATTTTTCACTTTTTATATCGAGATAATAAGATATTCCTCATTGAAATTTAATTCTATAGAAAAATTTTCATCTTTCTCCATTGGCATTGCATGTTGTGTCTATATCGGGGGTATTATTATAATACTTCTGTTATTCCTATTATGCTTTTTAATCTCTTTTAATTTGACGCAAGAGTAGCACTAGAGAAGATATCTGTATGCTATGAACAGTTGAGATATTCTGCAATATTCTCTCCTTCGTTTCGGATATATCACTGTGTAGTTATTATTATTATTATTATTCTGTTTTTATGTACAATATGAATCTTCTTCTGCTTGAATATGTTTCCACTGAAGAACTTAATCCCATTACCGACATTGGTATATTCTGGCTTGCTTTACAAGGATCTCATTTTTATGTATGTACTTAATAATAATTTTTTTCCTTTTCTTCTCTCTTTTATTTTTTCACATTATTACAAAATTATACATTTTTATTATTATATTTTCTCCTCTGATCTTTTCTCATTCTCTTTACAATTTCATGTATAATATAATTTTCAATTCACAACAACATTCACAAAGGAGGATTTTTTTTCTTTCTTTTCCTTTCACAATGAATGCACCTTGAATAATAAAATTGCTTTTTTTTATTATACGGCAATATTAAAAGCGCGTATTTACATGAGATGATAAAAAAAATTTCCTCTGAATATACTTTTTTTTACCAACAGCGACGACGGTTTTTTCGAAACTTTTTTTTTTCTCTTTTCACTTCGCTTCTTTTTTTTGGGGAATAAAAATTCAATTTAAATTTTAATATTGAAACACATACACACAAAAGAGAGCTCCTTAATTTTCATTCCTCGGTCGCTTTATTCTTTTTTTTTCTCGCTCGGTATGTACATTCTATGGTACGTTATAGTACTTCATTTCACTTCACCAACAGAACAGAACAAAAAAGAATATATATTGTACGAAAAAAATACAAAAAGGAGCGTTTGCGCACATGCATCCAGCAATTGATTTCACTATTAATCCAATAATATTAAAATTTTCATTGTTATCCAGCAGCCGTAGACGACGGCAGATATAGAGTCGTAGAGGCAAGCGAGCAAAAAAAATTATGTAATGGACGTAAATGTGTATATTGAGATTGCCTGTTGTGAGTAATCCGAAAAACAACTCGATATATAAAAACTGCTCGAGGGGAGAGAATTGAATAAATTTTTTTCTGACTTTTTTTCCTTCTCCTTCTCGTCGAGTATTTCTCGTCACTTAATCAAAACATTTAGATTCGCACATAAATGGAATCACACAATTATTTTTCATTTAAATTAATTCTCAACTTGAACTAAATTACTTTTCAATTTTTATTCATTTATTTATTTATTTACTTTTTTCCTCACTGATTTTTCAATCTTCGATAGTTACTTGATAATATAATTTTCTGATTTTTATTTCACAAAGCGACCGTACGGTACGAAAGATCAACTCCGATTGAGAGAGAGAAATTTTATTTTTTTGTGTATTTTGCTTCTTGCTGTATGTGGAATGCCTTCTCATACACAAGCAAAAATGCCGCTCTCTTATACATCTACAGTTCAGTGAGTTTATTGCCGGAATTGGATATGTCTTGTGTTGCTTACGTATGAAGATTTTTTTTATGTCATGTGAAATTTATTTTCTTTTTAAATGTTTGAAATTTTTTTGGTGAATTTTTTGTGGTTAATTTTTTAAAAAATCTTGTTTATAGCTTTGTCTGTCATTTTTTGACAGGTTGAGAAATTTTGTAGATTATTAAGATTAAACGATGGTTATTATTTCGAGAGACAAGGAATTTTCGTTAAATGTTTATAGTAATATTTGTCGCAGAATTATTTTGTACATAAAATATTAAAGTTGATCCATGTAAAGCAGATTAAGTTTTTCAGTGCATACGATTTTATTGCTGGTTTTTATGGATAAAGTTGAAGAGAACTCAGAACTCAATTTTTGTGTCTAAAATTTATCACAAACTTATGTTTTTGCTTGTTAATAGTGACATAGAATTTTTTGCATTTTAATTGATTTCTAAAAAATGTAAAAAAAATAGCAATTTTTATGATTTTTATGATAGTACTTGACCCTTGATTATGTTCATATTTCATTTAGTAAGTTCTTAACACAGAACAAATTATTCAAAAGGCAACATGATCACAAAAAAGTCTGGTACCCAAAAATCAGACATAAAAATTATTTTAATTCAACACCACGGCACCGTCACTCCCCCAAAAATACTGAAAACTAGAAACATGCTGAAATAGTATAGTAGTTTAGAGCATAATTTCGTAAATTTTCATTATATACTTCTTAATTTGAGACATTTAGTATTAAACTATATAAATCTAGTCATTTCATAGTCTTCATTCTAGAACATTCTAGAACCTATAAATACCTAGACTTGAAACTGATTTCTCGAGTATCTCTCAGCTATTGTCTTTTGTATGACAAGGATATGCCTGAAGTGGTGAGGTGGGTACCCCATGAGATCCCTCAACATTGAAGGATGCTCAAATATTTACATTTAATTATTAAACACATAAAATACAGTAAGAATAAAAAGTCTTAATTCGAGAATCATAAATATATTATAATATTTTCTAGTTTCTAGAAATTCTACATACAAAATCACATCCCAAAACCCAATAGAAATCCATTCAATAATCCATAAAAATTCAAAACCTCCACACCGTCGAATCGGAATTTTTCCCTCAACTCTACCCATCAAATGCACTGCAAATGTCTATCAGAAGTAAGTTAAAACTCGTTTTCGTATGTTTCATTGCCCCGTACAGAGTGCGCAATCTCAAAACTTAACATCACAATGAAGTATAATAAAAAATTCATTTCTTTTTTTCCTCTTTTCAACTTCTATACACAATATACACAAAAAAAATATACTTTTTTCTCTCTCGGTGAGCAATTTCAATATCAATGTGCTCCTCAATTTGCTCTCGTACAATAGAGAATCTCTCTCTATAGCTATCCTCTCAAGAGACTCTTAACACTTTGTCGCTTTTAAGTAAAGACAACAGTGGATGGGAAAGGAAAGAAATCACCGTACGTACACGAAACATAAAATGAAGAGAAAAAAAGAATGAAATTTTTATTCCCATTTTGTTTTTCCCATTTTGCAATACAATTCGTTTCAAGCATATTCAGCGATTTTGCTATGTTACGTCTATGCTTATGTTCTGTTATGTTATACATTCATTCTATTGTATTGAGGCGAAATTGTTGGGTGGATTGTGGAAGGTGGAAATGATTCAGAATGAAATGAGGGGGATAAAATGTGAGCATAAGATTTAAAATTCATACGATAACGAGAAGTATTCTCTCTTTTTGTTATTGTTGTTGTTGCTTCTCTGTTTCAGCTTGTGTTGTTCAAACTTTTTTTTTGTTCGGTACTCTGAATGTGTTTAACGTCGAGAAAATATCCCCATTTTGGTATATTTTATGCTTTTTAATGCAATTGATGTGCTTTTATATTCTTATTTTCTCGTTTGTTACTTCCATCTCATAACCACCCCACACAGAGTTGAGCATATAACAATATTTTTTTTCCTCTCATTCCTCATGCATTATGGTGACGGGATATGAGCGATGAAGAGTCACTCTTGGATAAAAATACCATTTATAGATGTGCATACAATGTTCTTGTATTCTTCTTATTCATTTTCATCCTGACTATTTTTTTTGTGTCGTTTTGTTGGATAGGAACATAACATGAAAAGACAGTATGAGACAGACAAAAAGTACACAACTTCTTTCTCGTCTCTCCATTTCTCGGCTACTCGCCGCATATACAGTCGATATGGATAAAACTGGTGAAATGTATATGTGTGAATACATCTGTGTGCATGTATCCGTGCAAAAAAAGAAAAGAAACGAAATGAAAAATAAAAAAGCAGCGATGAAGCAAAAACCGTCTGGTGAGGAAACATGGTCGTTGTTTTACAAGTGTTGCGCGCCCGTACATCGATTTGTCTTTAAATGTGTGTATGGTTATGACTATAAACATGTGAAAATTAATTTTTATATGCTGTATATTTTTTTTGCTTGCTTCTTCTTTTTTTGTACCTTCTTTTTGTTGCTTCTCCATATATATATATATGCGCTATTGAATTGAATTGCTAATATATTGAAGCATTTTTATAGTCTTTTAAAAAAATGTAAAATAAACTGAGAGCTTTTTTTTGTTGTGGCAAACACATCAGCATCAGTGGAAGCATATAAAATGTACTTGCAGGGTTGTTGAAATTGTGTCAAATTTTTGAAGTGGGGTTGAGTATGGATTTTTGGAGGAGTTGGGTAGGATTGAGTTAATTTTAATGGGGGGTTCTAGTTACTTATAATAAAAAGGATCATTTTCAGTAATCAATCAATACTGGACAGCATTTAGCAATTGATATACTATTTTTCGACCAAATTTATCTATTTCTAGGGGTCATTGACCTTAGCTGATAAGATTTTTTTGTTGTATTGTTCTTATACCTTTGAATTAGGTGAATATTTACTATCCAAATATAATACAAATATAAAAAATGTAATCTTAACGAATTGTTAGCAATGATGTCAAATTGGTCGGTTAGAAGAGAGCCAGCCCTAATTTTAGAGGTGATTTTGAGTATTCTACCAAAAATACAGTATTTTGGTTCCCAGAATAGTCATTCTTTCAAAAATTTTGATAAAATTCAGTACACCAGCCACTGTCCCTCGAATCTGTCTAACTCCATACCATGTTCTATTCAAAACTAGTTCACGAAACATCCAACACAGTTCCACCATCAACTCTGTGTCACTATAAAAAGAGAGATCTCATTGTGAGTCGGGGAAGAAGAAGGTAGAGCAAAAAAAAAAGTATAAAGGAAAGAAAAGTTTATAAAAATGTTAAATTTACAACCGAAATCATAAAAAAAATTAACAGCACAACATGAAATGTTGTATGTATAAACATTAAATGAGAAGGAAAATGAACATAAAATTCATAGTAAAGAAGAAGCTTGTTGAGTGCTGATAAAAAGCCCTGGTACCCATCTTTTTCTTTCACTCAATTGCCTTTTGTTTTCTTCTCTGTTCCTCTTTTTTGTGCCGAGACACCCAATTAAAGTGAAACCACTCCATTTCATTTCATTGTGGGTATGCAAACATTGTGAAGAGTTATCTACATATAATATGTCCATACACTTGCATACCATTGACCATCTTTGGGATACCCATATACAATTTTTTTTTCTCTCTCTTTTTTTTGAAGACCAAAAATAAATGTGTAAGCAGAAATAAATGAAAATTAACATTTTTATCATCATCATTCTCCAATATTCATTATGTGAATATTCATTTAACTCACCATAAAAAAGATATACCACGAAGTCTATAACATTTTGTTTTAACTTTTTTTTTCAACAACAAAGAAGAAATATCGAGGAGAGAAAAATGAAGTGAAATAAAAAAGACCGTACGTAGTTTGGGATCTGTTTAGTTATTAAGGTACAAGGATATTCAAGTATGAATTTTTAAGGGGAATATTGAATTGAATTTATGAGAAAATTTTGAATAATTTATTTAATGGTGTAAAAATATTTTTCTAACTAGTTGCAACATAAAAAGTGCAGTAAAACTGCAATAAAAATATTAAGTGTGAGTAATGTTCATAGTTTTTGACTTTATAGACTCGACCTTGAAGAAATATTAAAGAAAATTGTACAAGTCTGCAGAAATTAGAGTATTGGGAACACGAGGGTAACCAACTGAGCTTGTAACAATAATTAGGAACCACAAGGTGATATGTCATCAAATAAGACTTATTGAGCACTGAATCAGGTAAAAAACTAGTCCTAATTTCGAAATGTTTTAGATTTATGACTCTAGGGACTCTAGTGAACTAATTTTCTGAAGAAATATGTGAGTCTGTAGGATGTCCTATCAGATAGACATGCCACGGTACCCCTGAAAATTATACTTATTTTGCTAAGGATGAAGACGTATCGAAAGAGTTTTTAGAATAAAGTACCTTAATAACCCCATAATAAGTTTAAAATTCAAACATAGAAACATAATTTTCCATCAATTTTCTCAAAAATTCAATTTTCCCGATCCAATTTTCCTTCAAATCATCTTCAATTATTCCAAAAAATCAACATTTTGATTAAATAATTTACGTAAAATTCAATCTCAAGAATAAATCTTCAGAAGATGTTTTTAAGTTAATTTTATTAGCATGATTAAATTTCTTAATCTTCTCAACAAAAAATCAAAGAGCAAATAGCAACAAAAGCAAGCGGAATGGAAGAAGTTTGTTCTTGGAATGAAATTAAATTATCAATTCTTGTGAAGTCTTGTCTACGCTCGATGTTTAAATAAAAGAAGTCAAAAAATGTTACATAAACATCAAATACAGCCATGTTGGAAGTTGACTTGAGTCAACTCTTATTTTTTCTACTTCTTTAAAACGAGCTGAGAATTAAAATTTAGTGCGATAATTAAAACTGAATAATAATATTAAATGAGGTTGTTTTACTCGTTAAAGCCATAGCCATATAATGCGAAGCAGTAAAATCAATTATAACCATTATCCATTATCGCTGTTTCCACTTGTGTAAATACATATTTATTTTTTGCCTTTTATTTCAACCTTTTTTCTCTCTTTTTTGCGCCTCTTCTCATTTAATATTCCGCTTCTTTTTCCGTTTTCAAACCCCATCTCACTCCATAGTCATTTTTGCATTTTGTGTCTCTCGTTCGTCGTTCCCTTCCTTAACATTCCCTTTTTTTATATTCAACAAAAGGCAGTAGGTGTAATTAAAATTTTAAAGAAGGGCAAGCACGCAGGCAGGCAAGCATGGAAAGCGGTAAGGAAGGAAAAAAAATTTAATTTTAAAGAGGAAAAGAAGCAGCACCAGCAGTTAAAGAAATGACTCTTAAATGAATAAAAAAAATTGTAAAAGGGAAGGAAAAGATCGAGGACTTTGGTGGCTTGGTGCGAGAAAGGCATTATTCAAATTTTCATTTTACTGCTGTCTTCCTTTATCTTTTCAATGAACAGTTACGCCTCCTTCTGTTTTGTACTTTTATTACCAATTTTTTTTTCTTTTTTATTTTCTTTAGGTTTTTGCAGGCTTTGAAGTCACAAAACTTTTGGTAAGTACTTTTTCCGTCAATTTGACTGTCTGATTGAAAAGGGGTTTGAATATCGTTTGTGATATTTTTGAATGTATTTGTGGATATGGACACTTATGAATGGAAATTTGCTTCTCTTAGGATGAGAAATTCGTAAAACTTCTAGATAATGAGACTTAAAATCAAGACCTACTAAAAGCAAAGCTCATAGCATTCTTCTGGATAAATACAAGAATTTCGTCAAACTCTGTAGGATAAAAACAGGAATGTCATGTAGGTTCTTACTAGAGTTGCTAACTGATCCAACTAAAGTAAGTCTACACATGATAAATTGTCATTAGCTGATTTTGTAGAATTAATTAAATTATGCATATTTAATGGTCTTCCTCCACTAAAACCTTGTCAAAATACGAAAAAACAAGATTTTCAGTATCAACCCAATCTGTCACAGCAAATGCGCCCCAACTGCATCAAAAAATACATCTCAAGCACTTCCTATACCCATTGAAACTCAACCGCATTCATACATATATTTATTCATTCCCTGAGCATCTGACAAATGCGATATAATAATAATTGCTACTGATGTTAATCGAAAACTATTTGCGATAATTATAATTTGCCTCCGGCCACTGCCTCTCTTTACATCCATGTATATAGTTTAATACTTTAGCGAAATTTCTTTCCTCTTCTCCATCTTCCTACATCCAATTGAAGGGAATGGAAACTTATTTATATAATCTTTGTAGGGTTGAAAATTAAAATTGGGTTTATATTGAAATGGAATCAAAAAGGATCAAATTTTTTTCGACGCTTAATTTTTTATGAATGGAATATAATTTGATTAATTGATATCATTTTAAATTGAATTGGCTTTCATTTCCAATAATTTTCGATATGTAAATTAAACCCAGCATTTTTTACCATGGAAATTAATGAGATTATAATTAAAATTTTTTTAAATGATGTGATAAATTAATAAAATTTTGATTGGTTAAATTTATTGGATTATTGATTAAATTGTGGTGAAATTTTCAAATCCCTCGCGTGCAAAAATAGCTCATTTGAACTGTCAATTGATGATTCAACTAGATAATTTAATTAATGAGTTTACGGCTTTTACATTGCATTCGTATATTTCACAAACATCCTACGTCTTTGAATTTAAATGAGGATATCATCATAATTAATTAATTTGTTTATTAATTTTCGCCGTTCCGCAATCCCATAAAAAAAATCGTGAAAAAAATTCATTAACAAAGAAATTTTTTTGCCAAGAAAATTTTTAAATTTTTTTGTTTCCCATGAGAAGTGAGTTTTATTTGATTTGAATTTTTAAAAATAAATTTACGATGTGATATGCATTTAAATGGCCAATTTAAAAGTTATTTTTTATTGTCGCTGCATGAAAACGGTTATAAATTTATTTAAAAACGTGTAAAAAATATGATAAATAGGTGTTTTGAATTATTCGATCTAATCGTGGAATGATTGCGGCTACGGTGGTCTTTCTGGGTGACCTAATGGGTTTGATTTTGGATAGAAGGCATAATAATGTATTTAAAGATAGGGTCTCTAATTTTTCATAATCACTTATGACGTCATTAAAGGATTATTGTTGAATATTGTCACTTAATCCTTCTAATTTCAACCCAAAACCTATTAAAAGTTATTTAAATCAATTTTAATAACTATTCTCAACTCAAACTACGATCATAAACTCAATCTATTTATAATGTTCAGAAACTTAACATTATCAAATATAAAATTACCGGTTTTAATAACAGAACTAACGTAAATCTTTATTCTTAACCCAATTTCTCAGAATCCCCTTATTGTTGTTAATTTACTCTTTTGTTTCTTATCCTTTTCGCAAATCTGTAATCGTCTTCACATCTTACTAACCCTCTCATGTTATTTTTTTAAAACTCTATTTATATCTTTTAAGCTTCAATACCTTCTCGTTTTCTGTTTCTGTCTTTTTTTTTTGCTCACTCCATTCATTAATTGAACTACATTTCTTGTTACAAATTGGAAGTCGATTATGTTTAGTTAGCATATTCAATATACACGGTAGTTAAAGCAACAAAAAATGTACAAGAGAGACTCTAAACCAGTCATCAGAAGTTGAGTGAGAAGAGGAAAAAAAATTAAACAGAAATAATAAATAAATGAAGTAGCTATGGCATGTAAAGAAGGAAGGAGAAGAGGAAAAAAATTGCTACTGTAATATGAAACGAAATAGCAAGGTAGTCAGCGCAAAACTTGTTGAAGAGTTACGGTTGATGGTAATTAAAAGTGCTTAGAGAGCATTTTTGAAATGTTTGAGATTTTTAATGGATAATTGCGAGGAAATTGGAACGTTTTTAAGGCTTGAAGTGGCTGAGATTGTTGAAATGTTGAATTATCTGTGGGGACCAGTTGAGTTGAAGTTTAAATGGTTTTATAAGGTTGAAAAATCAGGAGATTCTGTTAGAACTCTTGATTTTGATACTATAGGATCTTAAATTTGAATATTTATCAGAAAAAGTAAATTTCTGAATAACGGATTTTGAGTGGGATTCGAACCCACATGCTACGAATTCCAGTTGCATGTTTGTTTCATTTGAGCCATCGGGGGTTCATCAGAAGCTTGACAGAATGCCAATTTAAACTATTATGCTGATCTAAACAGTATTTTTTGGTGTTATCGTTTAGTTTTGGACACTTTCAATAGATTCATTGTCAGCAAGCATTTAAGGTAACCCTGACGGCATGCATATGCATGACAAATTCACTTTTCATTCTAATTACTTAGTCATAAGCCATTGTATGTAGTCAAATGATCATCCAGTCATCATGTCCCTAAAAAATCACTCAACCCAAACTGTATTAAACACCCTCCAATGTCCCTAAGAAAATTGCTTTTGAAATAAAATATATATCATTTATGAGCAAGTGAGCAAGTGAGTGAAATGGAGAGATAAGGCCATGTATAGGTAACATGCAATTAACTCTAAACATGAGTGGTGTGTACTTATGTGCATGAGATGGCAGAAAATAGATGTTAACTAAATTTATGGTTATTTATGGGGGCTCTTTTTTCATTATGGACATGCCGCATAATATGAAAAACCAGTCATTTTAAATATTATTATTATAATTTATGAGGAAAAAAAATTGCGGATAAATGAGAGAATAATAATTGACATTGGTAACGATATTTATCATAATAATAATCATAATTATTTATTTTCACCTTTTTTTTCGTTGTTTAACTCGAAATATTTAATTAATTAAAATTAATTTATTTGCACGGAGAGTTTATTAATTTTTTATGCATTCTGTGCTGTGATCCATTCGTTATCTCCATTTCATTCATGTACAATATGCATATTTAATCGTATCAATACTGATGCCCCTGTTGTGGCTGACTATAATTTTATTTTGCATGCACAATTTGACTCGTACACAATTCAATAGTTTGCATGCGCGTGTGTATGAATATTGGATCCAAAAATACTCTTTTTTTTGTTTTGCACGTTGTAGACATTCAACTCGTCATTATTGTTATTTGAGGAGATGAGCTGAGGATAAGCACATTTTTATATGTTTATTCCATCTCACTCACTCGTTCACATCATCGAGTCCCCCTCCCCCACCCACTTTGTTGTTTGAATTCCTCTGTCCTCGTCTCATTTACGTAATTAGTGCTATTAATAATGGATTTTGGATTTTTTGCAGCATTCGCTGCTTTTGTATAACGTCTGCATGCATGTGCTTTTTGGTATTTTGACATTCAATTGGATTATTCATATTCATGATTTAATCTACTCTTCTCTCTGTATGCAATAATGCTGCTTGGAGATCAACAGCCAAAAAAAATGTTTTTTTTTCCTCTGTGCAATGTGGATTAAAATTTTATATATAAAATTCGAAAAGTGAAGCCAGCCAGCAGATGAGAGAGTGGAGATAAAACTCAATCTCATATTGCATATATTGGAAAGTATAGTATGGCTATTATGAATATTATTTTGGCCACATTGCCAAGAATTCTTCTTGTGCTTGCTTTTTTTTTGTGAAATTTGACACGATGAAAAATTTTTCGGGATGAGATGTGGTTGGGGAAATGATATGAGTTGTGGATTAAAGCGCTTTTTTGGTAACTTGACGTTTTTTTGATATGAGATTTATTACAAGGTATATTAGGGTTAGGGGGATACCCAGGGGGTGTCAAAGCATCCCCTAAATGGAAATTTTCTTCAATTTTCTAGAGATTTTCGAGAAAAAATCCTAATAAAAATTTCAAAACAACCCATGGAAGGGAATACATTTAAAAATATCCAAGGCCATTCCAAATTTAGGTCAACAAAATTCCCTTACTCAGCCAAGACAGTCAAAATTAAACTTCAGCACAATTCTCACAAAAAAGAAGCCGCGAGACCCAAAAAGCTTAAAAAAATTCAAACAAGCAAAAAATGGGCATCAAAACGATATTGGATTTGTATTATATTACAATTAGTTGCTTAAATGTTCTGCTCATCCACCGTAATGAATGATAATGCTGTTAAAAAAATACTATGCATTCGTTTCATGTCCTCCTCAACTTTTATTTATTTTGTTTATGTATTTTAAACATATACAAATATCATTGAGAATGAAAATTAATCCGAAAAGTGATGCCAACAGAAAAAAAATAATTTATTATTATTTTCCTCACTCATGTTAGTTTCTGCGGTTTTTCTTCATCATTTCTGGAGGAGTTTTATTAATGATGTGAGAAATATTAAAAGTTGTACAAAACATCTTCGTTTGTTGTTTGTTATGGTCGATTTAATTTTATAAAGAAAGCTTCTGTTAAATAATTACCATGTTACTCGTTTATTTTGAGCCGCAGGGTTGGCATATTTACTAAGCATCGAATAGAAATTATAGAAAATATTCTACCAACCCTGCGGATCCTCAATTCTCCAGAGAAAAATTAAACAGAATAATTTAATTCAATTCAAAAATGATGAAAAATGAAAGTGAAGATGAAGTCATGTTCAAGAATTAATTAAGAATTGTTCTTTTTGTTATGGAAGTTTATATTTGAATTGTTAATTAACATCAAGCTGTAACATGCTTTAATCTGTGAAATGTTTTTCATTATTATGAGCAGATTTTGATGAGTAATGGAACGTAGTGATTAATGTTATTGTAGAGTTAATAACTATCTTAGTGAATGACTGGCTGACTACTGGGTTTTGTGCTGAGTGTTATTAAGTTTTAATTTTTTTTCAAAAAATTATACAATGGAATTTTAATTTTGGTTTTAATATTCTTGTAAATCATGATTATCAATTTTGTTTTTAAAAAACATTTGAATCTTGTTAAAAACGAATGAAAAAATTGCCACTTTTTTAAATCTTTAAATTTTTAAAATTCTAAAATTTCGTAAATTTTTGAAATTTTTTAAAATCTGGAATTTTTTAAAATTCTGATATTTTTTTAAATTCTTGAATTTTTCTATAATCTGAATTTTTTTGAATTTTGGAAAAAAAAATTCAAGTTTAAAATTTCCATAAATTTTTTAAAAAAATTTAAATTCTAAAATTTCCTTAAATTCTAAAAAAAATTAAATTCTAAAATTTCCTTAAATTCTAAAAAAAATTTAAATTCTAAAATTTCCTTAAATTCTTGAAATTTTTTAACTCTAAAATAAATTCTTGATTTTTTTTAAATTCTTAAATATTTCTTAATTCATGAATTTTTTTTTAAAAAATTTAAATTTAAAAATATGTCAAACCTTGAATCGAAACAACCTATGCAAGCATCCATATTTTGTCACTTTATATTTTTCCTGTGGCATAATTCTTCAATTTTTATGTACAATTTCACACTTCACAATTAAAATTTCAATGTAAGTTAATAATTTGATAATAATAATTTTAAACTTGTTTAAATTAATAATAAATTAATTACAAATTAATAAAAACAATTTAATTGTGTCCCCGTCACCATAAATTATCGACTAAGAGCACTTAAAAATTTTTTTATCGATAAATTAATTTCAATTCGATCATTTCGAACTGTTAAGCTTTCATTAAAAACTATCAGTACGTTGCTAACTTTATCTTCAACTATGAAAATGAACAAAAGCTTTTCGATTAAAAACAGATAATGAACAAATAATTTTATCTCATTTAAAGTATCGATTGCGATATGCTAACATATTCATTTGCCTCAATGTCGATGTGGATGTTGAAGAAAATATTTCTTTTTTTAATTATCAACACAGACTCTGTCAACAATGATCGCGGGATTATTTACATTAAAAACTGACAAAATGTGTGTTTTTTAAGTTGAATGTGTGAAGAAAATTTTTAACTTGATAATTAGAGACATGCTTGAAATGGATATGGACTATTTTAATTTTTTAAGTTTATATTTTGAAATTTTCCGTATATTTCCAGATTTTTTTACATTTTTTCTCAATTTTTCACACATCTTACTGAATATTTTCCAGCACTAAATACCACAATCAACATGATCCAGTAGCAGTAACCCCAGTGTCAAAATAATACACAAACCTGACCCCATTCTCTATCTTATTTAATCTATTTACATTCAACATAACCGGATAATTCTCCAGTAATTCCCATTCATTATAACCGGTAAGTTTCACATATCCACAGTACTAATCCAATACGAAATGCACAATTATCAGATTACAAAGAAGGCTATTTTTTTGCACAAAGAAATGGAAAATTAAACCTGTATTGCCTACTGATCAACATAATAATGCTTTATCTTCTCATTTTGCTTAATGCTTAATTCAATTCCATTCCTTTTCCTCTTTCAGCTCATTTCGCTCGTGTCTCTTTTGCTGTTCTTTTCTTCTTCTTCTTTCAATTCGAATGAGAATTTATTTATTTATTTTTTATCTTATTTCAATTCATGTTAAGGATGAGTTAGATTTTTTGAGGAGTTTGTGGATAAAGCGCATTTTTTAGAAGAAACTTCAGACTTTTGGCTAGTGATTGGACAAGATTCTAAAAGGATGTCACAAATTTTCAAGTAATAGAGATAGAATTTAGTAGCAAATGACTATATTTGCAGGTTCTAGGTTGAAATTTGATGCCATAGACACCAAGTCTAATTTATTTAGTCGTAGAATAAAACCATATCAGTTAAGCTGCTCCACAGATCCCAAAAAATGTAAAATTACATGACTTTAATTTAATTTTTCAAATTAATTTTATATCAGACAAAATCCAATCAAATTTAAGGTTCCATAACTTCCCCAAATCACCAGAGCAGCAATTCAAACCCAGACACCCAAAATAACATCTTTTGTATCCCTTACATCCCAAAAGCGCGCTAAAACTTAAGTGAAAAGAGTCAAAGGCACAAAAAAAACTGCGAAATGAATAAATAAAAATGTTTCTTGTATTGTATTCGATTTTATTAGCCATTTATTTATGTTTGTCCGCAGATATCAGCATAAACAGTAGTAAGAAAGTAAGTAAGTGGATGAGATGAAGATAAATGCGATTTATGCAGAAATGGCAGAAGAAAACAAAATGAAAAAAATAACACACCACATTATTGCATGGATTTAGCTGATCGGATTGTCGATAGTAATCTCTCAGTTCTTTTTATGCTTACATTTTACATTTCTCTGTTATAACATAAATAATTCCGGATTCTAATTTGTATATATGCTTACTTATGTAAATGGTTTTTGCATCCCCCTCCCACACAACATACACAAAAAAAGGGAATAAATCGTTTGTAAGATAGAGATTGTGTTTTTTGAGCTATACACACACATAATAAATGTGTAAAAAAGGGATCATGTAGAGGAAGGAAAAAGTGGAACTTAAAAAAGTTTCATTTCTTGGGATTTTCATCTTTTCTCTTACTTCGTCATGTCGTTTTCTACAAACCGTATGAATACAAACCCCCATACACATATATATATTCTCTATAAAAGGGATGAAAAATAATTCTTTATTGCTTACCTTATCATCATCGCCCTCGCTATCACACTGTTCAAATGTTAAGTTATGAAGATAGGATGAAGGTAGCACAAAATATTGTGTATATGGTGGGCAGACACGCAAGGAGGAAGTTGAAAATAAAGAAAAGAAAAAAAATATGTTAAAGATGATGCTCATGTGAATGAATATAAAATAATACTTACGATATATCCTTTTCCTGAACTACATCGACTGCTTGCCTGCTTGTGGGAAGAGAGTAAACGATAAAAAAAGTTATGAATGAAATGTATTCTATTCTGTTTTGCACGCACATACAATTTGCTTGTATGTGATTTGATAAAAATAGGTAAGTACTAAGTAGATAAGTCATCAAGTGGGGGGTGTGGATGACTGTGGAGCAGTTTTGTCATTACTTATCATTAAGTTAAGCTATGGGATTTTTGAGTTTATTAATTTATGAGCTTTTGATGCTTGAATTTTGTTATCTTTATTTGATTACAATGAAATTTTTGCAATGTTTTGGATATTTTGTCTTGATGCCAATCCAACATTCCTAGATGTATAAAAATGGACAGTAACTTTGGCATTTTATCAAAAATTCCAGCATATTTTGTCTAATCCGACCAACAATCCAAACATATCTCAATCACTCATCCCACCTCACCATCAAAATGACAAATCACTTCCGAAAACTTGACAAAAAAAAATAAATCGAAACAAGTCACTTACATCACTCAATCGATCTCTCGAACTATCCTGATCACGTTGTGCCACTGATGACGTTGTCAAGCGCTCAGAGGCACGTCCACTGTCATCAGATGTCCCAGGATCGTGGTTAAATGCAATGTTCTATGGAAAAGAAAGTAAAAGAAGAGTAAAAATAAATGCACGAATGAGCATACATGAGGTTTGTGAGACGAAGCCGATGAAATGTAATTTAATGCAATATATGTATACAAATAGTCGTATCTATAAAAATTGTAATGTAATGTGAGAAAACCAGTTTTGTTTATTTGTTTCGAACAAAAAAAAAATGGTAATAAAGTTGGAAGAAAAATGACTCTGAGGTACTGACAGAAATATAGATAGCTAAATGCTAATAGCCTTTACACTAAGTAGCACTAAATCCTTCTGCTTCATTACTTTATTGAGTGAGGGTAATGGAAGAACGAATGGCTGTGGAAGTCAGATGGATATTAAATGAAAATTAAATGGAGAATAAACTCAGATGGAGAATCGAACGAGTCTAGTGGGACTATTTTTTTTGTGGTCTGAATTTTTATTGAATGATTATTGAGAATTTTTTTCTTCATTTGCTCGAAACAGGTAGTATCGTTATTTTGGTATGGTGAGTAAATAGAATCGTATACAACTGTATTTATTATGCAGGTTGTATCAGAAATATTTTGCTAATCTTGATGTTCCGGGTATGGTTTTGAAAAAAAATAGTCGATGGAATTTTTATTGGATATAATCCTTGCATTCAGCCTCAGCTGTGTTTTAGCAATCAAATAAAGTATGATGCAATGAATAAATGACATTTTGGGGGTCATTCATGTACGACGTTAAATGGATTCTAGAGAATTACAGTGCATTACAGCAAAATATCAAAATCTAAATATTTTTATTAATTAGAAAATTCAACATTTAGAGATTTAAAGCATATGATGTTGTAAGATGGGTTAGCAGAGGGAAGATTGGGGGATAAAACTTCCTCTTGACAAAAATTCAATTTGCTAGGTTTTTTTGAGAATTTTTGCAATAAAAGTTTTGAAAATATCCCTTCAAAATTTTTTGACTACGTCCCTGGGGGGGTCGTTCAAAAATTTGTAACAAAAGGAAAGAGGGGGTTTAAAAAGTTGCTGTTCCTTGTAATGTAATAAGTGAATAAGTGAACCTACTAAAGGGAGTATAGGTATAGTATAGGTTCAAAAAGTGGGTTTTGTGATAGGGTGTAGAAAAATGGGGAAGCAGGTCCCAAAAATATTAATTTTCGATGGACGTCATTTTAAAATGACCCAATGCTAAAATATTGACAGTTAATAGTCAACAAAAAGAATCGCTTATTACTAGATTCCTATTTTTAATTAAATCATTAATTTCAGGTTGCCAAATTACCGGATCTCGAAGTTCACTTCCCTCACATAATAAATTATGTCCAATAAAAATATTTGTCAGCTCAAATTCTTTCATTAACATCTTAATATTAAAATCCCCCCAACTGCTTTCAATAAACTTTCCTAATGTCAAACTGATGAGCATTTAAATACTAAATTGTAAATTGAAAATATTTTTTTAAACTCAAGAGAAAGAATTTCAATTTAAACAAATTCTTTTCATTCACAAAAATAAAATTCAAGTGAGTTTTAACAAATACGATTTTTAAATAATTTTGTCACGAGAATTGCCTTCTTAAATAAGTTTAATTAGCATCATTTTCATAAATAAGCATCGTCTTGATTCGCCGAAAATCTCTTCACAACGAGAAAAGAGAAAAAAAAAATATTCAAAAAATTCAATCAATTCCGAAAAATAAGAAAGAAAGAAAATAAGATATTTTTATGAGCTGACATTTTTTGTAATAATCTGTTGAAAGACTTTAAATTTCACATTTTTATCTCCCTCAATGCCTCTTCCGTCACACAAAATTCCTCGTGTCGATGAAAATAAAACACAAAATAAATTTTTTTGACAAAATATTTAAATAATTAAGAACCCACAAAGGTAATTAAAAGAAGTTAAAATTAAATTTTCATTTATTTTCCTTAAAGTCCCCCGCTTGGCATAAATACATAAAAGAAACAACAATAAATGACAATAATAGTACACAATAATAAAAAAGAAGTGTCATTTAAAAGCGAGTGAGTGAAATGGAAGCATAAAATATAGCACTAATGGGAGGCAATAAAAGAAGAGCTAGAAAAAGAAATATTAAGTAAGTACAAAACAGTCAGTGTTATAATCCTCAATATTTACAAGTATTTAATACCCATCTATAGCTATAACGTACATAAGTATTTAAAGGAAAGACATTAAAAGGTATTAGTCGTAAGAAAAACAAAAAAGTTGGAAATTTTTGTTTTGAATGGATTATAGACGCATGTTATTTTGGGGGTAAAAAAATGAACATCTGCAGAATGTTATTTTATGATTTAAATGGGATTTATATGACGAGAGACATTTTTACAACAGTACTTTAGGATTTTGTTGACAATAAATTTATATGACTGAGTAAAGGAAATTGTGACTCAAATAAAATGAAAATACTTATGGTTCAGCAGAAAATGTAATTAAATTTGCGGGTTCAAAGTCAAGGCATGGGCACTTGTGAATATTTTAAGTGTTTATCGTTTAATATCTCTAAAATCTCGACAAATTATTAAATTTTTTGATGCCTAAAATTTACGGAACAAGGTCCCAAAATGTCATTATATTAATGCATGTCATTCGTGAATGCCTTCAAGAACTTTATATTGCTGGAACTTTCGAGAGAGGATTTTGAAAATTTTTTGTATGGACGTTAAAACTTATGGGGGTTTTGGAGTTTTTTCTTAAAAAACCCTAGCAAATTGAAAAAAAATTTCCCAAAAAAGAATGAAAGTTGAATCCGAAAACCCTTCCCTGAAGACGCCCCTGTCCTTATTTCATTGATATTCCTAAGGAACGTCAATGTAATATTTATGGACGACATTAGTTATAGTCGACTAAATTCTTCTTTTTAATTTTTCCAAGTGTCTACAACTTGATTGAAGCTGTCACTGTAAAAAATGGTACTTAAACTTGCAAATGGTGTATTTTAATAGTTTAGTCACGAAATTAGTTGTCATTAAACTAAGTCGAGTGTGATTTTATGTGCAGTTATTTAAATTCTTGGTTTCACTTAGAATTTTTTAATACTTAGTTGCACTGCTGGTGTACTTTTCTTTTAAAAATTTAGCTATTGTATGAATTTTGGCAACAGTGTCATTTAAATGTTAAAGACAAAATACATGGAGAATACTCAGGAGCATGGCAAGTTAAGAGTTCAAAAATTAAAATGCTCAATTGACGTCATTTATGAAAAGTCCCACAATAAAATCATTATCTACAAATAATTGATACATTCGTCTTAATAATCCGACATCAAGTCATATTCATATCAGTTCCACATTTCCATCACAAGAAATAATAACGCAAAGAACAAAGTAAGTTCTTTGGAATGAAAGGCAATATAGTAATAAAGATAATGAGACACTGTCAGTGCAATATCCCTCCGTAAGTCTCGTGAGTATCGCGGCGTATACACTCAATACTGGTAACTCAATGTATTAAGTAAGATTATATGAGATAGGAAATAAGTCAGTCAGACAGTAAATATCTTTTACATTATTATTATTACTGTAACATAATCGCATTAACACATATTGCATTAAACTAGCATAAAAGCTGTAAGAAAAGGAAGTAAAATGGTATTGAAATTAAAACTTACATTTGTTGTGTGTGTTATATGATGATTATTATTCTTATAATTCCATTCACGCTCTCTATCCCGTCCATCGCCATGTTCATCTTTAATCTGACCGGTATCGATTTTTGGTAGCTTATCTTCTAACATTATAGTCGTCAATTCTGTTATTGCCGATAATCGTTTTTCGTTACGTTTATTAGCTAATTTAATTGCATACTGTAAATATTTACATTTTTTGGTTCGTTCATAAAAAAAAGAAAAGAAAGAGGAAAAAAATTTTATTAGATCCATATAATTTAATATTGCTCTATAAAATAAACCCGTGTGTGTGTATGTGTTTTGTATATTTATTTATTGTATATTTTACTGTGTGTAGATATGAATGTGAATTTTTATGTGATTTTTATGATCCACATTTTCCTCCTCAGCTTGACTTTATCAAAATCGAACGAAAAAAAATATAAAATAAAATGGAACAAGGAAAAAGATGTGAAAAGATTCAGCAAAACGTTTAATGTACACATTATGAAATGGTTTCTTATGAATATATATCAATGTAAAAGAAAAAAATATTTCGATATTATTTTTTCAAAATATGCTTATGGAGGAATATTTTTTTTCGAGAAGTGAATCCTTGAGGAAAATTGGCATCAGTTCAACTAGATTTCATTGAATTTTATTAGAAATATTATTTTTACTAATTTTGATATTTGGATTTTTTAAATGAATTGAGTTGAGTTGATGAATAAATAAAAATATTTATCAAGTACGGCTATTTATTTATCAAATAACCACAACCACAGAGTTTATCTCAATTTGGTTACAACTTGTCGTACACAGTAATTAACATTTATGACACAAAATATTTTTTGTGAATTTCTCACGCTTTTTATGAGAAATTTTTTTTGGGTCGCTAGAATGCCACTCAATACCAAAAATGTTCGCTGTAGATCCTTCCCTGTAGTGAAATTTGTATGAAAATTCCAATGAAATTTAGGAATGTAACCCTCTCATAGTCACAAGAGTCGCAATCTAGCGGTAAAAATTGTCTGTTCTTGCATTTTGCCTAGGCTTTGGTAGTTGCTATGCTAGATTCAGACTATCAACCAAGTAACAGGCCCAGGGTAACAACTGTGACTTGGTTGCTAGTCTGAATCTAGTATAACTACAGACTACAATTATTATATTATTCTTCACGCTGCCAAGGCATGAATGTGACCACTTTAGTGACATATTCGTGATCTGGACCCCATGCAAATGCCATCCAGCATCGGACAGTCATTATAAATTTGTGACAATCAAACAAACAGCTTTAGCATCCAAATTTTCCCTCAAAAATATCCATTTAAACAAGTTTTAACTTGAAACAATTTCAAATCAATGTCCAAAAGAAACCATGAAGGAAGCCTTAAAAATCCTAAATTCAAGCTAAAAAGTTAATCATCCAAAAAATCACTCAAAAATCCATTTAAAATTCACCCAAACTTAATTTTACAATTCACCAATAACAAGTGAAATTCGCAACTTGAAAAGTCATTGACTGTGTTGCTTCATGCATGAAATAAATCAATCAATCAAGCGAACATATTCACTGCAAAATTGTGACACAAACGATTCCGTGTTGTAATCAAAAATCATATGTAATACGACCACATAATTCTCACAAACGGAAAATAAGTAATAAAACCATTGGAGAAGCAAAAAAAAAATACAGAAATTTGATCCAAAGATCAACTGCATCGGTTGATACTTAAATATTTTTATAGGTAGTGAATTGAATTTATATCAAATTTCATGAAACACGTTTTAATCATGAGCCAGTGATTATGGAATTGTGATATTGAATATCAAGTAAATTAGGAGTGAAAATTATATGTTTAGTTACATAATAGGTTAATAGTTTAAAGGTGAAAGTTTCAAATTTCTATGGAATTTTGACGATAATCTGAAGTCGAAAAACTCATGCATCATGTTCATGAATGTAAAAGTTTGAAATAGTTTGTGTTGCTGATGTGGCTGCCAAGTTGAATGTGAAACTTAAATTTATTCTAAAAGGTCCAGTGGACTAAAGAAAATCTTGAATACCTAAAAATACATTTTATTGATCCCAAAAAAAGCCAGTAAAAAATTGATTTGTAACACATGGCAGACATCCGCCTGACAAGCAATTCTCACAAAGATTTTTTTTAATAAAAATAATAATTTGAAGTAAGAAGCTTGAGTGAAGCAAAACTGACACGAGCTAATCATCAACAGTGACTTAATAGTCAAAGCCACTTAACCAGTTATTGATTTCATGAGTGATGTCATGTTGAATTGTCTCTAACACCTTATTTAAAAGAAATATCTGAAAAGTATTCAAGATCATTAAAAGTTAATATCGGCAAGTGCTTTTTATTTCTGTTGAAGAAATTCTAACAATTTTCCGATATATTTTCTCTCTATTTTCATTCAATTGTAAGTTTTCAAAACTAAACATAAATACAGCACGGAACTTGTTATTGCAAACTTTAAAAGTAAATATTAATTATCAACTAATTCAACAAGCATCAACATCCTCCAACTCATCTCGATCCTTCAATTAAAATTTTCTCTTTCATTCAACTTATAAGTAAAACAAACAAAATATCATCATGAAGAAATCTTTCAATATTCTTACAGTGTAAACAACTAAAGAAATAAAGTAACAAGAAAAAAGAAATTTTTTTAAAGAAGAAGATAAAAATGAAGCAATTGAGTGAGGAATTGAGGAAGATATAGTAAGAAAAACTAAAAATATACAAAAAAAGAAAAGAAAATTCATTTCATCCACATGAACATCACGTATCGTTTTCCGTTACGGAAGAAGTAAAAAATAAAAAGTTTTTCATTCCAATTTTTGTTGTTGCTTGGTCTTCTTCCTTCGTTGAAGACTAAACAACTATACGGGGAGAGAGAACAGCCCTTAGGGGAACATTTTGTAGTAGATTAAGGAATTGTCATTAGAGGGTATTTTTGTGGATTCTTTTGAGTTTTAGCTTTAAGACACTTTAAGAAATTACGTTTGAATTTTCTGGTAAAGCATGAATGCCGTTCTCTAGACCAAAAATGGTGTCTGGGATAGGTATCAGAGATGAAGTCAATTACTGTCCCGTTTTCTGTTAATTATGCTATCGAACTTAAGCTCAATCTTCTCAATCTTCTCACCCTAGGGGTATGGGCGATTGCTCGGTACCTACCCTGGGATTATCCTAGGGGTAGTGTATAACCTAGGGTATACTGAGCAACCGATCCCAGGAGTTTTGAATTCTTTTTGTACGGACGGCAAAATTTAGTATTGGATCTTTTTCCTAAAAACCCTAGCAAATCTCGATCGAAGAGGATGTTTTGACACCTTTGCGACACCCCTAAGTGTGACACCTTGTAGAAGTATTTAATTAGTTAAATCAACAGAAGCGCCATAAAAATTAAATTTCATATCCAAAATAACCCCCAAAATAAAACATCAATGACACCAAAAATTCTAACGAAATTCACCTTAAAGGGAAATAAAAAGAAAATCTAATAAAATAAAAGAACAGAAAAAAGCATCAAGAAAAGCCGATTGAGGGGTGGAATGGAAAAAAAAATTGTATAATGTTATCGGATATGGAGATTTTCAGGTTTTTAGCCTAGCGATAATATCAATATCTTTCCTTCTCGTTCCTTTAACATCATTTTGTGTGTACAATTTTCTTCTATCAGATATTATCGTACACATACAATAACAACAGCATTTACGAAATTGGTAGCTCACACAAAAAAAAGACAAGAGAGAGAAATGGAAGTAGATTTAGCAAGAAACAAATGTGTGATGTTGTTGTTTTTAGGATGATTTGAGCGCTTTGAAGTTTTAGATATTGAAAAAGGAAATGGATGTCGATGTCATGAGACAAGTTGATAAAAACTGTTTTGATCTTTTAATGCTGCGTGACTAAATGATATTTAAGCTCAAAAATATTCCAACCATCCCAAAATAACTCAAGATTTGACAACAATTGACTATTTAAATAACAAATACCCCAACAGCTTCCATTAATATCCGACAAAATGCCTCCGGATTTTCCTCACATCACCCAAAAAGTGCGTCACGACAGGAGAAAAAAGAAATCGAAGTAGAATTTATTGAAGAACGGCATCAATGTTAAGAAGGTATAAGAAACGGCAAAAAATGAAAGATACAAAAAAGGAAGAAAAAACAGATTGAATGTAAGTAAGTAGGAGTGAATTTACACAAGGATTTAAGGAGAAGAAAATTATTCCCTCATTGACTGTGAAAAGGATAATGCGAGGCAAGCCAAGAAGGAAAAGAAAAACTTCAGTAATTCTTCTTCACATATTCGAAAATGAGGAAAAATTCTTCAGCATACGATATTTGGATTTCAAAATAAGTAAGTGAATAAATAAGTAAGGAAGAATGAGATTGAAATATCAGTTGCTGTAGTTACACATACACACATTATTATCTCATCTCGTTGGCTTCACTCAATTCCTTAAATTATTAAAATTAATTGAACAAAAAAATTTTCAACAACATTTTGCGGAGTTATTATCTGATAAATGTGAGATAATATAAAACAGATTATTAAGCAGATTTGATTATATTGTTGGGTAAAATACGAATCGGCAAATGTACATGTACGTTATAGCGAAAGGAATTTCTAGGAACTGATTGTAGATATATTACGTTACATTTACACAAATAATCTCATGTAATTCAATCGAAAATGAACGGAAGGCTAAGGATTGAAATATTAATTGAATTAATTATGAGGTTGTGTAGCAGATTTGGTGTAATTTGGGCTGTTTCGCTTATGGGTTATTTGATATTATTCTGTTTATAAATAATTTGGTATTTTTTTTTGTTATTTGTCTGTATTTCAGTTGATTGGATTTTATCTTGTTGGAGTTGGATTTGACGAGCAGTATGGAGGGGATGTTGCTAAAGTGATGGGTATTTCCGAGTTGTGCAAGGATCCTCTCTTATGCAAGGTCATTAGTGCCTCTTATGCAAGGGGGGGTCATTAGGACCCCCAAAAAAAATTGTCATGTAATGACTTTTTTTATGAAGCACCACACACCTTTAGATCCACTTTTTCCTTAAATCCAGGATACCATAAATGAACAACTTCTTACGAAAAATCAATAATAAAAGTAATCACCATACCTGAAGTAACTAAGCCTCTAGTATTCAAATATTTACCACAAAATTAAATCTCATACCTCAATAATTGAATTATTCTCACGACAATAAATCCTCATAAGGTAAACATTAAGGAGATAATTTTAGTCAATAAGTACGTCATCGAAAATTCCTTAATTAAAAATCTATACTGATTATAATCCCATCTGACTTTCGCTAGCAAGAGATTCATATTTAATTAATTTTTATGACAAAAAAAAGTATACACGTTCCGAGTAAACCACAAGACCCATTCATTGACTTCTTCTTCGTGTTCCTTTTAAACAACATTTTAACATTTAAAGCCGCAAATTTGCTAAAGCCATATGTATGTAAATTGCTGTTCCATAATTTACAGAACGTGAAAACGTGTAAAAATTAAGCACCTTTGTCTTTCTCCCCAAATGAACAAAAAAACACAACTTTTGTGGACTTAAACAATTTTTTTTAAATGAGAAGTCACCATGGCAAATCCGCTGTGTCAACGACATGATAAACTTCCTAATTAAACAAAAAAATTGGCTGATAATTATAATGCTGACATGACCCAATTTTCATTTACAAACAAAAGACATTTTCTCGCATAAATAATTGCGACTTTCTTTTCATCATATAGGTTTTAATTTTCATCAGCAGTTTTACAATATGTAATTTTTTGTGATGAGTCGATGACGAGAAAAGTTGATAAATTTCACAGAATGAGTTTCAATCAAAAGCTCATAATTAAATTATCACAAGTTGACTTTCCATAGTGACTTGTGTGATGAACACTTTTGGTGATGTTAAATTTATTAGTTCATCTTCAGTTGCAACCAACGGCCAATTTCTAAGACAACCCAAAAAGCGTTCCTAACTTTCCCAACATCCAAAACCTTTCCCACTTATTGTTTTACTCCATCGGTTTCTGCAATATCACAAATTATCCCCTCCGGTGACTGAGTATAAAAAATATTATATTACATTCGAATATCAACAGTGCTCTTTTAAGTACTTAATCTCATGTTTAATGTTAATTTTCATTATTACATTCAATTTATAATAAATGAAATCGATAAATAGAAATTATTATGTTATTTATAAGACATTCATGATCACTCTAGCGCCTGAATTATCTACTTGATTAAGATGCCGATGATTTTGTATGAAAAGTACAAGATTATTGAGAAATTATGCAATTTTTGCACATTAAAATCAGAGCAAATTCAATTTAAAGGAAGCAGAGCACGTCCATTGACTACAATGTCTATAACGTTATTAAATTTTGATTTCATCTGATAACAATAATTATGAAGTCAGTTCGTCGAACCATTATTCTCGTCGATTACTTCGTTTAAGCGGTTGTAAGTAGTAAGTAAGTACCACACGAGAATGTTGCATGCATCACATTACACTACATACCGCATTCATCTCTTCTCTGTTCTTTTCATCTTTTATTCTATCCACAATACATCAACTTACATGTGGTCTTTTTTGTGTTCTTTATTTTCTACCATTCGCTCTGCCTGCCTCATCTATTGTTTTGTTTATATGCCTTATGTATGTATTTATTATTTTACATCAACATTCATTTGATGTGCAATTATATCTCCTCATCTGGAGCCTCTTCTATAGAATTTTTACTTCTTTTTACTCTTTTTTTACTCAATTCTTTTTTTTTCTTCATTTTATGAAAACAAAGTACGGCAGTAATAAGAACTTAGAACATGGAATTTGGTACAAAACGCATTTTTTGGTTTAATGGAACTGAGTGACACAATTTAGTCGTTAGATCACCACTACGTCAACGTGATAATGGGAAAATGTTGAAAATACATAGGGTGTTCTAACAAGAAAAGTGGTTTGCCGTAGCTTGCTGCTCGGGGAATATTTAAGAATATTGGTCATATCCTAGTTGAGATGCTTATGCCTATTACTTTGTGATCAATCTAACAAAAATTCAATTTAACAGTCAAAAATTCAAGAAGCTTCCATAAAATCCTCCAAATGACTTTAGACAGCCACCCATTCAACCCAATTCAATCCCCATTCTGACAATCAGATCTCTACTCTAGAATGTATGATGAACATAAAAGGAGGTAGACACAGCCATACATTCGAGAATTATCTTTCAATTTTCGATTCTGAACAGACGTTAGAGGCAAATGTACGGCTTTACAGTTACAAAAAAATAAATTCAATGCCTCGCAACTTGACTTTACTATCGGGTTTAGTCCACCCAAAAAAAAAATCAGCAGAGATTTATTTGTGCAAAGTTTACAGAAAAAATGAAATGAAATGAAAAAAACTTTTTGCTTTCTTTTTTTGCCATTTTTACAGGAATGACAGAGGAGACTTAATAATTTTTTTTTTCATTCTCCTCTCCTGCCTTACAAATGTTGCTGATTTGCTTACGTTTTTTTGTTGCTATTCCAATTTTTTTTCTCTCTCTGTCTGTTTTGTCGGTTATTTTATTTTTCCCAACTGCCTTTTTTATTGTTACGTATACAATTTTTTTCCTTCTTCTTCTTTTCTCCTCTCCTTCTGTAATAATAGCCACCACAAAGTAAGTAAGTACTCACTTCTTGTTGTGTATAAATATAGAAGTCTCATTTCATGAAAAGAATAAATGAAATGAAAAGAATGAAAGAAGGAAAAATGAATTGAAAATGAGAGGAACTGTGAAGGATATAAGAAATTCGAGTGGCGAAAATAAGAATAAAAGAATGAAATTTTGCTTCGTTTTGAACATGTTAATTGAGGAAGGGGAGGCATGTGCCCTCGATTTGTCGGAGTTTGAGAATTTTTTGAATTAGTTTTTTTTTGAGAAATTTGCTGGTAATTTAGAAGTTTCAAGGGGATAATAATGAAATTGCTGGTTTTATGCGGGATTTGAAAATGTTCATGGATGCTGCAGCTTTGGGGTTCCAAATCTGTTGCTGTATTCTTAAAGAATGTAGCTCAAATCTTGTTTTTCAAGCTACTTTTATGACAAAATCAAAAAAGTATTTTTTTCCATAATTTGAGGCAATTTTCTAATTTCTATTAATTCAGAACATACCTTAAGAATCCAACACCCACCTTCTTCCTCTGCCAATCCCAAAAGTTCCATCCCAACACACATAAAACATCTCAAACATTGTTTCGCACCATAAAGCTTCCCCCCAACAATTCCCATTAACTTTATGTGGTTTTAGCGCATCTGTTGATTTATTTGAAATTCCAATGAATATTTTCCGAGTCATAAAAATGCGCCATTGAAACTTAATTTCCTACTCCTCAAAACCTTCAGGCAGCTTACAAATAAAAAAATATTTCTTCAACTTTTATGGCATTTTGAGGAAATGCAAATTTTTATATTTTTCTTATAAATTTGAAGAAATGATGGATGTTGATTGGGGATGGAGATACGATTTATTTGATCATTATCTTGCATCGTTTGCATAATTATGTGAATGCCTTTTTAATCTTTTAGAAAATTTTACGTGCTTGCTAAAGTTTAATTAAATTGAAAAGTATTAAAAAGTTTTCATTAAGAAGTTGAAAAGTGAAGTTTAGTTCTTGTTGAAAGTTTGGTAGTTGAAAATATTGAGAAATGAGTAATTGGATGGATTATACACACTTGGTAAGGTTTTTGGTAGTTTTAAGGAGTTTGATTCTTGGAAAATTAAGAAAAGTTTTTTGTTGAATTTATTTTAAATTTTGCAGCATTTAATAGATTACAGTTGACTGCAATCGAGCATTCAATTGTCCATTTTGATTCAATTATCTGATAAACAATTCACTAAACAATTATAACTGTCTATTGTTTGTCCCCATCATAAACAGCAGCATATCATAACAAAATCTGATTTATTTTCCACATAATAAGCACACGTGGACAAAACAAATTGAAATAATGATCCTATAAATTACAAACGTAATCATTAAAATCCTTATTGACTTATTCAGCCATTATTTCCATAGAAATATTCACAAAAAAAAAATCAAACTCTCAATTAGCAAACTTAGTCTCGCATAAAAATAATTTTTTCTACTTTTTCGTTATCACAGATATTTAACCCTCGATATCGATATCAATTTTTATGCCTTAATGATATCACACATATTTTTCGGTTATCTTAATCAACTTTAATCCCAAAGGTAAGATGAAATAAACGATTTAATCACATATTGATATTAATTTCTGGTATTGGAAGATATCTTTTAGAAATCAGTTAATATCTCAATATTAATCCCTTTTGGCTTTTCGTAAATCTAGAAATGTTTAACTTTGAATGACGTGCGCTGATGATGTGCGATATTTTCGTATCTAGATCAATAGATAAGGTCTGGATAGCACCGAAATTTGTTAGATAATGTTGGTGCATTTTTATTTTTAAATGCGGTATCAAATTTTGGCTGGAGTCTAGACTTTAGCATACAGATTAGTGAGGTTAACTTTCAAGTTTGAATGACTAAAGTTTCGGTTGCAAAGAATTTATTAGTTAGTGCTGTTGGGCACATCCCACAATTTGCACAATTTCTCAGAAGATAGTATTTAGGCTAAGGTTTAAGAATCTGTACTAAAATGTATGAAGTAGCATGGCCTAGTCCTTTCTATCCTTAAAATTTGCTTCTATTCAAAAAATTGACTTCTGAATTCAATTTCTCTTTCTTGTAGATTGACAGAGATGTCTACACATGGTTCTATACCTAGAATGACCAGTTGCATGATTTTTCAGAGGATTGTCTTCTATTTTTCTGAAAGTATTCCCTAAATCCTGCCTAGATTCTATTTAACTACGCTGAACTACGTCACAACCAGTCTTTCCCATCATCTTTCTTAATTGAGGACTTAAAACCTCTACAAAAGTTCCCCAGTCTATAAGAAAATATAGCCTATCACTCGCATTGCTTGCATCCATCATCCAACCCCCTTAAAGTTGATACAATTAAAATCACAACAACCAGACACTTGAAATCCGAAAATCATTTAATGCAATTATTTCCAATCGCTAACAATCAAATTATCTAATTTGACATTATAGAATCTTGACAGCAGCACCAAGAAATTGAAATCGTATCAAACTTTAAAATGTCGTTTCCATTCTAAAAAGCTCATTAAGAGCATTTAGCAGCACAAGCACAAAAAAAGAGATAAAAAAGTTTTCTTAAATGCCAAAGTGACAACTTCAATTTACATAATCACCATTAAAGCTGCTTAAAAATTCATTCAACTCGAGAGTCGTACATAATCAGGATAAATGCCAGAAAGATTTCATATTGAAATATCCTTGACGTGTAAAGAGTCTTGAAATAATTAAATATTTTTATGAGTTCATATTTGTTTGTTTTAATAATGATTGTGGGTTATTGAATCAATAAGTGTGTAGTAAAAATTTTTTTATCATGAATATAAATTTAATTTTATCTTCTGACGTAATACTTTTGTTCTATAAAATTAACCTGATGTTTATATCTAGGCACATGACCTTTTTTCGTGAAGGTGGAAAATATTTTTTCTTAGGTTTGGACTTTTTGTTCTAATTAATTTTTGAAGTGTCTGAAAATTTGCTAGAAATTTGGAATTTATGAGCTGTTTAAGAATTTTTAATGAGCAATGTTTAGTTCTTTTATAGGGTATTTCGTAAATTACGTCACCCTAAAGAACCACTTTTTCGGGCCCCTTCCTCCTCTGTTACCTAATTTGCATGCAATTTTTTTTCTTTTATATGGATGTGTTACACAATATCAGACTCCTACCCTCAAAAAATGGACATCATTTATGAACGACCCCTAAAAATATTTAATTATTATAATTTTTTAACCTTTCCAGTTGTTTACAAATCACTTTAAAAATTAGATTTTTAGATCCGGCCTCAAATAATTTTTATGGAGTTTCACACAACTTCCCCTAAAAGTTAGACGTCACTATTAAATGAACCTTACCTTTTGAACAAACTTTCTTTTATAAATTTTAAACTTTCGAATCCTAAAACTCATTTAATTCCACAAATATTCTCAATTTGAGCTTGAAATACAGACTAAAATTAAAATAAATATATCATCCACTTATATAGACATTTATTAATAGATTTTTGGAGATAAAAATATCTGCGAAAATTGGATATTAAAGAAACTGCTCATTAACACCTTGTTGTGATCTAATCAGTTAAATAAACGAGACTTATTGTCGCATAGCTATAAATAGTCTGAATTTTATTTTTAAGTCGTTTTAATACCTAACGACAATGATCTTAAAAAATTAACAAGTACTGTGGAAATTTGAGTATTTGTTGAAGAACTAGTTGTTTGGGTTTGACAAACAATTTTGTTGAGTAAATCATGGAAATTTTTTTTCCAAACGATCGTGAAAAATTAATTAGAGCATTTTCTTGTATAGAGCATTGATGAGTAATAAACTTTTGAAACAAAACAAAAAAATTGTCTTAGCTAGGAATTATTTATGTTGCAAATGGGAAATTGGACGACTTTGATGACTAGGATAGATTATGAAAATCAATTAGGTATATGTCTTGGGGATATAATATTGCAAGAGTAATGATATGTTATGCCTGTTTGAGTACTGATATGTCTAGATTCTGGGACACATCAAAATTATTTAAGAAAAAAAATCAAAATTTTTGGTTTGCTTCCAATGGCGTGAAACGAGTTTTTGATTATTTTGATGAGTTCCACATCAAAATTTGGACTGCTACTTAACCTCAGACCCTTCCCTTACAATCAATGTATAAGATTTTTGTAAGATGTATCTATTCTTATGCAACACCAGGTAGGACCTAGGGATAGGGTTGGTATGGGGACACCTCTAGAGTAGGGTACTTTAGAGGTACTGTGGACATTTGATTGTTTTTTGAAGAACTAGTTGTTAAAGTGCTCTAGAGGTATCTCCATACCAACCCTACCCCTACCTTCTACCTAGGGTACTCTTGGTACACATCTCTTCATTTAATGATCATTTGTAAACTACCCAGAAGTGAACGACCCCTTACTGAAATACTCTTCAGACATATTAATAATAAAGCACAACCAGGTCGTGTTTTGTAAATTTTAAAATCACAATTCGTGACTAATTTAACAAATTTAATAATTACAATATTCAAAATTAGTTTTGGAAACGTTTGTTAAATGAAATCAAGCAGCTTGTACTTAATATAGAATGAATATCCACCGGAAATTTACTACCAAAAATTAATTGAACACAGAATGTCAAAGTCAATTTTTTTGATGATACATGCATAGAAATAGATAATTAATTGAATGGGATTTTGAATTTTGTCACTAATATGTCAACTTTACTCCCTTGAGAGATCCTTTAATTTTAATTAAGGCAGTCAACATAGAGCATCTGTAGGAGTTAAGCTGTCAATCAAATTAGAAAGTTTTTAATTTTACCCAGCATTAGATACAAAAGAAGATGAATTCAACATATCCTAATTAGAAAAGTTTAACATCATAAAAATGCGGAAAATAACCTACATGACTTTGTGGTTAAAAATGAGATTTTTAGACCCCATCCCTCTTCATATAGAAAATTTTATTTTGTATGAAAGTGTCACGTAGCGTCAGATTCCTTTCTACTTAAACATTGAACGTCATTTATGAACGATACCTATTACTTCTTTTTTAATGATGAATAATTTTTATTTTAAGAAATCTAACCAAGTGACAAAAAGTCTCAAAAAGGTATTTAAGCAATGATGAGGGCGGTATTATGACAGCTCAGTGGTACATTTTGTTATCAATTTGCAGACTTGATACCTTGGGCGTGTACTTATAGTCGATTTAATTCCATTTCTCCAAAATATTTTTTTTAAATTTTATGTAAGCTGCATACCAGGTGCGTAGCCAGGGGGGATTGGGAGATCTGGTTCCACTTAAATGTTAAATTTTCTTATTACGACGCTTCTGTATGCAAACTTGTTTTTATAGTTACAAAATGAAAATTCAATATTTTCATGTTTGAGGTTAAATTTTTCAAAAGAAAAACTCAATTTATGAAAATTTATTTTGGCTCGATCATAAATGATGTCCATTAAAAAACTAGATTTTTAGGCCATAATATTGTTTTCTTTATAAAATGCCGCACAGTCCCACCACAAAATTTGAACGTTATTTATGAGCAACACCTTCCTATCGTGTGACAATCGAAACAAAATCAAGGAAACAAAAAGAAAATGAATAATTCAGACCAATTTGTTTTCGGTAGAATTTTTTTACACTTGAACACTCAAGGAACAACATTTTCAGTGGTGGGAAACTTGAGGAAACTTTGTGTTTGTTTATTTTTGTTGTAATCGATTTCACGTGTTTTGATTTCATGTGAAAATTTCTGATAGAATCAAATTTGTGTGAAAGAGATTTGGGACATGTGATAAGGAAATGGATATTTGATGAGTCAATTCATTAAACTTGTCATTTAACTTATTAGATTAATGACAAAAGGGTGATAAATGACATGGAATTTTCCTACCGAAAATCAAGTTCAATCTTGTGGAAAGTTCAAAAAACTTTATATCCTGTCATAAGTCAAATGCTCAATGCTTCAACATTCCAATTAATTTTACAATCTTGTTATGAAAATCATCACACCAAAAAATTTCTGACTTAAAAACATTTGCCAACAAAAAGGAAATGGAATTGAATCATGAAAATTTCTCATTTTCATCCTCCCAAAAAAAGGGAAAGAAGGAAAAAGATGAAAATCTGATAAAGATTTTTCCCTGAATGAACGTCACACAAAAAAAAGTAGGAAAGTTGTTGACGTCTCCCATTCCAATCCAATTTAGGAATCCCATCAAATTGAACAATAACAAAAAAAAGTGTGAAGAAAGGAAAAGAAGAAGATGTGAATGGCAAAAAGTGTAATGACAGACAAGTAAAATCTCCCATTTTCTCCAACATGTATCAAACTTGGTGTTGAAAAGTCAGTAAAATTGCTCTCTTTTTTTGTAAGTAAATGAAATACTCTACAAGTCATTGATGCAGAGAAAGAGAAAAAAGGGATGAAAAGAAATAAAGTTTTCCCACATCAAACGTTTTCACTTTTCAAGTGAGCAAATTTTCACAATGGATGTAATGTATGTGGAGATGGTGTGACTTGTGTAGATGCAAGTTTGATGAGGCTTTTGCATGAATGCAGGATGACTTGAATTTTTCAAGTTTTGTGAGTTAAACGTTAAAGTTTGACAGAAGATTTTTAAGGTT
The DNA here is from genome assembly GCA_963573255.1 of Chironomus tentans. Classification (NCBI taxonomy): domain Eukaryota; kingdom Metazoa; phylum Arthropoda; class Insecta; order Diptera; family Chironomidae; genus Chironomus; species Chironomus tentans. The sequence goes on from OY754303.1 coordinate 42,360,800, forward strand.
ATGTGTCAATAATAATAAAAATTTGATAAAAATTTATTTGAAATGTTGTGTCACAAGTTATGATGCACGGCAAATGGTGTCAAGTTATGACACAATTTACCATAAAATTTCAAAAACCCTCAAAATGTTAAACTATATTAATAATTTATGAATTTTATCGACTTACAAATTTCACAATTCGACCGTTACAGAAAAATTCAAATTCAAAAATTATTTATCCGTTAAAAAATAAAACTGGATTTTGGCTTAATTAAGCTTTAAAGGAGAGTTTTCAACTAAAAAATATCAAAAAATGTAATAAAGATCCATAAAAATTGAAAATCCTGAATGTTATGTCCTTAAAAAAATGTAACAAAATGTTTAGTGATACCCTTCATGTTCTTTACACTAGACAGAACAGCCTTGAGTGCTCAACTGTAACATTATGAATAAAATGTGTGTCAAGTTGCAGCTTCGATGACTCTGTGACTCGCAGTACCTTAATTTGATAACTATTACTTTGTATTTAGTTGATACACCCCATCCTGATCAAGTATAAACCTCCAATGAGGTTGAAATTGATCCCCAAAACCAAAACACATACACGGGTTTATCAAAAGAGTCTAAATATCCAAAAATAAGTCACTCACCTCTAAATCCTCATAACTTTTAAATGATAAAATTGCAAATCCATCTACAACATCTTCCTCGAGTATTGGAGATGGCTCCTTAAATATATTCGCTTTTTTGCGTCTCTGGGGTGGTCTGATGGGCTTCTTTGAATCTTCATCAGCACTATCACCATCGACAATGCCAACCCCATCCGCATCTTTATCTCGCTCAGCTTGCATACGTTGTGCTCTCTCCCGTCTCTTATTTCGCTGTTTACTTTGCTTCACATCAATTTCCATGATGATGACTTCTCACCCCTTCTTCTTTCATCCATCCACACATCTTCTTTATATTTTTACTTATATATTTTATTATATTTATGCTAGATTATTATATATGTATATGCAGCTATAATACACAAGAAAAACACTCTTTTTTCGAAGAAAAACTTTTTTAAATTCCTTTTTTCCTTTCCACTTAATACTTTTTTTTCCTTATTTTCTACATTAAGTTGAGTGAGAAGGAATAAGTGAGACGAGATGTGTGCGAGACGATGAATGAAATTTTATTTTATTTTCTCTTCTTGTGGGGATGAATTTTCCCTTTTTAACTTTATTTCCTTTATGTGGGTGATGATGATGCTCTCCTCTATTGTAAGGAAATTGCTTTGAAAATAATCTTGATGAATGTACACATATACTCGACGTAAAATTATGTGTATAGAGCTAAATGATGATGATGATGATGATGTGTTGTGGGTGAGCGAGATGACGATGCTTTTTTTCACGCACCACAATTTTCCTTTTGAAGATTTTTCTTTTCTTTTTCACTTTTAAGTACACATTCACAGAATTGCGTGATTTAAGAAGTATAAATGAATAAATTCACAAAAATTAAATAAAAGTTGAGCCACTGTTGAAATTAATTAATTAATTATCCCGGTGTGTAGGTTCCTTTTAATCACTTAATCACTTGTTTTGTGTTTCTTTTAATGTTTCTTCTTCATTAATCAGATTTTTCTTTACTTTTTTTTCACTCTTCACTGATTGACTGTTTCTCACGTTTTCTTTCGTCTCTCGTCTTTTTTTTTGAAGTTGTAAATATTTCTTCTCAATTAATTAATAATTTTTTCTCCTCCTTCTGGTATTTTTATGGCACTCCATATTTTCTCATTTAGGGAAGGAAAAGTAAACAACAGACAAAAAAACTTTTTTTTTGCTTCTTTTTCTTCAATTTCAATTTACTTTCTGTTGCTTCAAAAGAAAAAAAAAATATTACTTTTAGTGATTGGAAAAGAATGTCCAAGGTCTAGGCACTTCTGTCAGTTTTTTATCGTAATTTATCATTTAATTACGGTAAAGTGAAACTGTCAGAGGTGACTGAGATTCTGGAATTGATTTTTTTTTGTGATTTTTTAAATCTCTGAAGTTTAAATAGTTTTTAATTCTGATTTTTTTGTTAAACTAACGATTTTGATGCTTAGGTTGGGGGGGGGGGGGGGGGATGGGTTAGTGTTGGGTGCTGGGGCAATTGTGATGCTCAATAGCTTGAATACTAAGAAAACTCAAGCCCCATAGTAACAAAAAATAACTGAAAGGTATCAATTTTTGGACTCAATTATTGAAATTAGATCCAATTAGGACAAGAATTCATAAAAGTTCACTGGACATGAACTCAATTTAATAGTTTAAGTTTAGCCCAAATAAATTTCAATTTAAAGCTTTGTAAGCACTTTGGCTATTGACTTAAAAAAGGAAGTTGAGAAAGATCAAAGGCATTTTAAAATAGTCTTAAGTCTACAAATCAAAGCAACTAACTCTAGAGAGGTTTAGTGGTTTACCATCATGAGAAAACTTTACAAAACATTAAATCCCTCAATATATGTAACTTTTAATGATGCATCTATCAGTAATGTTCAAAAATGTATTGCAAGTCCAACCAAAAATTTTAATTATCTAAATACTCTTCAATTCTCAGTAATTAACATTCCATCTATTCATAATCAATGGGTTTTTCCATCTCAATAAAATATTTTGTTACCTGAGTACAAGATGCTACTTCTGCATGCTAATTTTTTGTTGAAAAGGCATTAAAGTAGGTACAAAAAACTTCACAAAAGTGCATTGAAATTGGGTTTTATGATTTCCTTAGAAATTTTGCCTGGCGTTTAGAAACTGACGTTGGAAATGAAGAATTTCGCAGTTTGAGTAAATACTTGTTTGTGAATTTGAATAATTTTGAAGATTTGAAAAAAATTGTGTCTTAATTTTTTTTTGTTTAACTAAAATTTGTTTTCAAATTAATTTGGTTGCTTTGATTTTATTTGATAATTATGAACGTAATTTTCAAAAAAATTGACAAATTTAAAATGATGTCGAAATTATAAATAAAAACTGAATCAAAATCAAATCAAATTCCAAACCCATACTGAAAATGTTCTAAACAATAACAGAGACCGTTATTTTTTTCTATAACAAATGTTCAAATTTTTTTGCCGGTTCTATTGTTCTGCTTACCGGCATACGTTGTTAGTGGAAACTTCAAAATGTACTGAACTAGATGCAGAACTCCAGGGAACTTTTTTTTAAATTTAATTTATCAATTCAAATAATAAAGCAGGGCTACTATGCTCAAAATTATTAATTTTGGATGCATGTCTGCAACACTTTACTTCGAAATTTTAGCTGAATTTAATCAACATTTCAAGTGCAACAAAACACTCAAAATCAACTTAATTGATAAGAATAGCAATAAAAACCGCTTATCCGCAATTAAATTCCACTTCTGAGAATCTTATCAATCACGAATAATAAAACTTATCAAGAATTTCTAATCCATTTAATATCCTCTGGATAATTCCGATAAAACTCCATCATTTATATTCCGATTATCGTTTTTCTGCTTTATAATCTAAATGAATATCTCATTGATTGAAATTATTCTCTAACAATTGATTCAAATGATGATAATTGTATTAACATTTGTTTGCTATTTTCAATCGATTAGTGAAAGGAGATTAAGTCATTTATCATTTGAAAGTTGTGTATAATTCTGATAGAGCACGCGATGGAATAGCATTTTAGAGGTCTCGCAGGCGCCGTTAATGGAAAATTTGTCGACTGGCGCCAGTGTGGCGGACGTTGGGGAATATGTGATGATCGGGTTGGATTGTGGAAAATTGGAAGCTGTTGATTATGAATTTGTTGATAGAAGTTAGTTGGAAGTTAGCAGAGGATAGCTAGCGATTGAGCCGGCTATATACAACAGGTAATTTAGATACAAGCTTCAGATACCCTCAAATTCAATCCAGAGGAGATGGAATGTCATCATCTCTGGATCAGCATTAAAAGAATTCAGATATTAATCGACAAATAATATCTCACGTCATGTGTGGCCTGCTAAATGTAAACAGACAGGCAGTCAAATAAACTAATTGCCCAGCGAGCCACAAATTCCATCGAAATAACTGTCCAGACAACCTATCAAATCGCAATCAAAATCGTTCAGCTTTTTCGGATAGAAAATACGCTAAGTAAATTGATGTGAAGAAAGAGATGAGATTGAAATTGATGATGATGTTGAAATGGCTTCTCATTCGCTCATAAATTTCTTTTCCTCCTCACGAAAAATGTATACACGAAAAAAAAGAATGATGAAGTTCAAACTTTTAATTTTCACACATCACTGAAATTTTATTTAAATGTTCGAGATATACGTTTCAATAATTCATCATCAGATGCTGAAGAAAAACATTCATTTCATCTCCATCGTACGTAATTACTGTAGAGTAAATTATTAGCTATTTAGCATACACCATCATCATCATCATCATAATCATCACAATATTTCACATCATAGATGTGAGAAGTAAGAGAAGTAAGAAGTAGAATGTATGAAAATTTATATTCACTTGACTTTCATGACATCCGATGCTTGAGCATCAGTTTTAAGTTTCATTTAAAGGAAAAATAAATAAAATGAATGATGAAAAATAACTTTAAAGAAATCAGAGACTAAATAAATCACAAAAAAGTTTTTTTTCTTCTTCTTCTTTCACATCTCTTCTTACTGCTCAATGGTCTGCTCTCGATATTATTATTTTTTTCTTCTCCTTCCTTGTAACACCGAAAATGATGAATTTATAATAAAAAAAAATTTTTTTATTTACACTTTTCTTTCCATGTAAAAATGGTCCTCTTTCTGGATTCTCCTGAAAATCAAATTTCGTGTTCAATTTGTCAACATTTTATGACGAGAATCCTTGGGTCCTTCCATAAAAATTATTCCTCTTCACTTTTCGTTTATTATTTTTTTAGCGAATGATGAAAAAAAACTTTTTTTTCTCTCTTTCATGTACGTGAAATTTTTTTTTATATATATATTGAAATGAAAGAAAAGTGATTGAACATCCAGTTCGATATGAGCGCACTCTGTTGTAGCTATGTGGAAATCTTTTTTTAAACTTTTTTTTAATTCTTTTCCTTGTAATTCACTGTTATGTCGTATTTATTATGCTATGCACATGTAATTATTATGTATTATGAATCATCAAGTATTGAACTATGTGATTTATAAGCTATTTTATAAATATTTAGCACGTTTTATTGAGATTTTTATTTATCTTTTATCGATTTTTTAAGGAATTTGATTTTCACTTTTCACTTAGATTTTATGCAATTTTTTCATGCTTTCAATTTATCCTGATATGAGATCTCAGTAAAGAATCAGTTTTAGGTAGTTTTAGCACTTTAAATCGCGAAAATAACTTAAATAATCAAAATATTGCAATAATAATTTATTTTTTGTTGGTAGAATCGAGGGGTCAAGTAATGTGAATTATGTTGAAGCCACATAAGAGATGCGAAAAGGGATACATGGCGTATATACTGTTAAGATGAGAATCCGACGTCACATGCCCCGCTGATTGTCGACAGTCGACTCTTGTTTTTTTTTGTTGCTCTCCTCTCATCCTCTTTTTGTTTTGCTTCACATTTTCTCTCTCTCAATGTTTTTTTTTCGTGTATTTGTGATGATTTCTCAATTTCTTTTCTTCTCAATCAGTTCAGTCAGTTGTTGTTCATTTCTGGGAGATTGTCAAAGTTCAACTTGCCTCTTTCTTGTGATTTTTTTTGCGATTTAATTTGAAATTTTTGTAAATTTTCTTGTGATATTTGAAATTTTTGGGTCTTAAAGATGTCTAAACAGAGAGTTTTTGTGATCGGCTGCGGCATGACAAAGGTATAAATTTTATAATTGGATTAACTTTCTAAAATTTTGAGCTTTTAATTTCACCATATCTAATTATACGCAACTGTGCTTATGTAGCACAAATTAAGCTCAGCTTTCATGATTAAATTTCATTGATCTTGACGCTTTTGATCCCCTTATCGTATTGGAACTAAAAATAAACAAAGGAATTATCAAAAATTCCGATTGAACTTTGTCACATCAATTTTTTTTTCTCATGATTGCTGCTAAATCATTCATTATTGCTTCGCTGTAGCTATAACTCATTACGCAAATATGAATCGCGTAATATACGTACTTAAAATTGTTGTTGTACATGATCAAAACTTGTTTTTGAATGCTGTTCCGGAAAATCAATGAATAAATTTGAATTATTTTATGATTTTAGTTCGAAAAACCGGGTAGACGGGAGGACTTTGACTATCCTGACATGGCAAAGGAGTCTGTAACAAAAGCATTGAAGGATGCTAAAATTGAATACAAGGAAGTGAAGCAGGCCGTTGTTGGATTTTGTTATGGTGAGTTGAAATATTTAAAAATTCAATTTTATTCCATGAACATTTATCACTAATTATATATTGCTATAGTCAGCATTAATATTTGCACAACTTATTTGCAATTTCGATCATAATGTCTGTACCAACAAAAATTAATAATCGACAAAAATTCTCTTTTAGGTGAATCAACTTCTGGCCAACGAGCCCTCTATCAAATGGGAATGACAGGAATTCCTATCTACAATGTCAACAATAACTGCTCCACTGGTGCATCTGCATTAATTCTTGCCAAGCAATTAGTTGAAACAGGTAAAAACGATTGCGTTTTAGCTCTCGGGTTTGAAAAGATGGAAAGAGGATCATTAGGAACTAAATGGAATGATAGAACAGTTCCGTTAGACAAGCATTTCGAGATGATGATTGAAACAGAAGGGATGTCAGCAGCACCACCGGCATCACAGCTTTTTGGAAATGCTGGTGAAGAGCATATGAGGAAATATGGATCAAAGCCTGAACATTTTGCGAAAATTGCATACAAAAATCATAAACATTCTGTCAATAATCCATACTCACAGTTCCAAGATGAATACACTTTGGAACAAATTAAAACATCGCCTCAGGTTCATCGAGTGCTCACAAAACTTCAATGTTGTCCAACTTCTGATGGCTCAGCATGTTGCATTGTTGCGAGTGAAGACTTTGTTCGTAAACACAAACTTGAGGGACAAGCTGTTGAAATTGTTGCAATGGAAATGAATACTGATTTTGAATGGACATTCAATGAGAAAAGTAGCATCAAATTAGTTGGATATGATTTGACAAAAGCAGCAGCACAAAAAGTGTTTGCACAGACAAATTATAAGCCACAAGATGTTGATGTTGTTGAACTTCATGATTGCTTCTCAGCTAATGAATTGATTACTTATGAGGCACTTGGCTTGTGTCCTGAAGGAAAAGCTCATGAAATGATTGACCGCAATGACAATACTTATGGTAATTTATTCTGTATTTCTGTTGTTTATTAATCTAATTTTAATACGAAATTCTAATCGACAGGCGGTAAATATGTCATCAATCCAAGTGGTGGACTCATCTCCAAAGGACATCCATTAGGTGCAACAGGTCTTGCCCAATGCTCAGAGTTATGCTGGCAATTGAGAGGTGAAGCTGACAAGCGTCAAGTTCAAAATTGTAAATTGGCACTTCAACATAATCTTGGTCTTGGTGGTGCAGTCGTTATTGCTCTCTACCGCTTAGGCTTCCCAGAAATGCGTAAACAAGTAGCTCCAGCCACAACACAAACAAGTAGCAAAGCAAAACCAAAAGCAGCAGCTGGAAATAGCAAAGTAAAGCCTACACCAGATGGTTTTCTTGTTTCACCATTAATGGAAATATTCGAGCAGGCAATGATTGAGGATAAAGAAAATTTAATTGAGAAAGTTCGTGGAATTTATGGTTTTCGAGTAACAAATGGTCCAGGCGGAGCAGAAGGCTACTGGGTTATAAATGCAAAAACAGGAAAAGGAAAGATTACTTACAATGGAACCGAGAAGCCGGACGTAACATTTATCATTAATGATAAGGATGTAACAGAGTTAATCAAGGGCGAAATCAATCCACAGAAAGCATTTTTCCAAGGTAAAGTGAAAATTTCTGGCAACATGGGATTGGCATTGAAGCTCGTCGACTTGCAACGTACAGCACAACATCGCATCGAAGAGTTGAGGGTTAAACATAAATTATAAAGAAAAAAAACTTTTTTGTATTTAATGTGCGGTGATTTATAAAATTTTCATGGATAATGTGAGTTGTGGCTTTTTACAGTATCTCGAATATCTGTATTAATGAGATGAAATAACGATTTTTTTTCATACACATTTGGTGCTTCTCTCTCTTGTGTTGAAATGTCGGGGAAAATTTTCATGATATATGAGTCTCTCAATTACCACAAAATTATTGGAAAATGTACTTCGTAGGACATTGATTAATTTGCGTGATTTTATGCTTCAATATTTTATTTTATTGTTATGTGCTGATGTTATACATTATTGCCCGCGGTAATCGAAATTAGCAATTTTAGAAATAGAAATAGAATTTCAATTGAATGCTCACCATGCTAATTTGATGGCTAATTAGATAATAATTATCAATTTTTCAATATATCGCGGTGTCCTATCTATTACAAAATCTACAGATAACATGTGTGAATTAGATTGCATTTGATTGAATAATATGGTTTTGGGGTTTTTATAGAGCAAAGCTGGGCATGTAATTTTAGAGGAAATTGAGAACATGAAATTTAGCAATTAATGTTATATATTTTTTTTCAATGTTTTCATTAATTTACTAGGGGTTGGGTGGGCATGTTTTGGGGATCAAACCCCCTTTTTTGGAAAAATTTCTACAATTTGTAAGGGTTTTTTGAGACAAAAACCTTACCTCACCCCCATAAATTTTCCCGTCGATACAAAATACTCAAACCTCCTTACTCACACCCCTGGGGGGTGGGAAATTAATTAATTACAAAAAAAAAACTCCAAAAACACCACAACTCATTTAATCCATTCAATTATTTTAATCCGAGCATGAATCTTTAGTATATAATCCACTACAAAACATGGGTGATGAAAAATAATTCCTTAGCAACATTAAGCAGTGAGAAACTCTACATTTTTTTACGATGGGGATGTGCATTCATATTTTTTTTCTTACATTTTTATGATACTATTTAAAATTATTCATTTAAAAACTTCTTAAAAATATTCATGTAAAAACTTTAAAATAAACTGAAAGTTATGATGGTTGTTGGTGCTTATTCATTAACTTGTAAGGTAAAATATTTTATGAATAAAAATTTTTTCTAAAAAAGGGTAACAATTTATATTGAGTTTTAAATATTTATGCTGTAAAAGTTTTATTGCTTTAATTTGCATTTCAGTATGACTGCAGAATATCTGCACATATCAGGATTCAAATTTAATTTGAAAAGTTAGTCAAAGAGATACAATTTTGATGGAATTTGTGGGTGAAATATTTTAGGTGTTAAACTTGTTGGTGAAAATTAATTATGAGCTTTCAGTAAAGTTCTCATAAATTACTCCTGAAAATGATTGAATTTATAAAACTTTTGGAGGTGTCTGAAATTAAAGTTAAGTACTTTGCATATCAATTTGTTTTAAAAGGGTATTGATTCCCGTTCCAACAAACTTTATGGTATGTTGAACTATCAGGACTTAATTCAAATATTTTTGTGAAATGATCTTTAAATACTAGAAAATCAAAGAAATTTTCCTTCAGAGGGGGGGGGGGGGGTCATGTACTAGCAGCGTCATGATCGTATCGATAATTTAGATTTGCGCTCCTTTATATGGGATTTTTTGACTTTTTGAAAAAAGTCCATCAAGTCAAAAAAAATAAGAAAATAATCTCTAAAAATTTTTCCATTTCCAAGTCAAAGAACTTAAACTATAGCCTCAATCATCATGACCCAAATTCACATCAACATACAATCTTAAGTAAATCATCAACTAGACCATCCATAAATTAAGTGTGGAAACCTGTTTATGTAATTTTATTTCTCCACAAAAATTGTCTTTTTTAAGTCTAACAATTTGTCCTTGTCATATCATTCACAAAGGACCATGATGAGATTTCCTTTTCTTCTTTCTGCACGATACAAAATTTAAATTGATCTCTAGTAGAAGAGAGGGGTCAAGAAGGAAAATGTTATGACATGAGTGTCAAGAGGATATCTTGTCATTTTAGAAAATTGTTTTTTTTTTCTTGTGTGTGGGATTTTTGCTGAGTGAGTTATGGAATGAAGTAGGTGTAAGAAGAAAATTAATTTTTCTTAAAGTTTCATGAAAATTTGATTGCAATTAAAATTTTTTTTTCAATTTTCATACGAATTTTGCCATAAATTGTTTATTGTTTTCTAGGGTATTAGCAAAGACTCAGACACTCATTTGAAAATTGTATGATTTTTAAAATTTTTTTAAAAAAATTTTTGTTGAAAAATTATAAAAATTGAATTAGTTACAATTTTACATTTTCTGATGTCACTCAAGTGTCTGAGCAGTTACATCAACATTTCAGGATTTTCCTAATTTTTTTTATCAATTTTACAAATGTAGTAACCGTAAAATTCTATGCAAACTACACAAAATACAAATCTCTTATGAATCAGATTAGCATCAAATGTTTATAAACAAGCTTAATTAAGATGAATCTTTTGAAAATGTTTTCAAATCAAAATTTAATTTCCAGTTTAATTCTCGTAATGCTTATTTTATTTTCATATCAAAATGTGGTTTTTCGGTTAAGGTTGAACTCACTTCATCGAGTTAAAATCATTCAATGAACTCTTTCAAGCTCATAAGTTAAATGTAAAGAATCCCTGCAAAGTTAAATATAATTTTACATTTTTTTAAAACATAATTAATTAAAGAGAGTTGAATATCTTTGGAGATAATAGCAATTTAATTGAAAGGTTCAATGAAATTTGGGTTGAAAGATGCTTTATAAGCTATAATGAAACCTGTCTGGTATTCTTCAAGAATCTTAGGAGCTGTTCATAAATGGTGTCACGGTAAAAACGTGATTTTTAGACCCTCCTCCCCATCTGTCATTTGTGAAGTCTGTCTTTTTTATGAAGGTTTCCAGCAGTGTCAGACTCCCTACCCAAGGGCATATCCAAGGGGGTTGGTGATCAAATATTTTTTGTAAAAACCAAATATTAGCCTAACAAAATGATATAAAAAATTTGAAATGAAATAAAAAATGTAATGATTCAACCACCAGGTCATGATTCTTGATACGTACCTGCCCATCCGCCCTAAAAATTGGACGTCATTTGTGAACGACCCCTTAACAGTATTTTTTTCATTTGAACATCCTTGTTGAATGCAATATTTCAATGCAATAGTCACGTTGAAAAATGACTTTTCAGACCCTACTCCACCCTTGTCACAATATTTCCATGGAAAAAATTCTTTTGTTCTAACTGTAACAAAATATTCAACCCCATTCAGAGTGCGACGTAATTTGCGAACTATTTAATTTTATTAAAGAAATTATTTCCATTCATAAACTTGTCAACACTATCAATAAAATAAATTAATTATAAATTGAGACGATAAGTTTACATGTGGAATAAATTTGAATAATTAATAAACGGCCAAAAAAAAACCAAAAGTCATGCTCTTCTTCACTTCCCACACTACTTTATAACATATATTTGATAGTGTCATATACAATTTACAACAACATTCTCACCTGCTTATCATCAAAATAAATGAATGTGGACTTTTTTAAAATAAATATTTCATATTCTAGTCATTCTCTTTCGAGCAGTACGAGAAGATTGACATTCTTTTATAAAATAAAGTGAAAAGTTATAAACTTAATTAATTTTTTTAAAGTTTTACACTTGATTTTTTTTGAAAATATTTTTTGATTAAAACTTTATCAAACATGCCAAAAATCAGAACTTTTGTAATTGGATGTGGAATGACGAAGGTAAAAAGAGTTGAATTTTAAATATTTTCATTCTAGAATTTGCTCTTTGGACTTTAGAAAAGGAATAAATTTTATCAGCACTTTAAGTTATCAGCAATTGTTTTTGTTACTTTCTACGACGGAATGAGTTGCTATCGAGAGAGATTAATTAAAACAATAATGGATAAATACTCTTGAGAATATGTTGAAAGTTTGTACAATTAAGATATGATTTATGTTTACAGTTCGAAAAGCCGGGAAGGCGTGAGAACTTTGACTATCCAGACATGGCAAAAGAGTCTGTTACGAAAGCATTGAAAGATGCTAAAATCGATTATAAGGAAGTCAAACAAGCTACTGTAGGATTTTGTTATGGTAAGTTCCACTTTTTTGTATATTTTTGTAAATTTGAATTTAATTTTAATGGTTATTTCAGGTGAGTCATGTTCCGGTCAACGAGCCCTCTATCAAATGGGAATGACAGGCATTCCTATCTACAATGTCAACAACAACTGCTCAACAGGTGCATCTGCACTTTTCTTAGCCAAGCAATTGATTGAAACAGGCAAAAATGACTGCGTTCTTGCACTTGGCTTTGAAAAGATGGAAAGAGGATCATTAGGAACTAAATGGAATGATAGAACAGTTCCGTTAGACAAGCATTTTGAATTGATGGTTGAAATGGAAGGGTTTTCCACAGCACCACCGGCCTCACAGCTTTTTGGAAATGCTGGTGAAGAGCATATGAGAAAATATGGATCAAAGCCTGAACATTTTGCGAAAATTGCATACAAAAATCATAAACATTCCGTCAATAATCCATACTCACAGTTCCAAGATGAATATACTTTGGAACAGATCCAAAATTCACCACAAGTTCATCGAGTGCTCACAAAACTTCAATGTTGTCCAACTTCTGATGGCTCAGCATGTTGCATTGTTGCGAGTGAAGAATTTGTTCGTAAGCATAAGCTTGAATCACAGGCAGTTGAAATTGTAGCAATGGAAATGTGCACCGATTTCGAGTCATCATTGAATGAAAAGAGTAGCATGAAATTAGTTGGATATGACATAACAAAAGCAGCAGCACAAAAAGTGTTTGCACAGACAAATTATAAGCCACAAGATGTTGATGTTGTTGAACTTCATGATTGCTTCTCAGCTAATGAATTGATTACTTATGAGGCACTTGGCTTGTGCCCTGAAGGAAAGGCTCATGAAATGATTGACCGCAATGACAATACTTATGGTAATTTATTCTGTATTTCTGTTGTTTATTAATCTAATTTTAATACGAAATTCTAATCGACAGGCGGTAAATATGTCATCAATCCAAGTGGTGGACTCATCTCCAAAGGACATCCATTAGGTGCAACAGGTCTTGCTCAATGCTCTGAGTTATGCTGGCAATTGAGAGGTGAAGCTGACAAGCGTCAAGTTCAAAATTGTAAATTGGCACTTCAACATAATCTTGGTCTTGGCGGTGCTGTCGTTATTTCACTTTACCGTTTAGGCTTCCCAGAAGCCAACAAGGCAAAGTCAAAGTTATAAAAAATTCAAAGCGTTCATTAAAAAATAATTATCAAACATGGTTGTATGGGGTGCTTAACCAAAGAACAGCAAACATAAGAAATTTTTTTTGCGAAAGCAAGGATGCTGTGTAATATTCTACATGGGGTAAATAAAATTCTACAATTTATTTTATTAACATATTTTCTTTTTATTCCTTTTTAAATAAAATAAAAATTATGAGGGTTGTTGGTACTCTTTATAAATTTGTAAGTTAAATTGTTTTAGAAAATAAAGGAAAATTCACTTGCAAAAAAAATTAGGTCTAAAATGGAAGGGAGAGAATGTCAAGTAAAAAAAGTTTAGCTTTAGGATGAATTTGTTTATGCAAGTTAATTGTTTCCAGCTGATTTGATCGGATTTTTTCAGTCCTTTTGAGAATTGATGAATTATTTTTGATCAAATTATGGAAACGAGATCTGGAAATTTTAACAGGTGATAAATTTCTACATCCAGAATTATCTAAGGCTCTCTACGGTACCAAAATAACATTCAGAATCCCAACATGCACAATAAATAAATTTCTTCAGCTTTCACACCCAAAATGATCCCAAAAACTTCTCAATTCCATCCACAACAATTTCATAATCTTTACTCAGCATCAAATAAAAATGTAAGAGTACGAAAACTCATGCGAGTGCATTTATAATATAAATTGTTTAATTTAATCTCGAATGGTACGTGATATCCACTTATTTATTCTTTAGCAATCTCAATTTCTTTTGTTTTACTCAAGTAAGCAGCATAAAATACCTTTACGACCAACAAGCAAGCATTATTGGATACGTATTTATATAAAAAGGGTTCAACATTTTTTTCTTGTATGTCTATATGTGCTGTACATACGTGTATATATGCCACAATTTATAAATTTTTGTGGTTGATATAGTTTTTCGATCCCACTTTTCTGCTGCTCCTTGTTGTTGTTTTAAGCTATTGAATTATGCGAGTCAGAGGCGTAGCAAGACCCCTAGGGGTCCTTCACTTATTTCGTAACACTTTTAGGAGCAGAGGGGTCTGAGATTTTGTGACAATTCAAACAAAGGGAGGGAGAAGGATCTGAAAAGTTGGTTTTTTTCGTTACGTAATAGATGAACGCCCCCTACCTAATTAAAGAAATTTTCCATCGAGAGAAGATTTGTCCCCAATCCTTCCCTCTGGTTACGCATCTGATGTGAGTGATTTTGCTGTTAATACATTTTTCGGAGTTTAATTTCACCCCTTAGTCGTAGACAAATAAAAAACTATATGTACGAAATGTAATGAAATGGGTAGACAAGAACAAAATAAATGGTTTTATGTGCCATTATTAACACATTATTAATGGATGAAATACAGTAATTATTATGTCACTAATTGATAATTACAACTTTCATCTGATTTTTGATAATGAACAAAAAATAATTTTCACTAAGGGTTAAAAATGTCACAAAGTCGTGCATTAATATTATTGGCATGTAATTTAATTATAAGAATTTTATTGACTTATGCCTAAATTAATTTGTCAAACAGCTCATGAATTTTTTTTTCATGATATTGACAACTTTTTATGAGCTTTTTTTTTCTCCTTGAATAATGAGCACGTCATTAAATTTGATTGATCGACTGACTTAGAAGCTTTATGTGAGGCATTAAATTTTTTTTAAAGCGTGCTGCTTGATGGAATCTGAAATGGGGTTGTCTTGATCAGAAATGAAGGTTATTTTTTGTGTTTTATTTAGATTTTGTAATGGAAATTTTGAGGGATTTAGCAAGATTTTTAGGAAAATTAGGTACATAATTTGAGTGTTAAGTGATAATGACGTGTGAAAAATTCAGCTATAGTTTTAAAGGAACTGAAAGGATCAATTTCTAAATCTCCATTAAATTAATTAATAATAATGCGTGAAGGGCTCAGGTTTATGAGCTGGATGTACTGCAATTACAGAATCTATTATACCACACACTTTAGACCTACAGTTTACGTTTACATTTGAACCAAATACTTAAAATCCTTTAAAAAATATGCGCACCTTCTGCCAATTTCCAGTATTATCAAGTTTTTATAAAATCAAACTTGCTTTTTGATGGATTGACTTTATGGCTTAGAAAATTTAATGCAAATTAAGCGTAAAACTCTTTTTATTGGCGTAAGACCTGAAAATTGATGGGCTCTCGCTCTCGTTTTTATTTCATGTTGAGGCTTTATTAAAGTAAGCACTTTTTTCATTGCAAAGAATCAGCAATTCTCCAGTACATGGATAAATTGCCTTCTGGCTCAATTTCCTACAGTAATAACATCCTCGTTATGACGTCGAAACAATGAAGACGTAAACGTATCCGCATTTATTATTTCATTCGTTTCAAGCCGTTTCAAGGTTTGAGAAGGAAGGAAGAAAATTATAATTATAACATTATGATGACTGCACAATGGACAATTTTTTTACTTCTTTATTATGCTTCCTTTCTCGCCTTTCTTGTACAAATGTCGTTAGTTTTAATTTATAATAACAAAAAGTACTGGAATGAAGGAGGGTAGAAGGTCACGATGTACTTATAAGCATGTCACGATTGCTGGATTCCAACATGTCATATGAAGATTGAAATTTTAAATTAAAAGAACTGTGATTTATGTGAGGGAATTTGAAAGCTTTTAGTATTTTAACGGATTATGGGTTGTTCATAAATGACGTTTATGAAACAATTGGATTTTATGGATCTTATTCTCTCCGTTGTGACTTGTGTCTCAAAATTTCTGGACACCTCTACTTTTTTAAACTAAATCTGTCATATAAGAGTAACATCTTAAAAAACCGTGGGGAATCCAAACCCCATCTGACTCCTGCGTGGCTACGCCCCTGAATTTAGCTAATTTTTTCGAATTACTCTCAAAACCTTGAATCTTCTTCCACTTATTAAACAACGAAAAGAACCAGATCTCATAATCAACAATTAATATTTCTTAATTAATAAGAAATTTCATCCCAGACACACCAACAAGCAGAAATGAATTAAAAGACCTTCCATTTAAAAACACACCATGAAGAAGGAAGTGAAAAACAGACAGATAGAAATAAATTTCATGAGTAATGAGCACAAAATAGAAAGATAACAGAAGTGGATGGAGTGGATTAAATTTTTCTTGGTAGAGATAGTGCACTGTGATGATTTGCAACTCCCATTTAATTTGTATTAAGATTGAAAGGTTAATGAACTTTAGGAGTAAGGATGGATAAGTCTAGAAGATTTGTGTTATTTCACTTTATTTGTCAGTTAACATTTTAGAGTGTCTATAATAAAATTATGACATATTATCTAGTATCCACACTAAAAACTTTTTGATGTTTATGTAAACGTCAGGATATTCCGTACGATAAGTTTTTGTACTTCTACAATCAATTCCACGGGCTAGCAATCCATAAAGATATGTTTTTGGTATACGCTTAACTGTAACATCTGCTGTTAGTCCTCCACCTAATAATGAAATTTATGCAAAGTTTTTCAGAGATAATTAGTATTAAAAATTAATATTATTTAATGCATAGGGGTGAGTTACCTGCCCTACCCTAAGCCTTATACGTACACCAGAGGGTATCTCTGGTGTGGAATAAGATACGGGATATATGGGTAGGGTTTAAAGGTCACTAAAGATAGAATTCTGTGAATAACGCATGTGTATTTTTTACAGTTCTAGTTTAAAATATTTTAAATGACTTACCTGAATCCCCTAAAAAAATTTATTGAAAATAAAAAATTTTAAAATCAAATTTTTTAGTCATTTTTTAATAAAATTGATTTTACCTCTACATGCATGAAGCTTGTTATATCCACCGGCACAAATATTTTCTTCGTGGACAGGTATATTTTTCGAAACAGATTTTAATGAATCCAAGCAAACTTGAGCATCAAAAAGCTGAACAGTACTTTTCAATAAAGTATTTGATTTTGTTCCATTTTCTTGACAAAGGAAAAAATGGACTAGTAGCTGGCTCTAACAGACAAAGAGCATGCTCTCAAAGAGGATGCTGTCTTAAGTGAATTAACCAAGCATGCTCTCGAGTTAACTTTGACTATGATCAGCTCTCGAGAGCATGCTTTTCGTTTGTTACTATGGTCAGAAAATAGAATTAGGAATACAAATCTTACCAGTATAACCCCATCCTGAAAAAATCATAATTTTAAATAAAATACTAAGTTAAAAAAAATTAATCTCACCTGAAATAGTAAAGTTTTTCTCCTTATTTTTTTCAATATCAGCTTCTTTGATAACAGGCAAGCAAATTGTGTTAATATTTGGCTCGTTTAAATTTGCTGGGCTAGCCAGTTTTAGTAATGCAATGTCATTTTTAAATTTGTTTCTAATATACCCATCATGAGCAATGCTCTTTTCAATCATAATATCTTGAGCGCGTATGCAATCACCGAATCCATTACAGTCGGCATCAGTTGATATTGTGTGTTCTCCTATTCGTGCAAGGTATCTATAATTTATAAACTAATGTTGTTATTTATTGTAAATAATTATAATAATATACTTACAAATCCTGGTTAATACAATGCTGAAATATAATTAATTTAATTATTATAGGACAGATCTAAATATTGTTTCTAATTTTTTTTCGAAAAATTTAAAAAATATATATTGTCATTCGGATATTAATTAACGCTAAAAATGATTTTTTGACCCTTACCCTTCTCTATAACAAACTTTGTTAGAAAATTTAAAAAAAAATCTCCTTTTTCCCTCTTTAGTGTCACGTAATATCCAAATGAGCCCTTTAGACTTTGAGATTGAAAAGTTAAGTTTATATGGGTTTATACTTGTCACAATGACTTAAATTTTTTACTTACAGCAGCAGTCAAAACAAATCGTTCATTTATTAAATTTCCACCACAATTCCAATAAACGATTTCTTTTTCATCTTTATAAGCAAGAAGTACTGCCCAAGGAATTTCATTTAACTCGACTATGAAATAAGAAATAAGGAAATTTTATTCTGTTAAACTAAAATTCGATATAAATTACCAATTTCTCCGTGAACAATCCTTTGTGAATATGATGTACCACATGCTCTGGCATTAAGCTTATTAAAATTTTCATGATTACGTAACTCGTTAAAATTAATAATTGTTAATTCTCCAATTTCTAGTTTGGTCTCACTGTCAAATAGAGACTCAGTTGTTGTTGGCAGTGGTGTTGTTGTGGTCTTTCTTGTAGTAGTTGTCGTAACATTATCAGGACAACAGACCTTTTAAGTTAAATTTCATTTAAGGTAAAAAATAAATTATTTCAATTTCAATTGTAGCATTAAAATTGTGCATAAATACAAATATAGTCTAGATCAGTGGTTCTCAAACAGGTGACACACTAAAAATTTAAATAATAAAATTTTCGACACAATACAATCCCTGCCTTAGTAATGATGAGTGTGTTGCAGAACATAGTTTGAGTAGCACTGATCTAGATGTATAAATTTTTTGAAACTTACATTATTTCCTTGCATACAAGCATGTGCTCTAATATAATGTTCTACATTTGGTGGGAGATTTCCTCCATGTTTCCTTATCAAATTTTGGATGCTATCACAACGATGAAGCATTACACATTTTGATTGTGAATGTCCATCAGGCATGATACATGAATCATCTTTAAAAATAAAAACGGAATGAATTGGTCTTTTAATTTAATTTACGTTTTTTTACTCTTAACAGACGCGCAGGCAAAAATTTGGGTTTTAAAAAAGTATTATTAAAAATTTTGTGGCTACACCCCTGACACTCAATATTTAATAAGTGTATAATACTTTATTAATTTTTTACTTTATCAATTGCAAATAAGTCACTTTTTTGCATAATTATTATTATTTAGTAATTTTGTAGTTAGTATTAAAAAATATATTACTGATTAAAGGGGTCGTTCGCAAATTACGTCACGATTTAGGAGGGGAGGGGGATAGGAGAATTTGTGACAGTCCAAACACAAAATTTTTATTTTTTTTGGAAAATTTGTGACAAGAGGGGGGAGGGGGGATCGAAAAAATCGTTTAAATTATAAAAAAATATAAATTACCTTGAGCTTGAATGAAATAAACAAATGTGTAAATTATAAATATGAGCAAGTTTGCATTCCGAGTAATCATTATCAACTGTAACAAATATAAGCCACAAAATATTAATCACAACTTTACAGTATAACCAGCACTTTATGACTGAGCATTCAGTTTTAATATAATTAGCTTTATAAATGAGAGTCCTTTAAATTATCTCATTATTTATTGACAAATATGATGAAATGAGAGTTTTGAGGAATTTCCTTGACATTGACTTTTTGAACTTGTGACGTTGACTGATTATGCATGAATTTTTTGGAAGCAAATTGGCACTTCATGATGTCATTTAGGTTAATTGAGTTAGAAGTATTATGTGTCAATTTAAAAGCTATGTTTGGTGAAATTTATTTGAATTTATCCTGAAATATGAAGTCCGTTTTTAAGAAATTAAAAAAATTAAATTTTATCAATTAAATAAGAAGCAATAATGTATGATTTTCCTAAACATCAATGATATTTCTTAAATTTTATTTAACATCAAAATCAAGACATATTCTCTAATATCCACTTAAAATAATATCTCACATTCATATAAATATCAGGATAAACTTCAGAAGATTCTTCGCAATTTACTCCTCGGGATAGCACTCCATAAAGTGTTATTTTTGGTCTTTTATTCATTTCAACTGCTGTCGTAAGTCCTCCTCCTGAGAATTTTGAAATTCATTTAAATTATTAATTTTTCTTGAAGATCTTTTTGTTAGATTGAACCTCATTCGTATTATGTCTTACCTGAGTCACCTGTAATATTAAATAAAAATTTATTAGCATTTTTTTTAAATTTTAAAATCATAATCAAAGCAGAGGTGTAACCAGAAATTTTTTCAAAGAGGTGTTCAATTTTTTACAACGAGCAGTCGTAAGGGTACCATCGAATTGGGGATGTCCTGTTGGTTTGCTCCCCTTGATGACAAAAAGTGCTGTTTGCTGCAGCGTGGTCACTCGGGTAATTTTTCATTGAGAAATTCAATTTTTTTAAAAATAAAATCCAATTTTTAGTACGCGTTTTAGACCCCTCTGAGCTACACCCCTGAGTCAATGATATCAAAAATTTCATTTACCTCTGCACGTGTGAAGTTTATTAAATCCACCTGCACAAATTTTTTCTTCAAAAATATCTTTATAACTGCATAGAGAACTTTCCACAAGTTGGAGTTCAGTCTTGAGTAGGACATCAGATTTTATTCCAAATTCTGAAATAAGTGTCAATCTACAGACATAATTGAAATCAATAAAGTAGATTTCTTACCAGATTTTCCCCATCCTGAAAATATGTTTTAATTTTATTATATTAATCACCTCGATTATATATTAATTGTATATTAATTTTTAATCACCTGTCATAGTGAAATTCCTATCTTTAATTTTCATTATTTCAACAGCTTCCATTGTTGGCAAACAAATAGTTCGAACATTTAATTTTGTGGTATCTGCCTGAGCGGCCAATTTCACTAGCCCAATATCATGTTTATTATCCGGTCTTCCATACTCTGGATGTTTTATAGCTTTCTCTATTTTAATCTCTTGAACAGGATCTGTGCATGCTCCAAAACTATCACAGTCTTTTTCTGTTGATATTGTATGCTCTCCTAGTCGTGCAATGTCTCTGAAAAAATGTTTCTTCAAATTTTTTACAACTGCTGATCCATTGGCTGCAAACAGCACCATAAACCGTTATTTTTTTAAATTCAAAATATTTTTGAAATTTTTTCGAAGATTTTTTGACTGATAAATTTTTTGAATTTGAAAATACCGTTAAAAAAATTCCACTTATTCTTATTTATAGACTATTTTGTCACTTGAAAAACATGATTCATTGATTTCTTTTGGTTACAGGTAGCAACTTTGCAAGCTTTACCCATATTTAATTAAAATAAGCAAAAAAAAATTTGTTTTGATTTACAACGGTCATTTTCAATTCAAATTTTCGAAATTTTGTCTTCGAAAAATAAGAACCATTTTTGAATAATAAGAACTGTTTGCAGCCAATGGCTGCTGATTTATATTGAATCACTTACAAATCTCTCCTTATGCAGTGCTAATGAAATAAATAAATATTGAAATTTAAAGAATTTTGAATTTGGGAACTAATCACATATCACACTTACAGCAGCAGTTAGAACATATTGTTCACTTATCAGATTACCACCACAATCCCAAACTATAGCGTCTAAACCATCATTATATCCTAGTAGTACAGCCCATGGAAATTCATTCAATGCAGCTATAAGAAATTATTTAATATTATCCATAAGTTCATTACCTTACTAAGTAGTAACACACCTTTTATTCCTTGAACAATTCTTCTTGTTGTTTGTAATCCACAAGAATTTGCATTAATTAAATGGTAATTTTTATGACGTCTTAATTCTTCAAGACTAAATTCGATGTTAGAAGGTGGAGGTGGGAACACTGTTGGTACAATTGGAATAGCAATCATGGTTACAGGTGCGACTGTTGATGTTATTGTTGGTGCCACTGGACAACACACAAACTGTTGGGGAGAAACACAAAATTTTGAATGTTTTAAAAAATATATTTTCAAATAAGAGTTCTGAATTTTCTTCAATATTTGACAAAACCCATTTTTTTAGTGCAGACACCAAATACATAGTCTAAACCAAAAGTGTAGTCAGAAATTTTTTGAGGTATTTTAAATTTTGTTGGATGTACGGGAAGGTTTTTACTTAAGAAAACTTTAGAAAATTTAATAAAATTTCCGTCGACACCCAAAACACCCCCTGGCTATGCCCTTAGTCTAACGTAATATATAGATTATATAGTAAGTCAGTTGGCAATAATACATTAAAATAAAACAAATCTTAATCTGATTCATTCTTCATCTGTCCTGTAAAACTATCGAAAACTAGCACTAATACTGTTATTGTTCTGTACTCTGTCAGGGCTAGAAAGGGAGTCCAAGTATATTTTTAGTTCTTGTACTCATATTTAGAAGAAAAAAATTTTCAATGTAAAAAATTTTTCGAGGGGGGTCCGGACCTCCTTGGACCCCTCCCTAGCTCTACCCTGGCTATGCTCCTGTATTTTGTATAATATTATTAAGTCGACAATAATTGTCACCTTAGGATTTACACATAGATGAGCACGAATGTCATTCACCACATTTTGTGGGGGTCTTCCACCGTATTGTTTAATTTGATTTTGAAAATGATCGCAACGTTGGAGGTAGATGCATGATGATTGTGAAATTCCATCGGGCAGAGTGCATGGACTCTCTAAAAATAGAATTATGAAATTGTTTATTTGTCACATATTATTTTTATTGTCGAAAGATTAGCGTCATTTTATCAATTTTTGTTTTTTGTATTTATAAATAACATGTAGCTCAATTTATGAAAAATGAAACTATTTTAAAATTATTTTTTTATGATTTTTGGATTATTTGATTAATTTTTCTAGGGTCTGGCAACTTTTTTAATTTATTACGATAACTTTTAATCAAAGGAAATCCTAAAAAATACTTTAAAATATTTTTTTTCTAGATTTTTGTCATGTTAAATATTTTAATATAAATTTTAACATCAAAAGTAACTTAAACAAGAATTTACCTTGCCCTTGACTAAAATTACAAATGACAAGCACAACAAACAACAACAAAACTGAACTCTGGCGAATCATTATCAGTTTAAATGAGAACTGTGTCTACACATAACAAGGTTTTGCAGTCTCACTTCTTGAAAGCAAATTATAAACTGAGCTTAGTTCTAAAAAAATCTCAGACTTACTCATAAAAAAGTGAGAATTTTTTTATAAGTGATTCAAAGAATAAAACTAGTCAATGAGAGGATTTTTTGAGAAACTGAAAGAGAATCACCTTTGGGGATTCCCGTCATGAGAAAATTATTTGAACGACTCATTTAATTGTTATCAATGGGAATTTAGACAAATTGAGATTTATATTTTAAGAATAAATTAAAATCTATATTTTTCGATTATTTTAAGGAATTATCAGACAAGGTTTTTGGTGAACGGGGTCAAATCAAAATTTTGATTAATTTCTATATAGAATTTTGATCCACTTTAAATTGAATTTATATCTCTTTTAATTAGGGACTATCCATAAATGATATCAGGGGCGTAGCCAGGATTTTTGAGGGGGGGTGCCCAATTTTTAGTTTTTGATAAAATCACTGGTTATATACCTTTGAATTAAATTTTTATTCATTATTAGTCATTAAGATTGATTTTACGATTAGTCTACAACATTTTTTTAGCGCATTTTTGAAACTTGTTTTAAAAAGGTAGCTTAATAATGCACTTTGTTCGGCTGTTCGGCTGTTCGGCTGTTCGGCTGCTCGGCTGTTCGGTCGGAACACACGAAAAACTTTTTAACCAGACATCGTAGAGAGCTCTAGTTTTTTGCATTAGCTCCGTGCCATCGAGTTATTGGCCCCCCGGACAGTTAAAAATCTCAAAACCATCGCTAAATACTATAATTAATGATTTTTTGTTTTTAATACGGTGTAACCTGTCAAAATTTTTACCTCTATAATTTCAACATTACCTCTATAATTTCAAATATTTTTTGGCCGTTAGAAAATTTGAAATTCAAAAAACCGTTAAATGACAAACCATTTTAAAATATGAAAGTTCACCGCAAAGTTGTTAATTATACTATAATTAATGATTTTCAAGTGCATTTACGCGGGGAATTTTCAAATATATTTTGACCGTTAGAAAATTTGAAATTCAAAAAACCGTTAAAAGTCAAACCATATTATTATATGAAAATTCACCGCGCAAATTGCTAATTATACTATAATTAATGATTTTCAAGTGCATTAAAAGAGCAGGAAATATTCAAATATATTTTGATCGTTAGAAAATTTGAATTCCAAAAAACCGTTAAATGACAAACCATTTTAAAATAGGAAAATTCTCCGCAAAATTGTTAATTATACTATAATTAATGATTTTCAAGTGCATTTACGCGGGAAATTTTCAAATATATTTTGACCGTTAGAAAATTTGAATGCCAAAAACCGTTATCGAGCCGTCGAATTTATTTAAGTCACAAAATATTCATGATTGACTTATTTAATACGCAGTACTTTGCTAATCAAATACTGATCGCTAACACAAAAATGCGCTGAAGTCCCTCGATCTATAACACGAGGACTTTCTTTAAATTTTTTTGTAAAAAATTAATATTTTGATTTTAAAAATAAAGAAAAATTAAAAAATTTGTATTGAATTTTGATCTCGAGGGGGGTGCCCGGGCACCTAAGGACCACCCCCTGGCTACGCCCCTGAATGACATCCAACAAAATACGTCTCCTCAAAAAACTTATTTTGTTTGAAATATTACATAATTTTAGAACTCCTTCTTTTTAAATATTGAACGTCATTTCTAAAAGACCCCTAATACACCCTTGTCAGAGGGATGGTCACACACTTTGCTAGACCATCAAAAATGTGATTATTGGTACTAAAAAGAGGTCTTATAGATAAAAAATCATCTAATCAACAGCGAGTCTGAAAACAACTCAACTGTAAAAGATTTCTCTACTTCTTAAAGAACAAACCATCCGAGAAAAAATTTCAATCGATGGTGCTCAATAGGTATATTTTCAATAATGATGCAAGTTTCTAATACTTACCTTTCTTCATATTCTTTAATGCTTTTATTTATTTCGATAAAAAAATTTCTTCTTTCCTTTCACGAGACCCAAAAATAGAATTTTAACCTTACGGTTACTGATCTTGAGCCTTGAACTTTCATAAAACTTTAATAACAAAATTTGCAAATCTGTGAGAGAAGAAAAAACCTAAAAATCCTTTACAACAGTGTCGTGGCAAGGGGGGTGGGTCGACCACTCGTAAAGTTTTCAATAGACAAGATTATTTTTGAAAGTAGCCACATTTTATTTACTGGGCCAAGAAATTTTCTGGATGAGACCCCTTGCTACGCCACTGCTTTACAGCAATCATTTTTACACTAAAGTTAATCCCTTAAAAATCACGGAGTTGTAAAATTTGTGTCACAATGTGGTTTGATAATATTTTCCATTATTCAGTTGACTTGCCGCGTCAATCGATAGCTTTAATTTTTTAAATGATTGAGTAATTTTTTGATGTAAATGTAAGTTTGCTTTAAGATGAACTGAAGACATGGGAATTCATTGACTACGTTCCATTGGTAGATTTCTTGGTATACATCTGCACCTGGATTTACTTGAACCTTGTGTATGGGGTAGTCCAAGTAGGTTATGGGATAGTTTAGGTGGAGGTGTGTACCGAGAAATCCATCCATGTTAATTATACAGTACGATTTACTAGTTCCACATCCTATAAATTACCATAAATGCACTCTAACCTATTAAAAAGACTTTCAAACAACAATTTAGGGGTCATTCGGATATTACGTAACGCTTAATGGAAGAGAGAGGGGTCAAAGTTTTGTTACACTTCATATTAAATTTTTCCGATTTCCTTGCAAAACTTGTTACGGAGAGAGGTGAAAAATGGTCATTTTTTACATTACGTAATATCCAAACGATCCCTTACGTGATTACTGACCCAAACTTTTCCATATCCTGCAAATTCTTGATCCACCTCCACATAAACCACAAAATATTTTACATAAATTCTTTTCCATATTTTCAATGCTTGAAAATGTTAAAAATTCAAAATGTAACGTCAGACAATTATTTACACGACTAAAATAGTTTCATGATAATAAAATTTACTACCTCGACTTCTTTAAGGCACAAATATCTCCACTTCCAGTTTTACTTCCGCTTAATTGCAGAATAATGAAAAGCTTCTAATTAATTGCTAGAGAATAAAGATGCCGTAGAAACTTATTATAATTACTACGGAATGGAAAATAATGGTCTTTTCGACTGCTTTCGTTGTAATGGAGAGTATGGAGATATTTTTGTATGGTCTGGTGCTGTTTTGGAGAGAAATTTCTATCAGTTTGGTTAAAATTATGTCTGAAATAATTTGTGTAAAGTTCCAAACTGTTTAGAGAGCATGTGACTGAAATTGGGTTCCTAAAATACTTTAGGAAGTACTTACAAGTTTCTAGAGCTGCAACACAACTAAACCACATTCTAAAAGTTCACAACTTCCAATTTCCTCAATAATTTTCAAGAAAATTTCTCAAATTCCACAAGAAATGCATACCCAATAAGATATTGAGCACAAATGCTCAAGCATACTTTCCATAAGCCATAAACATTTCATCTCCACCACATTTAAGTTACAACCGCTGAATGCAAAAAGTTTAAAGATGAGGAAATGAAAAATGCATTTTAAATTGATCACAAAAATTTTCTGATGCGAAACTTTAAAATTCCATTATTTCCCATTCCATCTTCCTAGTTCCTCAAAAGATGATAATAATCTTCATAGTTGATGTTCATTCCATCATACCTTGAGTTGTGTTTAATATGAACAAATTAAGTACGAAGAAAAAACACGAGCACGTACATTTAAACTTCATCTTATTTCAGTTGTATATAATACATGCTGTGCGATGATGTATTTGCCAGCAGTTTAATAACAGCTGTCATCATGAGAAGAATATTTTTAGTATTAATACTCTTTTGCTCTGCTCATCCTTTTGTGTAAAAAGAAAATAAAAATAACCCCTAGATGTTGACTAAAGGATACTCAAGGCGGATGTAATTGACTTAGGGGAGGAGGAGTCATGTGTGTCTTAAGATTGGGCTTCTATAGACGCTTTTTTTAAGAAGCTGATGTTTTTTGCATGTACAAAATTTTTTTGGAAAGAGATAAATGTTGGATTCAACCTTAAATTCTTAAATTAGGTCGTTTATAATTTACGTCACACGAGAAGCAACATTTTCAAATAGAAAAACAATTATTTTGTTTGAACTGTTATGAGTGGCTTCACCCCCTGACTACACCCCTGCTGAGGGGCATATCCAGAAATTGAAAAGTTTTTCCCAAAACGGAGGGGTTTTGACCCCCAAAACCCCTCACTGAATACACCCCTGCTCCTGCTTCTGAAGCAAATGAAGAACTTACTATGCCACTGACTGTCACAACAGTGGCGTAACAAGGGGAGCAACCAGGACAACGGCCCCAGGCGAAGTCTAAAAAACTCAAAAAATCCCATATAAAGACTACTGTGTCACATAATATTCACCCAACTTACCAATAGAATGTGACCTAATTTTAAAACGACCTAAATATGCCTTTTTT
Source organism: Chironomus tentans (assembly GCA_963573255.1). Classification (NCBI taxonomy): domain Eukaryota; kingdom Metazoa; phylum Arthropoda; class Insecta; order Diptera; family Chironomidae; genus Chironomus; species Chironomus tentans. Next base: position 42,388,485 of record OY754303.1, read on the forward strand.
TAAAAAAAAATTCTTCTCAAAGTCCCACATTTTGCTCTAAATCTGAGCATGTATGCCTCCAGCTCTAAAGTTTGCTGAAGTTAAAAATTTTGAAAAACACGAAAATGTAAAAAAAAAGTTAGTAAAACTTTTCTTCTAATTTGACTTCCTCTTCCATTTAACTGTAATGAATGATGCGTTCTTGGAATTGAGAAGCCTGCGTAGGCTAGAAATGAATGAGAAACGTAATGAAAACTGGTAGAAAATTGATTAAAAAAGTTGTTTTTGCTTTAAGGATTTTGAAAAATTTCACAACCTACAAAGTTTTTCGTGAAAAATAAGAAGGATTTTTTTTAACTTTTCATATTCTTCATAATTTGATAAAATATATTTCAAGTAGGTTCAATAACAAATATGGCTTAGTTCCAAGAATTTTTTTTTTCGTTAAGAATCGATAAAAGCCATTCAGATGCTGCAAACATTTAGGTCAAAGTCATTCAATATACCAAATTCCTCATGTGATTTTCAATTTCAATTATCAGCATTGCACTTGAATATCTCAATGTGTGAGAGTAATGCTAAAAACTTTTCTAATTACAGCTCTTTTCGGTGACAATTTAACAAATAGTTAGGGTGACCATCTGCGTAGTTTTTCAACGGACAGTCTTGTATTTTTCAAGACTGTCCTGTATAAATTTTTAAATTTTATTCTATGTCCTACAGTTTTTTACCAAAAATTTCCGTTAATTTTCAAATTTTACTCTATGTCCTATATTTTCATGAAAATTAGATGGTCACCCTACAAATAGTTTGAGAATAGCATATTAGTGCACATCCAAACGTTTTATGGGAATTGTTCTGTGCTAAATTGTTTTTATTGTTTGACTTTTTGTATGTGATGGCATAATTGAAGTTGTAGTATGGTTGAATAAGTTTAATTACTGAGATAAAGTCTGTTAAAATTTTGTAGAAATTTGTTGCTTTTGTGTCAATTTTCTGCCTCTTAGTTATTTGAACAAGAATACAAATTGTTAAATTTCCCTGAATTCAATTTCATAAGCTGCATTTATCACATCATATACTTCATCATCCTCACGGCATTATTATTACTAATTATCGTGTTTAATTATAATTATTTATATCATCAACAACACTCAATTGTAATAACAATCATCACTCCCATTGAGGCTGTTTATTGAAATTCACTACTCATTATCCTCGATTGATGAATTACTGTTCAATCAAATTGTTCACAGATTGTTTACCTAATGGATCGTTTGGATATTACGTAACGCTTAAATTTCAATTTTTGATCCTTCGACCCCAGGGGTGTATCCAGGATTATTTTTGGGAGGGGGTTCAGATTTGGTCTTCAAAGAATAAGGAGGTTGACCCACAAAACCCTCTGGATTAGCCCTTAGAAAATAAAAAAGTTAATATGAAGCGTAACAAAACTTTAAGCGTTACAAAATTTGCGAATGACCCCAAAATGCATGGAAAGCTAAGGGTTCGTTCGCAAATTACGTCATGCTTTAGGGGAGGAGCATCCTCCTGGTTGAAGAAATTATAACAATAATTTCAATCAAAAATTTGTGACAAGGAGGGAAGGGGGTCGAAAAAGTCGTTTTTTACTTAATATAATTTATGAACGACCCTTAATTGTCTCCTCAATTTGTTGAATAATAAATAAAATCAAAATTCACTTAAAATTTAAATTTTGATTGTTAACATTGTTAGCAATAGAAAATATCAAGTGCTCATTCCATAAAATTGGGTATAAAAGCTTAAAAAAATCATAAATCACTTGAATATATTGTATTTCCACTTTACGCGTTATACTGCTTGCGCATGATATGTTGTTGTGTTATTGTACCACACGCGATAATAAAATGTCTCAAATTTTCCATTGTTGTACGTGAGATTTTCATTTCTCCCCGATATGCTTTTATATTTTCAATAAACGATATCTGCTTTAAAAAAAGCTATAGAGCATAAAGCTTTGTTCACTTTTTTTCCATCCTTTATTCGCCTTCCCAACTCATTTTTCATCGTCATTATTACTTTTGTTATTGTTATTGCAGCTTTAGGTCTACTTATTTAAGACATTATACATATACATATATTCTCTTTTGTTTGTTATCATGATAAAAATCATTTTCCATACTGTAGCGATGCTTATCTAGAAGAGGAAATTAAAAAGGAAACAATTCACAGTTTTTTAATCTTTTTTCACTTTTGAGCTTTTTATTTTGTTTCTGTTTTTCCAATAAAAACATTTTTTGATTTAAATACCTATAGGATATGAATTTTTATGTATTAAAATTTGAAATGAATTGCAAGGGGTGGGAACTTTTTTTTATTGAAATTTAAGGAAAACTGTCATGTAAAACAAATATTTAGAATTATATCAGACTATGTACGACAGAAGGTTAGTAAATAAATATGTGACAGATTACGCTCATTAAAATTTGAATTTCGATACCTCTTGAGATACAGGACCTACTCTTGAAACACTAAATTCTCATTTAACAAACAATTTTCGCTTTACCAATCGAAAACCAACCTTTTTTCCACCCGGCACACTTATAGATCAAAAATTTTTCACAGCACACCCAATGTTTTTTTAAAAGAAAAATGGTTTTATTAGTGATAAAGTGAAAGTTCTAGTTAAATCAAAAGATGATTAAAAATTATAAATTTGTTTTATATTTGAATTTTTTTTAGTAATTTTCTTTCAAATTCAAATTCTGAACTAAAAATCTGAATGCTAATTACTCATTTGAGCTTCTAAACCACTTACTATCCATTAAATTCAAGACTAACCCAGATCTACCCCCAAAAAATTATGTTAGTCATTTAAATCTCAATGGAACTGCAATTCAGAATTTTCCTCTTATCTGCAGACGATCTGACAATATCCACAAAAGAGTAACCTCATCATGGCCACAAAAAGAGCACTTGAAGATATTTAAAATGCATGCTTTTGTGCGAATGCGGCTTCAAAAAACCAAGTTATTAAAGTTCATAAATTCACATAAATTTTATCTCAATTGGTTGTGCAGAATTTTTTTCCGACTGCATTTATATCCAAATAACAACAACTGCAAGTTTTTTTTACTAAATACACTATGATTTAAAATGAGAAAAAAAGCGACATTACACTTTGAAATTTGAAAAATCTGGAATTGGATATTGGGGTTGATTTTTTCTTAAATAAGATGCAAAATCCAATAACTATGTGAAATTTCAGATTTTTTGGTTGACTTAAAGGGGGTCTATAGGGGTCCCAAAAATGAAAATTCTAAAAAAATGTAATTTTTTGATATAATTTCAAAATTAAATTTCCATATAAAGATTTAATCAACTTAAACTAAGTTTTTGGAATAAAATCTATCGTAATAAGACCTTTATTTTAAGCTCCCACGTAAAATGTTTTTTCATGATTTTGACCCACTGGTTGAGGTAATGTGTAAAAAACACATAAAATTTAGCATAAAACGTGCCGCAAACTTCGGAAGTGTAGTTTTACGGTGAGTTTTTTACAGTTTTAGAAAGACACTAGTTTCTACTTTTCAAAAATGTATAGCTTATATGCAACTTGGTCCCACGTAAATTTGCTACAGTCGTTTGAAGTTGGTCTGCTGCAATAGTCAAAAATCAAAAAAATTTATAAAAAACATATAGAAGGTTATTAACTATTTATTTTTGGACAAAAAATAATAGATTTAACTATTTTTAGACAATTTGTGAAGAAATTTTTTCAAAAAGTTCAAAATCTACCAAGATACAGGGTACATGTGCTCCCTGACGACTTTGCCCTTTTTGACCACACTCAAACAGCTGTAACTTTTACAAGATGTAATATTTTTCAATTTTGTTTTCTGTTCGTTATAGTTTAATATAATACCTTTCTAATGATATATAATAATTTATGGTTAAGTATGATATTGGTTACGAACAGGGCACTTGTTTGTGACCGACCCCAAATTAGTGAAAATCTCAATAACGTCATTTCAGAATATACTTTTTAAAAACATATTTAGATATTGTATTTAAGTTTTTTGTGTTTAATTAGAATATTTGTGACTCTTGAGACTCAAATTTTGTGTTTTGGAAACTTTTTGTGACCTATGGGTGGTCTCTTAGGAAGTGCTCACTTAGTCTCTGTTTGGTCAACAAATCTTTCAATTAGAGTTATTTTACAGTCTTTTGTCGATTGATTTATAATATTTATACATATTTAAGCTAAAATGTATCTATTTCAAATACAAAAGATCAAGAAATTTGGATTTTAAATAATTGTGTTTTAGACTTACATGGGTCGGTCACACTTAATGCACTCCCATGGTCGCAATGAATAATATTTATACAAGACTTATATATTATTAAAAAGGTATTTAGATCAGCTAGTATCAACAAAAAACAGAATGCAAAAATATTGCTCTGGAAAAAAGTTATAAGCATTTGAGTAATATCAAAAAGCTCCTAGTCAGCAACCAGCATAGGTAAATACACGATTTTGAAAATTTCATGCTAATTTTGATTTTTTATGCATTTCTTAAGTTTATTATTGACTTTTAATTACTTTTGACTCAAAAACTTTTGTAATTTCAATAAAATTTTCAAAGTCGTGTTTTTACCTATGCTGGTTGCTGACTAGGAGCTTTTTGATATTACTCAAATGCTTATAACTTTTTTCCAGAGCAATATTTTTGCATTCTGTTTTTTGTTGATACTAGCTGATCTAAATACCTTTTTAATAATATATAAGTCTTGTATAAATATTATTCATTGCGACCATGGGAGTGCATTAAGTGTGACCGACCCATGTAAGTCTAAAACACAATTATTTAAAATCCAAATTTCTTGATCTTTTGTATTTGAAATAGATACATTTTAGCTTAAATATGTATAAATATTATAAATCAATCGACAAAAGACTGTAAAATAACTCTAATTGAAAGATTTGTTGACCAAACAGAGACTAAGTGAGCACTTCCTAAGAGACCACCCATAGGTCACAAAAAGTTTCCAAAACACAAAATTTGAGTCTCAAGAGTCACAAATATTCTAATTAAACACAAAAAACTTAAATACAATATCTAAATATGTTTTTAAAAAGTATATTCTGAAATGACGTTATTGAGATTTTCACTAATTTGGGGTCGGTCACAAACAAGTGCCCTGTTCGTAACCAATATCATACTTAACCATAAATTATTATATATCATTAGAAAGGTATTATATTAAACTATAACGAACAGAAAACAAAATTGAAAAATATTACATCTTGTAAAAGTTACAGCTGTTTGAGTGTGGTCAAAAAGGGCAAAGTCGTCAGGGAGCACATGTACCCTGTATCTTGGTAGATTTTGAACTTTTTGAAAAAATTTCTTCACAAATTGTCTAAAAATAGTTAAATCTATTATTTTTTGTCCAAAAATAAATAGTTAATAACCTTCTATATGTTTTTTATAAATTTTTTTGATTTTTGACTATTGCAGCAGACCAACTTCAAACGACTGTAGCAAATTTACGTGGGACCAAGTTGCATATAAGCTATACATTTTTGAAAAGTAGAAACTAGTGTCTTTCTAAAACTGTAAAAAACTCACCGTAAAACTACACTTCCGAAGTTTGCGGCACGTTTTATGCTAAATTTTATGTGTTTTTTACACATTACCTCAACCAGTGGGTCAAAATCATGAAAAAACATTTTACGTGGGAGCTTAAAATAAAGGTCTTATTACGATAGATTTTATGCCAAAAACTTAGTTTAAGTTGATTAAATCTTTATATGGAAATTTAATTTTGAAATTATATCAAAAAATTACATTTTTTTAGAATTTTCAACTTTGGGACCCCTATAGACCCCCTTTAAGTCAACCAAAAAATCTGAAATTTCACATAGTTATTGGATTTTGCATCTTATTTAAGAAAAAATCAACCCCAATATCCAATTCCAGATTTTTCAAATTTCAAAGTGTAATGTCGCTTTTTTTCTCATTTTAAATCATAGTGAAATATGAGAGAAATAAAAACAATTTAATGAAAAAACCTCAGATAAAATATTTTTCCGACATAATAAAGCTTCCTTGTTGTATATGTGCGAGAAAAATATTTTTTATTTCTGTTGCAATTTCTACTTCTGTTTCAGCCATATTTTCGTTTTCATTTATTTCAAAAAATAAAAAAATATTGATGCTGCTTGAGTAAAACTTTTTTGGACATGCAGAAGCAATTTTATGGCAATTTCATGAACTGTTTGCAATGATATGTATTTCACTGGATGTATTTTTACTGTCAAGATGACCTTCCTTTGAGGCATGTGGAAAAGATAGAGAAAAAAGTGGACAATAAAGTTCGTGAACAAGGGAAGTCGAGCTGTTTATCAGTGGTAACGCAAGCGTTGTCGTTTGGATTGAGAGTTCAGCTTCGGTTCTTCAATTTTAAATCCATTAAATTGTAACACTCGGAAAATGAAAAAAAAAAATACATTTTATTAAAAAAAATTAAATTTTCAAACTTAAAAAAATTTAAATTCTCAAAGCTAAAAAACTTAAATTTTCAAAATTCAAAAAATTTAATTTTCCAAATTAAAAAAATATAAATTTTATAAATTCCAAAAAAATTCAAATTTTTAAAATTAGAAAAATTTAAGATTTATTTTAAATTAAAATTTATTTTAAATTAAAATTTATTTTAAATTAAATTTTATTTAAAATTAAATTTTATTTAAAATTTATTTTAAATTAAATTCTAAATTTTTTGAAACCCTAGTTTTAATAAAAAAATTGAATATTTTTAAAAACGTTTAAATTTTTTTTAAAATAGCTAAAAAATTTAAAAAAAATAATCTAAAAATTCCAACAATTTTACACTTTATTACCGTCCACTGATCAATACTTTACCCATTCAATGTATGACTCAACGTCATAGAAATGGATCCACAATATTATTATTTTCTGTCTTTTTGTGAATTATGCAATAGAAATAAAGAAAGCAACCGAGCACAAAAAAAAGTTCAACTTTTATGATTGAAGACGAGATGGAAATAAAAATGAAATATCTTAGGGCCAAAAATGAAACTTTTTTCCATTTACTCCAACACAATCAATCAAAATTGAGGCATCGCATAAATCTTTTCGTACACAATACATGTATAGTAAATAGAAGAGTAAGTGTTAAAGATGAAAATGATAAAAATCAGTATTATTACGATGAATCGTATCCAAACGAACGAACGAACGACAATAATGATAATAATGATGACGACGTTAGTGGTGTTTATTATTACTATTGGGTGTTGTTGATGATACAAACGATTATAAAAAGGAACACGATAATAATGACAATGATATGAGGATGATAAAGTACATGACGTGATGAACATAATTGATGAAAGTGATTTAGATAGAATTGTGAGGAGAAAATTTCTCGTTCAATTGAATAAGAAGAAATGAAAATCATGAAAAATTATTACGAGTATGTGATGGCAGGAGGTAATTAACAATAATTGTATAATGTACCTGAAAAGCTTTTAAAATGGAGCATGTGTGCTTGAATGTTAATGATAATTTTTACAACATTTTCGAATGTTTACTTTAAAATTTTTGCGAAAAAGTTTTACATTGCGTTGTAGTTGAACATTTTACATCATGTGTAGTTCAAGTTTTAAAAAATAGGATTCGTATGTACACACTTCTGAGGAATAATCAGGGAATAATCCAATTTTTAATCGAATATTTTAGTCAATGACTGGTTCATCACTGAACTCTAAGGTTAGAATTACCCTTGAGTAAATACTCTGGGGCAGAGCTCGAAGCCAGACCTAAAAGAGATACTTCACCCATTCACTTCCTGTCTACGCCACTACTAAGATATTATCCCTTAGTTTCCACGCCTGGACTCGAAGTAGAGTAGAATTTTGTGTGAAGTCGAGCCAACTTGAGTTGACTTTTCTACACAAGACATATTAAGAAACCAGTCCCCAGCTTGATCAAGAAAATTATCTATCGAATTACGATTAAAAAATACTCAATTGAAATTTTTTTTAATGTGTTTGACTTTGAAAGCTTAATTACCGTAGAAAGTTATTCCAACATATTCCAAAAGCAATTACAAATTTCTCGCACAAAAGTCACACAAAAAGTGTCATTAAGCTCAAGAAAACGTTCACAGAAAATTTTTATTATCTCGTTCCAAATTATTTGCTCAATTGTCAATGGAAAGAAAAGTAATTAGACATCTTAGCAGCTCATTTGTGGAATATGACCATGAAGTTTTAGAGTTTGAAAGGAATTTTAATTAAGATTATTGTGAAGGCTTTCACACTTGAGATTAATTCCAAAAAAATCCTTGCACTTTTTGAAATAATATCTCAAAAATACGAATGACTACTGATATTATATGATGAATAGGTCAGGGATTTATTGAGAGACCTGAGATATCATGTAAAGAAAACCATAAACAGTGTTTGACTCAAAAACATTTTTTTCGAGTGTTAATGCCTTGATTATTGTGGAGAATTGAGAGATTTTTAATCTTAAGCAGTCAGTTTTGAAAGTGGGTTAAATATGCTACTTAAATTTGCATTTGATACGACTTAATGCATTTAATTTGAATTATGATTGACATCAACTAATGGTAGAAGCAGGGTAGTATCTACAAATGTTGATTTGTAGTTTGAAATTTTTTTGTATGGACGAGAGCGCAAAGTCGACTCAAATTTTGTATAGGCTTCGAGCTCTGGTATAGACCGACAAGGAATCTTTTCTAAACCACAAGAATTGAAAAATATCTTGATATTGAGGGCCGTTCACTTATTACCGAAAGCTTTTATGAGGGGACTCAGTGTGACAATTCAAACAATTATTCGTGGAAAATTTGTAATAAAGGGGGTCTAAAAAGTCAGTCTTTAAGTAATAAATGAACGGTCCCTTGGAGGAGCCCTAATGCTTAACCTAATGGATACGTCCCTGATAATGAAATTTCCAACAATCGAATGAGTTATATATGCACTTCAATCTCATGTATTTATAGAAGCTGTTATAATCTTTACCAGAACACAGAACAAATATTCATAAATTGTATCCGCTCTGATTTTTCCAACCCATAAAAGCTATATTGAGCCCAAAAGTTTCAGCATAAATGAGTCTAAACATAATAAAATTCAACGCAACATCCCAAAATTACCCAATAAATTCTCAATAAACCTAAATAAATCAAATCAATTAAATTACATTCATTCAAAATTAGATTAAAATTTTTTCCGTCATCACCTCAAAAAAAATTGCCATAAAAATTTTCTAGCACATTCATTCGATGGTTGGGGAAAAAAATCGCATTAGAGAGACACGATACGATTATTTTATGCTACAATAAATAATATCACTGATACCGCATTAAATTCAATGATTTGTAGGCTTTATAACATTTACAGGGTCTCTGTGTACACAGAAGCCATTTAATCATGGTGATATTCTGCAAAAATATATAAATTTTTCTGCTGTTGCATGCCTTTGCCAACCACAATACATCAACATTGCCGCACCAACCGCACTTTGATAGAATGTATAGCGTAGAGCAAGAGGGAAAAAATGGTCAGGATGAGGAAAAAAAATTTCTGCTACACTTCACTAAACAGCCAGTGAATTTCAAGTGTTTATTTTCAACGATGCGGAAATATTTTTGAGGTAAATCTCCGGATTTGATTTATCGTCACTCTATGGAAAAAAGCGTCATTGCTCTGGCTTTTGGTATGCGGCAATGTGTATTTTTTTTCGGCCGCGGACCGAGAAAAATTCTTTTGCAACCATCTCAGCATGATGAATAAACAAACAACAGTTGATTTCACTCGCCTTTTTCTGAAATGAACATAAAAGGGATTCCTTTCCGTCTCCCTCGATGAATGTAAATACCAAAACCTTAGATTGGCTCAACCGCAATGATGAATTTTCTTTGACGGTTATTTTCGTTTCATTTCCATTCATTTAAGCCTCGAAAGATGAGAAAATTAAGGAGAAAAATTGTGTGAATTTTGACAAGTCCTGTGGAAATGAAGAAGATTTATAATAAAAATTGAAACAAGTTTAAAAGTCTGAAGACTTTTTTGTGTTTATCAGTCAGGGGCGTACTTAGAAAATTTTTTTTGAGGGTGCACAAATTTTTTTCATTCTTGTTCTTATGGTTTTGTAATTCCTAATTCTAATAATACTTGAATAATCAGCTATCAAATTAGAGCTTCAAATAAACATTGGAAAATTATGAGAACAATTATTTTCCATGTAAAAAATTTAGACCCTCCTTGGGTACGCCCATGTTATCAGTGTTTATGTGATTTGTCACTGATTTGGAGACTTTCAACATGCTTGGTTAATAGTGAATGATTTGGGTCTTTTTTAGACAGTAAATGACAGCATTTTGTTTCAAATGTAGTTAACAGGATGACAATAGAAGGTGGTGACAATCTGTAAGCTACCAAAATATATCCAAAAAGACAAGTTTCTGAACTAAGGAACTCACTTTTAAAACTCCATCTTAAATACACTTCGACTAGCTATGAATTTTTTTAAAGCAGTGGAAAAAGAGCTGTGGTTTAACTGGTCAAATTTCGGTATCTTTTCTACTTATTCTAGTCATGCGACTTGATATGTGTCAGCATTGTAATATTATACTCAAGGTCATGTGATTGTGCAGAGTTATCGGTAAAAAGTCAACGTTGAGTAATGGAATAGGTAATAAAAGAGTCGTATTAAGATAAGAGCTACAATCAGGAGCGCAACGAAAGTTCATGTTACCCCGAGAAAAATATTGAAAATGCACTTCCTTTCTATCCTTTTGTTTAGGATTTATTGAATTTTGAACCCCCTAATAAGAGACTCTCAAATAACATGTGTTTTTCAATTTTTTAAATTCCTCATTAAATAGCCTTAAAAGTGCTTTTTTATGAAAACATATTAAAAATTTTTTAATAAAGTTTTTTTTTTAAATTTTATTCGGAACAAAATCAAAGATTACGCATTAAAGTAGCCCAGCCTTATCAGTGATCTTTTCCATATGATCAAAGCCATTCAAATAGAGAGATTTCCTGTTTGTCACAAATCTCAACGGATATGAAAAATAATGACGTCTAAATCAACATGCATGGAAATGAAAGATCCAAGTTCAAATATTTGATTCTCTGTCTTCTAAAAAACCCTCAAACCTTTCTTCATCAAGGTCGACATTTAATATTTATGAACTTTTCCTTAGGTCGACTTTCAATTATTCAATTTTCTGTGATATTCATATTTATTTTATTGGACATTCTATCCCCACGCCCACATTTTATATAAAGCCGATATAACAAATGCTTTCAGTATCAATATTGGAGCAAAATATTATCGGTTTTTTATTGGAATTTATTGAGGTTATATCGAATAACAGACAATGCTTTAATGTTTGTAACATGCAGTTACCATGCAGCATATTGAACATATTGCTGTAAATATTCTTCTTTTCTTTGGTATCGTAAATATAATATCAACGACAGGTAATGTCTATAAAATGTTATGATAGCAAATATTTGTAAAAAAAATTATCTAGATTGAAATTTTTTAACATGTATTCGAGATTGCTTTACAAGGAAGTAAGTTGACAGCTAGACAGTTCTAACAACATAAATCCCATCATCCAATTTTAAACCTTACGAGTAAACCAAAAAACGCAAAAATTCAATTAATCATAAACACTAAGAACGGATATTTGATGTTTTAATTCCATTGGACTGCTTCAAGAGGTTGATACCGAAAGGAAGCTGAGAGCGGAAGGAATGAAAGAAAATAATAATAATTTTAACGAAAGGGATGAATGTGAAAATTCCATTGAGAAAATAACAGTAGAAATTTATGCAGATTGAATCATTAAGAAAAGTAGGTGATCGTTAAAAAATATTAGAAAAATTAACTTCATTCCTCTAATGCTGGCTTGTTTATGAAAACTTTCATTTTATCTCATTTGTTTCTTATTTTCTGACATATTCTCTGAAGATGGAAGAGATTGTGCAAGATTATATAAAGGCGTAACTGGATTATTGATAATAAGGGGTTTGTACTCTTGATTTAATTGATTGTAGATTCTAAGGTACTCTTACTAGCTTTTAGGTCCCTTTTAGATACCGAATCCAAAAACGGGTCCCTAATGTCAGTCAATTTTACAAAAAAAAAAGTTATTTACTCATATTGTTATCTTGATCCAGATTAATATTCACTTACTAGTTCCAGCATCCACCCCTGGTATCACCCAACATTAAGAACGATGCGGTAATTTTATTTAACCAAAGTAAAAAGAAGCAACAAAAAAAATATTACCATAAATTACAATCTACACCGTACTCTATTTTTCCATAGCTTTAGAACAGAAAAGCTTCTTGCGTAGGCAACTGATTCATAAAAGAAAACTTTTACATCGCTTCCCTAACTGAAAGTAAAATGCTGTTAAATGTAATAAGATACTTCAAAAATATACATAAGCAAAGAAATAGATACAATAAAAGAAAATATAAACTTTCTCGTGTCTTGATTTTTTATGGAGCTCAAGCCACAAGCTCATTGTTTTAAATTTCCTGAGGAATATTTTTTTATTTTTTACAACACAAAAAATCCATATCGTTGTTGATCATTGCCGATGGCTGCCTTAATATGTTTACTTCCATGGTACTTGATGTGGATGTTGTAGAATCAGTGATGGCAGGAGAAGAAATGAGAAATTTCTAGAAATTTCAGTGAATTTAAGATGAATTTTTTTTTAAATTATTTGATAGAAGGCAAAGGTCTAAATGTTTAAATCTGGGTGTTGCAGCCATCTAGTTAACTCAAAATAATGCATAATGATGATACTGAAAGGCTCAAGTAAAAACGTGAAATTGCGCACATTTTATTATATTTTAAACGTGTTATATTGTTATTTTGCTGATTTTGGCTTCGAGTTTTACAGGTCAACCAAAAAAAGCAACAAATAAATTTTAATGAATCTAAAAACGTCATTTGCATATTTTGCACCAATGCCAAAGCCAATTTTTCCAAAGGGGGGATGGAAATCCATCTATCCATCTATACTATGGCTACGCCCCCGAGCGACACAAATGACGAAGTCGCCACCTCGAATCCGTCAAGGTTCCATCAGGGATACATTTATTAACACTATATGGATTCCGCGCCGCCTCCACCTCCATATGGATTCCATACGGAGGTGGAGGCGGCGCGGAATCCATCTGGTGTTAATAAATGTATCCCTGATGGAACCTTAATGGCTTCCATATGGCGATTTTGTCATTTGTGTCGCTCGGGGCCACTTACTCAAGAATTCAATAACAAACCTTGAACAAATCTTTATCAATATTATTACTCCTGTGATTTGGTTAAATTTTGATAGCAGTTGCACGCTCATACTAATTTTTTTATTGTCGTTTATGTAGATTTGGTGTCAAATTCTGAGTTTATTTATGAATATTTATATTTATAATTAATTGATTTTTATTACTGTAATCATTTTTAATTTTATTTATTGGTAAATATTGATATAAATTTATTGTTCATCGGAAATGCTGAAAATGACATTTCATTAATACCTATTATCTATGATTTTTCGGGTGTTATTAATGGTCAATTTTTTTTGTAAAACTAAAATTAAAATTTATTATGAATTAAAAAAATTGACAAATTAAAGTAAAATAATTTTTTAGGTACAAAATTTAATTTAATTATAAAATTCTAGATTTATTCAAAATAATTACAGCAATTACCAACTAAAAATATTCACTTTATTCTTTCAATATCACTTGATTTCATTCCTTTAATTTTTTTCATTATTTCTTTTCAACATTGTTTTATTCAATTTTCACAGCAGCATTCCAGACTTCTTAATAATCCATAAATATTCTTTAATAGCTACAATCCAGATTTAATAGAATCGCCATTTATAACCAATAAAGTTCAAGATTTATAAAGAAATCCTTGATTTAATTTAGACCCCTCCTCCATCCACTTGTCAAACCTCTCAGCCATTTCGTTTGACATTTCTTTTTTGTGTCCACCAATTTTTCCAACTCTTATTTGACCTTGAATTAAACCTGTTCCGCCTGCAAGTTTGTTCATCTCTCTCATGTACTTATTATTGTTGCATGCTTCATTATCTGGAAATAGATTAAATTTATCAGAAAAATGTAAATTTTATGTGACTTGGAATTCTTTACATCAACTTGTGCTGTGACATCATTGAGAATATTTACAACATTATCAGTGTTTACTTTAGTGCTATACAAATCAACAGCAAATGCATTCTGTCATTTCAATGCATTCATATCGACTCAAAAAGGTCATCAAACCAACATTACACTTACTTTTCATCGACTCAAAATTCATGTGCTCTTTCAACAACTTAAAGTTCTCATCTGATATCTCTCTGCCCAAAAATTTAGCAACCTTATGAATCGTTTCGTCCATGTTCTGCGTCACCCACTCATATGTCAAGTACATTATATTGGGATAATCTGGCAAATTGATGTAGTTCAAATAATGTTCTCGATATGGAGTAAATAAGACTTTGTCGTTCAAGAAATCCTCATAAAACTCATCGAGCGTTTCTTGTATGTTGGCTATATCTTTTAGGAAATAAAATGTTGAGACAGCAACATCCTTAACATTCCTTGACATGTGAATGATTTTCGGCTTTTGTTGCCAAATATCATCAGGTAGAAGTTGAATTGGAAAATGTGATTTGAAGCACCGAGGACGTGCCATATCTTCCATTCTTTCATAATTTTCGCCATCACGCATTTTTTGAGTAAAGTCATAGACACTGCAAAGGGAATATTTAAAGAGAATTGTCTTGGTCGATAAGCAAAAAGGTTCAACTCACTCAAAATACGGAAATCTTTTTCCACGAATAATACTTTTAGCCTTGACAAAGTCAAAGTCATTCACCATGAGCCAAATCATCTCCTGCATCATTGTATTTCCACTACGCATGAATCCACACAAAAATATGTCATCAGGATATACTTTGAAGTCCTTTGACTTATCCCAAAGCCAAAAATCTGATTTGTCACGGCTTTTTGCATAGTAAGAGGTCACAGGAGGAAAGTTTTTCCATTTCTCACCCTTTATTTTGAGGGATGCCACTTTTTGATTCCATTGAATTTTTCCTGATGGATTTTCGGATTCCTTTATTAATTTTATAAATTCAATATGCTTCGACATCTTTACAACTTAACGTTTCTTTCATAACTGAGCTAACTACGTTTGAGAATATTTCTGAAATAAATAAGAATCAAGATGAGTTGTTTATGAAATAGTAGAGATAAGAAACTTTTTTAATTGGACTATGGATAATTGACAATTTTATGTCCGCCTGACTGGATGTGTAAATATTTATTTTTGGAAAGTTTCCTTGGTTTTGTGATTTTTTTTGGAAAATTCTGTCCAACATAAAGTTAAAATTTATTTGACAATTTCATTTAGTTACTTGGAATCTTAACTGAAAACAAGTCTTCCTAATTTTAGACTTTTACAGAAACAAAATGAATTAATTCTATTGGCGGTCTATAAATATTAATTGTTTAACCTGTTCTTAACATTTTTAATTAACTATGATTTGCAATATTTTTTAATTTCATTTATTAAATAAATTTCAAAAAATTTTTTAAGGATTTAGAATTTTCTAAAATATTTTTTATATTATTAAGAAATCACAAGATCGAATTTGGGAAGGCAAGGTCAACAAATTTTCAAACTAAAAAAAATTTCTAATATTTAATTTAAATTATTTAAAAAGTGCTCTTACTTACGAAGTAACTAAAATTCCCAACAGATTCAAATTTTGGGAGACTTTGGATATCCACGGCTCTGACCAATGACGTTGCAAAGGTTTACGTCATCCAGGGTCAAATTCAAAATTTACACCCCCCGTAAATAAAATTTAATGTCTTATAAAAAAATTTTGGACCCCTTTATAACTTTATTTGGTAGTTTATGACTTTCTGAAATGGCGATTGGGGTCGTGGTCTTTTCTTGCTACGCCATTGGTCCGGACGAGCACAAAATTTCATTTTATGGTGTACCAAATTTTTTGATCGTCATTGAATCAAGAAAAGCTTCATAATCCTAGAAATCAATAGAAGTCACACCAGTTTTAGTCCATAAAATTCCAACATTCCACTGAGTCTGTTGAAAAATTTCAAAAAAAATCCCCTTCCAAAAGCTGGAATTCCCGAAAAGTCTTCACATGAAATCACTTACAATTTTCAATTTGTTGCCTCAGTTGACGTTCCGTTTAGCTTTTCTGATTCCAATTTTCTTACAGAATAAGAAGAAATATTAATGCTTTATACATGGAAAATCAAAATCAAACTAACCATGGAACTTAAAGTCAGCCAATCGCCAGTTAATAAAACTTTATTTCTTTTGAAAACAGGTTTCATTGTTGCCGAATCATTCTCACGTTTTTTTTTCAAATATGATCATATGTGTAAATATAGTATTCAAAAATGATATGACTCAGTGTGTGTCTGTGTGTACACATGTTAATACGTGCGACAAGAATCTTTTATATCTTCTTGATCTATGTTAAATTCTCAATGCCAAAATTAATGTATGTTAATTGCAAGAGAATTGTTTTAATTGGAGTTATTGAGAAGAAAAAAGTGTTTGGACCGAGAAGTACATTGTGTTAAAAGTTAAGTTTTGTCAGTCATAAGCGAGCTTTTCTTTGCAAATTTAAATTTTTTAGCGCAAAAATTTACTTGCTTTAATTTCACAAAATTAATTTATTGTAGCAAAATAAAGTATTTAACAGATATAAAATAATTCTGTTTAATATGTTGCTCGGGTGATTTTATTTTAAAGCCTTAAACTGAGAGTCTTGGCATTCTTTTTCTTAAAAAATATTGAAAATCATCATGACTCAGCACATTTTACTTAGTAACCGAGATAAGACTGAGATTGATTAAGGGCTCGTTCGCAAAATACGTTACGCTTTAGGCTAGAAGAATTTGTGATAATACAAATTTTTTCTTTCTTTGGCAAATTTGTGACAAAAGGGAGGGGGGTCGAAAAAGTCGTTTTTTTGCGTGACGTAATTTATAATTGATCATCGTGTTCATTATATGCGTTGCATTTGTTTTATTTAAAATTTAACAAACAAAGTTGTTGAATTTTTTGTATGCAATGATACAAAATAGTTGTTCAAATGTGTAACATTCCAAACATACTATTTTTTACATTTTTGTGATCAAAATTTTGTTCATGGTCATTTTTACGCTATCCTCACAATGGTTTGGTATCAGAATCGTCTTAAAATGACTAATGCAGTTTTTTTGGAAAAAGCTGGAAACAGTTTATTATGTAAATTTTCACAACTTTATTATTATTATCTAATTTTGCCTTTTCATTGTAGAAAAAAAACGTCAACCAATTATGCTTGATTTTGAGTGCTCAAATGATCATCATCTATATACAAGCCAAGCTATCCAACCAGGGATGCATCCAGAGAGAGATTAACTATTTTTGCCTATTTTTTTTGAAAATCAATACGACAACAAGATATTTGAAAAAATCGGACCTCCCCCAAATACGCCCCTGCATCCAACCGTTCACAAACGGACCTTTAAATGCATTATTTTCGAAGAAAAACGTACTAAAAATCAATCAATGATTTTCTGGATTTTTTGAGTAAGTGTGATTTGATCACACTTGACTTAAAGCCAATCTTCATCAATCCTCGGTTGATAAATTTTTAAAAAACACATAGATTTGTTCTAACCTCAATTAAATATAGCAGGGGTGCAGCCAAAAATTTTTGTAGGGGGGATTTGCAGGATTTACCCCTAGGCTACGCGCCTAAAGTATAGTGGCCTACATTTTTAATTCAAGGATCCACAATTTTCAAACAAAAGCAAAATGTTGAACAATATTTGAACTTTTTCTTATTTACTTATTTACGTTTATAATTATCTTATCACAATCTCATCATTAAATTGACTCAAAATGTACAAAAAAAAACTCTGCCAAGGTTTTCGTCAACATCAAAAGTTTCCTTTGCTCCTTCATCTGTGAGAATAAAAGAATTCTTCGACCGTGCAAAGGCAGATAAACTTTCTCCATGAGATATATACTGAGTTTAAAGGAATCCAGTGTAGGAAAAAGTTTGACAATTTTACTTCTTGTTGAAATATCAAATGTAGAAGAAATCTGTCAAAAATTTTCTTTCTTTTCCTTCTTTCCAAATATTTTTTAAGGCACGCAAAGAACATAAACAACTGTAAACGATTTGTGTCATAAATTTCTTCTTTTCCTCCTCTTCCTTCGAGGAATATGAAATAAAAAAGAGAGAAAACTTGTCAGCATGTGTATCTAAATATTTTATTACATTATTGGAAACGAAAGTAAGGATGCTTTGCAATTTAAATACAGATGGCTTTTATGTATCTCTATATGTCATGTTACGTGCGATTGACTATTAAATTTAAAAGCAAAAAGACGAACACGGCTTGAAAGGCACAAAACTTTCATTCATCATTAAACCAAACAATTCATTTGATCCTAAAAAATTGAGAAATATGAAATAGAATAAGAGAATGGCGGAAATGGAAAGTTTTTATGTTACTTGAGTTTTGGTAGGAAATTGAGCTTTTTTGAGGGATGAACCTAGTTAATCATTATGACTCGAATACTCAGAGTTAAAAAAAATTGGGTACCTAAATCCATCTTATTTGATGAGAATCTAACCCTCTCATTTACCAAAACCTCTTTAACCAAATGAGAGTTAAATGTAGAGATGTATCCAGGGGAGGGGGGGGGGGGGTTGGTGTTCAAAATCAAAAAAAGCCCTGGTTAAATGTATCCAGTGGCAATCTATATCAAAAACCTCAAAGTCAAAAACAAAGAATCGCAAATCCAATTTTTGTAATTTTCCACTGCATCCACCTTGATGGAACATATTCTTCAATTTTCTTGGGGTTTTTACACCCACAACTAAGTGCTTACGTCAATACAATAAAAAAAACCCCTTTTCGAAAACTTTCTGGCTTCGCCCATGTGCCACCAGCATTTCGAATTTAACTTCACTCCAATTCAACATTAGTTTACAGGTTGATGGACAAAGGATTCTAACCTGAAGCTTTGAAACCTTCCAAAAAAAAATTCATTGTCAACAATGAAGCAAAAAAAAATATTTTTTTCATTTTTGCAGGGGGAAAGCTACTTTAACTACCGCCATGCACTTTTTGAGCTATAATTCCTAATTTGCACATATCTTCTGAAGGTTTTGCACATGCTAGCTTCAAAAATTTTATTACTAGACCGCTCCACTTCCACCAAGTAGTTTTCCCCCTGCATTTTTATTGAAAGTTTTCTCCAGAAAAGCAAAAAATGGAAATGTTCTTCTTCCTTATCTCTCTCAATACCTTTCGATATAAAAGACATATAAATGACGCATTTTGAATTCAAATCATGTCAGGTGAATATTTTTTGCCTTTCATATTCCATCCCAAACAGTATATATGCATATATTTATAGATATTTCTAAGCTCATAGTTATGCGGGCAAAATAAAGACTAAATGATATGAAATTTATGAATGAGATATTTATACAATAAAAATCGGTTCCTTATTTCTATTTCCTCATGCATGTATGTATTTAGATCTTTTGTATTCAATATTTTTTTTGGATATTGTATGACTTCAAGATATGTAGAATAGCAATATGTTTTAGGTTTATTAATAATAAAAGGATAAGGTAGCTAAGAAGTTTTGTTTTATTGTTTTTATTATATTCAAAAAAGAGATTTGTTGGATCATCGAAAGTGCTTTGCTGTTACCATGAGGCGTAAAAATTTATGCTCTGTAATTTCGATTATATCAAAAATTTGACTAAGCTTCAGTGATCTTTTTTCTGTGATTTTCAACAAGCTATAATCTTTAATTTTTATGAAGAATTGATGATAAATTTAATTCTGTTAATTACAGATCATTACCAGAATATATTTATAACTTGAAACTTTTCATGTAAGCGATATAATAATTAGTAATTAATACTTTGTTCTAAGCTGCTTGTTACACTCATTGAATTAAGAGCCTGAGCGGTACAACGTGGTCGTTAGAGTCAGGGGTGTATTTTTTTCAATCTGCTAGGGTTTTTTAAGATAAAAAATACCAAAACTTCACCTAAATTTTTCCAGTCTATACAAAAAAATTCGTTATAATTCGTTATAATGGCAAAACGTCAAAAAAACAAAAGGTTATTTTTTTATGACTTGATGGAAAAAATTCGGCTAGCTGCAGTGTACCGCTCGGGGAGAGCAGGATATAAAACGGCAGTCATGAAATTCAATAATTTTGATATTTCACTTTCTGATAATTCTAGCAAGTAACTCAATCTAAAATTCCCTCTCATCTGGAAGTCGTTAATTAATTCCTCAATCTTAATCCTCCATCAATTTGTCGACAGCAAGAAAAACTATAAAATTATTCTCATCTTCCACTTTTTCAATCTCTCGTCTCGTTTCTCTCGTTATCTATCTTCATAAATCGTACTTAACCAAATTACTTTCAATTTCCCTTCACTTAATCTCCATCTTATTCTACCTTCTTTTCATATTTTTCCCATTTCTTCTATTTCTATGCAGTTCATTTTTCTCCGTTCGTATTTCCGGTATATAGCAATTGGAATCCTGAAGTACTGATGAAAGTGGATGTGTGTGTGTGTTTGAGAGAAAAGAAACAGTAAGCAAGAATACACTCGACAGTAAGAAACATAGGAACGAGAAGTGAGCACTAAGATGAAGTAAATTTAATACAGCAGATTGCAGCAATATTTTCATTTCAATTTTACGCTTGAGAGAAAAAAACAAGATTTTTATGTAAAAGAACTTTTTTTTCTTTCTTTCTGATATTATTGAATTCAAATGGGTAGTTGGGGGAAGGGATAGGACAGGTAATAAAATTATCTAAAGTATAATGGTAAAGTTAGGAGCGCAATTCATGTGGTTTGATGTGTTTTTATTTGGGGAAGTTGAGATATTTTTTTGAGGAATTGAGGATTGTAGTCTTGTCCAGATTCTAGTTTTATATATTACTAGATTTTATTGGACACTAGATTAGAGTTGCTTAATGTTTTATAGCTTCAATAATATTTTACAATTGCATGCAGTTTAGTTTGATATCTTGGTCATTTCTTTGTGGTGTCATAGCAATCCCGAGCGACACAAGACTGCATTTAGAAGCCAGGCTGAGTTCATGTGAATTCCATAAAGCTGCTTTTGCCAACTTTGTTTGAAAATTTTAAAAAACACTGTTTTAGACAGTGTCGTAGCAAGAGGGGCACCGGGGCTTTGGCCGAAAAACTCTAAAAATCCCATATAAAGGGGCGCAGTTTTTTTAAAGATTGCCCAATTTTATTAACGGAGGTAGAAATTTTTAGATCCTAGAATCTAGAAATCTAGAATCGAATGAAAAATAATTGCATAAATCAGACAAAAAAATTAAAAAAATTCAAACCACAAAAATATTCCATCCAAAATGCTCAAACTGAAAAACACATCCAAAAAAACATGTAAATTCCCATAAATCCAGCAGACACTGAATCGTTTACAATTGTATTCTAGTCATAGCTCAGCAATAAACTGAGCTTTAGTATCATTCCTCAAATAAATCAATACCTTATTGCTATCTCAAGAAGAAAATACACATAAATATTCAATCAGACAGACAACACACGAATAACAACAGATTTTTACTATAAAATTCAAATACACCTTGCATGGCGAAAAAAAGGATAGAGACGTTATGATATCTAAATTGACATCGCATGGATTCGTTTAATTCATTCATACGATACATGTATTGTACATATATTCGTGCCAGCATTTGTGAATAAAATACAATAAAAATCAATTTGCGATGAATGTAAATACAAGGCAATAAGCAACTTTCAATGTCGCTTTTGGCTGTTTTCATCCTCATTTTGATTAATATCATAAAAAAAAGAATTTTTATTCACAACTGCAAGCGTATTGTTGTGCTGTGGTTGCAGCATCACATAGAAATGTAGAGAATAAATTTGTACATGATGGAACATTTCAAATGTCACGAGGAAATTTTTCACGATTTTAATTTAACAAGCTACAAACTGAATTGAAAGGAATGTCGACATAAGAATGCGGAAATGAAAATGGGAAGTGTGAATGAAGGATTAAGTCTGACGTCGGAAACAATCTGAAGATCTCTTTCTATTATGCTCCTCTTTTGTATGTTTCTTCAAAATGATGCTATTGTGCTGGTGATTTGTCGATTAAGTAGATTGAGTTTGAATGAAGAGGGTTTATTGAATTGGAAAGGAAAGTATTTTGATTTATGGTGTTTATCAGATATTTCTTGGAATACTTCAAAGGTTGGGTAAAAGAAAATTTTCTTAAAGATGCTTGCTGGAAGATTGGGTATAATTTTTAGGTTTTTACCCAGGGGTGGCGAACGGTCCTTATCTTTCGATTTCGAATTTTCGAAAGGTCCCTTATTTTCCCGTTACAAAATTTTTTTGAAAAAATTTGGTACCTTATTTTTCCGTTATAAATTTTTTTGAAAAAATGTGGTACCTTATTTTTCCGTTACAAAAATTTTTTGAAAAAATTTGGTACCTTATTTTTTCTTTACCAATTTTTTTGTGAATATATCATGTTTTTTCCTTAATTTTCGTTTAAAATTAGAAAATCAAAGTCGATACATTCATACAAAACAAATTTGAATTAAAATGCACTTAAAATTTTGCTTTAAGTTAACGGATTTTTAATTTTTAAAAAAAATCCCGCATTTTTTTCTCAAGAAAAATTTTTTTTTAGAATTTTTTTTTTTGAATTTTTCGGAAACCAACGGAACAGTTCTTGTTCGCCACCCCTGGGTTTTTACATAAAATTAGGTATATTGCAGGAAAAAGGAAAACGGTCAATTTTAAGACAAATGTAAAATTGAGAAACATTCATTTCATTTTATCCATTTTTTTCATTTTCCTTCATTAATATTTTGCTGTGGCCAGTTTCTAAGGTTACTCGGGGTAACCTATCCTACCCCTTCCATCCACCTAGGGTACCCTAGTGTAGGATAGGTGGGGTACCCTATGGTATACCCTATATAAACGGGATAGGTGTAGGGTACCCCTAGTAGCCTTGCAAACCAGTCCATGCAATCATGAGTTTAGTACCTTTGAAAAAAATGGACTCGTTAACTGGCGCTTTTCATAAGAAAACGGAAACTGTCGATTTTCAAAAATGCGTTTTTCAAAAACCCTAAGTGTAACTTAGTTCCTAAACATCTTACAAAAAATGTAAAGAAAAATTGTTTAAAGAAGTCATTAATCTACGACACTATAGAAAAAAGTCCTAATTAACCTCAACTAAGTCACATTCAAAATTAGTTAAATTTTTGATCACACTTGAAAATTATGCACCTTGAAATGCGCTAGAATCCATTAAACAATCAGTACTAAATATTTCCTTACTATCACTTTTCATAGCTGATAGAAGTACAATAAATAAAAAAAATTCCCTTCCTTTTTATTCAATACAATACAATTGTCGGTTCCACACGGAATGAATTACAATCCAAAAATTGTATTTGACTAATGCAAAATCGATATTTACAGTCTACTGACGATGTTAAAATTGTAAATAAAATTTAAAATAAGCGGTAAATTTTCGATTTATAGAATGCGTGAGAATTAGGAAGTGAAGTGAGAAGTTAAATTATGGTTGAAATGAATTGAAACATTTAAATTTATTCCAATGGATTTACAACATTATTAAAGAACATTGTGTATATGTGCGTATGTTATACTGACTAGATTATTTATACATTTAATAAACTCAACTGACATACGCACAGACATGGGAATGGAGAAATGCGAGTGAATCGAAATTCGCTTTTGATTATCAAAAGAAATGAATTTAAATTTTTTTGGGGGATTTAACCGAGTTTTTTTTCTTCATCTTCAATTATTTAATTGAGTTGAAAAGTTTATTTCTGTATGCTAAATTTGATGCTGAATTTATTTTACTGATTTATATAAATAACCCCAAAATTCACAAGAATTGTAAGCTTCTTTTATTATAGGAAGGAAAGGCATAACTTAAATGAGAATAATTCGCGATGATTTTTGCTGACTTTGAATTCGAGGAAAAATTAATCAAATAAAAATAAGTCTGCATAAAAATAGGTTAAATAAATTTGCGACGTAAGGAATTGATGAGAAATATTTTAAAATTAGCTTATAGAAAAAAATTGACTTTTTAAATTTGAGTTGATTTTTCATCGAATATTTTAAATACGTGAATTAAAGAAAAAGCCTGAAACGGTAAAATATGACAATTTTTTTCAAAAAAGGGTGTGGAAATCCAACTTATCCCTGGCTACGCCACTGGTCTGACTAAAAACAAGATTATTTTCTTCTTGAAATTTTCTAAAAAAAATAAATAAGTAGGCTTGGACTTTTAAAATCATTTATTATTTTTTTAATTTTGCAGTTTTTGATAATATTTTTTCTACCTTTTTTTCTTATGGATATTGTAACCGATATCAAAGGTAAGTTTTAATTTTATTCGAGCATTTACTGGAACAACTGAAAATTGTTTAAAAAACTCAAAAAAAAATCATAAACTCAGTGAAGTGCTTTGTTTGTTCAAAGTGACACTCGAACCATACAACTCCTAATTTCTGGTCCATTCCTTAGACTCAGGCGTACATCCAGCTATAAAATAAGATAGGTTGGGGATCAATAAGATCAAAAGTTAATCATAGCTTAAAAACCTTCCCAAGAAATCTATTGAAATCTCCATTAATTTAAACTTTGATCATCCACAAAATAAACCCAAAAATCATGTAAATCATCATAACAAAATGTTAAGAATCAAGAAGATCTTATTCTGAGAAACTCAAAATATTGTTCATGACCATATCGGCACTATTTGGATAGAATCTCAAAAAGAAATTTTTTATGTGATGTTCCTAAAAAAGATTTTAAAATTAGCTTAACAGTGCCTTCTAGGAAGGAAAAAATAATAATACCATATCAAAAGATTTAATCTTCACACTGGTCGACTAGAGAACAAAAATAAATCCCTTGAAGCTTTGATGGCTCAGATTGTTTTGAAAGCTTTAAGATTTAATTTTAAAAATTATTATTAATAATAAAAAAAGTTTTTAAGCTCTGCGAGCGTTAAGTCTTCCTTTGTTTATTATTTGTACAAGCTAAGAGGAACTTTTTGTAAAAACAATTTAATTACTGCATGAGCATAACATCTGTTGTTGTTATTGTTACTTCTACTAAGCATATGGAAGTTGTTGAAAAGTGTTCGTATTTGTTGTTGGTTAGAACGACTTCCTGTCACAAAAGGTGCCTTACTTTAACAAGACTCTCAAATAAGATACAGAAAATAACAAGCTTTCTGAGAACCGCGAATGAACATTTTCATAACTAAAGACAAATACTGCTAATGGGTTGTTCCAGAGGTCGTTCTTAAATGACGTCCAACATTTAAGGTGAAAATGATCTAGGAAATTTTCAAAAAATTTGTTTGGGGATTCTGGCCTGTGGGTGATTTAAAAATGCATCCGTAAGAAGAACACCCAACTCCTTACTATACTTAAAATAATTATCAAAAATGTCTCAAGGCACAATTTAATTCATTTTCTCTCTTATTTTCCTACATTTACCCCCTTTTTAGTTTTCATGAGAATATGCATGATGAATAATAAAAAGTATGAATTGAAATTTTTCTCATCACAAAAACTCATAAATATGAATTTATGTTCAAGAAGTTAAGGCATAAGTCATGACTCAAATAAATTTAACTAGAATGAGGAACAAGAACGCATAAACAACCCACAAGAATGAATGAAATTATTAAACAACAATTAAATATAATTAAATTTTACTTTTTCTTAATAATTTTCAAATTATTTACAGCAAGAAAAGTTCTATTTTTACTCTTGTGGCTTTGTTTCCGTTCTGTTTGGTTTTAAAAGAAATGAAAATTAATTTTTTAAACATTTTCTTTTCGTAGCTTTTGCAAGAATATAATTAGATTATTAGGTATAGCATAGCATATTTTGTTCTGTTTAGCATTCTGCAATTTTTCATCTCAACAGTAAAGAATTTTTATTTACGGTAGCATTTGGGTAGCACAAACGAAGTTTATTATCATACCCAACTGGTATATTTGGATTTAAGAATGCAGCTATGTAGAAAGATGTTTCGTTGAGTGGGTTTTGCAGTACCACAATAAATTATATCAAAATGACCAGAGCGGAATTTAAAAAGAACAGAAATTATGAAGCAAATATGTGTTCCTTTTTGCGGAAATTCCAAAGGCAATTATTCAGTTTTTAAGGATAAAAAATAATATCCAAAAAAATAAGATTTGTTAATGGAGACATTCTCGTGCTCCTGCTTCAATATATGTATGTGGAAGATTTTTACAAAATATGTTGGCTCTTCAGGCAGTAAAGACCCATATCTGAAATTGATAGTTACTGAAGGATAGCGTTGTAATTGCTTGATATTCCTACAAAAGCTAGGTTAGAATCAAGCTGGGTAAGTTGCTTATTCTGGTCACTAAGACGTGTCGTCATTTCACTTACGGTATACGGAATTGTTCACAAATGATGTCCATCAAAAAGGCAGCTCCAAACTATCTGTCAACTATAAGATACCTTATTCCCCAATCATTATCTTCCTGGCAACATCATTATCCTATCTACTTTTTCAGTAAGCAATTTTTATAACTTAAAGTCCTCAAATAGTTCATCTTTAGTATCAGACATTTCAATCAGACAATTCCTAGACATCCACAAAAAATAAATTAATTAAATTTTCTCAAGTGTCTGACATTCGCTAATTCCAATTCTTATGTATAAAAAGATAATTAAAGTCTCAAATTTGACTCAAAATCCATTTGATGAATAGCTTTTAAAAGCTTACATTCCGTTACTATGACACATCATCATGGGACATTGAGTCTGAAATTAATGATAATTTATTTTCATATGAAATAAAGCAGAAATAATTAATTGTAATGAGATTTACATATCAATGTAATTTATTCATTATTCACGGCACATGTCATGGGATGTCAAACGATTCATGAGAAAAAAAATAATTTACTTTATTGACATAGATTACTTTGTGGGAAATGCTGTTGAGATTGAGATGGAAATGTCTTCAGCCAATAATTGATTTGAGTTTCTTGGAAAAAATTGATATTTTCGTGGAAGGAAAAATTAATTAAGTGGAATCTTCTTACTATGACTGTTTAACTAAAGCATTTATGGTGAGCTGAATTGGCTCGATGGTGTAATGATTTAGATGGTTTAGTTCTTCAGTACATATTTCCTGTCACACCAATACAGCCATCATGGATTCGAGACTTAGTGGAAGAAAATGTTCAGTGGGCACTTATTTAAATCATATTAACTGGAAATGAAGCCTCTATTGGTCCAGAAGTGGTCCAAATCCTTCTATAGGCTTAGAGATCTAAGTTTAAATCACTAAAATTTATTAAATTCAATTTCTTAAATTAAATTTTACAAATATTAAGCATAATGCCTCAAAATCACAATTTTAATCGATTTTAAATCACTTTAGTGGTCGACACACTAAATTTCAATTATCAATTCAAAATAATTTAATTGCTCAAAAAACTGAAAAGCTTCATTAATTATGACATAAATTTATCTCAAATAAAATGAATCCCCGAGCAATTATTGCTAATAATACACAAAATGGATTTCCATAGAAAACAGAATTGAATTTCAATAAAGCAATTGTATAATTATGTCGCTCATTAGCTTGATAATTAGTAAGCTTTTTATGTTAATTATCAGTAAAATTTAATTCTAATGAAGAGAACATGAAAATGATGGAAATATTTTTAAGAGCACAAGTAAGCTCCTCATTTGTGCGCGATTTTATATATTAGCTTTGCTAAATGTCTTTTCTGAGAATTTTTGCGGCAAATTGTATGGAAATTAATTAGATTTATAAGACGATGCATATGGTGAGGGATTTCGCTGAGCTAATTATTTTGAAAATTCAAATGAATTTCTTCTAGAATTTGTTATGCGTCGATGAGAAAAATAAAGTTCCTCTTTATACAAATTTTTTTCAAATCCTTGTTCGAAAAGTTTGTTGCTTTTACCTGGATCTTGGGGGTATACCTCAATATCGATACAAACAATTATTTATTTTTTCCTGACCAAGGACCGTTTGTCCTTCTGCAAGTTAGGAATATTCAGGATTTTTGCTTCCTTTTCAACACATCCAATCCAAGAATTCTTCGGTCTTCGTCTTAATCTCTTTCTGTTCATAAAGTCACTATCCATTGTCATTCTAAGTACTGTAGCATGCTATGATCGTCTTAGAACTTGATTTGTCCATCTCAACCAATTATAGCTCGTAGAAGCGTTTTTATTAACAGCATTGTGGCTCTATTACACTAATCCTACATATATAAAAGTGAAAGAAGACTACTCTACGATTCGAACCCACACCTTCAAAAGAAGGAACATCGATTTCCGGTGGGGTACCTTAACCATTCAGTAATATTGATTACTTGAGTCACTATTGCCAGAATAAGGGTCCGAAACCCAATGAGCACTATTTACAAGCATCATGGAAAAGCTGGCCCCTAACAAACAGATTATGTTCTCAAGATCATACTCTTTGTCAGTTGGAAAATATAACCCAATAAAAATCAAAATTTGTCATTTTGATTTACAACAATATTTGACAGACACTCGACTTGACAATCTGAAAATCCATTAAATCTCTA
This sequence comes from Chironomus tentans, assembly GCA_963573255.1. Lineage (NCBI taxonomy): Eukaryota > Metazoa > Arthropoda > Insecta > Diptera > Chironomidae > Chironomus > Chironomus tentans. Next base: position 42,417,316 of record OY754303.1, read on the forward strand.
ATCCAAAAAATGAAGTTTTCAGATAAAAATTGATGTCAATGTCATTGAACGAAAATTTCCTTATCGAATTTCCTTATATATTTTCATTTCAAATATTCGTACATATTTTCTTACCTCCTTAAACTTCACAAGCAATTAACCTATTACGCATCAGCAAACAGTGATTTCTATGTCTTCATACACATTAAATATTATGATAGCAAACAAAATTCGGAATAAATGTGAGAAACTTTTTCCATTTTCCATTACTTTTGCTGATTATGAATAAAATTAAAAGGAGAAGAAAGCAAAAACAAGTTAAAGAAAATGAAATGATCATGAATATAAAATTTTTGGCACATATCTGTGCCTTGGAAATGTGAAAGTAGACGTAAAACATTTTTGTAAGATTTTCTTCATCATCTCATTAGCAACAGCGACGTCACACAGAATGAAAATTGCTCGTACATGAAGGAAAAAAAACATTGTTAGAAGATTCATTTAACATCATTTAATCTCACAGCAGATGCTGCCTACTTATCCTTTTCTTCATACATGTACTAAGTACATACAATTTGAGTACGATGAAAAAAAAAGTTGCGAATAATATTCACATTCATTGGATTCAATTAGCATTCTCATTCTCTCGTACTAATTCAATATCAAGTGGCATGTCTTAAGGATAAGAAGAAGGTCGTAGAGTAACATAAGTTCAAATATTCTGTTTCAGTATCACTGCTTAATAAGTTTTACTCGTTCTTATTTTTTTTCTTTCTTTCTCGTATTTCCTAAGCTGAGATTTTGCTGGAAATATTTGTGCTAATATGGATGTTATGACTTGTTATATGAAGAAAGTTTTTTGTTTATGAATGTTATTGAACTTTAAGGTTGTGATAAGAGGAAACATTTATTAATTAGTTGGTATGGAAGCATGGCGTCGGAAATTCTAGGAATTGGAAGTGAAAGGATGCTGTGCACTTATTATGTAACGCAAAATTTGCAATTTAGGGGTTATTCATATATACTTTACTAACTTGTAAGGCTTCCCAGCTTTAATCTTTAATCTCTTTGGAAATTTTTAATCTGTATCGGATTAAAAATGAAAAAGATTAAAGATTAAAAGCTGGGAAGCCTTGCTTACTTGCTTTACTTTACTGTAACCATGTTCCTATGTGGAGCTTAAGTTACAACAAAAGACTTTCCATCTGACTCTATTGCTGACCTTGTCACCTAGTTTGTACAAATTCTCTGTCCCCACATTAAGCTGACATACCTTCATCACTGTTCTGCGTCAAGTAGCTCTTAGAACTCCTGAGCGTCTTTTCCCCTTGCGGATTCCAACCGAGGGTGGTGTAACAAACTTGTGCTTTAGTTCCAGCAATGACCTTCAGTCATTCATAAATGACGTCCACAAAAAATGGAATTTTTAGACCTCCTCGTTTTTACAAACTTTTGCATGGAATTGTCATTGGACTTCATTTCCGAACGACCCCTTGGGTTCTATCGAAGTTTCACAAACAGGAATGAGAAGAAGCCTCAAACGATTGAAGTAGCCAATTTAATTAGTCCTCCTGGACAGCTTCCCAAACAAAATATGCTGGATTCAGATTGTACGTTAAAAATAAATTTTAACAATTCTTATTTTCTTATTTATTATTCTAATAATCTGTCGTCTAAATTTCCTTTGAGGATGCCACGAGGTAAAGAAAAAGTTTGAGAGCTAAAGCTTAAGGACAAGCTGAGACAAAAAGGAAGTGAAAGTTAAGATGATTTGGAAGTTATACGAAGATTATAAATAATGACCTTTCAAAATCAACTGTATGACGTCTTTGCTGTCAGCATTAATACAACAGTATGAAAAATGTCGTAGGCCAGAATAAAGTTGGCATTAAAGTTCTGAATCTGCGCATAATTCGCATATAAGTTGAAGAAATTTTTCCTCAAACCAAATTTTCCTTCGTTTCCAATATGAAGATTTACATTTTGCGACAATATCAATTTTGGAAGGGATTTGCATAGAATATAAGACGATCTGCACGCTCTTTTCAAATGAGAGAAAATTTTCCCCCAAACTCTTTAAGATATCGATAGATTCTTAGTTACGTCACACAGAGAAACAGAAGCCATATGGTGATTATGGTAAAATTTATTTAGCTTTCTTCTCACCATGCTCCAGTTTCTCCTCTCGTATGAGATTTATATCAACGATAAACTTGATAAACTATTAAGATTTTTTTTTATCTTCCTCGTGTAGATGTGTGTCTCTAGTGCTGTGCTGAAAGTTGAAAAATATTTAAGGAAAAAAGTTTCACTTCGAAATTGTTTTTGGGAAGTAAATCGATGACTTATGGAATTATTTACCATAGAAAGTGCTGATATTGATTTTATGATAATATATTTCCAACATAATAGCATCAAAAATGCCTTTTTTAGCTTCCAATAATGACAACTTAGACAATACGACAACGCAATTTCGTTTGCTTCTTGGGATTTGATCGGAAAAGTTGTGGAAGCACTTTTTGTCTGAAATGGAATGCATGGCGGTGCATGGACACTGATGTTGAGTTTAAGGATGTAAATAGCTTCCAGTGGGCACATTTACTATTATTCTAGACTATCCTGCTTTCCTTTAGAACCAGTGTATATAAATTATAGTACTACACAGCTTTATAACGACTTGGATGGCTGCTTCTTGACGTATTCATCAAAACCAAGAACTCAATGACTAAACACTTTCATGACAATTTTAAATTTAAAAAGCAAGAAATCCACAACATAGAATTTAATCAAGAAAATTCTCATTTAACATTCTCAGTCCGTAAAAGCAATTTTGTCACCACATTTCGTCTCATAAAAGCCATCAACGATATAAGAAATCGCCTCATTTTCCCAACAATCGAAAGCTTTAAGACATGAGCTTTTTCTCCTTGAATACGAAGCTTAGAAATTTGATTTTTCTCTTTCTCCACTCAAGCAAAAATGATACGAGAAACTTTTACTGAATTTTTTATGAATGTCACATATGGAGTACAGCTCTGATTATTGTCAGAGATTTTTGTTGTTCATCGAAGAAATGAGAATAATATAGCAAGAAGAAAATGATGCTGTTGTATAAATAGTAAATGGAATGAATGTTAGATTGACACTACTTACCATGGATTGTGCTTAAATGAATGACGAAAAAGAAAGTTCTCTTCTTTATAGATGTAAGAGATTGTTTATCCATGTCTCATGATTTATACATTCACGTGTTTGCATTTTATTTAGAAGATTTGATGTGAAATGAGCAATGATAGTCTTTTGCATTCGTTGTGTGCTGTATTTTATCAAGAGATTACTTCTAGATGAAGTTTTTGAATTGAAGAGATGATTGTGTTGATGATTGCAATTTGACAAGAATACGACAAGAAGATTTGGGAGATGAATGGCTTTTTGAAGTTTGGGTGATTTAAAATTGACTGAAGTGACTTTTATGGCTTTGATTGAATATTTTTAGTTAACAGTTTTGAGCAAATAAAAATTAACCATAGAAAATTGAAAAAAGGTTATCCGTGAACCCCTTGGACATAAACCACCGTCATGATGCAGCCAGGTCACTCCCATGTATTTTTGACAATTTGCCTTTATAACTTCGACGTTCAGAATTTGTTATTCAGAATTATTTATAAGATAAACTCCAAAGCTGAGCAGTTATTTCTATCTACAAATCCTGCTCTTAGCATTTAAGGACTCTTCAGTTTCATTTTTGTTTCAGGCAATGAAATATATTTTATTCGGAATTTTCGATCATTTTTACAAATATTTTATGATAATGCGCTTTAGGTAAGAAAATTCTATTAAAAAGGTAACAATGGTAAAATCTTCTAGGAAAAAATGATGCTAGCAATAAAAAATTTATTTAAAAAATATCTCAGAAAATCTTTTTATAAAAATTCTGTTGAAAAAAATCATGTTTTTGTATTTATATGAAAAATTGTATTATCCACAAATCCATCTGCAAAAATAAGTCCTGAAGCTAAAAAGCACCTGCCGAGCTGGAAATTCTATTAAAAATTTCATCATATGTAGTCTTATAGTAATTTCTCAATGCTTTGAAAGTTGCTGAATGCATTATAAAATATAAAAAAGAGAATGGGGTCGTTCGCAAATTACGTCACGCTTTAGGATTGGGACAGGCCAAATACAAGAATTTTTTTCTTTAGAAAATGTATGACAAGGGGGGGGGGGGGTCGAAAAAGCCATTTTTTGTGTGACGTAATTTACGAATGACCCCAATGAGTATGAAAGTTTGAAATCAACCTGCTTGAAGTACATACCTTATTTTCTTGAACTTTTCTAACCTGAAATTGGGGGTCTTTTCACCTTCAGCTGACATAGGAGACAATTCCGTCTTAAGAAAATGCATAAAAAATCACTCTATTCTAAGCAAAAATGATGCATACAAGAAGAACGCATCCAATCATCACAAAAAAAATCCTCAAGAAACATTAATCATGTTCAAAAGAATGTCACTTTATCTCTTTCGACATTCACTACTGATGTTTGTTAGCATCCCATGCCATGAAAGCAACATTTCTACCTAAAAAAATATTTTTTGATTTTATTTCTTTTCATCTCCTATTTCATTCATATCACAATAATCCATGCCAATTTCCATTTTCAACAAATTCTATGATGTTCAATTTCGGAAATAATAAAATGAATTCAAACCAATGGTAATTTTGTGGAAGCAAATCGCATTAAAATTTCAATCATGCCAATTAACTTCATTGTCCGACTAATAAAGTTGCCTTTTATTGTCGAGATAGGAAAAGTTTTGTGTCATTTTCGTACCATTTTGGAATTTTCCACTCAATTTCAAGTACTTTTTTGCATATTTGTTTTATTTCCTCCTTCTTTTTTAACAATTACTTTTTTACATTGTTTTCAAACGGAATTTAGAATTTGCTATTGCAGAGACAAATACCTTGAATACCTCAAGAGATTAATCTAAAAGAAGATCCAACAATAGCAATTTCGTCATCATTGTCGTAACGATTATTGAGTAGGTGAGCACTTTTGGTGATGGAAGCTTTGTTGTGCTGTTGAGTACGATTGTTTCCATGGCTTTTGCTATGGGAAAAAATAATAAAAAATTGTTTTTGGTGAATGAAACTTCTAGGAAGTTACTAGGGGTCATTTAGTTTTATTTTGGTGTTCGAAAATAATGAAAAAAAAAATTTTGAAAAAAAATCTATGATGATCCTAGGGTATCCCTAGGTTGTTCTAAGACCCTACACTGGGATAGGTAGGGGTCTCCAGGGTATACTCTATCTACCCGGGGTAGTGTAGGGTAGGATAAACCAGGTAGCACTAAAAACGAGCCCCTAGACCCTCCCTCAAGGCATCAGACTGCCCTTCCTATCAAAATATTTGTAAATATGACCCTGCTTGCCTTAATTTATCCTACAAACTGATTTCATACGATTTTTAAATACAAATCGACTTCATGCAACCCCTACAAAATATAAATAAAGTCAACGCATCTCTTTCCTTTTGATCTCATACGTATCATCATCCCAATCCATCAAGTTAAAAAGAATACGATACACGATGTATTTATATCACACACAAAAAAAAATTCACTGAAAAGTAATCAAAGAAAAAAGTTCTTTTTTACTGAATTTGCCTTGGGGATGAATTGAGGTAAAAAGTTTTACGCATCAACCGATGTCTTAACTACATGAGGATATATTTATGAAAACAACATTGAGTGTCTCTTTTGAGTAAATAATTTGATTGTTCTGTAACTTTTTTTTGTGGACTTGAAAAGTTGCAAAAACAGAATTAAATAAAATTTTCTTCTTCAGATTTTCAATTTTAATGATCAAAGAGAAAATGCGCTGAAAATAAAACATTTCAAATATGACTTATATAAGCTCTCATTCACATTCTTGCGTTATTTTCCCTTGACGACGATAATTCGTCCTACGTATTTTTAGAAATTTAATTTGAAATGGAATTCCATTTACGATTTTTTTCTTCTATTCTTTGACTTTTTATTTTTTGTGCTGATAGTCGGATCTTTTTGAAATAAAATTTCTTTTGGTTTTGATCGTGATAAGAAATGTCAAATGATGATGAGTTTGGAATTATTTGTGATTTCTAGGTATCAACGCTGATTTTTGTTCACGATTGATCTATTGACTAATGATGTCTGTTTGAGAGTTTAATTTGAGAGTTTAAACTTAAACAATCGTAAGCAATAACTATAGATCCTCAGGATCTAAATAAATAGCTAGCTGCAGGGGCACAATTAGAAATTTTTTGAAGCGAAAATCAAAAATTGCAGGGGTTTAAGTCATAGTCCAAAGCCCTCTCCCCCCTCAATGGCTACGCCCCTGGCTAACTGTTAGCTTCATCTGAAGACATTTCAAAGACCAACTTTAAGCTGCAAGGTTACTAGCTGAAGTTATAAATTATAATTTTTTTGAGAGAGGGGGAGGGTGCCAAAAGAGTCAGCAAGTCAAAATTAAAATATTTCGCATTCTTAAAATTAAACCTCCACCAAAGAAATTTTTCTTTTCAATATTGACTAACATAAAGTCACGAACTATAAAAGTTTGTCGAATAGAAATTGGAATAAAATTATTTTTCACGGTTTCATATTTTTATTGTAATGGTACGACGAATAGAAATTACATAAAAGCTTTTAATTTTAGAGAAAAAAATATATAGCATAAAAGCTTCATTATCTGCAGGGTTGTATACCAACTTATTCTAAGCTTCTGAAAACCCCTCCCCTTTGCTACGCCTCAGTTAAGTATTATACTGACTTATCAAACTGTGAAGGCAATATCCACCTTCTTAATCCAAACACATCCTCTTTAATGTTTTTACGATAAAGCTTCAACAACAGGGACACTTGTATAATTACAACATCTGACCTTTAATTAAACTTTCATTTACAATGTCAAGCATAACTTCCATTTGCTGACATTCATCTGTTGCTTAACAACAGCATAGATAACAACTTTTTCCAACAGAATGTACTTGTCTCTACAGAGCTCTCTCATTTTCTGGGAAATGACAATTTAGCAAATATGAAAATTGTTGTTTTGTTGAGAAATAAATGAAAAGTACTTGAATTGAATCAAATGAGTCGCTTTTTAGAAAATTATTTTGCATGCATATGAAAAGTATGAAGTTGGCAAATGTTTGAAAAATAATAAATTTGAAGAGCCTACACAAAAATAAAATATAAGAGAGGAAATTTAAAGCAAATGTCGAGGGAAATTATATTTTCAAGAAACAACTTCTCTCAATTATCTTAATACAATCGTAAACAGCTAAATGAAAACAAACAGAAAACATGAAAACTTTTTCTGAAAAAGTCATTAAGATTATTTTTTGATTTAATGTCATAAAAATCCTTAAGCTTTTCTTCTTGACTTCCACACGTGCTTGACTTGAGTTTCATATTGCTTATAATTTTGTTTCTGACTAAAAAATATTTATTTCCTTATGTGCGTGTGTATATTTGCTTTAGTTTCGAAATGGTAAAAGCTGTAGGTAACTAATCACTTGCAAAAAAATAATTCTTGCATAGATGAATTGAGAATGTCGACAAAAATTCTGTACAATCCTGCTGTGTTGAAGCCTAAGGGGCCATTTATAAATGACATCACGTAAAAAAAGAGTTTTTAGACCCCCCTTTTATTACAAATTCTCTCTGTAATTTTTAGTTTTTAAACCCCCACCTCTCCCTGTAATGCAGTGGTTCTCAAACTTTTCAGTAGGCGACACACTAAAAATCTGAAAAAATTTCGCGACACACTAAAAGTTTGAAAAATGAACTCGCGACACACTTGGGTTAAAAATTTGAGTAAATAGTTGGAAATTTTGTATGTTTAGTGTGTCGCCAAATTTTTCGCGACACACCTGAGATCACGTCACGACACACTAATGTGTCGCGGAGCATAGTTTGAGTAATACTGCTGTAATGAGTCATAAGGGACACCCTCATTATACCCCTGAGAACCCTAGTAACAAATTTCGTGATAAAATCAGAAAAATTTAATATGAAACTTAACAAAACTTTTATGTTTAAGGGTTACGTAATTTCCGAACAATCCCTAATTCTTTAAAGCAAAAACAGAAACAAGATTCAATTTTCCTAAATTATATGATATTTGGAACTTAAAGATTTCTGATGCAGAGAATTATCGCCTAAAATTTAGATTGAATGGGGACCACAATGGGGATCTTGACCATGCGGTCAGCATATCTTGCTTTTGACTCTTCTGATACAAATTTGCGAAGCACCACAAGCACAATCAACTTTTAGGAGAGGATGGGGTTGTCTGAAGATGAGAGTTCAAAATCCTATTTTTTTGTTGGACGTTATTTATGAATAACTCCAAAACTTGGTGATTCTAGTTGTGGAATTGTAAAATATTCTAGAAAATTAAATTAATTTACATTGCCCACCAAACGTAGCATCAATTAAAATTCCCGTACCTTCATTAGCGATTTTACATTCTAAATGTCATTCATCCGTTCACTCATTCATTCATTATTCATGTTTTTTTAAAAGAAAAAAAGGATAAAGGAAGTTTACCGTCCATATGAAACACATGAAGCGTAATACTCGCACGAATATCAATTGACGTGTAGCATGAATACAAGCCAGTATCTGTCGTTGTCACATTTTTTATCATTAAATGTGATATGGAAGCTCTATCATCATGTTCTGTTATTATAAAAAAGCCCCTGGGCGAATGATGATTAATTTCCTGTGAAAAAATGCGTAAAAATGGATCAGAAATGAAAATGAAAAGCGAGATAATTTTTGTTTTTGATTTATCATTCTGCGTAATTAATTAATTTGGATGTGGAACAAGGTTCTTTTTCTTTATAAAGAGGATTCTAATTTGATTTAAACGAGAAAATGAAAAATGGTTTGTTTTGATCAAAGGAATAATAACCTGGAAAATTTATAGCCAATTTTTTTTGAAGCTTGCTGCAAATTTAGAAAAGTTTCATGTTCTACTAAAAATAATCAATGACATTTCCGATCCCCATGGAAGCTTATTTTTGAAATTTCCGACTTATTACTTTTACAATAAAGATCACGAAATTATGCAATCTCTTGAGAAAAGTTTGATGCCTAAAACTTTTCCAAGTAATTAATTTAATATATTTTTCTTTGGATTTTTGGGAATTGTTTCTGTTTACATTCTGACATTTGCCGAGCTACTGCAAAGATGCAAAAGTAGCCATGTGGATCAAATTTGTATTTCAAACTCCATATAGAATTGTGACGCTCGGGTTTAATGCTCATTATATAAATTGTCGTAGGCAGGAGGAATGCTTCCTAGTCGAAAAAATGCGTTCCTAGTCTGTTAATTCTTGTAATTATATTAAAAAAAGCTTCAGAAAATTCTTTAGAAATACTGGATGTTCAGCTCTAATATTTATCTACAAATTTCTAAGAAGTCATTAGATTTGCTGAATGATTTTATATATTTTTCTTAGTAGGTGCTTCAGAAAAATAAAATAATCTTATATTTACATTCCTTGTTCTAGGTATGGCAAGCCTACGTTTGTTTCAAAAGCTTTGTTGATGTTTTGTAAGGATTCTCAATGATTTTTATGATTCATGCACGTTTGAGCCTGACAATAGTAAGATTCATTAAAAACTATGTATCTAACGACTCCAAATAGCTAGCTTTCATGTATTAGTAAGACATGTCACCGGTCCTGTCAACATTTTTGTATTTTTGTCTCTGTTTTATCAGTTTCCAGGCAAATAAATTGATAAAATGGACAAAACTGATAAAAAATTTGTCAATACCTCTCAGTTGTCTTCCTTCTACATCGTTGCTTATTAACTCCCTGGATAACACAGAAATTTTTACTAATTTTGCATAAAAAATGAAAAATTCTTTCAAAAAATCACTACATCATCAAACTTTAATCTCATTTTCCTTAAATACCCACATCCAAAATTACTTTAATTAGAAAATTCTCTCAAAAATGTCCACAAAAGCCTCAAGTTACCATTCCTTGATCATTTTCCCACGGAAGCACTTACCTGATTGTTGTACGACCATCTCAAAGAATATCTCTTATCGTCTCCATTCGGCATTTGTTTAATGTAGCATGTTAAATTTAAATTTGATCCTACTTCAGTGAACATTTCATTGCCTTCGAGTATCGATAGCTGTGGATCTGGTGCGGCATTTTTATTTCGCGTGTTTAACAATACAACACCCCGGAGTGTAGGAAGAGAAAATGGAAATGAAAATAATAAGGCACGGAAAAGTGTGATTAAAAGTCAATTTTTCTTCCCTGCCAATTTCACTTGGAAATAAGCACAGCAAAATAAATAAATAAAAAAAATCTTACCGATAACTTTTAAATAAATCATTCGACCAACAGGCTGTGCTGTTGAAATTCCAATTTGACATTCAAAATTTCCTTCGTCCTCTTTCCTCACGCGACGTATCTATTAAATGAGATGAGATGTCTGTTTAGATTTTTTTTTCGCTTTCGCATTTGGCCTTTCAGAGGGGATGAAAGATGAGAATAATTGGAACGGAAGATGAGAATTAAGTGGAGATTGTCAATTGAGAATTCGATGAGATTAATAGAACCTATAAATAATCGTAATCGTCATATGGCGAGGAAAGAAGAAGAAAAAAGTGAAAAGTTTTCGGATTTTTTTTCCATCTGTGATTTATTGCTTTAATAAAATCACTTTAATGGAGTCAAAATCTTTACTTCTGCCCAAAATTTTTTTTATTGTTTTTCGCAACATTTCAAAGAGGCTTCATTTTCTACTTGACTATAATCCTTATATTGCTTTTTGTCCTGAAGAAATTACTGAATAGTTTGGATTATTCTGTTGCCATAATCTAGCAATTGAATGTTAATTAATTGAAGCTTGAGAAGTTTTTACAGGAAATAATGAAATACTTTATTAATTATGTTTCTACCTAGTGATTAGTTTTAGGAAATGTGATGACAAATTTCAACACATCATGGCACAATTATCTCTTTTGAAATATACTTTATAATTAAAGTCACAATTTTGCTTTCACCAAATTATCACATGAGAGATTCATTAGGAGTCGTTTGCAAATTACGTCACACTTTAGCGTGGTTGAAGAATTTGTGACAATCCAAACCAGGGGCGTATTCAGGGAGGGGTTTTGGGGGTTAAAACTCCTACCCTTTTTGGGAAATTTTTTCAATTTGCTAGGGGTTTTTGATAAAAAAAATCCCAAAACCCCCCTAAATTTTCCCTTCCATACAAAAATATTTCAAAACACCTCCCTCGAGAAACTTCTGAATACGCCCCTGATCCAAACACAAGAATTTTATTTCTTTGAAAAATTTTGTGGCGTATCCAATTTGACCAGGGGCGTATCCAGAAATTTTTGTAGGGGGGAGGGGGGTTGAAATTTTTTTGTATGAACGATGGACAATTTATGGGGGGTTTTTGGTATTTTTTTTTCTTAAAAACGCTTGCAAATTGAAAAAAATCCCAAAAAGGGGGGTTTGACCTCCAAACCCCACTTTCCTTCTGAATACGCCCCTGCGAATGACCCCTTTGAGATTGACAATAAATGGCGTTCAAAAATAACTAATATTAATGGAGGTTGGTCCACATAATAATATTCAAATGCTAAATTATTAGAAAACTGTGCCAGCGAATCACTTTAGCTCAAAAATGACCAGATAAAGTAAAATAAGAAGAAAATATAACAATATTTAAAAGGCATTATTGAAATAAATTAAGGATGGTCCTTCAAAAAATCAAGCAGATGGAAAACATACTTAAATGTTAATTTAATTCTTTTGAGTGCTTGAAACCTTAGATACCTCCTACAATTTCAGCATAGTTTGAAACAGAATTTACAAAATTTGTATTTATTTCATTATAATCTATTTTATTATAAGTTTTGAAATAAAAGCTAGGAAATGTGATAACATTTCATTTCAGAATTTGAGCACAATTTTCAAGGCAAAAAAAATTTCTCGAATTTTTTATGTGAAAAAGAAACACGACTTCTTCATTTTCCTACTAACATTTTCACAGAGTTTTCGGTACTTAAAGCTATAAAGGAAGGGTAATATTATTACTTCATTGAGAAACTTCTCTGTTCTGTAAACATTATATCCTCATTGAAAGGCAAACCATAATTTTCCTCAATGGTTGTAGGAAAGTACATAAACATTATCTTAACTCGTTTTATAATGATTGTTTTAAGTTTTAAGAATGATTCATGATTCGTAAAAATAACCATAAAGCCATTGTTTCTATTGTAATATTTATTTGTATGCTATTTTGTATAAAGCTAGCATTTTTATCGTTAAGTCGAAACTTTTTCTTGAAAATAGTTCAATACCAAATAATGCATTGCTGTAGAATTTAAACCATATAACTACGGTGACCATCTGTGTGATTTTTTAGCGGACAGCCCTGTATTTTTCAACACTGTTCTTTATAAATTTTGAAATTTTGTTCCAGTTCCTTGCTTTTCATGAAAATTTCCTTTAATTCTCAAAATTTCCTTTATGTCCTGTATTTTTTGTAGAAAATTAGATGGTCATCCTAAATATAACCCACAAACTTTACAGTTATCCTACACATCAAGTTTGTCCATTAATTTGTCATGTGAAACATTTATCTCCCACATGATTTTACCAAATAGATCTGAATCTGCCTACACCATACTTTCGTTATCGTTGAAATTGACATGAAATAATATGGAAACAAAAACGGTCTAAATTGTATTTTATTCATATTCTATAGGCGTACATGCTTTGCTTATTTAGTAACGAATTTTTTTTGTTGCTTGTACACTTGTTGCGTACCACATGATTTTTATGTTAATTGTAATAATCTAAAGCTTAGCTGTAGCTGAAGCTGGAAGGAATAGAACCCATGTCCCCACAAAAAGAGGGTTATAGATATCCGGTCTAATGCCTTACCACTTGCCCAGAGGGGCCTTACTCACTATCAAACATACAGATTTGCTTACATTTGGTTCCATAACCCAGATACCACCAAAAATATAAGACACTAGCTAATGTCTTTAAAAAAATAATTTTTAAAGCATGGCACTTTTTGCTTCCATAAATCCAGTTAAGACAAAAAATAAACAACGAAAAATCTCTCAAACAAAAAAAAGAATTCTTTCATTATCATTAACAATAATGGCATTAATCCGATGAATTTTTCCACTGATGCTGAACAACAGAAAAAAAGCAAGTATATAAAGAACTGTACACAAAAGATACAAAGCAAACAAAAAATGAAAATCTTTGCCAAAAAAAAATCAATTTTCGAGTCTCACTTATCGTAATCTCATCCGTCTTACCGTTGCTTACCTTCAATGTCCAAGTATCATTATGTGAATTGTGAAAAATCTGATATCGTGGATCCTGTGTGTACTTGAATATTCCCACACTCAGCAAATTAATGTCATTATGTCTAATCCAACTTATCGAATTGTTTCCCAAATTTCTGACAACACAAACCATATAGGCACTCTCTCCCTGCATTACGGTTATATTTGTAGATATTGTCGGATCGTTAAGATCAAAATATGGTTGTCGATGTTTATCTATTATTGTTGTTGCGTCATTGTGGGCTTTATACAATTGACTACTATATGAGATCAAAAAAATGTGGACTTTTTTGAAAATTTGATTTTTGGATCTGGTGCCTTTGGCTTAATAGATGGGTAAAATCCGTAAAGGTGAAATTTGTTGCAATTTTGATTGTCTATCCAACGGTATATAATGTTGGACATAACTTCCACGCTGTAATATAGTTATGCCTATTTTTCGATTTCTTGTGTACTGGATTTTATCAAAAATTTCATATTTTTTCACTGTTTTGATTGCCATTCATTAATGCTTTGTCCGATTATGCTGAAACTTTCACAGATTACTGCTTTTGGTTGTTTCTTTATGTTCTAGAAGTTTTAGAATTTTTGAAGGCTTGCTTCATGAACTTCCACACCAATCTATACAGGGTATATAGAGAAATTTTACTTTTGAAAATTAACTTTAACTAACTTATTTTCATTTAATGTCATATACAAATCTAATTACACTTTAATTAAGCTTTCTTTTGATATATTAATTATAATTGAAACTTTCGTGGAACACGAGAAAACTTGAGAAAAATCCAAGATGGCTGACATTTTTTGCACAATATTTTACATTAATCACTGATAATTTTTTTAAATTACTCTAGACTAATTTATATTTTTACATATTTTGGATGATCAAATAGTTCTTTACAAGTTTTTAATACATTTGATAGTCCTAAAGTAAATGGAAATAGATTTTATTTGCGCTCAAAGAAAGGAATATTTTCAAAATCGAAAACTTTGTGTGGATGAAAAATGAAAATCAAATTTTTACATGAAACATCCATTGCTTTTGATTCAAAATCACTTTTCATAAACTAAAATAGGTAAAACTATCGTTTAAAATCAAAAGCAATGGATGTTTCATGTAAAAATTTGATTTTCATTTTTCATCCACACAAAGTTTTCGATTTTGAAAATATTCCTTTCTTTGAGCGCAAATAAAATCTATTTCCATTTACTTTAGGACTATCAAATGTATTAAAAACTTGTAAAGAACTATTTGATCTTCCAAAATATGTAAAAATATGAATTAGTCTAGAGTAATTTAAAAAAATTATCAGTGATTAATGTAAAATATTGTGCAAAAAATGTCAGCCATCTTGGATTTTTCTCAAGTTTTCTCGTGTTCCACGAAAGTTTCAATTATAATTAATATATCAAAAGAAAGCTTAATTAAAGTGTAATTAGATTTGTATATGACATTAAATGAAAATAAGTTAGTTAAAGTTAATTTTCAAAAGTAAAATTTCTCTATATACCCTGTATAGATTGGTGTGGAAGTTCATGAAGCAAGCCTTCAAAAATTCTAAAACTTCTAGAACATAAAGAAACAACCAAAAGCAGTAATCTGTGAAAGTTTCAGCATAATCGGACAAAGCATTAATGAATGGCAATCAAAACAGTGAAAAAATATGAAATTTTTGATAAAATCCAGTACACAAGAAATCGAAAAATAGGCATAACTATATTACAGCGTGGAAGTTATGTCCAATATTATATACCGTTGGATAGACAATCAAAATTGCAACAAATTTCACCTTTACGGATTTTACCCATCTATTAAGCCAAAGGCACCAGATCCAAAAATCAAATTTTCAAAAAAGTCCACATTTTTTTGATCTCATATAGTACTCTGTATTTGATGCTCATTATTTGTCAGATTATGTTTTATGGTCGTAATTGATGCCATTCCCAGTTGAAGGCATACTGTGCCTATAAGAATACAAACATGTATGTATATATTGATTATATCTTGTGTCTACAAACTCCGAAAATTGAAAGAATGATTTACGGGAGTTAAGGAAGATGAAATTGCGTGATTTCGTGTGTCTTATATTTCATCTAAATAATTTTCACAAGATTTTTAATGTCATTTAATTCTTTTCTTCTTTCTGTGACACTTAATTCCTTAATTTATGTATTCTCGGATTATGCTGAATTGCCTGACTTCTTTTCATGAATATGTATTGTCGTTCTATTGTTCTTAAGGGAGAATTAAATGTACAATAAGAAGTTTTTTGGTAGAAAAATAAAATTTGGAACAATAACAAAACCAGACATTTTCTTCACTTCTGGTTAGAATAAAATGAGGAAGTTTGCATGCTTCATTGAGCGTTGTGAATGATGGTTGGGAGCGTATTTTTAGAAATTTAAATTTTTAATATCAGAGTTAGCCAAAATTTAAATTACACCTCAACTTAGTCACATCAGGTGAGCTGAAGTGTCTCGGTGGCGTAGTTGTCTTGTTCTTTGTTACATATTTAGTATGACACTAACACATAATCATGGGTTCGAGACCTGACCAAGGAAATTTTTCGCTAGCAGCTTTTTTGAATCATATTTATTAGAAATGAAGCTCTTACAGTCTCCATTTGTAAGATACTTGGAGAAATGTCATCAAAATGATGGTTCCAGATCTCACTATAAGCTGAATGTACTCCCAGGCCAATAAGTGATATTGCTCATCACATATTCTCATGTTAAATGGCTGATCTAACACAGAGGGTCTTAGTAACTAAACCCGACTTAAGAAGTTAGTTAAAAACTAGCTTCGACTAAATTTCTGGATAATTTTTAACGGTTTTTGTTACTGAGGGGACTACTTTTTTTAATAATGTCCCTTACAAGTCTATCCCAAAGTGCCTAAACCATCCACAACTACCTAACAAAAAATTATTAATCAAGAAAAAAATTTAAACAATATAAAAGAACGAGAAACAGTGTAGCGAGATTCCAAGTATGAAATATAATTTAGTAACATCTTGAATGGCCCTTTTGTGCTACACTTGTCTTATACAAAAGAATAAGATAGAGAATGTTTCTTACCACAAAACTGTTTGACACTTTTGCAATTTTCTAATTTATTATCCGCTTCCATATTTTTGTTTTGGGTCTCTTACTGAACATTTGACAACAAAAGCAGAAATTTCTTGTTAACTTAAAAGTAAAGTGAAAGAATGACAAAATCTTATCTCATGCAGTGTCTTGTGTCCCCTTCGAATACTTTAATGTCTCTTCTGCACGAAAATATTTCGGTTGATTTTATTTTTTGTTGTTCTTTTCATTTCAATTTTCTGTGCGTCTTGCGTTTTGTGTATATTATGTTGTGCTGTTCTCATTTTTCGTTTTACAGTCCTAATCGTGTATAATTTATATCACCGCTTAAACGCTTGTTAGAGTCGGAATTATGGAAGTATTACAATTAAGTCTATGGGATTTATCTCGATTTCTTAAGCTTAAAGCCATATTTAAAGATTTTTTTCTTAACTTTGTCAGTTTTAATTTTCTGTACATTTCAAATTTTTTAGGCTGGAAAATGTGATGAAACAAGATCTTTTTCTTTCTGGCATTCTTTTTGTACTGAGCCTTTTTTGTTTTCTTTATAAGAGAATGGAATGTGAAAAAAATGAGTTCAAAGGAAAAAAAATCCTTTCAAAGAAAATGCTTGAAAGATGATAATTATTTTTTTAGGAAATAAAGTACGGTATGTACGTAGTGGAAGGAGATTACTGATTGGGCTTATCATTAAAGTAACAAAAAAGTAAATAATGTTAAATTTGTAATGATAAAGGTGGAATAATTAGCCAGAGCTCACCAGAGAAAGGGTTTGGATTTCAAAATTCTAAACTTTCGCTTTAAAATTGCATTTATAAGAAGAATGTGTGAATATTTCAAGCCCCCCCTCATCTAGGGTAACGTTTCAAAGTGTCATGACATATGTCAATCAAGGAAGGGTAAGAGGGGGTCCGGATCCCTTACTCGAGATTGAGATTTGTATAGAAAATATTGGATATGAGCCTGCCTGTCGTTCATAAAAACCCTACTCAAAAAATTCCTGGCTACGCCCCTGTGAAGAACTTTCACTTTTTTTCTCATGAAAATTTTGTAATATAGAGGCAAATTTCAATAAATTAGCATGATTCCAGATATTGTTGTGAAAAACTAGTCAAAATTCACATATTCCTTAGAATTGTGGATTAAATTACCCAAGCTATAGCTCTAAAATATACAACAAAATAAATTTATTCAATAAAATCACCACGAGCTCTGTAAATCACTTATTAAGTCTTGTAAAAACCTAACACTCTTATTAACGACAATTTTACTATCATACGAAATTACTGCTAATATTCAAATCATCAATAAACGATAGTGGCATTTGATTATGCTAATAATAAGTCTTCTTCACTAAATCATCCATTTCAAACTTCACAAAATTCACCATAAAAATAAATTTTCATTTCCAACTTACAGAAAATAATTTGAAGAAATTCAACAAAATTTATATTCATTGTGTCTTTATTTTCTCGTTCAACTTTTTACATCACTAGCATTCTTCTTCATTATTTTCTTATTTCATAAAATTTATAGCCCAACAATTACAAAAAAACTTTTTCTTACACTTCTAGTTTGATTTGACTCTATCACGTTTAATTACAATTTTCATGTTTAAATGGAATTATATTTAAAATTCACATCGACATCAATTAAAAATTTTTTAATTTAATTGCAGCGAAACAATTAATTTTCAGCATATTCATGGTATGATATAATTAAATATTCAGTTAACGTTTCACACTTTCATCAACTAAGGCGAGAAAAATTTTAATAACAAAAATTTTCCATTCCAGGTAAATTGTGCGTTACATGATACACCACATTGAATGTTCGCACAGGGTTTATATTTGAGGCGCACATATATAAGGATGTATATACAATTAATTGATAATTATACCACTTAACCTCATCGCGTTTGTGCTATTAAATCAACATCATCCCATGAATGTCTAAACAGAAACTAAATTGTGTGTGATGAAGAAAATTTGTGATGATACTCGAAGATATTTTCAAGCTATATTTATAGACATGTATGGTGAGATGGATTTTACTTTGTCATGATGTCAATATTATCGTTCGGATATTAAGTAACTCTAAAGTGACAATTTTTAACCCCTCCTCATCCCCGTATCCAATTTTGTGAGAAAATTGGAAAATTTTAATGTGAAGTGTAATATCCGAACATAAAGTATCTATTATGAGCTTACACTTTTTAAATTTTAAAGTAAAGCAGGAAGAGCAATAGTGTGAACCAAAATCCATTTTTTTGTATCAACCAAGGCAGGATCGTATTCACAGGAGGTTTTGGGGGTCTAACCCCACCCTCCCCCCTACTTTTTGAAAAACCAATGACCAATGACCTCGTTTAAGGTCATAATTGCAAGATATTACCAAAAAAAGGACATGATTTGGAAAACTCTCCCAAAAAACATCCTGGCTACGCCCCAGGACCAAGGGCATGGCCAAAAATTGTGAGTGGGGTTGAATAAACTGAAAAAATTTTGTGGTATTTTTGTATTTTAAAACCATTGAGGGTCAAATCTCTACTAATTCTACCTTCCTGGCAACGCGTCTGTTATAAATCACGTTCAAAAGAATGGCAGTTTATAGCAAAACAGCTCAAATTAAAAGATGCTGCCTCTAAAATCCAGTTTCATGTCTTCCTCCCCTGACATATTTTTTCAAGTTCACAGGCATATGAAGATTTAATCAACAATAAAATAATTTTCAATGCGTGATAAATTTAGTTAAGAAGCAACCCAGACATCTTTCTACTTATTGTATTTAACGATGAATTTATCTGAAACAGAACGAAGAAAAAATTGACTCGAAAATTTTCCTCGCATAAGAAAAAGAATGAAAATAAAAAAATCTCATTTTCGGTTGATTTCATTTTCATTTTTATGTATGTTTATATTGTAGCAGTAAGAAACGTATCACCAATACGCAATGTAAAATTCCTTGAAAGATACTCAATAAAATCCTTACGTGCCACTAATAACGGATCATGTATCTCAACAGAACACTGAAAATTTGGGACTAGACGTCCTAATTCCGGAACAAATACTGTCTGTGGTGATATTTGTGCCTCAAGATATGGATTTAAGCAATCCTCACGACCTAAGTCTAGTTTCCAAGCTGATCCGTAGACTGGATAATCCAGTATGAAAAATAATAATGACAACTGCTTACTTCTTTGTTCTGACTCGATTTTCCAACATAAGTTGGTAATCTCCACTAGATTTAAATCTTTATACAATACAGAAACAATCAACAAGAATAATCTCGATAAATGGATCGTTTAGTATCTAATACAATATAAATTGTACGCCTGACCAACTTAAGTTGGCTTATATATCGTAAACTGCCTGAAAAATCATAAATTGAGACGTTCAAATATAAATTTGGAACGTAACTCCACTAGTTTGAGTAATTATAGTAATTTTCAGGAACAAAACGACAGTTCTGGATCTTTCTTGGTGATCGAAACGTGTTCTTATTTAAATTATGTATTCTCACGCTAAATTCCTTCTTAATGTCGAAGAATGATGATTTAGCGGATGCAAGCAATGGTTAATTAGTCTTTAATCAGTAATAAAGTCACTTTCGGGATGTCTAATCGGTTTTTATAATCACAATCGAGGTTATAATCTTCACTTTTGAGTAAATGTCAATTTTTAATGATTTATGCTTGCTACTTTTATTCAATTCGATTTTGTATCTTCTGTAATCGAAGTTATTAATTAATTACAACTAATTTTAATTGCTTAAACTAAATATTTCAAATATTTATTCAAAATTCTGATAGTGTATGATTGTATGTATATTCTGTCTCTTGTTTCATAGTTTTTTCCCCTTTCTCCTTTGCCTACATCACTGCCTTTCGATTAAATAAGATTTTTTATGATTTGTTTAATATTATTAAAAATCTTATTCAGTTGATTCCTTTATCTTCCTAGTGATATATTTCAGATCCGCTTTTGCTGCTTTTGCCAATTTTCTGTATCCCTTATCTGTTATTTTTCCTTTAATTCTAGCCAAATGAAACTCACGAATATCCTTAATTATTTGCCTTTGAGTTCTAAGCAGTTCATTCATTGTATCCTCATTGCATATTAAACAATTGCAAAGTTGGATTCGGAGTGTTGAATTGCCTGTTTTATTTGTCTCTGGATTGGCTTCGAATCGACTAAATGCTTTACTTGCTGTTAATATCATCCCACAGCACTCAATAGGCTCATGGCTTAACGCTTTGATCACTGACTCGTTGTCTTCATATTTAATATAAGTACGGAATGTTCCCTTATCATCATTTTTTGTTTTAAGATTGATGATTCTTCCAAATTTTGCAAAAGCTGAGCGAATCGAGTCGACTTTTACTCCAACTTTTATGTCTTGAATGATTATTGAGTTACTTCCAAAGCGTTTTTCCATTTTAAACTATTTAATTAATTAATTGCAGCAATTTTTAAGTTTTAATGCTTTCACGCGAGAATCCGAAAGGAAAGAACTATTTTCCGCGTTGAGGGGGTGAAAGTAGATCTTATTTTTTGAAAATAATATGAATTTAACGTCTTAAGTGTTAATTTGTGTAAACAAATCAGTTTGTTTTAAATAATTCGCGTTCCAGTACTTGCTGCAATTCTTTTGGAACCTCCTTTATATCAGAAACGTCGACAACTACTGTGCGTCCATTTGGAAGTTGAATTTGGTAAGCATTTGAGTGAGTTTTAGCTTTTATTGTTGCTGGTTCATATTTTGGTGCTAATTTCCTGTTAAATTTTCTAAATTTATTTGATAATTTATGCGTTGCTACCATTACGATTGATCCAGCATCAAATTCACGAACAGTCCTGCCGCTGTTGTACAAATTCTTGTTCCACTGGAACTTACGCAAAGAATTTTCATATGCTGTGTTGATTATTTTCTGATGTTCATCATCAAGCTTTTGTACTAACTTTCCATTTCTCATTTTAGGTTCCTTGCCATAAAGTACAACAAATGGTGTAAATCCAGTCACATCACTCTCTCTGTTATTCAATTTTGAGATTATATCACCAACAAATTTATGCCACTGACTGTGTTTCAACGGGAAGTCAAGTAAGTATAATCGAAGTGACTCTCCTAAGGTCCGATTAAATCGTTCGACTGGATTATTCTTTGCGCAATAAATTGGTGTTGGATTTGAGCTGATATTGTTGGTGATTAAATATTTTGAGAACTCGGATGAAGTGAATTGCTTGCCATTGTCATGTATGATTATTTTTGGATGTTTAAATTCATTAAATACTTTGCGCATGAATTTAACTATTTTCTGGGCATTAACGTCATTGCATAGCTCGAACCATGCAAATCTTGACAGAATGTCAATCATTACTATGATGTAACGATAACGGCGTATTCCAGATGCAGGAAATGGTCCTTTAATATCGATGCTGACAGTTTCCATACAATTTCGTGGGATTCGAGAGTATTTCATAGGTCCAGAAAGTTTCTTGTTACTTGATTTAACACATAGGCACTTGAAACAATTTTTTGTAAAATTTGCGACATCCTTCCTCATCCTTTTCCAATACCAAGTTTCTCGTATTTTTGCAAGAGTACATTTAATACCTCCATGAACGCATTCCTCATGACATTGCTTAATAATCTTATCTCGACATGAGATTTTTGGAACTATTTTCCAATTATCATCATTTGTACTTCTATTAGAGTTTGTTTTAAATAGTATGCGTCCTTGGCTCAATCTGAAATTGGGAAGTCTATCTGGATTTGTTCTGATTTTTTGTATAAGTTCCTCATATTCGTCACAATTATTATTATTGAGTGTTAATGACATTTCATTTAAGTTTTCCTCTTCAGCGTTCATTATCGGTGCACGAGATAAAGCATCTGGAACCTTCATAAGCTTTCCCGGTCTATGCTGAATACAGTTGACATAAGGTTGAAGGAAGAGAATCCATCGTGCGAGTCGGCCAGAAGTGACAGACATATTGAGTAGATATTTTAGTGAGTAATGATCTGTAATTATATTCAATGGCATAAGCTCAATGAACGGTCGGAAATGCTTAATGGCTTTGATCACTGCTAAGCATTCCTTTTCTGTGGGCGAAAACTTCCTCTCATTTTCCGTGAGTTTAGAGCTATAATACTCTATGACAAATTCATTTCCTTGTTCGTCGATTTGAGTTAATGCTGCTCCCACGCCTTCATTTGATGCATCACACAAAAGATTCATTGGAAATTCCCATCGAGGTGGTCGAAGTACAGGTGGCGATAGCATAACTTTTTTTAAATTTTTAAACGACTCTTCTGCTGCTTCAGTCCATTTAAAGCTTTTCCCTTTTAAAACTTCGGTCATCGATGCAGCAATTAATGAGAAATCTTTGATATGCCTTCTGTACCAATTGCACATTCCGATGAATCTTTGCAATTCTCGTTTTGTTGTTGGCGTTGGCCATTTGTTTATTGCATCTGTCTTTGTTGAATCTACTTTTATTCCATGCTTGCTGACAATATGGCCCAAAATCTTAATATCTTTCAACGACAAATTCATTTTATCACGGCTAATTGTCAATTTAAATTTTTTGAGTCTAAATGCGACTGTCTCCAGTAGGTCAAAGTAATGATCGTAATTCCGACCCATGATAATAATATCATCGAAATACACAAGAACGTACGGCTCTAAATCTCCAAAGATTTCCAACATAAGTCTTGTCTGAGTAGCTGGTGCGTTTGCTAGTCCAAATGGCATTCGTACAAAATGAAACAGTCCTTTGCCTTTAACAAAAAATGCCGTTTTTTCCTTGTCCTCGTCTGCTAGCATAGTCTGTAAAAATGCTTGATTTTTATCTAGCCTGCCGAAAATCATTACGTCTGATGGAATTGAATTTAATGCCTCAAATACATTAGGTGTGAGAAATCGATCACGTTTAGTTATGCTATTCAATTTCCTAGCATCTAAACACACTCTAATTTTGTCATCACTTTTCTTTACAACTACTATCGGATTTCTCCATGCAGATGTGGATTTTTCAATGACTCCTTGCTCAATCCATTCGTCGACGACTTTATGTACTTTTTCAAGTACTTTTACATTATAATTGTACTGATGCTGAATTATTGGTCGATTCGTTTCTGTGTCAATTCTGTGTCTAATTAATGTCTGACATCCTAACGATTTATTATCATCAAATGGAAATTTATTAATAATTTCATCTAATTTTATTTTTAGATGCTGTGGTAATTCAATTGTTTCTTCTGTCTGTGAGCTCAGTGAGTTACATTCAATTTCGTCGATGGAGTCAGCTCTTTTCACGATGTCTAGGCCAAATTTGTGGAAGAAATCAACTCCCATTATTAGCGGACGTGTGACGGATGGAACGAAAGCTACCTTAATCAGCTTCTTGACGCCCCTGAATCCAATTGGAATCATTTTCATCGGTTGCTTTGACAAAACATCACCATTAGGCATTTTAATATTGACTTCGGTGCTGCTGGCTATATGTGATGCTCTATTCCATAAATGTTCAGTTCCAACGCCAAATACGCTGATTGTTGCTCCAGTGTCTAATAGCGCTTGATATTCCTTGTCAAATAGTTTAATTTTTATGTACGGCCTTCTGTCACCACAATTTTTATAATTTATTTCGACTTCCTCATTTAATTCATTGATTTTTGTCTCATAATCATCTCTGATGTCATTTAAATTTTGCATAAATGTTGATGATTTAATAATTTTGATTTTATAATTTGTACGGTTCTGATGTTTTTCATTTTCAATGTTTAAACATTGATGTGAAACATTGAGAGCATTATCATTGGTACACACATGAAAGCTCTCTTTTTCAATGTGTAAATTTAGTTTTTTGAGCAGTTTTCACAAGATTCACTTGTGACGTTTGGTGCATGACAAGTGATGCATTGCAATTTAAATTGATTTTGTTCAAATAGTAATGGACAATTTTCTAAAATATGACCTTCATTGTCACAATTTGTACAAGTTCGTGTAGCCATAAATATCTCAACGTCATTTTCATTCCAATCCAGTGATTGAAAGGTTTCCATAAGCAATAATTGACTATTTTGAACTTCATCCCAAATTCTTGCTGTTGGCTCTACAAATGTATCATTGTTGACTTCATCTGCGCGATCCAATGAAAACAATTTTTTTTGATTGCTGTTGTGATCAGAGTTTCTAGCGTAATAAGGTTTGGATGCTGTCGAGTTTTTGGGTGTATTAGCCTGATGATAATTGAATGGTTTTACATGATTGACGTCCTTTTTTTCGTATGGCTCTTTTTTAATCTCTGTTTTTGGTTCGTTACGGTTTTGGAAGTATGGAGATTTTTTAACATATTTTTGTGGATTAAACCATGATGATGATGGTGGGTAAATCTTTTTCATAAATGTTGATGCGACGCTGTTGTTCGTATTTGATTTCACATTATTTCCTCTTTCCTTCTCAATGAGATCATACTCTGTTTCAATCTGATTGATGTCAAATATAATCTTTTCCCAATTCGCGCCGTTAGTAGCTGAATAATTGTTGCGTACTACATCGCGACAACGTGTGTCCTTTAGACCTGTCGTTAACCGCATAAAGAGCTGTTTGTCTTGAATTTCTCCCCGAGATTGTTTCATCAACATTCTAAGGCGTGCGTAATATTCGTTAAATTTCTCGTTCTTTTGAACGTTGGCAGCGCTCATAAAAGTCGCGACAATTCGATCGGGTGATTGGAAACGATTGATTAATGCTGATTTATAATCTTGCCAGTTATCTATATCAATACCAATTGAATTATGCCATATAAGTGCTTCATCTTTCAACAGCAGCTGAACTTGTGATAATAAAATATCATTTGACATGTGACTTATTGCTGCAAGCTTTTCCCATTGTTCGAAGACGTGTGTTAAGGAACAGTCATCCTTTCCACCAAATTTTGGGTTCCAATGATTCATTTTTGGTATTAATGACGAGTTATATGTTGTTGAATTTGCATTTGTCTGTGTATCTATCAATTGTCTCATGAATTGTGTAAAGTCATAAGGATCGGAGACGTTAGTTGCTTGAGACTGACGATTTATCTCAGGACGATTTATCTCTTGATGATTTTGATTATAATTACGATTGTTGACTGAGTTGGGGTTATCATTTCTGTTGTCATTTAAGTGACGCGTATAATTGTTGGTAGTCATACGGGGTGTTTCGTAGTTTGCGTTGGGACGATAGTTATTGAGTTGACTGCGAGGTGTGTTGAATTGTCGTGGATTACTCATTATCGAACTCGTATTGTTGAAGAATTGACTTGGCATATTATTTAATTCTGCCTGAATTTGAGAGTCGGTAATCCTTTGATTGTTCATTTGTGGGAAGTGAGGGTGCCTTGGCGGATTTGTTGATAAATTCTCTTGAGCTGAGAAGTAATTCTCATTCGTAGAATTTTGCGAGTAAGCAGGATAAGCATACTGAGGTATTGAGTTATTAATTACTGGTTGGATCCTCATGGGCGTTTCATATTGAGAATGACTATTATTTGTGGAAGTGAAGATATCGTCATTTCCAGTGAATGATGGAATTGCAAAGTTGTTTCTTATTCCACTATCTGATGCCAGGAATTCTTGTGGACAAAGAGTGCTTGTGACTGGTCTATTAAAGGATTCACTGACCCTATTTTGTGTTTGTGGAAAAGTCATCACTGGTGGAGTCGTTAAATTGATATTTTCACTAAAGTCAGTTGACGTTGGTTCCGTTGATGTCGTCTGGACATACATGTTTTGTTGATCTGTCGTTGAATTTATTACAGAAACAGTTGGAATGGACGTTGGTATATTCTGTGAGCTATGAGCCGGTTCCGTAACGCTGTTTTGTGTCGATGTCGTTACTTCCATTTCCCTTCTGGACTCATTTTGTAAGTTATTCGTATTTTCAGGTCCACTTGGAATTTGTGATCGTGCCTCGGTCACTGGCTCATCGTGATTATTTTGCTCTCCAAACGATGGGATTAGAAAATTTGTTTTGATTGCGTCTCTTATTGACTCAATCGTACGGTATGATGCCTTCCACATTTCTTGCTCAATAATGGAAAGTAAATGCATTTCATGCTTACCACTATAATAAATATCGGTCTGAACTTCTATCTGGCTACATAACATCCGCATTTCGTGCATTTTCAGACTTGATCGACGGCTATTCAGGTTATTAATCATCGCCATTGCATCCATGAAAGCTAAATACGCAGGACGTACTCTAGATTTGTAGAGAACACAGCGAGGAACGCTATGTCTTTCCCAATCACTAAAATCATATGCTAGCATGTACTTGATCTTTTCTAAAACGTCTGGATCACGTACTGATGTGTTTTCTGGATAACCGTGAGTGACGAGAATGAATCTTTGCTGGGCTTGGAAAAGATCATCGTAAAATATCATGAAGTCTGGTGGAGTTCTTATTTCCGCATTTGTGAATGTGTCATTCAGGTCCGGTTGGAAGCGTTGACCTCTCGGATTGTATTGATTGTGTGTCATTTTCGTTGGACGAGTTGAAAATTTCTTATTTAATCTCTTGATGTCTCTAGGATTTAATTTTATACTTTTCGGCTGTGCTGGTGGTGCTATCGGTCGATGCAGTGAGTGCCACTTTGTAGCAGTAAGAAACGTATCACCAATACGCAATGTAAAATTCCTTGAAAGATACTCAATAAAATCCTTACGTGCCACTAATAACGGATCATGTATCTCAACAGAACACTGAAAATTTGGGACTAGACGTCCTAATTCCGGAACAAATACTGTCTGTGGTGATATTTGTGCCTCAAGATATGGATTTAAGCAATCCTCACGACCTAAGTCTAGTTTCCAAGCTGATCCGTAGACTGGATAATCCAGTATGAAAAATAATAATGACAACTGCTTACTTCTTTGTTCTGACTCGATTTTCCAACATAAGTTGGTAATCTCCACTAGATTTAAATCTTTATACAATACAGAAACAATCAACAAGAATAATCTCGATAAATGGATCGTTTAGTATCTAATACAATATAAATTGTACGCCTGACCAACTTAAGTTGGCTTATATATCGTAAACTGCCTGAAAAATCATAAATTGAGACGTTCAAATATAAATTTGGAACGTAACTCCACTAGTTTGAGTAATTATAGTAATTTTCAGGAACAAAACGACAGTTCTGGATCTTTCTTGGTGATCGAAACGTGTTCTTATTTAAATTATGTATTCTCACGCTAAATTCCTTCTTAATGTCGAAGAATGATGATTTAGCGGATGCAAGCAATGGTTAATTAGTCTTTAATCAGTAATAAAGTCACTTTCGGGATGTCTAATCGGTTTTTATAATCACAATCGAGGTTATAATCTTCACTTTTGAGTAAATGTCAATTTTTAATGATTTATGCTTGCTACTTTTATTCAATTCGATTTTGTATCTTCTGTAATCGAAGTTATTAATTAATTACAACTAATTTTAATTGCTTAAACTAAATATTTCAAATATTTATTCAAAATTCTGATAGTGTATGATTGTATGTATATTCTGTCTCTTGTTTCATAGTTTTTTCCCCTTTCTCCTTTGCCTACAATATGTTTGTTTGTATTTAAATTTGTAACAGAAGCGACGTTGATTTTCATTTTATGAGATGCGTTTAAAGATGATGAAAATTATCATTATTTCTATTATTTTCTTCTTTGAATTTTAATGATGATTGATGCCTTCTTCTCATCGTCAAGTTAAGAGCTATCTCCTCCCTCCCTTGAGTCTTGTTTTCTTCCTTTTATCTATTGTCATCACAAAAGATGTCTCGTCAAAACCGAAAAGACTTTAATACGATGATAATAGAGAAAAAAATATACTCCTGTTCAGTTCTTCATGTTCATAATGTTCAGCATGAGAGTTAGGGGGAAATTTTCCATCTGCATAAATTATTCAATGTAATATTCAGTCATCTCAGCACAAAAAAAAGAGATGAAAATATTTTTTCCATAATGAAAATGTCTTTTTTCCTTATGATCCTCATCATATCAAGAGGTATCTTTAACTCAGTATATCTTTAAGCGGAGAAGACAATCAACATCAACGTGATAATAATGGGAAAGTAGACACTCTGATTCCATAGTCATTTTTTTGATGTATTTGTCATAAAAGTAAGTGTCTTTATGTTTATTTTGGCTTAATGGATGAGTTATGATGATGGGGTATTATGATAATTTGCTGCAGTTTTTGAAAGAATAGAAAATGATGATTCATGTAGGTTGTGATTTAAGAATGATCAAAAAATGTTGATTTTTAGAAAATTATACTGTAAATAATCATGTCGTTGTTTCTAACCTCAAACATTTAACTCTGAAGATTTAAAAAAATTATATTAAGTTTACACTATCTTAACCTCAAGTTTCTAGCATTAAGATTTATAATCTCAAAATTGGGGTCTCATAAGTACTGTTTGTAACCCTAACGCATAACCTTAAAATTCTATTCTCAAAATACCTAACCTCAAATGCTGGCTACAATATACCTTAACTAAATCAATAACTTAATGAAATTTTCACAACATCAATATTAAAAACACTAAAATGCGCTTTAACAACCCCAAAAAATCCCACAAACTTCCAACTTATTTGTTTTCGAAAAAAAATGATTTCAATTTTAATCTAATCTCATAAATTTTTGATATAATTCCATAATTTTTTCAGAGGAATTTGTGAGAAATTCTATTAAATTTCATGAATATAAATCCACCATCAAAAATATTACAAGTAAGGAACGAAAGGTCGGACCATGAAAATTTTATGATGTCGAATCAGATGAATTAATCTGTGTGATGAATAAATAGAAGGAAGAAGAGAGAGAATTTATTCCTGAGGCATTGCACTTGACATAAAGGCCGTAATAAAAAGATGATCATGAATGTGTTGAAGCGACATGATGTCAAGTGTAAACATATATCTTCAAAATGCCAGTATCAGTGTGAAACCTCCGATAACCTTAGGGGAATTAATTATCGAATGTCGAGTTTAATTTACAAGACATATGTGCTAAAAATATTTTATCTACTATTTCTTGGTAATTTGTTGTTTTGTTGATTTATTAGGTTGGAAGTGAGAGGAAATTAAGAACCTGAGAACGTTTAAACACAAGATTAGTGTTGATTAATGATTGATAGAGATCAGTTTGATTAAAGTTAATCTTATCTGGTGCTTAGCTTTGAATGAAGTGTAATCAAATAAACAAAGGGCAGATTCAGTGGTGGAGCAAGATGGGGCACCCTTGCCGCAGCTCCAAGAGTCATCTAAAAAACTAAAAACTCTTAAAAATGGGGCACAAAAAAATTTTTAAGGGTACCAAATTTTATTACCAGGCGACAAAAATCCTTGTTGAACTACTGAGAATAGGATTGCACCACTAGGTTGACCCTAGTACTGACCACATGGTTAATTCTCAAAGTTTTACAACTACCGACCAAAAGCCTTGACAAAACTCCAAGATATTTCCATGTCTGTACTTGTTACTTCCAATAATTTACATAAATTCTGCTCCAACTGAAAAATCCATAAAGATTGTAATTCATGTAGCCTGAAGACACAAACAATTTTTGCCAATTTTTTTTCGACAACTTGTACGACAAGTCCAATGAAAAATTTTGTGGAACCAAAACATGAACAGCAAAAGTGCCTTAAATACCCAATTTCTCTCGTCCATAGAATAAAGTAAATGCGCTAGAAAAGAAAAATGACATAAATTTAATCCTATTTCGTTACAAAAGCTTAATGACAATTGTAAAAATCTTCTTTTCTTTGCCTGCTTAAAAAATTTTTTCTTCTTTATTCTCAAATCATCATAAATATTTCTTACTGAGGTATTGTTATGCTCCTCGTGGGGAATTTTTTTATGAGATGTTTTCTCACGAAAATTAATTGTGATTGTGAGCATCGCCTTTTCTATGTCGCAATATTTTTTTTGTTGTTGTTGTACATTTAATGATCCAAGGAATGTGTTCTGTTTTCATGTGGTAGCTTGCGTACATTGTGTTCAAACTAGTAGCTGCTTAATGTGTTTTTGTTGCTTTCCTTCTTAGAAAAAATGGTACTTTGTGGCAAATTGCTGCTTTCTCTTGGTCTTTAAAACATGTTGACAAATTTATGGAAAAATACTTTCTAATGTTGTTGCTGTTGATTTATTTTCTGTGGAGATTTTGCTGCTTTGAAGCTATTCTGCTTGCATATTGTACTTAATTTAAGTTTGTCGAGGTTTTTGGTTTAAAATTCTTAAAAAACATTTAAATTTAAGATTTTGGCACCAGTTTCTAGGGCTGTCTGTGGCATTCAACCTTATCTTACTCTCTGGTAGGTAGAGTATACCCTAGAGTATCCTAGGTGGAAGCTAAGGATACCATTAATTGAAGGTAGGGATAGGGTAGGACAGGGTAGCTCGGGTAGCACTAGAAACTGATTCCTGGTTTTACTTATGTTTGAGACAATAATATTTACAATGAAAAAATGCAGCATTCACAAATGACGGTCAGTATTAAGAGCGGATGGGTTGTAGCATCATAGCATAATTAGGATGTGCAAGGTGGCATTTTTTATTAAACGTTGAAATTTTAAAGCCTTCTGTTTTTCAATTTCGACTAACTATAATTACTCCAATGTTCAAAACATTATGAATTTTGGGACAGGTAAGATGGAGTCATTATTTTTTGACACACGTCACTTATATACATTCTCACATTTTTTCAAAAAAAAAGAAAAACTCTCATCAAATATTTTAAAGGTGAAATAATTTCTCGCATTAAAATTGCCAAATGAAGACTTTAATCCTTTTGTAATTTATATGCCAAATTCCATTCTAAATGACAGTCAAATATTCCTATATGCTATTCCGCTTTCACATGTTACTGAATAGAATTGAATGCGCAGAATATCATGCCGTGATAGGTATTTGTTTTCTATATTCAGATTAAGAAGATTTTCGCCACATTTTTGAATGAATAATTTATCAGCTTCGTATGTAATTTGAGGATTGATAAAATGGGGTGCGAAAATGTGTTGCTCAAAAAATTGACTTGAATTTAGAGTTCCATTTCAGGTTCAATTGTACTTCATTAAATTATAAAGCAATCTCCAACAAAATTCAGCTAAAATTACGAAATTAATCTAATTTTCTCATCAACAAAATCATTTATTCAAAGGATGAAAATTCAATCATAAACATCATAGAAACGGTTCAGACTTAAGGTTGCTACAAAATTGATACTTTTATATTCATGCACCTCTCAACACAAGCAATAAAATCTTGCTCAATAGTATTAAATTATTCATCCAAAGCGAGTCTCGCTTTCCAGCCAAAATAAATATAAAACACAAGTCCCACTGGTAACAAAAAAATAAATCAACAAGGAATTAAAGCGAAAGAAGCAGAAACTGTAAGAAGAAGACATGCATGTGTGCTAAAATTATTACATAAAGAAGATTAGATGAACGAGAGCTGCTGAAGCAGATATTTACCAATGTTACAATCACATTTCACAATTGAGGAAGGCGAAAGTGGAAATACTTTTTGGTATTTGTGTGTGTATGTGTTTATTTCGATATAATGTATGCCGTACGATGCCATAAATTTCCAGACGCCGACAAACGAGTAAAATTTATTTTAACATGCAGCATATAGCGTTGGTTGTTCGGGGTTTTAAAAACACATAAATCTCGGGGGCAGCCCTTGATGCCTCTTAATCCTTTATAATAACGTTTAAATGTACCATAAAATCATTTACAGTTTTTCATTTTCATTTTCATTCTCATTTCTTTTTCGGATTTTATTTTAAAAAATATTTTTTCTCTTTTTTTATTTCGTAGATTTTATCATATTATGGATGAGTGTATACACCAAAAATGTGTTACAATGAGAAAATACTGTTGGTGATCTGAAAGTTAGAATATGTGCGCATATCATCAAAAATGCTAAAGTTTTGGGTATGTCGTGAGACACCTTACCTATAACCCCATCTTACATTTAACCAAACTTTCAACTTACATCAAATTTTATAATGTTATTTTTAAAAATGATGCATCTCGCAAAACAAGGGGGGAAAAAACTTAAATTGTTAAGAATTTTTTAATGATATTTAATTATTCGTGAGTGCGAATAAACTTATTCTTTTCTATTCTAACCATCGGCGTGGCCAGCACTTTTGGAAGAGTGTAAATTTTTGTAAGTTCAAGATCCCTCGCCTATTTTAAATAATATTTTAATTTGGACTAATTTTCAACCATTAACCCCCCCCCTTTCCTGGCTACGCTACAGCCTATAACCAACTAGGCTACACTAAATGTAGCATTTTTAGGCGTTGCTCTAAAATTCCAGAATTTTTATTTTAGATTTCCTAAGATACTCAAATGAGTCAAAATACTTTACCTAAATTACAAAAATAGAGATGTTAAATCACCGACAGACTAAAGATGTCAAACTAAAATAAGTCAATATTTTATCATAATTTACGCTACTGGTCAGTTCAAGTCAAACAATAAGGTGCGAAAACTAAAATGCACTAATAGATCAGTGACAATTAGCTACTCAAAACTATTTGCCATATTACAAAAGCTACTGTATGAGAATCAACTTGCCGCCTGTCTGGCGAGTCTCTGAAATAAATTGCAACATAAGCTTATTAATTTAATTAACAAATTTTGACAAAGTCGTTACGACAAGATCCAAATAAATACCAAAATTCACTTTCAAAGTCATTGCATCTCTTATTTGCTCTTCTCTTTCTTACGGTCGTGTGTACACCAAAAAAAACATCACACTAATTACTTGTGTCAATATTTCAATTCGGTATAAAAATGCGTGAGAAATTCCAACTTTGTATCAGTTTCATTCAGCTCGTTCAACAAAAATTATTAAAATGTTCAGATTCATTGTAGCCACAACACTTCTAGTCGCATACGTTTATGCATTGCCACAGCAAGCACCAAGTGCTGATGCCACAGCTACCTTACTTTCAAGCACATTTGCTGATGATGGTGCAGGAAATTTCAATTTTGCATTCGAGACAAGCAATGGAATTAAGGAACAAGCTCAGGGACAGTTAAAGGATGTTCAAGTTCCAGTTTTTGATACAAATGGACAAAAGACTGGTGACCAACCTGGCAAAGCCGAAGTTCAAACTGGTCAATTCTCATACACATCTCCTGATGGTACACCAATCACAGTTCAATGGGTTGCTGATGAAGTACGGACAAGATTTCTTTTAATTATTGATTAAATTATTAAATTTTTAATTATTTTTTCAATCTAGAATGGATTCCAACCAAAGGGTGATCATTTACCAGTTGCACCAGTAGCACCAGCAAAGTAAAGCACTTAACAGAGAAAAATGGCAATTCCTAATTATGACACCAAAAAATTTATTTGTAAATAATAATTCTTTATTTAGTCTGTACTTTTTATGAAAGAAAATTAATAAAAATTGTTCAGCAATAGCACAAAGCTTGCAAAAATGTTAAAATATTCTTCTGTACTTACTTTATTAACATGAGCTGAGGTCTTTGAGTATTTATTTAAGTATTTTATAAATTCCTAAAGGGATACCCTGGGCAGAGTTTCTTGAACTATGCTCGACGATAATAATGTGCGATAAAGTTCTTCAAAAAGTTTAATAATCACTCACTTAAGCCATACCAGAGAAACCGGTCTGAAAATCCGAAAATTGAGAATTCCTTCAATCTGAAGTTATACAATAAAAGATTAAATGTCACTTTAATTATGACCTACCTCATGCGCTCACGGATTACCAGAGTGTTAAATACAATTTAAACAGTTTCGCGTTCCAAATTAAATAAGAAGATGCATCATTACTTGTATAGCTACTGTATAACAAACATTTCAAAAGATGAATACAATATTGACTAGTTTTTGAGATCATTATCTGAGTTAATCGATTGTTTGCATTTCGGTTGTTTCCATGACCTAGTTTCACATGCTTAAGAGAGATAGAGTAGACAAATTGTTGTGTCAGTGCATAGTGGAATGTAGGGTACTGAGCCGTATGATTCAAAATCTGCCAGTTAGATACTAAAACCTCTGTAATCAGCTACATTGTTAGGACGTGGGTTAGATCCTTACCAGAAGCTGATTTTTCAAAGGGTCGGAACAATGCTCATGATATTATACTGAATGAATTATCAAACTTACTCAAATGTAAAAATTTATCCTTCTACCCACTGCGAAATTTATTCAATTTCTCAAAAATTCATCCAACACAAAAAGCCATATTACTTCACTAAATGTCACGTTCGGTCCTATAATACAATAAGAATGCCTCCACAAAAAATATATTTTTCATTATCTTCAAATGTAAATATTTTGATGAAACAAAAAGTCGTATTAGCGATTAAAACACCATGACAATGACAATAAGCGCTAATTTAATTCAAATATTGTTGCTTTGACATCACAATTGTGCATGAATTTGCTATTTGTTTGGCAACAGACATCCGTATTAAAAACATTTGGAATTTCGTTAATTTGACGCCGCAAAAATTTCATCATTGTTTGCGCATATTTGACACATTTTGATGACTTCCTGGTAAGGTGCTAAATAATCCTATTCAAATTAAATTCCTCCAAATTTAATAATCTTATAACTCAATGTCCACGTATAGTAAATTCATAATTGCTCACATCATGCGCATGATGAGACAAAAAGTCTCAGATTGTTGATCGTGTTGTTAAATTGAGTATGAAAATTGGGACTTATGGATGATATACATCCATTAAAAAATATTTTGCTATTTCACTAATATTTCATATGACAAGGAATAGTAAGAACGCGCGAGTCAGATAATTATTTTACACACTGATTAATAATGATTCGTGTTGTGTTGTTTGCCACATGTTTAACATGAACTTTTCCTTCATAAGAGTTGAGATATACTTGTGTTGATATTGCTTATGGCACATAAATTATATTAATTGCTACATCTACATGCATTAATTATAACTTTTTAATTTTAATTTGAGATCTGAACGAAATCTGAAGGAAGAAAAATTTGAGCTGAAATTCTTTTCAATTTTTTTTGCAGAGTTGGTAGGACTCCGTTCATTATTTCCAACGGAAAATTAAAATTTTGGAATTCATTAGAGGCGTATTTAGGAAGAGGGGTGATAGGGGTCAAATTCCCCTCCCCCTATTTTTTGCAAACCATTTCGATCACGATCCTCAAAGAAATAAAATAAAGGTCATGGGACAAAGATATCCGACAAAATTGGAACCTCCATCCCCAAAAAAATACTGGATACCAGATAGACCACTCATTTCGAACAATTTGCATAATTTTCTAAAAAAAATCTATCATTTTTGGAAAATTCCTAATTTTTACCATCGACAACGGAATTCCAAAAGTTCAGACACTCCTAGTATTGGAATATTTTTGGAGACGCCTCCAAAGTAGACATCTGCCAACCCTGGTTTTTTTGTTGTTTGTGTTTTTAGAAAACAATTTTTTAAATGAGAACATTTTCTTGTTCACTGATGAAGTAGATTATAGTCATGTGTGTCACAGTGATAAATTGTATTTTTATAAGAAATGGGATTAATTTATTGGAAGATTTTTAAGACGAAACTTTGTAATCAATTTAGATTTTATCTAAGAATTTAATCGATTCGAATAAATTTGTTTTCTTATTTAAATGATTTTGTATTGACAATATGCATTCATAGAATTTGTGATTTTTAAGGAAATTCTAAGGCATTTGAATCCTTGTATCTTAATTATTTTCTGAAATTCTTATTAAATACTTTTATTTATTGATTAATTTTCTTATTATTTCTTACTAATTCTATTCTTTTTTGGTTTAATTTTCTAAGTGGCAACTAAAAAACTACCTCTACAACAAAATTTAATAAAAGAGTTTTGTTGATAAGAAAGGGACTTACAAATTGCATCATGCAATAAATACTGTATTCTGTTATTTAAATTCCTAAATTTTCATTTGAGCTCAAACTTCAGAAGCACTTTAAACAAATCAAAAGATTTTATCAAAACGCAAATATTTTTTGATGAAATTCACCGTTTTTGTGTAAATCTCAATTTTTCAGAATTTATTCTTAAGAAACACGATACTTTTGAAGACAAAAGGAAAAATCTGGTCCCAATATCAATTACATTCAAAGATTACAATGGCACACGCTGTTAAAAACAAGGAATAATGAAGGATTTATCGTCGTCATTATAGATAATAGGTTAAAAGGCATGAAATGAAACCTTTTTTGCTCTTAGCAAGAACATTTAGATGAAATTTGAGAAAATTTGTTTTCTAGCAATTTTGGAATCCAATTTGCTATAGCTATGGTTAAAATATTTACGAAATTTAGAATTAAAATTAAATTAAATCAAGTTTGTCCTCCAAAGCTCCCTCTGGCTACGCACCTGCCAAGGCTACCTGTTTCAAATCTATCCCAAAATAACTTATTCAGAAATATTATCAATCACCCAATCATGAATTCTTTTATTTTCTCAGCAAGCATCTTCAGTTTTATCTCCATGCTTTGTCAATAGATCTTTTGATGATTCTCAATTATTAATATCTCTTTTGAATTAGGTATTTAATATTTGATTGCTTTATATTACCCTCAAGAACAATATTCTCAATTTTTGGTTGGTGAAATTTTAATAATCTCAAAGACACTCGTGTAGCTATGACACTGAATTTGTATACGATAATTCCCGAGTTACAAATAATCATGTCGAATACTGCATGACTTATTCATTGGACGAGAGAAGTTTTGGATGTTCATATTTAAATCAGGGGGGAATTTTATGATTTTTAACTGAAAAATATTGGAATAATTAGTTATAGGACTGAAAATATTGTATGCCTTATGAGTAGCCTTGGATTAGCCTCGTTATGTCTCTGCTTATAAGCCACACTCGAGTTTTCCAATAGACTTCCATATTCTACTCGGTTTTGTAATCAACATCACATTCAAATAAACACAGATGTATTCATGACATACACATAATTGACATTACCATGAAAATGAGAACATTTCCTCAAAACTCTCAATTTTCTTCTCATCAATCTTTCAAATTGTCTTATCTTCTCATTATTTTCCATATTATCTAATTCTTATTCTTCTGTAATATCCGGCATGACATCTTAATTTATTGAAAAGTCTTCATGTGCATGCTCATCCATTCGAACATTAAAAAGAAATCAGATTCCATATGGAGGAATGATTACAAATTTATTCCTACCATTCAAATCAACGCACATATTTTAAGAATAATATGAAAAAAAAACAATATTTTATTATTCATTTTCTTCAGAGTGTCACAGACAGACATCTTGTGTGGAAATAAAGAGAATCTCCAATAAAAATAAAATACGAAAGTTGAAAAGTTAATGAGATGATTTTTATATTTTTCATTCATTTAAAGAAGAGAAAAGAGATGGAAAATAAAAAGACGAGTAAATTTTTTTATTAGCTTCAATAATGTGCAGCGAAAAGAAAATGAAAATACACAAAGGAATGGAAAATTTATCGCATGTGAATGACATAAACGCATTCTGATAATTAAAGTAATGGATACTGTTGGATGCAAAGTTCAGTGCTGTGAAATTGAGTGTTCTATTCATTTACAGACTGGAATTCATTGAGCATGATTTTTATTAAGTGCAGATGAATGGAATTATGCAGAATTGGAATAAATTTGAGGCATTTATTTTATGATTTGGAGCACAGTTACGTAACAAGAGGTGGGTGATCCAAAGAAGTGCCTGGGTCCAAAAATTTGGGTACATCTAGGCCCTAGAGTCTAGGATAACATTACAAACTTACTGTTAGATCCAGACCAGCATAAAACAAGGAAGATATCATAATCCAGCGCTATCAACAACTTAATTCACTAATCACAGCAACTTAATTATTTAACTTAATTTTTTTAAAGTCTTGTTTGCATGTTGTACTAAATTTTAGAAATAGTTATTTCAAAAATTCTTTGACCGTTAAATAATTTAAATTACAAAAATACGTTGATTCAAATCGAATAGCCATTCTATCCAGTTATCACAAACTTATAATTATAAACATTTATACGATAGATATTGTCTTAATTCTGTCGCTTATTTCTTCAACTGCATTAGCAGTGTTATCTCAAATTCATGTTCAAAAACTATTAAATTTTAAATTGTTAAATCATGAGATAGACTATAATAAATAATAATAATAAAACCCTCCTACTCTATCTTATGGTATGCCCTACATATCTACCACGCCACTGTTGAAGCGTGGACACAGTCAAGACACCTGACTCAGGGTTTCAGTGGGATTTGAACCTGAAAATTCAAACAATTATTTTCATTCTCTTAGAATTGATAGAAATGGGGATTGGATTAAAATCTATAATCTAGGCCCTAGATTCTAGAGTTTGAAAGTATAGTAAATTCAAAAATAATCAAATTTAAAAAAATCTTTTTAGAAAAAAGTTTTTAAAATGATATAAAAAAATCACAAAAATAGCGGACAAAATCGTAATACAGGCACACATTAACAAATGAACAGAAAATTAAAAAAAGAAAAACCGCAATAAATTAAAGCTGAAAAGAAAACAACATAATTTAAACGAAGATTTAAGATAAAATTAGTCAAATTGTCATGCTTATTTACGCTAAAATTAGAATTAAATCTGTCAAAGAGCACAAGAGGGGAAAGAATTAAGAAATTAAGTGAAATTCCTCAATGCATGAGAAGGAATGTCTTTGACAATGGAATTTTAATTTCTGGTGAAAAATTGCGAAACGTTAAAAGACACTTGCGAATTCAATAAATCTCCCATCCATCTACGAAAGACTGGCATCATAATGATCAATGATAAATTTTTCTCTTTTTGACTTTTTCTTATTATTAAACACACTAATGAGCCATAAAATAAACGGAAAAATAAATTTTGATGGATGAGCTGCCGCTTGTCAAATAAATTTTATTAAAAATTTTGACTTCTCTTTCAACTTTCATCATTCATCCCCCCCCCCCTCCCCCCATTTATACTTTTTCTCTTAGAATTTCGTTGTTATTCATTCAGTGTTCATCACTCTTACGATTAATTTACGACCATATCGCCAACATCCATGACGCGTGTTTGAAATTAAATTTTTTTTGTGCATAAAATTCTTCCGTTTCTTTTTCTGTTTTTAAAATGGAAATGGCATTAAAGTAATTATACGCATTATTATAAAGCAAAACTCTTTTAATTGTTTTTGACGGAAGGGTGTGAGTAAGGAAGTTTTTGGGTGATATAATTTGAACGCATTTTCTTTTACTTATCTTTTAAATGAGAAGAATTACTATTAAGAATTGTTTATGGCTATCGAAGCTACAACTTTGAATTCAGAAGAAGAGTTGGATTTGAATTAAGTATGGCGCCATTAAAAAAATTCGTGCCCCTTTGTATAAGATTTTTTAACATTTTTAACCCGTACCCAGGGCCAATACCCCTTTCGCTCCCCACCCCTTGTTACACCACTACAAATTTTCCATCAATTAATCAAAATTTGATTACCTAAGGTTGCCATTGATTTTTAAAAATATTGACGAGACACAAGACAAATTTGTTCAATAAATTTCTTTACTTAAGAAAAAGAATCATGCAACAAACCCCCAAACGGAAATAAAATGAATTAAAAAAGGCAAATAAATTCACTTGTTTCATAGCTATGTGCAAAATAATTATGTTCAAAAAAGCAATTAGAAGAAAAATAGAAATCTTTTTTCGGATCACGTAATAAATGTTAAAAAGAGAAAGACCAAATAACCGAAAGTTTTTAATAATTGTTAATGGAGCCACATTAATGAAGTCTCAAATTTTCAGAGCACAAAAAAAGGAAAAGACATGAACATGAGAACATTAAAATACTTGGATTCAGAAGGAATTTTTAGGCACAGTTGGTTCTCATTTTCATCATATTAAAAAGATCAAAGTATACTCATTATGGCATAAAATTAAAAATTAATTTTTAGTTAATGGAAGAAGCTGAAAGGAATTCAGATAATTAACAACTTTCATCAACTAATTATAAATGTCAATGGCTCAATAAATTTACAACACGTGTAAGTTTATTGGTTTTTATGGATAATAGAAATTGTTAACCCTGGTTAACCTCTCGTTCAGCACACTTCATGAGAATATGACGTGCTTGAATTTTTATTTGCTTTGTGGATGCTTCTAGTTATTTTTTCTCACAAAGCATTGACATGTACGCTTTATATCTTTTATGAAGAATTGTATCATATGGGGCCATAAAATAAAATTGTCGCAGTAAAAATATGAAACATTTTTTTTAGCATCAATCGTGCAGCGTCAACTTTTAAAACTGATGAAATTAATTTTCTGAGAGTGAGTTGTTGTAACTTTTCTTAAGCAACATGTTGCTTAACTCGGTCGTTGCCTCCGAATTTTCCATCAATTTATCGTACGACATTAAAATAATCAAATTTTAAAACAATTTTCCCAACTCAGCAACCATTAAGTTCTTATCGAATTACACATCAAAAAAGACATCAAACCATGACCAAGACAACAGTACGTTGCCCTTTCAGAAAATTCAATCAACGTTTAACAACAATAATCTGATAAAACTTTATTGTAATCGAAACCATCGATAATTACAATTTAATGTAAACCTTATGCATTTAACCACTCAACACATATCACTTCAAAAATATCGTTTTACATTAGGAGTAAATCATGTATGAAATCATGAATAGAATTTTGTGTAACATAGATAGTTAGTGTGTGATCTGGGCTGTACATGTTGATTGTGCAGATGTTTTATTAAGTTAGTTTATTCTGCTATCATTGCCCTGTTTTCTGACATTTAATAAAGGTAAATTTAGTCATCACAGCACCGTTAAGTCGCCATGTTAACGACAAAATATCAAAAAAGCATAAAGGTACCACAGCAGCATCTGGCACCAAGATGGCTGTTTTCTTACTGTTTAACGACAAAAACTATGACTTTTTGCAGCTTACAGCTCAGGGTGTTTTCTGGTTGTCACCTTGAGTATCCTAGAAACAATTTTGAGGTAGCCTTCGGTCAAATTTTCATATATTTCAAGACGGACAACCTGTTGTTAGTTTTAGCATGTGACTTTAAAAAATGCAAATTTTGATGGAATCATTGAAAATTTCTGGATACACTCTTGACTTCATTTCATATTATTATTCTCATCTCGACTTAATGAAATGACTATAATTCTCTAGTAAACAACTTTTGACACTAATATCTCAAGTCCTCAAAACCACCACACAACATATTACTTCACTTAAAATTCATATGCAACTCGGGCCAAACATTTTCATGTCGATACATAATGAAATCATCTAATTAAGTTAATAATTACATCTAAAGGGTATTACACCAAATCCACATAGAATTTAATTCATTCATGTATCGTATCATTCCATTCGTTCGTTCATTTATAACCATTATCACCATTACATAACGGTTCGATATAAATAACACAGACACAGAAAGAAATCTATTCATACTGTAATGTGTAATTAAATTGTACATGAGGCATCAAATGATGGTTCAATTACGAATATCAAATTATTTGTTGTAGAATTGATGATATTATATTGGAAAACCGCCCACGCATATCCAATTGAGAATATTCGATATTCAGATGGAAATTGGATGCTTGAAAAGTTATGGTTTGCGTAGTGTCTGGATGGAAATTTTTTACGGAATACAAAATAGATTCAATATCTTATTAATAAGATTATAATTATATTTTAAATATTTTTATCAATCTTAACTCAAATTTCTCTTAGAATTTTCCATTCTATTTCTACTCATGTTCCCAAAACCATCCGAAAAATTTTAATTAAGTCTCATTCATACACCGAAAAAAAATTGTCATACAGTCAAAATTTTCATATAAAACTTAGTCTTTTATTCTCATACACCTAATTACTTTGTGGAGCAATCAAAGAACAAAATTTAATTAATTTTACGCATCCACAGTGAAGAGGAAGAAGATAAGGGAGGGAAAAAATCACAAGATGATGTTGAGGGAAAAATTTAATTGACAATTAATGAAGAAAATTCCATTGTTGATTGGAATATAATACACACGAACAATCTTTCCTTCCACATAGATTTTTATTTTATTTTATGTTGTGTTGGATGGAAGAAAAATTGGATGTAATTAATTCAATTAAAGATTAAGCATCTTCATAATTATGATATTGTTTTATGTAAATTGTGTTTTTTTCTGTGCCTTTCTTTCCTCCTTCTTTAATCTCATTGGAATTTATTTTTCGCAAACTTATTAATCATAGTAATCTTTTGACAATTCACTTTGGGCTAGGAAAAATTTACACTCACCTTGAAAATTTGTTGGAAGGATGTTCTGGATAAGAGAGTTAGCAGGAGTCCAGACTCCATACTTTTTTTAATCTGGACTTTCGGTGTTCAGATTCTAATGGATGCGCTTCCAAAGTAGAGTCCTGCCAAATCTGCTGAATAGAAAGCAGCACTTGAAGCTTACAAGAGAGCTCATAAGATAGACTACATAATTTGAACACTATTCGTGACTACAAATAATTAAAATGACAGATAGTGAATTTTTGTAATTGCTTTGGGAACTGTGGTGGATTTCTAGTTATAGATTTATTCCAAGAACTCGATTGTATCCATACTATGATAAATAACTTTGAATCAATTGCTCACAAAATGCTGCAAGATTATTTTCAGTCACTTTCCATTAAATTCTCGATAAATGTTATCAAAAATTCAAGAACTTCATACTTACTTATCCCAGGAGCATAGACTAGGGCTACCCTAGGGGTATACCCTAGGATGTACCCCTGGGATAGTGTATATCCTAGAGTATACCGAGCAACCGGCCCCAAGGGGATTTTAAATTTTTGGAATGAAAAAATTTAGACCAGAATTTTTTTTTAATTTTCCCCCTTAAAAATCCTCTTAAATTGAAGAATTTTTTGGCTAGAACCTTTTTCAGTCAGACTACGCGCCTGACTCATTCATAAGCAAATCAATGATGTGTATAAAATCACACAATGCGTTCTATACACCCACAAACAAATTAAAACTTCTTTTTTTTGGTAACACTCAATTGAGCTTTGATGGAGAAATCAATTAGGCTTAGTAAGTATAAAGCACAAGAAGAGGAAGGAAGAAGAAATAACTTTGACTTTTTGCGGATGCCTAGAGATTAAACTTTCTCTTGATTCTCTCTTTCTCGGCTGACTGCGATTGTAGATTGACTTGTAGAATATTATACAAATTAAGTCTCATCAATCAATAACTTTTTTTTGCTGCTGCTGCTATTTGAGCTATCAATGAAGATATTGATAGGAGATAGAAATGAAAATTTATTTTCTGGCTATATACATGTTATGTAAACACATACATAAAGCTTCCGGCGAGTTTCCTCTCACTCAATTGTTAGTCTTTCAAACCTTACATTTTATAACGCCTTGCTCTTCCTGTTTTGATAACAGTTTGATTGTTGAGGTGTGGTTTTGGGAGATAGGAATTGTTAAAGTTTTGTTGCTGAATACTTTTGGCGCTTTTTTTGAAGCTATTGTGGATGTGCATGTATCATATTGAAATTTGAACGTGCTACGTTGTCATAAATGCTGGTGTCATTCACAAATGATGTCCAGTCACACATGTCAT
The DNA here is from genome assembly GCA_963573255.1 of Chironomus tentans. Lineage (NCBI taxonomy): Eukaryota > Metazoa > Arthropoda > Insecta > Diptera > Chironomidae > Chironomus > Chironomus tentans. The sequence continues at coordinate 42,461,507 of OY754303.1, forward strand.
GATTAAATTACATCCTAGACCAACTGTGACAAAAAGTCCATTAAAAAATATTTTTTTAGAAAGTGCCTTTTGCCTTAAAAATTGTGAGACTTCACAATTGACAGACAATTCATCAGACATCCAGACATAAGAAGAATCCACAATTCATAATTCAACCCACACAAAAACATCCAAAAATTTTTTTTACCATCTTCTCTGGCATATTTATGATATATTCAATACTTATCAGTCAATTCACATCTTTCTGAATATACTGAATAGACATATTGCGGTTTCGTGTTGGAACAGGTATAGAGAGGCAGAAAAGAAGAGTTTTTCACATCATCAATAATTTATGCATCTCATACGAACACAAATAGAAGAATAAGTATATTTTCGTTCTTGACAAATTGCTTGCTTTCATGCCAATTGAGTAAGACAAGTTTTTAGAAATGGAAAGAAATGAAGTAAAATATGGAAACGTCAGCACATTTCTTTCTCGTCTTTCTCATATTTTTTTTCGCTGGCATATGAATAAAAAAAATAATGAAGTATGAATGGGAATTTCTTTATTTATTGATGAGGAAATGTTTATCATTTTCATCTTCTTCTATATTTTTTTAGCAATTTATTGTAGTTAAGGTGATGAGGATTTTTTTGGAGGTTAGATTGTCTTTTTTATGTCAAATCAGTGTCATACTAAATTATTTAAACTTTTTACTATTTGAAGCTTTAGGGAATGCCTTAGGGGTATTGCTAGACTAGTAAGGTAGGGAGCCTTTGTAGTCTTTATCTGAAAAATCTTCAATTTACTAGAGTTTTTGAGAGAAAAATCTATAAAAATACCCTACCCCAAATTTTTTTCCATTCACAAAATCTGAAAATTCTCTCGAAAATTTTGTGGCTAGCCTCCTTCAGTGCGGCACACAGTACGCTTAGGTTGACCAAATAATTTTCAGTAAAATAGAAAATATTTTTAGTTTTCTACGAATTTTAACTAATTTTACTCAAAAATAAGTAATTTTTTAACCTAAAATTAGTTGATAGCCCTCAGAAAATCAAGCATATGGTCAACCTTGGTATCACGACAATCGTTTAGTGAATAAGAAATTTATTTTTAGAGCCCTCATTTCGTTTGTTGAGTACAATTAAAATCCACTCTGGAATTGAAAATTCAATTCTAAGAAGCGTCCTGAAATCAAAAGTACATAATAATTCCTTACCTTCGAAGGCCTTCTTACTTTATCTTTTTCATAATTTCCACAAAAAAAAAGATTCTCGAGGATGTTGATGTAAGCAGAAGAAATGTTTCATAAGATGATGATGACAGCAATTTTTCCATCTAAAAGACTTCTCAAAAAATCAAGAATGAGAAAATCCGCAGATCAAATGACTTTTCTTGTTGCTAATTGCATTGAAAGAGAGGGAATGGCACTTACTTTGATGAATTTTATATTATCTTATTTCGAGACGGAAATTTTCATTTTATTATAATTATTCGGATGATTATTAATTAAAGAAGATGAATGAAATTCGTGTAGGTGTGCTTAAGATACTTGAAGACATCTTCTTTGATTTTCCTGTTATGGTGAATTCTTCATATTATTTTAATAGCTGTAGACGATTTAATTAATTAATTGAATTATTTTGGATGAAATTTTTTTTAAATGCTTCCTGAAAATTTGATTTTGATAAAATGAAGACTTGATTGGTCAAAATCAAGTAGAAAGATTTAAAAATTGAGAATTTTGAAGAAAAGTTGTAACAAGACTTAAAATTTTATTTTAAAAAATTCAAACAATCAGACCTCCAACCCCCTTCCCCCTTTTTCCTCATTCCGTTTGATCTAAAAATCAATATAAGTTTATGATTTCCTAAAATACCTACACTTGGCCAACTGCATAAATTCTATCTCAAAATCTTCTTATTAAATCGGAATCGCCTACATTAATACAGAAATTTCAATTTTCATATTGATCAGATATGATTTTATGATCAAAAATTGACCCATTTTATTACCATTCTCTTGATTTTATCAAATTGAATGAGATGCTTCAAAAAGCTATAACCATAATTCAGAATATATGTGATTTTATGTGGAAATAATATCCGCATCATCTTCAGCAGTTATGTAATATCGATGATTTCTTTAGAATCTGCTCAATATTTCAATCTGTTTAGTCAAAACTTATTATGATATTTTGATTTAATTTCTTGAAAATTTTTCATTGTTCATTGATATACATATTGCATAAATGTTCCATACAACATTGATATGGTATCAGAATCCCGAAAAGCACAATTGAAAATAACTGTGAAATTAGGCATCAAGAAAGCGTGAAGCTGTACTTGATTTAAATCCGACGGAAAGCAGCAATCAAGTTGACCTTATGTATGATTTTAAGCATAATGTGCCGATAGTGTTTTGAAAATATTTCACATAAACCTTTTCAGGGATGTAGCCAGGGGAGGGTTTTTGGGGTCGAAGCCACTACCATTTTTGAAAAATATTTTAATTTGTTAGGGTTTTTTGAGAAAAAAATTGATTCCCCTCCCAAATAAAAAGGGTTTAAAAACCTCTACATATAAATATTTCTGGCTACGCCCGTGGATACACTAGAATGTAGTTTCAAAGAACTATTGTTCCTATTGTTCGATTCAAAAACAATCCCCATTTAAAATCAAATAAAGGCATCAACCATAAGCTTCTCATTCAAGCTTACAGCCTGTAAATCTCTACCACATTCGGTTCGAAAATAAAATGTTCAATAAAATTAATTTTCATAAAAGTTAAGCACACAATAAAATGAAAAGGAGAATTTTTTATTATGGGCAGGCAGTATCCAACTGAGAAAATGTTTAGCCACTTTACGCCCACAAGACATTTTTTGAAATATTATTTGAAAATTGAAATATCCTTTAAGCACTTTTTTGTGGACTAAAGGAACTTTAGCAGCTGCTTGTTTTGAATTATGTTGATTTTACAATTTTGATTTGTGAATAAACATAAAAGATAAATTTTGAAAAGAAGTTTTTATTTTAGTTTGAAAATATTTTCGTAGTTTGATAAATCTCCACAGGGAAGGTTGCTTTTAAATTAAAATTAAAATGGGAAAAAAATAAAATTACAAAAAATTAAAATTTCAAAAAAAATCAATATTAAAAAAAATTCAAATTTAAAAATAAATTTAAAAAAAATTACAAATAAAATAAATAAAATTACTAAAAATTTAAAATTACAAAAAATAAATAAAATTGAAAAAGAATTTAAAATTTTACAAAAAGTTAATAAATTTTCGAAATAAAAATTCTAAAATCACTTAACAATCATTAAAATCTAAATCATCCATGATTAAGTTCCTATAAATTCAATAATTTAAATTTTATGAATTATTCATAGACTTCTATCCTCTTGCTACCTTATCTCATAAAAATGATAATTTCACAAAAACTTTTTATTCAATTTTTCATCCTAAAAAAGCTTCTAATGTTTACAGAAAATAACAATTTTTAAAAAATCGACCAAGGACTGTCTCTAAGCTAAACTTGTAGATAAAAATGATCTGAAAAGCCTCTGAAATTAAATTTAATCTAAAGAAAAGAAAGTTTGAGTACCTTTTACCCACAACAGATGCTAAGGACTAAAATAACAACAAGAAAAATTCAAAATAGAATTTTTTATCCTTTCAAAAATATTTGTAATTGACAGACCATCAACAACCTTACCGACATTTTTTCTCCGTGAATTTCATATTTTTTTAAATTGTATACGAACACAAAAATGAAAATTTTCTTCAATGTTCAAGAGAAAAGGTCATATTTAAGCCATTTGTTTATTTTTAACTCAGTTCGACATGCAAGCAAGCATTATATTGTATTGATACAATATACATAAAGATAATCTTACATAAGAATCGATTGTCGAAGACTATATTGAAAAGTCAAGGAGATTTGAGTCTGAAGCAAAGCACGATTTTTTCTGGATTATTGAGAATTTTAATCTGAAAATATATTTTAACATCTATAATATTCAACATGAAATCTGATTCTAGTGTTTGATTAGCTCGGGTGCCAAGAACCCTCACTTTGGCCTCAAACCATTGGCGTATCCAGAAATTTTTGTGCAGGGGGTTGATTTTTTTTGTATAGACCAAAAATTTTTAGAGGGGTTTTGGGATTTTTTTCTTAAAAAACCCTAGAAAATTGAAAAAAAAATCCCAAAAAAGGGGGTTTTGACCCCCAAATCCCCTCCCTGAATACGCCCCTGCCTCAAACTACTATCATTCACTTATGATGTCCATGATTTAGGGGGGAGGGGGGTCTGAGATTTTGTGACACTTTAAATTAAAGAAATTTTTTTGAATTAAAATTTTGTGACAATGGGGGGAGGGGGGGGGGTCTAAAAATAACATTTTTTGATGGACGTCATAAGTGAATGACCCCTAAGTTGGTCAATTATTTTCCAGAGAAATAGATATTAATACTTTTAATTTGACCAATTTTAATCGTTTTTTGGGTAAAATCCAAGGAAATATATCTGAAAAATCAAACAGTCAGAAGATGGATTCTTAATTTAGCCATGATTATTTTGGAACAATGAAACTGAAAATTCATTAAAGTTATGACAATACAGGTAATTTTAAATCCCTAATTTCATTCTAATATTCGCGTGTAGAAAAGCAGGTTGAATTTCATCGAAGAAAAAAAAACTTCCTTCTAAGCATAATGAGGATAAGCAATAAACAATTTGTTATCGATGATAGTAGGATGGACGTCTCATCTATAGTATCTCTTCTCTATGCTTATTAATTTTTATCGCCATGAAAAGAAGACTGAAATGAGATCCTTAATTCATGCTGTTCGCTATAAAAAGATGAGAAAAAAATAGTTTTTATGCATAAGAAAAAAGACCAGCTTTTTATACAATAAATTTTATCTCTTTTATCTCAACACTTTATTATACATAGCAAAACAAAAAATAACAAGGAAAGAAAGTAGAAAACAGAAACAAGAAGATAATGAAATTTTCATTCAGTTTTTTTTTCATCATTTCTTAAATATTTATTATTATAATAATAATAATAATAATTTCATCATTATTTTCTGCACTACATCTTCTTTTAATAATAATACAATACAATATATTTTAGTAGAAAATTTAAATAATAAAAATACACAGAGAATTATCTTTGGACAGACGACGTAAAAGTTGAAAGTGCTATGAAAGCTAATATTAAAAAATATAATCTAATTTCTATCTTGTTTCCACTTTGAATGGCAGCAGGATGTTCACCTAACGGCATCAGTAGCAGCAACAGCATGACAAAAAATAAATAAAAGAGCATTAAAATAAGAAATGAAGGAAGAGAAAGAGAAAAATGTGAATTGAATTAGAAACTTTCCCGAGTAGACAAAGCTAGTTATTGTCCATTATTGGATAACTATTGACTAACCGTTTCACATGTCATAACTTACACGATAATGTAACAAGACATTAACTGGACATTAACTAGACATTTGTAAAGTTATAATAAAAAAAAAATAACCGTCATTTCAAATTTGAAAATTATTTCCCGCCCTGATTAAACAGTTTCCAAAAATATTGAGTAAAAAAAAGCAAGAAACGTGAAAATTTTAATTTCGTGGATTCAAAGTGTTTTTTCGGCCATAAAGTAGTTGAATTTACAAAATAACATCATTTAATAACATACAACATCGATTAAGGTAAGTTAATGTGATAATTGGATTAAAAAATTGATTTTTTTTCTAAAAAAATGAAAATGGAAAATTTTCATAAATTTGTCTATAAATTTCTTAAAATGTGCGATATTCAAACTAAAAATGTATATAGAAGATATGAATATCATCTCTTTAAAGCATAAATATCATTTTAACTTGATATTAACGATAAAAAATTGAAAAAGATCCAGAAATGAATTTTAACCTGAGAATAATAATTTATTTTTTAACTAGACATTCATATATTGACTAGAAACGTGAACTTGTAATTGCTAACTTCGTCAGCTTGTTACTGGATTACATCACTGATTACTGGATTAGATCACCTACAACTTTATTGATTATACAGGAACTTGTAAGTATGGGAAAATATAAAGTGCTCAGTGAATTGAAACGAAAACGTAAAAAAGAAAGTGATTTAAGTGACATAAAAGTGATACCTGAAAAGACATTAGAATTAAAGTCATTGCAAGAAAATAATTACAGTAATAGCAATTTAGAAGAATCTCAAAACATTACTTTAACGTCGTCTGATAGTGATTTGGTACAAAATGAAAATCTCGATGATTTGGTTCAAAATGAAGAACTCAGTGATTTTGAAGAAAATGAAGGAATTATTGAAAAATTAAGAAAATGGTCTTTGGACCATAATATTAGTCGAAACGCTGTTTCAGATTTACTCCGCGTACTTAAAAATGATCGATATCCCGAAGTGCCTTTATCATATAAAACATTGCTGCAAACTCCTAGAAAAACATTGACATTTGATGTTGATCCTGGAAAATTTGTATTTTTTGGACTTGAAAAATTCCTGATTAGTGCATTAGAAAATATAAAAGAATCGATTAAAATTATAGAGCTTGATTTAAAAATTAACGGCTGTCCAGTTTTTGATAATAGTAAGGAAATAGGAACTCTTTGGCCAATTCTTTGTAAATTATATAATTTAAAATCAGAAGTTTTTCCTATCGGAATTTACTGTGGTAAAAGCAAGCCAGATGATTTCAATACTTTATTGACTCCTTTTGTGGAGGAATTTCTACATCTTCAAGATAATTTTATATTTAATGGAAATCGTGTGAAAATAATTATTAGATCATTTAATCTAGATGCTCCTGCCAGAGCATCAGTTTGTGGTATAGTTGGCCATAATAGCTTCGCTGGATGCCCAAAATGTATAGTTTCAGGACAGAGAGTTAAAAATAGAACAGTTTTTCTTAATCATGACCAAACTTTAAGAACAAATGAGGATTTCCGACAAAAGATTCATGTTGAGCATCATAAAACGGAAAGTATTCTTGAAAAAATACAAAATCTTGATATGGTAGAGGCATTTCCAATAGATTATTTACATAATATATTACTAGGAATTCTTAAAAAAATGCTAGACATATTGTTTGGTATTAAAAGCCTATATGCCTCTAATACAAAATTAATTATAAATGATTTAATCAGAAAAGCGATCGAAAACCAACCTTCAGATTTTCACAGAGATCTTAGAAATATTGAGAAATTTAAGATGTGGAAAGGAACAGAATTAAGAGTCTTTTTAATGTTTATAGGACCTGTTGTACTTTATTCAACCATATCTAAAGAACATTACGGAATCTTTATGATTCTTCATACAGCTTTTGCAATATTAAAAGACAAAAAGTTTTGTCGCCAATTTAATTCCATTGCTGAAAAATTGCTGCTTTATTTTGTACATGAATTTGAGAGTTGTTTTGGATCTGAATATATTACTTATAATTTTCATCTGGCTACACACTTAAGTAAAGACTGCTTGATTTATGGTCACTTAGATAATTTTTCATGTTTTCCATTTGAGTCATATATAGGAAAATTAAAAACTTATGTTAAAAGTCCTCATCGTCCTTTAGAACAAATTTCAAATAGACTGATTGAAAATTTTAAAGTCGCTGGTTTGAAATGCAAAGGAAATAATCCTGTTTTAAAATTAGAACAAAAAATGGATGCAAATTATTATTCCAAATTAATTCTAAATGAGACAATAATTTCTTGCAATGGTAGTGATTGTTATGTCCAAACAACATGCAATAAAATTTTGAAGGTTCATAAATTTTTAAAAACGAATGAAGAAATTTTAATGATTGGACATGAATTTACGAATTTTAGCAATATTTATTTACTACCAATAGAATCTAAAGATATTGCTGAGTTCAGAGTCAAAACATCCGACATAAATGATTGCATTCTAAGTGTTGAGCAAATTTATAGAAAATTTTTTGTTATTGATATAAAACATGATATAGCACTTTTTTTCCCATTGTCTCCAATATAAAATTTAAAAATATTAATACTGCCTTAATTTTTCTTCTCTTTTTAAGTTTTTCAGTTAATACGATGCAATTTGCCATAGTCGAATTTTTGTGTGACAACTCGTGCTCTGTGGTTCAAGAATCATGGCTTGATGAAGATAAGAAAAAGTGTAATTTTCCTCCAAATAAATTTTTTTCTAAATTCATCCAAAAAGAAACCAAACCAGAAAAAGTTAAATCATGGAAGCAATATGATATAAAAATTATTCGTGAGAATATTGGTAAAAATTTACTTTAAAAATTTTGACGTTTAATATGTAAATAATTTTATGTCTTCTTTCTTTTTTTAAATTTTAGATGCTTTTGGGGAAGCAAATGAATTGGCAAAATATACTTCTGAATTTGGTGACACTGAAGGAGAAAATACAGTTCGAAGAGATAAAGAAAACAAACGAAAAAGAATTATAATGGGTGAAACGTTAGATTTAAGAGGAGAAATGAAAGTAAGTCTTAAATTAAAAGAGAATGACTCATTTAAACTTGGTTTCCAATCGGGGTTCCTATTCAAATTTAATGTGTAGATGAAAAAAATATTTAAACTAATTACTCATCACAGTTAACACGTTAGCATAATAAATTTTGCACTTCCGGGTGTACATATGTATTATATTATGTAAACTTGTTAACTAAATTAATTATTTAAGAGTTTTCAAAGAATGTAAAGAATTAACTTGATTAATTTTAAGATTTGATCATTTAACGGTTTTTTGTAATTCAAAATTGCTAACGGTCAAAAAAATTTAAGTTTTTAACGCTAAGAAATTTGAATATATTTTGACAGTTAGCAATTTTGAATTACAAAAAGCCGTTAAATGATCAAATCATAAGGTTTCTCAAGTTAATTATTTACATTCATTAAAAAACTCTTAATTAGGTCAAATAATATTTAAAATAATTGAATTTTTTCAATTAGTTTCTTCTTGTTTTTTTCTGTCTTCTTATTGGTTTATTTTTTGAATAAGTATCATTGATGCGATCGGTCCTTTCATCTGTTTTTTTCATTCATTTCATGTTCAAGTATTTTGTATTAATCTTATTAAATAGAAACAATTTTGATCGTGTTTTTAAAGCTCGAAAATTAATAGAATTAAAAATTAAATGTCTAACTAATAAAAAAATTTTGGGAATTTTGAAAATTTAATGCTTATGTAAATGGTTTTAATTTATAATTTAATTTTCTTCTATTTCAAATTTATTTAAGAAAGCTAAAATAGATGATTCGAACTCCTCACATAATTTACAGCAAAATAAAAGTGATAGTATCAATGGAGTTGAAGAAGAAAATTACGTCAATCATTACGCTGAAAATAATGGAACAACAGATGAAATATTGTCAACTCAAATTGAACGTTTAGATATTGATACAGATTCGTTGATTTTAATGGTGAGTTTCTTTTTTAATTACATATTATTTACGTTTTTTCATAAAAATATAATTTAGATTCATTTTCATAAATATTTTTTTCTTTTTATGGTATAGGAGGTTCGAAAAATAGTCACAGAAGCAAAAATAGAAATCTGTCAAAAAATCGATGAGGTAATGGAAGAAGTTAGAAACATTAATTTGCAACATGGATATTCACCTCTCAAAAAATTTGTTAAAATTAAAAGCACAAAAATGTTTAATTCTTTTATTGAGTTAATGAAAGTTGAACAGAAAAAAGTTAACATTGTAAGTTAAAATTTTTATTTTTAAGTCTTCATTATATTAATGTCTTTTTTATACTAGATTCACGAGCTAAAAAGTTGTCCAGATACAACAAATAGCAAAAATGTTAATCATGGAAAGATTGCGACAATGATTGAATACCTTTTTTCTCCCAAATTTATTATTAAACGTCTCAAATGGGGAGAGATGAATGGGTAAGTACTTTAAATAATTATTTAGATAAAAATTTAATTTCTTTTTATTTCTACAGCCAGGAAAAGTCAACAGATCGAACAATATATTTAGTTAATTATCCAGTATTTCTCGAGCTTGGTACAGCTTTATTAGCCAATTCAACACCGAAGGATATACGTACTTCCTTTCAAATTTATTTTAAGCATCGTGCAAAGAAATTAATTGTAGAATAATTTTTCGAATAAATGTTTTAAGAAGAAATGTACAATGAAAATTATGTAAAACACTCAAAGATAATATAGATTATGATTGTATCAAAATAAATGTTGAAGACATGAACCAATAATAACGTTTCTTATTCCAAAATTCATTTCAGCAAAATATTAAACAAATTTAACATTTTTTAAGAAAGTTCAAATTTTGTATTGAATAATAATAGCTAGAAAATAACTGGAAATTAACTAGTCATTTATTTAATGAAAATGTCTAGCTAAAAGGTTAGAAATTAGCTAGTTATATAGCTGTTTTATACTTCTACTTATATTACTAGACATTAACTAGACAAACAAACAATACATATGTCTAGTTATATGGAACGTGCAAAATATGTCATTAGTCGTCCCTATGGCTAGTTAAAAAGGCTAGTCAATGGACACTTACTCGCCATAAACAGGCATGTTAATGGTTAGTTTTTAACTAGTGACTTGTCCACCCGGGTTTGTGATGAATTCAAATTTCATTTCGAGTGGAAAAAAAAGAAAGTTGGACATGACTGACTATTGCTGCAGCTTCATTTTCTTCTTCCATATTGTTGCGCTTCTCTTTCTTCCTACTTGATGAAATTCAATTTTCCTCATCTCTTTCATCACGTCGAGAGCTATTTGAGAAAGCATTATCTGCATTTGCATTGAATTTATGGCAAACATGGACTTGGATTATGCTCAAGGATTATCAACTTCCGAGTGACTTTGATCTGTGTTCATGATAATCATCAAATCATTGTGTTTAATAGTCAGAATGTCAATCAACATTGGATTATTATTGAGTTTGACAATAAAATAAGGTGATTGATGAGTAATTTCACATTTGAGTCATTATTATTGATTTTTTGGTAGACACAGACGTTGGGACGTAGCCAGGGGGTGCTTTTGGGGTTTAAAACACCTTCCTCGATGGAAATTTTCTTCAATTTGCTTACAAAACACCCGCTTTCATACATAATTTTCACACTCCTCCCCCACTTTTGGAATGAACCACAGCTATTGACCCTCCTTTCCATAAATATTGAGTACTCCAAACTCCAAACTATTTAAAAATGTTCTGACCAATTTCAAACTTCACAAGATCAAAAAAATCCATTTACATCATAAAGCTCCTCAATCAGCTTACTAATCTCTTTGAACAGCAAAAATCTCCCTTTTGACTACACATAATTCATGAAATTACTGTCCATAATAGAAAAAAGTAGTCAGACTGCTGCTCCAAGTCATAAAACAATTTTGACTGAACAATCTAACATGTGATACATCTAATACGAAAATTACAAGCAGCTTATTTCCCGTCGATACCTAACAATGTAACGTTACAGCACGTACATATATTTAAAATAATACATCAGAATGTCAGGAACTTGCTTGCACAAGAGAATATAAAATTCAAGTACATCTGCAGTAAATTAAATTTTTTTTGTGTCTTGTGCTTCAGCTTCCGCCAAGAAGTCAATGAAAGATAAAGGAAAATATTATATAAAGTGAAAATGATTTGTTGCTAAGTCACTAAGAATGAAGTGATGTTCATACATCTTTTATACAAAAGATTGTAGAATGTGATTTGATTTAAAGTTCCTCCGTTCATCTACGATGAACAAAAAAACAGCAAAAATATCCTTTAAATTAAGTAAAAAAACTGTACTCGAGGAGATTCAAGATGTTGATGTCATAAGGAAGAGAATTCCTTTGAGAGACTGAAAGAGTTTCTCTTACGTTAGAGTACAATAGTAACTATGCTTACGTAGTTGAGTTGTTCCTTTTCTGCTGAACACGTTGAATTGTAACGAAGCTAATTTTGCTTTGAATTTTCTACTTTTTTTGTGAGCCATGAAACGAGGTTGTTTGCAAAAAGGTGAAATTTCTTCAAAAGCCTTTGGTTTATCATGGTTGTGAATTTTTATGCCTGGGTGAGTTTTGAATGCTGTGCAGTTTATTAGCAATATTAAAGGGAAAAAGTTTATCTGTGATGTGATTTACCTTTGAATATTGTTGGGGATTACTTGGGATGTTACTTATGAGGATCTATTAAGTTATCCCCTTCTGTACTTCCTTTTCATGTTTCTAAATGGATGCAAATTGAGATTTTTTGGGGAATATGCGGAAGTTCTACTTTGAAAAGCCTTCATAATCAACTGTTTTTTGTGTAATTTTAGGGGATATTACGTTGAATGCTAAAAGGGACTTCCGTAAATTACTGAAAATGTTTCATTTTTTCACTGATTTTCATAATTTTCTGCAGACGTTACTTATCATTTTCACAGAACTCTTAATTAAAGCTTCTAAAAATATCCTGACAAAATTAATTTTACCTCATTCAACTAGATCTCAAATTTTATTCAATGTTGAAATTTTCTTTAGTTTCTTCATCGAGTTTCTGACACATTTCATCAGAATTTCTGACACATCTCAATGAATCTCATTTCAAGGCTAATTTAAGCACCCTCTATTGCGTTACAGGAAAAAATAAGCATCAACATTCCGTCAGAATGAGTTAATGTTCCGAACATTAAGGTATAAAATTTTCACTCGTTTGTCAAAAAAATTTTCATCGTATTGTTCTTTTTTGGGGAGCTTTAAAAACTTTTAAATCAAGAGTGACAAAACAAGTTTTTTTTATAAACAGCAGAAAATTATAATACTTGAAATATAAATCATCTTTCTTATTCATGTTCATGAGAATTTACGCTGTCACTTTTGTTGTCGTATTCTTTAAATGTCATTAATTTTCCCCACACCTGTGATTTACAATTTTTAGTGTCGCGCTGAGAGAGAGAACGAAATTTTTCATCAGCATTTCAAAGAAGAGTATTATGATACCAGTAAAGGATAAGACTCTATGACATGGAATTAAGTAAAGAGACGGATGTGCATATTTCTATGTGACTCAACATGAAAGGAAATTTTTAATTTCGAAATTTCTTTCTTTGAGTTAATCTTAAATCTTATTAAGAATCTATCCTTTTGTCAAAGTCCTTTGACGATGTTTGATAAGCAGATTGATTTATTTTATGATGAGGAATGATGTATTGTGGCGCATTTATTTCGTAAAATTTACCAAGACTTTTGCCAAGATCATAGATCCTTATTGAAGTTGCATATTGATCAGGTAATACAGCTCCCAGACGTTATCTTACTGAGGCAAAATAATGATGATCATGTTGACCGTTTGACTCAGATAATCAAATAACATCTGTGGCAGTTAAAACCAATCTTGTTACTTATTCGCTTAGAAATCCAAATTAAGTCTGATTTTTTATGAACGTCCTGGAGTTCACATCTGTCTGTATCCGAAAATATCTGAGTCATTTTCCAAATCAAATATGTAAAACTCAAAAATTCGATGATAACCCTTCTTATGACCTCAAAAACTGATACCAGGGTAAAAGCCAGGGTTCAAGTCTTGCAATATGAATTTCTAGGATTCCATAATTTTCTGCATCCCAAGTCACCAATTAATAAATTAAATTAACCAATATTTGCTACCCATAGAGCCATAAATTCAACAATGGAATCCCAAACCCAAAATGAAATACTACAAAGCTGTCTCATTCATTGTCAAAAGTGGTAAAAATGGCATTAAAAAGGGAAGCAAAAAGTTACAATGTAAAGTTTTTTCTCTGTCATTTTTCCTTTCACATGATCAAAGCAGAATTCTCTTGATACTCTTCTTTATCCACTCATTCATCCATCATAAACATCATAAAAGCATTTTTATTCATTTCATTTTCCAACAACACGAGAATTATTTTTGTGCTTGAATGTCTGTTTCCTGCTCGTTTGCTCTGTACTGTATAAACGTGCATTGTTGTCATTTTTTCATCTTTAGCCAGGAAGAAAGAGAGTATAAATGGAACAAAAAGCCCTAAAGTGCATATATAGCAAATTTACAAAGCAACCATCATTCAGTCATGTTCGTTTGTTGGCGTAGTTGATGATGATGATGAAAGAAATTAAATTACCATTGAGAATATGAACAGTTATGTTAGCAGGTTTTGCATTTGATGGCAAACACGTATACAATCCACTATCCTTTGATTTCGCGCGTTGAATTAGAAGATATGAAGTTGTTATGTCGCTCTTTTCTGTGATTACGGATATGCCTCCTCTGCTGCTGTCAAAACTTACTTCCTATAATGTATTTTATGTTTATTATGATGATTATATTTATTTTATTCAATGTACACACAATATTGGACCTTTAGGTGAATTTTGTCAGATTTTTAACTGGATTTAGATAATTTTGACGACTAATGCATTGCTGCCCAAACTACGCTTCATGACATACTAGTATACTAAGACTACCCGGTGTACCTTACTCTATCCTACCCCGGGTAGGTAGGGTATGCACTAGTATACCCAACTCAGGAGTGAATCAAGTGTGATTGGGGGGGGGGGAAGTCAAAAAACATTTTAAATCTAAAACATCTCATAATTTGCCCACAAAAAATCTGACAAAATTCACCACAAGGAACATGACACGTATAGCGTAAAGAATGTGAAAAATGCATTAATCGAAATGGAAATTAAATTGTTCATGATTAAATTTCCACTTTGATGAAGAAAAAGTATGCAAGAATAAATTGAATTAAATATAAAAGCATACTTCAATGTGCGTCACATCATTAAAATTCAGAAAAGGTGAAAGTTTTCAATTTTACCTCTCCATTATGCGTCCAAACGATGTTTGTGGGTGGTTCTGGAGTCCTGTTTACAATGCATGTCAGGTTGATTGTTGAGCCGTACTCTAAAAGAGATTTTTCATCATACATATGTGAATATGTAAATAATGTATACACAAAATATATTGCAATGCTGATGATGCATCATTATTCATATTCAATTGTGGGTCATACATACCAATAAACATCTCAGGCATTCCCATTATCAATGTTACCGGTTCTGTTTGTTGGTGAATATTGGAATAAATGTGAAATAAAATGAATTCTATCATTAGAAAATTTAATTTTGATTTATCAAATGCATATTATTATTGGATCTTTCTGCTGATGATGAATTAGATTCTATTGAAATATATTTTATGGTTGAGTAATCAAAATTTTTGACCAATCTATAATGCATTCATTTCACGTACGGCATTTGCTGTTGGCTTTTAGGTAATTGAGGAATATTTGAGACTTGGCATGTTAATTTGGGACTCGTCAATTTTTTTAGTTTTTGCTTAATAAAACCATGAATTTATATCCAAACTATGACATGTTATATATTTTTGGAAAGCTCTTGAGTTGAGCTATTAAATCATGAAATTAGAAATTAGTTATATTATCTAGGGTTGGAACTTTTTGGGTTTGAAGTTGGTAAAAATTATACTTTTTCAAACATCTTTTTCGTTATGTTCTGGTAGAGCTATAAACTATCTAATTAGTGATTTATATTCAGTAAACAACATTCTAAAATGCTATGGAGTCACATTTTGAAAATTATTCATTGTTTAATTTTTGTGAGTTATCAAACCTTGGCAATTTTTCAACAATTCAGAACTTTTTTTACTAAATTCGATGTAACTTTTGACTAGATTGCCCAAATTTAATGATTTAAACAGTTTTCATCAGATATTTTTGAGTTCTATCAGAAAAAATCATGAAAATGTTAAGAAACCATAAAATTTAAATTGTGAATTTTTGTTATAATTTTGTATGTAGAATTAATCAAAATTTAAAATTTATGGCTTCTTAACATTTTCATGATTTTTTCTGATAGAACTCAAAAATATCTGATGAAAACTGTTTAAATCATTAAATTTGGGCAATCTAGTCAAAAGTTACATCGAATTTAGTAAAAAAAGTTCTGAATTGTTGAAAAATTGCCAAGGTTTGATAACTCACAAAAATTAAACAATGAATAATTTTCAAAATGTGACTCCATAGCATTTTAGAATGTTGTTTACTGAATATAAATCACTAATTAGATAGTTTATAGCTCTACCAGAACATAACGAAAAAGATGTTTGAAAAAGTATAATTTTTACCAACTTCAAACCCAAAAAGTTCCAACCCTAGATAATATAACTAATTTCTAATTTCATGATTTAATAGCTCAACTCAAGAGCTTTCCAAAAATATATAACATGTCATAGTTTGGATATAAATTCATGGTTTTATTAAGCAAAAACTAAAAAAATTGACGAGTCCCAAATTAACATGCCAAGTCTCATTTCATTCATAACTTTTTGAACTAGTGCATGTTGTGTTACTTTATGAACACAATTTTCTAAGAATTGTAATGCAACATGATATCCATTTAGAGTTAATGTGTATTTTTGGCTATACGTTGTTCAAAATGTGCTTCACAAAGGCTTCAGAAATTCTGAATTCTGAAGGAGCTGAAATTCCTATGTTTTCAGTTCCTATTTAAACACATATATTCACTCATAAAAAAATTCTAAAAATCTGCTTTTAAAATGTTTTTAAAAACAATGCTAAAAATTATTTTTAAAATCTAAATTTTTGTTTTTAAAATTTAAAAAACTATTTTTTAATTTTTTTTTCATATATATTGAAAAATTGCCATGTGTTTCCACATGGTTCAGTGGTGTAGTTGTTAGAGCACTGGAGTACTAACCCAGAGATCATAGGTTCAATTCTCACTCCGAGTAATTGTTTTCAAAATATTTATTTTTAAAAAATCGTTTTTAGAATCTAAAAATTATTATTAAGCGTAAAATCCAAAAAATGATTTAGATTTTCTCATACAAAACGACAAAGCGTTTTCAGATTATTTCTTTGAGTGTTTCAACTGATTTTCAACTTCATATCATGATTTCAATACAATTTCATATCTCAATATACAAAATTCTTCAGAAAATAGTCATGTTATGTTAAAATTCATTTCAAATGGAATCAAATTATTTCATGATAACGACTTACAATGGAACTCAATCAAAATCGTAAATATCAAAATTATTTTATGAAAACTAGAATTTCTTGATTGTGATGATGCAATTATTATACAATGTTATTTTCCATCATTGTTGTCCTAAAATTGAATATTTCGAAGTAATTTGCAAAATAATTGAAGTAAAATTGTTTGAAATTATTTTCATCGAGTTCATTGATAGATGTTGTTTATGTCATAATAAAATTTTGTTTATTTTAGGGATTTGGACATTTTTGTACCATGAAGAGGTGATTGAATGAGGGGTCACCCTCGTTTCGAGCCAGTTTATTTATTTTTTATTTTTTCTAAGATTTTTAATTGAAAAAAGAATCCATCCTCCCTCAAAAAATTCTAGCAACACTACTGGACTCAGATAGTATACACTTGTAAAATCTCACGACAAGTTCATTAAAGCTTAATACGAAAATAATGAAAACGTCTTCTTATTTCCTGGCACTTCGTCATTCATTTCCTATTTTGTCATTTACATCCTTTATCAATATTCATATAACAGTAAGATGAATCAGCTATTCATGAATGTCATCGTGATCTAATCAGCTGTGAACAAAATAAGATGAAATTTACGATGAAACTTCAATTAGGAGTGTAATGGTCTAAATTAATCGTTGCATAATTTGTTGATGACACTTTGGGGTCTTCAATAAATGAGATTTCTGACGAAATAAATAAGATTTTTCCAAAATTTTAATCTTTTTTTTGTGATCTTGTGCCTAACAACTCTAATTCCATACTGAATGTTCGATGTCAAAAGACTGAACGACCTCTTTTTTTTGGTTAAGAAGCTTAACAACTTAAGTAGGTACTTTAATGATAAGAATTTTGAAATTTTCCATTAATAGCTTTTTCTAAAGCCTTTAGCATTAATAATTGGCTTCTAGTTAATAACCACAAATTAACATAATTAAGCCATAGATTCCATTATCAAAATACCATTCCTTAAAAGTTAATTGCAGTTACGTAACTCTTTCCATCACAATTAAAATCTCCATCATAACCATCAACACAAGCTAACGTTAATCTGTCCAGAAGTGGTCGTAAATTTACAGATTATTATAATCTCATAGTTGATAGTTACAGCCATTAAAAAAATTCCTTCTTTTTGCGCTATAAAGCAATTACGTGGTTTCACAAAAAATCCTGCAATCTCTCAAAAGGAGCATGATTAAATTTTTTTCATGTTTCTAAAAAAGGAACAGCTTTAGCCGCCGCATGAAAGCACCATAATATGACAAACACAGAAAAAGTAATTTTAACACAAAAAAAAATTCCTCATTAAGCTCATCATGGCTCGTACATTTTTTTGCTCCTGCTCGTCCCTCCATCCTTTGTCTTAAATAAAATAACATTAATATTTACCTACAACGAAGAGCGACATTGTTATGCTAACGGGTGGGGCACTACCGACTTGACATGAATACACTCCGGTGTCGTTGAATTTTGTGTAAAGTACCTAAAGGATTCATGTGGAAATAAAAAAAAGAAGAAAATGTGAAACGTGAGAAAGAGGAAGAAAAATGGAAAGGCACGAGAAAATGTGGAATAATTATGAAAAATTTTGTTTGAGTTTAATTACATGAGTGTAAATCAGTAGCACTCAAACTATGCTCCGCGATACATTACTGAGTCACGACGTTATCTCAGGTGTATCGCAAAATGTTTGGCGAAAAAAAACGAAACGTGTAAAAAGGATCAAAATAGTATATGAGTGTGTCGCGCTCTGAAAAGTTTGAGAACCACTGGTGTAAATGGTAAAGTAAACTGGAATTGAGTGTCGAAATAAAAAAGTTTTATATTTTTCTTATTTCCACATTCAAAACCTTTTGTATGAAAATTTTTATATGGGAGCTTTGTTTGGGATTAAAAAGGAATACAAAGTTGTTGAAAAAACTTTTCAAGAAACGCTTTTAGAGAATTTATGGAGTGTCTTAAAAATTCATACATCATTGGGGATTTTTATGGGAATTTTGGAGACAATCAACACAAAGGAATTAAAATTTGGTAGATTTTAATACTTTTGTCATTGAAATTTGATTAATTTTTCATTTTTCTCTGAATTTGTTGAAACAAAAAAATTTTAATTAAACTAAAATAATTATTCTCAATTTTTATAGGATCGTGATTAAAAATTAACAAAGATATTAATTTAAATTATAAAAAAACTGTCTCTAAAAAATTTGAATTTAATTCATCACTGACTCTGGATTAATATGGATTTTCCCATGGACTTCTCACATCGCATTTTCAATTCATCAAAACTTTGACATTTCACATTGAAAGCCAACTCTAATTCCATAAAACAACTTCCAAATCTGGAGCAAAAACATTTCACAAACTCAGTTCCAACAAAACAATTAAAACTAATCAAAAAATTGATTAAAACTTTCAGCTCTAATCCTCTCAGAGAAAAACTATTTAAACAAGCTAAATAAAAGCGTATTAAAATCTAATTTAAATACATTTTCATGCTTAAAAACATTTTCATTTTGTAAGGCATTTTATGTTCATTTGAATATCTGTTATTGAAAAACTAACTTTTTACCACTTAACCCTTCTCTACTCTACTTCTATTCCATTGAATACTTCATGTTTATACAAAATAAAATTCAATTATTCTTAATGGTCATTAAGAAGCATAAAAAAGTTTTTTTTTTAAATAATGAATATTCAGATAGAGGCAATGAGTTGGATGTTTACATTACTGTTATATGATAGCCCACTATCATCCAACATAGAAAAAGCAAGTTAGAAGCTCCGACAAATCGACATAAACAAACCATCACGTTTTAAACAATAATTAAGTAGATTTCATTGGAACATCCTACAATGGAAAGTTGTTGAAAATATTGTGTTCTCAAACTCAGCATCTGATGCTGAATACCCACAATGCTCTGTTTTAGCCACTTCCTTTCATCCGTTTAGCTCTTTTTCTAGAATTTTTCCCATCATTGCAAGTTAAATTTATGCAATTGCATGAACTCTTTACTTTTCACTAATTAAATATGCACTGACCTATCTTTTGAATACTATTGTTGTTGCAACTAACGAGAAAATATTTTTTTGGGGGATCATTCATAAGTTTCGTCCGTCATGTGATCTGAGCTTTGTTAACCTTCATGACATTTTTTGAATAAACATTTTATGACAAAGAAAAGAGGTCTGAAACAGCTAAGCAGATGCTAGGGTGTTGGATTGAGTCTGAAAAATCAATTTCTGGACAGATGTCATTTGTGAATAATCCCAGGGAATAACCCCACAGCATTTCTATCATCATCAGCAAATATTTTCATGTAATTATAATGCCTCGGACGAAACTCAATTAAAATTTAATTACAAGCTTTTGTCGGTGTAAAGTTTAATCAGTGCTGTCATAGAATAAAAGAAGAACAAAAGGACTGAGAAAAAGATAAGAAAGGAGAGGTCGTGAACAGGCAAAAAGGCCCTCAAAAAGAAATCTCAATTTTTATTTCATCGAATTGAGTTTCGTTGTTATAGTGAGAACATGAAAATTAAATTAAAAGGGATGCTGTTGTCTATTTCTGTTACAATTTCATGTCATTTGATTGAAAAATCTTCTGTTGTCATGACGAGAAGGTCGAGTGTCCCCCCTGTTTTCATCAAAATAATTTTTGGTTTAATTTATTTCGTGTAAATTATTTTAATTAATTGCAGCAAATGATCTGAAAAAAGGTTTGTTGATTGCCATTTTTAAAATTCTTTGAATTAGGGTCTTTTTTGTATTTAATTAAATCATTTTCATAAAAATTAATCTTTCGTTCATAAAAGTTTGTAACAGGAGAGCAAAACATTAAATATTCTAGAATTTAAAGCATCTGTTTTGAGTAGATTCTCGAGATTTTTATTATAGAATGAAAATTTTCACATGATGAATTATTAAGCATCCATCGTATCATGATATTCAATGTAGATTGGAAAATTTATCGTTATCGATGATGTTATGACAGCACTGACCTGACCAGTTGTTAGCTTAAAAGCCACTAAAATTTCAATTAAATATTCATAACAGTTTGTTATCAGTGAATTTTCATATCAATTATTATGTCAGATATGAAAGGGTTGAATGATTTTGTGCAGTGGTGGACAACCTGTGTGCTGCGGGATACTAACAATTTTTATCTTGGTGAGGGGTTGCACATCACTGACTTATTAATTAACAAGTTGAATTTTTTTTACATTTCAGCTTTTTTTAAATATATTCACAAAAAATTTAAATAAAATTGCATGAATGATATGAATTGATTTAAACAATAGCCCTCGATGTAAACAGTGCATTTTTACCCTGCAGAAATATTTTTCCATTAATTACTCCTCCCCCTGCATATAACTGCTGTTGATAGAATAACTAACATTTTCATTAATATTTATCAAAATATTTTATTATTCATTAATGCTGAAAAATATAACAATTTTCTGAAGAGCATCTAATATGAAATATAATATTTACGCAAACTTGTAAATTTGGTTCATGTAAATTCATATAAAAAAATTTAACATTGTGTGATAGTTTAGTAGATCTCACAGGAAGTATTATTTTTTAAGTGAATAACTTACAACAACCCAGAGGGGGGATCTGAAGTTTTCAAACTCTTTTTTCAAGAAGATTGCATCAACTTTTTTCAAAAATTTGTTTGATTTATAGTTAATTAGATTAATTACGTATTAAAATCCATTTATACTAAGTTTTAAAATCCGGACACTCCCTCTGAGTACGCTCATGAAATACATCCTTAATTGATTCTACATCAAAAAAGATGAATTTTTGTTTATCTCAAACTTTAAACTTTTAGTTCCAAATCCTGAAAAATTAATTGAAAAATGTCAAAAAAGGTCATAAATTTTTGTCCACTCAAAGTAAATCCCTTCAAGCATACCAAGAAACAAAAACAATTTTTTTCTGCATAACTTTTCCATTTTTACCACGTTTTTTTGCCATTCCATCCTCAAAGTAAATGAAAAGCTTTTAAAATCTAATTACCTTCAACGACCATTCATCTGTGTGCGAATTGTGTACACTTTGAAAGCGATTATCAGGTGTGTAAGTGGTCTTTCCGACCGTCAGAAGATGCAAATCTCGATGTCGAATGAATGACACCTAGCGGCAAGGAAAAAAGGGCAAAAAAATTTAAATAAGAAAATGGCGAAGTAAATGCTTCTTCGTTGTCACCACTTACTGTCTTATTGCTTAGATTATGAACACGACATTTAAGATATGCCGTACTTCCAACAAGAGCTGTTACATTTCTCGACACAGAATCCTCAAAATATGGTCGTCTATCTAATGAATTTTGCATGTACTCATCTTTACCAATCTCATAGTGCCCCTTCTCCTCCTCGCTGTGATGATATCGAGCATCATTGGATGATGATGAGGTGCGTGTGACAGAATTAAATTGATTCACTCCGACATTCGATGAGGATGTGGTTTCTAGTTTGTGTTATACAGGAAAGGAAGAAAAGAGAAAATTTTACGTGTAGTGATATTTATTTTGTAGCTGTTTTGGGGTTAGAGGAAATTTTTGGATACACAGATTTGGGGATGAGGATGTTTTGAGATTATTTTGTCTGACTGGTGGATATTAAAGTTCTTAATTGATTTTTATCAATCGTGTAGCTAAAGAGGGGAATTGAGGGACAAATCCATGCCCTCATCAAAAAATTCTGATCTAAATTTCTTCATACAAAAAGTTTTAAAATCCCTTCCACGAAAAATTTCTGGATACCCCCTTTATTTTTATATTAAGAAAATCGTTCATTAAATATAAAATCCAAGTTTTATCAACTTTTTGCAAACAGTAATTGAAACTACTAATTTAGATACATTTGGATTATTAAGGGGTCGTTCGCAAATTACGTTACGATATAGGAGTGTCGAAAACTTTATGGAGGCCGTTCAGAAATGATGTCACAAAAACTTGGTTTTAGACACCCTCCCCCCTCTGTCAGAAAATTTATAGAATTCATAGAATATTTTTCTTTTATAAGGAAGTAACACACAGCATCAGACCTCCTCCCTTCCTAAAAATTGCACATCATTTATGAACGATTCTATTAAAATTTTGAAAAAAAAAATTCTGTAGACAAGGTGGTTCGAAAAAGTCGTTTTTTTGAGTGACGTAATTTATGAACAATCCTCTAACCTCAAAAAAAATTCTGAATACACTTCAATATCTTCAACCAATCTTCACTGTGATTTGCAATATAAATTTAAATTCCATACCATAAGTAGATTCAAAATTGCAACAAAAATTGAGGTTTTATTACAAACGTAACCTTGGTTAAATAAATTCTCATCCAAAAATGCGCTGATAAAATTCCAATCTCAAAAAATGTCACTTCGATCAACTTCATCACTTCCTTCCCTTATTCACGTGTGTAAAGATAAAAGGAATGTCTCTTGGTGAAATGATATAGCAATGTGTATATGCTTATAACATGAATACATGAAATGAATTTCTGAAGAGGAAATTTTGAGATGGATTTTTGCGGCATAAAGAACGAAACTGTGGAGAATTTTGATAGAGTTCCTCACATAGATACACATACAGTATGAAGATAAAAAGTCAATAAACTTAGTTGATACGAGAAAATTTTATTAATTTTACAAGTCTTTTCTACGTACCAGCAAAACTTGTCTTTGTTTTAAAAGTTTTTGAAATTTAAGGGGAGATTAGTTCCAGAGTTAATTAATATTTTCATGAATTGGTGGAAAGGTTAAAGAACTTTTGTCATTTTAAAAGTGGAATGACTTAAAATTCTGTGTGACAAAAATAATTATAGCTTCAACGGCAGATAATTTGTGAAATTAGAGCATATTTTCGTATTGCATGCACGTAAAGCTTCTTTAGTAGTTCAATCTAGAAGAAAATCAATTAATAACAGCTTTTACTCTGTTATTAATTCTCTTGAGACATAACTGACGAAGAAAAATGTGGGAGAATAATTCTTCTGCTATTATATACCAAACAAATGATAAAGCATTGAATCCTTCACATCTATGATGAAGCTCATTCGAATAGAAAAAGAAGAAGAGTCAAAAATGAATGAAATATCAGCAATGAAAAATCCTATAGCTTTTTCATGCTACAAAAATTCCCAATCAAACTTTCAAAAGCAATTTATCTTATCTCCACCCCCATTTACTCAAAATAACATGTTTTCTCAAGTACGAAATTTTTCATCCCCATTCAAAACTTCAATTATAGTAATTGAAATGGAAGTGATAATGACTTGTCAATCAAGGAAATTTTACGTTCTAAAATTAATTCGTAATAAAAAGATTGTTTGTTAAAAATGTAAATTTAGAAAGATAGAACAGATGTTGTTAAGTATTGTACCGAGATAGACAGAACTTTTGGGGAATTTGTAGGCTTCTTGAACTTTTTCATGCCTACAAATACACCATTTAGACTCCTAATCCTCATGGTAACAAGATTTACTTGGAAAATTTTGTTGGAGGTTGTCAAGTAAAGTCACAGTAACGATAGCACTAAAAATGCTGCTAAAAGCAGATAAGGGGCCATTTCTAAATGACGTCCAATTAGGGTTACCAGACATTTTCAAGAAAAATAGAGGACATCCCCCATGCCGACTAATTTTATTCGTTTTCTGGATGAATTAGAACATTACAAATCTTTCTTATTTTTGAAAAATGAAAAAAATTAGAGGACTGTCCTCTGAAAAACCAAGCAGATGGTCAGCCTTCTTTTTGACACCTCCATATAAATTATTTTTATATAAAAAATATTGTGACAGAGGTAAAAAAATCTCTTTTTTTGCATGGGGTCATTTATGAACAGCCCCTAATAGAAATTTTTATTCTGAAAAGCTTCTGGTAACCCCCAATAGCTCAGTGATAGGAGTATGCGAGAAATTGTAAAACATGCGTTCGAAACCCACTGAAGATTCATTATTCAGAAGTTTACTTTTTTTTACTAAATATTTAAATGAAAGTTTTTTAAGTATTAAAATCAAGTTTTAACGAAATTAGGTTGTTTGATGTGTTTTTGGGTGCTTGTTATAGAAAATCGATGTTCGCACAAAAAACCCACTTTTCATGGGTTTTGCCACGGAAGTCTGGATCCTCCCCTTCAGAATCATTTATAAATCAAGGAATTCAACATTAAATAAAACTAAATTAAATATTTCCTCGTAAATCTTAACAAATCACAAATTCCTTTCATAAAAGAATCCAAACAATCTGTTTAACTCGGGAAGAATCAAAAAAGCTACGCAATCAAAAAAAGCTCTTTTCCCATTTCATTTCCTACAGAAATCATTTCTTTTGTAAATTTTCATAAATTAAATATTTATTTTTGAGTTTTTTTTTTCATTTTTCGAGCAAAAACGACATGATTTATTAAACTTAATTCCTACCAATTCCATGATGAAATATTTAATTAAAATATTCAGAATTCAAATCTATTGCAAATATTTGAAAATCCTTTAAGCGATTCTTTTTTTCTCAATGTTTATTTTTTGTGTCATTTTAAACTCTTTGAAGCTTACGATGAAAAAAGTTTCCATCCAATTTCTCGGTCATTGATCATTTGCATTTCTCGAGCACTTCCTTGCTTGTTTTGCTATGTGCTAGATAAAGAATTTTCTTGTTATAAAAACGATACAGAAAAAAAACATAAATTTCAATAAATAAATATTTGATAAATTGAAATTCCGCGACTAGAAAACGATATGTGTTTTTTATCTATTTTTTCTGGCGAATTTGTTATTTCTCATGTATTGAACATCTTGAGCCATAAACAGATATCATCTCATTCCCAAAAAACGTGTGTATATATTACACTTACTGTCATATCACAAACAGAAACAAGAAGATATGAAAAAAAAGCAAAATCGAATAAATTCGTATGTGATTTGTAGGATGTCGATAGATTGTACAAAGTAATAGTACTGTATCTGTAATATATAAAGTCAGTTTCTTTTACATCAACACGCACACAATATACCACACAAAAACGATTGAGTATAATGAAGGAGCATTCTGAAACAAGACGTGATTATCATTTTGAAGATGTTGGATTTTTTTTTGTTGCTGGTGGTTTTGGCAGAGAGATGTGTATCACTTTGGGAATTTAGAGATGAAATTAATCATTTTTGTGGAAAATTCAATATATTTTAGAAACTGAAAATTCTGTAGCAGTGGTGATCAAAATTTTCTAAGGGTTCGAGACTCAACAGGGTAGGTTGCAGCTTTTTTGAATTATTTGTATTAAAAATCTGGTAAAAAGTTTCATTTTAAAAGTTACCGCCATGAATGTTGCTAAAAAATAGTTCGAATTCCTGCTAAGAATTGTAGGTCCAATGTTCCTTAAGAATCCATGCTCCTTAAGCTACTATTAGAGTCAAAACAGTCATACGATAAACTTATGGACAACGTCATGCAGTTTAGTAAAAAAATAAATTGTCATCTTTTTCCTACTGAATTCAAATCAAAACAAAATTAAGTAAAAAACGAATTTTTAGACCCCCTTCCTCCCTTGTTACAAATATTTGACTTATTTCATTTGTTGACCTGTTACATTCCCCTACCCCCTAAAAAGGAAAAATAATAAGTAGACGACCCAATTGAGAATGACTCACAATTCAGCATGAAGACCATGTGCCTAAATCCTTGAACATGAGTATCAATAATATCACTTTTGACCCTCCAGTTCATATTTTTTGTCAATTACTTTTAATCAAAGTTAGGAACTAAAAAGCAAAAACCACAAAAAGCGCCTCAAAAATTCAATTCCTTACAATACTTGTTTCAATTCATACTAAATTTACTGTTATGTAATTTCAAGCGCACTTTTCATGAGATTGAAAGGGGTGGATTGAGGATTTTTGTTGTGTTAATTTGATTGTTGTCCATTTATTTAATCAAATTGAGTGAATAAATAAAGAAAATCATTTGAACCAAAAGAAGATAAATGAATGGACATGGCATGGAATTGACAAATATTTTCATTCCAAAACGGACGAATAAATGACGAAAATTCTTGATTCAGCAAGCAAAAAGTTCTTCAAAAGTTTTTGTTACCTTCTAAAGCTCATCCTTGAGTAAAAACAAAATTACTTCAGTAATTACATTTAAAAGTAAGTAAAATTGGAAAATTTGAAATTGTGAGAAAAATACACACAAAAAAATTAGATAATTTTCACCACGGCAACAGATACCTTTCCCATCCAATGACAACATAATAAAAATCCTTTACACTTTCCTTATTAAATTATTCAATTATTTCATTCTCGGGTCTCGTACGAGACAAATAAGGTTGTTACAAAATCTCATTTTGTTCATTCGAAATTCTAAAAAGGATCGTAAAGTTTGAAGCAATAAACTACTTTAATAACTGTTGTTTAAATTAAAATTTGGGTATCTCATTTCGACAAAAGTTGTTTACACATTCGTCGTTGACATTCAACCTTGTCGTTTTGGATGTAATGAAATGTTTATATTTTTGTGTGTTTTTCGAGTAAAAAAAATTATGACAGTTGAGAGTAATTTTTGAGATTTTGACAGCAATGAAATTATGTAGAAATATGAGAAGCTTCAGAACTGATTTTTCAAGGACAAATGGATATGAATATGCACAGTCCATAGTCAATTTGTCCAGCACTCACAGAATATTCTCATGTTGGAAGGGTCGTTTGTTTATGACGTCAAAAAATTGTATGTTTTACTAGCTTGCTTACAGTATCACATATCTTCTGACCAGGGGTGTAACCAACATCCCCTCCAAATATTTAACATCATAAGTAAATGATCCCTAGGGGTCATTCGTAAATTACGTCACACAAAAAATCAACTTTTTCAACCCTCCTCCCCCCCACATCACAAATTTTCATACAAATAATTTGGACCGTTATAAATTCCTCAACCCCCCTAAAGCGTAATTTGCGGACTACCCCTTATCTCATTCCCATTTTTTTCTCAAATCTACTGTGAACAAAGGCAAAAAGGAATGAAAAATTTGTTGCATAAGTCATAAAGGTGAGTGATAAATGGAATAAAATTTATAAACTTAAATGCGATTTGGTGAAGCGAGCTTTCATTTATTTGGATGACTGAGCATTTGATGCTCAAATATTTGCACTACGTTTCAAGTTTTATAGAATAATATCGAAAGCTGCTTCCGTTAGTCAATAATTTCAATCTCGTTAGTTTCACTGATTACATTTAATCTCTTTCGTCAGCAAAAAAGCGAAGATTTATAAGTCAGAGGGATTTTGTATGATCTTCTGACTATATTAATGTCACAGATTGACGAGACATTTAAGCTTTTTAGAGTTATATGAGACTTCCCGGAATAAGAGATTTATTTTTATGGTTTTTGGTTGAAGACAAAAAATAATGTGACATCAGTAACGTGACAATGTCAGACTTTTTTTCGGCGGAAAGAAAATCCAAGAAGATTATTTTCTTGTATATTCCACTTCTTGGTTGTTTTGGTGAATATTTTCGGCAAATTTACAGACATAACTGTGAGCTACAATACCGTGGTGTAGTCAGAAATGGATGAAAAAAATTAGGGGGTATGAATTCAATTTTAACCCTTACTAAATTATAAAATAAGTCCTAAAATGGTATTTGGACCCCTAAACTCCTCTTTACTACAACAACCTTTAAACCCTCAAGGGGTCGTTCATAAATGATGTCCAATATTTAGGGGTTAGGGGGTCTGACACTTTGTGCACTTCCATACAAAAGAAAAAATTTTGCATGAAACTTTCGTGACAAATGGTGGTTGGGAGTCTAAAAATCTCGTTTTTTGAATGACGTCATTTTAGAACGGCCCCAGGTTCAAGCGCATCAATTAGTGTTGATGATGTTTCACTGTAACATTTAAATTAATTTAATAAAAAAATTTCCCCGTAAACACAATAATTCAATTTTCTAAGAACTTTTAAAGCAATTTTCACACTCAACTTATCATTTATTGAGCTTGTTTAACAGCATTACCCTCGATAAGCGCACACTTTTTCACACTTTTGATTCCTTTCATACAATTTCCTCAAGCCTTCTCCAATGAAACAAAAAACAGATTCACACAATCAATGTCAATCAAAATCATAGCGTGGGATGATGCTTAAGGCAGTTATGATTTCTTCAAGTCTAAAGATTATGGTCCGTTGATTGAGTTCGATGATGTTTGAACTGATTCTTATGAGATGTTTTTCTTCTGTATGATTTGATAAATTGAATGCTTCTTTTTGGAATTGAGTCGGTTTAAATTGTTTTTAATTTTTTTCTTTAGGATTGTTTATGGAGAGATGTGACAGTTGTTAAAAAAATTTATAGGCAAAAGGACCGTCATTTGTAAACGACCCCCTAAGTCCCAATAATAAATATGCAATAAAATCCCAGATATTTATGACATCATCCATATTATTCCATAAGCCTACATATCTTAATAGTGTGTCTAACCCCGAGGAAAAGCTCATAGGTTCTTGTTGCTATAAAACCCTTGAATAAATCAAATTACATTATTTCACTTTTTGCTTAATAAAAAATACAGAAAAAACAAATAAAATTGTTGTCTATTCTGTAAGGG
This sequence comes from Chironomus tentans, assembly GCA_963573255.1. Lineage (NCBI taxonomy): Eukaryota > Metazoa > Arthropoda > Insecta > Diptera > Chironomidae > Chironomus > Chironomus tentans. The sequence goes on from OY754303.1 coordinate 42,491,163, forward strand.
TTGAAATTTAATGTCATACTAAAAAAATCTATGAACAATACCATGTCCTTTTGGTCAATGGCCAGAGATATTTTACATCAAATGATTGTGTTTACACGTGTCAGCTCGGATGAGCGAGTTATTGATGTCCATAAACAAACCATTTGATATCGGATGCATGCATAAAAAAGGAGAAAATTGCAGATGGGTTGAATCAATTCAAATGCTTGAAAATTGTGGATATCCAAAAAAGGCTGTGGAATAAAATTTAATGAATCTTTTGGGTATAATTAATGAATGTTATCAAAGAAATTAATTCTTTTAAATCTCTAAGTTAATTTGAGGATTTTGCAAGATTTAGATACCCGCACGTTCCTTCATAAGCTACCATATGTTATATTTAGACATTTCAAAAATATTATGTATGTAATCCTCTAAAAATAAGATTAAGGAAAAAATTTATGATAAATTTAATAAAGTCTTTGTATTCTTTTCCCTTTGTATGCGTTGGTAGGTGTCAGAATCTTAAAAATATGATATATGATTTAATTTATGACTCAATGAAGCGAAAAACGTGCTTTTTATGGGGCAATTTGTCCTTCATGGAGACATAAAAAACCTTATCGTGATTATGTACATGGATAAATTTTTATTATTATGCTGGTGTTCTTTGTAGCATGGAGATTGATCGAATTTTGAGGGATTCTCCTTTTTGGATTTGGGTTTTGTGATTCACTTTGGACATGCTTACTTACTTCGCAGGTCGTACAGATTTATTTTGATCCATAGCCACTCTTAGATGTCGTCTGAATCTTATAACAGTATCAAGTCACTTGGTGATGGCTGTCTCTATCAACAGCTATCCGCCTTGAATATATTTACTCAAATTATCAAGCATAGGTAGGTTAAGATTTGACTATCCTCAAGTAATCGTATCTTTAAACCCCCAAACAAAATGCGTCATCACAATCCATTCTTCATCATCCCCAACCCTTCTCATAGACGAAATCTCTCCTATTCTTCATAAAACAACAATTACGAAGAAAAAAATCGTTGAAGAGAGTAAATTGAATGCTCGTTGAAGACTTTCATTTACTTAAAATTCAACATATACAGTACATCATCTAAGTCAAATTTATTATACGCACAGAATCCTTCATTCAATTTATATTCATCTATGGGTTTTCTCGTCGCTTCCTTTCAACCATTTCAGTGAGGAAAATCACATCAATCAAAGAAGAAAAAAAAATCGAAAAAAACTGTTTTTTGTATGTGCGGAAAATAAGAAAACGACTTTTAACCATCCTTCGTTGTCCTTTCAATAAAACTGAATCCTTAAAACACTGTTGACATTCTTCGTGATGAATGTTTGTATATTGTATGCGATATAAAGAGAAAAGAGTTTCCGCCGAGACACTCTTTATAAATGTTAATGCCATGAGACGACGACTCCTTTCTCCTCACTTGAAATCCACTTTACTGCTGCTTTTATCGTTGTCGTCCTCTTCTTAGTGCCATAAGCGATCAATGCTCGTTTACTTTATTTTCTTCTTTTCTTTACCCTATTTTGTTAAATTCATAAGGATGTGAAGTTTATGTTTACAGGGGAATGTCTTTAATGGTAATTTTTAGAATAATGTATTAGGAAGTAAGAAAAATGCACTTCAGAATGATGAATAGAGTATTGACCTGATTTTCTTCTTTCTTAGGGATCAATTTTCTAAATTACCAAAGGGGATAGAAAAAGTATTGAAAATTACATGACATTCCTTCGGTTTTTTTATTTTTTTGATACCCCTTGACAGCAGGATCCAGTTTCTTTGATATACCCTTGCCATATTAAAGACAATAGCTTGGGTATACCAGAGAAATATTCCCCAGGCGTGAAATAATCCCTAGTAATGTAGAAAAATTTATGTGTGTGGTCTTGCATAGCTGTATTCAGCTAATATCTAAGTCAGACCTGGGTAGGACACTGAAATGTCATGTCTAATTCTAACAAAATATTTATATATATAAGTCAAGCGATTCTTGGTTCTGCCAATATTAAATTATCATTTGATCTCGACCAAAAATGTTGGTCTGAACCCAAACAAGTTATTACTCGAATTTTGGTACAATTGTTACGACAATATTATTTGATGTAAGGCATAACCGGGGGTTTAATGGGTAAAAACTAATTGGGGGGGGGGTGAATTTTCATCCATTCAACCCCTTTCTTTGGAAAATTATTTTAAACTGCTAGAATTTTTATAATTAAAAAAATTTTCATCCCCCCTCCCAAAAAAAATTCTGGATACGCCACTGCAGTGACTGATGTCAGATTGAAGCAGTTTTTATGCTGTGTGCCTTCTTGTGAAAAGTAATCATATTACTTTTGCTCACATTTGCCTAAAATCTAGCATCATTAAATAAAAATTACTCCCTTAGGTAAATACAAATGCAGGCTAAAAAGCTGATGTTTTAAAAATCATCTAAAAATAGATTTCTGTAATGTTTATTTGCACAAGTAAACATTTCCATTGAAAATTAAAATTCCTAAAATTGCCTACATTACTTATTTGTACTTCAAAACTCGATTTATTAATCATGTTATTCTCAATCTATACATAAGATTTCACAAGGCTATAGAATGTAATATAAATAGAGCACAAAAGACTTTTCGGAAGTGCTTACTGTAGAAAAAGTTCGAGAACAACATTAATTCCATTGAGCCATAAATGAAGGCGTAAATGATTTGACATTCGTTATGTTGATTTTGTATACCTTTCATTCAGTATAAATGTTGGATTAATGGCGTTGATTTTTGTTGATATTTGATCCCTAAAAACTTTTTTTTTTGTCAAGGACATGTGAAAAAGTAAACTGACATTCAATATTAAATTAAATTAAAGTTTCAAGTCCTTTTTCTGGTCAGCAAAAAAAAGGCTGAGATGGTGAGTAAAAAATATATTAAGTGCTCCCCATTGGTCACCAAGCCAGTCACACATCATAAATCATTTATGTATTTTCCAACAAAAAGTGATTGCATAAATAAATATTTATTATCGATAGTCCGTCCATGTATTTTTTACTATCTCAAATGCCATAAATATTGTCCCTGATGGGAATCTCTATATTTACACATATATGTGGCATATGCCGCATCGAGAAGGCATGCGAAATAACATTACAGACAGAATGAAGAAGACATTGTATGTGTTCCAAAAATAAAAATGAAGAAACTTCTTTTAACTACCCAACTGTGATGAAAGGAAGTCGAAAACGGAGAGGAAAAAAGGTTATCAAAGTGTGAAAGTCAAAAACTTTCAATTCAACCTGCTCGTTCACCACACTTAATTCTTTGCCAAATAAATAAAATATTGAAGGATTATATTATCTTTACACTGTCACATACCATCCATTCCACTAGCTAATGATGCTTTTAGGGGCTTTTTATGATGGGATTTTTTTTCTGCATTCTTCGAATATGGATTTTTTGTAGACATTTTTTTGGGAAATAATATAATTTAGTAGCTTGAGGGTCATTCAGAAATGACGTCCAATGTTTTTGGGTGGAGTGAGTCTGATACTGTGTGGTAGTTTCATACAAAAAGAAATTTTTTCTATGAAAATTTTGTGACATAGGGAGAAGGGACCTAAAAATCTCGTTTTTAGCATGACGTCAATGAATAGCCTCTTGTTGATATCATGCTTTCAGAAAGATTTAGTGTGTAGATGTTTTTTCTTAAATTATTTATCGTAGAATTCTAAATGTGACAATTTACTGGATTTTTGTTGAACTTTTTGAAAGGGGGAGAGGGGGTGAGACTTTTTGTTTATACCAGAAAGTTTAAGGGTGGTTTGAATATTTTCTTAAAGAACTAAATTAAAAAAAATTCCAAAATAGTGTTTTTTTCACCAACAAATCCCCCCTGAATTGAATTGATACTTTGATTCTAGTACAAATTGTATATGTAACTACAAAAGACAGTGAAACTCTTTTAATTTCCAAACTATACTTCATGTATTCCTCTAAACAAGGGCGGATCAAGCAATTTTGGCAAAGTGCGGGAGAGGGTTAAATAATTTTGTTTCAAAATTTTCCATCGATGGGGGGGGGGGTTTGACCTGTAAAATCTCTTCTGCCTCCACTACTGCCTCTACACCATTGGTTCTCAAACTTTTTAGCAGAGGATATACTAATAATTTGAAAAATATCGCGACACATTTAAATCCTTGCTTTAATAATCCTATCTTTGTTAATTAAACTAGTGTGTCACGGAGTATAGTTTGAGTAGCACTGCTCTTAACCAATTCTATACTTGAACCAGTTAAGGTTCTTAATTCAAAATGCTTTAAAATTTGGACAGAATTATATTTTAGAAAATTTTTAAACAAACCTACATTCTTATAGATTTTTGCACGTTCCCCCAAAAATACCACAAAAAGAAATATTCATAGATACGTGTTCATAAAAAATTCATGTTCACCTAAAATTTTAGATAGAAACTTTATCCCGTAATCGATAAAAATGAACAATATTTTTTTAAAAGCTCAATAAAACAGAACATGTTGTATCTTAAATTTCAATAATTTATCTAGCAGATATAACATAATTTATGACGGGATCAATAATCTCTGAAATTTATATCATCTCCCTCACAGTTCATTCCAAAGCATTTCACACTTGTAGGAACTCAACAACATGGATTTATTGCCATATCTCAATTTGAAAAGCCTATACGTTCCAAGAATCTCTAATAGCAGCCGTTCTATATGTTATATAATGTATGGTCTGCAACAAATTTTCACACCATGTTAGACATTCACACGTATCTCATATACAGTCCGCCTCTCAACTCTCGACTCTTCATTTTTGCCTTCTTCTCCGTTTTTTTTATCGCTTTTCGCATTATTTTGCAATCTCTCATTCTATCTATCAATTCATTGCAATATATTACAACGATTCTGTGTGTTCTATATGTGTCTCATATGATGCCAAGCGCACACACATAATTTATATCATGTGAGTCATTCAATATGGATGTTTGTATACGTTATATAATGATGCTGGCTTTATTATCATTATCGATTTGTTATTCTCTATCTTTCTCCTCCCATTTTACTGTTTTTCAAGCTTTGATGATGATTAAAAAAATTTTACTGTTATTATTTTGTTGCGAACATCCCAGCGCTATTGTTAGGCGTGCATCAAAATAATGGCAGTGGCGCATAGCTTGAAAGATTTATTGCCTAGCACATACCCTTTTATGTTTTTATTTTTTTGCGGGTATTTCAAGTAGAAACACAAAATAAGGTTTTGTATTCACTTTGACTGATTGAAATGATCGTAATTTAAAAATGGCAGAAAGATTTATGGTTTTAGTTTCTTCTTGCAATGAATTTGTCCTCTGTCATAGATATGTCATCAACTGAAATGCTGTTTGATCTTGCTGGACAAGCTGAAATAAATTGAAAAATTTCCTCTAGCATGTGTCATTTGCTTGAATTATCTTTGCAATGTTTTGAAATTAGACAGAGATTTTGGAATGGCTTTTGAATTTAATTTGTTTTGGGTAGATGAAAATTCATTGAATTTTTGTCGCTGGTCTACAGAAATTTGTAAATTGGAATCTGCTTGATAAAATTTTGTTTCAGATAATGTAAAACAGATTTTTTGATTTTGTTTACTTTTGCGACTTAAAAATGAGATGTGCCCGCGGCACACAGTTTAAGAACCACTTTACTAGAACGGGGTCGTTTGTAAATTATGTCACGCTTTTGGAGGAGAGGGGCTGAAGAATTTATGACAAGGAGGAGGGGGGGGGGCTGAAAAGTAGTTTTTTGCGTGACGTAATTTACAAACGACCCCTAACTGGATAACGATACTGTTTTATGGATTTACAGATGTAAAATTTAACCTTGAAAAAAGCACAACTTTTATAAAGCTGACGGATAACAAGATCTTATCAGCTTCAAAAAAAGCAATCTAAAATTAACTTTACAAAATAAATAAGAAATCTCAAGATCACAAGTAAACTAAACTCTCTAAACCATAAAATTTCTGCTATCCTTAAATAAATTGTTTACTTTCTCTAAACAATTTCTAGAAGCCAAAAACACTTGAGTTAAGTTCTAAAGAGATTTTTTAAATTAAAGATCAAGATAATAAGGAACGACCATCATGACCAACATGAAAAGCGCACCTTTTCCTTGCCTCCTACAAAAAAACTTCTTTGTCATTGTTTTTTATCCATCCACACAGCAATATGTTTCTTTTAAAACGAGCAAAACGAGCGATACCCATAAAAAGCATGTTCATTGTATCGTACTAGCTTTCGTTTGATATTTATTTCCATGCACCATAGATACGGCACATAAAAAAGCGCCAAATGTTGTAGAACATTCCCTTTCTACATCCCCCATCGCTTATAGTCACATATTCTCTCTAATTCTATCTTATAGGATTTATGTGATATCAGAAAATAAGTTTGTCGTCAGGCGGACTGTCGAATGGTCGGTCACAACTCACAGCGGAATGAGAGTGGAAGAAACAGTAAGAACAAGAAAGTGGAAATAAGGAAAATTTATTTACTGCTTTAAATTCTTCTTCTTCCTCCTCTTCCACATCCCGAATGCCTTCTCACTGTGAGTTTTATGATTATAATGTAAACCATGAAAAATCCCAGTGAGATTGAGCTGAAGATATCATGAGATTTAATGAAGTATGAGAATACTTGAACGAATTCGGATACGCTTGATAATTCATGTGGCTTGTGCTTACGAAGACATTTATGTCCGCAGTTTTTCTCTTTCTCGTTTTCATTGATCGTAATATTAAGTCTACATAAAAAAGTCTCTATCTTGATTTACAATATTTCAGAAAATTTTATGACAGTCCACATGTGCCAGAGAGATATGTCTACTATTCAAATTGCTATCAGCGATTTTTTTTCATGTCTATATCTAAATATTTTGATTATTATGCTTGAGGATATATTTCTCTTGGATTTATTTGGACTATTTGAATAAATTTGATAGTTTATTGGGCAGTTATGTATGATATGTCTTTGGTTTTTAGCCAAATTGTGTACAGAATATAAATAAAATGAAAGTTAATAACTTTCCTTACAATTAGTGAGTGAGTTGATAAATACTGATGAATCTCCAATTAAAACGACGTTACTTTATTTTATTTTTTTGATCCGCTGCATACTTTTGAGGCTTAAACAGTCCATGGGGTCAATATTTACGTGACATAATTTACGAACGACTCCTTTCGAGGAACACGAAAGTAAAACACTTTATTTTTGAATTTTTAAAAATCTTTATAAAATTTCTTAAATTTTTTTTAAAAAACTTGTTTTTTTTTGCTTTTGAGGAGGCATCCAGACCACCTTGAACACCCCCTGCCCAGTGAAGTAGCACCCCTTCCTTATGACATTTTTTGAATTTTTTAAACAGCGCCCAAGGCCCAAGCCCCTTGCTACACCCATACCATTGCCTTCAATTCTATCAACCAAAAAATAATAATCAAAAATAACTAAAGTTTTTAAAAAACCACTTATCCCACAGTCAGGAACAGCTGCATGATTAATCGCAGCAAATAAATTAAGGAACAAAGAAATGAAAAAAAAAACTTTCCCAGCACAAAATGAAAATATGAATTTTTTATGAGTGATTTAAAGACAAATTTTCTGAATGTGAGCTGCTAAAAATTGAGAACATTTCCTTCCACTGGGTTCATTCTTATTTTTCTTCTTCTTCCGTTTGCTGCCATCACTTCTTTTTTTCGTAAATCACACAAGAGTGACTGAAAATGAAGTAAAATAGAAGCGCGACGAGAAAAAAAAGCATCAAAAGACCAAAGCCCGGAAAATTTATGAATTAAATAATCATGAAGACGGAAGTGGAAAAGTGTTTTTCTCGTTTTTGAGCCTCTCTCCACCTCCATGTTACGGTGATGTATACAAACAAGATGGAAAGTGAAATGCGAGAAGCAAAAAAAAGCAATTTAGGGTAATTTTCTCTCTCATTCTATTCTATTTCACTTTTTTTCTTCTTTTTGACATTTTTTTCGTGTAAAGGCGACAAAAAACTTTCACAGCAAATAGAAAATTTATCTGTCGCCGAATGAGGAATGATAAGGATGATTGTCTTTTGTTTGAATATTCATGAGTTATAAGTGAAATCTATAAGGGAAAGATAATAAAATTCCTGAGAGTAAACATATTGAATTTCTGCATATGCATGAACCTACTCGTATGTTTAGGAATTTAAGGGGATATAATTTCAACTTTATCATTCGATACTTGAGCATGAAAGGTATTTGAAGATGTATAGCGAATACTAAAAGAGCAATAGCATTGGGATCATGATGATGATGATGAAAACGTAAAACATCTGAAGTTATTCAAGGTAGGGATTTATTTTGCAAAGGAGCTTGACTTTGAGGAAAATGAGAAATGAATGCAAATGTTTATGAAACTATTTTTATGTTGAGATCAGCTTGGGAATCAAAGGGAATTTGCTGAGAGCTTAGATCTATAATATCTTATTAAATTAAATATTATAGAAGATGAGAACATATTGACTATAAATAATGCATTTTTTGATATACCTGGGGATGATATTTAAAATAAAGACTAAAACTTAAAGCTGAGTTTTCTGAATTGAGTAAGAAGTCAATTTTATGGGTCGCACACAAATGACATCCATCAAAAAATGAAATTATTTTTCTTTTCATAAAAAGTTCTTACAAAAAAATTCTACCAAGTCATAGCTCTTATCCCAGTTGCATATGATATGCCCTTAAGAGGGTTTGGGAGCCAACCCACTTTTTTACTTGCCATTTAGCAAAAAAAGTCACGATTTGAAAAGATATCCAACAAAAGATCATTATTATTATTAGCCCCCTGTTTTATCCTATATGCAGACTGACTATCTGCTTGATTTCTCAGACGACTGTCCTCTATCTTCTAAAATTTGTCCTCTGTCCTCTAAAAGCTACAGCTTGTCATCAATTTTTGTTAAAATTATCTCTATATCTGTGAACTTAGCGTTTCAAACTAGATAAAATGGACACAGATTCCGGCGAAATCCACTCTAATTCTAACACACTGTATTCTTAGGACAGATATCAGGACTATGGAATTTTTTCTTAATTTTATATTCCAGAAAAGATTTCCATTTTAAAAATTTTTTTCGAGGGGAGGGGTTGATGCTCATGGCTCGAGCTTTTTTAAAAACAGTCTGAAATTTCTCGTCTATGTACACCTTACTAATGGCAACTCTACCTTTAAAAAATCTGCATCCATAAGTCTTTCCTGTTGTTCAACCCACCTTTTGCCAAAAACGGGTTACCGACATTTGCCCACTGACATTTGCCCACTCTACATTTCCCCACTGACATTTGCCCACTGGTACATTTGCCCACTGGTACTTTTGCCCACTAATACATTTGCCCACTGGTACATTAGCCCACTGGTACATTTTCCCACTAGTACTTTTGCCCACTAGTACTTTTGCCCACTGGTACTTTATCCCACTGGTACATTTGCCCACTTATATATCTAAAATAAAAATATATTTTTTTAAATTTGATAAAATAATTTTTTCTCAAAACTATGATTTGTTAGGATTTGTTTACTTAAATTAGTTCACTTTACTATGGGGCAAAAATTATTTTATTGCCTTATCTGAAAGGTCTTAATCTAAGGTATAAGAATCGATATAAATTTTGGACCAGAAGTCAGCAGTGCTGAATATATAACACAAAATGTGACTTGATGATGAACGCAAATGACCATCTTTAAAGCATCATAGCTTTTTACCAATTTTCTTAAACTTTTTATTTGTTTGACAAGTAGGCTTTAATAAAATAGTCAGTTACAGTCCGTTAAGGTTGTCCACAGTGTACGAAAAGTCGAAAAATGAAATAAGCTTAGTAGGCCATACTAGCTGCATAGCTTTTGTCAAGCTTTTGTGGTTTCATTTTTAGTTTTAACCTATGAATTAAGTTTTTTGCAAGAAAATGGCTCTTATCGACTCCTATGATTTTTAATAGTGCATAAAATATCGTGTTCTTGCTTTTTTTAGATAGCTTACATAATTAGCTTTAGATTAGTATATAATATGTCGCACTTCATTGAGTTTGAGAAAAGTTATGATTAAAACACTTAAATGTAACATTTTTTGAAAAATCCAAAATTTGAACAATTGAAAATTATAACAATTTTATTTCATTTTTGGTAGACTCACTCTGCCATTTAGACCAAAAAATTTTTAAGAAATTTTTTCAATTTTTGCCCCATATTAAAGTGAACTAATTTAAGTAAACAAATCCTAACAAATCATAGTTTTGGGAAAAAATTATTTTATCAAATTTAAAAAAATATATTTTTATTTTAGATATATAAGTGGGCAAACGTACCAGTGGGATAAAGTACCAGTGGGCAAAAGTACTAGTGGGCAAAAGTACTAGTGGGAAAATGTACCAGTGGGCTAATGTACCAGTGGGCAAATGTATTAGTGGGCAAAAGTACCAGTGGGCAAATGTACCAGTGGGCAAATGTCAGTGGGGAAATGTAGAGTGGGCAAATGTGGGTGGGCAAATGTCCCAAACCCGCCAAAAACCAGGGCTCAGTTCTTAAATAAAATCTTTGCTTCCTAGCGAAACTTTATCTCTACTCAACTGCTTCTTATTTCTAATCTTATCTTTTCACTAAATTAACGATAATCACTAACACAAAAATTTACCCAAACAATTTAAACTTTTTTTTACAAAATTTTTCTTTGAAGACTCACGACCAAAAATTTTAGGAAAAGTTCAAAACAGTTCGAGTAGAAATTTCCAAGAAAGCTTTCTAGAGCGTGTACTTTTTTGTTCAAGTTAAGTACTACTCAAGGATGATTCACGATAAATCCTTCAAGGAAGTGAATAATGCCAATTCTTTAGAAGCATTGAAGTTGAATATTTTTTTATAAATTTGTTAAGTTCTTTTATAAAGCTTACAGTTGTCCATTATTCTCTAATTACATGAAATTTATCAAAACGAATATTTTTTCTCTCCTTTCAATGTCATTCATGACACTGCCTACACAAAAGTAAAAACTTGTCTTTAATAACTTTTTCCTTACCCTAGGCATAAACTGTTCGTTGACCTTTCACAAATCGAAATCGAAACTCAAAGTATCCCCTCCGAAAATCTCCCATAATCTCTTAAGATTAATCTACTTCTTATAAATTGAAAACCACAAGCTCTTCTACTTTTTGTATGGTAAAGAAAATAATTTACTTCAAGAAGAACGACAAAAAATGTCACAAATTTATCATTCTAGTGCCCGAAACTTGTAAGAGAAATACAGATAATGGCATCTACATAAATCCCAGTCAGTTTCTTTTTTTTCGTATTTTACCACAAATTTATTGACTTTTTTTCGGTGTGTATCTTTTTTTTCCTCCTCGATCCCCTCACATTCAATATAACTTACCGTAATTTATGCTAAAGACCATCATTATGACAATCAAATACTTCATAGTTCTTCCGTTTCTTGATAGCTTTCTTGCTATCATCAATGTTTTATTGAGGAGAAAACTTTTCTTTTTTTATTTGATTTCTTTTCTGCTCTTTTCCTCTCTAACACAATAAAACTTTCCTTTTTATTTTCAGTTTTATTTACACACCTCAAATGAGAGAAGATTTTCCTTCTTTTTTTCACAATCCATAAATTATTCACTGTACACAAAAAAAATTGTATTCAATTGTTCAATTCGGATGATGATAAGCGTTTTACACCTCTCCGTAATTATGTAAATTGGAATCTCACTCCATAAAATTTTTTTTCATTCACCAATTAGTAGCAATTAAAAGCAATCGAGCACTGAAAAATACAAAAATAAAAAATATTTAATTAAATTTATTTCAATACACTCAATTGTAAGAGAGAAATTTCAATGAAAAAAGTTTACAATGAAAATGTATTAAGCATCACTTCAATGAATGTTCATTTTCATTTTGAATTGGATATTGAATATTCGTAATTGGCAGTATGATCGAGAGAGAATTCAAAGGAGCATCAGAATGGGGTGGCTATAGAGTCAATTTTATTTTAATTCTTTATATCTTATACTAGAGAAAATCATTATTAGCAATACCAGAGGGTGTTTGGGGTCAAACTTGGATATAAACCACTCTTTTGATGACATTATTGATAGTAGCCTACTGTGGAAGGTTGCGAGTAAAAAATTTTTCATGTTAAGAGGTTTCATAATTTTTAATGTGGTTTTTGGATTTTTTTCTTAAAAAAATTCTTAGCAAATTAAAGAAATTTTCCAAAGAGGTATGAATTGTGACCATTAACACCCCCTACATGACTACTCCCCTGCTGTGAGCTGGAAATTCTTAGTATATCTTATTAAGAGTCATAAACCCACGATAGCTGAGTCGGTGTTAAGCCAAACTAGCTCAAGGTGTAGGATGTCGACCTCAGGGGTGTATCCAGAATTCACCAGGTCCAAATTATGACCTTTTTGTTTTAAACTAGTATTGGTTTTTCAAAAAAGGGGGTTTGACCCCAGGGATACACCTCTGGTCGACATGTAATCCTAGTGATCCCCAGTCCGGTCTCTGAAAAATTTAGTCAGATTCAGAACATTCCCTAACATTGCAAATTTAATGCTGTTGCGTACAACAATAATAAATGCGATGGTTCTGGTTTAGAGTGGACTGTATTTTATTTTATTGACGACAAAAGAATGAATACGTGTTAATTGTTTAAGATGTGAATTGGTACTAAATTAATTGAAGAAAACAATGACTACTAAGATTGAATATTTGGGTTGATCAAATTGTAGAAATTGCGTTCAACAAATGCATCCATTAAAATGTTCAGCACTTAGCAGTGAGATCACCAGAAATTTTGTCAAATCTAAACAAAATTAGACTAAAATCTACCAAATATATTTTTCTACAAAATCAATCAAAAATCCTATAACTCATAGCCACCCCAAAAACCCATTTTGATGCAGTATGCTTTTAATTTTTCCAATTATTCCTCACTCTTTATCACTTCCTCCCGTCCCCTACAAATATGGATTGTGTGAGGTCAATTGAAAATTTTTATTTAATCATGAGAATGAATAAAAAAATTATGCAGAAGAGAAGAAAAATTGAATAAATAATTAAATGGTATCCCATTGTAGTGACGTGAATGAGTCAAGGGTAATTTGCGCATAAGAAAGATGAGGGAAAAAATTAAGCAGTTTATGCAAAATGAATTGGAAATTTAAATATTTGATTGAGTTTTTTTTCTAGTTCGCCTTTTAATTTTCAATCGAATCGTCCGCTTGGGGTTTGTTAATAAAATGCATTGAGAAGATATTGAACATTAAATGGTGGTGATTTGGTCTGTTGATTTAGGTTTTTAAACTTTATTATCTTGAATTTTTGATTGCAAAATGTTAAAGAATTTTTTCCAATAGAATGTTGAGCATGTATAGAATTTTAGAAATTATTTTGAACACATTATTGAGCATCCAAATACCCTCAAGTATCCATAAAATATGTGCTTTAACCATTTCGAAATTTTCAAGCAAATTTACTCTTCTCTCCAAATACCTCAAAGCATCTACAATTCTAGGTGTCAATAATAACACCTCCCCCTCCCAAAAATACAAATATCTGCATAATAAATTGCTACAATTAATTGCTAAATTTTATAAATAAAAAAATATTTGTTCGTTCAAATGAAATTGGAATTGATTTCAGAAATATTAATATTTATAGCACTCAAGTATCATATTTTAATGCCAAACATAAATTTTAATATGATATGCCAGCAAATATTATAATAGTTTTTAATTCCTGCGGTAATTTATTTTGATGATTTATTAAACCTATTTGGTTACGTGATTAAAGTGAAAATTTATGTAAACTTTAATTTATTAACCAGGAATATATTTTTAATTACCTGAGTTGTTGGCAAATATTTAACTTTAATAAGCTCTAGAAATATTATATGTTGATTAATCATTAAATTTGCGTTGAGCTGGATAATGGGATTATTGATAATTATTGGTTGGAAATTAATCGTATTAATGGAATTTAAATTTGAATTTTTATTATTTATTGTGGTATGAACACTTTGTAATTGTGTAAAATTTTCGTTAAAATTAAATATGATTTTAAATGGAAAGCCCCAAAAATTTAAAATTGTAACAGAAGCGTATCCAAGAAGGAATCATTTAAGGGGGTTTGAACTTTGAAGAATATCCAGAAATTTTTCGAGGGGGGCCATTGGCTGCAAACAGTTCTTATTATTTGACAAAATTTCGAAAATTTGGTATTTTTTGAATTGAAAATGACTGTTGTAAATAAAAACAATTTTTTTTACTTAATTTAATTAAATATGGTTAAAGCTTGCAAAGTTGCTAGCTGTAACCAAAAGAAATCAATAAATCATGTTTTTGAAGTGCCAAAACATTAAGATGAGTGGAATTGGTTTAACAGTATTTTCAAATTCAAAAATTTTGAATTTCACAAAAAAAAACGGTTTATGATGTTGTTTGCAGCCAATGGGAGGGGGGTTTGAAATGTTTTTCTATGAACGTGAAAATTTATGGGGGTTTTGGGATTTTTTTCTTAGAAAACCCTAGCAAATTGAAAACAATTCTCAAAAGGGAAAGGTTGACTCTCAAAACCCCCCTCAATAAGCCCCTGGTTTGGACTAATAACCTGCCTGAAACCCTGCTCCTTCAAAAGCTTTCTAACTGTCAGTAAAAAAATGAAAAATTCTTCACAAAAATGTTTGAAAACTTTATCTGCATATTTGTTTCAACCCCAACCCCACTTTCGTAATTCTTCTTCTCAAATCATACTTGAAAAGTATCAATTTTATCAAGTAATTTTCAGTCACAAAATCAAAAAGTTCAATGTTCCCTGCCAATCACTTAAAACTTTCTCAACAAACTCGTCAAATTCTCTTTTAATCTATTTTCTCCATTAAGAAATCTCTTTTAACTTGATACATAGCGACGAATGACTTAAAACTTCTCCAATTTCAAAGCATGAATTATAATAAGAAAAATTTAAAATTTAAAAGCGAACAAGAAAATATTCAACTGACAATAAAAAAAATTTCTTCTCTTATTTATCAGCACCCAGTTTTATATCATTCATTCAATTGAATCGAGTTTGAGTTTCGCTTTTTCAAATAGATATTCAAACAATGCAACTCAATATTGAGCTTCAATAAAAAATAAAAAAATTCTGAAAAAGAAGCTTTTGTCATTGATTTTATTTTTGGCGTATTTTTCTTTATAAATATTTTGTTGTGAATTTTTTAAGAATTGTTTACATTGAGAAATGAAGTGATTTTTTTTTCAGTTTGACTGACTTATTTAAAGAGGATGTGTATCAATTGCAAAGTTGCAAATGTCAATGAAACATTTATCATGGTGGTTGGTTGAGTGCTTACAAAACCAGGGTAATCCAGAAAAATAACGAACAAATGGTCAGCCTAATTAAAGGGTCACAAAAAGCTATCAAAACGTGTTTGAACCTAGCACTAAAAAAGTATTACGGCATAAATCATTAATATTCATCATCTCCTTTTTTGGTGCCCGTAATTAAACCATTATTAATTCTATCTAATAACTCAAAAGAAAATGATTGAATAAATATTTACTAGACCATTAAAAAAGATCGAGAAAAATATTTACGAAAAAAACATTGTTACCAACAACATCCATTATGAGAAATTTTCAACCAAGCTTTGTTGTTGCTTTAATGAACTGTAAATCGCAAGAGTATTTTGATTATTTTTGGTTGATGCTTATTTGGCTTTTAAATATTTGGTGTAAAGGTACGTAATCCAAGTGGAAAGAGATTGCTTAATTTTGGTTTATTAATGCGGTGCATTAACATCTGCAGTAGTGAAAAAGGAAGCTATCTCAAGACCCCTGGTATACATCTAAGTAAGATTTTTAAGAGTGAAAAACACATGGTTAAGGATCAATAACTTTTGACGTATCCATTAAAATTTGTGATCTTTGACCCCCTCTCTTTGTTACAAAATTATCAAATAAATTTCTTTGACGTCATAGAAGAATGATCCCAAATCAGGGGTGTACTAAAAAATTTTTTTGTTTTTAATTTTAATAATACGTGAATAATTAGCTATCAAATTGGATATTTCAGAAAAATATTAAAGATAAAAATTATTTTTCAGAGGAGGTCTGAACCCCCTTAGGTACACCCATGCCCCTAAGCTCATCCATAACTATAAACCAATGCGTTCCATCTCCAGTCCTTTTATTCACTGAGCATCTCATCAACTTATCTTTGTGTTTTTCATAATTTTATTTTTTAAAAAAAATTAAATATTTATATCAGCAATAAATAAATGTCTGTATTCAACAATAAAAACGAGCTTTTTGAGTGAGGTCCCTTTTTAAAAAAATAAAATAATTGAATTTCATACATGAGTGAAGTTTTTTGTAAATTTCATCAGTCAACAACAAAAAAAATCCTTTCATTTTATTCATTTGGTTTTGATTGAATTTATTATGTGAATTTATTAAATAAATATTTCATGCACCCGCAAATTATCAATCAAATAAAGGCAAAATAAAAAGAGCTCAGTCCTTTTGTCTTCAATAAATTGAGCAATCAATGTTGCGGATGTGTTGAGATCATTAAAAAAGACTCTATAATAAAGAGCATAGTGAAAATAATATATGGACGTGCCATAAAATATATCCGGTGTATTCTTTCATTATCTCCACTCACAAATTCACATTCAATTGCTCACATTTTGAGCATACCGAAAAAAAAGAAGGCAGTAATCGTCCAAACACAGAGAAATAAAGAATTTTAGGAATAGAAAATGGAAAATTCTTCTTTATATTTTTGTGAGTTATCCAACAAACCAGCCAGCCAACAGCAGCAATAATAGAGTAACACACACAAAAAAAGATGAAATAAAACCAAAGCACAATGGGGAAAGCTTACTGCACAATGTGAATTTTATTGCTTAATCTCACCACAGTTTTATGTGATGATGCTCTCAAAATAATTGAGATTTAAAGTCCTTAATTCCAGGAGATGATGATAATGTTGATGTTGATCTCTACTATGTAGATTCATGAATATATTCTTTGTCTATTTATATGTGTGATAATAAAGCAAAAGAATATAGTTTTTTTGTCTATACATTCCCATATAAAACTTATTGTCTGGAATTATTGTTGAAACATGTGAAGGAATTTATATGAAGGATCATGGGGATTCTTTGGATATGAGGACGCATTTATTGGTGATATCTGATTAGTTGGAGTAATCAAAAATATTATTGCATGCAGTGGAATCCTCATTTTTGGCATTTATTTGTTTATTTTTGTGTGAATAAAATAATCCAACGAATTCTGTGAGTAAAGCCTCTCTAGCCAAGGATGTAAAAAAGGCGAAAAGTGTGGCACTAGAACTGCGTGAATCTGGAGTGGGTCCAACGTTAAAAGGCATTCACGCCTGTCTGATGCTATATCTTTCGCCTTTTTTACACCGTGTGCCATTCGGAAATGTAGTGGGTATTTTGGAAACCCATTTACAATACTAATGATTGAGATATTGGCCTCTGGGTGGTGGGAATCGAACCCACGACCTCACAAAAGAGATTATTATATATTTCGATCTATTGCCTTACCACGGGATTGCCGATTGCAGTAACACCTGATTATTCAGACAAAATTAACCCAAAACAAATCATTTTCTTTCAAAAACAGCTGCACGATAAGGCAGCAGCAAAACCAACAAGCAATAGTACACAAATTGCTTGGCAAGTTGTCATAGGAAGAAATCATAAATGGAATGAATGAATAACTAGACAATTCCTAACTACATTTTTCATCATTCTTTGCATAATACACATTCATATGCATAAATATATAAAAGAACGAGGAAATGGAGATAGAACCAAAAAAGGAGGAAGAACAATTTATGTGAAATAATGCGAGCAGGGAAATTTTCTGCAATATGTTTTTCTTTCATTCTCATGTTCTTTTTAAATTGCAAAAAAAAAATCTTCCTTTTTCCATCTTTTTATTCTATGAACGCTTAGAGAGTCATAATGACTCCTTTCTCCTTTCACACATTTTTATGAGCTCTTGCACATACACATATAGGCACACCACATTAAATTTGACTGCTTAAGTATGCGTAAAAATTATTGTGCGAGAAAATCATATCATTATGTTGTGATATATGGCCGGAATAAGTTTTTTAGCAGAGCTTTGATGGTGAATGGCTGTAATTGCCTTTTTTTCGGCCGTTAGTGATGTTCTGTATGATAATTGACGATAATTGCTCAAAATATTTATGGAGTTGAGTTTGGAGGTCATTTGAAGACTTTTTGGGGGGCTTTTGAGGAAATTTATTTTCAAAATTAAGAATTTATCAATCAATCAAGTCTTGAACGTTTCAAACCTAAGATCTGTTCCAATTCCCAAACATGCGCTTAAACCTACTCCCAAGTCAACATCCTTTAACTTAGTTTGTTATTCCTTCCTGCATCACTTTCACTTTTATGAGCACGAATTGAATTTACTTTTTATTATGAATATACATACGAAATTGTATATCTTGTTAGTCAATAAATTTGGAAATTTATTGGCGATGAGTTTTATGAGTTTTGAGGCAGAAATTTCATCAAAACCAGACTGCCTGCTTCCTATATCTGTAAATTACAGCTTTCTGTCTTCATCTGAATTATTTTGTTAAAGAATGAGCTTGGATAAAATGAAAAATAGGGTTGTCGAGTATTTTAGTGAATTGAAGCTCATGCCTTTTGTTCTACTTTATATGCATGGATTTTTTCGATACGTTTTGAATGCAGAGCATGTTCATGTGCTTTTCAGACATAATGAAGAATAGAAAATCGTCATATTTTAAGAGAGTCTACCTAGAATTTTCAACAACAAAAATTTTTACCAAACAATCCATATAAAGAGCCTATATAGGCTTATTTGTATTTAATAACATTATAGCAAACCAACTTACAACACAAACTTTACAAGTCAGATAAAACAGAAAGCTTCCAAATTAAAGCTTTAGCATTTTCAATTCAGTTCATGACATAACAAAGTTTTACTGAATTTAAATGTAATTTAAGGCATTCGGCATATGACACTTGTGTATTTCGTCAGAAATTCAATATCAGGAAAGCTGTTGACTTTATTGCATTTGATCAGTTTATGGCTTCGTCAGCAAATTGAAATTGAATTTTCACAACATTTTTCGTTGTAATTCCATTTGGACCGGAGGGTTTTCGTGTTGCATATAAGCTGGTGAGGGAAAAAGGCCATCGATTACATTGTAACTAGGTTAATGACCTGACCTGTTCTATTTGATTTAGACAATTGAAATAGAACATCAAAGATTACAAATGAAGTCATACAAAACCTGCAGAAAATTGAAAATATAAAAAAAAAACTTTTATTGAATGCTTTTACGTGATTGAAAAGCACAATGCGACGTTGTGTACTGAAAACATGATTTGCTGGAGAAAGATTTTATTGGTGATTTTTTTTTTGCACCTTATGCTGAGTCAAATTGTGATAGCTTATTTTCGGAAAGTTCTGGATTAAATTGTATCAGATATGGAGTGAAAATCACTGTAATTTCATTTCAGGTATTAATCCAATTGTGCTGCTCCATATGAGTTGAGACAAATTCTGTTAAAATTGTTGCAGTAATTGAATCCAATAAAAATGAACAAACTTTTATGACTGAGTTTTTCAATTTGTAGAGACGCTGGGAATTTTTTTATAAAATTGAGAGAATTAATTAAAAGTCATGTGGAGATTGCAGAATTTAGCAAACCGTAACTTTTTCCATAACAAAAGATTTATAAATTCAGAAAAAAATATTAGAAATAAAACAAAGTGTTTATACAATGGTCGTCATCGGAATTCATTAAACCTGTCTGAACATGCTTGCACACAGTTTCCATGGTTTATTGTTTGGACTCCATCTCAATGTTTTTTAAAAAGATTCAAAAATGTAATTTATTGAAATGACAGTTAGTAAACGGTCGCTTGAAATTTGAATTCAAATCTAAGCAAATTCGTAGCCTTTTCCCTTGCATACGGCACTTTTGTAGCTTTTAGCTCCTTCGTCACTAAAAGTCATTCAAAATTAGTCGATATCGACGACTTTGAGCATTAAAAAAATCTAGATTTCGGATTTATTGGAACTTTTCCTCAAAGATCATAAATATCTCTGTTGTCGGTCGTTCACAAATTACGTCACGCTTGTTGCAGTATTTGTGACAGTTCAAATACAAGAAATTTTTCAATGTAGAAAATTTGTGAGAAGAGAGAGAGGGGGGTCGAAAAAGTAGATTTTTCGCGTGACGTAATTTACAAACGACCCCTTATATCCCTAATAGCAAGATTTATTATTCAAAAGTCATTGAAATTTTCCCTACCAATAAAAGAAATAAATTTTAGTAGAAGCAATAAATTAATGCATATCTTTTTTCATAACAAAACTTCAATTGCCAAACTTACACACCGAGAGCATAAACTATCAAGATAAAAGCAGCCACAAACTTCTAAATTCGTAGCCCATTAACATAGATTGTTCGCTCCAATAAATCACGGTGAGTGTATTTAATTTTCTCAAAATTTAATTTTCAACAATTCTCTCAGACGTAAAGTTTCTGTTATCTTTATGTTCCCAAAAACAATAAATATTGTTAAGCACGCTCAAGATGATGAGAGAAATTTAATTATATGTGAAGATTGTGAATAATTTAAGAAAAATTAAAATGAGTTTCAGGTGTCTTTTTACAGACTCAAAAGATTTTTATTTTTTCTTTATTACTGTTTTCATTGTGTTGCCCATCAACCCTCAAGGTATCATCAATTTTACTCACTATATCTCACAGCAACAGCAGTTAAAGAAAGACAATTCGTGCTTGCAAACACAAAGCCATTAAGAAAGTTTCGGAATGGAAAAAAATTACTCGATTTTCATCATCAAATTTCGCATAACAAACAAAAGCAGAAAATAAACTTTTTCACTAAATTGCCTCATCTCCAATTTATTTTCTTCTCACCTTTATGTTTTCTAAGTATTATTCACACATGTTTGATACATACTCACGTTTATGGAAGAAGAGGAGAGAGCAAAACGACTATCATGAACGGGAGAACAAGAATGAAACTTTTTCAAAAAACATTTTTCATCTCCACAATGATTTTTTAGCGGATTTTCTTGAAAATGTGCTGATAAGAAAGTGTTGCGTGTTACCTTAGACATTTTTTACTGCTTTCTTGGTATCGAGTGAATTGAGAACGTTTTGTAATTTTTACAGGGGATTACCTACTAATGACAACTCTTGATATGATTATCCAGTGTTGATAATTCATGTGCTGAGTCAGTCATAGCAAATAATCGATGCAACGATTTAAAGCTGACTCACATCGTAAGGTTTTGAAATTTGAATCTATCTGGAGTTAGGTTTGAAGATTGATATCTCAAAAACTGTCATGGTTAGGTCAGGATTAGACCTAAGAATATGATCAATAAACTGTTACTATTTCTAGCTTTGGAACGTTATGGCAAGTTAACAAAAACTTTTTAAAAAAAAATATGAGGCGGTTGCTAGGACTACCTGGGATACTCCATCCCCTACTTACCCTACCCTACCCTCCACCTAGGGTGCCCTAGTGTAAGGTAGGTGGGATACAATACCTACTCGGGGTAGGCTAGGTAGGGTGTCCTAGGTTATCCTAGTAGTAGAGTCAACATCATTTGAAAGCCATTACTTTCCTTTAAAGTATAATGATAGATCAGATCTGGTTTAGACATAGTCTTGCCTTACTCATAGCTGCTCTTACAGAAATGAATCTTACAGAATTTTGATCTGCTGCCTAATCACTCGGATACAGAAGCTTTCACGATCAACACAATTTTAAATGTTATTCATAGCGAAAAAACACAAAAATTGTCCAAATTTGTCAAGAGACCGTCACTTGGTTATAAGAATTTTGCATATGGCTCGAAATCTCAGATTGGATTCTAATCTAATAATACAGCTTTTTGCTTAAAATAGACTAAATTGAACCCAAAAATGCGCTTAAAATTTCCAATAAAAAATCATCAAACTTTATCTAAATTTTTTTAAAACAACTCCAATAAACTCACAAAGATATATACATTCATAATGTAACACGCGATTTCTTTCTTTTGTCTCTTCTTGTTCATAGAGTTTATGTAAATACTATATTAAAGGAAATATTTCAAAGGGGTTCCTTTGACACTTTAATGCCGCCTTTTCACCACATAAAACCAAATTTTTCCATTTTCCAACTGCCACTTGACATACGTACGTACATACAAAATAGAATAAAGTAAAGAATCATCGTAACACGAGCGAAATGCTTGCTAAAATGTGTCACATACACAAAATATTATGTTCCTAGGGTATAGCAAAAAAAACAAGGGAATGGAAGAAAACAAGAAAAAAAATAATAAGAAAATTGTGTTTTTTTCTTTGCTGAATGCAAAATTTTTTCCACTCTCAATTCCGCTCAGTTCTTTTTATTCCGTTCTGCAGAGAAAACTGTGGAAATTCTGACACATGACAAAGGTACAACGAAGTTGCTGCTCGTTGGTTATAATTCAAGACAGATTAAGTGAAAGTTTTATTCTGTAAAATAATTTTTGGGAATTGTGTTTAGAATTTATTTGACATCAAAGAAGTTATTGTTTATTCTTCATGTAGGATGATGCTACAGTTGTCTTACGAGCGGAACGACAGGATGTAAACCACGACACATTCAACAAACTATTTAATTAAATTATTTTTTTTTGAAACTTTCTTAAAAAGAAAATTTTTTTAATTAATTTTTCTTGTTGAAAAAGTTTTTCTTTAATATTTCAATTTGGGTTGGAAAAAAAAGTATTTACAAAAATTTTGCTTTTTCAGCGATTTTCTCTTGCGTAAAATTTTGTTTCGTTCTAATTAAAGGCATTGGTTTTTGGCTTTGTAATTGAAAAAAAAAGTCTTCGTTTGCTTTAATTAATGAATTATAAATGATGGAACGTAATTAAAGAGGAATTAGAAAACCAACTTAGATATTTATGAAAATAAATGCTCAACGTTAAAGAATTGAATGATGAAAATTTTCATCGTCATTATGATTTTCAGATAATTTTCGGTAAAGATTAATGATTTTTGAGAGAGAAACTTTTTCGTTGTTTATTTTATTTGATTATTAAGATATTTATTGAGTTGATGATGAATTGTGGAAAGTATTCAGCTTTAATTTGTGGATTAAGTTTCCTTTAGGTTGATGTTCATGAGAAAATGAGGGAAAATTATTACTAAATTGAGATACTTCTGTTAAAATCTTTGATTCTGATTTTGTATCTTTGACATTTTGAAATCTGAATTTAAAAATTTAGGAACTCTTTAAATTCAAATACAAAACTCCCAACACAACACTTTAGACCCACCTCCCCTCCCTATAAATTTTGGACGTCATTTATGAACGGTCTAATGTCAAAAATTTAGGTCCCTTAAAATCACTTTGGAACTTCTCAATTAAAAATTGAAAATTTGATCAACATAAGAAGAGTTCTTAACATTTTGACTTTTCCTAACCAAATACTAATTTATGCATGTATAATATTTCATTCAGGCTATTACAAACATATTTAATTACTACATTAATTTAGGGTTCGTAACTTACGTCAATTGAAAAACCAGAGTGTGGCTATCTCGAAATCGTCAGTTAGACAAAATTTTCAAGTTGGTTCAAATATTTTTTATACGTTACAAATTATGAAAAATTGTTGATTTAACTAAATTTAGACAGTTAACTGCAGTTTAGCAAATAATAAATGCATTTCTTTGTTAAATGAATGCACAAATAACATAAATTAACATGATTTAACACAGAAATTCAATTAATTGTCTTAAAAAAATTTTGTTTTTGTTTACATTTCTTTTGTTTACAAAATGTGAGAATATACAAATTTTCTTACTTAAATACTCAAAACTGTATGATTGAGTGTTACAATAACTGAAAAACATATTGTTTGAGTTATTAGAATGATTAACTCTGTATTTAAGCCTTGTAATTAAGATAAAAATATACAAAATATATTTTGCACCAAAATTAGTTTCGAAAAATTTCGAGAATTTCGAATTCTTCGACAATCTAATATCGAAGAATTCGGATTTGAGACGGCCACACTCTGTGAAAAACCTCTTTGTCAATTACCTCACCCCACTTCGCCTTGTTACAAATTTTTCATTGAAAAAAACTTTTTTTGCTGTAATCGTCACAAAACCCCTTTAAGCGTGACCAGTGGCGTAAAAAGGGTAAGGAAAGTGGAGTGTTCAACAAATTCTAACCCATTCTAACAAAAACTGAAATAAAGCATTTTAGAAATTTATTCCCGGGGTGCCATGAACCTTCGTTACGTACCTGAACGTGACGTAATTTGCGAATCCTTTTAAAGATCTGAAATATTCTTTGTTATTCTAATAAAGGGTTGTAAAAATTTTAATGTAGGTGTCAAGTTTGTTAAATATTTCAGAAGGTTATATTAGAATTTCAAGTATTTCTCCCGAGAGCCTCTTCATTAAAATAAATAAAATATTAATAGTTCTCAAGAAACTTGGAGGAAGTTGAAGCAATTTTTCTTCTCCATAATTTAAGGTTATGTTAAGAAATATTGAAGTAGAAACATCTTTATAAGGATTATAAAATATTACAAGAAAAAAGGTTTCCAAAAGCTGATGAAAATTTCAATTTCCTGTCCTTGATTTAGTAAACAACATGTTTAAATGGAACATATAGATTTGATTTTTACGTCCTCCCTTTTCCTCCCATTTCAGCTGCTTTATTGATGCTCATGAAAACAATCGATAAAGCAAACCCCTCCCAGCCTTTTTCATTCTAGTTCTATTGTGTTCTCACTGATGACAGGAAATACAGAAAGTCTGAAGCGCAATCAGCACAGCAGTCGAGAGAGAAATTAAAGAAAATCAAGAAATATATTTTTTTAAATTTTGAGTATTTTTTTCACAACTTTTTGATATTATTTCCATAACAGCATCTGATATTAAAGCCTTCATGAATAAAAATATGAAAATCACCAAAAAAATATTAAAATTCAGCAGTAATACGCAAAAAAAAGAGTTTGTGGAAAACGTTACGCACAATTACACATAATATGAATAAAAATATTCATAAAAAAAATCAGAAATAATTTACATCAGCATTAATTTCAGCAAAAATTCAATCACAATAAATTTTTAATGAAATTGATTATTTATAATGTGGTTTCAAAGTGTCATCACATAATCAACAATAATGAATTTTGCTTTGACATATTTAAAATGCATTTTAAGTAACGAAAAAATAATGATTTATAGTTGAATTATTATTTAACATTTTATCCCACTTCAAACAATTTCGCATCAATGATAACTCAATATAATATCTATCTAGCTATAGTGTTCCGATAATTTTATTTAATAATTGAAAAATAATTTCGATAAAAATGGTAACAATTGTTGCTAATGGAAAAATATTGTATGTTATGGTTTTATATTTTATTTAATTTGCTCTTAAATTTTGAATTCATATTTAAATTTGACTGTGTGGTACCGGAGCAGAATAGAATGTGAAGTATGAAACTCCATATTTGTAAACGAATCTGCTGCTGCGAAAATATGATCTCGATGCCCAAATGGAGATCTGAATTTTGTAGTACTCTCTTTTGTGAGGACTTAAGTTCGATTCCCTATGGCCAGAGGTCTATTTCTTAATCATTATATTCAGACAAGTTGGTATGACAAGGATTCGCACAATGCTCATTCCCGGATGGTACTAAAGCGTTAGTCGAAAATTATAAATCATAAATCTAGTCAGTTTTTGGAACAAAACCCTTACCAATTTGAAAAATTACTTTAATTTGGTAGAATTTTTGAGAGTAAAAAGGGTTTTGACCTTCCTAGAAATTTTGACACCAGTTACCTTAAAAAATTTAGTCACTAATTTAAACCCCAAAAAACCCATCCCTTGCATCGAGTAGATAAAAATAGATTAACATCATCTCTCATATTCTATTTCTAATTCAAATTTCAAGACATTACTCAAGTTAAATAATTTCCCAACCATAAATTTCGACTTACATTCCATCCATAATGCTTTACTAGCCACTTTTGGGCTGCATGAATAATTTCATATCCTTCTTTTTGATAAATTTCGTTGGGTTTTACGACAGTTAACTGAATTTTTATGCCCGACTACCAAGCTCTTAACTTTAAAACTTAAATTCATCAGGCTTGATGAATGTCTAAAGGAAAGACGAAATAAAAAGAGCATAAAACCCGCAAGAGAAAACACAAAACGAGAAGAGAAGTATTCAGTTGATAATCCTTCAAAAAAAATATTTTCTTCCTTGAAAAATTACGAGATATGAATTTTTTATGAGTCGTTTAAGCGCTCTTATCCTATTATGTAATTATTCAGTCAGTTTTACTGTAGCATACTAAATTTAGACTTGACATTTCTTTTTGAATTCTTATCAAGATGTTTTCGAAATTAAAGATTCATGATGATGAAAATTGAAGATTATCGATTTTTTTTTGTCAAAAATATTAAGCATTCATCTACACATTCCCAAAAATTTCCAATTATCAAAAAGTAATACGCAATCTATCGTTGTCATCCCAACCATGAATCACATCGTCATTAGTATCATTATGAGATATTATCTGCCTCCATACATAAGCCTAATAAAGCTATTTCGCTGCAAGCCTGTATATATAAATAGAATCATCAATTTGGCAAGATATGTTAGTTCAATGTCAAGGGTTGGGATCGTGTACTGACTCAAATATACAGCTTCATATTGTTGCTATTACTTTCATACCCATGAAAGCTTTTAAAGCATTTGAATGTCTTCAACATTGTATTCTTGTTCTCAGTCATATAAAAAAAATAAAAAAAAAACACTATTGCATTGTGTTGAATCAAAATTTCCGCTGTAATTGACAATTTCTGATTCGAATATTCACTCAGTTTAGAAACTTTTACTAGCTTAGTGGCGACGTCCTTCGAGTAGAATGTAAATTAATTTAAAATATAGCGAGGATAACATAAGAATATAGAAAATGTTCAACAAAACAGGAAACGGAACTTTTTCGGCCTTGAATCTTTAGTTACTAAATAAAATTTATACTCAATACACCCGGAAAGATAATCAAAAAAGTTTTTGAAAGCAATGAAAGCTTCTGAAAATTATCTAAATATGAAGGATGGCTATGTGAATAAAATTTAATAAGAAAGGTGATTTTGAGTTGGATTGTCCTACATATAGAATTAGGGGTATATTCAGGGGGGTTGGGGTTGCTTTTTGGGAATTTTTGTTCAATTTGCTAAGGTTTTTTAAGGAAAAAAATACCAATTCTCAAAATCCGTTTACCTTATCGACAAACATTTCTTGTTCGATTTATCATACAACTTCTCTAATTTATGACTTATTCTTCCTTAAGTTATTCAAATTCAATTTATTCCAACTGCAATAGCAGTGTCATCTTTAATCAAGATTCTATTCATTAATTCTAACATTGTAACAAAGATTGGATACCAATAAACATACAAAAGAAAATTCAAAACACCATACGCTGTATAAGTTTGTACCCAGGTAAGTGGATTTTTGGGGTTCAACGAAAATCGAATCTCCAATCTGAATGTCTGTATACCTATTCATTGCAAATTTAAGGGGAAATGAATTTAAGAATTTAGATTTCAAAATTTTTAAAGGAAAGTTTTGGGTTACTTTCTTATACCTACCCCCTCCCTTTGCATAAAATTCATGTAAGGATAGGGTGTCTTTACAGGAAAGTATGCATCACAAACAAAATGATGCTCTAAACAGAAATTTAATCTCACTTAGAAGTCATTCAAAAATGATGCCCATAAAGAATTAGATTTTCAGAAGCTTCCAGCCCCTTTTTATTCCACCCTATACCATAATTTACATCAAAAGTCATGCAGCTCCAGACTCCATCTCAAACAAACAATAACCAACTAACGATGAACAAAATGAAGATAGCTAGCCTAATTCGTAACAAAATAGGGTTGAAATAGTCACGATGTGATTGTAAATTACAACATAGATATTGAAACATTTTCAATTTATGCAAAGGATGTTCTACATAGGGAGCATTTGAATAAACTGATTCAAACTGAGAAAAAAATAGAGAATCTAAGTAAAAAAGCTCGTTTGAATTGTTTCAGATTGAAAATCAGTGGGATGAGAAATTCAAAACAAAATTATTTTCAATTGGCTCATGCTCATCATTATCATATCGTATTCATTGCTGTGTTCATTCAACTTGAAATTCTTGCTCAACGATTTTTTTAAATTCATCGAACAGCATTCCATCGTTGATGTTAACTTTGTAAATGTAGTTCATATGGAACTGACAACATGAAAATTATATTTCTTTTTCTTTTTTTAATCCCTAATAAAAGCATTCTGCTGCAAACAGAAACTATTTCATGAACTTGATATTATATCCTCTGATTTGTTCGCAATCATCGTTACATTTTCCTCTAACAAGCTTTTTGTGCTATTTCATTATTTTTGAGGGAAACAGAGATACAGTTTATATATATATATATTTTTTTTGCTTTGTATCTATTTAAACAAATTACTGTGGCATGTGGATAGAAGAATCACATACACACACAGTTGGGTTACCATCAGCATCACTATATTATTTCGTACACTGTTTTTATAAAGTAAAATTTGTTTATTCACATCACTTCACATACAGTAAATGAGTGAGCAGTTTGTGCATGTTCTCACCTCAATCTCAATCAAACGTAACGTACGAAAGGTGAGAAAATGGGTGGAGATAGACAGTTAGTCCATTTAATGAGATTTATGTTAACAATTTATAAGAACTTCTGCATTATATCAATCGTTGACTGTGGGAATGGGGATGAGAAATTTTTTTCTCACATTTTTGTGTTAGTTCCCACATCACACAATTGACCTTAACCTTTCATAACATTTTATATGTATCCACATATTTTTCCGGTTCTTGACACATTTGTGACCACTATTATGTGAAATTTTTTCTTGATATTTTCACACTATAAGTGATGCTTAATCTTTTTATTTCTCTGTAAACTTTTTATAGTTTTCTATTGGTTTGGGAGATGGACTAGACCCGAGTGATATAAACATTATGAGGGTTGAATTTTTATTGGTGGATTTTATGGGAAAAAATCGAATTGTTAAATGGATGAGATATGAAATTTCAATTGTCTCGAAAAATGTAACTTAGACGTCATAAGTAATAATCTCTCTATGTCCATAATCCAATCCATCTTTTATTTCGGAAAAAAAGTTATGTCTAAGTTTGAATTCCCATAAACCGTTAAATTTTATAAATCAAGAACAGTTAAATTTAAGCAAATATATGGATTGTTAAATTCTAATTTCTAAAAATCATTAAATTTTAAATTTCAAAAAGACGGTAATTTTTAAATTTTATAAAACCGTTAAATTTTTATTGACAAAAAGCCGCTAATTTTCAAATTTCTAAAAATTGTTAAATTATTATCTTAAAAACAGCAAAACTTTAAATTTCAAAAAGTCGTTAAATTTTACATACGTTAAATTTTAAAAATCAAAAATTCATTATTTTTCAAATTTCAAAAAGTGATTAAATTTTAAATTTCAAAATTCATAAAGCCGTTAAATTTGAAATTTAAAAAAACTTGTTAAATTTAGAATTTTAGAACTTGTTAAATTTAAAAAACTTGTTAAATTTAAAATTTTAGAAAATCATTAAAATCAAATCATTTCAAATTTTAAAGAATCATTAAATTTAAATCTCATAAAAATAATTAAATTTCAGAAATTATATTAAATTTTAAACTTGTCAAACACAAATTTTTCATGATATATTCCAAAAATTGTCAACAACATCTCCTTGATGGGACACTCAATAATCCAAGTCACAAATTCCAATGCCATTTTTATTACATCTATCACTCGGGTCAGCAAATAAAAGTGAACAAAAAAACTCAAATTACCAATTTAAGAGTTAAGGATATCGATTTTGTTTGTTGGCACTTAAACACACATTTCGACTATCCGTTCAAGCCGTTGATAATTTTCTCTTTTTTTCAACATATAAAATTTTATTTAATGTTCAATCTTTTGTTTGCTTCTTATTTCTCTTGCCGCTTATTGTCCTTGTCGCCTTGATATTTTTTTTACTAACTTTTTCTTTTGCACATTTAACACCACATAACATCTATATGTTATTTTCTGTAGAAATATAATTTTATTATACGAACATCACACACAAAAATAATAACATTCTATACACGACAATGTCACACATATATGATGAGATAAGATGAGCAAAGTTCTTAACGCTTATCATTAAATGTTTGTAACTTCCTGTCACTTTATTTATTTTTTTTCTACTTTTCTTTAATGTCTTTCCAAATCCTAATACACAATAAGGACCAGAAATAAAACTATATTATTTTTATGACACGATATTTTCACACAGCATGTAGCTTGATGAAAAGATCCACAAGAAATAATACTTCAGTATTTAGATAATGTGTGTCGTTCCTGCTCCTCGGGAGCTGCCCGCGCGATAGACAAGAAAGATTATGTTGAACTGATGCATGAAAAATATTTTTCTTTCACAAGCCTCCCGATTTTTTTTTCTCCTTTCCTTGCACGCTGTTATCAGTTCTCATTCATTCATATTCATTCCATTCAAGTATTTTGTTTTTGCAATGAGAAAAAAAATTTGTGAGCGAATGAGAGGAATAAGCAGAGAGCATCAATATCGCGCCCAGTCAAATTGTCATTCTTCCTTCGTGCAAAATAAACTTTCAGTGAGAGAGAAAATGCTTTTTATTTACATCGTGGAAGTCTATTTACTTCCAATTTGTGTCATGCGCGGACTGGAAGTTCGACATTTTCGAATGAGTTTGATCTACAAGCATCATTTTGGTACTGATGTTGATGACTGTTACATCGTCTAGTCTGGGTGGGAATTTTTGTGTGATGACGGAAATTATTTTTGTTGGGAGAGGATTGTGAGAGGAATTTAGGATGAATGAGAGAAAATACAGGATGCTCGAAAAGGATGCGCAGTTTTAGATGGAAAATAACGGATATTTAATATTAAAACTGAATTGAAAATTTTTTATACGTTAAAAAAATAAAGTTCTTGAGAATTTTAGTTGAATAAAATGATACAAGACAGTATCTGATGGGTTTGATGCTTTGAATTTGGATATTTTAAATAAAAGAGACGAATTTTAGAATTTTTGTCAAACAGTTTTTATTTAACTATTTTAAAGTCGTACACAGAAGATGGAAATAAATTGAGAAAAGAGTTAAGGATAGTAGAGTTCCAGGTCCTCGAGTTTTTGATGAATCACACCAAAAGGTATAGACAGAAATTTTTAAGAGGGAATCAAAAATGTTTCCCATGCAAATTTGAATCTCAAATGGTTTAAGGACCATTTGCAAAAGAATCATTGCAAAAGGACCATTTGCTCCAAGAATCATTGCAAAAATTTTAACCTTCCATGAAAAAAAATCGTCTACCTTCAACACGAAAAATAAACTTCATTCATGTAATGACCTACAAACACGTAATTGGTACACTGCCAATAAATTTATTTATCGTTCTCATTTTCACTGTAATCAATTAATTAAAATTTATCATTCAGTAAATAATTGCGTGATTATTCATAATTCTTTCATTCATTCAATCATAAATGTTTGATAAGGGATGAAAAAACCATTGAAATGGTTCGATGAATGGATGATTGAGCATTTGGCTATTGAACAGAGAGATGCATGAGTAGAAAAGTCTTGTGAGCATGATAAAGTTAAAATTAAAGGTAGAATATGAGGTTCAATATTTTAAGTAGAGCTAAGGCTTTAAACTATAATTCTCTGTGATGTCTGGTCCTTCCCAGAATAACAAATGGGCCTTTGTACGCCGTGAGCCATTCGGGTCCTATCTCGCAGCGTATCCAGCCAGTCAAGCACCAAGTTAGGGATGGGTTGGGATGGGTTTTACATTTTATCTCAAACACCCATTTAATATTGGAAAAAAACCATCGAGTGGAGAAGTTGGATACGATTAAGTTTATCATCCTATACATGTCCTCCAGAATATGTTTAAAATATTTTTTCAATTTTTAAAATTAATTAAGTGAAATTCATATTATTTGTATCGATAAAACCAATCATGAGTGAAATTCTCAGAACATTCTATAAACTGAAAACGAATCAGAGCATTTCACCAAAATGTAAATAAATGTGCGAGAGTAAATACCTCAAAATAAAATCATTTCAGATCAGAATAAAAGCCTCATTATTCGACTATTAATACCGATGCACAACGTGAACGTGAATTTTTTTTGAATTATTATAAAAAGCAACCGCTGAAACATAATTTCCCGCACAATTCACATACAAACTTTCAGATTTTTTATATATTTTCATCCTTCTTCATACCATTAAGTACATATAGTGAAATAGTAGATAGTAAAAAAGCAAAATGCTGATAATTGCGGCATTGCATGAAAAATCTCATCAATTTATGGTTGGCGGTTTTGATGTTGATTTATGGCGGTTCATTGCATTCATATCTCCACGTCTGTGAACAATTTTTGCCTTTTATTATCAGGCAAGTGGAAGTAAAACACAAAAAAATGTATACTTTTTTATAGGAAGAAATGAAAAAATATAAAAATAGCATTTTATTGGCAGTGAAGGATTGCAGAGCTGCAATAAATCATAACAGTGAAAAAAAGTATATATCTCAGTGGCTCATTAAATAATTAATGAAAATGTGGTTTTATTACTCACATATACCAGCAGTTCTTTCATATTTTTATTATTGCATGTTTTCGTACATCAGTGAAACTAGTCAAAGTAGAATAATATTGGGAATGATTGAGGTTGTTGAGAATGAAGCGCAATTTTATGTACTTGGAATTATGAAAAGGGGTTCATCAACAAATGACGTTCATCAATATTTAATTATTTTAATTTTCAGTTCGAAAACCAAATTGCTTTTTTGTTTGAGAAAATTTCTTTACGGACATCAAAATAATCTCCATTAAACATTCTGATTGCACAAAAATAAAAATAATTACATGTATGTATATTTATTAAAACCATTCCGGTTGATAAGTATTAGTAAATATTTCTAATTAACAAATAACGTTCAAATTTAAAGAATTGAAAAAAGTGAGAGGGGCACTGAACTAAACAAATTATTTCTAACGATTAAAATATATTTGAACAAACTCTTGTACTAAAATGTACTAAAAAAATGTAAATATTTTGATAAACAATGAATGTGTAGTGAGAAGAGAAATAAAATTAATAAAGTGACAAAAAAGAGATAAATCAGCAGCTTAGAAGACACGCTATTAGCCTCATCAAACACGCTATTAGCCTCATCAAACAACACCTTAAGCTTCTTTCTTCATATCAATGGACAAACAACACCTTATCGTCGAAAAATTGTACTTATTCCTTAATTAATCCTTAATTTATGTTAATATTATGCAAATGATTAACTTCACGATGAAAGTACAGTGATTTATTGAATTTTTCAGTTCAGTCTATCAATAATTATCGTTATTAATTTATAAATTAATAATGAACTCCTGAAGTTGATCCATTTAGTAAAGAATGTCAATGTTTCAGAAAATGGAAGTATTTGTTAAAAGTTTTTTAATTATTTTTTTAAAAAATTTAAATATTTATTAGCTGTTTTAATGCAATTTGCAAGTTATAGATTTTACAACTATGTTCATGCTTCTAATTTACTATTTTGTGCTTAATATTCGAAACATACGATAAGTTTTAAATTGAATATGTCAAATTAATGAATTTTTATGCAATCAAAGGAAAAATGTGGCACAACAATACAATAAAGCAATAACAAAATTTTGTTACATATTCACCTTCAATATAGCAAAATCCTTTTAAGTTTTTAATTTATGTTTCAAACAAATTCAATTAACGACTTTTATGAGAATGATTTTCAATTTTTTGTCTAAATATAATGTAAAACATAAAAAAAAAACAATTTTATCAGCATGTCAAAAGAAAATGTCATTAAACCTTTTTTTAAAAAAAAATAGAAAACTAAAATTTAATGTTTTAATGAGATTTTTCATATTCATGAATATTTAGTAAACACGATAAACGGAAATGAGGGATGAAAATTTAATTATTATAGTTTTTAACAACTTTTCGATAAAATGCTGATTGAAAAAATTTGTTTGATTGGCAAATTGAATTTGTTTGTTGATTAGTTTTGAGTTTTTTTTAGAATTTTACTAATAGCTTCATTTTAATTTGGCATTATATTATACTAAAGTAGCCCAAAGCAAGGCTCAGACACTCATCAGAAAAATGTAAAAAAAATATTATTTTTTAATTAAAAATATATTTTTACAAGAAATATTTAAAAAAACTATCAGTCACACTTAGGGGCGTAGAGGGTGCAAATTTTAATTTAATTTTTAAAAAATCATTGATTCTGCGAGAAATATTCAATAATTTTTGTAAAAAAATTAACTTCTTAATTTAAAAATAAAAAAAAATTAAAAATTTGTATGGAATTTTTGATTTCGAGAGGACACCCATGGACCATCCCATCCTGACTATGCCCCTGGTCACACAATTGTCTTTTAAATATTTTTATTGACACTTTTCATAAAATTAAGGTTTGCAGGCCCACAACAGACCTAGAACTACTCTAGTACTTCATAAAACTAATGTTAAAATTAGTTAAAATATAATTGAAATTTGAAAAAATTTATAAAATGTTGTTATCAACTAAAACTTAGCACCATCAAAAAACCTTCAAAATTTTCAATGTCACATTTTCAAGAAATTTTCCTCACCTCATTTCCCACAGCCTATGTACGTAATTACATAAAAATTCTCATTAACATATGTATATCATACATTATCATACAAAATTAGAATTAGCATCATGAATTGAAACCACAATGTGACAGCATATTGCCTCTATTGCCACCTTTGATACTTCTTCCATTTTCTCGTCTCGTGTGTTGCTGATGCCTTAGAAAAGGAAAAAGAAATATAATTAAAAAATTTTTAATTACCTAATTAAAACTTAATTGTGCGAAAGTAGGGAATGAAGGAACATAACGAAAAGCAACAACAAAATGTGAACAACAATAATAATGAAGAAAAAATGAATTTTTTTCACTTAAACTTCTTCGAACGAAAAAAATTATTGTGTGGAAAATTATTCATTTTCATAAGCATTTCGCCTTTAAAATTGCTAGAATAATGACGAACGGAGAGAGCGATGGAAAGAAATTAAAAGGATTACTTACTCACTCTCAACTATCTTCTTATTCTTATTCACCACTGAATGAATCTAATTGAAATTCATGAAAGTGGAAAAATTTTCATTTATGAAATATTCATGGGTTTTATTTTAAAAACGCTTCTTTCAGCAGCAATAGCTGCGAATTGTTAGCAGCAACAGAAATTTTATAATAATAACAAGGAAATAAAAGTTGGAAAATAGGAGAAAATATTTTTTTTGTTAATAAAACAATAAGACAAGTAATGAGGTAATTATTAGGAAGTGTTTGGTAATAGCGCATTTGTAGTTGTTTAGTAGTTAAGCATGCCAAAATATCCATCATTTCTGTAAAAAAAATTGGGGTAGTCAGAGTGCAAAGTCGACTAAGATGTTGTATGAATATTCGAAGAGTCACCGAGCTAAGGACCAGCACATCAAAAGTAGGATACAGGAATTCTTTTCCATTAGTTTTCAAGATTTTTGGTGAGAATAGACCTCTATTCTATTATAGTAAAGACGACCTCTAACTTTTTGGTAGAAGTTATTTGAATTTTGAGTCCCCTTAATCTGGGCGTCCCTGGTTAACAACCTATACTA
The DNA here is from genome assembly GCA_963573255.1 of Chironomus tentans. Lineage (NCBI taxonomy): Eukaryota > Metazoa > Arthropoda > Insecta > Diptera > Chironomidae > Chironomus > Chironomus tentans. The sequence goes on from OY754303.1 coordinate 42,527,175, forward strand.
CCCTTGCTTTGCTCCTAGTCCAGTGGTTCTCAAACTGTGTTACGTGAGTGAGATATTCATAGGTGTCCCGCGAAATTTTTATAAAATTAGAATTTTTACTAGTTTTTCGCAGCAAGATTCTTCAAGATAATAATTAAATTATACTAAACACACTTAAGCTACGTTTTAAACAAAAATGAAGGTAAAACGTAACTTTTGGTGTGCCGACGAATCCTTAAAATGACAGCTAGTATGCCACGAGTCGAAAAAGTTTGAGAAGCATTGATCTAGTCAGAAGTGAACGACTCCTATCGTATAAAATATCTCAGTCAATGGGTTTTATATTTATTGACATGACAAAATTCGACACTCTCGTTTACGCACAAATTTGCCTTAGGTGTAAAAGTTATTACGTTCTTCTGAGAATTAAATTGAATCTTCACGAAAATATAAATCAATGTGGAACCTTGAATAATTTTAAGGCATATGCATGCAAACTCAATAAACATGAGAAAATAGACTGAACAGCAAATAAACTAACAAACCAGACAAAATGTAAAATTCACTCTCATTTTCTGAATTGAAAGAAGCAATAACATTGAGAGAAATTAAAACATAAGCAAGCTTTGAATTTCAATGTTGATTCATAGCACAAGCATACGATGTGATGTGATGAAAGCACATGGCAGTATACACAATTGAAAATATTTTCCTTTCCATATTTTTCTGTACATTCTCTTTGTTTACACAATTTCAATTCAATGTTCTTAAAGGATTTTCAGTTTTTGCTTTCAGCAACTGATTTTGATGCTTTTTAAAATGTTGCTTACAGATTTTCATGAGGAAAAATTTAAAATAAGAAAAAGCTTAAATAAAAGCCTCGTTTTCTGTCATCTTTGAAGTGCTCTCTTTCTGTTCATCAGATGGAAATGTGTGTTGATTCTCAAGTGATGGGAAATTTTCATCACATCTTAAAACAACAGAGCAATTTTTTTTTAAAGAAAATGAAAAATTAAAATATTGGAGAACATTCAGTTTTGACAATTTCATCCCTTTTTAGCTCTTGATGGAATTTATTCTTACACTTATTTTGGAATGACTTTATTGAATCTTCTTTAATGGAGTGTACTTCCTTGGCGACCTTATTTCATGAATAAAATAAACTTAATTAATTTATTCATGAGGAGTTTATTGGGTTGTTGAGAAAGGATAAAGGTTCTGAATATTGAATGAGTATTTGTGAAGAATTAGGTGAAATTAATTTTACTATTATTAAGTTTTTAAAGTCCATCTCTTACGTTTTTAGGAGGGTACCTCTTACGGTTGTACTCAGAGGGTATTTGATGGGTAAAATTTCAAATTGTCTATCAAGAAAGTATGCAAAAGGAATTTTAAGTGCTGAAGCACATGCTGTCAGTTAAAAACATATCCAAAAGTAGTTTTTGGGGTCAAAACTCAAACTGTCTAATCGCAACGGGGACGTTACCTGAAAAAATATATTTTATTTATTTTAAATTTTTTAAGGGGGTTTAAACCTTCCTTACTACAGTACTCTAGTAAAAATTGACAACTGTGATCTCTCGAGATTGGGTTGAATATTTGTTATATAATTTAATTTCAGACCTCCTTGAAATTAAATCATGAGGGGGTAACTTGGTGGGTAAATCCCCCTCAATAAAAAATTTCTGATTACGCCTCCAAACTGACCCCTAATTTTTGATTTGGTGCCTAATTTTTTATTTGGATCAAGGCACCAAAAACTTTTACTCCGTCAATGCCTGACAATTCCCTTGTCTCAGATCAATTCCATGTAGATACTATAGGGTCAAAACTGTATGAAATAGTCACTGGTCACGCTAAATATACAGCAATAAATAACAAAAAATAGAAATTACAATCCCTAAATTCCATCTTCAATAAATTATTCAAATTAAAACGATAAAACTAAATTCCTTGACAAATAAGCTGAAACTTCCCTTTTTCACATTCCTATCTAACAAGAAAATCCTTAAAATTGTTTGTCTCTAAATAAATAAATTCATCCTCATCCTCACATTTTAAAATAATTAAAGTATCTTTAGGAAAAATTTCAATGTCCTTCCTGTTTTTCCCCATTTCAGCTTCAAGCGTCTTTGCTTTTGACTCAATTTTATTTCCCTCTATTTCCATTCTATCCTCTTTTCTTAATTTCTCTGCTTTCATATCCTGCACATAATTGCTGTAATTATTTTCTTCAAAAGTTTATTTTTCAGTCTTCAAATTTTTTCTCTCGTTTGTATTTTCTGCATTGTAAAGTAGAAGGATCTGCAATTTTTCCTTCTGTCTACACTTAAAATGAAAATGAAATAAATGAGAGGAAAATAAGCAAGAATTAAAGTAGAGTGAATTGAATGCATCACAGCACACATAAGCATTGCAGGAATGAATAAAAATATTTGTACATAACAACAAGAGCTTCATTTTTATGTAACTGTGGAGATGCAAAAGCGGAAAAATTATTGCTAATGTACTCAATGATTGAGGAGCACTAGAGTATATCAAGGATTGAGAACATATTGTTCTTGAAATACAACTTGAAATTTCAAATGAAAGTCACTTGAGAGCAGAGTTGGCAGGACACCGGTAGTCCAGATGCCACTCCAAAATGGTGTCCTAACAACTCTGCTCGAGAGTATAAAGATCCATTAAGTTTAACACACTTCATATTCTATTCAAAATAATAAAAAATAAATAAATCCATCAAACTAGGAAGTGAACTAACCCTGCACTTTGTAAAAGCAAAAACATTCCTTTAATTTCACATTTTACGCTGCAAATCTCTTCATTACTCTTTGATATAAGAACTATACAGTAAGTTATTCACATAATTATTTCACATCAGCACTCACTAATTCTCATTATTTAAACTTTTTCACGACATGATATTTATTTTCTGCAGAGCTTTCACAACTATTTAGCTGAATAACATGCTTTGTGCAGTAAAAACTTTGATAAGAGTACAGAAATCCACAAAAGACATTTTTATGGTGCAACTGATGCATGAATTAAAATTTTAAGCTCTACATACTTTTGAAGAATCAACATGAAAGAGAAAATTTTTTAACAACTAAAATGTATGAAGTAATTACTCATTTTTATGGTATTTTTTATTATTTCGAAATTTTTTCTTCTTTTGTGTCGTTCTAATATTATGTCATGCTGAAAATGGCCATCAACCTCCTCTTATCTTATCCCTCCTTTATAAAATTTCTATGAAAAAAATTAAAAATTTTTTGAACCATTACATAAGTTTGAAGAAGGGGGGTCATCCACACTTAATGTGACACAATATCCATACAACCCCATCTCTCTCGAATTTCAATGTTCTTTGTGTATTTATACAGAACGACAAAGGAAATGAGCTCAAAAGTTTGCTTTTGTGAGCTTTGAAGAAAGCTTTTTCATGTTAATCGTATTTAATTTTTTAATAGAACAATTCACACATGCTTTTTTTATTTTGCATTATCTCTTTTATGCTTTGTTAATGGAAAGAAAATGAGTTTGGATTTCTTTTCATTCATTAGTTGCATTATTATAGCGCAGTTTAATGAGGTCTTTTGGAATTAGTCATAATGACTAGACGGTTAGTAATTGGTAATTAGTGCTGTGTCATGACGATATTATGTTTTCAAATAAATAAGGTTCAATATATCTCTTAGGGATGGATGAATGGTTATTAGATTTTTCGTAGAAGGAGCAAACTAATTGTTGCTTTTATTTTGTAATTAGTAGTTTGAAGATTTTTGTGAAGAAAAGGGTTCGATCGAGGTGTTTTGGGGGTCAAACCGCCTCCCCACTCTCGAAAAATTTCTGAAAACGACCCTGGATTGGAAAGTATACTCTACAAAGAATTCAATTAATGAGATAAATTGTCATTTATTGATAATTATTTTAGAATTAAGGACAATTCGTAATTTCAGGAAAAAAAATTATTTGGGGGAAGGGGGAAGGGGGAAGGAGGAAGGGTGGTTGGAGGTAACCCCCAAAATGCACCTCTACTGCCGACTTTTTGGGGTCAAACCTCTGCAAAATATTTATTTTTTTCTTGAAGAAAATCTCAAAAGCCTCTGAAAATTGTTACTTTATAATTTCCATCAGATAAGATTCGAACCCACACCTTCCACAATAAAATAGGAAATTTAGTAATGTTAATAAACATGTTTGTTAATTTACATGTTAATTTACATGTTACGTCCACTATCCATCTATAAATACATTAATAATCTTACCAGGACTATACCAAAGGGGGTCTTGTCTCCCTTGAGATTAAAATTTATATGGAAAAATATTTTAAGACCCTCATAATAATTGAAAGTATACGAGAAAACTAATTCAGACCCTCATTTTTGATATGTAGGTCAGTTACACCCCTGAATACTACCCTACAAACTATACATTTCTTTGTCAAATCCTTCTTAAACGAACATTCCTGCACTATGTTTAAATACCATTTATCATTTGATTGCATATTTTCAATATCTTCTTCCTCATAACCCCCTTTAAACTATGTTAGTAGAATACATAATAAAATCAATATTCAATCTGATAAAGAGAAAGAGCTTTAAGAGTTTTTTGTGGTTAGCACAGCACACAAGAGCTTCATCTTAGCAAACCAGTCCAAGAATTGAATTGAGCAAACACATACACTTGATTTTCCATAAACCAGAAGTCATTTCATCTCAATTCATCACAAAAAAAAATATGAAAAAAGATGAAGAAATGAAGAAAAAGTTCAACTACATCATTCATGATAATAAATAATAATTTTTTATGAAAGTATGGAATTGTCCAAAGTGGAGCATAAAAACCTTTTTCACACTCTTTTTCCTTCCCTTTTTCATAAGCGCTGTACTGATATATCATTTATTCATCTCGTTTGCCTTCTTCGCCATGTAATTTACTGACTCAACAAGAAAATGAAAAGCAGCAGTATCTAAAAAATTATATATAAAACAATTCTCAAAAGTCGTACGAGATATAATTTTTTGTACAGTTAAAATAAAATTTATGTTTTGTTTCTATCCTTTTCACTCCTGGACTGGAGCACTAAAAATTATTCTTTGTTGAAGAGGATTTTTAAAATGTGAGCATGTTTTCAAAGAAAATGTTGTAAGTGTCAGGAAAGTGTGGCTTTATCCTTATTCTTGTATTTTTTCTCAAGAATTAAGGAAAAATATTCTATATTTCTGCTAGTTTTGTTGAAAATTATGTAATTTACTTATTGTGAATTCAAAATAACCGTTAAACACAAAATGTATATGAACATTCAAATTTTCGATGACCGTTAAAATTCAAATTTATGAAAACCGTTAATTTTTTAAATTTTAATAAACCGTTAATTTTTTAAATATTATAAACCCATTTAACATTTAGAATTAAAAATAAATAACGAATATTTCAATTTTTCACGAATTTTATTTCAAATGCGCCTCAAACAGCCCAAAGCTAAAATCTAATTCAACTCTCATTATTTCTTATTTCAGAAATACTTGCACACAAAAAAGGAGGACAATTGTCTTTTTAAATTTATTATTTACTGCCTTTACTGCTGCTTGTTGTACTTCATCTTTCATTTTTTTATTATTTTTTATGATCATCATCATGAGCAGTCAACAACAGCAACAACATCCGTTGTGTCCAGAGAATGTAATATGGAGCAGACACTTTAACGAAAAACAACAACAAAAAACAAAACAAATTCATCATCAAATTGTACTTGCAGCTATGAAAGAAGCAAAAAAACAAGAAGAAGAAAGGAAAGGATGGAAGTTGTGTGTGTATATGGATGTAAGCATGGGAAATTCTAAATTGGCAATTGTTTGTGGAAATATAAGTGCCTCATTTTTTGTGTGTTTGGATTTATTGCCGTACTACAATGCTTGAATTTAATCTTCGAAGAATACTAAAATAGAGTATGGATGTGAGAGATGTTATGATTGGTCTCATGACGCTTTTATGCTCCTTGTTTGAGCGGAGTCTCTAGGGATCACTTATTATCAAAACCCATTCACAACTGGATATGATATTTTGTAGAAAGCTGGTAGTTCTTAAATAATTTACGAATAAGATGACCTCAAATAAAAGTGCATCATCATTCTAACCCAAATCCAAATCACAAAACCAAAAAATAACCCAAAATACCTTCAAATCCCTCACAAAGATTAACCTAAATACCAAACTTTACAGCCTCAATAATATTCAATTCTGAATTATTCAATAATACTCAGATCCACGACCTTAAATAGCAAATCCGAAAAGGATAGAAAATTCAGCACACTTCGAAAGATATCAGGCATAGGTCAGTGGCATTTATGAAAATATTCGAGAAATGAGAAAAATCTTCATGAGGCTAAGCTGAAGGCTTTGTGGTAAACCTCATGAAAATTCTATGAATATCTAAAATAAATCCTTGAAACTGATGAACCTTTACACCAATTGCTTCTGGTATATTGAATTGAGGTTATAGATTACTTTTGGTAATTCTCGGTATTGATTGAAGCTAAATGGTGAGAAATGAAGATAAATTAACTAAAGAAATCAATTTTAAAACTAAAAACATGAACAAAACTTTCACAGAACAAGCATTTCCAGAACAAACACCAAAGTGCTGATCTAAAATCACAGGATATTTTGAAAATATTATTTAAAAAGTTTAATAAAAAACTTTTGTGATTTTTTCTGTCTGTCGGTTTATCTACTGAGTTTGGGTAGCACTTGGCATCTTGTAATTGAATTTATGATAACAAAATAAGAGTTTTCTGAAAAATCTGCGTGGGAATAGAAGAAAATAGATGCAGACGTGAAAAATATTAAAGAATTTTTTCAAATTTTTGATGAATTTATTAAACGTGAGAAGACGCTGGCACTAGTAGGGTCTTTGTCTGCCTGCTTGTAAGTATGTGCCTGGTTTATTCGAAAGAAGGAATGATAGTGCGCACTAGGGTATAGTCTTGGCTCTAGGGTATTGATCGGGCAACTTTTCAAATTTTAGGATGCAATTTAAGTTTTTTTAGTCAAAAAATCCTAGAAAATATAAAAAAACTTAAATTACTCATGAAACGAAGTTTATTAAATTCTACATTAAGAGACCCTTCTCTACATATGCTACAAAGACATCTTCTTGTCAAGTACTACAATCTGAACACAATTGCTCACTTCATTGTCACATAAATTACAGGACATTAATATCGCTATTGTGTTGTAGCTTCATGATGGGGTCCTTAATTGAATTTTTTGATTTATTGATGCCATCATTATCATTATTATAATTGTCATTATTTTGCTACAAATATAAAAGAAAGGAACATCTTAACTTTTCTGAGTAGGATTCACTTTTACGGATAATGAAAAATTGAACATCCTTTTTTACGTTACAAACCTTCTAAGAATCCTTTTTGAATTATCCTTTGGTGGTTGATTTTAATGATTTTAGGGAACAAATACAATATAATAAAAGTACCTTTAAATATTTCATCCCACGTCTTGAAATGAAAAGTAGATAAAATTAAAAATTCTAATTTTTACACCAATGAAAATTAAAATTTTAAATGGTGTTAAGGCATTATGTTTTGTATTATTTTAAAAATATGTTTAGTATAAAACTTTTGGGGTTGAAGATTTAAATGTTTATAATTTCGAAAGAATTATTCAATAGAAAGACCTTTAATTTAATTTTGAGAATTATTTAAAATTTTCTATTTTAAATCTACTTTCAGAGTTAAAATTACAATTTGAAATTCTCTTTAAGGTTAAAATTTTAAAAAATTGATAAAACAAAAATTTGAAAGTTCAATAAAATTAATTTTTTTAAAACCGTTAAAATTAAAAATTGAAAATGTTAAATATTGGTTAATTATACTTTTCTAAAATTTAAAAAAAAACGTTTTGAAAAATAATTAAAATTTATATTTTATAAATTGGTTAAATTCAAAACTTAAACTTTGAAAAATAGTTTAAAATAAAATTTTATAAGAAAGGTTAGATTTAAAATTTCAAATCCAATTTCAATATGAATTTGAAAAACAAGTAAAATTTAAATTTTAAGAATCATTTTTAAATTATTATTTTATTTTAGGTAAATTTAAGTTTGAAAAAATTAAACTTAAAATTTCAATACTCGATTACAATTTTAATTCCGAGAAACATTTCAATTTAAATAATATTTCTTCAGTGTTCAAATGCGCTCTGCTAGTCACTTTAACAATTCCTACCTCAAAACCTTCCATCATCTCCACCTTTCTGCCTTTTTCCCTTTCATTTTACTTGAAAGACGAACAAGCGAAAAAAAAATTGTCAAAAAAAAAGACAAAAGGAAGAAAATGTTCATCATGCGAAGCCATTTCTATCAAATAAATCATTCAAAATGAAACGATATAAATTTTAGAGCAGCTCTTATGAAAGCTTAATTTTAATTTACATTAAACGAGTCTCGACTTCCACATTTGCCATTGTATTCCCTACATTTTTCTCCCCTTCATTTTCAGCTCATTATAACTGACTTTAACTTGGCTTCTCACTTTTAATTATTATAAAGTACCTTTTTTTCTTGCCTACATTACTATGGCTGCCTTTTCGTTTCGCGGTATCTTAAATAATAGAAGGAAAGTGAGATGTAACAATGGGGATGATGATGATGACAATGACAATAATAGAAATAAAAAAACTGTCATATTTTCCTCATTTTCCCGTAAATTAACTCGTTTACTTTTTTTACTGCTTCTTTTTTTTCACTTTCACTGACGCTGCCAACTCAATGCCATTCTTTCCATTCTGAATACATATAACATAAAAAAATCATATAAACAGTCATGTATAAATTTTTCTAAAGGTTTGTTATGTTTTCGGTGTTGATAGAACAATTTATCATTGTTATGTTAATGTATTATTTATTGCTGTTCCACTGTTTTGTGCTCCGACGACAATTTATTTGTTTTTGTGTGTATGTTCCTTTTGAGAAAAGAATGGTAAAATATTTTTTCTGTTCATCTCATTCTTCCAATGACTGTCATAACTTTCGGCCAATCTGCGTCATTTTATTATTGTTCTTGTTACTTTCTCTCCCCTTTTTTTAGCGTGTTTCATTGCGAAAGTGTTGATTTTATAGCCCGATTGTCTAATCGACTGGAACATAAATTACATGCTCCAAAATTTGTACTACATTAACGTTTATTACGTGTAGATGAGAAAAAAAAGTTGACAAAAGTCCCTTTCGAGAAGAAAAAATCACATTAAACCCTTTTTACTTGAAGGACGATGATGATGAAGATGTTATTGATAGAGCGGTCAACTGAGTGGATTAAATTACATAAAAATGTATGTACATGTAACAAGTGTCTTGATATCAGTTTTGAAGCATGAAACCATAAATCTTGGTGCATGTGTTTTTAAAGTAGAATTTATTATGATTGAGTGGTATGTAGATGTGTGTAGTTTTTAGTGCTACTTAAAATTTTTAAGGGTTGTAGTTTTGAGTTGTTAACCTCGGGTGCAGAAAGTTTTGTTGTTGAGTCTTAAAAAGTAAATTTGTTAAGATTTGGTAGATCAGGATTCTTTTTCAGTCAGGGGCAATTTCTCGACATACCCCTACACCTACCATACCCTAGGATGTACCCTTACTTAGAATAGGGATATACCCTAGGGTAGGGATGAGTCGAGATTCAGTCTAAATAAGTCTATGGTATACATTAACTACTCTGGTGCAGTATAAATCTACAATTACCTAATCTGCCATAGACCCTTCCCTAAAATATGTTACTAAAATCAATAAATTTAAATTCTCACCCTCAAAAAGACGCCACTACATCCTACAACCTACAAAATGTAACTTCCATTCTCAATATCTCAACTAAATTGTATTTTTTCATCTCTTTTTTCTTTTCTTGTTCTTCTATGAGACAAAAGCAGCAGCATTTTTTTCATTCTTTATTCCTCTTCTTCGACTTTACACACGAAACAGAAATAAAAACGACATTTTTTTTGCCCATTTTGTGATTTTTTGCTGATTATGAAAAAGCGTAGGCAGGCGAGAGTGTTGTGTAAAAAATTGAATGAAGTTCCAATATGAATATGATAATGAGATGAAAATAAAAACAGACCGAAGAGAATGTCAGATAGGCACTGAAATAAATATTTTTATTTTGACCTTTTGAAGTGGAATGAATGAAATGAAAAGCGATGAGAATGCGTGACTTTAATTGCGTTGATTTGTGTACGACGAGTATTTGAGTGCTAAAAAAGGAATTTGTATTGTATATTTTATACTTAAAATGTAATCAAGAAGATCGTGAATGAATGAGATTGTGATAAGGAAGACAGTAAATAATGTTATTACGTTTGCGACGAGAAAATGAGCAAGGCTGAGTATTTATGTACTTGTGACTGTAAAATTGGGTGAAAATTAAAGCAAAAGAAGAGCTTTAAAGTGGCTATAGTCGAAATGAGTCGAATGCCCTTCAAAATCAACATGATAAACAAATCCAGAGGTAACTAATCTTAATCAGTTATCATGCACAGGTCTATTGGCATACAACTACTACCCACCCACTAAAAAATATTCACAGCATCTGATTCATTCAAAAATCCCTCAAATTTCACCATTTATTGATCCCATTATCCGTTTCTGTACGCAATCCACTTTGGCAACATTCTAAATTCTTGTCCTAAAGCAAACATTTTTTTTATTCGCACACAGCTCGTCCATACTTATCTAATTCCGTACCATCTCTCTTTAACAATTCAGAACAGGAAACGACAAAATGAATCTATTTGTAGTCACATCGATTTTTATTTGTGTCATGCTGACATGACTATAACGGGAAATCTTTTGATCTGTTCAGCTTCCCCACATGGATGTGATCTAAAAGTACCGGAACATAAAAAAAACTAACCTAAAATCTACATTCATTTCTAACGAGAGAGCAATTTTGATGAGGTGAAAATAAGAAGGTGTTTGTATTTTTATTGGAAATATAGCTTTTTCTGAAGAGGCATTTGGATGATGATTTCCGAGGAAATTTTATTGGTAAGTGTAGAACTCAGAGTTGTGGGTGACAACTTTAGGTATACGATCTTAGGCATTGGGGCCATGTTTATACTGATTGTTTATATACGATTATTGTCCAAGAAGTAGCATGCACTTCAGTGGCAAAGTGGTAAGGATGTCCTATCGAGTGATCAAATAATCATGCAAATTTGCAAGTTGGAGTTCGATTCCCATTGAATTTGACTTGTTTTAGAGAAGTAATTCCTAATGAAATTCCTATCAGGCGCGTAACCAGGGGGTTGATTTGTCTGCCCCTCCCCACATCACTGAAATATTCTTCAATATGTTAATGATTTTGACCAAAAAATCCAGAAAACTTACCAAAATTATTTCTATAAAAACATGAAAATCCTCCTCCTGAAAAATTTCTTCTAACCTGTAAATCCAAGAACTTGCTAAAAATTAATCCTCAAAAGCATTTCTGCTGCAGAGATTTACACGTTCATTTTATTCACTCATTCACTTTTCAACTTTGTTCGAAATTGTTTGCCTTTTGCTTAAAGTCTGATAATTTACGATGGGAACTAAAGTTTTTTCATACACACCACACCAGACTTTAAGAGCTCATCATGAAATGTAGAGAAATTTAGTGAAGTTCATGAAAATAAATTTCAATGGCACTTCTTGCGAACATTCTCATAACTACAGCAGACAAATGACCATTCAAGCTGGAATTTTTCCTATCCGAAATTTCATAAAAATTGCTGTAGCTTTTTAGTCTTGTATCTTAACTATGTCGTAATTTGAAATTCTTATTGCTAGACCAAGTAATAAATGCAACTGCCACTTTCTCTCGTACTTATTTAAATTAAAAAAAATTTCCATTTCTTTCCTTTTTCCAACAGCTTAACATGCTCAATATCATTCAACAAAAGCATGATAACTTTTTTTGATGCCACAATAAATTTATTTTTATGCATCGCATTCAGCTTTACTTTCCATATTGTTTGCATAAATGAAGACATACATGAATAAAAAAAACTTCAATATTTAAGATTATTCTTCTCGTAAAGTAAAAAGTATGAAGCTTTTTTTAGGGAAAATAAAAGAGAAAACTTTACTTCAGCATATTGAAATAAAAAGTTCTACTTAGTTCTGTGCAAATCTGGTATATGGAAAAATTGTTGAAATCTTTTCCTTTTTAAAAAAAAGTTCATTGAATGAGAAAAAAAGATTTTACACAGACAAAGGGGATGGATGGGTTCAGTGAAAAATGATTGAATTGCAATTATTTTATTTTTAAATTTTTTTTTAAAGCTGGATAAAAAATTAAATCTTAGAGGTGTCGTGATGACATTACGCAATATAGGGGTGTATCAAGGTCCAGACTGCCCACAAAACTTTTTTAAATTGGAAAGTAAAGGAACGAAAACACAATTTTGGGCCCTCTTTAAAAAATTATGGTTACATCCCTGATGCAAATTAATAATGGACATCAAAAACGTAGCCAGAAATTTTTCGAGAGTGTTTTGATTTTTTTGTACGGACGCAAAAAATTAGGAGGGAAGGAGTTGGTATTTTCATCTTGAAAAATCCTAGCAAATTGAAGAAAATTTGCATCGAGGAGTTTTTACCAACAAACTCCTTTCTCTGGATACGTCCCTAATGGATATTATAGATCCCTATCGCTTGCTTTTTACTTCATTAGTGTACGAAAACAGAAAAATTATTTGCAATTTTTTCAAATTTTAAAATTACGTTAAATTTTGAATATTAGAAATCCGTTAAAATTCAAAAATTTGTGCTAGACTAATTAACTCATTATTTATGTCTGAATCTTGTATTTTGTCAATGTGGTCAACTTTGTTGTAGTAAATTTAAATTCCCTTCTAAATCTACATCACTGCACCAAGTCAACATCAGTGCTCAATTTCGCATCCCCCTGGCAATAAAAAAAACTTTACATTTACTCATTTTTTTATTCTCACAATTACAGCACAACATTTTCCATCCATTTACTCGTACAACATTCACTTGTATATTACCCATATTGAATTCCAATGCATAATCCAATTCTACTTATGTCCTTTTTTACATCGTATACATATATACGATATTTTATCCATTCATCCTCAATAAAATTCAGCATTTCAATATTACATTATTGCGGATGATGATAAACACATAGGAGAGACTATATTCAGTTCCGATGTACTAACTCTTTGGTTCCTTCATTTCAATAACAGAAATAAAAAAATTCTCTCCTCTCTGTGTGCTCTCCATTCAATTTTTTCCATATTTAAGATTATATGTAAACCAATAATTGTAAGTCAAAATTGCTTGTCGAAAGTAGAATGCCATTTCAGCCAATACTGTCCCTTTTTTCCGATTATGAGTTTTATGTAAATGATTTTTATGTGTTACGATCAGCAATCACTTTCGTTTATTGCTTTTCTGCTCCTTTTCTCATTTGTCTCTCCACCCAACTCATCCTTACGACACCAGTTTCTCTTATCGTGAATATATGTCTAAATGCAAATATGTGGAAGAGAAATGAGAATGAAAAAAAAATAAGAAGGTCAAGCCCAGAACGATGGTGTATGGAGCAAAAAATCGATTTACTTATTTACTTATACAGATAGAGATGTTTATGCTTGTGCTTAAGTCTATTCAGCGGAAATCATCACTTCCAATTGGAAATGAAAACTTTATTGTTGAAAATTGACATTGGCAGGGTTGCCAAAAAATTTTTTTAAGCAGGAAATTGATGTCTTTTTGTTAAAGGCTTGTCCTTGACTTTTTGCTGTATTTGGTAGTTGATACTTGATTATTATAGTCTTTAGGGATAGAAATTCATTTAAATTTAGGACTCATAAGTACTTTACAATCCCTCATAACATCCCCAACTACTTCCAACAATCAATCAACAACCCTGGATGAAGGTTATTGAAAAAGCGATTCAAATAAAGAAAATTCCGAAAGATGAGTGAGAAAAAGCTCTCACTTTTTCCCACAGAAAAATGACGCATATCAAAAATACTAACGCATACCCACACACATTTGCACAAATGTCCATTAAAACCATCAACAACAAAAAAGGGTTAAAAATCCCTTTTCTGGCAAAATTCGATTTGAATTCGATTATGCAAGCATCATTTCATTTTTTGCTCTCTCTTTCTTACGTTTTCCTCAGCTCACACAAAAGCCGCAGCTTTAAATTGTTAAGACTCAATGGACTTTTGATCCTTTTCATTCTTCTTTTTTTGTTTGGGCATGTGTGTGCTCTTATTCATCTTTTTAACTTTCTTTGTCAGTGACTTTTTGTTGGGCGATTGTAACTTTTTTATGATTTAATGTAGGTTTTGCTGTTCTGTTGAGTTTTAACTGCTCTGTGGTTTGATATGAGATTCATAGAGAAAAAGATTTTATTTGATTTTGAGAAAAAGAAATTGGGTTGATTTGGTCAAGTTTTTGGAGGGTTGGCATTTTATTAAGTAAGGTTTCGTAAATAAAGCAAGAACTTTGATCAAATATTAAAGGGATATTTGTACGAATTTAAATATTTAATCAGGGGTCGTTCATAAATGATGTCCAATTTTTAGGGAGGGAGGGGATCGGAAGCTGTGTAACTCTTTCATACAAAAGAAAAAAAATCTATGAACATTTTGTTACAGAGACAGGAAGGGTCTAAAAATCAGAAGTACAATGAAGCAGAACTTTTAAAAAGATGCAAAAATTTTGAAAGGACGCAAATTGTTTTTTGAAAAGATGCAAAATATCAAATTAAAGATGCGAAAGATTTTCAAGAGAATTCAAAATATTTAGGAAATGACGCAATATTTATAAAGACGCAAAATAACTTAAAAATATGTAAAAATTCAGCAAACCATTTTAATGATAAAAAATATCAATAAGAAGTCAAAACAAAAATCAACAATGACAAGTCTCCATTGCAAATTATAAGCAACTATCCAATTAATTTACATATTTACATTTTTATTTATTTTTTCTGTCCCATTCTACAGTTTATTTTTTGTAAAAAAAGCTTGTTAAATTCTCTCATTGCTTTTCATATTCATAACAATGCAAATGCTTATTATCATTAAATTGAATGTCTACCTTAGTTATTTCCATAAAAATCTTTATTGACTCAAATATTTCTGCTTCTCTTCCTGCATCTAGTCATTATATTCACATGGAATTTTAAGACCCAAAAATGTCACATTGTCTAATTTCTTGGATATCTTGATCAATTTTATTGAAATATTTTGATGACGGATAAGAAGGCACTCACATTTGGAATATAAAAATTACAAAGTAGCTACACTCCATTCACATGACAAGATTCCTCTTCTTATGATTTTTTGCCTCAATTTCATTTTTCAGTCTACCATGGGAATTTAAGAAATATTCCGAGAAATACAATCAATAGAATCGATGGCTTTCTTGAATTTTTATCATTTCGACCCTCTTTACTTTCTTATTATCTGTCTACCTTCTTCGAATTTGGCAAGTTTATGTATTCGGACATTTTATTCTGTACAATCTGAAATCTTAAGTCGATACTTTGTGTATGTGACAACCTTACTAGGAATTAACTACAACTTGATGAAGCTTGAAATCTTTTCGATTTGATTTGGGATTTGAACATTTGAAGTCGATTGTTCAGTGATTTTTTTTTTTGGATATTTTGGGACATTTCTTAATTAATGATTAATCTGTTAACTGACAAATGCACCTAATTCGACTATCTAATTGCCAACTCAACTTGATTACTCAAAAACATACATGGAAGAAAATAATGATGATACCCATAACAATTCATGATGGCATCTATTATGAAGAGAAATATCAAGAGGCAAGAAGAGAAGAAGCTTATCATTTTCAATTTTTTCATTTTGATTTTTGCATGCATAACATTTTGGTTCGTCTACAAAAAAATAAATATTTTATGCCATTTTAAGTACTTTTTTCTGAAGAACGAAGGGTTATCATCCACATATAATATATATTTTTTATGGGCTTGACTGTTACTGAATGTTCAGTTTCGTACACAATTTTGATGGATTTTTATAAGCCCATCGATCATTGTTGATAGATTAGCTTAAAGTGGATGCTTGATAAGAGGAAGCGAAATTATTTTTAGTGTAGCTATCTAAATGTTGCAGTAAATTTTATTGGTATGAATGAATCACTGTTGAAATATAGCTTTTTGGAGAGTTCTTTTTGCTTTTGATCCTCAGTGAGTTTCAGTTTCAGAAGAATTCAAAATATTGAAAAAATCACTTGCATTTAGTGACCCCCTACCTTAGTTTTCGCTAATTATGTGAATATCCAACTAATAAACCCAAAGATGTACCCAGGATGTATCCACGTCCCCCTCTCCTTGATATCAAAATTCAAATCAAATTTTTTTTAACCTTACCTTTCTTTTCAAAAATCCTAGCTACGTTCTTATCTAAACTACAACGACCTGCATATGCAAAATAACTCAACTTAAAATTTTTTACAACCCCAAATGCGTTTAAGCTATTAAAACCAATTCTAAAAGCTTTCCAATGTTTATTTTTTCACACAAAAAAAATTGATAATGAGAAAAGGGATTTTAAATGATATCCAAATATAAAATTTTATTTCTATGTTGATGCTTTTCAGCATAATGTTTATTAATGATTCAAAAGCACAGAATAAAGCTCATAAGCCCAATGGTAATATTTCACATTTTTTTATTCAAGGTTCAATGTACTTTTATCAAACTTTTATCAACATTATTTATGTTTATTGTTGGGAATTTTTTTATTTCCTCATCGATAAATATGAACTGCCAATTGTCTTTTTATCAAACTTTTTTATCTTTCAGTTCCGTTAAATCAAAATAAGAGAAATACAAGAAATAAAAAAAAGAAGAAATATAAAAGTTTGATCATCTGAGTAACTCAATAAAGTGAGAAGGAGAGTGGTTGTAGAGCAAGAAAAAAGTTTTATGCCTATAGACGATAATTTACGACTTGAGGCAAACAAAAGAATCGAGTAAGAAATTCTTTGGTATTGTAGATCAATTTTAGGGTATTTTTGGTGTCATAAATTTTTTTTATCAAGTGCTTTTTCTGGCTAGGCTGACCATAGGAGGGTACTCAAAAATTTTTAGGTGGTTGCCCAGTTTTTTTGATGTTATACTCATGTCATAAAAATGACTTAATTCCAACTCTTCATCCTTAATCCAAAAACAGACTATGAACCTCAATCTTGAAATTTTAAAAAAAAAATTCAGTCACAAAGACAAATCATCTCAGTCCACCTCTCATTTAATTCTTTAAATCCAGTTTAACCTACAAACACACACACACACACATTGGAAGAAGAAGCTTGAGATTTTGTGAATTTGATAAACTTTCTTATGTCATTTTACCATAAACAAGAGTTATCATTTTATTCAATCTTCTTATTCTTCAAACTTATTTCATACAGAACACATTAGATATCAAATTTTCTATGCACGCACTGAGAAGGTCGTCATGGGGATGACAACCTAGGAGAAAATTAACTTAACGTGGGGGGTCATGTTATTAAAATTTTAAATTATTTCTAGACTTTTTTTAAATTTAATCGTCTAGACAAAGAAATGAAAAATTCTCGCCTCCAGCGACAGCATTTTTTGTTCAAAATATTCAACAATTTCCAAAAAAAAGAATCTTCAAAAGTTGGTGACCCTTTTTCTGCAACTCGTCTGGAAGAAACTTTCTCTTCATGCCTGTCATCCGCTTGACATATCAAAGAAAAAGAAAAATTGAGTGATAAAAAGACTTTCCATAAACTATGATGAAAAATTTAAATTTAATTATAAACTTATGGTTAATTAACATAAAATGATTTCATCATGATGGAAGATAACTTTATAGCTTTTTATTTAAAACTTCAAAGATATTTATTTTTGTAAAGGCGGAAGAGGAAGGGGATGAAGTCTAACAGATGTGTAAATCTGTGCTCTAAAATCTTCAAGAATTTCATCATTTCAATGAATGTAAAAGTTTTCTTGCTTGAAATGTATAAATAGTTGATGAAGTTTCAAGTTCGTTGAACAGAATGGAGAATAAATTAATTAAATTATTAAGACAATAGAAAATATTTTGATAACAGGAAGATTCACTTCTGTAAAGTTAGGTTGACATGTTTTCTTTTGAATTTTCTATTTTGATCATTTACAAGCAGGGTTGTATTCAGAATTTTTTAAGTTAAATTAAAAATTGGTGCTCATATAGTTTGAATTTGGCGCTGGAGCTTTAGTTGCATACTACTAAGTCACTGTCCAATACTCTTGCTTCACGTTAGCTAAAATTTTATTTAGTTGATTTTTTTCAACAATTAACCCCTCCCCCCTCTGGTTACACTACTGCTGCAAGCGCCCTCAAACATAACCATTCAAGGAAAAAGGGATAGCCAGAAATTTTTCGGGGGGCTGAGAATTTTTTGTATGGAAATTTTAGCAAACTGAAAATTTTTTGGTGAGATGTTTGCTCTACCTCAAAATTCCCCCAATTCCCCTGACTACAATAGATGCGTTACCAGAATACTACCCTGATTTTCAAAATCCAAGCTTACTACGACAGCTGGCTTATTTCTGTACATAGAAAAGAAGAAAAAAAATTTCACGATCGTTGCATTTAATTACAATTATCACTAATATGTTTGACATAAATTTTTCTTTATCAGATTAATGCTCCAAATCACCTTAACAGACAAAGCTCTCAAAGCAGAGCTATGTCAGAGCTTACTTGTAATTACGATCAGTTATTCAGTTCATTTAAGAGATCAAACTCTTTGAGAGCTGTTTTTTAAAGAGTGATTCACTTATGGCGTCCAAAATTTAAGGAAAGAATGTAGAAGAACAATATTTTATTTTTAATTTGAGTCAATTTTCCACTGACATACAACAGTCACCCTTTAATCTCTTCCATATATTTCTCATATAAACAACATAAAGCTTCTTAATTCCCTGCTATCTTTACAGCAGTCATAAAAGTGAAGAATTAATTTATCCATGATGAATTTTAAAATATTTCTTATGTCAAATTACGTAATTCAATCTTTTGCTAATTCTATTACAAAATTATTTTCTGAGACATAAAATGGGATCCCTTTTCATCCTCCAAGACACTATCGAGGAATAAAATCAATGCTTAAGCAGGGCATGGTAATTAAATAAAGATGCTCACTTTTATGTTCTATTCAATAAGCCGAAATAAGAGACTCGAGTATTTACTTGGCCTTGTTACTTATTTATCCTATATTCTTATTTATTTTAGTATTCTCTTCATCTCATCTTAATGAAAATTAATCAGTAGGAATAATAAAGAGCATCGGTCAAAAATCTTTATTTTTTTCCAGCACGTTTGAGGGAAAATTAAGCCAATTTATATAGCATAACATTTCTTCGTCTTTTTCTACATAGAAAAATTGGAATTTGTATTTGAGATTAATTTTATGAAACGGAAGAAGGCCTTACATTTCAATGAAGAACGAGTAATGAATTTATGGAGGATTTTTTAAGGCTGTAGGATGCGATATAAAGATTTTTTAAATTATTTTTTTAGTGAACCTTTTTTTTTAAAAAAAATTGATTTTTAAAACCAAATCTGAGAATTTTTGAAAAATTAAGCTTTTTATTCAAAATCTTGAAATTTAAACAAAAAATTCGAAATGTCCCGAGTGGCATTTTTGGTTGAAGGAAATAAATAAATTTCTTTATTTAACTTTGGCGGATAAATAGACATGGGGAAGCCTTCAGGACACCCCATTGCCTTCAACCAAGATGGCACTCGACATCCTTTCCATAAACAGGTCAAACTGCCCATCCATATCAATATCAACACCCACAAAACATGCTAACAAAAAAAATAATAATTTCTCCCTATTCAAATAATTCACAAGTCAAGAAGTAAAAATAAATTTTCATCTGGTAAATCTAAATTACACCAAAAAAAATACATCAAGTAAGAGAATAGAAGGGGAAAGAGAGGCATGAGAAAGGAACAAGAAAACCAAGAAGAATAACATAAAACAATTGCTTGCAATTTTTGGTTCCATTAAAAACAATAAAGCTCTTGACTTCCTCTGCTATGCCTTTTTTTGTTTCTCATTCATTACATCCTATTATTTTATTATATTAGGCACATGCTTTCTTCTCACAACATATCCACCATGCTAACCAGATAGAGTGAATTGCTTCTACAGTATTTATATAGACCATAGAATAGATGGAAGAGGAAAAAAATCCTCTCGAGTTATTAATGACTTGTAATTAAACTTTTGCTCTCCAACTGTTACCAGCGACATTAAAATTTATTTACGATTCCGATTATTTATGATGATCTTGACTATTTTCAATGAAAAGTTTTAAATCATTTTAGTCAAGAAGATAATTTTCCTAAATTTCACTAACTGTATAAATTTTTATACGTTGCAATATTATTCTACATGTCCAAACGTCCTCTTCTCTATCCTTGTTATCACATTAATCATTAAAATGCAGGAGAGTATGTCGACCATTTTTCGTAGATTACTGCATAAATTAATGGAATTGTTTGTTCAGTTTGTAGATTGTGGTTGCATATTTGATGATATAATATTTTCATTATTGTGATGTCCTCGAGTTTTTATTCAGTTTTAATCAGAATTAATAAATGTTGAAATGTATCATACTCATGATAAATATGTAGGGTAACCAGATATTTTTTGAAAAGATAGTGGACCCAAAAATTTTGACCTAAATAGAGGACAATTTATGAAAATAGAAGACAACATGAACCTTTCAGAGATAGAAGACAAATTTTAAAAATAGAGGACAGTTCTCTAAAAAACCAAGCAGATGATCAGCCTATAAGTTTGTTAAAACTAAAACAAAATTATTTTAGAGACCGGCTTCTGGTAGGTATCCTACCCTGGGTATACTCTAGAGTGAGCCTACCCTACCCCTTTTCTTAGCTTATCCTACTCTAGGGTACTCCACCAATGGTACCCCACCTACCCTCCCCAGGGTACACCGGTATATCTTACCTTTCCTACCCTAGAGTACCCTAGGATATTCAGTTAAAATTGCTTTAGTTTACTGACAAATCATCAGTAAAATGCATAAAGGTATCTAATGTTAGTATTTTGAATTTAAATTTATATTGAGCAGGTTCGTAGACATGATTATGATAGGTTAGTAAATCATTTTTTAGCTAAGCAAGGATTTTAACACAAAATTTACTCAAATTTGTTTAAATTCTTCCCAAAAAAAATATTGTCCTCTGAGTTCAACGATCCTGACTACATATCTGACATGAAGCTTCTCATAATTTTAAATAAAAGCTCTTAAAAAATGCTGTTAAGAGACCAGACAACGCTACTAACCTCTTTTAAATTTAGAGTAACTCTTAACTTGTTCAACATTATAAATATTTCCATATTAATAAACCCATTTGTATGTGTGTAGGTCTGTGGGATTTGTGAGATATAGATTCAAAATATGGTCAGTACTCATCCTTCATTTCATGTAACTAATGAATGTTTTTTATGTGAAGTAGATACACAAAAAACGATGAGAAATTTTTGACATTTATGAATTAAATTTATTCATTTTTGATGAAGGTTTAACATCCAACAATTTTTTTGCTATAAAATATTTTTTTGTACTTTTTGTATGTATTTATTATTAAATTTTAATAATTTATGATATATATCTCATATAAATTAATTTAACAATTTTATGCTTTATGCAAATTTTTTGATTAATTTGCAACAATATTGCAGATGAAAATATGAAAGATGAAATGTGAGAAAATTTAGTCTTTGTCGAAATTTATGTCGTGAAAATTGGTAAAAATTTACTTTAGTTTAATGAAACTTTACATCAAATTGTTTTTAACAATTTCTAAAAATTTTAAATAAAATTCCACAACCCTGACAGAAATTCCATTTGTTACATATGATTTTCACTAAAATATTGCACAAACATCTGTCGCCATGTTCATCATCCTCTATCTGCAATCATAACTGGATTATCTTCATACCATAAATAGTATCTTTTAATTTGATTGCATTGATGCAGAAAATATTTGAGCATTTATGAGTTAAATCTGATGCAATACAATGTCGATGTACTTGATATCATAAAATGTAGATTGGATCAAATAACATTGCAATAACAGCATTTCAAAAATAGCTCAATCAAATCCTTTCAATCTCAAATTCTCGATAAATTGCAAAGCAAATTGAACAGAAGATTTAATGGAATAACAAATTAATTCATAAGGGTAATTCCATGAGTGAAGGGAACTGATGAAAATCAAGTTGTAATATTTTTTTACTTGTTTGTATTCAAATTTCTGAAAACCGTTAAATTTTTTCCTAAATTAATTATTTAATAATTTGATTAGATAATTATTGAAGTTACAGCTACATAAATCAATGAAGTTTTAATCTATGAATAGTTTAAAATTGGTTCAAACTTTTTTTAAGCCTTAATAAGTCGAATCAATGTTTTAAGATTTAACGTATTTTTCGAATTCAAATTTTCTGTCTTTGCAAAAAAAAAGCTGAATTTTAACCGATTAACAAATGTTTTGATAATTTTCTTCTTAAATAAGGCATTTTAAAGTTAAAAAAGTATTTGAATGGTTAGTATTTTTGATAATGTATAAGTTATGAGCGTAATTAAAAAGGAAAAATGGCCATTTAATGAAATATTAATGAAACAAAGATTTTGTTTTTTCGTAAATTTAACCGGTTAACATTTTAAAAATCAAATATTTCATTTATTAGGCTCTAAATCATATAATTATATATTCTCAAGTGAAGATCTTAAGTTGTTCCATAGTTTACATTTTTAATAGAGCCGAAAAGAAGATGCATTTATAAGTTTTTTAGCAGAAAAGAAATTTTCGTGATTTTTTTACTCATGGAATTACCCATAATTGCTTTTGTTGACTGATATGTCCAAAAATCATTGGAGACTCAAAAACAAAAGAATTTTAATAGTTTGAAATTCATTCTCAAATTATTTTGGATGTATCTCGATAGAAACATGTTGAAATGTTGACTATGGCGATAAAGAGAACAGTATACTTAGATTCAAGTTGGCTACCATAGCGCATATGACAGCTCCTAAGCCACTCAGTAGCATAGCCTCAGTGACATAGCCTCTGAAACTACAAATTAGATCTATTTTTAAAGAAAACTTAGTTTTAAATAAATAATTTATGAGGGTAGGGGTCCAGACCCCTTCTGACCCCTCTCTCAGAGAATAATCAGCATAATCATTTTTCCAAGCTTGTGATCAAAAAATTGATAGGAGAATGCAATCAAAATAGTAGGATGTGGGTCCAAACTCCGTTCAGTATCCCTTATTCAAATCATTAATTTTATTAAATTTAATTAAGCATCCAATTAAAATTATTCGTTCATTTTAATATCAATTCATCAAATTAATCATTCAGTGTTGATAATGAGCAGTGAAATATCAAATTATTAAAGAATTAAAAAGTAATTAGCTTTAATGGTTATTAAATCAAAAGTTGAATATGCTATTTAGTCCATCACATTATTAAACTTTCAATTAAATTAGTTCAATTATTTCTCTTATCCACAAAAATTTGATCGACATGGATTTAGAATCATGGAAATTAATTGGATTTTTCTGCATGAAAAATTAGTTTTGAGCTTAACAAACTACAAACATTCCAAATGTAAATTGATATTTTGTGGGGTTTTGCTTCATGGAACTAATTATTTGAATCGAATTTCTTTTGATCAGCATCAAAATTGTGGATTTAACCATTTCAATCATAATAATTGTCTAACTAATGAAAATTAGTTGCGAGAGATTCACAGATGTGCTGCAAAATTTTCTTAAATTAGAATTTTTCATTCGGTCATTTAGATATTACGTAACGCTTAGGGGGATTTGATTTGCTTCATTTAATAAATTTTTCTGATTTTTTGACAAAATTTCTTACAGCGGGGAGGAGGTAATGTCAGAAATGGCTATTTTTAGCGTTACATAATGTTCGAGCGACCCCTAACTGAAAAATAAAATCCTTAGATAGTGATTTTAGGTTTCAAGGCTCAACAGGGTAATCAGTCAACGTCTTAGATCATAACGAAGCCCAAAAAACATAAAAATCCACAAAATAAGATCAAAATTAATCTTTTTTCAGTAAAACTCATATTTCAATAAATTAATTTCCATGTCCATGAAAACATTCGTATTCTCAATTACTTAATGCACATCCAAGGATATTCAAATAGCTTCAAGAAACAAAGAAGCTTAATTTTACAAATCAAAAGACTTTTTTGATGTTTTTCTTTTGTTGATTATGAAAATTTATGCCCCATCCACCATACCATTTCCCTCTCTTTGTCTATAAAGTTCCTTTCAAGCCGAGAATAAAGAATTTCTTATAACTCGAAGCAATTTATTTAACAAGCTTTATTGTAAAAAAATTTCTCCCTTCATCGACATACCATAAAGTTTTTAACAATAAATTGTGCGTTCTAATCTCTCAATTCATTTTTTTCTTCTTTTTCTCTATCCAAGTCTATGAATGTATATGTCGCTATATTCCCACCCGCAGCTTTTTCATTTTTTTCTTGCCTATCACCAAACCACCCAAAAAAGGAAAGAAGAAAAAAATTTTATTGTATTTTCGTTGACTTTCTATTGTTGAAGGAACAGCAACATTAAATTAATTTAAACAACAATCTTTGCCAACAAAAACTTTTCAATTCCTTTTTATTCTCTTTCTTTCTTTCTATAATTCCTAACAGCAAATAAGTCAATAAGAAAAACCATTTTTTTTAAAACAGATGATGTTGTGCGAGATAATAAATTTCCCTTGCAGATTTCTTTGCTTCTTCCGCTTCTATTTCGTCTCATGCTTCATGGTTTTCGCTCTTTTTTCAGTGAAATTCTATTGAACAGATATATCATTGCGTTATCTTTGACTGACTGCTTTATTGATGTTATAAGATGGGATTTGTTGGATTGAAATTTAAAGGAATTAGTTTGCTGTTTATAAACTAGATAGAAGCACATTTAGCATACTAACCGAATTCAAGTTTGGAAAAGTAATTTCTCGAAAACACTAGCAAATTGAAGAATTTTCCTGTTATCCCCCATGCGTATTTAGGGAGGGGTTTTGGGGGTCAAAACCTCTACACTTTTTTGGAAATATTTTTCAATTTGCTAGGGTTTTTTTAAAAAAATCCCAAATCCCCCCCCCTAAATTTTCCTTCCATACAAAAATATTTCAAAACCCCTCCCTCGTAAAAGTTCTGGATACGCCCCTACCCCATTCATTTTTATTATTCATTTTTAATTATGTGGTCAGTTAAGTGACCCTTGACAGAGCTTCGGTAAAAATAGGCAGTTAAATTTCAACTTAACTTGAACTAAGTACTTTTTAAGATCAAATTCAGGTATTTTGGCTAGTTATGACATCTATCTATTACTTTGACTCCCAAAAATGTCTTTAAACTGATTCTGGTTTTTAGATAAGGGGTTCAAGTTAAAGCCATGGTGGGCAAACTACACCTAAAGTCAGAAGTTTGCTTAGAACACCTTTGGGGCCAAGGAGAATAAAGACATGATGTATTTATGTCATTATTTAATCAAAAAGTTACAAAAATTTAAGCAATGCGCTCTAAACATCCACATCAGAAGCATCGTCACATCTTTGTATTTTATTTTGCGATTTCTTAGGAAAAAAGCAAAACAAAAAGCCATCGAGGGAATCAAGTCATGGTTAACTAACTGAAAATAAGAAGAAGAATGGAGGAAAAATTGGTCAAAAATTATGAAACCGAGCAGAGATTTTTCTGTTTTTAGAATGAGTACGTTTAGCAGGGAACAATTTAATATAAAAAGCTGGAATAATTTTCATAATTGGTTTAATAAAATTTAATTAGCCATACTTTATGGGTTCATTTAGCATATTTAAATGATGGAATGATTTTTACTGTAATGCAGAATTTTGCAAGTCAATAGACAAATATGAAAAACATTTTGAAAAGCTTAAAAAGGCTTAATTTGAATGTTTTCAACAGTATCATTTTCATTTGATAATTTTCCATGAAATAGGCTTAAAAATCCTTGCAAAATAATATCAGGTACTTGTTTTGGGAGAGCAAAATAAAGCAAGGCTTAAAACTTAAAAAAAAAATAATTTTAATTTTAATATCTAGAATTAAGGGTGTAGTCAGGGAGATCTGACCCCCTCGAAATTGAAATTTATATTTTATTGGGACCCTCCGAAAAATTAAAACAAAATGAGAAAAAAATTTAGTATCCCCCCTTTTTCCAACAATTCCTGGCTACACCCCTGTCCAGAAGAAAATAATCATCCTCATTAAAATTAAAATTAAAACTGCTATAATTAAATCCAAGATTAAAATTTATGAGTCTTAATTCTCATCATTATCGTCAATCCGCATATCTTTTCTTTTACATCCCACCAAGGAATTATTTTTACGATTCCGTTTTGTGGAATAAATGACTCCAAAAATATGGAAAGAGGGAGAAAATGATTAATCTTAATTTATGACAATTCAATTAGGATTTATGGCATTCCACGCTTACATGACAGCCTCAATATTTTTATTTTATACAAAGAAAATGAAAAACTTTTCCTTATGCAATTCTTTACGCATTAAAATACATCCAGCACCAAAAGGAATAATAAATGTGTATCGGGAGGAGAGCCATAAAAATTGGAGCATAGAAATCGTTTACAAAGCATTAAAATGAAGGTTAAATTTATGATTTCACAGCTTGTAAGACATAAAATTGTGTATAAATACCGCCAACATACTAAAATTGTGTGTATTATGGATTGCATGAGGAACATATAAATTTTGTATAAAACGAGCTTTTTTTTCTTTCGAATTTTTCGATCGTTTATTGCAAGCCTCGCACACACAAGTGCCTGCATCAATCTCAACCTCTCAACCATACATACTTCAATGTTTACAACGTTTAAAATTGATTTTAAAAGAGCTTCCAAGCACACACATCCATACGATTGTAAACATTCAAGAAAAATTACGACCGCAATTTTCGTAGCGAGTTTTTCAGCATGAATGAATTTTTAGGAACGGTCCAGTATGATCGATTTGATGTTTGATTGAGTTGAAATTAATTCAGATTTTGAAAGTATGAATCGAAAATATTTATTTTGGTATTTTAGTATTCACTGACTCAGAAATCCATAAATGCTCATTAAAATTATGAATAGCAAAGGTATAGACTGGGTGAGAGTTGGAAGAGACCAACCCTCTCTTAATGGATTTTTTTATAATTTACTTATTGCATTAAAAATTTTAATTTAATCAAAAAACTCCTGGGTACGTCCCTGATAACCAATCAGTTCAAATTTATTATTTTTCGAAGCATCAAAGGATATTTTGTATCGTTGATACTTTTAATGAGTTCAGTCGAAAATTAATATAAAAAATTCTCATTAAAATTTTTGAAATTCAATCCCATTTCACAGGTAAATAACGTCAATAAGGCTATGAAAATGCGCCAAAAATCAGCCTCATTTTCAACGTCAAAGCATTTTCAAACTCAATTCAATCTACAATTTTTTTATCGTCCCGCTACAGTCAATATACTTAATTTAAATTTCTTCCAAATCATTATAATTCAACTTGGTCATAAAATTATGTGCGCAAATTTATATTTTTTTATGTTGTAGCAGAAAATTATTATTAATATTATGAGATGTGAAAAGAGCGAGAGAAAAAAAAGTCAATTTTTTATTAAACAACAAAACTTTGCCGTTGAGAAACATTTTTGACTGTGCTTGCCAACAAATTCTTCTTGTTATTTTAAAAAAATATTTTTTTGGCTATTTTAGAGCGAAATTGTGATATGAGGGATAATGGAAATTTGGAATAAGGGAGCATTTTATTAATGGTAGATTATTTGATGAAAAGTTTGTCGTGTTGAAAAGGATCAAGCGGTTAAAGATTTTTATCTGTGATTTTTTTTGTCTGCAAGGAATGTTCAGGGATGTTTTGTAGAAATTTATTGTTCATGAACTTTCTAGATGTGCTTGAGGTTTATCTTGTGTACAGACGGGACACAGGATGATGGATTTTTGGTAAGAATACCATATAAATTTTCGATACTTTCCAAGAAGCAGGTGCCATTACCGGCTTCAGGACTGAAATCTAGACAGGGCGTATCCATGAATTTTTAAAACGGGAGTGGGTTTTGAAATCTCAAAATTGGAAAATGTGTACTAATGTGCTCGAAATTGATTTTTAGTGGTTTTTTTGGTCGTTAGAGTTAATTTTTCTAAAAGGGGAGTGGTTTCGCACATTTTTGGCGAAAAACCCTAGCAAAATGAAGAAATTTTTTCATTTCTTAATTCAAATTAAGGTTTCAGTATCATTTTTCCTACCTAACGTCCTTTTGATGGAAAATTCGTTCAAATTTGCTTGTGTTGTTGAGTAATAAATCTCAAATTCTCCCATATTTCCTTATAGACTCTTTACTAAGCAGTCGATAGGAGTTCTTGAATGAGAATCAAACGATTATTAACTTTATGGTGTGAGTTTAATTCCCATAAAATTTTGCTATCTAAATTAATGCACATCAGTTATAGGAAGACGGAAAAAGCTGATTTTGTTATTAAACATATTAAAACTGAACAACTTAATATTTTGACAAGCTTTTAAGCCACAAAGTCTTAAAAGTCACTCAACAAATTTAAATTTTCACTAAAAATCCAAACCTAAAAATCCACATTTCTAGCTTCATCCATGTGAGAATAACAAAATAACCACAGACAAAAATAATATCCGAAACTTGATGTTTTCTCATGACAATTTTAAACACAACTCCTCCCATTAAATAATGTAGGGTTTGGGACATTTGCCCACCCACATTTGCCCACTCTACATTTCCCCACTGACATTTGCCCACTGGTACATTTGCCCACTGGTACTTTTGCCCACTAATACATTTGCCCACTGGTACTTTTGCCCATTGGTACTTTTTCCCACTGGTACATTAGCCCACTGGTACATTTTCCCACTAGTACTTTTGCCCACTAGTACTTTTGCCCACTGGTACTTTATCCCACTGGTACATTTGCCCACTTATATATCTAAAATAAAAATATATTTTTTTAAATTTGATAAAATAATTTTTTCTCAAAACTATGATTTGTTAGGATTTGTTTACTTAAATTAGTTCACTTTAATATGGGGCAAAAATTGAAAAAATTTCTTAAAATTTTTTGGTCTAAATGGCAGAGTGAGTCTGCCAAAAATGAAATAAAATTGTTATAATTTTCAATTGTTCAAATTTTGGATTTTTCAAAAAATGTTACATTTAAGTGTTTTGATCATAACTTTTCTCAAACTCAACGAAGTGCGACATATTATATACTAATCTAAAGATAATTATGTAAACTATCTAAAAAAAACAAGAACACAATATTTTATGCACTATTAAAAATCATAGGAGTCGATAAGAGCCATTGAAATTTGATGCAATTCTAGGAACCTATAAACTCCCAAAACTGAACCATATTTTATGCCAGATTATTGTAAAATGATTGAAAACAGTAGACATTGTTATATTCTGTCATATCTGAGATGATTTTGATGAAAAAAGTTATAGATTTGTATTGAGGTACCTCTATTTTTAGTGTATTTTTTGACTTTCAAACGACTTAAAACTGTAAAAACAGCAAGTAAAAATTTAATATCTTTACATATTTTTAAAACTACACATTTAACTAGCTATAAGCTATAAGAAAATCCAAAAACATGTTTTCACTGCCACTTTTTATCAAAAAATATCAAATTTTCTTGCAAAAAACTTAATTCATAGGTTAAAACTAAAAATGAAACCACAAAAGCTTGATAAAAGCTATGCAGCTAGTATGGCCTACTAAGCTTATTTCATTTTTCGACTTTTCGTACACTGTGGACAACCTTAAATGACTGTAACTGAACTCAATATATTTTAGCGGCTTTTCGCTGATTTTAATTTTCGCTGATTTTTTCGGAAAAAAAAATTCGCTGATTTTTTTGGACAAAAAATCGCTGATTTTTGAGGTAAAAATTTGCTGA
The DNA here is from genome assembly GCA_963573255.1 of Chironomus tentans. NCBI lineage: Eukaryota > Metazoa > Arthropoda > Insecta > Diptera > Chironomidae > Chironomus > Chironomus tentans. The sequence continues at coordinate 42,557,299 of OY754303.1, forward strand.
TTTTTGGATTTAAAATTTTTTATCGATTTTGGAGTGAAAATTCGCTGATTTTTTGGACAAAAATTCGCTGATTTTTTGAGTTAAAATTCGCTGATTTTTTTGACAAAATTCGCTGATTTTTTAGTGAAATTCGCTGATTTTTAGAAATGAAATTCGCTGATTTGTGGGAATGAAATTCGCTGATTTTTCGGGTAAAAAATTCGCTGATTTTTTGGATAAAAATTCGCTGTTTATTCGTAAATTTTTTTGTAAAAATTTTTTATTTGTGTTTTAAACTCTACGTTTTTCCCAACATTATAAAAATTTAATAGTTTTTTAAAACTTCACGTTACGTACGCTTTGCTCGGTGTAAATTGAAGGGGGCATTAAACAAGGGGGTACGAGGAGGCTCTTCGAAGGTGAGGGGTAATGAAGGGGTAAAATCTTTTGATCGTAAGGGGTACGAGGTAGAGTTAAACAATGGGTCAGTTTGATCTGAAAGGAAGGAAAAATTGTGAGGGACAGGAGAGGGAAAATGGGGGTAAAACAAGAGGATTTATTTTTTCTAATACTCTTTGACCGTTATTTTCCAACTTATTTTGACCATTGTTTTTCAAAGGGGGAGGGGTTCGAGAATTTGTTACGTTCTCAATTAATGAATTATTTTTTGAAATTTTCGATAAAATATAGTCAAAACATGATTTTTTGATTCGGTATTTTGTAGCGGATTAGAATTAAGATTTATTATGATTTTAGTCTCCTTAAATGCTTAATTCCGTGATTATTTATTAAGAATAGTTGATTTGACTACTAAATGTATTAAATAGTTAAGTTTAATATGAATTTTTGGGTGAAAAATGTTATCCAAAAAAACATGGAAAAAAAATTTTACGTAACGAAAAATCATTACGTAGTGATTTTTGTTACGTGTGATTTTTTTTACGTAGTGATTTACGTATGATCAAAAAAATCACGGATTTTTCTGATCATCGAAATGATTAATTTTTAAATTCATGATCAAATGTTGATCATTTTAGTCTCTGAGGAGGAGTTGAAGATTTGTGACAGTTTGTGACAAAGAGGGGAGGGAGTCTAGAAAATCGAATTTTTGAATTACGTAATAAAAAATGGTCTCAAATTGTACTTTAATTAATAAAATTAATATATACATACCAAATACTTGCAAAATACTATAATTAATAAAAACATTATTGTGACTCAAAAATGCTAACGTGGCAATCCAACAGAAAGGCAGACAAGATAGCAAGTTAAGAAAAATGTGGAAATGTAAAAACGTTGTAAAATCTTAAATTTCGATTTTTACCCACAGTAGGAAATTTCCCATTAATTTCCAAAATGGTAGGAAATTAATGGGAAATAAAAAAATTTTTAAAAAAATCAGCTAATTTTTTTACCCAAAAAATCTGCAAACTTTTTACTATAAAAAGGCAGCGACTTTTTTGGTAAAAAAAATCAGCGAATTTTGTTCAGAAAAATCAGCGAATTTTGTTCAGAAAAATCAGCGAATTTTGTTCAGAAAAATCAGCGAATTTTTTAACAAAAAAATCAGCGAAAATCAAAATCAGCGAAAAGCCGCTAACTTCCGCGGAGTGTAACTGACTATTTTATTAAAGCCTACTTGTCAAACAAAAAAAAAAGTTTAAGAAAATTGGTAAAAAGCTATGATGCTTTAAAGATGGTCATTTGCGTTCATCATCAAGTCACATTTTGTGTTATATATTCAGCACTGCTGACTTCTGGTCCAAAATTTATATCGATTCTTATACCTTAGATTAAGACCTTTCAGATGAGGCAATAAAATAATTTTTGCCCCATAGTAAAGTGAACTAATTTAAGTAAACAAATCCTAACAAATCATAGTTTTGAGAAAAAATTATTTTATCAAATTTAAAAAAATATATTTTTATTTTAGATATATAAGTGGGCAAATGTACCAGTGGGATAAAGTACCAGTGGGCAAAAGTACTAGTGGGCAAAAGTACTAGTGGGAAAATGTACCAGTGGGCTAATGTACCAGTGGGAAAAAGTACCAATGGGCAAAAGTACCAGTGGGCAAATGTATTAGTGGGCAAAAGTACCAGTGGGCAAATGTACCAGTGGGCAAATGTCAGTGGGGAAATGTAGAGTGGGCAAATGTCAGTGGGCAAATGTCGGTAACCCAATAATGTAATATACAAGTGTCATATCATGTTCATGTCATGTATAACAATAAAGAGTTCTTATCAAGACCATCCATAATTACTGTTGCTAATGTTTATCTTTAATTTACATAACTCCATTAAAAAAAATTTCTGTTCTCATCCAAAAAATGGTTGTAATATTTTGCGAAGTGTAAACATTGTTATGTACTTTAGAAGCTTGTTGGCTAACACAAGCCGCCTCAATGCTAATAAAAAGTTTGTTGGTATTATGAAATTGAGGACTGGTTATAAGTCTTTTTTCTTGAGGTATTATAACATTTTCAAGACGTTTTAATGAGTTTATAGGATGGGTTTTGTTATCACAAATTGAAGTATGATCTTCTTGAGGGTCGTTTGGCTGTTATGTAACGTCAAGAGAGGCGTTTGACTGTCGAATAAGGAGAGAACTAATTCTAGGCTTTAGTTATGTTTCATTCAAAAATTTTTAAAATGTCCAAATAAATTTCATTGCAAGTATTGCGGCTTTGGAATAAGAATGGCTATTTTAAGTGTTACGTAAAATCAAAATGACCCCACCTTAACTTTAGTCAAAAAAGGGTCGTTCACTTATAATGTTCGCTGGGGGGTCTGAAATTTTGTAACTGGTCAAACAAAAGAAAAATTTTTTCTTGGAGAATTTTTAATAAGTTTCTAAAAATTCATTGATCTAAGTATCGTAATAAGGGGTCATTCACTTATGACGTCCATCAAAAAATGGTCAAAAATCAAAAAATCGTTCATCAAAAATTCTTTTTGTATGAAGGTGTCACAAAATTTCAGATCCCCCTCCCCACTAAATGTTTGACGTCATAAGTGAATGACCCCTAAGTGAACGACTCCCAAGCTCAACCCAAGAAACTTTTCTCTTAAATGAATAAAAAAATCAATAATTCAACCCAACTTGAAGCTCTTAAAACTATCCCAATTTTCTCCCTTATTAAATTTATTCACAATCTCTACGAAAAATTATTGTCAATGCTTTCTCGCAGCTGACTAAGAAGACATTCACTTCATTAAATTTCTCATCAAATATTTCCCATCCAAAAAGCTCTTATTTTATAATTTTCGTCCTTACAAATTAATTTGCGTAACTTTTCAACAAATTTCCCATCCGTCTCATGGAATTCTCACACTCGACTTTTTGTAATTTTCATTTTTATTCCCCCTATGGCTCTTTAAATTCCTTTGAATGGTCTATTTGTTCTGAAAAATATTAGCACAATTTAATACTTCCACCATGTACTTTTTTTATTCATTTTTATGAGGAAAGGAAATGAGGGAAAATGGAAGATAAAAAGTTATAATTTCACGAGAGATTTCTTTCAAATTGAAATTGTTGTACGGCTATAGTCACACATATATACAAACTCACACACATTCGCATAATGGAAGTGGATTGAAAGAATGCGAAAGGGAAGAAAAATTTCACAAATGAGGTAATAACAATATTCATTTTCATTTTTTTTTGCTCCTTTCGAAAGGAATTGCTGAATATGAACAAAAAGTTTTCCATTTTGAAGTTTTGAAATGTTTAAAATTGGGGTATAATTTTTTATAATCCCGTAGAATTATCATCTTGTGATGCAATGTTTTATGGGGGGAGCTCGAGTACGTCTCTGTTGTGGGAATCAAATGAGCATCTTCACAAAAAGAGAGTCACAAATGGCAGGTTACATTTCCGCAGATGCCTTACTCTGGGTGCATTGGTAGATCTGCGTGGAATTTTAAAAAAGTGTTCCTTGGATAAGGGTTACTCAGACGCAAAGATAGGTGATGATTGGGTTGTAAATCACCCTCCATTTTAGCTGAAATGGCATTTACCGTTTTATCCAGTGTTGGTCAAACTTTTGTCATTCTTGGCATACAAATATGAATTTTGAAAATTTGGCAGAAATTTCCGGAGATGAGGAGGTAAAAAATAAATACTTAGAGCATACTAATGTGCCATGGTACACAGCTTGAGAACCACTGGTATAAAGAGTGGAAAAGGTTTAGAAAATAAAATTCTGCGACAAGGTGATGAAGGTGTGATTTATGAACGACCCTACATGCAAATAAAAATAAACACATTATTGATGCTCAACTTGAGCAGGGGTGTAGCCAGAAATTTTTCGAGGAGGGGGGAATTTTTGGAATTTTTTCTCTAAAGCCCTAGCAAATTGAAGATATTTTTCTGTCGAGGGGGATTTGTCCCCCAATCCCTTCTCCAGGCTACGCCAGGGGCATATTCAGGGGGGTTTGGGGGTCGATTCTCCAATTTTGAGATATCAAATGCCCCCTGAAAAAATTCCTGGATACGCCCCTGTGCTAAAGTATTCTCACTAATCCATTTAAGAAAATTTCTCCAATTTTAAAATAATCAATTTTCAATCACTCAACCTTCAACCCATCAACCCTTCATTGAATTTGATGACAAAAAAAAGATCAATTTTCAATCTCCTTCTCTGAGAAAAAAAAAGCCAATAACATTTTAATCCCATCATCGTGTCTGATTCGTTTTATTTCTTGATTCTAATTAATTCAAGCATTGATATTCAATCTCTTTATAAGTCGAACATTTGCAAGTTTCTCGACTCAAAGTCAATTTCAATTTCCAATATCTGTTCAATATTCACACATACAAAAAAGAATCGTAGAAGAAATGAATACAGAAAAGTACCTAAAGTCGTGTAGAGACTGTTAACGGCAGTAGCATTGTACGCTTAAGGATAATTCCATCAAGTGATTGAATTGATTCCTTTTGACTTGAAACTTTTTTTGTTCGCTGTCAATTTTTCTTTCTGTTTTATTTATGTGAACTTTTTTTCATTATAAAGATGGAGTTGTCACTGATATTGCAGAAATACTTGATATTTATTTAATGGAATTGAATTTTTTTTTCATTGTAGCTCAAAGAAGATTAATAAAATTTTCATTAACTATTTTTATTTGAAAGATTTTTCATTTTCATCATCTTAAAATTGATTTCTTGCCTAACATGCTTCATTCAGGGCGTATTCAGGATTTTTTGTTGATGTGGGGGTCGAATAATGACCTTTTCGTTATCCTAGTATTGGTTTTAAAAAAAACTAGGAGGGTTGACCCCCAAAACATCCCCTGGATACGCCCCTGCTTTCACATCATTTTCCAAATACAAAATAAATTTCCAAATCATTCCAATAAAATTTAAAATTACAATTTTGATAAATATCAATTAAGGTTAACATCAATCTCCCATCCTCATTGAAAAATATTTCCACAGTCAACAGCAAAAACATTTTTTTCCATCCGATACAAAATCATTAATCCAATTTTCTTGTTAAACTCAAGCACTGCTTAATTCATTCGATAACAACAATCGTCATCAACCGATTTAAAACTTTTTAATTTCTGGGAAATGCTTTGCGCTCTAATTGGATTGTCTTGTCAATTTAACGCTGCTTATTTTGTGAGCTTTATTATTTTAAAGTACTGAATTGAGCAAATATAAATGTTTGGCAGTAAAAGAGTTATGGCGGGTCTTGACTGTTGATTAATAATTGACTTTTGAATAAGTTTTGAGTGTTCTTTTGTTTTTTTGATAATGACGTTTGTTGTCTTTGTTGAGATGATTGTTTTTGAAGAGGGGACTTTGAATATTGCTATATAGTATTCATAATTTTAAATTCTGTTAAATTCCAAAATTTGACTGTTTCTTGAATCTTCTTGCATTAAATTTTTTTATTACGACCGAAAAAAAGAGCCCCTGAAACGATGCTATTAACAAATAACCACAAAATTTCATTTTACCATCATTTGAATGATGGAAATGTTAATTAACATATTTACTATAAGGCAACAGAACTTAAGCAAAATCAAATTTCAATCTATTGCCATAGACTGTACAATATTACCAACCATAAAATGCCATAATGACTTATATAATTCAATTCAAATTTGTAGAAATGATTGAAATGTAATTTATTATTTTCAAGGGCTGAACACTCTAAACTCTATAAAAATGGTGAATTTTTTGGACAGGTTATATAACGGGTCGTTTACTTAATGACGTCTAAACACTGTGACGTAACGAAGATTATTAAAAATTCTGAGCAGATATAACCAAGTTTTCTTTATTTTTATCCTAGAGCAGGGGCATTGCCAGGGATTAAGTGGACAAATCCTCTGGTTTTAAACAAAAAAATCTTAAAAATCACATCCTCAAATTTTTTTTCTATATAAAAATTGAAAATCTCACCTTGAATTTTTTTTAACTAGATTGAGGTTTTCTTGGCCTAATCTTCAGTGCTGGTAATTTGATGTTTGCAAAATCCATCCCTTTTAAACCTGTAAGAAAATTTGATTAATAATAACTCATAACCTTCCTACCTTACAAATTCTATTTATCAATCTCCATCAAAGACATGGAATTGAACTCATTTATGATTATTTGAATGATTACAATAGAAATGTGGTAAGCAAAACCTTTCCATTATTAGTTTATAAACTTCACAACTTATATGTACAAATATTTATGTTTTATGGATATTACTTCCTCATGACTTTGAGGTTAAATCAAATATGCCATATGTGAAATATTTCCTATGATTTCATTGAAATCAAGTACAGAACATCTACTACATCAATCATGGTTAACTAAGTATTATAATAAGTTTGTGCTGGATATTCAGACATTTGATGTGGGATTAAAATAGATTTGATATCAAATTCATATATTTATATTAATAGTAATGAAATGTTACTTTGTATCTGAATGTATTTATTTGGTAAGGGGTCGTTCGTAAGTTACGTCTCGCAAAAATGACTTTTTTGAACCCCCTCACCTCCTTGTAATAAATTTACCATAGAAAAAAAATTATGTTTGGAAACAACTTCTTCAACATTTACCTAAAAGCGTGACGTAATTTTCAAACGACCCCTAAGATTTTATTGCTTTTGATTATGAGTTTCCACTGTAATGTCCAGAAGATATTTATTTCGAATTTTGTTATTTTCTAGGCCACCAGATTATTCATCAAATTGAAATCAAGCAAATAAGCTTTTAATTATTTTTGTATAAAGTATCTCAAAATCAATTATAATATGATATTTTAATAATAATTCTAATTTTAGTTCCATTAAATTATCAACTATAAAATTTAATCAGAATTTTTTTTCAAAGATAATCTTTCCTGTGCGACCAATTTTGGCGAACAAAAATTCATATTTTAAAACAAAGAAAGACATAAATTGCTCTAAAGAGAATGACTATCCACAAAATGATAAAATTAAAATTTCTTTGAAGCATTCAACTTTTTGTATGCACATGAGTTGCTTCCAAAATGAGCCAAGACTCACAAAAAATTGTCATTGTAAAGATTTACTCCTTTATTTTGCAAATATGGGGGTCATTTATAAATGAGGTGCAACAATTCATCAGTAAGGTTTGTTAGCGCCTAGTTTGATAGTTCAGTACTCGGAGCTTTGAACCGTTGCATCAAGGACAGCAATCCTGATCGCTCAACCCTCGTTATGCCATTGGCTCTATCCAATCTAATTTTTGGACGCAGTGGCGTTCAATCCCCTCGCCTTTTGGGAATTTTTCAATTTTCTAAGGTTTTTTAAGAAAAAAATCCAACTTTGACGTCATAAGAGAACGACCCTTCAACATTCTTATGGATTTAGCTCTTTATTTGTGTAGACAAGGAAGAAGAAAAGAGGAAAAATAAAACTCATAAAAATATTTCTCTCCATTAATTGCTTACATTGTTCTTGACTTGAATGTACTAAAATAAGCAAGGAAAATTATGAACAATAATAAAATTTTGTTGAAAACAATGCGCACGAATAACATTTGAATAAATTTCGTATTTTGAAATAAAAATGAAAATTTAATTTTCCTCGCCGAAAATGGAAAGTAGACTTTTTTTTTATTGTGCTTAATGCTAATCATGTGTGCGTGCAAATGTGTCTGTCTGTCATCATTAAAAGGTAATTTTACTTTTATTTAAATTTCATTGTTTAGCAAATTTATTTCATTGTCAAGATTATAATGAATTTTTTTTACAAACGGATTTTATGGAAATTTGGAATTGCTGCTGCAATTCAAATTAGGTTTGGATTAGTTGTGGTAATTTTATTTAAATTTATATGTTTTACATATTTATATGATTTTATCTATCTGCGCAGAGTTTTGACCATAATACTTTCAGATTCGCGAATCATGTCACTAAGTGTTTAGAATTTTTTAAGGGGTCGTTCGTAAATTACGTCACGCAAAACAACGACTTTTTCGACCCCTCCTTGTCACAAATTTTCCAAAGAAAAAAAAATTGTGTTTGGACTGTCACAAAGTCTTAAAGTATGACGTAATTTGTGAAGGACTAATAAGATTAATAAAATAATATTTCAGAACTAGTGCGATAAGTGTAATTTTTATCGCTCTAATGCTTATCGTGATCGTTTCTTTTATGTCCGCCGTCGCCATTGTTTTCAAGTTCATGTCCATTTCCATGTTTTAAATCTCGCCAACGCTTCTGATCTCGTTTTCGATTCTCTTCGTCACGTTTTCGGTTTTCTTCGTGGCGTTTTCGGTTCTCTTCATCTCGTTTTTGGTCCTCTTCATCACGTTTTTGGTCCTCTTCATCACGTTTTTGGTCCTCTTTGTCACGTTTTCGGATCTCTTCGTCATGTTTTTGGTTCTCTTCGTCGCGTGTTTGATCATCTATTATTTTATGATCATCCTCAAACTCAGTAGTCGACAGTGGAATTGAAATGGTTGTAGTTTTAGATGAAACATAAGATTCTGTGCCAGCATTAGTAACTTGAAAATAAATTGTCAGAAATAACAAGAATCCAAGTATTGAGACCTTCATATTAATTTTTTTAGATTTGACTTGATTGATTTGTTTGAATGTTTTGAGGTAAACTAATGACTATGAGGGAGAAATATTTGTCTTTTATACCAAATCAATGCTCTTGAATTTTTTTAAAATATTTAGTTGCAAAAATCACGATTTAAATTATCTATTTAAATGTAAAAATCAATCAATATATTTTTAATTATTTTTTACTGCACAGAAACAATCTAATTTTAAAAAAAAATTATAATATTTCCTTAAAGGTTAAAAATATATTTCAAGAGTACCGATTTATATATTCAAGTTACGACTTCTATTACAAGTTTTACATAACCTTTTTACATTACACTTTTAACAAGGCTTTAAAACTCGAAAAAAATTAACAAATTTTTTTTAAGACTTCTGCACATGATACCTTAGAAATCCTGAAGATTTTGGGACGTAATATCCGAACGACCCCTTAACCCACTACAATATTTTGCCAACGATCCTGAATTTTAAGTTTAAGTTAAAACACAAAAATTGTGATTTTGAATAAAAATAAATGATAAACTTGAGATATATCCACATATGAGCCAAACAATTCACATACTTGGCACTAAAAGCTTATGTCCTTGAATTTAAAAGCCTCATAACAAATAAAATCTTTTCCGAATTCCAACCAGGAAGAAATATCTCCCGAGCAGCACATCAGCAAATTGTGCTTTATACATTTTTTGCAGACTATAACAAAGGGTGTAAGCCCAATAAGAAATCCAATTTTTCATGGAGTGTGGGTACCGGGTGAGCGTACCAGGGGCATCGAGGAGGAGGGGATGTTTAAATTTTTAGTGCATTTTCCCATTGGGAAAAGACACTATTGTCCGCGTTTTGTCCGTCCGTCCGTCCGTCCGTCTGTCTGTCTGTCTGTCTGTCTGTCTGTCTGTCGCCCTATCTCCTCCTCCAGTTTAAGCTTTTTCGATGCGGTTTTTTGCTTAAAATGTGTGGACTAGGTCAGGCAAAAGGTTGACCAAAGATTTTTTTGATCGGTGCAGTAGAAGGTTAATTAAATTAACTTTTGTTGAAAAAATTGCTTACGTTTTACGTACGTATTTTTTACGTAGCCCTTAAAAACTTGATTTTTCTTACAATCTTCCGGCCAGGGTTCGAGCCCCACTCCGAGCAACTTTTTTTTTGTACTTTTTTACACTTTTTTGATATTTCATGATGTGTTCTGATAAAATTTTCCATTTTCATATTTTTTCCTCACATTTTCCGAACTTTTCACGAAGTTAAATTAATTAAAGCTTACGTTATGTAAAAATACGTACGTAAAAATACGTGTTATGTAAATTTACATTACGTAAACCGTTCTTGGTGTGAATTGAGAGGGGAGGAGGGGGAGTTAAACGAGGGGGTGTATATGAAGGTGCGGGGGGGGGAGTAAAATGGGGGGTATTATTTTTATTTTTCAAATACTTTTTGACCGTTATTTTCTCAAATATTTTTTAACCGTTATTTTTTCAAATATTTTTTGACCGCTATTTTTTCAAATATTTTTTGACCGTTATTTTTTCAAATATTTTTGACCGTTATTGTTCAAATATTTTTGACCGATATTATTCAAATAGTTTTTGACCGTTATTTTTCCAAAAAAAAAAGAAATTAGGGTAAAAAATATGTTTTCTTGCGCAAAATGCAGTAGAAATTTTGAAATACCTATAATTCTTAAACTGATGCATGATTTTTTACAAACGATCATTTAAAAAAATACGAATTCAGTGAATTTTTTATTTCTATTAAAATTTTCTTGACAGAATGCAGCACTGCTTTAAAAATCGATCATTTTCCTTAAATATATTTTCTTGCGCAAAAAATATATTTTCTTGCGCAGCAAAATATAATTTCTTGCGCAACATTGATAACACAAAATGTTTACTTTTTGAATGTTTTACCTTTTTGATGAACTTTTGCACTCTTTTTGATTATGAATTCTTGATAACAGCTGATTTAAAGCTGTTTAAAGGTTGAAATTTTGAAAAAAATTATCAAAACAAGGATTTTTTTCACTCGCCTACTTGTTCAAAATTGCGCAAGAAAATATATTTTGCTGCGCAAGAAAATATATTTGACCTAAATGGCTGATTTTTGAAGCAATGGAACATCCTAGACAAAAAATTCTTACGGAAATGGAAAATTCACGAAATTCATATTTTTTTGACCAATTTTTGTGAAGCTAGGCTAAACCATTAAAAAGTTATTGAAAATATCATGTCAAGAAAAAAATTTTTTTGGTGAAAATTTGTTTGCGCAAGAAATTATATGCGCAAGAAAACATATTTTTACCCTACCGTTATTCTTTTTAAAAACTTATATTTATTATTCAAATATTTTTGACTAATTTTTTGCGTCAGTGTTTCGTGCATTAGTTTTCTTTATCATTACTAATTTTTTATACGTTTAAATTTCTGGGCACAGTAGTTTAAGAAAATGCACTTCCGTCCGCAGCCCGTGGACGCATTACTAGTTTATTTTGACAGGATTTATTTTTCTTATTTTTGAAGGGTTTTAGGATTTTTTTTTCTCAATAATTCTAGCAAATTGAAGATATTTTTCCAAAAAAGAATACCATAAAATTTACAAAAAGAAATAATAATTATTTAAAACTTCTAAAATCACAAAAAAAACTCCTTTTTAGTTATGTATCGCTCGGGCCTCCTAAATATATTCCAACAAAAATTGAGGAAGTCATTGTAAGGATCTTAAATGAAGCTTTATTGAAGCTCTTCAATTCCATCTCCTTTGTTTTCATTATTTTGTTACTTTAGTGATGACGATACTTCCTTTCCGTATTTCCCATATCCCTTCAAGAAAGGATATAAAAGTGAAATTTATGCTATTTTGTTACCCTAAAATTGAAGACAAAAGCTTCTTTTTTCCCGTTTGACTTACTTTACGTTCTGTTGAGTATGAAAAGTAGACACAAAAATCGATACTTGAATTGAATCTTGATGCGGGTTCCCAAACGGCTTAAGTGAATGAATGAAAAATACACAATTCTATGCCAATGTTTTTTCATCTCTCAAAATTGTTTTATTTTCATCATGAAGAGACAAATGTATGCCTGTATACATACACACATTCAGTCATTATTGATTGTATGTACATACCTGGGAGTGGACAATTGCAATTGGGATTTAAATGTATCAGCATTCCCATTTCGGCAATTGATTGGGGATATGATGCAAAATTGAGGACGATGAATGATGAAAGTTAAAAATAAAAATGTTTGAATTTAGTTCTTGTTGATTTTGTGGACATTTTCACTTTACGGTCTGCTCCATTTTACTTAATTTGTGTCCAATTTTCTGCCCAATTATTAAGCTTCCCAGAAGTCATTTGAAAACCTCAAAATTGTTTTGTACCAAAACTTAATATTTGCAGATTCTCTTTTAATTGAATTTTGGATAATTTTCAACGAATTGTAATTAATTGGAAGATACAAAACTTCTCGAAAAGATCTTGAATTTAAAAATCAATTACTCAATGAAGATAATATTCCACAATTACGTTTAATTACTAATTAGATTCTTCCGGGTAATTTACAGATACTAACGAGAGAATTTTACTTACATACAGAATTTGTAATTGATTTAAAATGTTGTGACTGAAGCTTACCTGAAGTTTTAAATAGCATTGAACAGCGGAGTGAAAATGATATTCTTGGAAATTCTACATGTAATTAGAATTTGAAAATTCGTGATGTTATGAATTTATTTCATATTTCGAGTTGTTAAATAGAACTATGATTGGAATTTTATCTGACTTGCATACAATTTTACCGAATATTTTTGGTTTGATTTATTTCAAAACTTTCAAATGAAAAATATTTATTAAATCCGATTAATTGAAGGTTGCTAAGATGAAATATCTTCAGCTGATCTAATGACAACAACAGTTTTTGAATTTACAGGCATCAATGCAAGCAGTATACAAACAGTTGTGATGTAATATATATGGTTGACTCCTACGCCAGCAATCCAGGGTTCGATTACAGAGATTGTTTAGTCAGATTTGGATGATTTTCAATTTTTTAGCCATACAACTCGATTTGTGGACATTTATACATCTTTAAAGACAAAAAATTTCGCATTTTCTGTTGTATAAAAAAACATATTAGAGACAATAACTGAAGGTATACCATTATTGTCAGCCAGGGGTGTATATAGGATGCTTATTTGGAAGGGTTTTTCAATTTATGACCTTTTTTGTAACAATCATAACTTTTTGTTTTAAACTAGTATTTGTGTTTTAAAAATAAGGGGAGGGGGTTGAAGTTCTCCTCCTAAAGTTTTTTTTAAAACACCCTAGATCAGCAAATCTGAAGACATTTTCGTTCTGGATTTACTTTAAAAAGTCACTCAGAGTTTTATTTTTCTAAACTCTTCATAGTTCCATATATTTGTCATAGTTCCAATCTTCTTCCCACCTAAACTATTTCACTCTTTGCCCATAAAAATAAATAACGTCATAAAAAACACTTTTAAAATAAAAATGCGTCTTCGTTATCTTTTTTTTTCTCTCGCTAAAAATAACAATAAATTTTTTCCTTATTTCATTCGATTTCTCCCTCATTTTCCTCCTTTCCTGACCTACTTTGTTCAGAATGAATGCTCAAAGCATTTCATTTTACCAGCTAAAATTTGTGCAAAAAAAGAAGAATGAAGCTCGTTCGTGTCGAAAGAAAGTTGTCATCAGAATGAAAGTGAATGAAGGAGAAAAGCAGGAAATGAAGAAATTCGTGGGGAGAGAAAGTGGGAATATCAAAGAAACATAAAACGACAAAAAATGGCAATTAATTGTGCTATTATCAAATTATAAAGCATCTCATTAAGGATCAAATAAAAGCGAAATGAAAGAAAAGAAAACGAATAAGAAAGTCCAGAGTTGGCAAGCTGGTGGTGGGAAATCAGAAAAGGATGTCTATTGGTAGTCGTCAGGTATGAAGCCAGATCCAAGATCGTATCCAAAAAAATTTCGAGGAGGTTTTGGGATTTTTTTCCTTAAAAAACCCTAGCAAATTGAAAAAAAGTTCCCAAAAAGGGGGTTTGACCCCCTGAATACACTTCTTGTCAGATTTTTCTGGATTTCACCCTAAACCCCCCCCCCCCCCTTCCAGTCATCTGACACTAGCTGTAGAAGACAAAGATTGATCTCCTAATCCAACTCTGTCTGAAACTTTTCTAATGAAAATGAAAACTCTACAAATTGGTTTTGTTTAATTGCGCTGTAATGATGTAAACTTTTTCGTCTTATTTCTCTTTAAATGGCAATAAATTCAGCATTATCGAATGTTTTACGATTTCCTCCTTTTTCTTAACAGGACAATGATTTCTTTTTGTACTCAATATCAATAACATGAAATGGCTTATAGCCAAAAAAGAGCAATTGTTGTACAAGACTGTCGTGTTAACAAGATAGTTAGGAAATAAGGGTATTGTTCTGAATATAAAGATTGGAACGCACAATATAAATAATAGTTATATTCGAGAAATATTTAATGTCAGAAAAATGTTTAAATTTTTTAAGGAAGAAAGTTGAAAATTAAGTCTAAATATGACTCATAATGATTGCAATCAACAAGCATAATAGAAATAAAATATACTTCAAAATGTTTCTTTAAGAATGATCTCATTCCAGCATACAAAGCACCAGACGACCTCCCCTCCATGATTTTTTCCCTAAAATTGACTATTTTTTCACTTTTCTAATTTCATAAAATATTTTTGCATAAAAATTGTATTTTTCTGAAGTTTTTAAGAAACTATAATTTAGATTTTAATCATTTCAAATTCTAAATTAATAAAAAAATACAGAAATAAAAAAATGTGTACTCCCTAAAATATTTTCTACCCCTCTGGTCCAAATGCATTATAATTACAAATTCGAAGTAAAAAGTTGAAATTAAAAAAATGAAAACTTTCTGTTTAGAAACTATTAAATGTAAAATCCATTTCCATTTTATTATCTAAAAAACTAAATTTATCATAGGGATCGTTCATAAATGACGTTCAATCTTTGGGGATCTGCCTCAAACATTAGACCCCCAAAAATTGGGAAAAAAATTTATAATTTTGTACAGATGGGATAGGGGGTCTAAAAATCTAGTTTTTATGCGTGACGTCATTTATGAATGGCTCCATACCTGTATAAAATATTTCAATGATAAATGCACAAAATAAAAGTTTTTGAATTCCATTTAACAAAAAAGTTTTTTTATTCATTTTTATGCTTGCAAAAAAAAGCTTTTTAAATTGATTCTAGTGTATTTCTCATTTTTTTAAATGTCCATTAGATTGCAATTATTCATGTTTGAAACGGAAAATGAATAATTATAATTTGATCATGTCCTAGTTTTCACATCAATATAAATTTTTGAATTTAAAACTTTAATTTTCATTTCAGAACTTTTCAATTTTTAATTTTCATGAAAAAGTTTTAAAATATTTAAATTTGATAGATTTTGACCTGATTTATGGAAAATTTCTAACCATTTATGTCTAAACCACGAAATAGCAATTTCAATCTATAACAAATCAATTGTCAAATAATTAAAATGTCCATAACTCAATATTTTGTCGACGCAGCGCGCATTTCAATTAATTTAAAATGTATGAATCCAATCCCATTCAATGATTTTAATGTCATTTATATTTCATCTTCAAATTAATTTCCATTTTATTGTTCCAATTTTCATATAATCATGTCATACATTGCAATCTCATTCATGTCATACAAATAATCACACTAAAAGGCTTTTTATTAAATTATTGAAAATCACAATAAAGCAAATAATGTGAAATGTTCAAAATTGTTGCTAGCTAACACAAGCACCGTATAAGCTTACATAAGTACTTTTATTCTTCGTATCCATCCGTACGGAACTGTTTTGCATTTATCTCTGTCATTTTATTTTATTTTTTATTTTTAAAACATTTATGAAATTGAGTGAAAAGCTTTTGAGCTTATGTCAACTCATTTCGAGGGTTTTTCTCATGTTTGTTCAACAAATCATTATGACAATGACATGCAGAAATCATTATAAAATAGTTTTCATGTATGAGTGGCTATTGAGTTGATTTGTCAAATGACTCATCATGTAAATTAACGTTGTGATGTAAAATAATAATTGGAAGATTTAATTGCCTTGGGAATAGGCAATTAAAAGTGATTTATGTATTCTTTAGGCATGAAATTTACAATAATCATGCTAATTATTGTAAATAGTCAGTATTTTTTTAAAAGTTTAGCTAATTTTAGATCTAAAATTTGTTAAATATTTGGCAATTTATTTTAAATACTTGACTAGCTCATAGCTACCATAAACCACAAAAATCGGTATCTACGTACAAAAATTGTCATCAATTTGCAGACGTTGTCCAACTCAGAGGACACCTGGGTCTAAAACCCAGATATCTATGAAATTATAATTCCATACAGCGTCGAGAAGTTTTACCCAGAAATTTTTTGAGAGGAGAATTTTCAAATTTATTGTATGGACAAACCGAAACCCTCCCTGGCTACGCGCGTGATTCCATGCAAAAGCCTTTGCAATAATGATTATCATATAGACGTAGATTATAGGTTCGAGTCTCACTCAGGATCCATTATTCGGATTTATATTTTTTCTGTTGGATCAGCAGTTAATTAATTCATGTGTTGGTTTAAGCTAGTTTGTAGAACAGTCTATGCTATCTAGGCTGAGACTGATTCAGATTTTTTATGGGGTATCTGAAGTTAGACATTCTTTGGGCATGGGTTTAACTTGGTTGAGTCAGATATTTGTGAAAAAAAATGTTTAACTGAGTTTAATTTAAATTGTCTCTTATCCAAATAATTTACTAGATAATACTGATCCTTGGACTTTAATTTCAAACCTTTCGTTACCAAGACCACAAAGATAAATACCCATTGCATCCAGTTCTCACAATACGAGTCTTATCTTTCAGTTCTGCAATAAAAAATAAAATAACAAAGAATGCTCCTTCAATGCATCTCGACTGCATTCATCTCTTCAAACTGAGGATGTGAAAAAAAACAAAGCACACAAGTGCAAGTAAATGGTTGAAAGTATGCTTATCCTCTGCAGTACTGTAAATTTTCATGGGAATTAAAAGCACTAAAGTGAAGATTTTTGATTGCTCACAATCCGTGTCATACAATAAAGAGCTGCAATTATGAGGGACGTGAGATAAAGCTTAAAAGCTATCTGAAGGAGCTTCTTCCGTAATACAATCAATTTTTATTTTATATATACACAGGAGATCTAATAGCTGCAACGAAGCTGAAAGGTATTGAGTAAATGGCAATGAAAACACGACAAGCTTACTTTATATTTTTAAAAGTGACTTTTTCAGTTTATTGAGAACATTTTTATATTTGTTTAACTTATTTTACATTAGTTTTCCTTCATCATTTTTATTAACATTATTTCATCTACTTAGTCCTTAACATAATAAATTTTATTCTTCATCTTCCTTTTCTTCATGATTTTTACTCTTATTAGTTTTAATTTTCTTATGATTCATTTTTTTGTTCATTTCTTTTTAAAAACTTTTTATTCACTTAGAAGTTTATTTACTTAGCTTTTTAAGTTTTTAGTCTCAGGAAATAAGAGAAGTTTTTTTCTTGACCAAGGGATAGTGATGGGATGTATTCACTTTTCGAGCTGATAAAATACTTTTAAATTGGAATGAACAGCTTAAAGTGGTTTTTATGGGTCAATTCATCTTTTTGATGGAAAATTTCTTCAATTTACAAAAGTTTTTTAAGTAAAAAAATCCATAACCATTTAAAAATATTTTGTTCATGCAAAAACAACTTGAAACTCGCGAAAATCTTTAGCAAGAAAAATGTCTGTCTACGTCAAGATATGGAAGTGCGTCTTTCAAATAAGGGAAATCAAAAATTTCAATAGTTTTCTAATTAACTTTTAGACCATCTATGTGCTATGGTATCCACCATATTAAAAGACTTCGGACCATATATACGCAGTTTTGTTACGTTTAGATAAAAGTTTATGGTGTCTAGAATTTAATCAACAGCTTGTTTGCATAATGTTTTCAATATTTGGAGAATTGTGGGTTCAAATCCCAAAATAAAATAATAAAATTTCTTTTAAAGCTGGGTTCTCTGTAATCTTTTTTATTTTTGTCATTTTTTATTATGAAATAAAGTGCAGGAGCGTACCCAGAAAACTTTTTTAGAGAATCCAATTTTTTTCATTTCTTTACTCACAAAAAGGGCTGATAATCAAAGGCACAAAGGCAATTTTTATGTGAACGTCGGTGGTAGATTCCAAAATAAGAGTGATAGAGCTCACATAAAAATTGCCTTTGTGCCTTTGCTTATCAGTCCTGCTCACAAATTAGAGCAGTGGTTTTCAAACTGTGTGCCGCGAAATTCTTCAGAAATTGAAATTTTCCTTGATTTGGAACCCATCGCCTATGGTACGAGTTACGCCAAAAGATGAAAGGAGAACTTATGCCTCTCAAACTTTCAGAAAAAGAGCTCTATTTTGTATTAAAATGCAGCCCTTGAAAATCACTATCCCTTGGTTTTAAGCTGACAGAAGAAATAATGAACATCATTAAAATTTTCATTTGTACAACTTTAAATGAGTTTTATTTTCTCCTCCAACTTTTTTTATCCTCCATTTTTTATTCGTAAAATATGAAAAAAATCATAAGTTTCCGAAAGGAACTTGTTCTGAAGGAAACAAAAAAGGAAAGTGTGAAAAAAGTATTAAAAGAAAAATTTTAAAGTTGTTAACATAAATTTATGGAATTATTTTATGAACAATTTTTGGGGGTCATTCACAAATGATGTCCAAGTTTTAAGGGGGGATGAGGTTCTGAACCTATGTGGACACATCATACAGATTTTTTTGCGGAAAAAGAGGGGAAATGGAGTCAAAAATTTCATTTTTTGATAGACGTCATTTGTAAACAGTCCCCTAGTAAATTTAAAAATGAAAAATATTTTTCAAAGTTAATTTAATACAAACTTCTATCAAAAACAGCTTCGAACCATTCAAACAACCCTTAAAAATAATAATTAAAAATTTATTTAGTGCCATTCATTCTCAATTTTATTTATAACAATTATTATCAATTAAAATTTTCGATTTTTTTGTCACTCATCCAAAACATTCTCAATTCATCGTCATATAAAATTCTTCAATATATTTTTTACACACACTAAATGCTTAAGAATCCTTTTTAATGTTATGTGAAACGTGAAAATGCTTTTTTTATAATTTTATATTTTACAAGTTGAAGCATTTGCTTCACATTATTACATGACTATCAATATTATGTATTGCTATATATACAGATAAAAATCTTAACGTTTTTCACACTTTCTCGTTCCATTTCACTTCCTTCTCGTGTGCATTTCCAAATTAATTTATCGTCTGATTTCTTCATTTCAATTTACTTTTATCTTTTTCCCATTCTCACTCTTGTCATGAGAGCTTCATGATGCGAAGTTGTCTCAGAACATGAAACACCTGTAAAGGAAAAGAGGAAACAATTTTAATTAAATAAATTTCTTTTTTCCTGTCGTTTCATTTTGACTTGATAGAGATAGTTGCAATTTGCAAAATCATCATTATTTTGTGACATGCTGAGTATGAGATTGAGCTTTGTATGTATGTGTAAAAAGTTATAGGAATGAGTAGAGAAATTTTCAATTAAATCAAAACTTCCCTCTTGTTGCTTCCTCAGCAGCTGAATCTAATTTTAACCCAAAAATTTGTCATGAAACTCTCTCTTAAGGACTATTTTGTTGAAAGTTTAAATCACATTTTCTAGAAATGTTTAATATTTACCGTACATAATGCATGTAGTTAGCAACAAACATGAGCATATGCATGCAATATTAAATGAACACTCGCATGCACACACCGAGAGACCGACAATCTTCTTATTGTGTATTGTAAACATTTGCTTCAATCTTTAAGAGCAAATAATTGATAAGGCTTTGTGATTAAGTCTCTTTGTGCAAGGTAAAGGACTTTTTATTTTGAGTTTTCTAGAGGTACCCTAGAATTGAACTTAAATCAAAATCATTCGAGTCGACTTCGTTTTTATCAACTTACTGGCTTCTATTTCTGGAATAGACCATAAAGTATACTAAAGGAGTTGCTCTTTAGAATTTATCTTGCCTTAAATTTCAAATTTTAAAGTTATCTTCTTTCCGTTCCATGAGGTTAACCTCGTCTGGACACCCAGATTGAAATTTATATGGGACAAAATCCAGACCCCATTCTAAGAGGTCGAACCGCCCTACTACTAACTTTCAATAATGGTATACTAAATGCATACTAAGACACCAACAGGGGAGTATCCATGGGGGTGATTTGGGTGTTAAAACACCAACCTCAATGGAAATTTTCTTCTATTTGCTAGGATATTTTGAGAAAAAAATGTCAAAACAACCACTCAAAAAATTTCTGGATACGCCCCTAGACACCAATCAGAAACGTAGCCAGAACCCAGAATCCAGTTAACTAACCATCAATTTACAGATGATCTGTCACTGGCATGGCAAAAGACCTAGCGGATGGCATCTTACTCAAACCCTTGATCCCTGAAATCTGTATTTTTTCATGACTATATCTGTCAAAAGTTATACAAAAACTTCACAAAGTACCCACCCCTCTCTCATGCACCATGTCTAATGTAAAAGTTATGTAAGCATTCATAATTGATAAAATAAGGAATTAACTTCAAAGTCAAGATGTTTATCTTCAAACTTTCCAAATGTAAACATCTTCATACATCAAATTTCATCATTGAGCTTTTCCATTCATTACTTTTGAAGTTGTAAACAGACAACAAGACAAATCTATTTAATTAATTTTTTATATCGATATAATTTCACAAGTTAACTAAATTGAAGATAAAAAATTTAATTATCAGTCAATTGAGCTCAAAAATGACGATATCAGTAATTAATGTTTCAATCTCATACGCCATACAATATCACAGCATGCATCGTTCCCATAAAAGCTTTATTTACTATCGATCATTATATTCTTGTATAGAAATAGAAATTTCTTTTGATAAAGTAAACGAATGAAGAAGTTTGAACTAAAATGAGAAACTTTTCTTCTTCCATCGCTCCGTATCATCATTAAAACTTTACTTTTCACTTGACTTACAATTAACTTTTTCGTTTAAATTATTTTAACCTTCTTTGAAGTTCTTGATTTAAAGAATTTTTCAACAAAGTTAATTGCTTCAATTTTAGATAAAAGTACTGATGAGTCTTCTTTTGGACATTTAATTATGATTTGTTATTGTCAATGAATAAAATTCTTTAAAATATAATTGAAAAAATGGAAGCTTTCTGAAAAAATTCAATTTTTAAAAATATGATTTTTCTTATAATATTAAAGCTTTTGCAGCTTTTTGAAGATTTAAAAAGCTTTTTAGAAACAGAAAAGCTATTTAAATCTTCAAAAAGCAGCAAAAGCTTTACTATAAGAAAAATCATATTTTTTAAAATTGAATTTTTTCAGAAAGATTGAATTTTTATATTTTAAAAATTTTTCTTCATTGACAATATCAAATCATAATTAAATGTCCAAAAGAAAACTCATCAGTACTTTTATCTAAACTTGAAGCAATTAATAATAATAATGTAAAAGGGGTGTCAGCGACTCGATGAATCCAGCTGAAGGCACTGCGAATCCTATTGAACCGGAGTCTATTGTACCATTCCCTGCGAATAAACTTAAACAGAAGTTAGTAGCTCCGCTATACCGGAGTTTTTGATGAAATTCAACAAAATCGAATACTTAGTCCTTTTGATAATCGCTGTTTCCACTAGCTCGGAACCCAGAAGTTTCCTTCTGTGTTCTGCTAATGCTTTGCATTCGCAAAGTAAATGTGTCGAAGTCTCTGGTTTGTCCTTGCATAATCTACAAAAAACATCCCTACTAGCCCCAATATCATAGAGATATTTGTTGAGCCGACAGTGTCCCGTAAGGATGCCCAGTAAAATCCTTAAGTCGTGTCTTGGAAGGTCGAAAAGTTCCATAGATTTCTTTTCATCTACCGTCAAGAAAGCTTTGGATGTTCTCATGCCTTCCTTTGCTGTGAAATTTTGTTTGTGTTTTAGTAGAAGCCAGCGCTTGATGTCTTGCTTCCACAATCTGTCGACAAAAGCTGCTGTATGTGGTTGGACTGAAGAAATTGCAGCTGATTTGGCTAACTGGTCAGCCAATTCATTACCAGCAATTCCCGAATGCCCGGGAACCCACACGAGCTTGACATTGTTTGTTAAAGTCAATTGATTAAGTGTTTCAATACATTCAAGAGAAGTCTTGCTTCTGATTTTGCAAGCTTCAAGGGATCTTAAAGCTGCTTGACTGTCAGAAGCTATAAAAATTCGTTTGTGTGAGAATGCTTCTTCCAAGCAGATTTCTGCACATCTTTTGATGGCAAGTAGTTCTGCCTGGAAGACAGTTGCATGTTCAGTGATGCTAAAACTAGATTCAATTTGAGGATTGGTGCAGTAAATTCCAGCTCCTACACCTTCGCTATTCTTCGCACCATCTGTAAACCAGATGACCGAGTCAGCGCCTAAACTGTCAAAATCAAAAGTGTCCTCACGATTGTTTATAATGATCTCAAAGGTTTTTGAGAAGTCAAAAGCACCCGAGATCTTATCTGGATCTGTCCAATATTCAGAATTCTTCGTTAAAAATCTTGAAAGAGTGCAGTGACCGAAGTTTTGGTTCCAGCCAAACCATGCACTGCAAGATGCCAGTCTAATAGCTGCACCTCTGGCCCTCGCTTCCACCACTATTTCTAATGGAGGAAGCAATAAGGCAGCATCCAGTGCAGCTGTAGGTGTAGTTCTGGCGGTTCCAGTAATGCAGAGTTCAGCCATTCTTTGTAATTTGCTGAGTTTTAATTTAAAGTTTGTAATGGTAGCTCTATGCCACCATACAACACATCCATAAGTGAGTCTCGGAATTATAACTTGTGTATAAATCCATTTCGTCATTTTAGGGGACAAGCCCCAATTTTTACCTACCATGGACCTACAAGCCCAGAAGGATTTTGTGCATTTCATAATAACATTGTTCAGGTGTCCTTCCCAGTTTAGGCGAGTATCTAGGACAATACCCAGATATTTCGCTTCCTTTGAGAAAGGCAGCTCCTGTCCAAAAAGTCTTAAAGATTTTAAATTAAACTTGTATCGGTTGGTAACAGGCATAACCGTTGCTTTCGCAGGATTAATAGCCAGTCCATTCGACTTGCACCAGATCTCGGCAGTCTTTAAAGCCCTCTGCATAACATCCGACACAGTAGCATCAAATTTACCGGTAACGTAGACGAGTATATCATCCGCGTAACCAATAGCAAGAACACCACCTAATCGGTTTAGTTCACAGAGTAGACTGTCAACTACCAAAGACCAGAGACTCGTAGAGAGGCAACCACCTTGTGGTGTACCCTTAGTCGGTCTGATGAGTGCAAGTACATCATGAAGTGTTGCCTTAATCGTTCTATTACTTAGCATTTTAAAAATCCATCTTACAAGATGTGGATTGATGTTAAACTTTTTGGCGGCACCAACTATAACGTCAAAGGTGGTGTTATCAAACGCACCCTCGATGTCTAGCAGAGCCATAATGCCAATTTCTTTGTCATTAATTGTTTTTTCCAGCTTTGCTACCGCATGGTGTAAAGCAGATTCAGTAGATTTGCCTTCTTGATATTAAGCAATTAACTTTGTTGAAAAATTCTTCAAATAAAGAATATGTTTCACGATCTTTGAAAAGCTTTTTGAAAAAATCTTGCATTTTGAACTAACTTTTGAAATATTTGGATTTTCAAAGTTTTTAAGTTTTTTTTTATTTTTAAACAAAAATTTGAGATTTTTCATTAAAAATCTTTTTTTTTTAAAAAAAAATCAAGTTAATTTCTCATTTTTTGAGTGTTTAAAAGCCATTTTTTAAAAGAAATATTAAACTTTTATGAGTGAAACTTTTTGAAAAACGTGAGTTTTAAATTAATTTAATTGAGCTTTTTCTAAAGCTCTATCTTTTTAAAATACAACTTTATAAAAAGCTCTAGTTTTAAAAAGTGAACTTTTTTAAGAACTGTATCTTTTAGAATGCTAACGTATTTAAAAAATTCGAAATTTGAACATTTTGAGAAATATAAAGTTCTACAAAAAATTAAGCTTTTTGGAGAAATTTAAGCTTTTAAAAAAATATTTTGGAATGTAAAATAAATCTTACCTTTAAATACAAATAATAACAGCGAAGAGAGTTAAATCTTGACTATTGAAAGGAATTTTTTAGCAATAATAAATAGAATAAAACATTTTTCCACTAGATCAGTCTTCAAGATTTGTAGAAATACTTAAATATGAATATTTTTTCCATCAGCATTTTTAAAAACATTCAAATAAACATCCCAGCGTGTAATATTGTAGATAAAAATAACATAAAAGGAACAAATTTATTTTGTTATCTAAACAGGAAGGAAGTTATTTCTTAGGTCTTTTGATTCCTTATGACCATTTTATTTGCTAATGAAAGCTGAAAAGAGAAGAAAATGAAGAAAATTTTAGAAAATTTGTCTATTATTCCAAGTAATATTTATGATCAATTTAGGAAAGTTATAAATAAATTAAGCTATAAATTACGATAATGCTACAAAATCCCAGCAATAACAATACCTAGAATCTCTAAAATCACTTCAAAAAGCTGACCTTGTATACCAAACATTAACAATTTAGTTGTTAAGGCAATCCACAAACTCTTAAAATATTCTCTTCTGAAAATTCTTCACTAATTGGTTAACACAATTAGGAATAATTTGAATTTTTAAGCCATAAATTGAATTTAATAAAATTCAACACGAGAAAAAAATTTTCAATATAAATTTAAATTTTTATTTCAGCATTTCATCAACTTATTGTTTCAGATTCGTGAGACAAAAAAACTTGTTGGAATATTCATGAAGGGGAAAATTTTTACGAAACAAATAGATGCGGCGAATTTTCAGCCATTGAATTATTTATGAATTTTCTGTACTGAAAATAAATGGTATTTTTTAAGGTAATTGAAGGAATTTTTTTTTTTGCATTAATTTTCTTTTCATCGGATGGCATAAAGTGACGTCAGTGAAATGAATTTGAAAAAATTAATAATATAAAGGAAATATTAAACTTCATCTCGCAGATGAACTGTCTGGAAAAAAGTAATAAAAATTAACCCTCAGGGATTTAATTCAGTTTTATTAATTTTGATTGAAATAAGGTTGTTCAATATTAAGCATGCTGAACTCATTTTTTAAATTGAATATTAGAAAACAGGTTTGTCGTCAGTGGTGTATTTAAGGAAGAGTTTTGAGGGTCAAACCTCCCCCTTTTTTGAGAAAATTTTTTCAATTTGCTATAGCTTTTTAAGAAAAAAAGACCCCCCCCCTAAATTTTCCCGTCCATATAAAAGAAAATCAAAACCCCTCCTTCGAAAAATTTCTGGATATGCCCCTGGGTCCTTAGGTGCCCGGATACACCCTTCGAGATCAAAATTCAATACAAATTTTTCTTTTTTAAAAAAACAAATACTGTCAATCTAACAATCAATTTTATTATTATTATTATTATTATTATTTATTGTTTGATATGTATACATAATAGGACAATTAATACTTGGAATTGAATTTATATGAGATTCAGCGCTCATTCAGAGCATTTAAGATCTCAAACATGTATAAATATAACATAATATAACGGATTTTAAGACAAATCCTGTTCCGATTACACCCTTTTACTGTAATATTCGATGAAATATGTATTTCTTTGTACCAGGCTTTCAAGGGGGACAACCGGAACCAAGGACCAATTCAATTGGAGAGAGACGTTTCAAAAAGTCATAAAATCTCTCTCCCAAGCGACCAAACCCATTGTTTAACCACTGCAAACTTTGTAAAATCTACAAAAAAACTTTGAACAGTTTTAAATAAATTTGATTTTATATTGTAACAGATAAATTTTTGATAATTATGGGCCATTTTAGCATGAAAATATGGATTTTAGATGTGTCACCCCGCCACATCGCTATTTCGTAACACTATCTTAAAAATGCTCTAGATTGAAACATAAAAAAGGTTTAAAAATTAAGCATTACTATCGAATAGTTGAATATTTCGTCAATTTACAGCAATTTTCATTCCGTTTTCAAACCAACATTTTAATTAAATATTTTTTTTTGTCCTCAAATTATCCACTTTCTTTTCATCCCTTCCTTTTATTCTCGCATTTAAATGAAACAACAATGAGAATGAAATAAAATTTAACGAATCTCATTTTACATCTATGTACATGC
This sequence comes from Chironomus tentans, assembly GCA_963573255.1. NCBI lineage: Eukaryota > Metazoa > Arthropoda > Insecta > Diptera > Chironomidae > Chironomus > Chironomus tentans. Next base: position 42,583,695 of record OY754303.1, read on the forward strand.
TACATTGTAGTTAAAGTAGTAAGAAAGGAAAGAAATGTGAAATTTAATATGCTTACCTTTTTGTAGATGAAGCCACGTAAATGAGAATTGCAAAACATAGCAAATACAGTTTAATTTGTATTCTGTCCGCTCTTTGAATGGCTGCCGGGTGTTCAGCTTAACATCAAATAAAATGAAATGAAATGAGAGATGGAGAGAAGGAAAAAAAAGGTTAAAAAACTGTCAGAAAAATTTACTAATCTTCTTTTCCACGTCTGTCTCTGTCATTGTTTGCGAATTGTGTGTAATTCTTATGTCCTACTTGTCGTTTATTGTTCTGTCATTTATTCTATTACATTGGGACAATTTCTAAGAGCTTGTATGAGAATGAAAGTCTTTATTTACTTCTGTACAATGAAGTCAGTTTTAGAAATAGATTGACTAAATGGCAAGCATTAGAGGAATTATATTTTACGTAAACGGCTACCATTTGGTTCTCCTTCTGTGTGTTCCCAACCTTTTTCGATGGCAACACACTAATAAACTTATTATGTGTACAATTGGTGCGTCGCCTTACTTATCACGACGCATCTAATGATTTTGACGACATACTAGTGTGTTGTTGATCGTAGTTTGAGTTTATCTGTTCTAAGTATACTGTTTGCACGGCTAACAAATCAACAACATATAAAATAGTGCAGATCTGGTTTAACTTTGGGGTGTAATGCCATTGGAGCATTTTCTTTTAGAAGAGTTGAGTTCGAATCTCAATCATGGATATTTTTATCATAGGGGTTCGCAAATTACGTCACACTTTTTTTCATCATGGGAGGGGGTTGAAGAATTTACAACAGTCCATACACAAGATTTTTTTTTCTGTAGAAAATTCGTGATAAGGGAGGAGGGGGGGGGGGGGTCAAAAAGGTCATTTTGGGTGACGTAATTTACGAATGACCCCATAAATGATTTTTGATAGCCTCTAGATAGCAGGGGAGTAACCAGTGGGGTCCAAAGGAATCTAGTCCCCTTTAAAATTGAAGTTTGTATAAGAAAAAAAAAACCAGACCCCCATCGAGAGATCAGACCCACCCTACCTGTCATACTCTCAATTTTTTTCATTAAAAAACTACCAACCAAGCATCAAAAAATATCTTAATTTATTTTATTGCTTCACAAAAAAAATATTAACTCAGACCTGAAGCTATTAAATTGATTTGCTCTAAAGTCATTGCCCTTGTCACACAACTCATTTTTTACAACCATCGAGTCACAAAAATCTTATTCTTCCATTTCTAAAATGAAAACAATAGCACAGTTTGAGTGAGAAAAATTTTTAATTAATTATCAACGCAATGGATTCCTTTTCATTTAAATTTCCAGCATGAATGGCCGCGCTGATTTCATTTACATCATCAACATTATGAGATAATTGAAATAATGTACAGCCACTCGGCGCCTCGAGGCATTTTATAATTAATTTTATGTGCTATGTGAGACGAACAGTTAGGGAACAAAAATTTTAATTTTACTTCTGCCGATGCTGTCATGGTTCCGCTGCTTCAAATTCAATATTTTGTTGAAATGTTTTGAATACTTTTTTCATGGAATGTGTTTAATTAATTTTAGATGGGAAATTTTATACACAAAGGAATTTATTAATTATTATTATACGATATAGTATATCAATGGTCCTCAAACTGTATGCTGTGGCATACTAGTGTCCTACAGTATACCCCAGCTATTGTCTTTGGTATGGCAAGGGTATAATTTAGGATGTATCTAGGAAGCCCACCCATAGACTACTTTACCAAGAACATTTAAGTCCAAGCATGGTTTTTTTGGGACTCTAATGTTCCGGAATATCTTCAAAATGGCAATTATTACCACAAGCCGAAAATTTTTGAAAAAAACAGCAATAAATGTTGTAGTAAAAATTCTGAGAATATAATTTTGAAAATTGAACACCATCAGCCTACACTTAATAAAATGTTAATTTTCTCATTCAACAATTTCCTCAAAACAAATTAAATCTCAAAAATAGATTATCACATTTAATAAACAAAATACTCCATCGTAAATACTTGAACCAAGGAAAATACTTTCATTCAACAGATTTATTTATATTTATTTATCGTAAATTTTTATTAACACCTTGTGACATTTAACGTACGTCAATAATATCCATCCCAAAGCGAATTACAAACAAACACAGACGAGAAAGATAAAAAGAGTTTCATAGCGCATTTATGGCAAATTGATAGCAGGTGAAAAATCCATGATGATGCTTTTTAAGATGAGCTTAATGTACTTTCAAGTGTTATGAGGGATTAATGTGATATTGTTATGTCAGGTATGAGAGCTTTATTATTTTTCTGTGATTCCTTTTTATTGAATTCGATTGTTATTTTAGACGAGACTGTTTTTGAGATGGGGTTTAAATTGAATTTGATTGGATTCTTGACATAAAGCTTTGCATTTTTTCTCAGTTTTTATTCATGATCAGAATTGAGTAAAGTTTAGATTTTTTTAGAGATTCTTGTAGTTTATTAGCAAGAGCCAAAGACTAAATTGTAGTTTATCAAGTAATATGGACGGCACGTGTTATTACAAGTAAACAGAATTTCGCATAAGATAAAAAATACCTGTCTACAAAATAAATCGCTCTGCCTGCAGCTAAAAATCTGGATATCTTAACTCTTCAAATGCAAATCATCAAAATTTCCAACATCCATCAACTCACAAAAAAAACATCCCAACCCTTCCACAATGATAAAAAAAATGATGAATAAGCGTTCTATCAATTTACCTCGACACTTGAGAATCTTTTCTTATTCTTCTCACTTCCCATTTGAACTCTTCAAGAATGTCAAAGACATTTGCAGATGCACAATGGTGGGACGATGAGATGATAAATAGATGAAAGAATGATGTGAAGTAGCTTTGACAGGATACAATAGACAAGCAAATAAAGGATCATTTTTCATTCATAAGTGATTCTTCTTTTTTTTCGAGATGGGAGGGAGCTTGCTTGTTGTTGAGCGTATGTTTTTTGGTAGAATTCTTTGACATTTCTCTTACTGATATTTGATATTATCTTAAACTTGTTGAAAATTTTATCAAAAACATTTTAGATGTAGCTGGAGAGACACGAGATGAGAAAATGGGCTTCATGGTTAAGGTAACCAAATTTTGGACGAAATAGGATACAATGATAGCTAATTGTTAGGAATGGGTACTCAATCAGTCATAGACTACTTTCTTTGACAATGATATCCAAAATCTTTGATACAATTGTGTGTCACGAAATCTGGTTTCTTGGCTTGGTATGTTGGACACCAAGAATTTTGAAAACCACTGCTTTTAGAGCTCGTGTGTTCAATTCTCGTCAATATCGACTAGTTTTATTGGATATAGTTAAAATAATAATAAAATTTAATAATACAAAATAAATCAAACTTAAACCCATAGGCTGGTCATTCAGAGATCAATTGTGATACATGACATCCCTTAAGTACAAGATCAGATTTTAATCCCACCCAACCCCAAGAGAAAATCACGCTCAAAGATCCAATTTAAGATAAATTTTACGAGTCTTTGTTATTCCATTTTAGTGCAATAAATAATTCATTGAACCCCCCATCATCCATTAATATAAAGCTGTAAGAAAAATTCTCAGTAATTTTCTTGTTGGAAATAAATTTTCTTTTCATTAATATTTAATTAGATTTTTTTCCCTCACTCCCAATTGACTAATTCTTGTTTCAATAAGAAGTGAGAAAAAAAACTTCTGTTTCTGTTGTTCTTTAGTACCACTTTGTAAGCAATTTTTATGTAAATGGGAAGGATTGAGAGTTGAAGTTGAGTAGATGCTAAAGCTAAAAAAGCTTTTAAATGAAAAAAAAAAGATGAATGGATTAGTTGATGATTAATGCATCAAATATTTTAATTTATTTAAATGACGGTTCTGTAACGGCCTTTTAAAATTTGAATTCAAATCTATGAATATTCATAGTTTTTTGCCCTTTATACGGCAAGTACGTAGCTATTGGCCCCTTGGACATTAATTGGCTGGAAATATTTAATAAAATCATTCCTTTCTACCTCAATTTTCAACCGTGCAAGACATCTCAGTAAGTATTCTTATATTTGTTACTGGATCTTTTATTTAACCACGAGTTTCTGGATCTTTTTGGAAGTTTGGAAGGAAATAAATGATTTTAGATACATATTTCTAAATTTGTGTAAAATTTTGTTTCAAAAAAGTTTTCCTTTTAAAACTTTTTCATGTTTTCTTCCCAATTTTCCTTACATTTTTAAAGAATCTCAAACATAAAGGAAAACAGCGCCCAAACCATCAGTGACTGCTCAACAAAAACCATGTAATTGCGGACTTTTTTCCACTTCAGGCATTGAAAAAAATTTCTCTTCAACTAAAACTTTTAATTAACTTTGAAATCGATATAAAAAATTTGTTTTGCTTTCATGGATGGTATGTAGCATTTTCACTGGCGCTTACCTTGTCCAAACTTTTCCTAACGATATTTTTTTTGTTCTTCCAAGAATTTATAATTGAAGCAAACGGGGAAAAGGAGGAAGTTTTAATTTTCTTTCTGAGATTTGTTTTCTCACTCATTTCCACGTTCCCTAGATTTGATTAAGTTAGAGTATAAGCAACAGTTTCTTTTTCTTGTGCTGTACATAAGAAAAATTTCGGTCTTTTTTTGCTTAACAAGGAAATATGAAATCATGGATACGGAAATTATTTTTTAACTTTCTTTCTTTTGATCATTTTTTTCGGATTATTTTCTGAAAGTTATGATTGACGTGTTTTTTGTGTAAAAAGAATGGAATTGAGTTGATGGAAATAATGAGATTATAATAAGAGGATTTTTAAGCTTAATTTCTATTTGAAGAGACTTTAAAGAATTTTGAATTAAGCTAGAATTATCTTTAGTGCTAGAAAGTGTCAATCTCACATTCTTATTTATGTTTTGTTAGAATAATTTTTAAAAAATAATGTGTTGAAGATTTAGATGTAGGGGACAGTGGCCTAGCCAGAGGGGGGGGGGGGGGTGGGTTCAATTGGGTCACCCAAAAAAAGTTTCTCAAAAATAATTTTTTTAAGATTTAGATGCAAGGGACAGAGAACAGGGGCGTAGTCAGGAGAGGGTCTCCCTCGAAAAAACATTTTAAAAGGAAAAATTATTTTTTGGAAAAAAATTTAATTTAAAAGTTTTTCCGATATTTTTTCGAAGTTCTAATTTGTAATTTAATCACAATTAACAAAAGATGTAGAAAGTCCTCGTGTTATACATCGAGGGAATTAAATAAATCCATAATTCAGAATGTAAAAATAAGTACCCACTTAATTTATTTCCCCAAATGAATTGAAAACATAGCATAAATGCTTGAAATATATAGTTGTAGCTGAAAAAAATTCCGGAAGCTATTTCAAAACATTTGTATGGTTTTAGTACAAATTAAATCTGTCACTTATACTTCACAAGTAATGACAGCAACATTTGTATGGTTCTACATACATTTACATTTCGAGAAAATAAAATTTATGAAAAAATGTACTTTTTTGCTGTTTTATGACTCAAAAAAAATTTAATTATGCATTAATAAATCATAAAATATCATAAAACATCAAAAAAGTGTAAAAAAGAATCAAAAAAGTGTAAAAAAAAGTTACCCGCGGAGAGGATCGAACCCACGACTTGAAGGGTTTTTTAATATAAGTATTCTTTTTAAGCGTCACGTTAAACTTTGACTAATCCAACGTCAGTGATTTTTTACACCAAAAACAGAAAAGTTAATTTAATTAAGTTTTGGTAGGGAGTTTTAAAAAACTAAATACGTTGCGCACCCCTACGAAATAGCAGCTATTTAATGCAAAAAACCCGAAGTCTCTACGTGCTTCCTCCGCCGAGTTTTTGAGGCAGCCAGCCAGCGGGCCAGCGGGCCAGCCAGCCAGCCAAAGTGGACCTTTAAGCGCATTACTTTCTAAGGAAAATGCGCTAAAAATACAAAATTTTGAGTAAATTAACAAAAAAAAATTTTTTTGGACTCCCCCTAAAAGTTTTTTCTGGTAACGCTCTAGCAAGGATGCTAAATATAAGAATACAGAATACCAAATTCTTGTTCCTTTTCCCGTAAACTTCCCGCAGACTAATATTATCAACATCAGTTAAATAGAAAATACATTTTCTAATAAACTAAAAACTTTCTCATCGACAACTTTACAGGTACAAAATATTTCCCACACTCAGAGCCTTCATTCGATCGCAAATTAATCTCTTAAAAACATCTCAATCAGTTCACAAACATAAACTTTTTCGTCTCGAAAAACTTTTCACTTCTTTTCTCATCGCATTAACTTGAGATTATTCTAATGAACTTTTACTGATGACTTTTTTTCCTTTTCCTTTATATCTGTATCGTAGAAAATTGTAGAAGAAAACTTTTATCTCATCCTATATTCATGTTCTATTTAATCCTTTTTTTCTCAAACCGAAAGGTCATGGAATGATTACCTAAAGTACAGAACAAGAGTAGCAAAAAATGATACATAAATGGCACCCTTGATAATTCACACATAAATACCTTAGGGGATAATTTTCAAAGTGTCATTTTTGTTTTAATCTTTCACTTTTTTTGGATATAAATAAGCTTTGGAATTAGAAATGAATGGGTGTAGTAATGTAGGTGCTTTTTTGGAGCGCAAAAAATTTTTTGCAAAAAAAACTCTAAAATTATTTCATGCGTCGTTCAAATATTGTATAACCTGTGTGAAGCTCAAGTGAAAAAGGAGCTAGTTATTGGTCTCAGTTATTGGTTTTATTAGGATTAATCCACAAAACCACTTCTTGATGCTGCCCCTGACCCCCTCTCATCCACAAAAGTGATACTTATTACCCACAAGACTCCCAAATTTATCCCAGTCATATAAAAATTTCATTTAAATTCAATCCGATTATTTGATTAGCAATTCCATTCTCATATCCATTACAACTCATACATCCAGTGATGCCAGACATTTCCATAATCCCAAATCAATACTTTAATCCCCTAATCCTCTATATTTAATTAAAATTCATATGAGAACACAAGCAGACAGACAATTGGATTATATTCCATCATATTTTTCTGTTTCACAAAAATGCCTTTAGAACGGACACTGGACGAGAGAAAAAAGAACTTTTTTAATCACGAAATTGGATAGATTATAGACGAGAGAGAGAACAAAAAGCATTGAAAAAAGTCTTAATTAGAAATAATCTTCATCCTTCACATGATATCCCAAAATGTGCCCCTTAAGTCAAACCCTCTTTTTGTGCACAGACATTTAGTCACTCCAATAATTATCATGAACTGGATGAAAGGCAATCACAGTGTTTTAAACAAGTTACTTAATGTTGATGATTTCATGAGAATTGCTACAGGATAATTAAAAGTTTCTATTGTGCAGAAAAAAGCTTTGCTGGATTGTTTGGAAGTTTCTATACAAAACTTACACAATACTGGATCGCTTTCAGTCTGCTGCAAACTATTGAATGAGTGCATTTACATCACAATCATGAACTCCACAATCCAGATTAAATTTTTTTCATAAGAAAAATTTCTAAACAACTTTTCCACGCCTGAATAGATATTTTTTCAACTGAAAATCTTTCTCATCTCATTTCCATGTAAAATCCATTCTCAGCTATCATTTTTGACATAGACAAGATTCATTAAATAGGGGAAGCCCAGAACGATAATAATGTAACATAAATTCCCACTATAATCCCACATTCATTTCATTTAACAATGCCAAAAGGCAAAGAGCCTTCAATAATATCCATTCATACGTATTTACCGTCGAGTGGCATATGCCTTATCTGCTATCTGTTTTTCTTGTTGTTTTGTTATTCTAGCTGAAATGTGACCAAGTCTTATTAACAACAAACAATATCGGTGTTACATGAAATCCGTCCGTATGAATGATAAGAATCATTTAGTTTCTTGGATAGGGGATTCTTAAGGAGGAATGCAACTTAAAGGAATTGTAAGACTAAAAAGAGAACGTTGAAAAAAATGTTTTTTGTAACAAACGGAATTTTGAAATATCTACAAAAATTAAAAATTTTTAATTTTTTTAAGTTTAAAACATATTTTAAAAATTGAAATTATCCTTAAAATTAAAAATTGTTTTAAAATTTGAAAATTGTTTTAAAATTTAAAAATTATTTTAAAATTTAAAAATTATTTTAAAAATTGAAAATTATTATAAAAATTGAAAATTATTTTAAAAATTGAAAATTATTTTAAAAATTGAAAATTATTTTAAAAATTGAAAATTATTTTAAAAATTGAAAATTATTTTAAAAATTGAAAATTATTTTAAAAATTGAAAATTATTTTAAAAATTAAAATTTTTGTAAAATAGTTTTTAAACTTTAAATAAAATTTTAAAAATACAAAATAAATTAAAAAATTCAAAAAAATAAAAAAATTTAAATAATTTGAAAAATGAAAAGGAACTAAAAATTGAAGAAACTTAAATAAAATAAAGTTAAAAAATGAAAATGAAAATTTTAAAAAATTAAAAATTTTAAAATTAAGTTTTTGAAGAGAAAAACAAAAAGTTGAATGTTTAAATTAGAAAATCCTTAAAGTTCTCATCCAAAACATCATCAAACCAAATTTCCCCCTTGATATGAACATCAAGGAATTAGCAAAAGTATGCATGAAGATTTAGTTAAAATCTCACGCACATAAATATCCAACTACGTGTCATAAGGATGGGCACATTAAGGTATAATAACTTTCACATACATATTTATATGTCATGAAAATATATTTATCATTTATGCCTCAATATGTCTTTTGCATGCCTTAATGAACTCATTATCATCTTCTCCATAGACTTATGCTTCCTTCAGTCGTACATTGCTGAAGATAAATGTGATATTAGATGAGAATGTAAAAAAAAGTGTACAGAAAATTTATGGAAATTCTTTCATATTCATTCTAATGTGAATATTTTTCTTCCTTTCCTTTTCGATTCCTTCCGTTCTTTCGACTTACTTTATATGCTGGATATTTTATTATTATTATACTGTTGTTGTTGCTGTTGCCGCTTTTGTTTTTATTTTCTCTTGTTATACATAAACAATATGCTTGCTTTCCTTTTTTCAGGAGGAGTGGAAGAATAAAAGAAAACTTTTTTTTAGAAGTTCCACAAGAAACTTTCCCAGTCAGGAATTAAAGTAGATGAGAAAGGATGGAAGTTAAGTTGTAAAGAAAATTGTTATGCTTTTATATATCTGATAACAATAAATATGTTATGGCATAATTAGAATCATATGAAATTTCAATTTGTTACTTTTTTTATGATGGCTGCTGTATTTATTTATTATTTCCATAAGAGCACTAAAGCTTGATTTCATTCCATGTTCACATACACAATACAATAATGTAATGCTTTTTATCTACGGTATTAAGAAGGAGATTTGACGATAATTCCATATTAAGTTTGCCAAAAAGTGTAATCGAATTGTTCAAAGTAGAAAATAAATATCTTAATGGAATTCTGACTAAGTCTTTCACTTTCTCGTCAGTTAATCTGTGTCAAAGCTATTGTGCTTATTCAGTTTGTATCAAAAATCGATATTTGGAATTTTTGTGTGTTGTTCAGATAATTTAAGTAATCTAGCCTAGCTTGTCGACTAGATTGTTTACTGAGAATTCACTAAGTTTAACAGACAATGAGCTGAATGAGCATATTATCGTACCAGTGAACATCATTGTTTTTTTTGGGGAATAGGTCTAGTCCAGTGCTACTCAAACTACGCTTCAAGATACACTAGCATGCCATTAAAAAGGTTTCAGCAACACTAGATTCTAGTCAAAATAATGATGCTTTAGCCAAGAAATGCCTAGTCGAGATGGAATCTTAATGCAGATATACAGACTCAATGGGTTGTATCCCTAGAAACCAGCCCTAGATACCTTTCAACTCCCAACCTATCCTTAACATTAATATACCTCTGACTATACTTTAAACAGAAAATCTACGAATTTAAACAATTCTTTCAATTTTAAAGTTCAAAACAAACAGATTAAGTTCTTTCACCTCCAATACATTTCAAATAATTTATTCACCAAGGTAACTAAGCAGTTAGCTTCAAGTTGAGGCTTATTAAACCCACAGTACTCATACAGAACAAACATTTACAATATTACAAAAATATTTTCAAAAACACATCATATTTTAACCATAAACTCATTGCAAGGTCGTCAACAAAAGAAAATTACACATTCTTCTCTTCATTCCTTTGTCATCAATTTTGCCATCGTGCACGAAAAATTTTTCACAGTCATCATATTGTTCTGATTTTTATTTATTTCAAGCACAACATTTTCTTATTGAAAGTGATTGACGTTTTTATTTAATATTTCTGAATTCAGTTATTGAAATGTCATGACTTTGCAGACCTACATAAGCATTCGATGCGAATACTTTTATGACAATGTCATGAAGCGTGAATACTTAAAAGTTGAATGAGACATTGACAAAAATTTGTGTAATTTTTAGACACTCATCTCTGCTGAGTGAGAGAAAATTTGCAACGGTTGCCATTTTTTTGGATGCTTTTGAACTATAATTTGAAGATCTTTAAGAAATCAAGTGGAATACATAATTTTTGGCATAAGATTATTTGATGCCAGTGACTTCACAGAGGGGGGATCGGGACTTTGGGCCTTGATTATCGCCATGATAATTTGCCATGACGTCGTGCCAACGAAAAAAGGCTGATTAAGTCAAAAGCATAATCAGATTGGAGGAGCCCTCTACTTTAAACCTAGAGTCCACTACCAATTGTGAGTGCCGAAGAAAAAAATTTAAAAACCTAACCTCAAAAAACAGAATTTTCAAGATTTTTACCTAAAACTTTCATCCACTGGGCATAACAATTTAGAAATAGAACAAGAAGAAGAAACAAATAAGGAAGAAAGCTCAACGTCATCATAATATTTATGTACCATACGTGTGTGCTGTAAATAAATGTTCTTCTTGTTATTTATATCCTTTATTCCTACCATTCGCGCACTTTTTTTGCTTTCATTTATATTTTGAATTCACGTTCGCAACAGGAATGTTGCATTCACATACATACATTATGTACACAAATATAAATGAAAAAAATGGATGAATGGAGAAGAAAGGTGCCGGAGAAAGAAGAAGTTAGCAGCGTAATGAAGACGAAATGACAAAAAAAGCTTTATTCAATAATGTAAATGACATTTTACCCTCCAGAGAACTTTTTTCATTCATTCTCAAGTCACTTCACTCTCGTTGTTTTCGTATGAGCTTCTTTTTGAGTGCTTGTTGTCATTATTATTGTTTGTTTGTGTGCCACAAGAGTCAAAGCAGAATGATGCTTTACCCTTTCTACGACCATAGCAAAAAAAGTTAAGGATTTCAAGTTTCATCCATTTCATTTTGTTATTTTTTGCTTGCTTCTTCTTTATCAATGTTAGATGCCATAAAAACGTACGGCAAGTGCCATTATGAATATAAAGAAGAAAGACACGAGGAACTCACACGCACCATATGAGACTTTGTGCTTCTCTTCTCCTTCTGTGGTTATACAATACTTCTTCTCAAAACTGTGTGTTTTGCTTTTCTTGTTCCTACTTCTTCGTGCTCGTCTTTTTTCTTTTATTAGCACAAAAGAAAAAAAGTTGGTAGTAGAGTAACATGATTTGAAGTTGGAGAGTGTTTTGGGAATGATTTTTGAGGAAGCGCATAAATGAGTGGCCAGAGCATTGCAACATCGTCGTGTTAATGAAAAAACGTCACCGAGATGTCATAATTGACAGCTGACATTGGTAACTTAGTTGTGTTGATGGCACGAAGACGATATGTTCCAAAACATATTGATTCGACCACTCTCACACTTTGTAGCCTTTTGTAGTTTCAATTGAGGCATCTTCTAACCTAAAAATTATCTATAAAATATTGTTACTTAATATAGCATCATCAATTAGTCCTGATAATTACAAATGCCCCAAGTACAAAGAGGGGTTTTGGGGGTCAAAACCCATACCCTTTTTTGGGAATTTTTTTGAAGTTGCTAGAATTTTTTAATATAAAAAATCCCAAAACCCTCCCTAAATTTCCATACAAAAAAATTTCAAAACCCCTCCCTCGAAAAATTTCTGGATACACCCCTGCCCAGGTTCATCCGAATTCTGTCAAAAATCTTACTATTTTCATAATTTTTTGCTTTAAAACACTTAAATCAATCAGAAGTCATCATTAAGGAAGGAGACATTACCAGCCATCATAATTGAATGGAATGAAATAGAGCACCATTGTTATACCCACGACCAGTGATTTATGGGGGCGCAAATTTTTGATTTAACTCCGAGCGACAGAAACCCTTGTTACGCCAATGCCCACGACCTGAATGTATCTCAGACAATTGTGTCTATTAACTTGCCACAAGGTATATTTGAAAGGGATAACAATGCCAAGGAGCCTTTCCCAAATTCTTTACAATTCTCAAGCACAGTTTCAAAAAGTTAGCGCTTCAAATAGCAGCCATAAAAAGAAGTACGAAAATATTTATGCCACTCCATATTTCATTCAATATACTATTTATAGTTCCTATAAATTTTACAAGATGCTGCTGCGTTCCTTTGTATCTCATCCATCTTATTGCTTTTATACGCGAAATTGTTTCACTCATTCTTCCTTTCTGCACTAACAAAAAAGCCAAGCATGATAATAATAACAAGGAGCAATATGTATAAAATTGGAATAGAAGAAATGAGGCAAGAGGAAGGAGAAATTCTTTGATAGAAGCAAGTAATGTTAAGATCTAAGTTGAGAAAAAAAAAAGCTTTTGTGGAAATATTTTGTAATTTATGATTTTCATATCTCTATTTCATAAGTCATAAAATGTAGGTAGGAAATAATTTCTGATAAAATTTATATTCTCTATTTTATAAAGCATATCCACTATAATATAAAGTAAGTTATGATCCAATTTACATAGATAAGCAAGGATACATGAATGAAAAAAAGTTACCCTACTTTTTTGCACTCTGTTATTATATTGAGGAAGTTTGAGGATTTTAAAGTTTTTTATCCTCTACAAATATCTTTTGATCCTTCTATATTCATTCCATAAGTCTAAGACTGAATGTATGGTATCGGTGTATACACTAGTTTAACATTTTCAGCATAGCATGTGTCTTGGAAATATTTCTTACATATCTTACAGTATGCGGACAAAAAATTAGGGACTTTTCAAAAAATTAGTATTATTGATCTGGAGCTTAAGGCTTAACAGATATCGGAAAATGGTAAAAGGGTGAAATGTTCTACATATCATTAGCTATCCAACAGTATATAATAGTGGACATAACTTCCACACTCTTATAGGGTTTCACTCAATTTTCATATTTTGATCAAAAATTTATATTGAAAATTTGTCATTTATCAACAATATTGCCTGTAACTTTTGTTCCTTTCAATGAATCTTCCTGAAACTTTTACATAATGTTTCTGCTACTTATGGCTTTACCTTGCATAAGTTTCAGATTTTTTGAAGGCTCTCTTCATGGACTTCCACATCAATGAATTAGGCTACATTATAAAATTTTAATTTTTAAAAATTACTTTAACTAACTATTTTACAATTCAAACTTTTAATGAATTTGATATCATTTTAGTTAAGCTTTCTTTTAGTATATAACTTATTAGGTAACCATTTGTAGATCAAGAGAAAACTTGAAGAAAATCCAATGTGGCGGAGATTTTTCCTACACTTTTTTGCATAAATCATTGATAACTTTTATAAATTAGTCTAGACCTATGGATATTTTTACATATTTATAAAGCTTTAACCTTCCTTTACAAGCTTCTAGTACATTAAAAAGTTCTGAGATGGACGGAAGTAGAAGTTATCAGCGCTTGAAAAGTTGTAAATTTTCAAAATAGAAATTTGTGTATGGACGAAAAATAAATGTCAAATTTTTCTTAAAATATGCAATTCCTTTGGATGTAAATGACATTTCTGTTACTGAGAACTAAAAATAAATCAATTACATCCAAAGGAATTGCATATTTTAAGAAAAATTTGACATTTATTTTTCGTCCATACACAAATTTCTATTTTGAAAATTTACAACTTTTCAAGCGCTGATAACTTCTACTTCCGTCCATCTCAGAACTTTTTAATGTACTAGAAGCTTGTAAAGGAAGGTTAAAGCTTTATAAATATGTAAAAATATCCATAGGTCTAGACTAATTTATAAAAGTTATCAATGATTTATGCAAAAAAGTGTAGGAAAAATCTCCGCCACATTGGATTTTCTTCAAGTTTTCTCTTGATCTACAAATGGTTACCTAATAAGTTATATACTAAAAGAAAGCTTAACTAAAATGATATCAAATTCATTAAAAGTTTGAATTGTAAAATAGTTAGTTAAAGTAATTTTTAAAAATTAAAATTTTATAATGAAGCCTAATTCATTTGTGTGGAAGTCCATGAAGAGAGCCTTCAAAAAATCTGAAACTTATGCAAGGTAAAGCCATAAGTAGCAGAAACATTATGTAAAAGTTTCAGCAAGATTCATTGAAAGGAACAAAAGTTACAGGCAATATTGTTGAAAAATGACAAATTTTCAATATAAATTTTTGATCAAAATATGAAAATTGAGTGAAATCCTATAAGAGTGTGGAAGTTATGTCCACTATTATATACTGTTGGATAGCTAATGATATGTAGAACATTTCACCCTTTTACCATTTTCCGATATCTGTTAAGCCTTAAGCTCCAGATCAATAATACTAATTTTTTGAAAAGTCCCTAATTTTTTGTCCGCATACTGTAATTGTAGCTGAGTGAATGAAGGAAATTCTCGAAGAATATAGTCTGATAAGCAGTTAAAGATTTAATTTATGGGCTAGATTTATATATTTTTGAATTTCTCACAGTTAATCAACTGCAAATTGTATTAAAGTTCTGAAATTTGAAGAAAAAATATTAAATTTTTAAATTTTTCGTGTTTTCAATGAATTTTTTAATTCTTTAAGTATATTTTCCGAAAATTTAAATAAATTTGCACAGATTTAATAAATTTTTCAAATTCAAATGTTAACAAATTTTTCAAGTTTTAACAAATTTTTCAAATTTTAACAAACTTTTCAAATTTTAACGAATTTTTCAAATTTTAACGAATTTTCAAATTTTAACAAATTTTCAAATTTTAACAAAATTTTCAAATTTTAACAAAATTTTTAAATTTTAACGAATTTTTAAACTTTATAAGAAACTTTAAAAAATTTTAACAAACTTGTCAAAATTTAAACGAATTTTTCATTTTGAAAAAAATAACGAACTTTTAAACTGTACACAATTTTTCACATTTTAAACAATTTATACTTTAAATGACATATTTTTAACGATTATTTTTTTATTTTTAAATTAATTTTTGAGAAATTTAACTAAGTTTTATTAAGAATTTCATCAAAATTCTTTAGTAGTTTTTAACGAGCCTTAGTTGATTTATAATCCAGTTTAACTTATTACATACTTATCCTACAATACCTGATCACCACTTAATTTAAATATTTTCAACCCCAAAACCTCCAAGCATTCTACACGAACACCTTACTCTACAAAATTTATTCACCATTCTCTCACCTTCTCAAGTACTTTCAACTAATATTTATTCAAGAATATATTTATGTGTGTAAAAATAGCTTCTTTTTACGTTTAAATAAACCTTTCACGTATCTTCAATTCTTCAAAGCTTATTCTTCTTCCTCATTCACTCACTTAAGTTATGGGTGATTTTATCAAAAGCTCCTTCATCTTTATCTTTCCTATTCTTTATCCATTCTTCACCACTCCTTCAAATGTGTTTACTTATAAAGTTTTTCACATAACGCACTATCATGAAGAGAAATTAGACAATCGTGGAGTCACGAGAGCTTGAATAAGTGGCGAAAGGAAAAGGAGAATATTTTTTTATTTCATTCTTCTTCTTTATTGCGACAAATTTATTACTAGACATTTATAAAAGGAAGGAAAATTGATGCGATTTTAGTGGAGATTTATGATTGTGGGTTTGGATATTAGAGAAGTGTGTGATGCTTGCATGAAATTTGTTTCTAGTTTTTGAGATATTGTCTGTAATGAGTTTTCTAGAACTATGTCGCTCAGCACTATTGCGTTGATTGTCAATGGATGATTTGGGGAAGGAAATAGAATTTGTTAGTTTTATAGGTTTTGATTGGGTTAAGATCTAATTTTTTTCCAGATCCAGGGGCGTATCCTGGAATTTTTTGTTAGGGGGGAGGGGTTTAAATCTCAAAATTGGAAAATTTATACTCGTTTGCTCGAAATTGACATTTCATGACCTTTTTTTGCTCGCCATAGTTAATTTTTCCGAAGAGTGTTGGCCCCCAACTTCCTCTTTCTCATTTTATTGAACTTCTTTAATGCTAGATCTCAAAGTTGACTCGAATTTTGTAAGGAAAAGTCGCATGAAGTCAACATAACTTCATGCAAAATTCAAGTCGAATTTGAACTTTATTCAACCCTAAGAGATAATCCATTAAAAATATTTTTCTCAATTATTTTCTAAAAATACACAAATAAATAAAATAACTCGCCAAAAAAAATTAATCTAGCAACCACGAACTTTTTCTTCTCAAAAAAGGATAACAATAAAAGCACTTTCTTTGATACAAACACGATGAAGTTATTCAGCAATTTTCATGGCAGCAGAAAACGTTCGAACTATAAAAACTAATAAAAAACCTAAAAATTTCCTTTGTTGTTTGAAAACTTTTGGCGTCTCAAAACAGTTTTTTTATAAAAGAAATGAAAATATGCAAAAGGAAAGTTGCTTTATGAGTTCCTCGAAGGAAGAAATTTTATTTTAATAAATGAACTTTTTCAACAGCACAGTCAAATGGATGTTCGTGTACTTATTGAAAAAGGAAAACATTAAATAAAAAATATTCAACATGATGCTAAAAGAACTTTAAAAGTAGTAGAGCATCTACTCAAAGTAGGAAAAAACTTTTCCCTTTTAGTGCTATACATCAAAGGAGCTTTTAGTCTGAAGTTCAAGTCAAGTCTTGTCGAATCTATGAATATTCATAATAAAAATATAAGGACTAATAATACTTACAATGTAAAACATGAACCAGGATACCAGCAGAGTTTGCGTGTGAAGGACTGTCAAGGAAAAAAAATATTTGAAAAGGGTTAAAATTGAATTTATGAGAGAATTTATTTAGGCGTATGTGAGTGGGTGTTTGTATTATAAATATTTTAATTTCAGACAAAAAATTATTAAATTGCTGAGTTGGTCATGCTTGATGACTTGATGCGCATTTTATGTCAATAAAAATGGTGGAATTTTGGTTTTTTAAGCCCATTTTAAATCATGGAATTAGTTAAAACTTGCTTAAAACTTCTTGAAATTTTGATACCGGTTCCAATCCTTAAAACTTAAAAGTAGGTCACTATCTCCATAAATATTAGTGTTAGTGACAATTGGAAATCCAAGCTGATCATAGAAACGTAACCAGACATTTTTCGGGAGGGTCTGGATTGGAGGGTCTGGACTTTTAAGAAAGATCCATTTTTATAAAAACTTAAATTTCAGAGGATCTGACCCCCTTGAACTCCCCTCTATCTATGCTTCTTTAAGAAAACCTAGTAAATATTGTAAATGTAATTTTGTCATCAAACCTATTTGCTCACAGCCTCCAATCTCATTAGAACCAGAAACAGTAACATAATAAACCACTTAGCAGCCATTATAGCTAACTTCAGCTAAACAATCTAAAATTCTAATCTTCCCCTGACTGACTGACATATGAAACCCAAAAACCCCTTACCTCATTAAAAAATTACGCGCCGATAAAAAAACATAATTCATCATTTACAAAATTAGACCATAAAATCCCTTACCTGCACATATACTTCCCAGAATCACTAGGCTTCGCATGCTGAATAAGTAAATATGATGTTGTTATCTCACTCTTTTCAGTTATAACACTAACACCACCACGTGGACTGTATAATTTATGTGTAGGATGATTTTGTTAAATGACGAACAGCACATAAAGGAAGATGTGAGAAAATAATTAATTAAGTCCAAACAAAACAAAAAAAGTCATCATTAACAGCAAAACGAAATGAAATTTATTTTCATCTTTACTCTACCTATCGTAATTTATTTCATATCCATTATGTGTCCATTGTATATACGAGGGCGGCTCATTTAATCCCTGCACTATACACGTGAGGTTTATTGTTGATGTCGTATCGATATACATCTCCGGTTGACCTAGGATCAATGTCGTCGGTTCTGTGAGAATGCAAAATATAGAAAAAAAAATTATTTTTTTATTCTCCATTACAATCATCATCATCATTCTCGGCAGAAACAAACATATCGAAATGACCGAGTGTTGGAAATGGATTAGTAAATAGACGGATAGATTGAGAAAATGGGAGTAGAGATGCTATAAAAATAAAAATAGTAAATGTGATGCAATAATTCGCAATCAATGGAATGAAAGAGAATAAAACAAATTATGTTTGAGAAGAGGACGAAAGTAAACAGCAGAGCAAAAATGATAAATAAATGTCAATAGAAAATAGGGTTGGAAAAATTATGAATTAAATCATGTGATTGTTGTTATATGAAGCTTTGATTTTTTTTGTTGAAGGAAATTGGAGGACGTGGGTTCGAGTCCCACTAAAGATCCGTTATTCGGAATTTTCCTTTATTTTGTAAAGCTAGAAGTTTTCAATAATAGAAGTCAGAATATCAAGTTTTGAAAAAATCAAAACCTTTTAACGCAGGCAGAATTGTAGTCAATGCAGGGGTATCCAGAAATTTTTTCTATGGGGTTTTGAATTTTTTTGGTATAGACGTGGAAACTTCATAGAGGGGTATAGAGAGGTTTTGGAATCATTTTCTAAAAAAACCCTACCAAATTGGAAAAAAGCTCCCCAAACCCCCCACCTGAATACCCCCCTGAATCAATGGTCTTAGTGGAGTAATAGAATCCATTAATAAATCAAAAATCTGTTCTGATTTGATTTGAGTCTTCCGCCTCTTTCAAAGTTGAGTGCGAATCGACGAAAAAGTGCAAATAAAAGAGCAAGAATATTTATGTCATTGAAACTGTGTCATAGGAAATAACAAATCTATTTGTTGAAATATTAAGATTTATCAATGTGAAATATTTGCAGCAATTTATTAAAAAGAATCGTAGTCAATAATGGATCTGAATTGAGAACAAATCAGAATAAACAGAACAAAGAAGAAGAAATCCCACAAAAGCTCCTAAAAGTTTTACTGGATGAGCAATTCAAAGACGATAACTTATAATCTTTATGTCAATTTTACCATCAGCACCGAGCAAGGAACAATTCTCTTAACAGCTCATCACGCTAATACCACTTTAACCCTCATTTCTCGGTAAGTATCGCTAACCTTTTAAAATAAAAAAATATTAAACCTTACCGCAAGGGATAAGCGATTAAGGTGAAAATTTATCGCATGCTAGTAATTTTCCTCAAAATTTTCATTAAATTAATAAATTCATTCATCCAATGTCAATTTAATTAGAAGATAATTGAATGATTAGACTAATATGGGCACATTAAATTAATGATTGGAAAGATATGATATAAAATTTATTCCAATCACTTATCATATTACTAATCGAGCTTGATAACTATTCGGAATCATTTAATAAAATATTAATGGTCTCGAGTATAAAGAGATATTCTGACATAATTGTGTTAATGTTATAGGAAAATTTACATTTAGAGGATCATAAAGTCATGATTATGGTTATGACATGCTTTGTCAGCGGGATCATATAATTTTTATTGGCTGTTTGTCTAAATAAAGTTTTTTTGGGGTATTTTTTATGGAACTTGTCAATTGAAATGAAAAAAAATGGTAGTGATTATCTAAATTAGGGGTTTGGCTCATCGAACTATCTAGATTTCCACTGGATTTTAAATATAGATTCGAAGTTAAGTTCGAAACTAAATTCAAAATTGGTTTAGAAAATAAATTCAAAATTGATTTAGAAAATAAATTCAAAATTGATTTTGAAAATAAATTCAAAATTGATTTTTAAAATAAATTCGAAATTGGTTTCGAAAATAAATTCGAAATTGGTTTCGAAAATAAATTCGAAATTGGTTTCGAAAATGAATTTAAAATTAAATTTTTAATTTAGATGAAATCTAGATTTCTGAAGCTAGTTATAAAAATCGAATTTTATAAAAATCCAAAAATAAATTTACAGTCAAATTCCAAACCTGGCTCAAAACAAATTTAAATTCTAAATAATCATATTTACATCCCATGACACAACCACCATTTCATAAACTCCAAAAACTACAAACTATATTTCATTAAGATAATAAAACTTTCATCAAAATGTATCTAGATAATCTCATATCATATTTTAACAACAACTAAACTCAAAGCATTATACCACGTACTTTCAAAGTTTGCTAAAGCCACACACAAGCAGGCATAGAAGTAAAACAACTAAGGTATATTTCCTCTTTAATTTCCTAACAATATATAAAATATTTGTGCATGTAAACTTCCCAACCCTTGATCAACATCAATTGAATATAAAGGCAGTCGAAAAAAAAGTGTAAAGCAAAGCTAGAAACAGCAGAGAGCCTTAACTTCGAGAGAGGGAAAAAAGTAAAACTTTTTTATTATTATTATCATCACGTTATCGATAAAGCGATAAAAAACTATTTATGAAATTACAATGTTTGCTTCAGAAAAAAAGTTCCTTTTTCCGCTGTTCAGTATTCATTGGAAATGTGTATCTCATATGAAAGGAACATGTTTTGTTCCGGAATGGCGGATAGAATGATAAATATTTCTCGAAAACTCTTTTGAAGAGCTTTAACGGTGTGTTAATTTTTTTACGTGTAAGAAATACACATGCAGGAAATGAAGAAAAAAACCAATTCAAAAAAACAGAACAGGCATGGCATGTAAAGGTAAAAAAAATTGGTAAAAAGGCTTAAAGGAAATAAATTTGAACTGAGGGATTATAGGATTACAAGTCTTTACGACATTTCTTCATCCTAACATTCAATAATCTCTATACTTAGAAGTGAGTGTGGAAATTGCTTGGTTGTCATTTTCAGTAAGCATTTTAATGGATTGCGACTTTTGTTGGTGATCTTACTGATTATTATTGGTCATAAAATAGTAATTTGATTATGTAGACTATGTGGGTTCAATTCGTTTTCGATTAAGACACTCCCAATGCAGTTTAGAGCTCAGCTTTTTAGCTGAAGGTCCTTTGTACAAGCTTTAAATAGGGTTACCAGACATTTTCAAGAAAAATAGAGGACATTCCCCATGTCGACTAGTTTTATTCTTTTTCTGGACGAATTAGAACATTACAAATCTTTTTTATTTTTGAAAAACCAAGCAGATGGTCAGCCTAGCTTTAAATAATACTTGACCAAGGATCGAACCCAAGATCTATGGCTTTGGATATTTACTAATGCATTTAATATCCAAAATAAATAAAATCTGGGATCTAGGTCTAGTCAAAACATTTAGTCATAGACCAGACAAATTGCCATAAATCCTAAAATCTCATTTCTAAAAATTCTAGCTTCAAAACTAACATGAAAATCCCCATCAGCAGTAAACCAAAATAAAAAAGGAAATGAAATTTAAATAATTTACTTCTTTACATACCGACAACAGTAAGTATCACAGAATAGCCAACGGGTGGAACAGTGCCTGCAAAAAAATTATGAAATAAGATTAATCAGCTTGAATCAGTCAGAAATAATTCCATAGACATACTTATCTGGCACTCATATATATCTGAATCTTTTTTTTGTGGATATAAAATCTGTAGATATTTTGATGTGATGTGGGGAGATGTCCAGTTCATACAAATGATGTAAGATTAGCAGGAATTAGAATAAAAAATGAGATTAAAATGAGTAAAGCAATTTTTGTGTGTTCATGTCTGATTAAAAAGCATGAATAGATTAAAATTCTATGAGAGATGGAACTAGGATATTGAGAGAATAATAAATTTCTGAGTGTGTGATGATGAAGGTCGTGTCATGCATTCAAAAAACTCAAACAATAAGAGAAAGGCTTAACACAGAGAACATAGGAAAGACTCTTTTTTCCATTAATTATTAATTATTGTGGTTATGAGATTAAAACTGAAGAACTTGCCATGTGCTAAATAAATCTCAATGAAATTATTTTTATACCAAACAGGATGAGGAAATTGTTTTTGAGGCATTAAAATTCTAGTTTTTGGGTTATTTATTCATGACCTTCAAATATTTAGATGCTTTAAACTTGATTTTCATATTTTAACGAACTTCAATTTGAATATTATGCAGATTAAGCTTCCAAACATTTCATCCTGAGTGGGGTTCGAACCCGCGCTGTCACAATATTTGCTATCATGTTCCTACCACTATATCAAGGAGATATTTCGAATCCTGGCATAATGCCAACTTAAACTATTAACACGATGGTACTTACAAACTTCCAACAACCCTAATGGAAACTGCTTGACTCTCCTTACAAACAGACATTTTTCGACAGGGTCAGAAATTGCACATTTTATTGAACACCATAAACGAACAATCCCTCATGAAACAAATAATATGAGAAACTTTTTTGTTGATTTTTTTATGGCTGCTTATTGATTTATGTGTGAGAAAATTTTGCATTTCCAACAAAACTTTCTCATATTTCTGATTCCAAATGCTACATTGTTAAGAAAATTTAATGCTTTGAAAATTTGTAAATAATTTATTTATAGAAAACCTTTGAAGCTTTGTAGCATGTGAAGTTCATTGTACTATGAATACCCTTGTAAATAAATTTTAGATCAAAGGAAATTGAAATTTGACTCTTTTGTCAATGCAAATTGGAATTTTCTTCTTTTGGTATCAGTATGTGGGATTGATGCCTAACGAACACAGAGAATTGTTATTAAAAAAATCACAGAATTGCTCCATTTGACGTGGTGACAGTGGGAACAGTGGGAATAGTAAATTCCAAGGTGCCTTAGCGACAATGGTAATTAGAAGGCAGCCATGCATTCGAATAAATCGATATTGGGGAGTGTTACCACACTGGCATCACGTCAACTTAGACCTGATTGCTGCTCGGATACGGTTTTTTGTTTGTACTGTCTGGGTCTTGTTTAGTTTGGTTTTATTTGACTGTTTTAAAATTTTAATTTAATACACAGCAATTTAAAACTAAATTCCCAACCTATTTTTCCACAACACAATCAGCATTTAACAAAGAGAAGAGAAATATTTGTCATTTTTTGATGAAACTTCATTTCTGAAATGAAAATTCCTCTTCCTACATGCTTACACAGCGCATCACAATCAGATCTTGTGACATTCCAAACAGCATTTTTGATGGGAAGAACAATAGCAGCAAAGTTTAAACTAGTGTCATCCTTATTGCACACAATTTTTCCTCTTTTATCAACGTAGATCTCTCATTTGCTGTGTGTTATCTTTATCAGAAACAGACAGGTTGACATAGTTTGCATAACTTCGAAAAGTGTATGTGTGCATAATATAGACATCAAAACTTTGTCTCATACATTTTGTGCATTATGGGGTTACAGGAGCAGGAATTGTCGTTATGGATACAAATACATTGGTTTCTAGAGCTCTTGTTGTTGACAAATGTTGATGACCCTAAAACTCTGGTCTTTTCACAGGGGCGTAGCTGGAAATTTTGTATAGACAAAGCTCTAGCAAATTGAAAATAGATTTTTGGTGTTGGACTCACCCTCCAACATCCCTTCCAGCCTATGTGCCCGTCTGATGTGGTCCTCTATCTACTGAGTGACGTATGCACCTCATTGACCAAACAATTTATAAACTAAATGCTCTAGAGTCTTTCTTTTCGAAGGATGGAAGATTCGAATCCTATTTGGTAAGAATTTTGAATCAGAATAATCAGCCTAGCTTCCAAATCCCTTCATCTCTCAAGAAATCGAGACTGACCAACCCCTAATCTACAAAATTATACAAAGGCAGGAGAAAAATCCCATTTATTTTCATGATATTATAAAAGGAAAGAAACTACTCTACACACGAGCAGCTGAGGGTACGGAAAGGAAAAAAATATATATTTCGAAATAATTTAATTTCAAAAATCTCATCATGAAAAGTTATCTTCTGGTTTTCAGCTACACAATTCTCTCTGTGCTTTAATGCACCAATTTTCTGCACATGTTTATAGCTTATTTGCACTGTAACTGTGTGCCTTAGTATTAATATATAAGCTCCATCACAGCGTGGCTTAGAATCATCATATTGTCATGCATATAAACTTGTCCATCAAACATAATAAAGGAGATACTAAATTTATTATAGTCGTATAGTCATACAGAAAAAAGATGTAGAAAGTCCTCGTGTTATACATCGAGGGAATTAAGCGCATTTTCCCGCACAGATCAGTAAATAAATCCATAATTCAGAATGTAAAAATAAGTACCCATTTAATTTATTTCCCCAAATGAATTGAAAACATAGCATAAATGCTTGAAATATATAGTTGTAGCTGAAAAAAATTCCGGAAGCTATTTCAAAACATTTGTATGGTTTTAGTACAAATTAAATCTGTCACTTATACTTCACAAGTAATGACAGCAACATTTGTATGGTTCTACATACATTTACATTGCCCGCGGAGAGGATCGAACCCACGACTTGAAGGGTTTTTTAATATAAGTATTCTTTTTAAGCGTCACGTTAAACTTTGACTAATCCAACGTCAGTGATTTTTTACACCAAAAACAGAAAAGTTAATTTAATTAAGTTTAGGTGAGGATTTTCAAAAAACTAAATACGTTGCGCACCCCTACGAAATAGCAGCTATTTAATGCAAAAAACCCGAAGTCTCTACGTGCTTCCCCTGCCGAGTTTTTGAGGCAGCAGGCCAGCCAGCGGGCCAGCCAGCCAAAGTGGACCTTTAAGCGCATTACTTTCTAAGGAAAATGCGCTAAAGAATATATTGTACATCCATAATACATTCATGTTCGTGAGAGAAAAGTAGCTGAATAAATGGAGCTTTAAGCTAACACAACTTTTTCACATATATCATGGCTTATGTTGTGTAATGCGAATACAAATTATGCTACACAAACCAACAACGGTTGTATTGAATTGGGGTACAATGAAGAAAATAAAAGCGGATGAATGAAAGTATTTTTCAGCGGAAATGTTTTAAGGAAGTGAGTTGCAATTTGGAGCGAAATGTCGGGGGCTATTAAGAATGATATATTTTACATGGAATTGGATTTTATCTTTCATTATTTATCTTTGGTTTATTTTCTGACGGTAGACGTACTTTAAATGGGGGGGACAATGTAAAGTTTGAGAATTATTTCTGGAAGGTGTGTAAACTAAAATAAACCAGAATTTGCTTTAGAATTGAGCAAATTTATTCAGAAACTGAGCAAAATCTCACAAAAAAGACTTAAACACTTTAAAATGAGAAAAAGTATTTTGAATCTAGTTAGAATGCACCAAAACTGAGCAATATTGCTTAAAACTGAGCAATATTGCCCAAAACTGAGCAAAACTGAACAAAAATACTCAAAAGTGAGCAAAAAAACTCAAAAATGTGTAGAACTAAACAAAAACTGAGCAAAACTAACCTAAAACTGAGCAAATTACTCATAATTAGACAAAAACTGTAAACTTCCTCAAACTCAGCTAAAACAAATATGCGTGCTATCACCACAAAGACTGTGTCATCGACCCCAACCTTAACCAACTTGTCATTTATCCTTTTCATATTCGCATTCTCTTGTTTTGAAAATTTCTGCGGTACAACTTTTTGCTCCGTATCATTAAACAAGGAGGTGTAATTTTCCAAAAAGGGATCAACATATACCATAAATACAGGATTTCATGACAATGATTGTAATAATTTTGTTTTACAGAAAAAAAGAAGAATTTTTTTGGGGTTCGAGAAATTTAATAATGTTCCATGTACCGTGTTTAAAGTCATATTTTGAGGCAAAGGATGGGAAACAGGAAAAAGAAAAGTCATGTAAATGTTATTTTTATGTTAAAAAGAGAGAATAAAATTACTTTTCCTGTACTTTTCACATTTTACAATCATAATCATCATCATTATCTCGACATTCGCATGTGTACGCAAGAATAATCTTATTTAAAATGGGAAAATGTTTGCGGCAGAGGACAGAAAAATGTTGATGAATTACAATGGAAATTAGCATTGAAGAGAAGGCAGTTGGGCAGAATTTGGACATTTGAAACAAATTTATTGAATTTTAAACAAAAAATTTTTATAACGGTTTTTAAAAATTTGAAAAAATACATTAAATTTAAATTTTGAATTTTCAAAAACCGTTATAATCCAATTAATTTTTAATCATTAAAATTATGGCTGCATAACTCGTAACTTTATAAAATAATCCACAAATTACCTAAGAATCAAGACCACAAAAGCAATTTCGCAACTCAAATCCCCAAACCATGGACGATGCTTGAATTTGTCCTTCCTTTTGCAAAAACAAAATTAAAGCTAATGAATAAAATTTAATAAAATATTCAGCTTGCGTCCATCAGCAAGAAGACGAAGATCTTTCCATTGATCCATCACTCACTTTCTTCTTTTCTTTTATACTTCTTTCGTTCACCTTGAATTTTTGATGAAATTTTCCCTCATCCTAATTTTCTGATGTTATTCTTTGACTTATGAATCTGACGAGACGTTCTCGTTGAAATGCAAAAGGAAGGAAAAAAATTTTTTCGACATAAAAATACGCTTGACTTCTTCTTTCCGAGAAATTAATTTCTTAATTATAATGCCAAAAAAAAAGAATTCTGTTGAAGAATTTCTTTTTGTTTTAAAGCATCTCTTGAGGTTTGACATGAAAAGCTTTAATGCTGAAGAATTTTTTGTTCATGTGAAAATTTTCAAGAATGTTGTGACATTTTACATGCAGTGAAAAAATTTGTTCTTAGCATTTTTTTGTGAAAATTTCTACTTAATTTTTCAACGGGTAGCTTGACATCATTAACATTAGGATACGGAAAATTCTGAAAGAAGAAAAGTTTTTTCGGGTACGCTTAAAAGACTTCATCAACAATTTATGACTGAATCTGACCAGATTTCACAATTTTCACACGACCTTAACGTAACGCAAAAACCACCCGAGTTACTCAGCCAAAATTTTTCAATTTATTTTCACATCAGACCTACGGAATGATATCATAGCATCACATTTTCAGAACATTAGATGCCATAACATTGTGCTGCAAGTAAGACTACAAAATGATTTATGCGAGACGAGAGAGAAAATTATCTCGAAAGGTCATAAATTAGCAGATCATCATAGGAAGCTCATCAGAGCAGTCTCAGAAAATTATTTTCTTCTCTCTTCACAGCCTTCAGGCTTCCTTCCATCTCAACTTTTATGTTTTACGATATCGATAAAAATAAAAAAATTATTTTACCTTCAGTGACCAGTCGTTGGCGTGAGGATTGTGAACGGATTGGAAGCGCTGATCGGGCGTATATGTTTCCTTACCGACTGTTAAAAGCATCAAATCTCGATGTCGTAGCCATGAAACCTGAAATAAATGAACAAAAGATTGTGAGCGAGAAAATATTTTTTTAATTAAATTTTCATCAATTTTTTTCTTCATCCGCATCTTTTATGTCAATTCTCATGCAAATGGGATGAAATGAAGAATTCAAATATTCATCGATTGCTGATGACATTCGGTACGTTCTCATGATTTGAGGAAAAATATATTTATAAAGTATAATCGTGGTTAGCTCGAGATCTACGAAAGCGTATTTCTCTTTGAATGAAAGATTGCCCATTAAGAGCATTGATACTGAAATGTATGCAGCATTCGTACTGGGTGCCGGTCTGGTAGATGGATCGAAAGACTGACGGTCAATATGAAGACAATGTCACCACCTCTTAGAATAATGCACCGAAAAAAATTGAAGCATCAGCTATTTCCCCTATGAAATATGAATTTTTTTATCAGTGCCAAACTCACCGTTTTATTTCCCAAATTCCTGACTCGACAATTTAAATAAGCTGATTGACCAGCAATTGCTGTGATATTTTTTGTTGCTGACACCTCAAAGTACGGTCCACGATTTAATGAATTAGCCTGAAACTCATCATCGCCGATTTCATTCTCGACATCGACCGTCTCATCAACGCCACCTGAGTGATATTGTTGCTGCTTCGACAGTGGCGATGATATTTCACTGCCATCATTCTGGATATTTTTGTGATATTGTTGATAATCTAAATGTGATGCTGTTATTGAAATGTGCTCACTTATTGTCGATGCTTGTGATGGTAATGATGCTGATGCTGAGGTATCTGCTCGAAAAGGAAAGAAGAAGAAAATATTTCTTATGAGTAAAAATTAATTTTTTTATGCATTAAAACACTCTTTTTGGAATATAGCAACTTCATCATTATCATGATTATGATTGAATGTGAAATAAAAAAAAATTTATCTTGTGATGTAAAAGTTGTTTGTATTTTGCATTTTTTGATGATTTCATCATCTTTCTTAATGTCTTTTGATGCTCATAAATTTTTATGGCAAAAGATATTTTATGCTAGAGACGCAAAAAGTTAAATTATATATTCTAATATTGGACCATCTTAATTTAAATGCAACGACCATATCAGACTGTAGAAGAAGAAGCACTTCTTGTGGGGATAGAAAATTTTCCATTAAAATTTCATTATAACGGACATGTTTTGCTTAGTTTTGTGTCTTGGAGATAGATTTTGAGTTTTCTGCGGTGAATTTTACTATTTTTGATGCTCTTTTTGGGGATGTTGCACTGCATAATATTCATGAAGACAAATTTTTATTGACATTGTTGTTATTACAGAAAAAAGAATAACTAAGAACATTAGATCTCTAGTGGGACTTGAACCCAAGTTCTAAGACTTCCAGTTGCATGCTCATATCACTGAGCTATTGTGGGTTATCCAATTAAATGGCTTAATGTCATATATAATCTAAGTCTTGTCACTGTCAAGGGCAACAAGAGGTGTATTCAGGAAGGGGTTTTTGGGGGTTAAACCCACCCCTTGTTGGGAATTTTTTTCACTTTTCTAGGACTTATTAAGAAAAAAAAAGACTACCCCTTCCCCCCAAATATTCGAAAAATTTCTGGATACGCCCCTGAGGGCAACAAGCTCAGATAACAGCACTAAACTCTAACAATTGCTCTCAAGAATTCCTAAAATTTAATTAAGTTTCCCTCATATTTTTTAGTGCAACCCAAGGAGAGATAAAAATAGAAACTAGAGTTCATAAAATTTTCTAAAATAAAAATTTACTGATGTTAACATAAAAAAAATCTTATTTACTTTTACGATTCATGATGCTTTAAAATTTAATGAGGAAAATCTTCCACATTTGTTACCTTTCCACCGGTACATTTCATGATAATTAAATGCTTCCATTTCGTCTTGTGCTACATCAAATATTCATCATAAAAACCTCACATTTATTTTGTATAAAACAAAGGTCGATGTAACTGAAATTTAAGTCATTCCAAGTTTATTTTATCATTTCAAATGTTCAGTGTCGTAGCAACTTTAATCTTTCGTGAATTAAATTTGACGCTTCTTAAAAAAAAGTTGTCCCCCTTGCTCCGCTACTGTAAATGTCGAAAATCTACCCCAAAAGTAATCTTAAAGTAGAAATGAAAAAAATCCTTTAAAAATTTATCACAGAAAGGTTAAAAGCCTCACAAATTTATTTATTTTTGGCTCCTTATTTTTGAGATAACACAAAAATCTTGCCATGCGTGTAATAAGTAAAAAAGGCACCAACAAAAAATGTCAAATACATAATTAATAGCTTCTACTTCATTACTGTATAGACTTCCTCCTGTAATGATTTACTTATTTGTTCATCTTTAATTTATTATTTTTTTGACGGGCAAAATTACTCGTTGACTGTTACGAATTAATTTCAATCAATTAGGTACTGAATTAAGAAATTAAAAAGTTTGAAGGAATATTCTGCTTGATTGGGTGAAAATTCTTATAACGTGATGGAAAATGAGGGAGGAAAACAAATTGGAAAGCAATTTTGTATAATTTTCTCTTCCATTAAACCAGGATTCTATGAAAGCTGGCTGTCAAAAATTAAAAAAAATGGCTTTATTTATCAAAAATAACGGAAATTTAAAATTCAAATTCTGCCCAAAAAATTTAAATTTTGAAAATTCGTTAAATTTTGAATCTCAAAAAACCGTTATTTTTTCAATTCACAATTTTTTCATTCAAAGCTTTTAACCCCCTAATATTGGAAACATTGAATTAATTTAAAGGTACGCAGATGAACAAAAAGCTATTATTTTAGCTCAGATGTTCTAAAAATAATTAAAAGGAAAATTTCTTTGTGCTTTTTAAGAATTTTTCTCTCACATTCTTTGCAAAATTTTTTTTGCGTAGGCAGAAACAAAATTCTAAATCTTATCCGTGGGCTACAAAATGTTTATATTATCGGAGGTTGAATGTTCAATAAAAAAATTTGGGTTAATAACTGAATTTATCTCTCATAAAAATAATATTTCCTTAATTTATGTGGAAGAATGGACTGTTTCTTTTTCAAGTGAGAAGGATATCCACATCTTTTTGTTGTAAACCCTTCTCGAACAGAAACAAGAATATAAAAATAAACCCGAGAAAATAGCTCGAAAACTTTCACAAATTTAATATCTCTATAAGAACTTCTTGACCTTCTTTCCCAAAAATATGTTGTAAGCTTAAGATTACAAAGGTAACCGAGTGTGTATAGTAACGTAGTGGAACAACTCAAAAGCTTTTGTTTAAATTGAATGTTTTTCAGGTGTAAAGGTGCTCAAAAGAAATTGATCGTTAGTTTAGAATGCTTTAAAAGAAAGTCCTTGGAAAAAAACTTTTTGGAATGTTATGAGGATTAGGATTGAATCCTTACAAAATCAGGAATTCTCAGGAAAATATTTTGAGGATTATGGTTTCTGATATTTTGTTCATGGCTGAAATTGAGTTGAATATAAATTTTCTGTCAAGAAGTTATTTTGACCATCAGTTCATTGTGGTATTCTAGTGTGTAATGCTACTTTCAGAACCTGGCGATCAGGTCAGGAACGCGGACTTTTGAAGTGGGTTTGGGATTTTTTCTCGAAGAATGCTGCCAAATTATAGAAAATTTTTAATCGAGGAGGGTTTTGAACCCCAAAGGGGGGGGGGGGGTCAAAGAAAGTTTGAGGTCCGAGGGTGTCCTTCTTGAAAAAAAAATTAACAATCAAAATTTTATTTTTTAAAAAATATTTGAAATTTGAACTCAGCAAAAATGTTTCAGAATTTCTAATTTAAGACAAAATTATTGTTTGGAGAAAAAATTTAAATTTTAAAAATCCGTTAAATTTTGAATCTCAAAAAACCGTTATATTTCAATTCACAACTTTTTCATTATTTATTCAAAGCTTTTAACCCCCTAATATTTGAAATTTGAACTCAGTAAAAAAAATTCTAGCTACATCACTGCCTCAGATGAGATTTATACCAATCTCACTAATGACTATCCAAAAACTTTCATAATATACTCATCACTAAAATAAATTTTTGGATCCTATCACATAACTCATTAAATAAAGATTTATTGTCCACCCCAAAAATTCACATTTATTTATTTTTTATTGAATTAAGTTTGCTAACAAAAATTATCATCAGGCAAAATTCCTATAATTTATGTCATGCAAAGCCATAGTTCTGACTAGCATTAATGGCCTACCCGAAATATTTTCACATTCAATCATATTATATTACAAAAAATAATAATAATTTCTAGACCCTTTTTTAAACAATTTTATTTATTTTGATGTATGAGCTGAGGAATCATGAGAAATTATGATTCATGAGCTTTTTCTTTTTTTGAAAAATAATGTTACAACAAGATGACAGACAGGCGTAAAGGTAGGAAAATGAAATATAGAAAACTACTCACCGTAATTAATGTTTATTAAAATCATTATAACTGCAAGGTACGGCATAGTCGTCGTCGTTATATTGAGAAATTAATCATTTAGTCATTCAGTAAAATCTGTAAAAAATAAGAAAAGAAAAATCCATCATATGATCCAAAATAGCAGCAATTAATGTCGACTCGAGTGATGAAAAAAAGAAAAGAATTCTTTCATTAAGGTTCGGGTTGTTTATATTTAATTAAAAGCTTTTTTCCTTCTTCTTCTTTCTCAACTCAGCTTCCTTCGTCTAGCATCTCATATTATATATCTACTGAAACATTCATTCCCTCATTCATTTTGTCATTTGTAGCTATTGCTTTTGCTCTGCTGTGCTATGTAACAGCTTGTCTAATAATCATGCCAATCTTTCCTCACTCGCTCTCTCTCTCGAGCGCATTTTTCAAACAGAATTTAATGTGATTAAAGTTACATTTATGGCGGCTGGTGGGTGTGTAGACGGGAAATTTGCAGAAAATTTATTCAGCACGTGGAATTTTTTAAAGGAGGTTTGCAGTCAAAGATTATTCACATGGAAATATGGCACAAAGTTACTAAACTGGAAAATATTCTTTAAATTTTTAAACCTAGATTCTTCTGTGATTTATTGGATACTCCAGGGTATGGATTTAAATATTTCTGCTTTTTAAGTATTCATACGAGATTAATTGTTGGAATTTTGTAATTATATAACTTAGTAAATTAGCCCTGAGGCCCACTAACTTTAAAAAACGAGAAAAAAATCAAAAAGGAAAAATTGGAAAATAACGGTTAAAAAATATTTAAAAATGTATCAGTCACAGAATGTAGCATTCCTTAAAAATATATTATTTAATTAATAATTTAGGTCAATAACTAAAGAATCCAAAATTACCACAGAAACCACATACTTAGAAAAGAATCAACTAAACAAATCATATAAGTAAGCATTTTGTAGACAATAAAGTCATGTTTTGTTTGGTTAAGTTGAATGTTGAACTTTGTTTAAAAAGTTGTGGGTTCGATTCCCATCACAACCAAATCTTGATAAGACGATGTGCGATTAACTGATACTTTTTTGCATATTTCAGCTTCTAAAATTCAATAAAAAAATATTTTCTTTTTAGGTTTAAAAAAACTATTTTATTTTATCTTAAATTAAACCTTCAAAATGCTTTTCATCCTTCCACCAATTACATTACAAAAGCATTTCTAACTGCTTTGTTACCCTCTGCTTTATGCTTTATGCTTTCTTCCCTCTATATGCCATTTTTTCTCCACTCTCACTCGTTCAACAAGAAAGCTTCTTCTTTAATAATAAAAAGGCATCGAAGAGAAGGAAAGAAAGTTCATCAGAGGGGCTGTAACGATGCCATTTACGCCATTTATTTAGCTCCTTTCTCGAAGATTACGTAAAAGTGAGCATCAATATAAGAATCTTTGCACGTGATTGGAATGACTTTGTGAGAATTTATGAAATTTTATTAACTACTAGAGAAAATTTTTCAATGGTTTCGGGGATGGAGGAAAAATCTGATAACAGAAAATGGAAGCCACAAATCATAAAAGCGTCAGATTTGACTGAAAAAAATCTTTTTTTAATCTTCCAACCCAAGCAGCCACATGAACATGACTTGTACAACAGCATTGAGGAAAAAAGTCACAAGCAGATAAAAAAAATTTAGAAAACTGAAAAAAAAATTGCCATGCAAGCGCTTTAAATCATCTTTTTTTGATTGTAGACAGCACATAAAAATGAAATCCTATACATGACACATAAATAATATCTCAAATTGTCCATAAATTGTTTTCTAATGACAGTCATTTCTATGGAAAAACATTGCGATTCGGAATTAGATGCTCCTAGTAAAATATAAGAGCACCGAATTTTTTTTATAATTTAAAAATGATTTATCGATATTAAATGTCGTAAATTATTTTTTTGGAAATTGCTGAATTTTCTGCTCCTTTTCCTTCCCCAATAATTTCAAATATCATAGATGGATTATTTTGACGCTATTATTGATGATCATTTAATTTACATTTCTGATATTTTCCGGTGAATTGAATATTTCAGCAAATCAAATGATGGTTGAAGGTTATGCCTTGTCATTTCATCATTATATTGGCATTTGGGGTTTGGTGTTTGAAGCTAATATGGGATTAGATGGGTGAGGGGGTTATAATGATGAAATTGAGGTTCTTTTTGATTTTTGTGGGTATTTAAGCAGTTCATATTATGTTAATCTACAATTTTTGAAAATATTCTAAATTCTAACGACAGTCATAATCATAACAGCGATTTGTGGAGGAGGGGGGGGTGGATTTTTTTGTATAGACCCAAAAGTTTACGGGAGTTTTAGGATTTTCTTCTTAGAAAATCTTAGTACATTGAAGAAAATTTCCGTCTAGAGGAGGTTGACCCCCTATCAAGCTACATCTCCAATCCCACCCAATGTTGCCCATAAATTACTACCAAGCTTTAAAACGCCAAAAATCTTTTAGTTACAAAAAAGCTCACCATCTACACCCTCATCCTCATCACTAATTTCTCAAACAATAAAAAATACCTATCATCCAACAAAGCTGCCTCTAGTGCTGTACTCAACTTTAAGCGTACTTTAACAATCATTCATGCCAGAGAACAGAATGAATAATGAAAAAAAATCATCGAAAAAGTTTCTCTAGATGAAATTTAATCTCGTGCCTAAAAAATTCCATTTTTCCGACAGAAAGGAGCTTCAAGCATTTTGGTCGACACATGAATTTGCAAAAAAAAAATAAAATAAAATTCTTGAATTTTATACATAAACTTAAAATGAACGCAAGCTGAACATTTCTGAATTATACAAATACCGACAGATCGCTACACAAAATGACAAAATGATTCAACATTTTCATATTATTTACTTTTGGATATTCCTTTATTCATTGTCACGAGTGCTTCAAATTGATAAAGTTTGGTGCTGCGTGGCAAAAAGTAGAACAGTCATAAAATAATGGAAAATATTTTTAGTGGATCATAAAGCCGCTTTGTAATTTATGCCACATGGGCAGTGGAAATTGTTGATTGCTTGCATTTTTGGATAGTGGAGGGATTTTATGGAAATTTTCGTTATCAGTTGTTGTTTATTTAGTGGTCCATTAGGATAGTTGTGGCTTGTTACTGGCGATTTATCTCTTTTTATCTTATGATAGCATTTGGGATAGGATATAACTTTTGAGTCTAATGTTAATTCTAATTTTAGCATGACATGTGGCTTAAATCTAGAATTAATACTTATACATAAGTATTCGATGTCTGTTATGCTCCAGGCGTGGCAACTTATGGATAGTATCCCCAAGTAGCCCTATAATATATGAAAGTATCGCTAGTATCTTCAAGTATCCCTAGTATTCACGAGTTTCCAGGCCTCTGTCATGCTCTTGAGTTATGCACTAAATAAAAAATAACTATAATTTACCTATACTGATGCTCATTCTATTGAAAACGCAAATTTATGACAGTTAACCATGACTATTATTAACCCTAGCGAATTTTCTATTACACTGACTAGGGACGATATCTAAAATGCATCCATGATCTCACGTTAGTCAACAACTAATCTATTTTCAACGATAAAATAAACATCAATCAGAATTCCACCCAGAATTGACCCCTTCATTATCACAAAACAAAGAGAGTCAGTCATTCATGTCAATCAATCCTAATCACAAAAATTTGCGATAAAAAAGAGTTGTTTACAAAAAGGACAAAAAAAATTAACAACCAAACCCACAAAAATACCAGAAACTCTCCAAATAAAAAACAATTAAATCATCGTGAAGACAAAATGTTGGGTTCTGACCATAAAATCATACAGAGGAGCAGAAATGCAGCAAAAAAATTATCACCCGACTGAAAATCCTTGTTTTAAAATTATATTCATGATTCACAAACATGCGGAAGGTCAAAGGTTATTTTTAGGATGAAAACAATTTTTTTATGTGCCGAACATTTGATGTAGGCTTAATTGTGATTTTATTTTTATGTGCACGCAGTTGTTTTTTCATAAAAAAAATAATCTGTCGGATCGAATGAAGCCATTTGAATGAATTATGATAGCCGAGAAGGACAAACACAATTAAACCCTAAATCTCAATAAAACTGGGAGATAAATAAAAGACAAACTGTGTATAATGTGGCAGCAAGTGTTCATAAAAACATATCCACAAGCACAAACTTCGTCGTCATCAAATCAAAAAGAAAATTTTCCTTTTTGCATAAATTTCTTCAGCAACAAAAAAACATTTGTTTATGCAAAGTGCGTGCTCCTCTCGAATCAAATTTGCTCTCTTTGTCGAGTTTAATTTGAGCGACAATTTGTCTACTATGAGGCACTTCCGTTAATGGTACTACGTATAATTTTTTCGTCATTATTTCCCTATTCTGTTTTGACTATAACAGCTTAGAGACAGCAAAAAGGCTTTCTTGAAGAAAAAAAGGGAAGGAAAAAAAGATTTATAGACAACATGACGGCTGCTTCTTCCGGTTGACTTTCTACTTCTTTTTTACATGTTTTGCCTGCTTGACCTCTTTTAAGTTTCAATCTTCTTCTTGCTTTTTGAATATATGAATTTTGTTGTGATGATTTTGGGAGATTTTTTTGGAGTTGTTCATAAATGGCGTCCATCGTGGCTGTCACAATAATGATAATAATGGATAAAGAGCCCAGCCTTATGAGCTGGAGGCACTGTTATTAGAGAATCTATTGTACCACACCCTTTAGACCTACAGTTTATAGTGGAATCCAAATTATTTGCAAGTTCTAATTGTTGGATGTCGTGAGTGAGTGACTACTTTACTGGATGAAGATTCCAAATAAGACGTGACCAAAGACACCATAAGTGCAGAAATATTTAAGTCGACATCTTGCCAGTCTTAAAACTGTAAGTAACACACTAAATACCAACTTAGTGTTGAGAACATGCAGCCAAAAATCGACAAACTTAGGTTCAATTCCCATTCAGGACAAATTGTTTTAAAAATCCATTTCATGCTCAATATCATCAATTTTAAACTTCATTTCTAAATTAAATTTGCACTCTTCAATCAGACAGTGTCCAAAAACTTGCAATGTCCATTTAATCCTGTCAAACAATCCCAACGCTTTATTCAACGACACCACTTAATTTTATGAATAAATCATGAGCATTAAAAAAGCCAAAAAAAGAAGCAAATCGTCCAAAATTCCACCAAAGGACCTCTGTTTCACCTTTTTGCTCTCTCATCTTACTTTATTCATGACAACATCTTGAACATCTTTTCAATAGCATGTAGGTTGTTGGAGTCGTGAAGGTAGCATGAAAAAAAATTCTCAAAAGAAAAGGTTCAGAGATGAATAAATTCACATTGTTTATGTTCAGATTAATGAATTGATTTGAGAACAATGAGGGCGATGACTTTAAGGCACTGTCATAAATTATTCAAAATTGATTTTTATTTTTATTTTCTTAAAAAAGAAAACTCGAAAATGTTGAAAGAATGCTCAACGTTGAATATTTAATGTCGTTTTATTTTTGGCACTGACATATTGCTCAATTAATTTAGGGACCATATGAATATTTAATGACCATGATTCTGTATTTTTGGAAACATTCCGCCTAAAGCGTTAAGGTAAGTAAAATAATACAGAATAAAGCTCAGATGTTTTATACCCAAAGTTACAAAATATTTAATATGTATTTTATTTGGTATCATCATTCAACTCGCTGTAAAGACCCAAGGCAAATAAATGCAAAAAAATATTTGTTTATTCATGAATTTGATCTTTAAATAAAAATTCATAACATACATGTGGATGTAAACTTGGAGTCATGTTTTTAGAATCACAATGATGATCCTTAACATATGTATTGTCTAGGAATGAACGCTATAGCTCTTGGAGTAAAAAAATATTCGGCATATTGAACTACTTGACCTGACAAGGATTACTCAGGTGTTCATATATCCAAAGTGACTCAAATAATCTGAAGATTGAAGACATTCATGGTTTGGGCATTGCTGCGTCAGAGTGTAGTGGAATCTGGGGTATCAAGACGATTCTGGCAGTGCGAGAGTAAGTCCTTAGTACCCGAGTGGTCAGGTAAGTCCATCTATTTCCTTATTTCACGAGATCACAACTTTTAGACCAAATATTGAAGAATCTTGATTTTAAAAGCTGTAGAGTCAAATCTAATTTGAAGAAGCTTTATTTTCACATCCAGGAAAAAAGGATGTTAACTTGAAAAAGGGTATGTTTGGTACAGGAACTAAGAATAATTACATTAAGGGCTTCCAATTCAAATTTCCTAAAATCGAGATCAATTCCTATTCTGAAAACAAAATTGAACATTTTTAAGGCAATTCACAAAATTCTCAAGAAACACATAACCATAATCATGTCCTCTGCACAGTCTTCATGTACTATCTGTAAATATTCTCTCCACATTTAGCTGATCCCCTCAGGTCAATGCAAATATCAAAAACTTTCGTCCTAAAAATCCACACAAGACAAAAAAAACTTTTCTTTTACAAAAAGGAGAACAAGCAAAGAAGCACAAACACACAAAAAAATTCTACATCCCCAAAGAATCATGCTCTCAAGTAAAAAGAAGAACTTCTCAACTTTACGATTAAAATCTCTTTTTCTTGATTTTAAATTTTTTATACTTATTTTCATCGAAAAACATTATTGAGAAAATAAAATGAAAAATAATGCTGAAGATTGCAGAAAAGCCAGTCAAAGCAATTCACAGAGTAAGTTTAAAAGCAGAAGAGACAAAGTCAATAAATAATTTTTTATTTTCATTCTCTTTTCATTGCCTCCAATAAAGATGGTAGTATATAAAATAATCCAAAAGGAATTGAGAAAAGAAAAGTTTTATCTCGACTTGCTGCTTTGAAATGAAGGTGGAATTAAAAAGGCAAGAAAAAAAGTAAGGAAACTGTAAATAAAATAAAAAGTTATTTATCCTGCTCTTTGGTGTACTTTTTGCTGTGAGATGACATGAAATAAGCTTAATATCGTAGATTCATTTCTGTTTTTTATGCTTGTTCATAGGATGAATGGAAACAGAGTTAACTTTTGATGAAGTTAAAAAAGTTTAAAATGTTTTGAAATTTACACTTTGAGAGCTTTTTAAATTCAATTTAGATAAAAGGTTTAAGTTTAAAGGTTTAAGTTGATCATTCTGTTATTGATGGATACAAGCTGTTTTAAAAAATAGAATTTAGCTGTATGGTCCTTAAAATCCATAACTGCGCGTTTAATATGCGTTTCATGACTATTGTTGGATTTACTAAACTATTGCAACTCAAATTAGACCTAGAAGTTTAAACTTAAGTTCCAACTGAAATAAACAGAGGGATATAGACTTGAAAATAATCTAATTGTTAAAACTAACCCGAAAACACAAATGAATCTGACCCTTGGCTGACCCCAGGTCGGTATTTGGTACGATGCTGGACTAAAACTGGATTTTAGCTCCCTTGACATCTTGTTACGCCCGGGTAAGTCAAGAAAATTCAAAAATGTTGACATTTAAAGCTATTTTCCATCTCTTACTTCCACCAAACTTCAAAAACATCCACAAACTCTTCAAAAATTCATTAATATTCATTAAATCATCATATTTTAAAATCAAGCACCATCTCATTGATGTGCTAGAAATTAATGAAATTTTCACTGAAATTTTACACCATCAGAAACTTTATCTACCAAAACTTTTTTCTTTCCGTTCCAAGAAAAAAACTACTGACAACAAATTTCATTCTACCATAACTAACAACAACGGTGGTCCATAAAAAATCTTTTTAACCATCACAAGGTCGATAAAAAATAAAGTTTTTTTTTACTTCCATCTTCATTTCCCCCATAATTTCGATTCAAGGATTTATTATCATTTCAAATTAAGAACAGAAGTGTGGAATAAGAAGAAGAACAGCAGTGGATAGAATGAAGTTAAGCGAAACAAAAAGAGCAAATGAAAAGTTTCTCTTATTTCATTTTTTCGTGCATTTTTTTCGGAGTTGGAGTTTTTGCAAGATTGATGGCAGTTTGTCGTGATTTTCTGGATATACTTTAATGAGTTATTGAATAGGAAGGAGAGAAACTTAAAGCAATTAATGTGAATTTAGTATTAATTTGGGGGAGGGGGGATAAATTCTGAGCAGCACATTATGACCATGTCAGTTATAAGGCTGCTACATAAAAATCATTTTATGGTCATGGACTGTGTCAAGTTGTTATACTATGCCATGTGGCTGCTATGTAGCAGCTAAGATTGATGTCTGTAAAATAACTGTAACAAAGCATAATCTGACTCAAAATAGGTCACATGTGTGTCAAACCCCCAAGCTCCTATTATTTTGAAAAACCAATAAAAGTTTAAAACAAAAAAGGTGATGATTTGATAAACCCCTCCCAAAAAAACATCCTAGATATTCCCCTGGACATAGTCATTCACCAGAGACACCCAAATTTCCACAGATTCTGAGGTAAATTTGCTTATGACTCTGGAAAAAAAGCTGCCTATTACTGTGGTTCTGCTGTGATAGATATACCTCAGATGTACAGACATAAGGCACCTAGTTAACAAACCTAGTAGCAGTTATATAACTATTTTTTTCATGACGTACCGCTCAGATCAATTCATATAAAAATCATCTTAATTTACGTCAAGTGCTTTTCTAATAACAAAAATCATCGCTAATGATACCACCCATAGCAAACACCTCCAACAGAGAAAATTATCGA
This sequence comes from Chironomus tentans, assembly GCA_963573255.1. Classification (NCBI taxonomy): domain Eukaryota; kingdom Metazoa; phylum Arthropoda; class Insecta; order Diptera; family Chironomidae; genus Chironomus; species Chironomus tentans. The sequence continues at coordinate 42,624,578 of OY754303.1, forward strand.
AAATTTCAATGAAGCTTTCATGACCTAAATACATCAAAAATGAAATGCGCCACATGGACGGTAATCAGTATTTCCTCAATTCTATTTCTGTACACTTCACAACTTAGTTTTTTTACGAAAATAAAATAAGAAAAGTTTTCTTTTCTTTTATATATTTTTCTCTTGCTGCTGCTGTTACTGCTGGTGTCTTGTGAATAACGATAATTTTCATCTTCATCTTCTCTTCTTCAACATCAATATAAAATCACTCAGAAGTAAGACAGAAGAAAGTAAATTATTCAATATTGACAGACTTAACGTGAAACAGTAAATTCATGACAATTCTGAACTAAACATACAGTTGAGGGAATTGACTGTAAGAAATTTTTTGTTAAAAAGTAAATAAAATGAAGACGTTCTGCAATTGCAGCAAGTTCTCGAATTCATCGAAGCATGAATGAAATTCAATTTGCTTAATTGGAATTGTATGTCTTGAAGTTTTCATAATTGGAACTAGTTGATGCAAGATGGAAAGTTGTCAATTATGATGAAAAAAACTGAATTGTGTGCAAATTAGGAGCTTGAATTTGTTCCGCATATAAAAATTAATTGAATCAAATCTTCTGATTTACATTCTTAATTCCATAATACATATTTTCTGGCAGATGCTCATCCACATTGCTCATTCTGCATCTAATGTATAATATAAATAGAAATCCATTATCTAGATCCACAAATCAAGCCAACAACGTCTAAAATTCTTCACATTTATGCATGACTGAAAACACTCTGCAAACATTTTAAATACATATTTCTAAAAAAAATATATTTCAGACTTTTAAGGAAGCAAAAAAAGTTCATTTTGCCTTAAATCTACAAAAACTTTTATTTCTTTTGTGGAAAAGAATCACATTTTCAAAAAAAAAAAAAAAAACTTTTCAATCACGTAAAATTATACAACTTCAGTTTTCTCTCTTAAAAGCTCATCTTAAGTGGATGGGAAGAAGGAACAATAAGAAGAAAAAAGTTTTTTCATTCAAAAAGTTCCATTAGTTATTTTACTTCCACAATTCACTTCTTATGTTAAGGATGGGAATAAAAAAATAATGTTTAATATATATTGACAGTTGTAAGACTCTGAAAATAAATAGCACAGCCCTCCTCACAGCCATCATAAAAATCAATAAAATAAAATTTCACAACAATTGGGATTTTTCCCCCTCAACTTCATGGATCTCCTTAAAATGAAAATTTTCTATTTATTTCCAAGAAGGTCAAGTCACAGACTTTGTCGAATTCAGAAAGGCAAAATAATATAAATAAGAAGAAAATTAATGAGTTTGAGATCCTTTATTTATGTAGTGATAGGCTCTTTAATATTATTTTTAGGGATCTCTTTCATATTTTTGCGAAGTGAGGTGGTAATAACTGTAATTGGTTTAATTTTGGAGCAGATTTTTCTGTAAAAGAGTCTTTACAGTTTTCTATGAGTTTCTATTAAGTGAATATCGATCCATAAAATCATAAAATTCTAGTTTACATAATATTGAGTGGAGTATGGAATAGACTTAACATTCCTCTGAACCCCTCTCCCTCAGTCAAAGCATTATTTTCAAAATATTTAATATTTACATAAGATAGCTTGTTGGCACGATAGTTCAGTCCCTTGGTATCTAAATAGATTGATACTAGCCTAAATATCCTAGGTTCGAAACTAAATAAAGCAACTCTTTTTTTGTTTTGGATCAAAGGAACTAGAAATAAGTAGCCAATCTAAGCAGGGGCGTAACAAGGGTGGGGATAGTGGAGCATTTACCTGGAGACCTAACCATAAAAAAAGAAAGGGGTATTTTCAACATTTTTCCCGGGACACCATGAACCTTCATTACGTCCCTGGTCCAAGGGACCTCCCTCGTGATTGAAATTGGTATGAAAAAATTTACAGGGCTATTCCTTAAAAAACTAAAATTGTATCTGATGTCACCTATAGTCTTCTTATGTATGGGCAACTGCAACAGAGGACACCTACTTCAGATGACATTTAACAGGATTTTGCTTAATTTATGTATACATGCTAACTCTGCATAATTAAAACAAAAACTCACACTTGACCTCTACTAACCTCAAATTTCATTCCACTAACTAAACTAAAATTCATCTCTATTCGATAGTATACACCAAATAAAATGAACTCGAAAATCTATGAAGGAAGCTAGTCGAGAAGAAAATAGCATTTAATATGTTATCTTGAGGTTCAGTTGTATCGAGATGTGTTCACAAGAGGAAAAAATGGCACACACGAACGACTTTCCTCTTTCTACATTGTTTATTTAAAAATAACAAACATAAAAATGTGTGGAGCTGAATAGAAAATTAACTTTTTGGTTACGGTAAGTAGATCTAATCTAACATGTACAAACAGGGGTGTATCCAATGTAACACCCCCCTAAATATTGCCGTCCATGCACAAAAGTTTAAGAACACCACCCTTGATAAATTTCTGGGTACGCCCCTGTGTACAGATTAAAAATAAGGAAGAGAATTTTTTTATTCCTCGCTTCTTCAGCAGGTTCAAATTTTTATGCCTCTTCCCATAAATTTAATCAGAACCGACATCCCGTTGCTCAATTTTCTGCTTTTGATGTTCACGCTGCCTGTGTGAGTTCAATCAACTGTAAAATATGATGAAAAAATTTTGTAAGGAAGGTATTTCTTTGATTTTTGTAGGAAGATCGATTTCAGATATATTCTCAGTTCTTCTTTCATTTATCCTGATTTACGTTCTCGAGTTTTTGTGGCATGCACTCAAGATAAAAAGTTTCTTTCAAAGTAAAGTCTGATGCTGAAGTATCGCAATAGGAAGGTTAATATATGAGTGTTAAGATGAGTGGATTGTTGACTGAGAAAGGTTTTTGAAATGTCAATATTGATCATCCAAAAGATTATTTTAGAAAATTTCTCTGAGTGTCTTAACATACTTAAATATTTCGCATATATCGAAATAAAATATATGCAGATCTCTCTTACAAGGCAGATTTCAATTCGAAATTCTTGAAAGAGAAATTCCTTTGATTTGCTTCCTCTTCAATTTCAAACATCATCAAGATTCGTAATCATGCTTTAAGGCAGTCATACAGAAATGCCTGTATAAAGAACAGATGAAAAATTTCATACAAATGAAGTAGGAAAAAATAATTTTTTTTTGCCTAAAGGAAAATCAGTGAATGTGAATTGTCTTCTTATTTATCCTCATTTCTGCATTAAATTAACTCGTTTGTCAATTTTTTTCCTCTTTTTCGTTCACACTTTTCATCCCTTTTTCAAACTCACTGTCTACATTTTCTGTTTTTTCATCCTTAAAAAACCCTTTTCATACTCGATCCATAGAAAAAAAGAGAAAGATGTATGATAATTTAAGTGAAAAAGGATTCACTTCCATCGCTTGAAAAAGAGAACTTTTTTTCTCACTTCTACTTTCATTCTTCTCATTTAATTTTTTTACAGCCTTCCGCATTGCTGCTTTTCCTTCTTGTTGTCGTGTCGGACCAATGTCATTCTTATCATCATTGCAGAAAGGAAGCAGCACATAGAAGGAGGAAAAAGTGAAGCCTAGTAAGTGTCCATTCATCCATACGGGTAATCTCACTGAAAAATGTATACACGTGTAGGACAGTCGAAGAAACGAAGAAATGAATTGAGATGGAAATTTTCTTGTGCTTCTTCAATATGTAAATAATAAAGGACAGGAAATTAGTGAGAGATATTTTTTGTGCGAGCTTACATTTCGATGGAAAGGAAAAAGAGGAGAAAATATTTAAATTTACTTTTTTCGTCTCATTCTGATCCTCGTCAAATAAATGGCGAGCCTGAATTAGGTAAGAAATGAAAACAAAATAAAAAGTGGAAAGTATGAAGTTCTTTTTTAATGGGGGAGGAACTAGCATGCATGAGGAATTTTTCGGGTTAGTATTTTAGGTTAGGAGTGTGAATATATGTGTGGATTTAATATGTAGCATGTTTAAAGGTTGAAGACATACAATGTTATTTAGAGTTTATTCAAAAATGACGTCCAAAAATTTAAAATAATTTTATATAGCTCTAGGATGCCTGCTTGTTTGATGTTCATTGACACTTTATGTCTTGTTCAATCAAGTAATTCTATCAGGTTCATAACTAGGAAAAAATCCCAAAACACCCCTCTTAATTTTTGCTTTCATACATAAAAAACTCAAAACACCCCCCTCTGACTACGCCCCTGACTTCTATTCTTCACGTGGCACATCTTAATTGACAAATTTGATACAGGATCGTTCATATTCATTTATGCATAAATGGCGTCCAATGTTTATGAAAAAGAGTGTCTGACGCTGTCTAAAAATCTAAATCAAATTAAGTTTAAAAAAATCTGTAGCTTAGTATTATTAAACAAAATTAAAAATGTAGACTAGAATAGACTCTAAATCACACCTTCGATGATATTGAGGCCTGCAACATTCAAGAGGATTATGCAAATCCAGCCTACATATTATTTGAAAAAGCAATAATTTATCCTGCTGAATCTTAAACCCATAGTCGCATTGTTGACGTACCAAAACTTATTGTTGACATTCAAATTCCAAATTTTAATTTACGTACCAAAGGACTAAGCTACTGTGTCATCAAGCCAATTTATTGTAACTTATAATGGAAAAAAATATCCACTCAAAAAAAATCAATAATCTCACTTAACCGGTAGCCCTTTAGCTTACAAATAGTTCTTAATTTCCTTTTTAAAAAAAATCTTCTCACCCAAAAATAGCCACAAAAAAGGGTCAGTTTCACCTAAATCTCACAAAATCCATTCAGAAGAAAAGAAAAAGTATTCAAGTGAATGAAGAAGAAGGATAAAATATTTTTTAAATGCTATGGGAATTGCCTATGTAATCTCACAAAAGCATTTTCTTTCGTTTTTTTTATTAAAATGTTCATGACATTAAATAAAAACTTTCTTATTTTTCTCAAAATTTGCTTCATCTTTTTTTTCCTCAAAAGTGAAAATAAAAATTTATTTTTATTTATGAATTTCTCTTCCATCCACTCCTAACTGGCAATTGCTGCTGTTGACTCAGTAAATATTTGATTTGCATGTAAATTGAATTTTTATTGATTTCCTTTCATGAAAATCGCAGATTCGTTACATCTTGTGTCTCTCCCACCCTTACTACCATCCAACTCTCAGCATGAGAAACATTTAGCATAGGCTTAATTGGCATTTAATTTAATTTGCCTTGTTTTTATAATTTGCGAATAAAATACACAATCCAACAAAGTCATTAGCGAGACGATCGTGGATTTTTGTCGTTTTTTGTTTACACTTTTTTGGGACTTTTTTTCATAAAAAATAATGGAAGTGGAGGTAAATTGGCGTAGATTTTAATTTACGTCAAGAAAAATGTTGCCGTGCATTAAGTCTTAATCTCAGTTATTAATTAGCGAGGATTTTTTCCTGTGTTCATGTATGAGATTTCTCCTCATTAATTATATACTTTTCTGGCGAATGTTGAGGCTCACTGGAAGTCCCATAAGCTATTTTTAGATTACCAGTAAGCTCAGAAAATTCTGTGGTTGGTATAATGTGGAAATGTTGAAAAAAAGTTGTGGATGAAACTCATTAATTTCTCTCCATGGATACAAATTGAATTTTTCATCTCCTCAAAAAAAATTTTTTTTCACTTAAATGTATATCGTGTGACACATTTTGAGGTTCACCATGATATGCTTTGTTAGACATTATATACAACTGTGCTCAAATTGAATGATAACCGCAAGCATTTCAATCGATGATGGCATTCATCATAAATATATACCTCAAAATTTTCAATAATACTCGATTGGTTTCTCTTTGCTACACGTGCTTGTACTCAGCGAAGCAGTATTATTCAAATTTATTTGCGCTGTGGCATATTTGACATTTTTTTCATACTCCACGAAGTGCTCTTGAAAGAGGTTTTGATAATTATTGTACGGAATTTTAAAGATTTGTTCATTTTTGTGGCATTTTAATCTGATTTGAATTCTCTTAAATATGGAAATTAGCAGTCCATTGCTTGAAGTCTGTTTCTCAGTAGGAACATATCATTTTGGGCCCCTGTTTCTCACGTTAATCCTAGATATTTTCCATAATACCAAGGATACTAAGGTACCCTAGGGTAGGAGAAGGTTAGGTAGGGGGACCCTAGAGTACACCTACCTGGAGTACCATACCCTAAGTAGCCCTAGAAAATTAGCAAACTATTGTATCTTGAAAATTTCAGAGGCAGGGACGTATCCAAAAAAAATTAGAGCGAGGTATTTTTTAAAATTTAGGGGGATTTTGGGATTTTTTTTTCTTTAAAAACCCAAGCAAATTGAAAAAATTTTCTCAAAAAGGTGGGGGGTTTTGATCCCCAAAACCCCTCCCTGAATACGCCTCTGTTCAGAGGTGTGCAACGAAATTATTATTATTAAGTACAAATTTTTCTCGATTTTTCACTAAATTTTTCAAACAACTAAAATCGTCAAGTAGCATTTACCCATTTATATAGAAACAAACAAAATAATCCTTTAGCCTTCATATCATTTTGACTCAACTCTCTCTCTCAAAAAAGTTCAATTGATACGCCCTGGATATGTCAATATTTGATCCACCAGTCGTTTTGTTTATCTCAAAATCTTACAAGCTTTGATTTTTTCCATGGGAATACAATGTAGCTATATTTTCTCGAGACTTTCTTACTACAAGTCGATTAATCGCAAAATTTCTCGAGTAATTTTCTATTTCACTGAATTGCAATATGTGATAAAATTTTGTTATGTTCGAGATTTTGATGAAATTATTGACTATAGTTGGATGGTTAAGCATGTTAGCTTTTTTGGGGCAGGGTTGTAGGTTGGTTAGGAGTCAAATTTTTTAGGTTATTTCATTTAATTTAAATTTGAGTTGTTCATTCATGACTTCTAGCATTTTAGGGAACTGGTCTGAAATTGTGTGACAGTTCTTAGACAAAGAGTGGTTTGATATAGGAAGAGGGGGGAAGATGCAAATTTCAAAATTTAAATTATTTTTTTTATCAAATCGATAATTTTCCATACAAAATCCAATTTGACTTCGAGGTTTGAGATGACTTTAGATAATTTTAATAGACGTCATTTGAGAACTAACCCTGAATTCCATCTTGATATCTTCAAACTTGACTTTTCAGAGGTGTTAAGATGCCGTAAAATTTTATTAGCACTAACAAATTAAACAACTCATTCAAGTTTACCGAATGAAGCATGAAGCACTAAAAAATTTTCAATAAAACTCATAAAAAAACTTCTGAATAGTCACTCAATCCGCTTGCATCTCAAACATTAACTACTTTTCAAACTTGAAAATCCAATTAAAACTTTCCTGAAATCTCAAAATTCGACAAATTTTTCACATCATCGATTAATTCAAGATTAAACTTAGCAATTAGCAGAGGAACTTTGAACAACTGTTGAAAAATTTCATCATTAAAAATTACAATGACAATTACTTGAGAACAAGTCAAATAAAAAATATAAAAGAAAGAATTTTTCGTCATTTCATCGTGACAAGAAGAACTTTCTTCATCCTTAACTTTTCACAGTTGACTTCATTAATGAATAACATTCTTAATGCTTAATGTACTGACTCTTAATTTCCTCACTAAAATATTTTTCCTCAGTTTCTTTCATCCATCCATCTAATGCGGAATAAATGTGTGCGTATATAAAGGAAAGTTTGACATACTTTTCTTCTTCTTTTTCGTCAATATTACATTCATATCAAGCTTCCTTCTTTATCAGCTACTTTTCCTTCTCGAATTCATTTCGTTTGCCTTCATTCTTCATGATAAAACTTTTCCTTTCTACACTGCTAGTCTTTTTATTTTGTTTTTGAGTTATATCAGCCTTCTGAACTTTATTTCCTTCTTAGTCATTTCCTGGTTTTCCATAAAATGAGAAAGAACTTGACATATGGCTTGACTGATTGTCAAAAACAAACAAAGCATTAAAGATTAGACTTTAAATGTTGTTGGAATATGTTTTTAAGGGTTGGGACTGCATTTCTTTTGCTTATCTGTACATGCTAAGTGAGTGTCTGTAGATATCTTAGTGACACACCCACTTAGTTTAATTAACTTGAGTGATTGTTGAGCTATTGGTTTGAATTGCTCTTAAAATCACTTGATAAAGTGTTTATAAATTAATTAACTGGAAAGAAGGCTTGGCATGGATTGCTTTTAGAAGTGGATAGAGATTCAGACAGGGGCGTATTCAGAAATTTTTCGAGGGAGTTTTTTTAAATGTTTTATGGATGGGAAAATTTCGAGGGGTTTGGGAGTTTTTTTCCAAAAAACCCTAGCAAATTAAAAAATTCTACCAAAAAAGGGGGTTTGACCACCAAACCCCCACCCCCTTCCTCTGAAGATGCCCCTGTTCACCCCCTTCTCAGTTCACTTTTGCTTTTAATCTCATTTTAAAAAACTTTTAGCTGTTCAGATGTAGAAAATCCATAGCTGCATAAGGATGGCTGGCTTCTAATGAAAGTTTAACGAGTGAAGCTTCACTAGACTTCTGCAGTCAAACCTAGTTCTACAAATTATAATGGGATCCGAACCTTTAATGATGTTTCTCTCTGTAGCCTTCATAAAAAGGGTATTTCCAATGCATATGATTCAAAAAAGGAAGAGTGTGTCGGTATGCATTAGTTTGGTCACTAATATTTTGTATATTCTTGACTCAAAAATGCTCTTACACCTATGTTATGGAAGGAAAAAGCAAAAAAACTCGAAAAATTAAGCTTAGCAACCTCAAAGCTTTGTAAATGCTCACCATACTTCATTTCCTTACTTCTTTCAGTTCATTCTAATTTTATCTATTTCCCGCATATCGAAATGATTTTTTTCCTCTCCTATTCATGCATAAAAAATATTCGAAATACAGATGAATAGCGCAGAATGATGTAGCAAAAAAAGCGGAAGTAGAATTCCAAAGAAATTTTTTATTTAAAAAAATATTTTCTGATTCTATCTTCGCCCCTAGTGGTTACACCAAAGTAAAACATCAGTGAGGCATCAACATCAAGCTTTGAGATCTCTTTGTAAAAGAATTGTGGTGAAAGACGGGAGAAAAATACTGCAAGTGAGGAGCAAGGAAAAAATGAGCAAGAACAAGACATGCTGATTTATAAACGGAAAATGTTTTACAATTTTTATTTTGTTTGTTGATTTTCTTGCTTACGGAAGATTGATATATTCCGTGTTTATGGCTGTAAGAATGGCAATAGAATAAAATGTTTTGACTTGAAATTTGCTGAGCTCATGTGGAATATTTATTTTGTATGAAGGAAATTGTTGAAAAACTAGACAGAAAATGTTGATTTGGATTGTCTGTTTCTGACGTCATGAATGATGGGAGGAGGAATTTTCTTAAAGCTTTTTACCTGAAGATATAAATACCCTGACAGAAATTAATTAATTTTTGGTTCAAGTCAGATACAAATTGCATAATTTGGAATATAATTGAATTAACTTTGATTGACAAGTAGTAGCTATCATCAACAGAATGATAAGTCTACTCACTTTTCATGCACATGTTCGAATCCCATCAAATTCGACTCATATGCAGCATCTTATCCCCTCACAGAATCACTTAGGCAACCAAACCCTAGTTTTGGTTTCACTTTGGCAGGTACTGCTCTAAATCTAGGTTAAAAGCATACTTATTTAACTGAATTCTCTAGAAATGAGAATCTCCTTGAAAAAGCTATTTTGCATTCAAAACTAGACACTTTACTCCAAGACCAGCATTATTATTTCATCACCAACGCCTTTTTGCTGATTAAATTATGCAAATTTCATCAAAAAAGAACTTTAAAAAATATTCTCTCCTCCCATGTTTATTAAGCAGCTGAACTGATTGACTGACGCTTGGCTTAGCTTTTTGGCATTCTGTCAATATTCACATCAGCCAAAAAAATGCGCTAAACTAGCAGTTTCAAGTTTTCATCAGTTCCTCGTATTTATTTATATTCAACATTTTTTATCATAGCAGCAATTCATTTTTAAGCCCTCCGGAGGAACTTTTGTGCTTCTTTTTAAAAATGAGATATAGCAACAGCAACAAAAATATAATGTGCAATGTTTAAAACACACGAAGAAGTAGAAACGACGCTTGTAGAGCAGAAAAAAAGTTGGTTTCCATATGAACTCATCAGTGAAGAAAGGAACAAGTCAGAAAGTCACGGTTAATAAATAAATAAAGCGCATTATTTTTGCCATCAACTTGTTCATGATGCAAAACGAATTGAAAAATCTTAAATTTATGAATGGAACTAAATTTCATTTACATCAACCTAGGACTACATGAACACAAGTCCACACATCCGTCTTCAATGTGCTGTAAAAATTCTCCGTTCATAAAGAACCAAATTTTTCTTTCATGAAGAAGAGAAGCAGAAAATAAATTGTGCCAAGAGCCAAAAAAAGTACATATCGAATGTGAGATGTTCAGTAGAAAACGTGCCAGCATTTTAGATTCAACTAGCAAAACAAGAAAGAGTAAAACTTTTTCTACTCGATAGAGATTGTGAACGAGAAATACACCGCTATCGTCATATCAATATATATGAGCATGTTCAGTAATGTGAAAATTATTTTTTTTACTCTTGAAGAACAGGAAGCGAAAGGAGAAAAGTTGAAGATAATAATATTATCATATAGTCGAAAATGTTTATTCAAGAGATGGAAAACTTTTACATTTTTTTGGAACCAATTGGATGGAGAATGTTGTGCAAATGGAAATTTAATTTTGTAAATGTAAAAATAATTGGTATTTCTAATGCTCAGTATATTGTCGGAATTAATATTCATACTATTTTGATTATTTTCTAACGATACTTGATATGATGATGTTTGGAATATTTTCGGGATTATAGGGGATCGTAAAAATTGATTTTTGTTAATTAATTTATTCATTTTTGTTTTAAGATGAGTTTGGGAAAAGTTTTTAGGGTAACGAAGATGAAAAATATTTTTTTTTTGAGATTTTTTGGTAATGGGAAAAATATTTTTTATCTGCTGAAGTCTAGTATTCTGGTATCTGAATGCTATGACACCAATACAGTGTATAGTGATGGGTTCGATACCAGAGGCGTATCCAAAAATTTTTCGAGGAAGGGGTTTTCAAAATTTAGGGGAGGTTTTGGGATTTTTTTTTGAAAACCCTAGCAAATTGAAAAAAACTTCCGAAAGGGGGAAGGGAGTTTGACCCCAAAAACCCTCCCCTTAATACGCCCCTGTTCGATGCACATCACAGTAGCATTTAGATAGTAAAAATTTGAATCGAGTCGATTACTTTGATTCCATGTGTGCCTTTGGAGGGTTCGAACCATCCCATTCCAAAAATGTACAATTCAGCGGCGTAACCAGAAAATGTTTTCAATTTTTTTGTGTGAAAAAATCTAGTTCAGAAATTTTTGAATTTTCCCCCTCAAAACCCCTAGCAAATTGAAAAAAAATTTAGGGGGGGGGGGGATTTATCCCCTCTGGCTAAGCGAATGGTTCAATCCAAATAAAATATACAAAAATAATTTGTCCCAAAAAAAATTTCTGGATACCCCTTAGCAAGTTATTAACAATAAAATCTATTTTGATCTATAATAATAAACCTTCCTTCCTGCCAGATATTCTAACAAAAATATGTTTTTCTCTTCCAAATCAGACATAAAATTTGCGGAAAACATCATTTAATCAAGAGAAAAACTCAATTCGTTTGAATTTTATTTGCAGCTATTCCGACGATGAAGAGAAACTTTTATTCTCTGACAATTCAATCAACTTTTTTTCCTGCTCTAAATTTTATTCCTCTCTGCATTCGATTTTTTATTTGAAAATAAAATTTTAAATTTCTCAATTTACTGCACACTTATCATATTTCGTTTTCATCATAATTAACTTTTTATACGGATTAAATTCTATTAAGATAAAAATCTATTGCAAATATGATTTTTTGTCTGAATTGCAATAAAAAAGAGCTTTTTTCTGATTCCATTAGGAATATCTCGCGTTTATTGCTCGTCTTCACATGATATGTCTAGAAACTTCATAAATCATAGAAAAGAAAAGCTATAAAAGATCTCCAATAAATCGAATCTTTGCTAATAAAAGAAACGAAATAAAATTGTCTGTGACAAACAAGAAATATCAGACAAATTTATTGACACAAAGGCATTAAATCGCTCGAAATTTTCGACAATAAAAAAAATCTTTTCTTTCCATCCCTTGAAACAACAGAAAAAAAATCAAAATACAAAAGAGCAAAAAGCATAAAAACAATTCTATAAAGTAGATGTTGAGTGGAATGAAGGAACGCTCACAGATATTTTTCCTTTTGCATTCTTCTCTTTTTTATCAATGATGATTTTTCACTTCGTCACTTCATTCCTTCATGTACTTTTGCCTCGTTTCTTCCTTTTTATACTCATACATGTCGTGTGTCTCTTTAATAAAATTATCTTCAAACCATTTCGTTTTTAAGTGCGCTTTTCTCATCTCGCGAATGGGAATTTTTGTGTTTTTGAAGGGAATTTATGTGAGTTACTGATGAGGTAATAAGTTACTACCATCAAAGGTACAAAATCATTTGAGACAATCCTTCTATTTTGAAACTGTGTTACGAACCCAAGTCATACCAAATGACAATGGTGTAATCAGGAAAACTTTTCTCCGTCAACTTCAACTTGTTTTTGAGCGAAAATTTAAAAAAAATCGATTCATACAAAAAATAAACATGGTCCTACCATCCCCCTCCCTCAGAAAGAAATTTTTAGCTATGCCCCAGATTGGTGGTAATATCTATAAACACTTAATTAACCAAGTGACCCTAGGCTAAAGTATCTAAGCAGAAATCAGAATTCATTTTGAAGTTATTGGTTCAAATCCCATTTTTGTGGACATGTATTTCAATTTTAAATTCGTATTATTTCACAAATCATATTCAAAAATGATATTTTTGACCCTCTACTCGCGTTCATCAATTTTTAGACCCCCAATGTTGGATTTTTTAAATGACCAACCAATAAATTATTTCAGAAAAATTCAAAAACTCTTAAAAAATTTATCCATCCATAAAAAAATTCATATTCCCACTTCTGACCAGAAAGCATTTGTGGATACATCTTAAATGTTCCTCATTATGGCAAATCCCAGCATCTTATAAAATTCTCCAAAAATTTACAAATTCTGCCTCAAACAGTACCAACCGTCACTAATTAATCATAATACGTAGTAAACCTTCTTCATTTTCCCTTAAAATAACAAAAAAATAAATCTCAGCCTACATTCACCAGAAATTTTTCCACACTTGTTTCATCGCTACTTTAAAAAATGCGGTAAATTCCAATCTTTCTCTCTTTCTCATCTTTTTCCATCCCTTCAAGCAATGATGAAGGCTTCTGATATTAATTTTGCTTCCATCGTCTCAGCGTGAAATTTCTTCCTTCGTGTTTTCATTTCGCATATTTAAATAAAAACAAAAAAAAATCTCATTTTTTTCATCTTAAAGTAAAGTAACAACATCAGCAGATTGCGTTCATAAAAATAGAAGATGCGTAAAGTGCGAAGAAGACTTTTTTTCGGATATATGAGTTAAAATATCGTTGAAGTATATAAACCGTGTAGGAAAAGGAACAACAACAATGAACGTAAGTAAATATATGCATATAAAGAATACTTAATCTGATAACATGAGCCAGAGATTATGGAAATGTCATGCATAATTTTTGATGCACATGTGAATTTAACTTTCCACTCCCACCAAGCTATTGTACAGAAAAATAACAATCCCAATCCGCTCAGGTATGAATTTTCCTCCTCGTTCTCTCGCATGTTCATACATTTAAGCATAATTCACATTCATTCAGTAAAACAACAATATTATTGTGCTGTATGTTAGTGCTGTTGGAACAGTAAGAGAGCATGAGACTAAAAATTAATAAAGCAAAAGTCCATAAAAATGTGAAAAATTCTTTTTCATGGATGATCCATATTTTAAAAGCTTGTGTAAGTTTATCTCACCATATAAGTTCTTTTTTTAGAAACTTATGGTGGGGACCAAAAAAATAAATAAAGTGAAAAGTTGAAAGCGAAACGTTTGGTTGTTGAGCTTTGGTTAGGGGATAAAACGCATTTAAGTGATACTTAAAGTAAGGGCGTAGCCAATAATTTTGTAAAGGGGTGTGGGGGGTCTGGAGTGGTCTGGAATTTTTTTCTTATATATTTTTTCCCTTTTGGACCTTTCCTGGCTACGACCCAGATTTAGGCCTGGAGTAGCCAACTTCTTTTCAACCACGAAATATTTAAATCCATTAAACGTTAGACTCGTCCATTTAGTTAGACTCAGTTTACGTTTAGCCACTCAACTCGGTTAGATTGTGTTTTTATGTAAATTACGGTCAGGTGTCATGCATGGCTAGTAAATCATGATAAAATCTACTATAAAAACTTCTCAAAACAGTGACAAATTAATTTATTCCGCCCACTTTCATCATTCATTAATCTCCACATCCACAACAACAAGAAATAAATCACGAAAATCGCTTTGCATGTAACAATACAAAAAAATTTCCCCGTAAGCATTTAAAAGCCATTCATAACGTGAAGTGTTACTAATGATAGTTTTAATTCAACAGTCATGCTTGTCACAATATTCACTCGTAAAAAAACTTTTTCTAGCTAAGCATTTTTGTGTGACTACATAAATATTAAAATTGTCAAACACTTCACAGACAAACTGTTGACAAAACTATATTATTTGCTTCCCATTCATTTTCATTTTATAATATTCTGAAAATAACACAGTGAAAAATTTACATTTATATGGATATGGAGTGGGGGTATGGATTATATGAGATATATATGGTGAGGATTTAATGTGTATAATTCGCATGAAAAAAATTTTTAAGGTGAACATGGAAAAAATTTCGTTCCTTTTTTCGTATTCCATTGAAGCAAAGTTATTTTAGCAATTTTCACTCTAAAAATAATGTTGAAATATTAATTTTAATGAGAAAGTTTATACATTCAGCGTACATGCACACACAAAAAAGTATGGGAAGTTAAATATTTTTGAAGAACTTTGGGGTTAACGTGCATTTTAAATTTTGTAATAAAATAACGAATTTTTAAAATTCAAAAAAGTTTGAAATTTTCTCTTTTTTTGTTGAAAATTTGAATTTTTAAATTTAGAAAAATTCAAATTTTTTTGTATTTTTTCACAAAATCTTCAATTTTGGGAGTCTATGGATGCACACCCTACATTTTTTACCCTTTTAAAAAGTTTTCCATATAAAAATTTTTTGAGGTTGGTTCAGACCCCATCAGATCCCTTTGGTACGCCCATATTGCATCCCTACATCCTTCTTACCAAAACATCACAAACCAAGACAAAATGAACCCAATGCAATAAAAATTCATCGACATGAGAAAAACGCTTTCCAGCACAAAAAAAAACATGAATTGAATTACGAGTCATAAAAATGCATGGTTTTTCATGACGAGGATACAAAAAATTGGTATAAATTAGAGAAGTGAAAAATCGTGTATTGTTTAAATTACCAGCGTTATTACTGCTGTTGAATATTTCAAAATCTTTTCCAGAAGTAATTTTTATTCGGGATATATGCTACCGCATATATTTTAATACAGAAAATTAGCTTCGGTTGCAGTTTAGCAAAAAGTTTGACTTTTGAGCTAAATAATTTTCAATGGAGTTAAAGAGAAAAGTTTTGCAAATTTTCGGGTTGTAAAAATGATTTAAAAGGATGAATAATTATCCATGGAAATGGGAAATGAAAAGCGTATGAAGGGGTAAAATGGAAACTTTTTAAATGTTAATTGAAAACTTTGAAGTATTTCGTACATTCATTAGAGTTTTTAAAAGTTTGTTAATTAGAAATTGAAGCATTTAGAGTTAAGTTAATTAAATGATCAAGGAACATGAAACATGTGTCATGGATGAGTCTTGAAGATGAATTTATAAAGTTGGATAGAGTTAAGAGAAATTTGTTTCAATGTAATAATGTAATTAGAAAATCCTTTTATAAGGTTAACTATATTTTGGAAGTTCATGGATACATGTTGAACCATTAAATCATGTTTCAGTACTCATCAAATATAATTGCATGATACAATTAAAAGAGAAAATTATTACATGTTTAAGAGAAAATTAACTAGAATGACGTCATTTCAAATTTTCCAGAAGGAAAATTTATGTTTTAAAATATTATAAATTGGCTAATTGACTTGCTATGACTTCTGATGAAAAGTTGTTTTTTTTATTAAGTAACATAGGGGCTTAGCCAGATTTTTTTTTTGGGGGGGGGGGGGTGTATTTTCAGTTTTTTTTGTGTAGAATAAATTATATGTATTTATCCTTTCCCGATGGTAAAGTATTAATAGTACTTAACTTTCCCCTCCTCCTTCACAGAGAACTTGTTATCATTATGTAATTTTCGAACGATTTTTAATTAAAATTATATAATTAATAAAAATTATATAAATTTGTTAATTAAATGTAGTTGAAAGCAATTATTTTGTAATTTTGAAAACTTGTTTTCAAATATGAAGCTTTATAACAAATCAATATTTTTAAATATGAATCTGACACTTTCACAAAAAAGCAAATTATTTGTGTTTCCAAAGCAAAAGTTTTGAAGCAATATAAAAATTAGAAAAATATTTTAAAGAAAATATCTTCAAACAAACTATAAGAAAAGAATTCGACTTTTGAAATTCCAATTTTATCTGAGCTCTATTGTATAACATCACAAGAGCTCAAGGATTATGAAACTTGATACCATAGAAATGAGCAAAGTTTTAAGAAACTGCAATTAGATTCATATCAAAATAGAAATTCTTCGGGATCAGTCTATTGAATCCATAGAAACTGATAAGATATGGGAAAACGAATTTTTATTGAAAAACTTCTTAGTTTTGAGATGTGGGATGTTATGCAATCATGATGAGGAAGTTTTATGATTTCAATGAGCCTTGAAAAATCGATTTCTTATCTGGAAATCAACTAGCAACAAAACTGAGGCTTATACAGTTAAGGATGTTCAGGGTCAACATTCCTGCTCGACGGAGATTATCTTTTAATTTGAAGAAACCATAAACAAGCTTTTAGGCACAAAAAAATGAAAATTTCTGGATGTTCCCCTAAAAAACCAATCTTCAATTAAATCGATTCAAGAATTTGTTCCAAAAACAATTTCAATAATCATAAATATTTCGTGTTCCAATATCCTACAAATTTCAATCTCAAATGCCACAGAAAACCTTTCATCGGTTGAATTGGGTTGCAAAGAAAATTTAATCCACAACAAAATAATCTAAATTACAACTGTTGAGAAGGCTAAAGTTTATAAAGTCAAATAATAAACTAACCCAATACTTTTCTCAATGCTTAAAACCCCAACCGAATAAAATTTAGCATTTCTCATGAATTTTTATTGCCAAAAAAACCTTAAAAATAATTCTTTTCAGACAGTTTTTTTCTCTGTCTGTTTTAAATATTTGTGCAAACAATGGTTTTTTTATCAAAATCAAATTATGTTAAAACAAAATCCCCTTAAAGTTTTGCATAATTTTTAAAACAAATAAAATTTACGCTCGCTTTCCTTTTCCTCTCACCACTTTTTTGTGTGCTTTTTTATTTGGTTTTATACTTAAGAAGCAGAAGAAAAGAAATAAAAGAATTTTTAAGATGAGTTGGCAGAGGAGGAGTCGGAGAATTAAGACGCATTTGTGGTAAAAGGAAAAAAAATCGGAAGCATTAAGATATGCCATCCATCTCACATTCAAGTTAAAATTTCGTGAAAATGGAACAAAATATCTAATTCCAGAAAATATTACGGCACACCTGTGAAACGTGGCGCACAGTTTGAGAATCACTGATGATAAGGTATTCAGATAAGGATTCGTTCACATAAGACTAGGCTGACCATCTGCTTGGTTTTTCAGAGGACTGTCTTCTATTTTTGAAATTTGTCCTCTGTCCTCTGAAAGGTTCAATTTCTCCCCAATTTTCATAAATTATCCTCTATTTTGGTTAAGTATTTTTAAAATTTAGCTGCTTTACACATAGATAAGATGGACCCAAGCTTCGAACTAAAAAAAAACGTCAACACAAAAAATTTAATCAAACAGAGGACATGAACATGTTTTGGTCCTCTATGTTTTCAAAAATAAGACATGAGTTTTTCTCACCCAGGGCAAAATCAGAAATTTAGCCCCTATTTAGTAAAATCTGACTCCTTTTGAAAAAATTTTGCGCCTCTTTATATAAAGTTTTTGAGTTTTTCAAACCGCATCCGAAGTTATCCCCCTTGCTTCACTTCGAACGACCCTGAGTAAATTACTCATAATTATTAGCTCTTATTAGGGGTCGTTCGCAAATTACGTCACGCTTTTAGGGGGGAGGGGGGGTCAAAGAATTTGTGACAGTCCATACAAAATATTTTTTTTTTCTTTGGAAAATTTGTGACAAGGGGGGGAGGGGAGGTCTGAAAAGTCGTTTTTTAGCGTGACGTAATTTACGAACGACCCCTTATTCCAAAAAAATCTACTTTTTCCCTTTTGAGAATACTACTGGCTAATTTCCAGTTTAATGTGACATGGGATTCGAACCCAGACCTTTAACACGAAAGTCCATCACTCTATTCATTCGACCATTGATAACTTTGTAAAATCTTGACAAAATGTCAATCACATACCCCAAACTTCCAACATCACACAAGACAAAAAAAGTTTTCATCTTTTTCTTTTATTTTAATCCTTTCCGCTTGACATTGAAATAAAATGAGCAGCATAGGCAAAAGGATAGAAATACTAAAATATAAAGGCATGCTCAGCGAAAAGAGGAGGGAATTAGATGAAGGAGGAAAAACCTATGGAATATGCAAAAAAAATCGCAAATTTTTATTTATTGATTCAAGCAATTGATCCTTTTTCCTTTTCCTATTTTTTCTCCATTTCATTCCTACATGAACCGAATTTCTTGTGCCTTTTTTAATATTTATGAAAAAATAAAGAAAAGAAAGAAAAAATTAAACACAGAATAAATTTGATTTATGGGTTTTCTCTTCTTCCTATATAAAAATTTTTTTATGGCATCACTTTTAGAATTAAATGAGAGAAAAGTTTGGTATTAGAAGGAATTTTTTGGATTATTGGCATTTTTGTTGTAGCTTTAGGGAAAATATTTGTTTGAGGGTTCCGCAAAAAAAAGCATGGCTTTACAATTATTTATATTGGATTTTATTGGCAATTGATGGCTAAGTCGTAAGTGCTACGCAAAAAATATATATATTCGGCTGTAAATACTTATGCTGGATTTTTTTCTTTATTAGACTTTTTTCAAAATTAATCCACTTTTATGACAGATTTTATCATTTTTTTCTCTTTTTCATTTTTATTTGCAAAAAATAATCCCGCGTTGCTTCATTCTAAGAAGTTATTACCAAAAAAATAAGACTAATGAAATTTTGTTGTCATTTTATTGAAGAATTTTTATAATCAATTGGCCGAAGAAAAAGAAATAAAATTAAGATGTAAATAAAAAATTGCGTTTATTTCGAATGGAATCTTATATTTAAAATTATAATGGGTTTAAAATTGCAAGAATAATCAAGAAGACTTAAGATTCAGACATATTAATATTTTTTAAAAAATATTCAGGTCCAATCAAGCTATAAAAATTGAAAGTTCCAAAAAATTCAAAAAAAAATGTTAAAAATTGTCAATTTTATAATAAAAAATCTAATAATTTACCTAAATAACAATCATCACTTAACATGACCGCTACAATACATTAATTCCATGTTTCATAATAAAACAATTAAACCACAATATTTAATTAACTCTCACTCCAATTTTATAATACTCAACTTATTAACAAAGTTAAATAACATTTTACAATTAACAAAATGACAAAGCAATGATCATAATTGAAAAATTGTGTTAATAATGAACACAAAATTTGGTAAACTACGTTAATTGGATTCCTCATATCAGCATTAAAATTCACAATAAATTAATTACCAATTAAACAAATTAATATAATGAGTGCATGTTTTACAGTAAAAATGTAAATGTTACAAGAGTACATAAGTGGTTAAAAACAATGGTTTGCGAATTTTAAAACAATTTTAACGCAGGTAAAAAGGTGTCTGTAAAATAATAAATTAACAGTTTGTGTAAAGTTCATGCTGCATTATTACATGGAACTGGAGGCGTTAAAATAGTATTTATTGAAATTTATAACAATTCAGTCTTTTTGAGGTTCAATTTTCAATAAATAAACAATGCATGGCAATTATTGTCAAAAACATTAAAAGATTCTTTTATTTAAAAAAACAATAAAATTTTATTAACTTTCTGGCTTCAGTAATTTTAAAAAAACTTCAATAAATTTATTTTTTTAATTTTTTTTAAAACGTCAAAAAAATTGTTGTCGTTAAATTAAGTTTTCAGAAAAGTCGGTAGAAAAAATTAATTATCAAAATATCAATTAACTAGAAAAAAAGTTCATCGAGCTCGGGACGAATCATTGGGTGAATTACTTTTTTTTTCAACTTTTTTTCTAGACTATGTCGTGTTATACATGCAGCTATCATGTAGAACTCTTCAAGTTCATTTTTACCCTTAATATCAATTAACTTTTCATTTTTATTTGAGCAATTAAAATAATTGACAATAAAAAATTTATGAATACTAGCTGAAAGCCATTTATGCTTCATTATTATGAAAAAAATGTCAATTTTCAAAGCTTTTGTTATTTATCAAAATAAAAATATATTTTTGAACAATACACATGACAAAAACATGACAATAACATGAAATTTGAGTAGAAATTCGATAAAATTATCCAAAACATACTTTTCAAATTAATCATCTGAACAACTATTGAATAAAAACACAAATAGCCAAAGGGTTTTGAAATTTCAGCTGATATTTGAATGATCCAAAAATGGCCAGAAACAAAAGCTTTATTCCAAATAACAATATATTTTTATTTCAAACATTATTTTATACAAGAAGAGTTTATTATTACCAAATCAAGGAAACGAATGATTCTGATCTTTTTTTAATCAATTCTTAGGTTCAAAAAAATCATTCAAAGCTGTCCATAAAAAGCTTTTTAATTAAGTGAATAAATTTTTTGATAATTGCTAAGTTGAAATAATTCATTGCTTTCCGACGAGTTGCTATTTTAATACATACTAGCTATCTATCCATTTCTGTGCACATGGTTTGGTGGTCTAGTGGTTAAAGTACTGAACTCCTTAACAAGAGGTCACTGGTTCGATTTTTACTCCGAGCAATTTTTCAAAATATTTTTATTTTTTAACGGTTTAAAAAAATTCAAAAAATAAAAACACATTTTTAAAAATGTAAAAAAATTTTTTAAGAGCCCAGTTTAAAAAATGTTTTTAAATATTTCCATACACAGTTAAAAATATCAGAATTTATCAAATTCTAGTGCATTTGCGTTGGTCTCACATTGGATACTTTGCTATTTCACAAATTGTCTAAATACCTGCCCGAATATCAAAATTTATAAAATACTTCAAAATCCATTTAATTTTTGAAAATAATTCTATAAATTTTTGTAAAAAAATATCCATAAATTTAGTTAAATTCAGAGCATTTTTAATTCCATTCATAGAATGCCCTAAAAGTTGAAAAACCACAAAATTTATTTAATGTTAATTGTACGACATAAAAACATTATAAAATTCATTTTCAACAGAAGTTAAAAAAGTGAAATTCCCATAAAAATGATTTCATGTGTAAAAATCCTTTCAACCATCGCAGACAAGCTCGAATTCTATGCGAGGAATTAGAAGAAGAAGGAATGTTGTAAAATCTCATTTGCAACCCCAAACAGTAATTAATTCATCTCTACATGAGTACACATTTGTGTTTTAATCTTCTCTGTCTTGCTACTCGTTACAACATTTACATTATTATTTTTTTGAAAATTACCTTCGAATGAAATTTCATTCCTTATTTTATGTTTCCAAAAAAGAATTTTTCCTCCTTTTTTTGATATTTTTTCTTAAGATTAGCACTTTCACAACGTGTTGAATGATTAAGAATTTATTCACATTTCTTTTCTCTTTTCAAACGCAAAAATTTCATACATAAAATTCAATCAGCAAAACGATTATGACGAAGTAACAAAATTGGATTGAATCCTCTTTATGATTTTTTTTCTCACAGACTCCGTTTTTATGAATTCACATTTTCTGTATTATGATAAAGCGTCATCATCATCATTGAGCTTTATGAGATTTTTTTTCTTTGCCCTTCTTTTTAGCGCAATTTTCTTGATCTAGGAGAATATTAGTGATATGTTCTTCAACTATTGGATAATTTGATACTTTATCTTGCACAGTGGGAGACGGTGTATGTGAGGTGATTACTTTTATGGCTGTTCTTGTGAGATTGAATATTTAAATTGGATTTTTTTAAATCGCTTTAGTCACTTTTGTCTGTTTTTTAATTTTTTCTTCAATTTTTATTTATTCAGTTATTTTTTTCTAATTTTTATTAATGTTTCTTGATTTTTTTGATTTTTTAAAAGTTTTTTTTAATTTCTTCAAACTAAGTTTGTTATTGAAATAAATCGAATTTTAGCAAAAACTTCACATAGGTAAATTTGACATAAAAACTTGCATACAAGTAAGTTGAGAGTTCGAATCTCACAATAGTTTAGAATAATCTAATATTATGAACGTTTAAACAAGAAACTTTAATTTTTTATTTTTCCACATAAAACCCGCTTTTCATCACCCACAAAACATTCAATTCACACTTGAATCTTTCCTTCTAATCGATATAGAAATTTTTATATTTTTTTTACTTCCATAAAAGATTTTTTTTATTTTTCACACAATGATTTTCTCATTTCATTCTGCTTCTTCTGTGTATTTTTTATAAATCACTATCAAGCACGTTTCAAATCACTTTTTTCCTCTCCTTTTCTTTCTTTCTATTAAATAAAATTAAATTATTGATTCGTTCACACAAATAATTGTATCCATTTGATTGTTGTTGGTGGGGTTTTGAAAATGACACAAAAAATATTTTCTAAAATCCTAGTGAATGGATAGAATTTTTCTTCTCGTCTATTTGTTGCCTAACACAACACACAAAAGATTGTGAGGATGATGATGATGAAAAATTTCTTCTAAGATTATTTTCTCAACAATGCCGTGTTGTTTATCCAACATGTATACACGGGAGAGTCACTAAGAGATAATTCACATCTACACACGGCTGTGAAGAATCCTTTAAAAAATTTAGTACACGGATGTGTTATTAATATGCTCACGTACGAGGAAATTTTTCTTCATACAATTGAAAAACTTTCTTTTTTATCCACTCAGAAAATTTTCTTTTTTTACCGCCTTGAAAAATTCTTTTTTTTAAATATTTATCCGTTCTTCTGTTGTCCTAACTACATCCGACGATGAACTTTACGCAACTGGAAACATATCGCAATGTGAATGTGAATAATAAAGCACACAGAAAGTCAGCAGCTTCCCCTTCATGCGATTACATTCATTTCCAGTCTTCCAGTTCACACAGGATGTAGAATGTTCAATTTCCCCTCACTGAATTTTCCCACGGCAACATTGACGACTGTTGGTAGACTTTTGTTATTGTTGTAACTCTTATTGTATGTTTTTGTTGGATATGAAAAAGTTTATTGTTTTAAAATTTAATTTATTTTATTTTTCCTGTTTTTCAAGTAGGGAAAGTTTTTTTTGGGCTTTTTAACAAATTTCCATTGTTATTTGCTTAAACAAATTTTACATAAATTTCCTTTATGCTGAAAAATGAATTTGAAATGAATCCAATTTTAGTTGAAAATTTATTTCATTGTTCAGCTCATATTGTTAAAATTATATTTGCATTTTTGAATAACATCCAATGTGTTAACAAATTTCAAATAAGTGATAAATAATTAATATCAGAAATGTTTCTATGGATTAACCGCATAGAACATGGTGCCAAAATTTTGGACATCTAAAAATAAATTTTTCTTTTTTTTATTTCGTCAGCAAATTCTCAATGGAGTAATTGAAAACTTATGGAGTTTATTTTTGGTATGCTAGATGAAGTACACACCGCATGTCACTAGCACTGTCTTATCACATATGTCGACAATTTTTTTATAGAGACTTAACCGCTGTGGTTTTTGATATTGATAAATTAATAATAGATTTTTTTTATTCTTAAAATATATTGTATACGATTATTCTAACCCCCCCCCCCCCCCCTCCCCCACAAAAATTCACTATATTTTACAAATCCTTCATCTCCAAGTAATAAATCTTATTCCTTTCATCTCCACGTGTCTCATTAAAAATCTCTTCCATTCATTTCGCATCATGCTAACGATTATAACCTTTCCTTGCTTTTCTATAAATATGCATAAGATTCCATACAATTACACAGTGAAAATAAAAATAATAATAAGATCTAAAAGTGAATATTACTAAAATATTTAGTGGGAAAAACATCACGTATGCATACGTGACCAAATTAATATAAGAATATAACTATTTGTAATGTAATTAAACTCTATTTTTAGAAACATGAATAAAAAATTTAAATTTCAAATGCTTTTTGGATAAAAGCTCATTTTACTGTTTGATCTTTGAGCTTTAAGAATAGTTTTGAGCTCATTTGTTATTTTTGCCTAGTCTAACATTTATGAGTTGGGGGTGTTTGAAGCTTTTCGATACTTTTTGGAATTTTTTTGTTTATTGTAATTTTGTAACAGAAAAGGGGGTCTAAAAATTCAGACCTAAAGTGACCATTTTAGTAATTTTTAATTCAACCACGTATGTCATGGCAGAGCGTAACCAGAAATTTTTCGAGGTGGTATTTTGAAATTTTTTTATATGGACTTCAAAATTTAGGGGATTTTGGGATTTTCTTCTCAAAAACTCTAGCAAATTGAAGAAAATACCCAAATCACACCCCCCCCCCCTCTGGATACCCCCCTGTGTCATGTCTCAAAAAGTTCGTACAACACTACTTTAAATGGTCAAAAGTGAGTTGCTCTGGAATTCAGATTTTCTGAAACAATTCTTGTAAGATACTATTGATTATTGATCCACACGCTTTTCCCTTGAAGTGGCATGTTCCTCGTACACGCATCACTTAATTAAATTACACAAATTTTCAATTTAATTTACCTCGACTGTTTTAAGAAATTAATAGTCATTGCCATATCCAAAAGGGTTATGTACATCATCATTAATTAATGTTTACAATCAACATGAAAAACCCAGTTGGTTATTGATTTATTTACACATGGAAATTTTTTGTTTTTCTCTCTTTGATTTGCACACAAAAATTGTTTGATTTTCTGTGGCGCAACCACCTCGCATTTATTCACTGCTGCCATAACGTATGTTCATGCAAATATATTGAGCAGTGCTAAATAAAAAAAAATCCGAGAGGAGGAAATTTATAACCCAACAAGGGGTATGAAGATTTTTTTTCCCATCCATAGACACATGCACGAATGTTATATTTGTACGTACACAATTCAGTGAAGAGACATGAAAACTCAATAAAGTGAACAAGCGATGCGAGATTGGAGCAACAGATGTAAATATGCATATTGGCTGATGGTTGTATATATGCTCTTCTGCTGTGAATACATCGATGTAATGAAATAGACGCTTAGATGGTGAAATGATTTTCAATCGAATTGAAAAGTCGAGGCGCATTTTGTTGTGTAATTCCTTTATTGTTCGTCATTGTTGTACTCGTGTGAATGATGAATGCAAAATTCAATTATCGAAATTCCATTGTAATGAATATTAAATTCTTTTGAATGGAATGAAGACCAGAGAATAGAGAGAAAAATATTTGGCTAGTGAAGATAACTTACTGATGGATATTACCTGAGTTTTCATGCAAATCATGGTTAAGTGTATTTATATAGTTCTCATATGTCATTTGATTATACAAACCAGATGTCCAGAGAAGCCTGCTGTGGCAGGCAGTTAAAAAATAGCCATCACGGTGCTGTCAGGGTATTTTCACGTCTTTCTCACGTTTTGTCGTTAACAAAATGACGTAGCAGTGCTGTGGCTGCTTATATTGTGCCGCTTGGGTCCGTCATGTGGAATTTAAAGTATAATCCACGTTCAGTGCTAGAATGAGATGATAGAGCAGAGTATATTCAATGGAATCACTCTATTTGGACTTGATCATGAACATGCCATTGAAATAAGATTCAAGCGAATAAGAAGTTTACTTTGACGAGAATTTAAAACCTTTTACTCCAAAATAAATAACTTACCTACATTGTACAGCTAATAGCCTAATTGCATCCAAAACTAAAATCATTTAATGCTCTTTATCGTAAAACTTTCATCATTCTATAATTCAAGCCAACATGCAACCTTTTTGTCCAGACAGACTATCTCTCGTTGTTGGAAATACGCTTATAGAATTCAAAGCAGCTTATAAATTGCTGAAAGGATATTTTCCCATTATGTATGACTGAACATTTTCAGATTTTTTTTTGTTTCTTATTTTTTTCAATTTCTTTTTTTCAAGCAAACATGAAATTTTCCACAGGAAAGAAAAAAACAAATAGATGAAAAGTATGAAAGAAAATATTCACATGTGCCATATAAGCTGACTACGGAAGTCAAAAAAACCTTGAGCAAATATTTTTTTCGATATTTACCCAACATATTTAAATGATGGAATCGATATACAGAAAACAAAAACAATTTTGTACTCGTTTTATGCAAAAAAATTATTTTTACTTCTTTTCATCCACAAAAGTTGTTTTTATTGTGTATTGTTGGAAAGGAACAAAAACAATGTGCATGGTGGGGTAAAAATAAAAATGAATAAATTTTGCATGAACAAAAGAGAGTGGAAAAAATCATGCAAAAGGAACAGAATAAAAATTAAAGTGAACATGAAAATGTAGTAATCAGGGATGAAGCCTAAGATTTTTGTGGAAACAGAACCCCCCTTCCCTATTTTTCAAGAGAATTGAAATGATGAAATTTTTTAAATTGACAGAAATTTTACATTGTGGGTTAGGGTGTGGGTGGACCCCCAAAAGCCCCCCTAAATGTACCCCAAGTAAAAGCATTTTTAATATTGCATTTCATGAATTTTATTTGCCTTTTTCCCTCATTCAATATTGTAATATGATGCAATAACATTAAAGATTCTTTGTATAGCTTCATCATTCAGAGCAAAAAAAACATTCAATAACAAAATGAGCCATAAAGTTTAGTTCATGAAGCTTTTAATGTGAAATGAAATTTCTTTGTTGAAATATTTTCATGGATTATTGAAAAAAAGTTGTTTTCATTAGAAAAAGTTGTTGAAATTAATTTTAATTACATTCTCATATGGTTATGACGTCATTACGTTAATGCATGATTGTAATAATAATCATCAACGACTTGTTTATCAAATAAATGAGGGCCATGGCAAACATTCATCAAAATTATTCTCATTTGAATGGTTTCAACGCATTTCAACGTTAATTATGTGTAATCAATAAATTGAAACTGATTATCTACCTTCAATAGTAATGATCTAGTTTACATTTCTCCAAACTATATCATTATTTTATTTGAATGAGACCATAATTTGATATTCCGAAAACTATAACAGTAGAATGAATGTAAATTATGATTTAATTTATTTTCGGAAATTATGTTTGCATATTTTGTTGATTATTTAAACTAATCATTTTCATTCATTCATAAATGAACTCATTGTAATTTATTTAACTTACCAGCTGACTGACCATTATGACCATTATGATTATGCTTTATCATATGGACCATATCATTGTGGGGATCGAACCCAAAAGAGATGGTTAAATATTTCTGGTCTATTGGTAGACCATTCGGTAAGAGAGGCTTCACTCATACTACTGACATGATTTAATCCTTATTGAACGATTGAGAACCAAAAAACTAGATATCTTTAGAAATTCAGAAAAAAATCTGGATTTCAAAATAGAGATTGAAGTAAAAACATCCAAAATGTAAATGCTTGATTCTATTCAAATATTGAAACAGCATTTGAGTACATCCATCTGATTCTTTTACCTACATTGTTAAATTCCTAACCCATTTGACAGAAAACAGTAATTCAAATGATTCGTACCTAAATGTGAACGTCATCATCAAAATCAATAAAATCAAATGATTTTACGATGCGGTATTTTTTATAGGTACGATCCAGCAGTATAACAGTTGTTAAGAACATTCCCACAACATTGTACAATTATTTATTTTACCAGCAATAATTGGTTGCTATTATTGAACCTGAAAATAAATTTTACCAAAAATTTACCTTCAAGTTCTTTAGTATATTAAATGCGAGAGAATAAACTGCAATTTATTTAACCTAGCCACAATAATTATTATGAAAACTAATTGCCGCACCAGTAATAATGTTAAAATAATGGCAATAAAAATGATATAGTGCAGAAAAACAATCAAATAACAATAGAAGCTGCTAAATTGAAAGAAAAAATACCGGAAATTAATATTTTTTTATTATTATTTATTCAGACTATCGAGCAAATCCTTCCATGAGAAAATAATTCAGCAAAAATTCCCAAGAGTGAAATGAGAAACAAGTAACATCGGAAGTAAGTAAGTGACTTCATAATTCTTAAATGATTGAAAGCAATTCCGATATTTGAGCAACAATAACAGTTTAGAGCTCATAAGGTACACGAAAGTATGAAGAAAAACGATGCAAAAAAAACTTTGTAGCACAAGAAAAACAATTGAAACTTTCTGTATCCTCGTGCGGTTTAAGGATAATAAGAAATTTTTTGCGAATGCCTTGTGAGTGCAAAAAACAAAATTTAGGTTACAATGTGTTACGAATTTTATGTGCGTTCGTGGATATATGTATCTTATTTATGGAACTCAGAGCTTTTTTGTAATTCATTAAATTTATTAACATCATCATGTAATGCATAAAATTCTAAAGGTAAAGGAACGATAAGAAGTTGCTCGGTTTTGTAGCAGTAAAGAAGAGGAAGCAAGTTATGGAGTTTCGTAAAAGCAGTCGTTGAGGTTGTGGAAATATTACATGGATAATGGATTTGGGTTTTTAGGGATTTAATAAACGATTTCTGCAGAAATTAATTTAGTTCTGCAGAAATTGTAGTTAAGCGTCAAATACCCCTTCACCTCTCGTTTAGGTATTTGAGTAATACTCTTCTAATAATGCCGGTCTGATATATTATAGAATCTTATTCAAGTTAAATAGTCAAGCGCTGAATTATCTACAGTGGCTAAGGGGATGACCGAGGCTATAGTACGGTACGTCCTATGAAATAAGAACTGCTTATCTTGGGGGCTTAACCAGATTTCTTATCCAGGAGGCTTTCGGAGGTACAAGCCTCGAATGGAAGTACAGCACAAAATATTGACCGATGTGTCACAAAAACTTGCTACGCCACGGAATATCTAACCTCAAAATCAATCTCAATATTTTTTTATTTTACTTTCTTAAAGTTCCAAGTAAACAGCATGAAAATAAGAACATAAGCACTGCTCTGAACCCCCTACAAGAATGTACAAAATGCAGTTTATATGAGAAAGAAACTCCCTATGAGATTTGCTAAAAAATGATGAAGAATTTCATTTTTTTTCTCTCTTCATCGCTGTGTGATAAATTCTTCATCCTAACAATGAATATGGAAGAAGTGAAGGAAGGCGGTACTGAAGGAAAGAATTTTTTCAGTAAAATGATTTATTGAAGAATTTCTGTCACCAAAGTCGAAATACTTTTCATTTTTTTATGCTGTACACTTTCACTACCATGCTGTGAAATGTGATTTATAAAATTGATCATAAAAGAATTGTGATTTGGATGGTTCACAGCATCATCTTGGTCTACTCTCCATATGCTACGATTTGAGATTCAGTTTTTTATCGATTTGCTCCAATTATAAAAGTAATCGTTTTTTCAACCCCCCCTGGAAGTTCATAGTAAATTGTCATCAATTGCACCCTTTTTTGTTTGTGATAAATGTTCTCAGTAACGATCGTATGTGGGTGTTCGAGTATGATTAAGGCATATTTTATAAAGCGTGGAAAATTGCGAGAGAAAAAAATAATTTACTCAAATTTCCTCTCAATGCTGAAAATTCAATTAAGTAAAATTTATTCATCTTATCATACGGTTCATTAGCAAGAAGAATGGGTGTTGACGCGATGGATAATGTTATCTGAGATGCCTCAGAATTTACGTAAACTTATTTTGAAAGCATGAAAATTATTTATTAATCACAGAGTATCTTATTGAGTGTTTTAAAAATTGTGGGAGCTTAATTACCTGATTTAATGATTACTTATTAATTAAATCAAGCTTCTTTACTTTTAATTTAAGAAAATATTTTTCTTAAGTGTTTTAGGTAATTAGCGAATAATTTTATTAGATTTTCAGCTGTTTTTGTCCGAAACCTAAACCAACAAAAAATTTCTTAATAAAGTTTCAGAATTAAAAAATTATTCCGAACCTATAACAACATTTTTATAGGTCACTTTTCTTCAATTTTGTTAAAAATAAATCAATGCCTATACAGTGTGAAAAGTTAAAACTGTGTAAATTTCCCAGAAGGCTCAAACCAAAATTTCATACTTGAAATCATCGATAAATAATAATTCAATAAGTTTCTCAAGATGCCATGAATTCATAAATTTGGGTAAGATAAAGTTACAAATTCTGGGAAATTTGTGTGACATTTTCAATATCCTGACCTTGATCCATCGTTTCATTTTTCTACAATTTTGTATTAATGTCGTACATTAAGTAGTCGAACTGGGACTTGGTCAGGGGATACATGGGTCAAATCCCCTTCTTCTTTGGAAAATTTCCTTAATTTGCTAATTTTTTAAAAAAAAATTCTAAAGAATCAAAAATTTTCTGATACGCATCTGCAGGTGAAGTATCTAAACCTTCTTACTGCACCAAATTCAAGCCAAGCTCCTATCAAATTATTCCATAGAAGCACTTTTTCAAGGCTCTTACCTAATAGACATGTCTGTAAGGGTTACTGTTCACAAGTAATTTTTTGCAATTCCTTTGGGTATGAAATAAGTAAAAGGCTAACCAAGGCAGG
Organism: Chironomus tentans; assembly: GCA_963573255.1. Classification (NCBI taxonomy): domain Eukaryota; kingdom Metazoa; phylum Arthropoda; class Insecta; order Diptera; family Chironomidae; genus Chironomus; species Chironomus tentans. The sequence continues at coordinate 42,655,802 of OY754303.1, forward strand.
GACATATTAAGGGAAGGGAGGGGTTAGGGGTCAACCCCCCCCCCCTTTTTGAAATTTTTTTTTCAATTTGCTAGGGTTTTTCAAGAAAAAATGCCAAACCCCCCCCCCTAAATTTTCCCATCAATACAAAACAATTTTAAAACCCCTCCCTCAAAAAATTTCTGGATGCGCCCCTGATCCAAGATAGTCAAAATTCCCAAAAATATTCATCCCACTTGATTAATTCTGCCTTTTTATTGTTGTCTACAATTTTTCCATAGAAAACAGGATTTATTCCAATTAATTCTCAGAATTTCTAGATATGTAGATTGATATGATATGACAAATTCTTCTACAGAAATAAACTCACGTCAACATACTACTTGGTAAATATTTTGAAGACGTAAAATTACTTTCACCCACAAATCCCAAAAACAAGACATCCCACATTCGAAATTCTTTAGAATAAAAACATTCAAAGGTCACAAAACGAATTACTGTTTTTGGTTTTCTTGGAAGATACTGAAACAGCGGTACACAATTTTTTACGATCAACCTCTCGTTTATTCACTTAATTTAAGATCGGGTCAAAGTTAAATTTCTTTATAAAAATGTAAAACAAACTGATTGAGACGTACGAAGAAAATTTCTGCACATTTAAGCAACCAAAATTTTCTTCCAATTTTTTATTAGCATACAGCACAAATAGCTTTGCCCTCGAATAAAAATCTCTAATTTACAAAAAAGAAACAAGATAAGAAATCTTGTAACTGTAATTTCTACATCGAATATGCAGAGCACAGAAATCAAAGCTCATTTCCTATTCCTTCGATTCTCATAAAAAGAATTTTCCTAGGTCAAACTTTTGCCATTCAAATTTCTTTCCCTTCCAATCTAACCCACAAAAACACACACATTTTTGCCCCTTAAAAAATTCTTCGTGATTTCGTTTCTCTTGACTTTTAAACTTTTTACTATCAATAAACTGAAGAAGTTACAATAAACAAAAAGATTCTAATTTTTGTTGACCAACAAGCAATTTCAATAAACTTGTTATAAAATTTGCTTTTCTTTTTTTCAGAATAGCAAACATGCACACAAAAAAGATAGAAGAAGAAATTAAATTAAATCTATCGACAAACTTTTTCATAAAAGAAAGTAAAAGAAGGGAAATTTGTTCAATTGGTTAATGGAAAATTTCTCTCCTTTTCCTTCCACGCTCTTTTGCATTCAACAATGAAGCGTGAGACTTATCATGAGAAGATGAGAAGAAAACTTCAGAAACTTCAAAAAAAGCTATTGAACAGCGAATGAATCGAGTAAGAAAAGAGAAAAACAATTTGAAAAGTGTCAAGCAAATAAAGAAAATGAATAAAAAATGCAAATAGTTCCTTGTGAATGAGCTATTTAAAAAAATCTTTTTTTTTTGTTCAAGTCTCGTAACTTATTTCAATAAAAAATTATTCTAAAAGGGGAAAACGTGACGAGTTAAAAAGATAAAACATGGGTAGGTTTTAACAAGAACTAAGCGTATTTTATTTAAACTTAAATAATAGGAGTTATTTTGTAGTAAAATTTAAATAAAGAATTTTCATAAGCGGACCACTACAAACCCCTAAAGCAGTAATTCTCAAACGATACTTCGCGACACTAGATTGAACAACCTCAAGTACCATAGGCGTATACAGAAATTTTGATATTTTTTTGTATCGACGGGTAAGTTTGGGGGGGGGGGGGGGGTCGTTAAGGATTTATTCTCAAAAAACCCTAGCAAATTGGAGAAGTTTTTCCAAAAAGGGGGTTGGACAACCCCCCCCCCCCCCCCCAAGTACTAAACCAAAACAAATATCTTCTAGAAACGCTACATCGTAACTAAGTGGTCCTCAAACTGAGTGCCGTAATAGTATCACAAGTGTGCCTTAAAGTATTAGGAACTGGAAATTTTTCTCGTTTTTTAACATAATTTCCCCAAGTTTTCCAGTTTTAGAGTTCCTTTGAAAATTTTTGAGTTCCAAAATTCTACTAGACTCACCCTCGATATTTCTTAGCTGATGACAAATTGGTTTCTTGAATGTTTTGAATCCAATTTTACTTCACTGTATGACTTACGTCTAGTCATAGAAACAAGATGGTTCATAGCCGATGTATACTAAACTTCATTCATCCTTTTATATTTTAATATGAAGCTCCGCCATATCAGCAATACTATCAATATCTTTATCTCCATCCATTCATGACAAGATATTCAACATGATCTGTTTAGATATTTCTCTCAGTCAATCTGACAAAGTAAATCTACTTTGCATCACTTACATCCATTGATTTCGATAACACTTTTTCAATTTCTTTCCCTCTTCTCATTTCAACATCTTACTTCTTTCAGAATCAATTTCAATTCAGTATGAAATGAGATAAGGAAAAATATGCAATGGATATTATGCAATATTGAGCGAATGCGAATTGAGATTTGGTAGATTTGGTATTCCATTATCCATAAGATGTACAACAGTTGGTAGTTATGCAAAACAGGAAGGAAAAAAAACTTTCGTGCAATTTATGGAACTATTTACGATGGTCATTAAAACTGTATATATTAAATTAGTAAAATTGGAACTAAAAGCATTCATTCAATGATCTCTAAGGTATTGAAAGAACCTGCTATTGAAAGAAATAGAAGAAGATGCCTTTTTTCAATTGAATTAATTGCACGCCGAGCGAGTGGATTGAGGAATAATAAGAAGGTAAAAGAATCATACCTAAGCACAAATTAATTCTCTATTCATGCGGTTTTCTGATATTCTAATTGAATGAAATGGAAATTGAGTGGGAAAAATTCTTGACTTAATGGCTGAGAAATGAATAGAAAGTGATAATTTTCACACTCATTATTCGAGATGATTTTAATTTGTAGAAAAGTATACAAAGGAAAAATTTTCCTCAGGTGAAACGTAAGTGAATGAATGGAGATGAAAGAAAATGGGGAGAAAAATTTGCATGAAAAGAAAATTAATTCTAAAATGTAAAATGAAAGTTTCTTTTGTGGAAAATTATTTTATTGTAAAGAAAAGTAGATTTTGAGGTTAGTTGACTAAGTTTTGTAAGATGAAAGTTTCATTTTGGTAGTGACATGAATTATTAGTGTCTGAAGAGAATATTTTCAAGATATCTTTGAACTTTTTTAAACGAAAAACTGAAAATTAGTTTATTATTAACTCATTTCTCAGTTGTCGATAAAATTGTATCAAAAGCTAGTGACCTGAGTTTGTAAAGTACGCCCTACACTACGAAACTTTTGAATCTGAAGAAGTTGCTTGTTAAAACGACAAGCTCATTAAGTTGAGATCAAAGGTGTAGCCAAGGAGGTATCCAAGTTGGTACGGTCCCTTCGAGATTGAAATTTGTATGAAAAATTGAAAATTAAAAATATACCTCCTAAAAATTAAAAATATACGAGAAAAAATTCTGGGCATTCCTAGAAAGGACCCCTCTTCGAAAAACTTATGGATTTATGACTTTTTAGCGATCTGAATTTAATTCCAATTTCATTTTTAATTTTAATGATTTTTTTGAAGTTTTTGTTATCAGAATTCTTGAGACCTATAAATAGGATGATCACCTGCGTGGTTTTTCAACGGACAGTCCTGTTTTCTTCAACAATATCCAATATAAATTTGAAAATTATGTTAACTTTTAAATTTTCTATTTTTAGAAAATTTATCAAATGTCATAAATTTTGATGAATATTAGATAGTCATCATAACTATAATAGAATTAAATCTGCTTATTGTTACAGCAAAAGTGATTCTTAATACTCTAAATTCAATCCTCTTACAGTCAGTTTCTATTATTCCAACAATAAATATAACACTAATCAACAAACCTTAGGTTGCAAAATATCAATAAAATATTCTTATGAATGAATGAAGCTTCATCAACAATCGAGAAATGTAATTTGAATCAGACAATAAAAAGCTTATTGGAAGTGCTCTTACTTATGAATATAATTCCCTTGACCTTAACTCCTGTAGAAGCTTATTCAACAATTATCAATAATAAATTTCGGAAATAAAATTACGATTAATACAATAGCATTCATTAAATGAAATTCATGAGCTATTCAATGAGAAATTCAATTTTCAATATTTATTTATTCAAATGAAAAAGCTTTCATCAGCACTTTCACTTCAAAAAAAAATTATTTTTCAATTCCTCATCTAGCAGTCAATGGATAGAAAGAAGCTTTCTTTTGATTGGAATTTATTCAGAAAAAATGATGCAAATTTTTCTTATTCTTATTCGTTCTACCTCAATACCCTTAATCCATTTCAAGTCATTGTGTAAATGTACAGAGCTACATGTTATGTGTCAATAATCTATAAAATAAGAAAATGGAATGAGCAGAATAAAAGATCACCAGATGTCTTTCGCATTCATCTCATCCACATAGTTTGGGAAATGAAAAATCGATTTTTGAAAGTTTTTCATTTTTCCGGGTATTTGGAATTGTCTTTTTTTAATACATAAAAATAAATTCTGCTTGATTTTTTTCTTCTTATTTTCTTGAAAAGTCAGCAAGTTTTCTTTCTGTCGTTTTCATTTCATGATTTATTTCCATACAATGAAATAGAAATAGAGAACGAATGAAGAATAAAAAGAAGTGCTGTGGGAATTTTTGTATATCAAAGTCCCAACAAATCGATTTCGAGTTTGAAAGTTGACGATAAAATAAATTTTCATCTCGTGGTGCCTCAAACTTGCTATTACTTCTTTAGAGTTTTTGTTTTTCATTCGCATGTGGATATAAAGTCATTTCATCATGAACGTAAATTGAATTTTGATTTTTTCTGTTTTATCGACAGACATGCAAGCCTTATCACCTTATTTGCGAGTAATGCTCAGTTTGATATCTGTGATTTATGGATAAATTGGCGTATCTTTTTGGATGTTCTTTTGGTTCTGAATGCTTTGTCTTGAAATTACTTTGAGATCACTTTACTTTGTAGATAGGAAATAAACAGAGGCCTAGCCAGGGAGGGGTCCAAGAGGGTCTGGACCCTCCTATTGAAAATTTTTTTACATACCAAATTTTTTCTTTGAAAAATAATTTTTTAAAAAAAAAAAGTTTTCCGATACTTGATAATGAGAGATTATAGGATTCAAACCACACCTATTTACTTGATTTTTACCTTTAACCCTCAATGGAAAGCTATGAGCTTAATTTCCAGTAATTTTGATTCGAAAAACGGCAATTTACACTACCGAGTTTCGAACCTATGATCCCAGTGAAATTTTCAGGTACTGCAGCACTACATTACTCCACCAACTACATTAACTTACAATTTCTACTTGACAAATGTAAATTCATATTCCAATAAGCTTTCAGCAACTTCTTGCCCAGACTCAAGAAAACCAAAGCGTCTCATTTATTTCAATTCCCAAAACCTTTCTTCTCCCAAACGAATGCAGTCATTGAACAAGATAAAAATCAAAACCAAAGCAAGTAAAATTTATTCGACTTCATTAAATATTTACAAACCTTGATTTGTATCGCAAGCTTCAAATTTTCATCCCATTTGGATCTATGCGTGTATGTGACATAGCTTTCATGAAAATTGAATAAATGGAATTTTTTCTTCTCTCATTCAACATCCATAGAATAGAAAATGAAGTATAAAGTTGAGAAAAAAAATCTATGTGCACAGAGGAACCTTATTTTTTTTGTTATTCAATGTTTGTATGTCTGAGATTCAAGAATCTCGAATGGAATTGATATTGTACTAATAAGGGAAAGATAAAATAAAATACAAATAAGAATGAATATGTTGCTTCTTTTCCATTGACAAAATAAATCAGACTACTAAATTATCATGTTTACATTGTAGCTTTAACCTTGGATTGTATGCTGGTTGGAGAACTTTTTCTTGTGTTGACTTTTATCTCTTAATTCTTCATACTTATTTTTTTTCTTAATATTTACTTGACAAGAGAAGGGATTAATTAATGAAAATGATTATTTTTCAACCAGCATGAATGGAAAGCTTAAAGGTCTCAGAAGCAAATCTTTAATTTACTCCTTTGATCCCTTTGAGAGCAGCCTAATTTTTAAATAAATTTGATCCTTGAATAATTTACTCGTTCATTTTATGGTACGTTAATAAAAAAAGGATCCAAAATTATGGTCTCTGATCTTTGAACAAACAAAAAACAAAGTAATTAAATTAACCCAGCTCATCATAAAAACATGCACTACTCTGTGAAATAATTAGACATGAAAATTAGATGGTTGAGTCTGAAGTAATTAGCAATTTGTTTGTGTAGATGCTGGTTTTGAGAAATTATTGCTTTGTATCTTGTTGTGTGCAATTTGGAACTCCTAAAAAATTCGTTTAGATTTTTAATTAAGGCAATGCTTGCTGTGGCTTAGTCATGTCACTTAATCTAAAGTAAATTCTCAGGATATTCAGTCCCTTTTCTTTAATTATTGAGGAATTTCTTATTTATCATACCCTTTCAAATCTGAATCAAAAGCCATTATCTTTGTCATGTCGTCCAGCTACCAAATACCAATGTCAATTATTTTGCGGTCGACTTTCATATATTTTTGTTTCTTTAATAGAAAAGTTATTCTTTTGAGAAAAGAAGCTTCTTGCATTTTTAAGAAGAATTTGCAAGGAGGGTTGAATTTCCGTAAAACTCAAGACTTTGATTGGCTCATAAAAAATTTATGTAATTTAATTTGAATGTTATCTGAGACTGATAAAAAGTTTTGAAAAACTTTGCAACCTTGATCGAAATTTTCTTACAAAAAAAAGTTTTTTCACCTTGTGGATTTTATTCAAACATTTCCTTAGCAACTCACTTCCTTTATAATGCACTACTTCCATTAAGCTCTTCGATAAAATTTCAATTTTTGATTTTATGTCAATTTTTCATATTTTCGAAAATTTGAAAAGACATGAAGGCAAAGGGGCTTATTTTAAAATTATGTCGAATTTTCAAATCAGGAAGAGCATTTGAAGTTATATGAAAAAATTATAAATTTTTTTTATCTATGGTAATTTTGTGCAAAATATCAAGTGGGTCGTTCGTAAATGACGTCAATTAAGAATTGAATTTTAAGGTTCTCCTCTGCTGTTCATACAGGGGAATTTTTCAACAAACGAATCAGAAAACTCCAACTTTTCAACAAACGTCATTTCCAAATGATCCCCAAATATCTCAATCTTTTGAATAATTCTGTCTTTGAAAGAGAATATTTCCATTAACGAAACCCTATCTTCTTTATGATCCTCTCAAATCACGAAGGCATCTTATTCGAAAGTCTCTTTTAATGCCTTGATATTGTAGCTTTTTCGCACGCATTAATATACAGCAATAGAATTCACTTTAAGGCATCTTTTTTCTTCGTCTTCTTCTCGTGTTACATTGAATTTGAAAAAGATGAGAAAAAAAATCACAAGAACCACATCATTATATAATCTAATCATGAATAAGCCTAACAAATTTCTGAGAAGAAAATTTCCTTTTTGCCGAAATAAGGAAACTCGACATTAAAAGTTTTTATATGTAAATATATCTGAGACGCATTTGAAAAATGATTTGAATATTAAGCATGAAAGGGATTTGACAGTCAAAGTGGTTTTATTGAATTGTTTGGGATTGTTTCTTAAAGACTTAATGTAAGAATTTGACCAAAAGGATCCTTAACATAAAATCTGAAATGCAAGGAGATGAAGTCTTTATATCCAACAAGTTTGGAAATAATCATATAACATGATGGGTCATTTACTCATGACGTCTATCAAAATTGGCAAATTATCTTTAAGACCTGTAAAATCTACAAACAAATTTTGCGTAACTCTAACTTCCCCCAGGGACGTAGCCAGGGAGGAAATTAGCATGAGCAAAAAAAAATTCTGACTACACTTTTGCCTCCCCTTTAGTAATAGACGTCACAAGTGATGAACGCTCCCTAACTGATCAATTTACATCCAACATCACTTTGATTCCACTCAAATCAACTAGTCAGTCTGTCAATTAGCCTCTCCTAACCTATCAAAATGAACATTTGTTTTACAAAACATTGTGCCAAAAGCATCATGTATCGAGAGAATTTAAGAAGCGAGAAAAGTAATAGTAGGAAGATGAAGAAGAAGATCAATCATGTGTCATTCTCTATAAGACTTTCTCGTTTTGAAATGTTTATATGTATGTATAATGAATTTGAATGGATGATAGTATGTAAGGAAGTACGAAGCATTGCCTCAAACATGTCTCTCTTATCTATCAAAGTGAGAAAAAGGAGAATAAGAAAAGAAAAAGGATATTTGATACTTTATCATTATCGACTTATGCTTTTCACTCGTCTTCCTTCACATTCTGCATACTAAAATGAAAGATGAGATGACTACTAGTAAAGATGGATGTGTACATTCGAGAGTATTGCCTCGAGGTGAATAAACAGCACAAGCTCCTTAACTGCCTTCATTTTTCTAAATAAATCATATTTCAAGCTGCATGTCGATAATGTAAATGAGAAAAGAGGGGAAGAGAAAGGAAAGCGGAAAAACTTTGCAAGAGGAACGAGTTGTTGAAGCTTGAAATGTCAGATTGTCGACGATGCAAGAATTATCTTGAAGATAACATTAAGCTCGAATTATATTGTTTATTATACTCAAGGCATTAAGTTCTTATCTTTCAAAAGTTGTTTATCGTAAACAAAAAAATCATCGTCATAGCATACAGCATACGTCAAATCTGTTGGTTTTCTTTACTTTCGTATAAAATTTCAATGTAATTTTGATATTTCTTTGCACAAATTTGAAAAATATTTTCAAAAAACATTTGTTTATTTTTTGTAAATCTGAAAGCTTAAGTGCGAAATGCGTCATACGCTCAAAAAATATTTAACCAACTCCTTCATATTCTTCCAATCTCCTCCTTAACTTTTCTAAAACAGAATGATAAATACAAAAAAAAACAACATTTCCCAGAAATTTACAAAATGGGGAAAAATGTATTTTTCAGCATGATAAGTAAGCTTGTACATGCTTCATCCACCACCACCTCATCATCATCATCAGCATCTAACATGTAAGTAAATATGCTTTGAATTCACATTATAATGTTTCCATCGCGATGGTAATAAATCTCTCTTACACGTGACGGTGTTGATGATGATTATGTTGATGGTGACGCTCTATGCCATAGTGTGAATGAAATGTATAAAAAAACATTGCTTGAGAAAAAAATGAGAAAATATTTTTCTATGTCATTGGATCAACTTTGGCATTCGTTTCTCCTACCGTCAACACAGTTAATGTTTTCCTCATTTTTCTTGACGTGTGCTAGTTTCATGAATCTTATACAATACCTGATATTATCAAGACCACAACCAGGGGAGTTTGATTTTTTTATGGGCGCAAAAACTGGGAGGGTAGGATTTTTTCTCAAAATACCTTAGGGGTCGTTTACTTATGTCAAATTTTTATGGGTCTGATGCTGATAGTACTTCCATTTTTCTTTTTTACTTGACATCATTTATGAATGTCCCTAGCAAAATTAAGAAAATTTTCAATCGAGTGGGTTTGACCCTCTGGATACGCCATTAGAGTAGAATGGAGAAGAAATAATGTGAGTGAATTTTACAGAAGTTGAATAGACACATTATCATTTTGCATTTTTACAAAAAAGTCACATTTTGCATTAAGTTCTGTAAATCTTGATGAGTGTATGTGTTTTGTGGAATTTTCATGGTTTAAAGGTCTCAGATAACCAATCAGGAATGTCAACTGAAAAGACCTAATTCAACTTTCAGGAATTTGAGTGATGAATTTGCGAAAATTGTAAATTCCATCAAGCCTTTTTCATTTTAAGAATTTTATTCATTGCATATCCATTATAGATATTAAAATTTATTGTTCCAGTTAATATCCACCAAAAAATATTTTTTATGAAAAAAAAAATTATTATTGTAAAGCAGAAAAAGCAGATTTTTTATGCTCAAAAAATAAAGAACATAAAAGCTTAATATTTGAACAGCTTTCAATAGTTTTAACAGAAAAAAATTATTAAAATGAAAATGTCTGAAATATGAGAATGAATAATGCGAAGAACACAAAACTGCTGTCAGCAATGACTCATAATCTTCATTAAAATGCATCATCATTGTCATTAAATGTCTCTACAGAATTTTCACAAGAAGCATGCTGTCGGAAGAAGCTCTCATTGTTATCACAGTTTCCAAGAGTTTTATCTCCCTGTAGTGTCGTCTGTAAAACAATGATTATGAGCTTAAAATTTTCTTTAAAATCAACAATACAGCCATTACTTTGTTGCTTCATATAAGATTGTAGTAATTTTTCATAATGAGTTATAATCACTAATAACTTAAAGCGTTTGATACTCAGTGAAGTATTGTAGATTCATTAAAGATAAATCAGTGTTCATCTAGGGATTCTAATGATGATTATCTACCCGAGTGGGCCAATAAAACTAATTTAATAAAAAGCACTAGACTACTATGCCACCGAGCCACATTTCAACTCACTTTTAATTGGAATTGAAATTTGCACCCTTCAAAATGAATTTTTATGACCATTCTGTCGAAGATCCTTGCCGATCAGTCATAAATTTGGCTGTTTTACACAAAATAAATTATTTTATAAGAAAACTTTGTGAGAGATGAGGGAGGGGGTCTAAAAAGTCATTTTGTCCGTGACGTAATTTACAAACAACCCCAAAAGACCCCCCTTATCTTAAATTTCATACAATTTTTTTATTGGTAATCAATAATCTTGCAAATCGACATCGATAGTTCGTGCTTCAATCATACAGAACCTGCAAGAGCCAAATCAACCACAACTTTAATGTGTTGTAAGTAAAAAATCTATAAAATTCTCATGAAAAAAAAACTACAACGAGGAATGAAAATTACATTTAACAAGCAGCGCTTCAGAGCATAAAAATGTAATAAAAATGTTCAAGAGAAGAAGCAACAAAAATTTCCAGCAACTTTTCATTAATTATTTTCTCCGCTTATTTGATCGATGACTTTCAAACTTTTTTCTACCGTCATCGCTATCATTCACTTCATTTTATTATTATTTTTCTTGTCATCTTCTTCTTACTAATTCATTTCACTTTCTTTTCCTACATCTTCATCAAGTACATGATATGAATGAAATTTTTTTATTCTCCTTGCTTTTTAAATTGTCAAATTTGTCATTTCTGCGAAAGCATATTTCTCTCGTCGTAGAAGAAGCTAAGCAAGCCACGAAAATGAAGAGATAAAGAATTTCTCATGTCAAACTCAATCAAAGTGGTTACAAATATTTTTTGATATGCGTACGCATATCCTTCCATAGGAGATCATCATTCACTTGTGGGTATATCAATGCTCATATGCAAATATATGTGTCATAAAATATGAATGAGTAATTCCTTTATTGTCATATTTTATAAAAATTCACGTTGCCAAAATGAACTGCGACATTTATTGCGAGTCACAAAAAATTTTATGATTTTTTATAATGAAAAACCAAAACTACATGTTGGTGGAAATTTTAATGATTCATTGATATTTGTTTGATTTTGCTGACAAAATTATTTCCGTAAATAAATAATTAGTCGATTTTTTTAAAAATTGTATTTAATGAAAGTCAAAGCTTTACATAATTGGAAAATTTTTGTGTACATCTGTTAATTGCAAATCAGAAATTTTAAATATTTTATTTTTAATTAAAATCAGAGTTTCCATAGAAATTCGAGTCGACTTCAAGCTCTGATTGGATTAAGAGATCTATACTAGATGACATGGGAGCAGAAGCATCTTTGGGAAAGTAGGATGAGCTCAAAAAATATACCCTTTGAAAATTTTAAGGTTACTTTCTTGCATCTAAATCAAGGCGTGGAAACTAAAGTTTAACTCCGAAAAATCCCAAAATGTAAGGGTTCGTTCGTAAATTACGTCATAATTTAGGGGGAGGGGTTGAAGAATTGCTGACAGTCTAAACAAAAAAATTTTTTTCTTTGGAAAACTTGTGACAAGGGGTTGACCCCCTTAGAAATAATTTTTTAGCGTAACGTAATTTGCGAATGACCCCTAAAAGCAAGGAGAAAGATACATTCCCATAACAAATGAGAAAGTGTTTGATTTGAATGAGGATGATATCAGCAAGCCCGCAATATTACATTTTCAAACGCCAATGACTGAGACAAATCAAGCAATCTTCAAAAAAGCCAGGACTTATAAAAAGGAAAAAATCATTGAAAGCTGCTGGATAATGAATGGAAGTGTATTCATAAAGAGGAATGGACAAACGAGAGGAACCAGAATTGACTCCATTAAGCAGCTGAATGATATCATGAGCTCTATTGGTGCTGAATTGGATGTTACGGAAGCAAATGCCTCAACAATGGATGTATCAAAGTCGTAAGTCATCTTTATCATGAATTAAGCTAATTGTCATAAAGATACTCATCAATATTTAAGAAAATCTACAAAGAAAATATTTTTTTTTACATCTTTTGAAACTTGATATAATGAAATATACGCTTACCTGATTTAATTTCGTCGAATCTGATGTGATTATCGTCTAAATGTCCGTTTTGGTCCGTTCTATCAATCCATAATTCAATCAAACTAGCTTCTATCAGAAAATAAATATTTTTCTTGAAACGTAAACAAATCGAAACTCGTATAAATTTTAGACGATTTTGTCTCTTTTTTTTTGAATTTAAAAAATCCGTTAAAAGCAAATTGAAAATTCTAAATACTTCCTATGAAAATAATTAACTTTTGTGATTAATTTTACATTCAACTGATTGCCAACACTTTAAAGAAAGCTTTTTCCAACATCATAAACGATGAAACAATAACAAAAACCAGTAAATATATGGATATTTTAGTAATTTCGTGAAACCATCACATTTGCATTAGACCTTTCGGTGTACCGCATGCTTTATGATGGACGCATACATGTGGTAATCGTGTCCTAATCAGATCCACTCGTATACGCTATGACAGTGATCTGTTAATAAATTTACAGAAGTCCTATTTAGCACTTGCAGCTGGCACGAAGATGCTCACTTGTCGAATGCGCCAATGCGGAAGAGCTGCATGTATGTTAGTCGTTTATTTTTTCAAAAAATATCACTGAATTATATATTTTACTGGTTTTTAGATTTTTAAATTTTCGGTTAATGAAGCGCCATTGCTTTATACCTTTTGAATTTCTTAATAACGTATTTATTGTTTCAATCGTCGCTTGATTTCGAAATACTATTGTACGTTAATAAATAAAAGTTACTTTTGGCAGTCAGTTGATCAGGAATGCTATTTAATCAGAATTAAAATTGATACGAACTCGAGTCAACAGTAAAAGTTAATTATATCTTGATGAAAACAAACAAATTATAAATATATTGGCATTAGGCAAAGCAAAAACGTAATTTTTTTTTAGTAAATGGATATAGAATCCAACTTTAACGTTGAATTAAATGTAAAGCATCAAAATAGATTACCCAACAGTGTACATAGGCAAACTTTCGGAAATTTTCTTTATTTAAACGCTCAGTCTATTCGTAATAAACTAACAGACCTTCAAGATTTCGTTGACAGCTTAAATTATCAAATACATGTGATTCTAGTAACTGAAACGTGGCTTAACGATAATGAGACCAAATTCTATAATTTAATTAATTTTCACGCTTTTCACTCAACTCGACCAAATGGCAATGGTGGAGGCGTCTCGATTTTCATTAATAATAATTTCGATACTGGAAATATTTTGTTTGAAGAATCAATTAATAATAATAATATATTGTTAGTTTCTCTTATTAAGCACCAGCTTAATATCGCCGTTTGTTATCGTCAGCCAAACAATCCTCAAGACTCAAACTGCTCGATTTTTTTGAATAAATTAGATCTTCTTCTAAATGCTTATAAGAAAATTATCTTTTTCGGTGACTATAATATTAATCTCTTCAATGACACCACAACAATAAATGAATATAAGAATGTCACACAATCAAACGGATTTGCTTTCTTGAATAGTTTATCAATTGAATTTCCAACTAGAGTAAACAGTAGATTTGATTCAAATACGTGCATAGATCACATTTTCACAGATTTTCAATATCATAGAAATGACTTTTCGTACAATCTTTTTTACTTTGATAATCTAGGTGATCATAAAAATCTCATTTTGAATATAGTCAAAGAAAAGCATGATGATGATAAAACTGAAAAGCTTAAATCATATAAAATTATTAATAATAATCGTATTTCTAGTACAAAAGAGCTTGATAAAATTAATTCAGATTGCTTTGACACTTATGTTCAAAGGATACGAAAAATTATTATTGATAATACTATAGAAGTCAAAATAGAGAAAAAAGGAACCAAGCCCTATGTCAACCAACGTATTCTTAATATTATAATAATCAGAAATAGATATTTACGTTTGAAATCAAGATTTCCAGACAATACTTATTTTATTGAGAGATTTAACTACTACAGAAAATTAATCAAGAGAGAAATTTGTAAAGCAAAAAAGGATTACTTTGAAAGACAATTTGCGAAAAATGTCAATGATCCAAAAAAAGTATGGCAGCACTTAAATACTTTACTCTACAATAAATCAACTAATTATAATCCCTCTTGCTCATTATTAATTGACAACGGAATTTCAATAACTGAAAAGCAATCAATTGCTGATCATTTTAATAATTTCTTTATTAAAGTCTCTGATGACATAACAAGTAAAATTAACGTAAATCAAGCTGAATTTGAGGCTATAATGAGCAACGAGGTTTATGAAATAAATTGCAACTTCTCATGTCCTGCCGTCACAGAAGATGAGATAAAACTTATCATTCAAAATTTAAAGACGTCAAATGCTGTCGACATTTATGGAATGTCTAACTGTTTTGTGAAATTTCATAAAGATTCTCTCTCATATAATCTTGCAAAATTAATAAACAAGTACATGTTTCAAGGAATCTTTCCAGACGTTCTAAAATTAGGAATTGTAACACCTATTTTTAAAAATGGTAATAAAACATCATGTAATAATTACCGACCAATTACTATTAATCCAATTTTTGGAAAAATCTTTGAGTATACAATCTATAGACGTTTACAAGATCACCTAGATAATAATAATATTATTCATAAAAATCAATTTGGCTACGTAAAAAAATCAAATTGTGAAATTGCAGCTGCGCACATTTTAAACGATGTGTACACACTTGTGGACGATAAAAAGTCAGTATCTTTAACTTGTATTGATTTAAGTAAAGCCTTTGATTGTATTCAATTCAATATATTAATCTCAAAGTTACAGAAGCTAAATCTTGACTCCTTTTTTCTTAACTTGTTGATCTCATACATTCATGGAAGAAAGCAAGCCGTAAGCATTGAAGGTTTTTTGAGTGAATTTCTTTTGATCAACGTAGGCTCGCCTCAAGGAGGTGTATTATCAGGTCCTTTTTTTGATCTGTATATTAATGATATATTTAGTTTAAATCTTAACGGTACACTAACCCTTTATTGTGATGATATGTCACTTGTGAACAATGGAAATGACTCAAAAGAACTTAAATTAGGCATGGAAGAAGATCTAAATAACATTCAAAAATGGCTGCAAAATCATTATCTTAGTCCGAACGCTACGAAAACAAAATATGTTCTATTTCATGGTAGAAAGAAGTTTGAAAATTTCACAGAACTGGCAATGAATATTAATTTTAATGGAACTGTAATTGAAAGAGCTGAAAATGTTAAAATACTAGGTCTGATTATTGATGAGTCACTTTCGTTTAAAAGTCATACTGAAGCAATTAAGAAGAGAATAACTCCTTTTATATATGCATTGAGACGTGCTAGAAAGTTTGTAACCGAAAAAACAGCAATCAATTTATATTATGCACATGTACAGTCACATTTAATTTACATGAATACAATCTGGTCAGCTCTATCGATAGGTCTAATGAAATCTCTGGAAGTTTTGCAAAGAAAAGCTCTCAGAATTGTGTTAAGAAAAAGCTGGTTTGCTGGTAAAGATATTTTATACAGTATAAAATTGCTACCTGTTTCTGTAATTTGTGAAACGAATTGCTGTCTACAAGTCTTTAAAATTGCTTCGAATATAATTAAAAATAATATTGAAATAACCTTAGGAAGCGATCTGCACAATCACATAACGAGAAATCGTTCGGACTTCACAATTAGGCAATGTCGAACGGTGCAAGCAACTCAAAACTTTTATGTAAGAGCTTTTAGAAGCTATAATGATCTTCCTCAGCAAATTAAAAAATTTCACTCACTGAGACTCATAAAAAATCGCCTAAGGGAACACTTTTTTGAAATCTATAATGATGCTAATTAATTAATTAAGTAAAGAAATAAAATGTAATATCTGCAAAATATATATTGTATGTAAATTTATAAAACAGCTCAAAGCTATATATAAATAAATGAACTTAAAAAAAAAAAAAAAAAAAAACGTCATTATGAAAAAATTTTTCTATGAAGTTTTTTAATATCATGGCACACTCTTTTACATTTCATACAAAAAATTTATTTTATTTTAAATTTTGTGGTGCCAGACGTTTTTGATCAAAGCAACCATTTTTACATTTCAATCAGAAGAAAAACTCAAAAAAAAAAATTAAAAAAGTGAACAAAAACTCTGAAAATCGAAAAAAACATTTGTTCTATCCGGTGAGTTGCATTCCCCCTTGATTTTTATATTCAACTATGTAGGTGGCTCTTTGAAAAAAAGCCATAAATCCCAAATTCTGAATAATGAATCATTTATTTATTTTACTTTAACTAGATACTATAGCAACGGTGAATACAATATCATAAACCATAACCAGGGGCGTAGCCAGGGAGTGGTCCTTAGGTGCCCCTCCCCCAATCAAAATTCCTTACAAATTTTTAACTTTTTTTTAATATTTAAAATCTGTTAAAGACTACTCGCAAAATCAATCTTAATATCTAAAATACTAAAATTTAATACAAAGCTCATATTGCAATGATTTCTCCAAAAATAAAAAATTAGGCACCCTCCTTTCAAAAATCCTAGCTACACCCCTGACTTTAACCAATTAGGAACTCAAAAATCAACAAAAAAAATCATAACGAAAACTTTTCATGTCTTCCCGAAGACCATAACAAAAAAAAATTTCAACAAACAAAATCCAACATGAAAAGTTATTTCTCACATGCACTACTAATATGCAATCAAAACATAGATAGAATGAAAAATAAAAGTTTATCAAATTACAAAGCTTTTAAGCTCTTTTATTCACTCTAAAAAATAAGCTCTTCTTCATCATCAAATATGCTCCACATTCTGATGCATCAGTAAAAGACTCTTTTAAAATGAACAATTTTTTGCATGCTTGTAGATAATAAACATTGAAAAAATGTGTGTTGGATGAGAAATAGAAGTATTTTTTTGAGGGAGGTTGGAGGCCAAGTTATAGAAGAGATAGAAGAGAAAAACAAAAACATTTATATTCATTAGTGCTCGTTTTACATTCATACTTTATCGTTCTGAAGAGCTCTTTTGTTAAATTTTTTACTCATTCCTTTAATTTTTCCTTTCTCTATTGCTGATGCCATTATTGTTGTTGCAAGTGATGTTACTATATTCACTTTGCATGCAATAGTTGTCAATGAATAGAATACAATACAATAGGGTAGAGACATAGAGATGTATTTATTTATGCCATTTTGTATGCATTTTAATCAAGTTATTTATGCAATGGTTCACCTATATGTCTATACACAACTTCTAAATATTCATTATCAGCTTGTTGTTTTTCCCTCCTACTACAGCAAATAGTTTACAAACTGCTGTTGCTTATTGTATCCAACTATGAAGCTTTCATTCTGTGGTTTTTGTAATATTCCTCGCTATGCACAAAACAGACATTAAATTGTCTAGTGGTTTGTGAAAGTAGAGCGTGTTTAAGTGGGAGACAGGGCAAAAGAGTTAGAGAACGAAAATGTGAATAGAAAATCTAGTAGGAAATGAATAAGATTGCAGAATGGCTAAAAATGAATGAATATAGCGATAAATGTGAAATGGCACAACGAGAGTTCAAGCTTAACACAGAAAGCGCTAGTCAGGAAAAAAGAACACAAAAAAGATTGAATGTGGTTGGACTGGTATGATTTTTAACTTGCCACAAGATGTGATTTTCAGCAGCAACCTCATTCTTTTAGGTCGTTGTCAAAGCGATCATTGATGATTGGTGAATGAATTTCGTGCCAAAGGAAAAGTTCATGAATTTTCGTTTAACGATTGCATTAGAAAATGCTACAATAAGGCAATAAAGTATGGCTAAAATTAAATTTATTAGCAGTTATGATAATGCTTGTTAATTCTACCAGCATAGCTTAAAGGAATATTAGTGATATCTGCTTTCAATAGCACTTTACAATGGATACGTTACTATGGTAATTTTGTAAATAATGGTGTCAGAATTTCTCGCTGTTTATGGAGTCTTTCAGAAATTACGTAACGCTTAGGAGAGGTCAGAGTTTTGTTACGCTTGATACTAAATTTTTCTGATTTTATCACGAAATTTGTTACGAGGAGGGGGTGTGACTGAAGTCAGCATGCATGCCTGTATCACTAATCGACTTGAAACTTAACCAATCACTGTGTCGCCACATTGGAGGTTCAATTTTAGTGTGTCGCGCTCTGAAAAGTTTGAGAACCACTGCTGTAGATAGTCTAATAATGCCAAAATCAAATTTATTAAAATCTTTTTTATCAATTTCATCAACCGAAACTATATGGATCCAATTTTAATAACAATGAAAGGCTCACAAATCTAGAATCTGTAAATTTAGTTGTTAAATATTATTGACAGCCGTAATTTTCAATCAAGGCCTACAGCAACATACCTCACATTCGAACTGTTTTTTGTTCCATTATCATTAAGTCCAAACAGTCATAAAATGTTTTTTGAGCTCAAATAATTAGAAATTTGGTTACTAAGCTCATATATTGAAGAAATTCAATAGATATCGATGAACAATTGTTTTGAGGCGAATTTCAGCAGCTGGCATTATGAGCTCGTCTACGAAATTCTATATTGTCTAATTTATGCTATTTTCATCAAAATATGAACATTTTATCTGTAATATTTTCAGCAATATGATAGCTTTTCCGGTCAATAATGATGCTACATGAAATGTACTGGATAATTACAGTTTACTAAGATTCCATTAATTGATTAAATTAGCAAGAGCTCTTTATCTTCATCCCGTTCATTCCCATTACTGTAATCCAACAGTTAATATTCCTCAATAGCTCAACATACTTAACGAAATGGATTCTTCAAAAATGAATAATAAGCTTTCAATTACCGTTAGTTGAAATGTATCGAAGAAGATTTCAACTTCACAATATCATGTTCATAAAATTCATAACAAGCGGATTATTTTAACGATGATGAAGTAATTAAAAGTAGTGGCGATGCTAACAATAGGGTAGTAAAAGCAATGTTGCGATGAAAACTGCGCACTTTAGGTGAAAATTTAATAGAAAAGTTTATGTAAACATAATCTCATCACTGTTTACGGTCGGTGAATGTGCTTCGTAATTGAGAACAATGAGTCTATTGAATTGAGCGTAGGAAGTGATGAAGGATAAAAGTTTTATACAGTTTATTGAATTTATTCGTGCTTATATTCCTCATCTCAAAATTTTCAATTGGCAAAAATTGAAATATCGTGTACGAATTTCCATTTCTGAACTCCAACATAGTTTACATCATCTAATGTATTTTTGATGCTGTTTGCTTTCATTCATCTAACAGATTGCTCAGCTCAACAATATTCCCAAAAAAAAAATTTCTCATTCATTTCATTTCTAAAATTTTTCCATCGGCGATTTGCAAAAACTTTTGCAATTAAATAGATGAAAAATTTTAATTGATGCCTCGAAGTTGGATGAATGATGAAAAAATCATCAAAATAACGCGGTATAGCGAAATAGCATCATCATGATATGAAAGTGGATGAAAGAGAAAGCCGAAAAATAGCTTGAAGGTTCTTTTTATATTGTTAATTTATTTTCATTGAAATAAAAAAAGCTCTGAGATTTTCATATTTTTTTCACCATCGAATGTTTGCATGCTTTATAGAAAATGAAAAATTTCTGAATGTCCAAAAGGCATTAAATGGAAAAGAGAAGGAATAATGTAGAATTGCGCAATGAGAAATTCATTACGAGAAAAATTAATTACAGCGGAAAAACAAAAAAGAATTGTTTTGTTTTTTTCGGTAATTCTGTGCTGTATTTATCTCTGTCCTGTAAGCGAATCAATTGGGAGTAAATTGTGGATATAGGACAGGAAATGAAATAAAAAATATGCTAATGATGATGCTGGCTACTACAATATTTACTGCCAGGGTTATGGAAATTAAAATCAATTCAGATCTTTCTAGATTTACTATAGCTATAGGTATAGACTAGTAGAGACCCAGATCTAAAAAATTGCCATAAAAAGACGTAACATGTATCATATTACCATAATTAAGCAAATATTTCTTATTGGCTGACATATGACTAACGTTGCTTGGTGTCGTTATGGTGTTGTACTTCAAAATCCATTAATTTCAACACCGAACCCTTGGTACGTGGGTTCGAAACTCGACAGAGCAACTCATTGCATTTTTCAATCAAATTTACTAAAAGCGCAGCTCACAGCCATCTCTTGTAAGCAACAAAAGAACTGTCGTCAAAGAAATAATTTGAGTACCACTTAAAATTGTAGCAGGGGACTAATAAGGGTGGGGAATGTGGAGCATTTGCCCGGAGAGTCTCTTATCAGAGGGCTCAAAATTCAATAAATCCTAACAAAAAAAAATAGAAAGGAGACACATTTTTAACATTTATCCCAGGGCGTCATGGCCCCTGAATTGTAGGTCTACGTTTGAGTGCTGTGCTACCATGAACTTTATGTAGCAGCCATAACAATAATGTGTGGCTCAGAATACTTTTACTACAGAAAATAGCCTTCACATACTGAACAATTTTAAAACTACTTGTAAACCACTTACAAAAAATATGCATTAATAATCATCAATTAAAATATTCCTGAGGTGATACTTTTGAGGCGATAAGTTTTCCTGAGGCTAACCATAAATCTGTTATGTAAAGTTGTTTTCAAATTAAAATCCTAGCAACACGTCGATAAACTTTATATTAAATGTTTCAGTATCTCAACCAAAAGTCTCAAATGTATTACATCATTTTCTCATTAATGGAATCACTTAAATATAAAATTCTCATCACATTGATGCCATATCAACTGATGAATATCCGTTTTTTGTTCGCTCAGATTTCCATTAAACTTCGTCATTAAATAATAAAATAACAAAACATCATTTCACATTCATGTAATGCTTATAGGAAATTCCTTCTTATCAGCATGCATACAATATGGATGATAAGACGAGGAATGATGAGAAAAATAAGAACGTCAGTACATTTTTATTGATTGAAAATGAATATCTGGAATGGAACGATACGGAGGAAGGAAAGGTGAAGAGGCACGTAATTTTTCTCACATTACAAATGTTCACTTTTGCTCAATCATCAATTCCCAACTTCAACGTTGGTTGGAAGCTTCGTTACAAATTGAGACTGACATGTAACAGTAAAAAGTGATGAAAATGGTAATAGAGATCGAGGAATGGATTGAGTAAGCACGAAAAATATTCATTTAAATTTCCTATCTGCTTTTACTTGGGGGTCATTCACAAATAAGGTACAAAATTTAGGAGAAATGTGAGTCTGAAGCTGTATGATGCTCAAAGGTATACCCAATGGGGGTCCGAACCCCTCCCCCTTCCAAAAAAATTTTTGACGTAGATAACCATGAAAATAAAAGGGTTAGTTCCCCCCCCCCCCAAAAAAAAATTCTGAGTACGCACATGACGCTCAATACAATTTTTTAGCAAAGAGTAGTGACGTAACCAAATGTTTTTTGAGGAAGATGGGGAGTGCTTTCATAAAACCCCCTAGCAAACATTCTGTCGAAGGGTTAACCCTCCCCCCTAAGACAAGGATACAAGAGGTTAAAGGTATCAGGTTTCAAAATCCCATTTTGTCTGTACGTAATTTATGAACGACCCCTCATGAATTGATTCAACTTTTTTTAATTAGTCTAACGTAATTTCTATTAGAAATCATGCTGTATCACAGATCTAGTCTCGGTCTGTGTGGCATTAAGCATACATACTCAGAAAAATAGAAAAAGAATTTTCTCATTGTATTCGTATCATAATGAAGGACGTATACAAAAGGCCGCATTACCCTTATTATAAAAGACTCTTTTTTCAACTGTCCTACTCATTCTGTCCATCCTTCATTATACTGTCATATAATTGTCACTAATGATGAAGAGTAAATTTGTTATGTGGACTCTTTATTTTCTGTGTAGATTCATTCAAATCCTTTTTTATATTAAGACTAATTAAGATTTCTCCTTTTGCTCGTTTGTTCATTTTTCAAAGTAAAATATGGTGGCTGTGTATTAGCAACAGATTTTAATCACAATAAGAATCATGACAAAGCCTTTTATTCTTCTTAAAATTTCTGATTCGTCATGGATTGATTGAAAAGTTTAGCTGTGTTAAATCCGTCATATTTAGATTGAAAAGAAGAGGAAATTGAGATGAAACTTAACTTAACGGAGTTAAGGATTTCCACGAATTTCCGTCGCTTTTAATGACTTAATTGCAGGGGGAAAACCACTTGGTGGAAAAAAGTCATTTTCCACCAAAAATTTTTTTTCCACCAACCACATTTTGTGCAATAATTTTGAGTCCTTAAATATTGGTTGGTGGAAACGGTGTCAGAATATCTTATATTATGGTTCTGCTTAAGATAGGACCAAAAGTTTGAGCCTAGATGTTTTCTAAAAAAATTCCACCAGGCCCGGTGGAAATTTTTTCCACCAAGTGGTTTTCCCCCTGCTTAATTGCTTTGGAGTGAAATTACGTCAATGTAGTCAAAGTAAATTTTAATGAAGTATCGTCACGGTATTTTTTCAAGAAGAAAAATGATTAACTGCTGTTTAAATTGTACGGAATCAATAACTAATGACATCCAACATTTAGGGTGGGTGGGATTTGTAACTATGTGATACCTGTAACAGACGCTTATCTAAGGGGGGGGGGGGGTGAATTAGAAGGACAAATCCCCCCCCCCCCCTAAAGGAAAATTTTCTATAATTTGCTATGGTTTTTATGAAAAAATTCTAAAAATACCCGTAAAAGAACTTTATCAAGCTTAGTTTTCCACCATCAGTAAAAAATTACAACATATAAAAGACTTGAAGAAAACAAGAATCATGTAAGCAAGCAGCAAAAACCAGGGTAAACGCCAGCCAGGTGGGTGTCTAATGGATGTCATTTACCTTGTGTTGGACACTAAGTTTTAGGTATACCATCCGCCTTGCCCATGATATGGTCAACATTTCAACATGTGCTGTATTTTGGCTTAGAATCCATTCAAATAAAAAATTCAATAAAGCCTAGATGATGGCTTAAAATTATTAGCAAAATAAATGTAAAAAAAAATAAAAAAAAACATTAAAGTTTAAAGGAAGAAGATCATAAAAATAAAAGGAGAAAAAAAACTACCGGAAATGAAAATAAGCGAGCAAAAAAAACATTTTATTCCATTGAATATTTCATTAGAAGAGGCTGCTCCAAAAAAAAGCAGAAAGAGGAGCTTAAAGAAAAAGGAGCACACAATAATGCATAATAAAAAGAAAGGCAATGAGCAACGAGCAAGTACCGTATAATTTGTTGAAGGGAAATAAGAGAAAAACAAAAGCGATTTACATTGCTTAAGGAACAAAAAAATAAGCGAGAAAGAGAATACGTAGACAGATAAAATGAATGAAGATATTTCCTTTCAACAAAGCATTAAGTACCTATTGCTTTTTGATGGAGAAACGAATCGCAAGTAAATGGAATAATTTAAAAGTCCTTGAAGCTCAAATTGCTTTATTGAATATTAATAAACAAGATCTTCGCATCATTTTTAATGGAACTGCTCTGTTCGCATTAGATTACAAACTCAAATGTATCGAATAGATTAAGGTTAATGGTGTACATTTTTTTAACCAACAACATCCATTGACCGAAACAATTGGTAAGTGAAAAAATCCTTAAATTCACAGCAAGATGCGGTAAAACTGTTGTGCAAAATGAAAATCCATCCTCAATTATAATCCGACATAAAATCTCATTTATTTTCAATCTTCTTAGAAGAAAGAAGGAAAATATACACAAAAAATTATAAGCTATTGCTTCCAGGAAGGATTTTCTTAAGTCTCATGTCAAAATAATTCATCCCCATCGATTGAGACTGGATGGAGAGGAAGGAAACAGGAAAGTGAATTTGCTGCGGTAAAATTACCATCCATGAATTGGATATCCATTGAGGCTTATTGATTTACACAAAAACTTTTTTGAAAGCCTTAGTTTCAGATGTCAAATTATCGTTACACCAAATTTATATCTCATAATAGGATTCCATGGAAACTGATAAGCTTGCTAAGATGATTATAGCTTTCTCATAATTATACTAATTTTGATCCTCAAGCAGAGATTTGATCATTTTGTCATTACGATGAAAGAATATATGCATAGTATTTGTGCTTTTATTAGCTATTTTCTTGTATTACGTCTCTTATTTCTTTTATCGAAGGAAAAAAGTTCATTGATTTGCTTAAGGAGCAAAGAAGTATAACGTCAGCTACATTTTTGATAATTAGTGTTAAGAATATATCAACGGTCGTTTCATATTTGAATTGTATAAGCAGCTATAATTAGTTAACTTCCCCTTGTCATAGTTATTATCCCCTTTCTTTGTATTATTTAGTATTCATTAAGGGGTCGTTCGCAAATTACGTCACGCAAAAAAACGACTTTTTAGTAATTCTTTGAACCCCCTCCCCGCTAAAAGCGTGACGTAATTTGCGAACGACCCCTAAGACTTCAAAGAGTGAACATCGTCTCTCATTTAATAAATATTTATCTTATTTATATTTACATTTTTTTCAAACACAACTTGCAAATCAAGACTTATATATATCATTAAAATAGTTTACCTCATTTCCAGCTGCTATAAAGAACAAATTTTCTAGCATTTCTATGAGATATATTGTGATGTGAACGATCTGAATTAAGTAATATACGCTAGTAATAAGATATTATATTTGTATCTCATTTGCAGGATTCTATAACAAATAATATTCCTACAAATTGCTCAATACCTTAAATTTCACAAAATCCTACAATACTCATAAACATTCCTTTCTTCCAACATCGCAAAAAGTTAATTTTAAAGCAACATAAATTACTTTGTAATAAATATAATGCGAATTCATGTATCATTTGAAGAATGACTAGCAGTGGAAAATTTTCCTCATACTAGTGACATTTGAAGGCTTTTCGCCTTTCATTCCATTTGGATGTAAAATCATGTAAGGAAAATTAGTTTCATACATGCTGCTATTCATTTGAGATTGCGTGAGTATGACAAGTTAGTAATTATAAAATGTATGTAGTTTCTAGTGTGTCGCAAGTGATATTTCTAAACCTATAACAATAGGCTATCTATAACAGAACATTAAAAGCAAATTTCAAAATTAACATGTTATATTAATCCATGTCTCAATGAATGTACTGTTCCCCTATAAAATGTTGCTTCTCAATACGAATAATTGATTTTTCGTCAGCAATAATGGTCTATTAAGGAACTTAATATCTGAACGGCTTCCTACCTACACCATGTTGTTTAATTTTTCTAAATTTCAACTTTATTTCTATACAGGGCGTATTTAGTGGGTGTTGGGGGTTAAGCAACCCCCCCCCCCATTTTTGGGAAAACTTCTTCAATTTGTTAGAGATTTTAACTAGAAAATCCCAAAACCCACCCTAAATTTTCCCGTTTATACAAAAAAAATCAAACCACCCCCCACCTCGAAAAATTTCTGGATATGCCCCTGTTGCTATATATGTAAACATCAAAGCAAAAATGATCACTTTACTCTTTATCAAAGACATTTCAGAGCACTTTGTAGGAATCCTTAAAGGAAGTAAAGCTTCTCGTGTTTCGAAAAGTGTTAAAAATACCTACATAATAACTTTTATGAAATTTTATACCATAAATATTTATTGAATGAAAGAATTCATATTTTTTGCAATTACTTTGAAATTGTAAGCTCATAATGAGCATTTTTCATGCCTTTGACTAACCTACTCAAAAATATATTTAGAATTTCATTCAAGAATGATCAATCAGGAGGTAAATAAACGATATGTATGCTTATTACTTATTCTCAGCATGGTACATGCTGCAGGTTACATCCGAAGAGTTGAAAATATATTTTTACATACTCCTTCTTGGAAAAATGAGTTATTTTTAGAAATTATGGATTCTCTACTATGAACATCATCTATATACCTACAAGGGGCCGGGTGGAGCTGTGTGTCACTTCCAACAACACAATTCTGCGACGTAAGATGAAAATAATCTAATCATTGATGGACGTTATAATTGAATGACCTTCAAATCCATACTAAGTGTCAAGCACACTTCCAAAATTACCTTTTAGCCTCAAGGCAAACAAACATTGTACTTTATAGGAACATGCCGTAAATAAATTCAAATATTTATTACAGCTCATTAAAAACAAAGAAGAAAGGAGGAGAAAAAGAAAGGATAAAAGATTGTTTTAATATCAGGCAAGGATAAATTTTATTTGATTATCTTTCGCTGTCTATTATACATATTTGTGTAATTTTTTTCATGTTTCACAATAGTACACAAATTGCATGCAATAAAAGGATTTATTAGGGCAAAGTAGTCCGTCTATTAATCACCAGCGTAAATGTTATATTGTTTTTTTGAGCTATCTTTAGTACAATGTTTAGCAAGCATGCTGAATGGGTGGTGAAACATTGAGGGGTGATGGGAGAATGTTTTGAGAATCTTTGGTTGGAAAAGTGAGTTAGTTCAGTGCATTGGACAACAGATGTCGTGAGGAGGAAGTTAGTTTTGAAGGAATTTTTATGTGGATATGTCCTCTAGAATTGAAACGCTAAAGTTTCATTGCTTACCTAATGTTTTTAGACAACTGCCGTTCATTTGTATCTAAATTTAGCATTTTTTATTAATTACATTCTCTAAACGATCTTAAACAAATAAAATAATTACTGTAATTGAAGCAAAAGCTGTGAACTTTTGGATATCATGCTTGAATCACTTAGTTATCAGTTTTGTTGTTGTTGTGATCCTCCTTTATTCCAAACTGATTGGCTGCTGCAACAATTTTACGCAATGCCGCATTTTCGGTCTTTAAAAACATGTTTTCTTCAACCAAGACGTTTGTTACTTCGTTGCCATCCGAAAGGAATTCATCCATCATTTTAACCAATGCATCAATTACTGAACTTTGTTGATTAATTGAGCAGCGACATTTATCACAAGTTTCCAATTGTTCATTTAATTGTGTCTTTAGTTCATGACTTGATGCTGTGATCTGATTTTGTGCTAATTGTCGGTATTTATTCATCACCTGTGAGATACAGCGGAAAGATACAGTAGAAATTCAATAAATGCATTATTAATTATAGCTTACAACTTCCAGAGTATTCTCCAATTGTTTTATATAGGCTTCTGCTGCAAAATCTCTTTGGATACTGGTAAATGTTCGCAAATCATTTCTATCATAATTAAAATCCTCTTGTAGAATTTGCAGCAATGATTTCTTTGAAGTGCACTCATTTTCAAGTTCTATTGCCTTTAATTCCATTTCATTCGCCAAATTTTCGATATCTCTTAGGTTTTTTATCCATTTTAAAAGATTCCTTTCGATCTTAAACGCAATATCTTTTTGTATTTCCATGACTTTTTCTTAATTATTTTTAAATTACACGAGATGAAATCAAATGCAGAGCAACGGTAATTTAAAATTTAAAAAAGGGGGCAGCAATGTCGAAATATAGCTGATGTTCCCCTGAATTAGCACGATTTTTCAGAAAAATGGGCAAAAGTTGTGTTTTGGCTGTCTGTCTATTATTTAAAATCGTTAAAATCTTAAAATTCACAATAGTATTCTGAATATACTTTAATTATTAATATGCTTTAAGTAATAAAAGCATGCAAATAAAAATTAAATCATGTACCTTACAACAGTTAAACATTCCTAAAACATTTATACGGTTTTAAAAGCATTTGTACAGTTCTAAAAAATAATTTTTATTGAAAAAACTTAAATTAATTAAAAAACATTAAACTGAGTTGTTACGAGGAAAAGACGCTTTGTTCAGCTAACAGAACTGATAAAGAACAGCTTGATACTTGTCATTTTCACACGTCAATACAATAAGCCGGAATATTCAGAGAAAACATGAGAAAATTAAGTATTATTCTGTTTTTAGTGTATCTAATTAATTCCATCGTATGTAATTCGATCGATAATGAAGTAGAGAACAAAAATGTGGATAGAACAATTGATATAACATCACAATTGGTGAAAATTTCGTACAAAATTACATTGGACCACAAGTCGAAAAAGCCGATAAATAATTATGTGTTTGTGGCTCCAATTGATGAATGTAATAAGCTATCATTCATCTCAGCACGTGATTCAAATAAAAAGGAATTAAAATTAACACCATCAAAGACTTCAACAGAATGTTCTTATTCGATGACGTTGTCTGCTGGAAGTTTACCGACCGTTTATATTGAGACAGTTTACGCAAAAGCACTTTTGCCATATCCAACAGAAATTGTACAAGGTGACAGACAATTGGTTAGATACTTTGGAAATGCCTACTTCTATTCACCATACAAGACTTTATCGCAAAAAACAGTCGTTCATCTTGGAACAAAGAGTGTCGAAAGTTTCACACAACTTAAGCCATCATCACAGTCTGATACACAAATTTCATACGGACCCTATGAAAATATCGCACGTAAGTCATCTAATTAAGCAAATATAAAAATCATAGAAATAATCTAAAAAATTTATTTGTAGCCAATTCAAAGTATGAAGTTGTGATTCACTATGAAAATAACACTCCATTCATGACAATTACAAGATTGGAACGATTAATTGAAATTTCACATTGGGGAAATGTTGCTGTTGAAGAAACTATCGATATTGTCCACTCTGGAGCTTTGTTGAAGGGATCATTCTCAAGATATGATTATCAGAAGGACTCTAGAAGTGGCCCAGCTAGTATCAAGTCATACAAAACAATCTTACCAGCATCAGCAAGTGGAGTTTACTATCGTGACACAAATGGAAATATTTCAACTTCGGCTATGAGAGTTTTAAAGGATTCCGTTGAATTGGATCTTCGTCCAAGATTCCCATTATTTGGTGGATGGAGGACACACTACACAATCGGTTACAATGTTCCAAGCTTTGAATATTTATTCCATAAAGGCGATAACTACATGTTAAAGATGCGCGTTATCGATCACGTTTTTGATGACATGGTTGTTGATGAGCTTATCACAAAAGTCATCTTGCCTGAAGGATGCAAAAATATTAAGCTAATTGCACCATACGCAGTCGATAGAATGGCTGATACATTACACTATACCTATTTGGACATCACTGGACGTCCAGTCATTACATTCCGAAAGACTAATTTAGTTGAGAATCACATTAATGACTTTAATGTCAAGTATCAATTTTCACGCATCATGATGCTACAAGAACCATTATTAGTTGTGGTATTCTTGTATCTCTTCTTCTTATTTGTAATCATTTGGATGCGACTTGACTTTTCAATCATCAAAGATCGCGAGCAACACGTACACAAAGATTAAGGAAGTCCAACAGTAATTGACTTTGTGTTCATCAAACAACTTAGTTTCCTCGTTTAAATTAATTACAAATCTTTTTTGCCGTGTGAATTTGCACTGACATTTTTTTTTACATTAATGTTTCCTTTTTTTAATGAATGAAGAAGTTAGTTAATAATTATTGATTTACGTGAAGTCACTGCAAATCTCATGTTCAACCAAATAAATAATAAAAAAAATTTGTTTTATCTCCATAAGAATTGTGCAGTGGAGGCTTCATCCCATTCATTCATCATTGAAAATTAAATATTTTCGTTTAACAATTTTCTTTCCAAAAATAATGATGAGAATAAGTGGAAATAAAGTGAAAATAAAGAAAAAGGAGAGAAAAAAAACATTTTTTAAACTATTTATACACAGCTGATCGTTTTGAGGCAATATGGTTTGTTTATCACTTTTTTAAATATTTTTTTCTCGTCACTTTCTTTTGAGGAAATTGTGTTTTGAAATTCTTACGTTTTGGGATTCATTCAAATTTAAGGTTAATGTCCGCATAAGTTGACTAATTTTAAAATGTGTAAAGGAATTTTATTAGAATTTAATTAGTGAATATAGATTTATTTCCAAATTTACTATGATCCTCAACATTCATTTATTTAGAAATTGTACGGTTTTTAAAAAAATGTTGAAAATGTTCTAGAACATTACAAATTCATTTGAATTGCAAAAATACGTTAAAACCATTGAAAATGTTCTAGAACCTTACAAAGTCATTTGAATTGCAAAAATACGTTAAAACCATACAACAGTTATTGAAAATGCTCTAGAACCTTACAAATTTATTTGAATTGCAAAAAATTCGTTAAAACCATACAACAGTTATTAAAAATGTTCCAGAACCTTACAAATTTATTTGAATTGCAAAAATACGTTAAAACCATTAAAAATGCTCTAGAACCTTACAAATTCATTTGAATTGCAAAAAATCGTTAAAACCATACAACAGTTATTGAAAATGTTGAAATTTTTAAGCAGGAAAATAAACAAAAGTTTATTATTTTAAATTCTAAATTCTTTCACAAAAGAACTAGTCACAAACCAGTGGAAAGTCATCAGTAAAGTTAGTCAAATAGTAGCAATATGAAGTAAACTCAAAAAATCACATAAATTATTCAAATTTACTCAAAATTAAACCAATTGATAACACAGCACAATGAAACTGTTAATACTCAAAAATGTCACACGATAATCAGCTACCACAAGCCGTGCGTTTCATTTTCCTACTATTATTCAACAAGGTTTCCTACTTCTCTTTTCAAATTTACGTACTTAGCCGATATGCGTTTGAGGAGAAAAAAAATTAAGAGGATTTAGTTGCGCTAAAACACTCAAACTCTACAGTCGATAGCAAGCATTCATAGACAAAAAAAATATATAAATATATCGGTAGTGGGAAAGTGTTTATCTCCTTTATCATTTACAATACACACTGTTTACTTTCAATATCTGTAGTTGCTACTGATAAAATATACACAAAAATGTATTACTTGAGAAAATTATCAGTTTGTGAATAAATGTCATAAATTGTTCAGTCGAGTTGGGATATTTATATATATTACTATATGAGATCAAAATAATGTGGACTTTTTTGAAAATTTGATTTTTGGATCTGGTGTCTTTGGCTTAATAGATGGCTAAAATCCGTAAAGGTGAAATTTGTTGCAATTTTGATTTTCTATCTAACGGTATATAATGTTGGACATAACTTCCACGCTGTAATATAGTTATGCCTATTTTTCGATTTCTTGTATACTGGATTTTATCAAAAATTCCATATTTTTTCATTATTTTGATTGCCATTCATTAATGCTTTGTCCGATTATGCTGAAACTTTCACAGATTACTGCTTTTGGTTGTTTCTTTATGCTCTAGAAGTTTCAGAATTTTTGAAGGCTTTCTTCATGAACTTCCACACCAATCTATACAGGGTATATAGAGAAATTTTATTTTTGAAAATTAACTTTAACTAACTTATTTTCATTTAATGTCATATACAAATCTAATTACACTTTAATTAAGCTTTCTTTTGATATACAAATTATAATTGAAACTTTCGTGGATCACGAGAAAACTTGAGAAAAATCCAAGATGGCTGACATTTTTTGCACAATATTTTACATTAATCACTGATATTTTTTTTAAATTACTCTAGACTAATTCATATTTTTACACATTTTGGAAGATCAAATAGTCCTTTACAAGTTTCTAATACATTTGATAGTTCTAAAGTAAATGAAAATAGATTTTATTTGCGCTCAAAGTAAGGAATATTTTCAAAATCGAAAACTTTGTATGGACGAAAAATGAAATTCAAATTTTTATATGAAACAGCCATTGCTTTTTTTTCAAAATCACTATTTATTAACTAAAATAGGTAAAACTATCGTTTTGAAAAAAAAGCAATGGCTGTTTCATATAAAAATTTGAATTTCATTTTTCGTCCATACAAAGTTTTCGATTTTGAAAATATTCCTTACTTTGAGCGCAAATAAAATCTATTTTCATTTACTTTAGAACTATCAAATGTATTAGAAACTTGTAAAGGACTATTTGATCTTCCAAAATGTGTAAAAATATGAATTAGTCTAGAGTAATTTAAAAAAAATATCAGTGATTAATGTAAAATATTGTGCAAAAAATGTCAGCCATCTTGGATTTTTCTCAAGTTTTCTCGTGATCCACGAAAGTTTCAATTATAATTTGTATATCAAAAGAAAGCTTAATTAAAGTGTAATTAGATTTGTATATGACATTAAATGAAAATAAGTTAGTTAAAGTTAATTTTCAAAAATAAAATTTCTCTATATACCCTGTATAGATTGGTGTGGAAGTTCATGAAGAAAGCCTTCAAAAATTCTGAAACTTCTAGAGCATAAAGAAACAACCAAAAGCAGTAATCTGTGAAAGTTTCAGCATAATCGGACAAAGCATTAATGAATGGCAATCAAAATAATGAAAAAATATGGAATTTTTGATAAAATCCAGTATACAAGAAATCGAAAAATAGGCATAACTATATTACAGCGTGGAAGTTATGTCCAACATTATATACCGTTAGATAGAAAATCAAAAATGCAACAAATTTCACCCTTACGGATTTTAGCCATCTATTAAGCCAAAGACACCAGATCCAAAAATCAAATTTTCAAAAAAGTCCACATTATTTTGATCTCATATAGTATACATACTTGGCAAATTATTATTTCTCTTCAGCTCAAAAAAAAAAAGAATTTTTTTAAAAATCATCGACACGCGCTGGCTTGTGAGGAGAGAAATATATCAATTAATATGTAAAGCATAAATTAGTTAGTTTATGATCAACGGCTTCCAATTTCGTCGGACGGCTGTTAAATAATTAATAAATGAAGTTCAGAGTGGAACCCAAAAGGTTGAGTGAAAATTGTGGAAAATTCCCAAAAAAAAAAACACAATGAACAATGTGCTGATTGAAGTGAACAAAAAGCAACGTCCATAAATCGAGAGAAAGAACGAGGAACTCCAAGGGAATCTATAGCTTAATTTCAACGAAAAGAAAAATATTTGTTTCAAGTTCAAACAAACGCACTCGATAACTCGATAATTAATGTAATCAACACTTAATTAAAATAATCAGTTTACACATACAGCACGCCAAGCAGCTCCCAAGCGGTCTTACTCTGTGTGGAGAAATGAGAGAATTCTTTTAATAGAAAAAACAAATAAATTAGGAATTAATTATATTTTAAAAACCATTAATTTTTATTGAAACATACTTTGCGCTCCTTTTCGTTCTGTGAGGGATTTGTTTACACCATTCTCTCTAATTAATTAATACTGAGTTTTGAAGAGAGAGAACCCGCGCGGTTTCATACTGAGATAGCACATATGGAAAAATTTAGTTTAAGTAATGTCTGGTGAGTCTTTTGGGCATTTTTTTTATTATTTTCTTTTTTTCAAAACATTTCAATTTGAGTTTAAAAAAAATGCTGACTAATTTATGATGCAATTTCTCTTCCCATTCCATCCTCCATGTATAACATTTTATTTGTAAATGTTGATTATAGAAACTGTCACATTAATCATCATGTTGAGTTTATTTTATACAATTGTTGCGCTTGAGAATCACGATTTTGAGCTTGTGAAGCTAGTTAAACGTCAGAATGAAGATATCACTTTACATTGCAGTCTGTCGGAAAATCACGAGGTAAGCAACTCTCTACGACTGACTTATGGGATCAAATTATGTCCGAATAGTGCATGCTTTATGACATCATGGCTTATTTGCGGTGCATTTTAATGATCATTTGACTAACCGTCGCAATTAGTAATCAGTGGCGTGGATAGAATTCTCCAAAAGCGTGACTCCCTTACAATTTAAATAATTGTTTTTGGCATTGAAAGTTTTTTGTTATTCTTATTCGGGAGGGGAGGGGGTAAATTGGACATTCAATAAGGGGTCATTCACTTTTGACGTCCATCAAAAAATGGGATTTTTAGACCCCCCTCCACCCCTTGTCACAAATTTTAAATTCAAAAAAATTTTTTTAATATAAAGTGTCACAAAATCTCAGACCCCCCCCCCCCTCCCCCCTAAATCATGAACGTCATAAGTGAATGACCCCTAATGTTCATGCTGATTGATGATCTATGTGCTATTAAAATTATACGAAAGGAAAACAAGGAGACTAAGTTAGGATTTAGATTGTTTGATAAGGAGTCGTTCGCAAATTACGTCACGCAAAAAACGACTTTTTCGACCCACCCCCCTGTCACAAATTTTCCAAAGGAAGAAAAATTGTGTGTTTGGACTATCACAAATTCTTATACCCCCCCCCCCCTTCCTCCTAAAAGCGTGACGTAATTTGCGAACGATCCCTAAAGGGTTATTTATGTCGTTAAGAGCATTCATGTCGTCCAACATTAAGGGGAGGGGGTATTGCGTTGGGGAGAACAAGTTGCTTGTTATGAGGGATTTTTTCACATAATGACTTTTTTTGGTATGAAGAAGAAATTATGACCTTCGACTGGTATTGGTTTGTCAAAAAATAGGGGTAGAGTTGACCCCCAAAAACCACTCTGGATACGCCACTGTGGAGATTCTAGAGCTGACAACTCTATACAAAATAATTTTTTGTATGAAAGTTTTGTGATTAAGTGGTGTCTAAAAATCCTTTTTTTGATGGACGTCATAGGTTAATGAACCCTAACGAATGACGTCCAATTTTTAGGGGGTTAAAATTATATTTTTTTGACAGTGAAGAAGTCGGTCTTAAATACTCATATATTTAAGAGACGTCATTTATTAATGACCTCTAAGCAGTCTCCTAGCTTTCTTGCCAATGACATGGATATAATTCCGATAATTCCATAAAAATTAGTGAGTTTAATTTATCAGAAACTCATATCCTACATTAGATAAGTCATAATCAAGCAGCTTAAACAAGATAATCTTACTGTAATCTGGTACCAGCTGTTAATCCCAATATTTTCTTAATTTCCGTCACGATTTAACAGAATTATTTATAGTCAGTGACATTATTTAATTAAATTGTTTTATTTAAACTTTAACAAATAAAAATTTTATGATATTTGCACAATCTTTTGTTCCTTAAAATTAGTCACGACTAGTAAATAAAGGTAAAAATAAACCTCTGCGCCACACTTCTATTTGTTTATCCGCTTGTTTAATGTTTCTATTAAGGTTCTTTGGAAGATTGTATCTGAGGCTTCGAGTAAACACTCAATAATAGACTATAAATCCTAACAATCTATAAGAACCTACTGAAAACTGACGTCCAATTCAGGGTCAACCCCCCAAACCCCTATTTTTTTTGAAAAATCAATTTAGTTTAGGGGTCATTCATATATGACGTCCATCAAAAAATGGGATTTTTAGAAACCCCCATTGTCACAAAATTTTAATTCAAAAAAATTTCTTTAATTTAAAGTGTCACAAAATTTCCCCCCTAAATATTGGACGTCATAAATGAATGATCCCTTAAAATAAAAAGGTCACGGATATCCAAAAAATGGTCATGATTTGAAGAAAAAACATCCTGGATACCCCTCTGGTTACAGTACCCCAGAGACCCCCTCCTAAAAATTTGACACCAATTTTATGAACGACTCCTAAGGGGTCGTTCACTTATTACGTTCGCTTTTTAGGGGGGAGGGAGGGTCTGAGATTTTGTAACAGATCAAACAAAGAAAAAAATTTTTCTTGGAAAATTTGTAACAAAGGGGGGAGGGGGGGTCTAAAATTTCGTTTTTTTGCGTAACGTAATAAGTGAACGACCCCTAAGAACATAATTTGGTGATTTATGTCTAGACTGACTTACCACTAAAATTTATTATTTACCCCCTACTAGCACCCATAATTTCATGTGTCGATTTCACAGCAAGTCATGTACACAAACTAGATGCTTTATGATGAAAATTTTCTTGAGCAATAAATCACTAATTTTTTCATTTTATTTTCAGGAATTTAACAAAAA
This sequence comes from Chironomus tentans, assembly GCA_963573255.1. NCBI lineage: Eukaryota > Metazoa > Arthropoda > Insecta > Diptera > Chironomidae > Chironomus > Chironomus tentans. Next base: position 42,692,187 of record OY754303.1, read on the forward strand.
TACGTCAGTTAGTTGGTACTATTTAAGGACATGTAAATATTGTGCATTTAATTCACAAAATCCACGAAAGGAAGAGTGGCAGCAAGTAGATTGTGATGGATCATGCAAAATAAGATTAACATTAGACAACTCAAATGCATCTGAAGGATTCTACAAGTGCAAAATATTTCCATATCATACAGATTATCGGACGGTGTTACAGATTGAAATTACCAAAACTTTTCAACTAGAGTTGGCTGGTAAGGCATAGTTTGTGGACGTAATATCCTTAAAATTAATGAAAAACTTAAAATTATCCACAGAGAACTCCAACAATGGACTTCCAGAGATTCTCGATACACAAAATAAATTTAAAGTTTCCCATAACTCACAAACAGTCCTACAGTGTAAATGCAGGAGTAATAAACAGAAGCCAACAATAAAATGGTTCAAACAGAAAACAACACAGAGCGATGATAACGACGAAGATAATTCAATCACATATATCGAGAGTCGACGAGCTATTAAGTATTTTGAAAATTTCTATCAGCCCGTTACGTCATCGGGGCTTAAGGAGTTGGATGATCATATGTATTTAAGTAAATTAATTATTAATAATATTACAGAAGATTCAATTTATGTTTGTGTAGCTATAAATTATTTTGGATTTGTATATAAAGACTTTTTAATTAATATCGAACGTATTGATATTGATGAGGAAGATAGTGACTATGAAACTAGCGATAATAATTATGAAATGAGTCACAATCATGACGATAAATCCTTTGAACTATTTCTCATTCCTTTGTTGCTATTTATTATTATTATCATACAAATATCAACAATCATTTACTTAATGATTTATCGCAGTATTATGAAGGAGACAAATAAACATTTTGTGTGAAATTCTATTGGCATTTTATTACATTCCGTTAAATTTCCGTTAAAAATTTAAATTTTTGAATCTTTTTCAAACTTCTGCATTATTTTTTAAATTTTAAATTTCCGTTAAAATTTAAAAATTTATTTTCCGTTAACTCTAGCTTATTCTCTAGCAGTATCCTGCATTTCAATAATTCTATCCCGTATCATTCGTAGTGTTATTATTTCTTTGAGTGGAAAATCATGTGCTGCCACATATTCTAGCAGGCGATCAGCAGCATCGAGCGGTGATATTTGTGAAGGATCTGGTTCTATAGCATAATTGTATAATTCTATCGTTTCAGGCTTCAAATCTTGAGAGATGTCTTCTTCGGAATCTTCTTTAAAATTTTCTTCATATATGATATTATTGGAACTGACAAATTCCTCTTTTACAGCTGTAAGATTATATCGATGCTTAAATTTACACAGCCATCCATTTGAAGGCTTCCATTCTTCCTGCTTTAGATCTCGTGTTATCTCAGTTGCTTGACAGAGGAGCATGTTGTTGGTAATAACTTCATCTTGGTCCAATTTCTTACAGACCCAGTCATAAAGTATATTTTCAACATCAGGTCGATTACCCTCTCTTAGTGTCTTTCTCGAATATCCAAACACTTTATTCTTTTGTACAGCTTCATTTATCTGGTTCCGTTTCTTAAGCAAGTCCTTAATTGTACTTATTCCTATGTTGAATCTTGATGCTATATCGTAGAAAGACTTTCCTACAATAACTTGGATTAATTAATGAAAAATAACGTAATTTTAGAAAATTTACCATCATCTTTAAGCTTAATCACTTCCAACTTTTGCTCCAGTGTTAAAACAACGCGTTTTCTTTTCGTTGGAATAAGAATTTCCTCCATTGGTGCTCTCGTTATGCTGTAATTAATTAAAATAAGAAATCTTAAACTTTAATCAATGTTTGTAAACAATCAAGGGGCGCGAAACTGCGCTAAAAAGGGGCACAAAAGTACGAAAAAATAAAAAAAAAGTTTCAAAAAATTGTTTAATTTATTAATTTAATGAATTCTCGTGTATTTAGTTAATAATATGAGTTATGATAATATCAATTTATTCAAAAATGACACAAATTATTCATCGACACAGTCGTCATGCGAGGTAATTATAGTTAAGCATGAAATTTCACAACTTTACTTTATTCATTCAATCTTAACTTTTCTTTGTGATCCAGGAAGAGATTTTTTACCACAATAAAGACCATGTAGTGCTGTTTGAACTACCTATGATCCATGAGAATTTGCGGCCACATATATCAGCAGAAAAATGGGACGGAGATCATGTACGAATGCCTTTTTCAAAGGAATCAAAGTTTGTTGAGATATATGATGGAAATAAGAAGAACATGAGACTTAGATGGGACTTAATAGTCAAAAGCTTGAAGACTGAATTCACTTCTAGTTATGATTTAGAAAGTGCTATAATGAGCTACAACACAAGATATGAAAAGATCTGGAATTTCAAAGCACTTCACATTTTAATTGAATCACAAATGGATATTCCTCAAAAAAATAAGTTCTTAAGGATAACGCTTCCCAAAATCATCGACTTAGCATTAAAAATGCCAGACTTAATAAAATGTCCAATTCCATTACTCAAAAAAGGAATGAATAAGACAATTTCAATGACACAAGAGCAAGCAGCATCAATTTTGGCGAATGCCTTCCTCTGCACATTTCCAAGACGAAACACAACAAAGAGAGATTCTGAATATAGTAATTATCCTGATATCAACTTCCACAAGTTATTTAATGGCGAGGATCAGAAAGTGATAGAGAAACTTAAATGTATTATTAATTATTTCGAGAGAGTGATAAAAGACATGTCGAATGGCGTTTTAACATTTACAAGACGATCAATACAACGAAATCAATTTCCAAATTGGAAGGAAGAAGTTAAAACGTTAAAAAATGTCATATTTTTAATATCATCTGAAAAAAATATCGAAGATGCAGCAGGAATGCTTCAAGTTGACTTCTCGAATAAATCTATTGGCGGTGGAGTTTTAGGAAATGGCGCTGTTCAAGAAGAAATTAGATTTTGCATAAATCCTGAACTCATTGTTGCACGATTATTCACAGAATGTCTTGTGGACGAGGAATCCTTCCTGATGATTGGAACTGAACAATTTAACAGATATGTTGGATATGCTTCAAATTTTAGATTTGCTGGAAATTACATCGACAAGACTGAATCTGATGATTTTCGCAGAAAAAAGTGTCAAATTGTAGCTATTGATGCATATAGGTACGACAATTATAAAGAACAATTTACAGAAGGAAATCTCATCCGTGAATTAAATAAAGCATATTCAGGCTTTTATAATCAATATAAAACGGTACAATATATTGCTAGTGGCTTTTGGGGATGTGGAGCATTCAATGGACATCCAATAAAATCTGTATTAATTCAACTTATGGCTTGTCGCATGAATAGAAGAAACTTGCTATTCTGCACTTTCAATGACGAAGAAATGAAAGTTTATATTGAAAATTTGTTCGAATTCCTTGTTGATAATAACATTTCCGTCTCACGGCTGCTTCGTCTGATGTTAAATTTCTATCCAAATGCTCAAAGTAAGAATCCACTCGATTTATTACAATTCATTCAATATAATGCTGTGGATGTGGAAATGTTAAGCAATGTTCCTGAAAAAAGCAGCACCACTCAATTGCAGTTACCGAAAAAACTCAAGCTTCCATCAACATCTAATAATTCAAAATTAGAACAATTCGGCTTTAAGTCACAATTATTTGATGACAGAAAGGCTCAGTCATCGACTCCAAAACCTCAATCACCGCAGTCATCAGAATGTAAAATAACACATCAGAAAACAAAATCAGTTGAAGAATTCTTTGATCTAACGGAAGATGATATTAAGAAGGAATCGCCAGCAAAAGGAAAAATACAATATTTGCGCTATTCTGAAACTAAACGCAGAAATGAAAAGGAAAGTTATGAAAATGTTATGAAGCCGTTTATGTCTGCTAGAGAAAATAGCGTAGCCCAGTGTGAGATTGTGAATGAACGCAGTATTCGAGAAAAGAAGACAGTCGAGAAGAAGTTAAACAATTCATCGTTATTATTTGCACTTGAAGATGACTTTTATAATAATTAATAAAGTTTATATTTGGATACGTGATTAATGGGAATTAATTTATTAAATTAAGAAATTTCAGCTTAAAAATTTTGAAAACCATTCAAATTCTACAAAACAATTGAAAGGGTTTGAGCTTCATTTTGCCTTTGTATGGTTTTTATCGAAAAAAATTCTATGAAAACCATACAAATTCCAATTTCTTTGAAACATTTGTATTGTTTTTGAAATTTGCCTTTGTACGGTTTTCACAGAAATTTTTTGAATGAAAACCATACAAATTCCAATGTTTGAAACATTTGTATGGTTTTCAAAAACCAAAAACCGTTAAATAATCACAGCAATCTTTTAATTGAAAAAAGACATTTTTCATTCCATTAAATCATGATTTTCATTACCGTGATTCTATTTCTCTCAATCCTGGCTGATTCCCATCAATCAAGGATTGTCATCGAAAGTATAAAAATTCGACATCTTCGTAAAAATGACATTGGATTGATTTTCGATGCTGTCATATCAAATAAAGGAACAGAACCTAAACAAACTTTGAATTTTGACATCATATCGGATCAATGCTGCTTGCTGATTAATGGAACTTATGATTGTGACGTAAGTGATTTTTAAATTGAATTTCTTTAATTTAACTCATCAACTTTTCAGACACAAAATGTATACGGCATGAAGATATCAAATTTGGAACCAGACAGTCAAGTTCTAGTATCATTAATATGGCCTACGCTTATTCTATACAATCGTGTTGGCAACTGTACAATTCGTGCGATTTCTCATAGAGCTGATGGAACTAACGTTGATGACACGCGGATGATTTATTTTAACACAACAATTACCATCGAAAAGATTCGTGACTTTATGTTTTGTAAGTTCTAATGTCAATCATGTCGACTTGATAATTTTATTCCTGATTTTTTGCAGATTACTTTAATGACATGAAAGATAAATTCGGGTATCAAAGCTGTGATTCAGAAGATTTAAATCCATTTGATAAATGCAAGCCAATTGATTGTGAATTAAAGTATTTTGGGAAGCGAAATTTCTTTCAACATCCTCACTGTGTGCCTGTAAAAATCTGCGAAAATGATCCGAATGTAGTTTATGATTATGAGACGAACTCTTGTCGGAACTTGAAGGGAATTTTCTCAAAGGATGAGCTTAAAATGCTAAAAGCTGGAATATTCAGTAATTTTGTTGAAGGAACCAACGAAACTGTGGATAAAGTAATAATTAATGAACGAAAGAACGTCTTGAAAAGAGTTAGAAGAAGCTTGAATGAGAGTCAGACTTTTGCCAATATGATTTTATCGTCCATGCTGTTTATCATTAAAATTGTGAGTATCAAGCATGCTTCTGTAAAACTTGACATAATTTCAGTCATTTTCTTCCCTTTAGGTCGTTCTGTTCTTGTTCATTTATCTCATGATGGCATTTCTGATATCCATTTTATTCTATTTATGCATTGGGTGTGGAATAATATCAAATTCGGTGACGATGAATGTTTTTGAGCGACTTCAATAATTTTTATATTTTGTAACGGATTTTAAAAATTTGAATTAAACCGTATAAATGTTTCAAAAATAAAACTGTACAAATGTTTCAAATTTTGAACTAAAAACCGTTATAAAAATGTTTGAAAACCTTACAATTCCTTAAAATATACAAAATTGTAAGGTTTTCAAGCACAACTACATCAAATTTTAACGATAGCTTTTCCAAAGTTCTTGCCATTAAACATGTCAATAAATGCTTGAGGTAAATTTTCAAATCCCTCAGTCACCGTCTCTTGACATTTAATCTTTCCTTCCTGTATCCATTTGAGCATTTGAAACATTCCATCCTCCATCCATTCCTTTATCCAACGATAATTCATAAAACCTTCCATTCTTAAATTATTACGATGGAAAGACTTAAATGCTGGAACCATAACAATGTTGTCATTATAGCTAGTTATTGCTCCGCAAATTGAAATTCTACCGAAATTTCTCATTTGATTGATGATGATTGAGCTGAGCATTCCACCAACATTATCAAAATAGCAATCGATGCCGTCGGGTGCTGCTTCTTTTAATAGTTTTTCCACATTCTCATTCTTATAATTTATTGCTTTATCAAATCCAAATTCTTGTTCGAGAATTTTACATTTTTCATCAGATCCAGCAAATCCAATGACTCGACATCCTTTAATTTTTGCTATTTGACCCACAATACTTCCAACAGCACCAGCAGCTGCGCTTACAACAACAATTTCGCCTTCTTTTGGTTGACAAAGTTCTAGGAAGCCATAATATGCTGAATTGCCAGGATTGCCCAAAGCACCAAGTCCAAATGATGGAGATAAATCACCAATATCAGGCAGAATGTAGAGATCATGCTTCTTTGGGAAATTCTCTGGATTTACTGCTGTTAGTGTCCTCCATCCAAGGTTCCCAAATATTAAGAAATTAATAGGAAATTTTGAGTTCTTGCTTTCAATGACTCTGTGGATCATTAAATTTAATTAGACTAACTTCCTGTAAATATTAATTTAATTAAATCACCTAGCGATTTGCCTTCCATTCATAACACTTCCAGTTGAATATTGTAGCTGGAAAGTCCTCAGATAAGGATCGACACTTATAAATAAAGCTTCAGCTAAGAATTCTCCATCCTCAATGTCACTTACTTCCTCTTCCTTCAAATCAAAATTAGACAACTCAACATCTCCTTTGAATTGTCTCGCGTAAATCCACACTTTTGCTTGCTTTCTACTCATTTTGATGATGTTTTGTCTGAACTAAATAATGACTGTCTATAAATGTCTGATTATGTTATCTAATCTAATTAATGAGCAATTTTACTCGAACACACTGTGATTGCTGTATTTACAAACGAGTGAATGAATGAACAGCTTTCTTATTATTCACTACTAGTTATATCTTGTAAATAAGTACGAAACCTGCTTAACATTTTTATCTGTGGCGTATTTAAAAAGTAAATAAATGCATAAAAGGAATACTGTCTTTTAAAGCATGCAATGTACTGTATTTCTTACATATTTCATGAATAAACTTAATTCTATTCCTTAAATTTCATTAATATTGAAAGCATTGCATAGAAAAAATAACAGAATTTTAGAATTTGAAATTCTTTAAACCAACGAAAACATTTATATGGTTTTCAAATTCAAATTTTCTGAATCCGTTACATTTTCAACATTAAAGCAATTTCATAGCAATTTATTGGAACTAGATGTCAATTATACTAAATTTTGAAACCTTAACTATCTGTCTGTTACTCTCAATTCACACTTTATCAATTTTGTCAAGCCAATCACTTATGAATTCAGTGTTACAATTTTCCTTAACTAATCTGGTCATTTCAACATTTCCATTAATGTAAACCTTACAATTAAGAGAGCTATCAATAAAGAGATATTTCTTAAATCCCATACTCTTAACATTAAATTCATTGAACACAATAAATTGACGATCAGGACATCGATTAATTCCATACAAAGTATTTGGTAACGTAACATCGTGGACCTCATCATAGAGATTCTCAAAATGTTCCAAAATTTCTTCATCCACTACTTCTTGTTTGATGCTTTTTGGTGGAGTTTTTGGAACCGCCTGTTGAGTATTCAGGACAATGTCATTATTATCAGTCTTCAGTCTCTTTATTGGTGATTTTGGATCTCTTTTCAAGTCATCGTGTGCGACTCTCTTAATAATTTGTGTATGGAGGACTTTCACTTTATCAAACTGTCTCTTCTGTAGTGTTGAATTAAATTCATCCCAATTTGGTATGTGTAGCGTTGGAAGTGCTGTTGGTGCTAATTTTGGTTTCTCTCGTTTTGTCTTATGGATCACACCATTAATTGTATTCTCCCAGTATTCTATAATTTCACTGGATTTAAAGTGACGTTCACAGACTCTGTCATTCTTCTTAAATTCACGCTTATTTGCCAATTTCTCTTTCCATTTTTCAAACATTTCTGGAATTAAATTATTAACTTTATGAAATTCACAAATTTTGAATGAATTCTCACCTTTTGGAGCAAAAAACATCTTTCTTTGGGCACAATTGTTTGCCTTACAATAGCTGTCACATCCTGGCACAAAGCAATTACGCATTCTGTGGCTGTAATTAAGTATATTAATTAATTTTTTAGAAATGTCCAAAAGATTTGTCAGTTTGATGTTGATGTAAATAAAAACATTCAAATCTTTGCCTCAATAAATTTTACCGAGATAATAAAATTTTACCGAGGTAGTAAAATATTGGAAGTGACGCGGAGATTTTTGATCAAAACAAACTTTTCACGTTTCACAAAAATCATAAAATTCTTTAATTAACGATGCTTCCGAAGGCAAATGGTAATATCCAATTATATGAGCAGATACATAAATAGTCATTAATCAATTTTATACATTTCAGCTCATGGATTATTTAGGATTTTATCAAATAATTTAACAAAAAGATATTTTTCATCAGCCGTTGTATCAGAAATCAAGGAACTAGAACTAGATACACCAAAAATCGTAAATGGCCGTGTTAATCCTTTAACTCATCCTGATTATTTCAATGTCGGTAGTTTATTTACCGTTCGTGATTTAATGGAAGCTCGAGTTCATTTTGGACATAAAGTTGGATCTTTAAATGACAGGATGAAGCCTTATCTGTTTGGTTCTCGACTGGATTTCACTATATTTGATTTAGAACAGACAGCAGAGCATTTGAAAAGAGCACTAAATGTAACAGCACACACAGCAATGCAGGGTGGAATAATTCTATTCTTCTGTAGAAGTTCCATTAATACACATATTGTTGAGAAAACAGCCATGGAATGTGGTGAATTTGCTCACACAAGATATTGGCGTGGTGGTACATTCACAAACTCAAAAGTTCAGTTTAAAGCTGTAACTCGATTGCCTGATTTATGCATTTTCTTAAATACATTAAATAATGTCATGCTGCAACATACAGCAATTAGAGATTCTGCAAAAATGAACATCCCAACAATCGGTATTGTTGACAGTAACTGCTCGCCTGACTTGTTGACATATGTTGTGCCTGGAAATGACGATTCTCCAGCATCCATTGAATTATATTGTAAATTATTTAAGGAAGCAATTTTAAGAGGAAAAGCAAAGCGAAAAGAATTTTTAGTGGAACTAGAAGCGCTCGAAAAGGAGGAAACAGCTTAGATTATATTCATTGCCGAGAAATAGTATCTAATAAAAATCAGATTTATAGGAATTTAAATAAAATTAACTTGCTGCTGACAACTTTTATTATCTATCAATCTATGACTTGTTTTTTTACATACATAAATGCTCTAACAACTACTCGTCGTGTTTATTAGGTAATGGCTTAAAGGGATCTGACCAAACTCTCATATTTCCAGGCTGCACTTGCTCTTGATTAATACCTAAATATTTAAATCAACAATCATCAACTGATTAAGTTAGAATTTTTAATTAAACTCACCGGCTCTAGTCTTCTTTTGTATATCCTTGTATTTTTGTGGATTCATTATAGGCTCGATGGCTATTGGATATAATGTTAATGTTATTGCACCTACTAGACCTCCAATTAATGCTGCATATCGCCATCCAGTCCACGTCGGCTTTGCTGCCTTCTTCCTTAACTTCTGGAACTCTTCAGCATTCATTTTGACATTATTTTGTTTTGTTATATTTCGAAGTGAATGTCGAATTTTCCAGAGCTCGAAGTCGACTCGACTTTTCGACAGTAGATTGTTTTTATTTACATCAGAATTTAAACATTTTTGATAAAACCATTTTTTGATAAAAATTATCATATTTAACATTTTTACACGAATTTAAGTAATTTAACTAACTAGAAATGTCGCTAAGTGAAAGTTGTGCAAAAGCTCTGTCCGATAAGACTTACGAGAAGAGGAAAATGGGAGCAGTGGAAGTGGAAAAGTAATTATTAGTGAAATTTTGCTTATCGATTAAATTAATTAACTTTTTTTTTCTAAAAGAATGGTGTTTGAGTATAATAAGGCAAAGAATCATCAGCAGATAAAGAAGATAATTGACACGCTGGCCACACAATTTTGTATAAGTAAGGATGTTAACAAGAGAAAAGGTGGACTAATTTCAATTGGTAAGTTGTCAATTTACTGTATCTTTTGAACAGCTACTAATTTGAATTTTTAAAGCTGCATGCTGCATTGCGTTAGGTCCACAAGATTGTAAGATATTCATGAATGAGCTACTGGTTCCAGTTCTTAATTGCTTGGTTGATTCGGACGTTCGTGTAAGATACTTTGCAGCAGAAAGCCTTTACAATATTGCTAAGATAGGAAGGCAGAATATTATACAGTTCATGCCGGATATATTTGGTGCATTATCACGATTAGTGTCTGATCCAGACGTGTCTGTTAAAAATGCATCGGAACTGTTAGATCGCCTGCTTAAAGACATAATCAGCGAGAATTCAAGTGTCTTTGACTTGCCCTCATTTATTTCCTTACTTCGTGAACGTGTACTGACAAAAAATTCATTTGCACGACAATTTATCATATCCTGGATCTCAATCTTAAATGCAGTTCCTGAAATCAATATGCTTCATTATTTACCTGACATCCTTGATGGATTATTCCAAATGTTAGAAGATGTCCAAGAAATCCAAAGAATGTGTGAAACACTTTTACAGCAATTCCTAAAAAACATCAAGCATGATCCATCGGCTGTCGATTTATCAAGAATGACAAACATTTTAATTTTTCATGCTCAGAATGCAAATAATGAATTAATTCAATTTACGTCTATAACATGGCTGAGAGAGTTCCTACACATTTCTGGTACTCAAATGCTGCCATTTTCAAGTGGAATTCTTTCAGCGATCCTTCCATGCTTGGCTTACGAGAGTGAATCTAAGAAAAGTGAGTTACACATAGTTTATATCCATGTCCTTACTACAGTGCTTAGTATTTTTAGATATCAGGGAGAATGCCGGATTAGTCAACAAGCTAATGCTGGATCTAATATCAGAAAAAGAGAACAAAGATGAACTTAAGAATATTGACATTGAATCAGTAATGGAAGTGCTGAAAATGTATCTTTTACACAGTTCAGTCAACACGAAAGTTCATTCACTCAACTGGATTCATCAGTTTTTCATTGAGGCTGAAGACGAAATGTCAATCCATGCTTCAAATTTACTTCCAGTTCTTCGTAATATCATTAATGACTCATCTGATGAGGTTGTATTGGAAGGACTGACTGTCATTGCTGATATTGTTAAATCCACCAAAGAACAAGATGCTGAAATTAATAAATATCGTGAATTTCTCGATAGCTTGTTGGAGCTATTTCGTGAGGACAAAAGCTTTCTTGACAATAGAGGTTCACTTATCGTAAAACAGCTGTGTGCTTTGCTTAATGCTGAATATATTTATCGGTAAGATAATTTAATGGAATTTAAAGGAAGATGATGTTAATTATCGTACTTTCCAGAACCCTAGCTGAAATATTGACGAATGACAAAGAAAATCCAAGATTTGCATCAATTATGGTCAGGAAGCTGAATAGCATTTTATTTACATCATCTGAGCTTTTTGATCTAAGGACAACATTAAGAAATATTCAGAACCCAAAATCTGCAGATCTCTTCGTGACTTTATATAAGTGCTGGTCAGCATGTCCCATCTCAACAATCTCACTTTGTTTGCTAGCAAATTGCTTTTCGCACGTGTCTGATTTAGTTCTAATTTTGTGAGTTAATTTCTTTACTTTTTAATTAAGAAATTTCACAACAACAAAATTTTATTTTCCCCACAGTGGAAACTTGGAAATGACAGTGGATTATTTAGAGGAAATTGACAAATTAATTCAGCTTATTGAATCACCTATTTTTGCTTCATTAAGGCTCACTCTTGTGTCTAAAAATGCTGATTCTCAGAATCTACAAAACGCACTTTATGGACTTTTGATGCTCATTCCTCAAACAAAGCAATTTGATCTGCTTAAAAATCGTCTACAATGCATTCCAATTAATTATATTACTAACGCATCGTCAGAGTAAGTTGCCTTTTTTAATTTGGAGCATTTGTAAGGTTTTGAAGTGTTTCTGTAACATTTTCAAAACCTTACAAATTCTTTTCCCTTCATTAAAACCATACAATTCCAACGGTTTTTTAATGGTTTTTCTGCTTTTGAATTTGTAAGGTTTTAAAAAATTCAAATTTTAACGGTTTTTAATTCATTTTTTCAGACCGTCGATTGAGACCAAGTCAGGCATTGATTTCATCAACTTAAAGAGGCACTTTGAAATAGTGCAGAAGAATCATCAAAAACGTAAAATCAGTAGCATTAAACAGGAGTTTAAACAAGATAATAAATAATTTATATTGTGATTTTTTATATATTTTATTAGTTATATTAATAATAAATAAGCTTATAACGTACAATTTAAATTTTCGCGCCTTTTTCACTGCGTTTGATTTGTAAACAAGAATTTTATCGTCATAGTATTTAATTAAGTTTTTTTGTGAGAATGCAGTCGAATTCACAGAAGTATGATGCGTGTGCGATTTGTCAGCAGAAGATTCCATCAGATGAAATAGAAGAGCATGTAAATCAATGCTTTGAAAAGCAAGCAAAGAAGTTTCAAAGTTCACCGGCTACGAATAAACGCTCAAATACTGACAAGACTTATGGAATCTTTAATTGCTCTAAAAAGCCTAAAATTGAAAGCAAGGAATCGACTGGAAGTACTCAAATCTCTAGAAAGTCACTGGATCTATCAGATGAGCCATCAAGTTCTATAAAACAATCAGCACCAAAAGCTTTAGAAGCGCCACTAGCAGATCTTATGCGTCCAACAAACTTTTCTGATTATTTTGGACAAGAAAAAGCAGTCGGAGAGAATTCAATCCTTAGAAGTTTATTAAAGAACAATACGGTCAACTCGTGTATATTTTATGGATCGGCAGGCACAGGCAAAACGACATTAGCACACATAATATACAATCATTGTAATGAGCACAAGGAAATGTTCAGATTTGTAAAAATGTCAGCATGTACAGCGAATGTAAGTGAAGTTAAGGAAGCAATTAAGCAGGCAAAAAGCTACAGAGACACATTCAAGAAGCAAACAATTTTATTTATGGACGAGATTCACAGATTTAATAAGTTACAGCAAGATACCTTCCTTCCACACATTGAAAACGGCACCATCATCTTGTTGGGAGCTACAACAGAAAATCCATCATTTTCACTCAATAATGCTCTATTGTCACGCTGTAGAGTCATCATTCTGGATAAATTAAAGTCAGATGATATTGTTAAAATTCTCAGACGAGCATTGACTCATTTTGATGCCATAGAAGTTCCAGAAAATGTGGATAAGAATGCAGACGACTTTGTTCAGAATCTCGATTTCATTCCAAAAATTACAATCACTGACACTTGCCTCAAATGGATAGCTGACACGTCCGACGGTGATGCTAGAATAGCACTTAATAGTCTAGAAATGTGCATGAAGCAGTCAGTAGCTGAAAAATCTGATGACATTAAAATGATTACACTTAAGGACATTAGAGACAACATTAAAAGAACTCATTTGCTATACGATAGAGCTGGTGATCAACATTATGATATTATTAGTGCTTTACACAAGTCAATCAGAGCTTCTGACGATAATGCAAGTCTTTATTGGGTCACGAGAATGATTGAGGCTGGCGAAGATCCAAGATTTATTTGTAGACGATTAATTAGAGCTTCCTCTGAGGATATAGGCCTCGCGGATCCACAAGCATTAATTCTAGCTACCTCAACTATGCAAGCCGTTGAAAAAATTGGAATGCCTGAAAGTGACTGCATACTAGCACAACTAGCTGTTTATCTAGCAAGAGCACCCAAAAGTACAGAATCTTATCGTGCAATGCTTAAATGTAAAGACCAAATTAAGAATCAAGAAGGTTTAATGCCAGCAGTTCCAATTCATCTCAGAAATGCTCCAACAAAGTTTATGAAAAATCTTGGATATGGAAAAGGATACAATACATTACACAAAGACGAAAGTGGATTAAACTACCTACCAGAGGAATTAGAAGGCATTAACTTTTTTGAATAATAATATTAAGCAGTATTATATTAATTATTAAGGCTTATAAAGTCACAAATAAAATTGTCAGTAATTTTCCGTTCAAAAAATGTAACGACTTTTTGAAATTCAAACACACAAAACCCTTGACAAAAATTCAAGTAAAATAACGGTCGTTTTGGATTCAAATTTAAATACAAATTTTGTTTATGTTTGAAGCTTTTAAAAAAATATATAAAATTTTGCAATTTTAATTAATTACAGCTTAATACAAGTAAATTAGTAGAAATGGACGAACAGATAGACAGTTATTTGGACAGGTGTCGATGTTGTTTGGAAGATATAACGTTAGCAAAGGTTGAAATCGACAATATTATTGAAATGAAGTTTTTTGAAATGACACAATTGAATGTAAGCATTAATTAATGACTTGACCATAACTGGATGTTAATTTTCATTCATTTTTTAGCTTGCTGCATCTAATTTATTGGCATCGTACATCTGTTATGACTGTTATGAGATTTTAACAAACTATTCAAACTATCGGACGAAATTTATAGAAAATCATCAGAGATTGGAACAAATGCTACTTAATGCTGAAAATATAATAACAGAGGACGAAAATAATGTTATAGAATATGAGGAAATTGAATTAAGGGATGATGATGATGAACAGATTATTGTAGAAGAGCATCCAGATGAAGAATTTATCCAAGAAGCATCATCAGACGATGAAGAGGAGCTGAGATTAGAGGATATAGTAAAACCAGAATTTCTGCATTATTGTCTCCCAAAAAAGCAACCAGAACCAGTCAAAAAAGTCTTTCACGTACCACGACAACTCGAAAAGAAAAAACGTAAATTAGACCAGGAAGTGCTTAAGGAACAAGTCAATCAAGACACTGAATTCATTTGCCAAGAATGTGAAAAAATCTGCCCTGATCTCAACTCGTTAGAGCAGCACATGAGTCGATACCATCCAAAATATATCTGTGAATATCAAGAATGTGCGAAAGTCTACAGCTCTCAGTTCCAACTTGATAAGCATAAAACAATGTTTCACAGTAACACTTTGTACGAATGTCAGCACTGCGATAAGAAATTCTACGAGAAACTGCACCTTAAGAATCACATGTATATTCATAATTAATAAATTTATCACACATTTAATTCTAATAACTTTGGATACAACCAGTTGACATGTCCACAGTTATTTGAATTAAATCTCTTTTTTATAGTCATAAATTTTAATAATAGCTGTTTTGAATGTACGTATAATTTGTTGTCATAGTCTAAAAATTACAATCGATCATAGTTGAGGAAGTCGTAGGTCAATGAAAGAATTTTATTGCTCTATATTTTAGAATTCCTTCATTAATCTATCTCACTTCCAGCTCCTTTAACTCTCTAGTATAATCAAAAAACTCTGCACTCAACACTTAAAGCGACTTAAAAGTATATCTTAAATGCCAAAGAAGATTCAATTTGACTAAATGTGCTCGAATTTCAGCTGCGGTGTCTGTATGTTTCCACTTTCAGATGAATTAAAGTTCATTTTATTCTCGTGACTTGTTTGCGGTGATATTTGCATGACTGGTAGCCGTAGATTTTGTTCCTGATGATGATTCTCATGTTGTTGCTGAGAAATTCCGTGGTGCATGTATGGATGGTAAGGTTGTGGCATCATTAATTGCTGTGATGGATTATTATGTAAATTATGCGATGATGATGATGATCCAGAAGGCATGGAACTAAACTCACTCATTGTTGGATTACAAAGGTTTGGTGTATGACCCGGTGGAATATCTTGCTTTGAATTCATGTGCGGTAAATGATTGTGAACGCCTGTTGCGGATATAACTTTTCCTTGATGAGTTATGCATCGTGCTTTACACATCGAGATTCTATAGCTTTTACATAGCCAGTAAGTTTTCAAGCCTTGTTGTGTTGCAACTGTGTTATTTCTATTAAATATACAATTGCCATGAAGTAGACTTGTTGATGACAGCATAGTAATATTGGAACCAGACGCTGAACTAATTGGAATGTCGAGTATTGAATTTGGTTTATTGGACGATTCCATCAATTGTATCGTCTCATTTTGATACTCAAATGGACTGAAAACATTTAATGTCTGACTGCTGGAGATGCGCAGATTTGTGGACGAGTTCTGTCCTTCTATAGATTCACGCGACTTTGTACTATGTGTATCCAATCGAGACTCAATCATTGAAATTTCAGGAACTGCCATTAGTAATTCCTCATTGCTTTGTGCCTCAACATCATCGTCATTCGTCAAGTCTTGAACATCCTCGTCTGGTGGTTCCGTTTTTTGACTTTTTGGTTTTGGCGGTGAACTTTCGTCGGAATCAGGTAGTCGTTTAGTGGCTAAAAGAAATGATTTATTAGAAAACTGTTTTTTTTTGTTGGAATGGCTGCATGCTGAATTTTACCAGTACTGTTGTCTGATTCCTCCGTTTTTGCATTTGTGCTATTTTCAGTTTTGGATTTCTTCGAGCTTGTTGTAAGTCCTTTAATTTGTAGTGTCTCTGCTATCTTCATAAATGCCTGTAACTCAACCTGCTTCACATTTACAGATCCTTGATACATAAATTCCAGTAAATTAGACACCAACTTTGCACTCATATCTTTTAAAATTATAATCGGATGCTGGCAGGGATTCTCAATAAACATCTTTTGAAAGTACGGACTACATATTGATAACACAATTTTATGGGCTTTAAGTAGCTTTCCATCGACGGCTAAAACGTATTCAACATAAAAACCATTTTGTGAAAAAAATGTCGAACCATTATCATTAAATTTAATTACCTAGCGTCACATCACATAGATCGCCACGATACAGCAATGAAGAGAATCCACTTGCTATATTATCAGTAAAATTATTCCAACATAAAGCAAATTCCTCCATCGTCGTCGTCATTATCTCAGATGTTTTGATTTATTTAAAATATTTTTTTGTATCCTTCTCTGTTCCTTCTTTTTAAAAATATCTTCTATCTCACTCCCACTTTGTTATTGTTTTAGCTTGTACTATAGATAAGTTAGTACTAAGGTGCTATTTGACTGAATAACATGGGGGTCATACACTCGAGTAAAAGATAAAGAACATGCTCAGCATAGCTCATCTAAGTACGGTATCTTAATGTACCCAAAAATGTGGGTTTGACCTCTAAAACCCTCCCCTGAATATGCCCCTGCTTGCAAGTATCAAAAAATAAATAAAATTTCAGGGGACGCAAAATTTAATAATCAAATTTCGTTAACATGTTTACTGCGATGCAATTTTTCAAAAAAAATATGAAGTAAATCAAATTTCTGATTACTTTCATTGATTGTTTTAAACTGAAACTGCATCAGGGGTCATTCAATTATGACGTCCATGATTTAGGGGGGAGGGGTGGTCTAAAATTTTGTAACACTATATTGAATTAAAATTTTGTGACAAGGGGGGTCTAAAAATCCCATTTTTTTGATGGACGTCATAAGTGAATGACCCCTAAAATAGAAGTTATGCAAAAAAAAAATTTGAACGATTTTTTTTGGAAAACAAATTGGTCTCAGTAAACATTTTAATGAAATTTGATCGTTAAATTTTACGTTATAAAAATTTAATAACGACCAAAAGTTTTTTGAAATTCTCCTATTGCGTACTAAATTTTCAAATTTATTTTGACGGTTGAAAAATTTCAATTTTTTCAGCAGCTTTAATCTCAAAAATCAGCATATATACGGCAGATTATACTCAAAATCTACAAATTCGATTAAATTAGTCTAATATTATTTGTAAATTATTTTTATACTGATAAATATTGGATGAATTTGACAAAAAAAACCTTTTTCTTCAAAAACTATTCAATCAACATCCTAAAACACCTGATAAAACAAACTTGTTGAAGATCTCATCCCATCCCATCATTCGAACTCATCAGTCTTTAATCATACGTGTTCTGAAAAGGGTATTACAACCGTTATCTCCAATAAAATGAAATTATTTGCATTCTATGTTGCCATCTTTGCATTTTTAATGCCATTTTTGTTGGGAAATGTCCATGGACTCAAAAAATGTGACGACGAACCAGAGAGTGAAGAGAAGCCATGCGATGCAGCTGAATTCATGAAATAATTTCGATTGAATTTGTAAGTATGAATCAAAGTAATTATTTGTTATAAGCATTAAGGACATGGGCATACCCAGAGGGGGGTCTGGATTTTGAAACTCAGTATAAATGGAACCTATTTGACCTAACTAACTAAATCATACAAAACTTTGAAAAAAGTTGAGACAATCTTCTTGAAAAAAAGAGTTTGAAAACTACGGAACCCACAACACCCCCCCCCCCTCCTTTTGGGTACGCCCATGATTAAGGGTCATGAAGGACTCATGATACTACAAGTTACAAACTAGAATGACCTAAAAGCAACCAAAGCAAGCTTTTCATAACTTTTTATCCTTAAAACCCGTTAAAAATATCAATGAAAAGCCATCCTGACCGACAATATCCTTCATGCAACCAAAACCTTATTAATATTTAACTACAATACTCAAAAAATAATTCAACACATTTTCATTAATATTTCCTCTATTTTCTCTTTTGTAGCCCAATTTCCTCAACTGCAAATAACTCAATTGAAGACTAATTAAAAATTTAACATTTTTCTGCATTCGCAATGAGGAGCAACTATCGAAACCAACATAAAAAAGTTTCATTTAAACGAAATATAAACTGAAACAGTTGCTGTACAAATAAAGAAACCTATTAACGTCATTAATTAAATAGACATGTGTTTTTGATGTTTTTGAGAGGCTTTATTTCATTTTTTGTTGTATATTATCGATTGGCTTCTTTTAGCCGATTAATGAACTTTATTTTGATGACATTTATTGGACAACTTTTGAGGGATGGCAGCAGCATGTATGCATATTATGACAATGTGATTTTTGAATTGGATATCCTTAATTGAGATTTTTATTGTGATGAAAAATCTGATTTAAAATTGAAAGGGTTCAGTGAATATTGAATTGTGAGTGACAGGGATATACTTGACAATTGAGGCAAATGAATTATTTTAGTAGATAAAAAGTGGTCCTTTCATAAATTATGATGGCATCGTTCATAAATGACGTCTCGTAATAACCTAGATTTTTAGACCCTCCTCTTCCTTCTGTCACAAAATTTTTTATTGAGTGGAAGTGCCACATAGCAACAGACTCCACTCCCCGTAAACATTGGATGTCATTTATGAACGACCCCTTTATGGCTGCCAATTTTTTCAGCTGGTATTTTTTTCTGAAATTGAAAATGTAGAAAATTTTTACAGCAAGCAATGTCCTAGGCTAGGGTAACATGATCATTTTACAAAAATATCTCTAAAACTCTAGTTCAGTGGTGTCTAATCTGTGTGTCGCGGCAAACTATTCTAGTTTGAGGGTGTTTTTTAAACATTTTGCTTGGGAACCTCCAACTCTCGCTACGTAACTAGCAAATTTAGGTGCTCCAAGAAATTTTTTGGTTTAATAAGTGTGCTGTGGTGGAAAAAAGGTTGCCCAGCACTGCTCTAGCTAAATCTTTACAACAACCAATATTATCACAGATGGCATCGATTAAATCTGAAATACATGGGGTCGTTCACAAATGACGTCCAATTTTTAAGAGGGTAGAGGGTTCTATTTTAGGGGATCTATTTTTCGTATGAAAATTTTGTGTCAGTGGGGTCTAAAAATTTATTCTTTTGCGTGACGTCATTTATGAATACGCCCCTATGAAATGACGTTTTACATAAGAAATTTAAAATCTGAAAAATAAGAGATCAGTGGTGATTGCTGAGGAAAAAAGTCTCATAACTCCCAAAAATTAAATCAACATCAATTAATTTTGATTTTTCATATTTTTTCTCTTTTATTTCTGCTTCTTTTCTATTCTTAAAAATTTTAATTTTCTTCTTTTAAAAATAAGTCAAAAAGAATGAAAAATTATTTTTAATAATTTATCACAGTAAGCAATTTAAATGTATGTATATGTATGTATATAAAGATAATTTCATCTCATAATATAATTGGTAAATGTATAAAAAAAATTTATGTGCATTCTTTCACATGTTTATTATAAACATTGTCACAATAATTTACAAGAAATGAAAGCGAGAACAATTTTTTTTGATTCAATTTTGAGTGTTTAAAATATTAGTATCAGTGGGGAGTTCAAAAATGTGATGAATAGTTCTTAGTGATGGTCGGAGAATTGGGAATTTTTGAAATTTATGATTTTCTAATCTTATCAATCATTTTACTTTAATACACAAAAATGATTGTAAATTGGTAAAAATATTGCAATATTAACTAGGTTCTAGGTATGCCCATAAATTTCATCGAGTAGGACATTGTCGCATAATATTAGGAAAATTCAAAATTGCTTGAATTTTTTTGAAAAATTTTCAAATATAATTAACAGCTTTTTATTTTTAAAACTTTTCTTTTCAGATATTTTTTAACCGTTTTTTTTCAAATATTTTTTAACCGTTACATTTTGTAAATGCTTTATCTTTTCTATTACACATTTTAAACAGTGTCTAGTGGTTGAATTTATTCTGTAACCAATCACTAAAGTTATTAAAAATGTTAGATTCCTTTTTGCGACGATGCCCTGCTTGAGAATGGCAGTATTACAGTTTCTCATATTCTCTACTTTTTATTGGTTTTGTTCTAATTAAAAATTATTAAAATTCAATTATAGAAAAATCTTTGATTTAAAAATTAGATGTCACAAATAAATACTTAATCAGATCATTGAATGGCACTAAAATAATCTTCAAGCAGGAAAATTTTCTCAATTAAAATTTTCATCTTTTAAAAATTATTCAAAAATCATTTATTTATTCTAACTAAGAAAAAATCTTATTCACAACGTGTTCCACGATGTGATTCAATCAATTTAAATTGATTATTTTTTGGAACGTTCGGAAAAATTTTGATAAATTTTTTTATGGAAGAATTTTCACCACATTTAAGTCATCTTTAATTGATTAATTAAACTACAAAATGTGACTAATGAAATTATAAGAACTCTATTTACTAAACCTAATGTAGAAGTAGTGGAAGATACTTCAATCTCACGGCCATTTGCATCATCATGCTTATCGTCTACGTCACCAACTTCTTCAAAGAGTTTTTCATTAAATTTCCAATGCTCCTGCTTTGCTGTTTTACAACCCATCCATCGTGTCGCTGACTGCTTTGGATATTCATGTGATGTTCTCATTCTCATATCGTCAAATTGCCAATATCCTTTGCCTTTGAAGAAATATGTCTTTCCTGTTGATGTCGCATGGAAATTATTTTTTTGTGCAGATTTTATGATTTTTTTGGGGGGAAGGAATGCAGCACGTGTGGGTGGGTGAGATCAAAACATGTTTTTGATGAAAATTTCATGGAAAAATAAGAAAAAATTGAGTTAAAAATCAATATTTGATTATTTATAGATAATGTTCAATGTTTCTTGGATGTAAAGGAAGTCATAGAAGTAGCATGTGCTCTAAATCACTTGTTTTTATTGAAAATAATACTGTATCATATTTTGCGAGCATAAAAGTATTAAGGAAAAAATAATATACAGCAATTAAGAGAGCAAGAGCCCCCAGCATGTCCCATAAATTTCCATTTCCAATTTAATCTCAGGAATTAATGACAAAATTACCCATCGTCTCAAATTTCCCATCAAAATTTATGTCCACATCTTAATTTTCAAATAAATTCCCATCACAAATCTCAGCATCGTCATCGTCGATGCCTAGCTGACACATTTAATCCCATTAATCTCAAAAACCAATATAATTTGAGGGTGGAAAGTGGACACAATATAAAGTACTTCCATAAAACGCCACAGTGTAAATCAATTCTAGCATCAAGCTCAAAATTAATTCCATCACATGATATTCAATTTTTATTTTTCGGGCTTTATTTATAGCCACTTACCATCTTTATATTGAAAAGCTGAATCGATATCATATCCAATTCCACGCCACATTGACATATCACGTGGATAATCAAGCTCGACTTGCATTTCGTCTTCATCATATCGCCAATACATTGTGCCTGTCGAATAGAATAAACATTATATTATTTTTTTGGGTTGGTTATTTATCGTATGTGTAATTTATATTATATCAAAATACAGTAACTTGAGTATTTCCATCAATTAATTCTCAAAGTGTAATTCAAGTCATTAAACTTTACACAAATTGAATGGAAACAATGGACGGTGTATACGATGCTTACCGCTATAGAAGTATGTTCGGTTATTGTGACCCCAAACAAGTGCTGCATCGATCTTTTTAAGGTTTTCAGGCAATCCTAATGCTGATAATGGTTTTGGAAAGCCTGGCAACAACGTTGTCGTTCCAAAGGCATAAACTTGTTGTCCTGTAAATTATAAAAATGTATTTCATAAATCAAACTAATAAATTCGTAATGAAACATGCCAACGACTGACAAATCAATTGTGGCTTATTTGAATTAAATTAATTAAGTGAAATTGGCTGACTCACCAACAAAGAAAACAATTTGTCCTCTCTTATTCTCATAAACAGTGTCTACATGCGTCATGTCATGTGGCAAGTCTTTCCACATTTTGATAATCTCATATGGATATCCACTTAAAAGACCGTCATTGCCGATTCTCCACAGGTAGCGTCCTTTAAAGATAAATATATCTCCTCTGATTAGTGTAACGGCATCGTATGATGTATTGCATGTATCTGGCTTGTTGTGGTGATGATGATGGTGATGTTGGGTTGTTTTTCGTGTTGTCGTACTTGATGTAGTTGTTTCCGCTGGATAATAACGTGGATTATTTGGATTGCGTGTTGGATATTCATTTACTGGTCTTCTAGTTGCTTCAGTTCGTCTATCGGGATAATAGCGGCGAGTTGTTGTGGTTCGAGGAGTTGTTCTGGTTGTTGGTGATGTATAATAATGTCTACGTCCAGGATTTGGTCCCCATTGCTTGCCATCGCGTGCTCCATATAGTTGTTGAATTGCTATTTTGTCATCCTCCGGAAGATCTCCCTCTCCACGATATCCATGATACCACGGATACATTACAGCTCCCTTCACAGACGAATGTCCAAGTCCCAAACTGTGACCAAATTCATGAATCGCAACATTCTTCAAACTCGTTCCATCAGACTCGATGGTACGATCGTCAAGATGCCAATCTTCTTCTTCATCAAAGTGAGCATCACCGCCACGCTGACTGCCTGGGTAGAACGCATGTGCCAAGACATTTCCTGGCCCATCAAAATTATAGCCATCGCCATGATGTCCCCTTTTTATACATATATTTACATTTTATTACATTTTTGTTTGTTGTTGTTGTTATACATTTTATGATGGTGATGATAATGTTGAATGTTGACGACATAATGATGTTGTAGATGATGGAAAGAGAGAAAAAAATTATGGATTTAAATTATATTTTAATCTTTTGATTAATATGGTTAAGGTTTAAGGGGGTTCAAGAAAATTTAGAAATCCAGCAATGAAGCTTTAACTAGCAAAAACAATCATCGAGTGAAATAAACCACAGGGAATTTCGATAGATTCTCAGCATGTCATATAATGGTTTTCTGTCACTATGGTTGAAAAAACCCATTCATTACTGTCATTCAAAAAGTCATTGACGTAGACGATAAAATTTGTTGAAAAATTGGGAATTTTATGTGCACAATTTTGATGATTTTATAAAGTTTATGAATATTAAAGAGAGTAATGCAATTTTTTAATTGACGCAAATTCATCCCAACTACTCATTTAATAATGATATAATTTAATGTAGTACAGTTGGTTGATTCATTCATTATGTTAAATGAATTAACAATATTTTCTATATTGAATCACGAAATAATTACATGGATTTTCCGATTAATGAAGCTTTGGACATGAAGTTAACAATTTTTTCTTTGATTGATGTGATTGATTTAGATTGAAAATTCTCAAAAGATTAGAAATTGTGTATTTTTCAGGATGTCCAGTAGTCATAATAAAACAGCATACAGTTAAGGATATGTGATGTTTGAGAGGAGTGGAATCTAGGGTATTGAACCATATATAGGCGAATCTGCCAGTGCTACAGAGAGTAAAGCCTTTGTGACCGAGTGGCTTTTTGGACCCCCTCCCCCTTGTTACAAATTTTGAGTGAAAAAAAAAATCTTTAGTTTAGCCTGTTACAAAATATCAGACCCCCTCCCCCATAAAAAGCGAGCTTAATAAGTGAACGACCCCTAAGAAAATACCCAAAACCAATTGAAATAGAAAAAGACGAATCATCATCATTCAGAAAAGGTCTCATGACAGTAAATTAGCTTCTAAGCCACTTGAAAAGTTCAAGCTATCAAGCCATATCATTGAGATTATTTAAATTCGTTCATAAAGCTACTTAAATTTTATAGCTCATCAAATTTTCTCAAAAAAATTTATAAATTTTTATTGCAATTGAAGTCGAAAATTGAAGATTTGCATAAATCTTAATTAACTGACAACCACGCAAGTTGCGAATGACAATAACTCTTAATTTATTCATATTATTTCCATTCATAAAAAAAATTGAGAACAACTGAGAATTTTCTAACACAAAAGTATCAAGCAAAATCTCCCTGGTCATTATTTTTTCTAAGAAATAATTTTCTCAATTACATGAGCAGCTTTCAATGATGACTAAAAATTATTAGGTTTTTATATCCGTTACCATAGATTATAATGGGATTTTTTTATGGATGCTTCATGGCATTTACATTGCTCACAATTCTGTTCTTGCTCATTTTGTAGCAAGAAAATTTTACATTGTGTGTCATTGTGGGAAATGTAGCAGATGAATAAAATGTTAAGTGACAATTTGCTGAAATATTAAAGGAAATAGTTTCACTTCACTCTAAGACTATCTGAATTGATTTTTATTGCACTTGTGTTCAGGGAAGGCGCGTAGTCAGAGGGGGGATTGGGGGATAAATTCCCCTTTCGATGATAAAATTTATTTAATTTGCTAGAATTTTTGAGAAAAAATCCAAAAAAAACCTAAAAATATGGTTCAGGGGCACATCCAGAAATTTTTCGAGGCATGGGTCTGACATTTTTTGTAGGGACAGGAACGTTTAGAAGGTTTTGGAATTTTTTTCATAAAAACCCTAGTAAATTGAAAAAATCCCAAAAGGGTAAGAGGGTTGACCCAAAAAACCCCACCCTGAATATTCCCCTGATTGTGTTGCTTGGATTTTTTTAAACAATTTTTATGACTTCAGAGATGTTTCCAAATGTAATCAAGTAAATTTCACTAGAGACATTCCTTAAACAATTTGTCATAACATGTAATGCCATAACAATTTCTCTTCGTAGATATAATACATTAAAAAAGCTCTATTAACTTCCATTATTCATCACACAAAAATGTCTGCAAAAAATCCAGTTCTGCAAAAGCCATTGAATTTTGTAGCAGAATTGAATTACATCCACAAAGACCGCCTTTCTCCCATTGTTTTACTTTTAATTAACTTCCGTAAGTTAATTCAATACTATTATTATTCAGGCTTTCAGTATTTCCTCAATGTAAAAGGTGCAGATTCATTGTCTCAATTTAATTATTGTGTAAATAACTGATACTAAAGCAATTAACAGCTCAGCGTCAATGAATGATTTTTCTTCACAAATCACAACTTGTTGCCATCTTAATCACCTGTAAATCCCCAAAATCGAAATTCTTTTTGCATTCTTTGAATATCTACGGAAATTCGGCGAATTGCCTTTCATATCTGTCAAGATCTTTACAAACACGTGAATATTCATTAAGGATGATTCATCATTCCATATTCTCATACGTATCAAGAAGACGTTGCCTTTTTCAGTGTGTGCGATTTTTCTCTCTCTCTTTTGTCAATTCACTCAATTAGTAATTCGACGATAATTTAATTCCAATTAGCTGTTTATTTTCACAGAAAAATATAAAAGTTCATGCATCACTGGCGGAAAGTAATTATTGACGGATTGATGATATTTTAGATTTCTATCGGAATTTTATATGTTTTTCCAGTATCATAAATTATTAGTCATCATTTAAGGTGTATTTTGAGTGATTTTCTGTTGAATTATTGACAACATTTATTATCAAGTGCTGATAATGACTTGGATAACAATTGTCGTTAAACTTACTTTCTACATCGATTCTATTTTCGTACGTAACTAACTAGGTGAATCGTGAATGATTCAAAAACATTGCGTAGTTTAGATTTCTGTCGAATTGTTTTATTTTTGGAAATGAAGCTTGTAAAATTGAACGTAAAACGTCTTATTTTGGGATATATCGAATTATATGCTAGAATAAAAGTTGAATGAAACTTGAAATTTATTTTTAATTCCAACACGGCAGAATATGAAATTAGATTAGTAACTTTCAGAAGTTGTGGCTACGTCCATCAATATTTTAAAGTCACTATTGATCTAATGTCCTGGTGGTCTACTAAAAAATCCACAACAAATTTGTTTGATATCGTAAAATTTCCATATGCAAATTCTTCACCTGACTAACGACTAAATATGGCAAAAAGTAGTTAAGAGAATCACTTATGCTGATATTGAGGCAATAAAAAATTTGAGATCGAATTCATTTGTGTCAAATAAATTACTTTTATTTTATTTTGAAACTTCTAATTACGGAACTGAGATAATAAATTTAAATTAAGATGTCCTGATAACTTTTTATGGATTCTTCAATTATTCAAGGTTGGAGTGGATATTTTCAAGTTTATTGAATTTTTTTAAAATTATGTTAGGCAGGGGAGTAGCTAGATATATTTAGGGGGGGGGGGCGGTTTTCAAATTATAGATCTGATTTTTTTTTAATTTTTTCCTCAAAAACCACAGTGAGGGGAGGAGGATTGGTCCCTCGAATGCCCCCCTGGTTACGCACCTGATTTTCAAGTATACGTTCTTGGATCGTATATCCACACATCAGTATCTTTTATCTTTTGACAGCCTTGTAATTACATTATACGGTTATTTGTTATATTTACATATGAAAAATTCCAAATCATATTAACAGATTTTTCGACACTCCTAAAACTTGTGAATTAGCTTACTTCTTAAGGCGCTCTTACTAATTATACATGGTAGGTGACAAAAGTTTGAGCAAACAATAGACAAAACACAAACCTTAAAAAATCGCGAATCAAGTATCTATAACAAAACTCAACCTTTCTGACCTTGAACTTAATACTTCCTTACTTCTGAACAAATTCCATAATCTGAATTACCAAAGCCATTTGTTCTCCAAACAATCATGTTTAATGCTATTAAAATAAATCATCAGCTAAACTTTTCATATTTTTTAATTCGTTCACAGTAATTAATTTATTTTTTTGCTTAGTTATTCAAATAGAATTAACTTTAACTCGACGTCTGAATCTTATTTAATCGATTCAGAGAGAGAAGAAGAACGAAATGAAAAGAAAAGACTATGTTCTGCTAAGCAACGACAAACAGTCCAAGCGTGTCTTTTGTTTATCGATCATTTTTTTTGTTTTAATTTGTAAGTTTTCATGTAGACAGTTGTCTTTAATGTTTTTTCTTCTTCTTCTGTTCATCTTTAACTAATTTCGTAGAAATCGATAAAAAATATTCAAAATGATTTTTTTTCGGTCGGATGAGTCAGTTTGGGATATTCCTTCGAAAATTATTTGACATCGTAATTACAAAAATAAACGAATGTGATAAGTACATGTGATGAATTTCTTTGAGTCATTGGCATTGCTAAACTGCGTTTTATGAGCTAATAAAAATGATTTTATTGTAAATTTGATAAAGAAAATCCTATTACAGTAAATAAAATGTTCATGAACATCTGGATCATAAAGATTGTCTGAAAATTCTCACATTCCTTTCAAGAGCACCTATATTTTAAATTTATGAAGATGTTCCTCTAAAAACTATCTCAATAGAGCAATAACAATCCAAAATGGAAAGAAGTCGGAATAAATTCATTAAATTCTATCTGCGAAAAATTCAAATCAGTCTTTTGTCACCTTTATTGTGTGTCTATCAGAGGTGTATTCTGGAGATTCCCATTCCACAGAAAATATATTTCAATATGATCGAAAAAAATCTATAAATCCCTCTAAGACCCCTGATACATTGACCCCTCATTCCTTTCCGTCCCTGGGGTCCATAATTAAAATAAAATTTCACAAATCTTTTCTCATGTAAATTTTATTACGACATGGATTTTGCTCAAATAAATTTTTTAGTCATCACACGAAAAAAAATTTGATTTTCGTGATTCATTAATGAATGAATGAGAAGAAAAAATTATCGAGTTTTAAGAGATCGTGAATATAAAAATCTCTTTGGAATTTCGTAAAATATAATGTGACGTCATGAGACATAGCTATGTGTGAATTTGAATATTTTTAGAGTCCAAAAGAGCGAAGATTCAGAAATAAATAAACACAAGATGAAATATGGGATTTTGATTCACCGGCAAATATCACACTTGAATGGAATCAGCATTAAAAATGTATTTATAGATTAATTAGAGGTTGATGACTTGATTGAACTTAGTTTATGGAAAAGCCATTAAAATTTTAAACACGGAAGGGAATTTCTGGATGATGAAAATCGTCTCGTATGCCTTTAAGGCATATAATATTACTACATGACTCTCTAATTTCATGTAATTATGCAAATTGAGAATTGAGACTTGATAGTTTTGAACTTTTGAGCTCGTAAATTTTATAATGACTTTATTTATGAAAATCAAGCTACATCTGATAGATATACAATTTCTGAGAAATCTAATAGACTAGCTTCACATTAGTCGAAAAAGAATTAAAATTGCGTGCAAAATTTATATAGCTTCATACCAAAAAGAGGTTATAGGATGCTATAAAATAGATAAATTTATGGAACTAACACAAAATTCATCGAATGAAATAAAAACATGAATTTTAATCGATAGCTAAACTAAAATTATTCACATTGGAATAATTATCGGCCATTCAGATGAGCATAATTAATAAAAGTCAGCATGACTCGGAGATCTGCTATAAAACACACAAAATTAATAGCATTTGTGACATATTCCGCAAAATAATCTTCAATAAATTAATGACAATTCACAGTCTCTGCGATGTTCCAAGAATAATTGCAATTTAGAAGAACTTTTGTTATGCAATCATGAAAAAATGTCGTTCCAAGTTTCTTCCTACCCCGAATCTTCTCATCTGATTTTTTAAAAATTTCAATTTTTCTTCTTGCTTATGTGCTCATGTACAGATGTGGGTCACTTCTTTAAGCATCGAAATTTTAATCTTCTATGTATTTTTATTCATTCCTCGACTTTTTGACTCATTTATGCTTCGACTTTGTGTTAATGCTTCTCATTTTCAATTGAATATTTTAATCTTTCATATTTCGACCCTTTCAAGTGTGGGAATCAATGTAACATGATTGAATGAATGAGGTGGAAGAAAAATATTTCAGAGTCTTCCGCGCAAAAAAGGCTTAAATTACTGAACATTGATTGGAATTATTTCTGTTGTATGGCTTCTTTTTTCATTATTTTATTCATTTTTTGGGTGAATGACGTAAACATTTTTCGGTTAAACATACAAAAGAGCAAAAATTGAGCTTCAGTCGCTACAAAAATGCACCACCATGACCAAATTGTAATTTATACTTTGCGTCACACAAATTGCCTCAATTTAATTTCATTAAAAATGCTTGAAAGAGTTGAGGATGCTTTTTGGATGTGAGAGGTACATTAGAGCGCATTACTCTGTCGAATCAGCTTGATTGGCATTTTATCTCTGTATAATTTGAGTCAAAATACTCTAGGTAGGGGTTTTAGGTAAATTTTTCAACCTTAGAGTAGGTTAATATTCAAAAATACTCCCCAGACAAGACTGACAAACTGATTCGTCTTGGAAAATCAGCAAAAAATTACTCACTTGGCAAACATAATTTGTATATCGGCATCAGGATCGTTGACTTCTCGAAAATTCAAATTTGAACTCTTTGACCAGACGGCTAAAGCTTCATGAAAGATTCGTCGTGCTAGACCAGGACTTATATCAGTCATGGTTTGATTCACTAAGCTATAAAAAGAGAGAAAAGAACAAATAGAATTAAAATGAAGTAAATTTGAATTGTAGATTAAATAATTTGCTTTGTTAGTTGTTTCGTTGCTTCCCAACCAGCACCGAAAATGAGTTAATGATATTATTAAATATGAGCTTATGATATTATTAGCACTGCACATGTTATGATAAACTCTTCATTCGTAATGTTTTTAATAATTTCACAATAGCTGAATTCATTCTCATTTCCCACAGAAAATTAATCCAATAAATCTCACACATAGCAAAAATGCATTTACAGAAGCTGCTTGCGGGCATCATCTCCGTTTTCTTTTCTTTCCGCCTTGATGAGCATTTATCAATTGTTCGCTCACTCAAAAGGTTGTGATGGTTTTTTTCATTTTCATCGTATCAAAATTTATATCTTTTATGTTGCATGACATTTTCAGAGCGCACATGCGATGCCGGCGCTACATGAAAGTGTGCAATTTTCGACGATGTTGATGAGCGAATCATTCCATCAATTAAGTGGAATTATATATGCAATATTAAATATGATTGTAAGTTTTCTTTATGAAGAATGAAGTTAATGTGCACATCACACCAAATTGAGTGAGTAAACAAAGAGATAATAATGATGAGGCCTTGATGTCTTTGGGATTGGCTTGATTTCACACAAATTTTATTATTGTTGGATTTTATAAGCACTTGAATTATTTGTTGTGTTAATGCAGGCATTTTAGTTATTAATTTATATCACACTTAGTTTAGTCACACACACTGTTAGATGCCATTCCTTGGAAAAATTTCATTTGGTAAATTCATTAAGATTTTCTGGTATTTATTGAGCGACTTAGGGTGCAATTTTATATCCACCATACCCAATTTATATCATTAAATCTAATAAAACTTTTCCAAGGGACCCTAAATGCTGTTTAATGTTATAATTATGTTTATTTCTATTTATTTTCACATTATGTGTTACATTAGATATGCATGTCATGATATTTAATATTCATGATTCATGATGGATGCATATGCAGTCGCTTATTGAGCTATATATAAATGCAATCTCCCCACACACATAGCGAGAGAGCTTCATGTCTGCATGAGCATTCATAAATTTGGATGAAATTTCATTAGTCGAATATCATTTTTTATGTTTTGTTATATAAACAATGCGTATTCTGGTTGTGCATGTTTGTAATTTTAAACACATTTTAAATGGAAATGAAAATGAGACAAATTAGTTTAAAAATTATGAATTTTTTATGGAAAATAATTTATGATGTGAAATTTTTTTAGGGATTGACGATTATTAAGTTAAAATTTCTTACTTCTGGATAAAATTATGAAAACATGAACGGAACAACTTTTAATTAAGTTGGGATTGAAAGGTTGAATGAAAAAAAAATTCAAACAAATTGAGCTCACGAAACAAAAACTTGTTAATTGTTTGAAAAATTATACTTAATAATTCTCAAATTTCACTAACAGCATAAAACTTTTAGTCACACAAAAAAATCATTAATTATTTTAAGCTCACAGCGCACAAAAATTAATTTCGTTAAGAAAAAGAAAACTTTATCAACACAAAATTTAGCAAATTAGTTCTCTGACCCCATTAATATAATAGTCACATGTTAGTAATCTCAAAAAAGTTGTTGTTGTTTTAATTTTTGCCATTCTTATAATTGTTCGCGCTGTTGACATTTTATTGTAATTTTCTACACAAATAATTCTTACCATATGACTTTTTTTGTTTTCAATGAAATGTTAGACTAGAATTGAGGCTAGTCAAGCTTTCAAATTCAATTATTGTTGGGTGTGTGGAGAATTTTTTTTGATAATCTTTCACATGAAAAATGACTCACATATTACGAAAATTATATTAATTCTCCAAACCAGCTGACAAAAAAAAATGTTTTTAGATCCATAAAATAAAAACTCATAACAAATGAAAATACATAAATTTTTTTAGAGTGTTAACAGAAGACTCAATGAACATCATGATCAATTATTCTTATATTACAATGTCTGTCGTATCTTAAAAGGTCCATAACATCCACATTAATTTAAACAATTTGTAATGATCAAATGGTCGTAAATAAACAAAGCGAGAGTGAATGAATGAATAAGAAATAAATTTTAATATCAAATTGGAATAAGAAGAATTACTTTTTGAACTTGCATTCCATTGGGTTTCAGAATGTATTCCTTGAATTTTCAGCAATTGAATTGTTAACGCCAAAAGGTCGTGTCTTCAATAAGGAAGGACCTCAAATTTAATTAGTCAATCAATTATTCCTGAAACCCTTATTTAGTCTTTCAGGAATCAAAAAGTCTAGCTGTTAATTCCATAAACAACTTTCGCTTTCGATATGACAGCAATAATAAAAATCCATCATCATCTTCAGTTCCTCAATAAATTTTCATTTTAAAGATTCAAAGTCATCAAAAATCCCGTAAAAATTGATATCACACTGAGTTTTCCCATTTTGTAGAAATGTTTATGAAAACAAAAGTCACTTTTAAATGAGCGAGAAATCTTTTTAATTCTCTTCCTCATTCCAACTTTGATGAATGAAAAAATTTTCTTTTTCTTAAAAATAATATTTAAATGTTATCAAGTAGGATGAAAAGTTGGAGAACTATTGAATAAAAAGACTGAGGCGCATTTAACATACTGAATATTTTTTCAATTTATAAGCTATTTAAAATAATTTTATGAATATGAAGGAAATTGGATTTTGGTCCCTACCCTTCCTCATAGCTATAAAATTTTCTATAATATGGCATTTTTAGATTTTTTAAAGGATTTTTCGGGTAAAAAAATTTAAAAAAATTCCATGTTGGGTCTCGCTTTAAAAATTGACCAAAAATTTTTAAGTTCTTAAATTACTGGGGTTATCATATATGACGTCATGCTAAAATCAAGATTTTTAGACCCCCCTCCCTACTCCTCTGCCACAAAACTCTCATTTTTATTTTGTGTTAAAGTGTCACAACGTCAGACCCCATTCCTCTTAAATATTGGACGTCAGAAGTGAACGACCCAACTGAATCTCAGACTATTCTTTTCCTAACTTATTTTTACATCATATGAAAATGTCCACTAAGTTAAGTCAGCCGAAATGTCCTTTA
Source organism: Chironomus tentans (assembly GCA_963573255.1). Lineage (NCBI taxonomy): Eukaryota > Metazoa > Arthropoda > Insecta > Diptera > Chironomidae > Chironomus > Chironomus tentans. The sequence goes on from OY754303.1 coordinate 42,725,560, forward strand.
AAAACCACTGTTCTCTAACAAAAGCTCTCATAAAATGGACTTTACTCCCTGACCTGACGTATATTTGGCATATAATTTATAAGACAAGTGAACAAAAAAAACTAAAAATAAGAGGAATAGAGTAGACAGCAAAGAGTAATTTACGAGAGCAAACGGATGTTAATTTGTCAGAAAAAAAGTCGTAAATTTTTTTTCATCTTCGCGCTGCTTTTTTGTGTATAATCATCGATCAGATGTTTGACTGAATAATTTTTTTTCGCTACTTCTCTTTTTTCTTCTCATGTTTTGTTTATTTGTCTGGCAATATCTTTCCTCGAGAGAAGCTGTTAAGTGTTATAGCGCCGGTTGCTGTTTCAGGTCATTAGCATAATTTTTTATACTCTTTCATATAATTGCAAGTGCTGCTATGAAATATTTATATCTATAATTTATACTCTACACTTTGTAAAGTAATCTCGTCACCTGATACTCTCGGATAATTGGTGATCATGTAGCGTTCGCTGTTGAAAATTGAGACGGCTAGTTTGCATTATTTCCGGATGAATTGAAAGGAACTATTTTAATTGAATTATATTAAGTCATAAAAATTGGCTTTAAGTATTCCATAAAACAAAGAAGCTGGCTACATCGAGGCACATTTTAAAAAATATTTCAAAATTCAGTACTAAGTACCTCGATTGCATTGAAAGTAACACGAAGAATTAACAGTCATTAAAATCAATTAAATTAGTGCAAAAATTCCCACTCAGTCAATGCAGTCAATTTGTGAACGACATGTGTCAAATTAAATTGCATCAGGTTTAGCTGTTGAAGGCACTTTAAAATGCAAGGTAATCGATTTCGTTAAGAATAAAATAAATAAATAAATACTGAAAATTCTAACAAGAATCTCATTAAGAAACTGCAACCGAATGGAAAGTATGAACAGCAAGTGGGCTAATTGATAGAATTTTTAATTATAGACCTTTAATTGAGGGTAATTAAATTGAAAATCGAAACTGCTCTATCATTGCTGCGATATTTTTTTTGTTTATATACTGAAATTACGCTACTGTCCCAAATAAATCCACAGAAAATATTTAAAATGTTTACAAACATTTGTAAAAGTTCAATTTGTATTTATTTTCTTTAAATTTTTTTCAATCTTATCTCCCTCATTTTATATTCTACAAACATCGTAAATTGTAGAAGAAATAATTGAATTTTAAAATTGTAGTGAATGAATGAAAAATACACTTAAAGAGACATTTATTTCTGTTTAATGCTGATAAAAATGCGCGACAATGTTGGGAGCGGTTACACAATTTCTTTTTTATCAATATGTAGTAACACAGTTCTTACTATTCAGTTATTTATTGTGATAAAGAAATATGTGCATTAATATTCATTCATGTATTGGAATAGCTGTAGCTTAAGTATCGATTAGCTGTTTGCTAAAGGATGTTGATAATTCTCATGATTTACAGTCAACTGCGCCTTACTCATTAATTTCCACTAAGTTTTTCTCTTACAAATTTCCTATTGTTCTATGAATAATCAACTAAGTCGGTTAGTGGAAAAAAGCATCAAGTTAATTATGCTCTGTTGCTATGAATACATAAACAATATGCATTTATCTTGGACTTTGATGTCATGAATAAATAACAAAGGAGGAAGTGCAGTTTGTGCTACCACATAGCACAAATGGACTTGATAATCGCATGTCAGGAAATGTGAATGATTAAAAGAATGGCAAAAATATAGAACGCGGAAAAAAGGAAATTAAAAGCATTTTTTACCTCCACGTGAGATTGGTGTTGGTCCACTTCAAGCCTTCGTGTATAACATAGCGCTTAAACCGTATCCGCCGATTCCTCGCAAGAAAGTCATTAGCTCCTAAATCAGGCACTCCACATCGTGGTGATCTCATTAAGACTCTTGTTTTGTCATCCATTGTACCCGTCTCTGGGATTCCAGCATAGTGCTGTAATTCTCTTATTGCACTCCTTAATTGCTCTTCTGTGCGTAAATTTCCAGTCTCTAAATTTGATTTTGGTAAATACCCAAACTCCATTAAATAATTTTGCTGATTTTTTTGTATTAAAATTCAGGGCAGTGGCGATGATGATCACATATGAAAAGAAATAAGAAAATTTAATTAAAATTTATGTATGTTCGTAAAAAGTTTTTTTTATTTAAAGTGTGAGATGCGTAGTAAAACCTAACGAGCAGTCGATAAATCTTCCAAGGAGAAACTCAAAATACATTTTTCAAACATTTTTAAGGGTCCAACAACATTGATTGAAGTGAAAAGTTTTTTGATTTGATTTAAAGAAGCTGAAAATAGGAATCTAAGCGGAAAGAGTATTTGAGATTTGAACTTTTTGACCTTGATTTTTAGAAAGATTTATTTTTGACTTAGTTATGTTGTTGCTGTACTAATCAGATCACTTAATGTTGAAAGAATAAGAACACGAGGGCTTAATTTTTATTGCCTTACACGAATTTTAGAGGATTAATTAGCAACATTTTTTTCTTGTATAATTCGTCGAAAACATTATACATGTATTAAAATCCCTTGAACATGATAGTGCTTAAATGAGATTAAATGATGTTTTCAAGACCGGCTCCCTTGAAATATTTTGAAGTCAAAAATGTTTTGTTTTATTCAAATTTTTGAGGTTATAGCCCTCATATATCCATCAATTTACTTCCAAGGTTACCAAAGGGACACAAAAATCAAAACATCATAACTCAAAATAAAAATTGATCGACGCCATATCATCATCAGATTCTGATAAATGGTCATCAAACACAATCAACTGTAATAGTTCTAATTAGTTTGGGTCAGAAAATTGGTACCTTCATAAATGGTCTCATAAATTGAAGCTAATTGAACTAACAATCTTTAAATGCTTTATTTTTTGTAGTCCATACTGATGAATTAATAAGGGTTGAGTGAAATTGGATCATTTAGTGGAAAATGGAGTTTTGAGAAAGTTGGAACTATAAAAGAATTTGGAAAGTTTGCTTTTAAAAATAAATTCAAATTTTAATAATTTTTTGTATTTTTTGCAAACAATTTTACGTTTGCTGTTAAAAATGATTGACCCTTTTGTTCTGCAGTTGACAATCTAAATTCTATCATCATATTACAAAACAGAATGAATGGATCATGCTCGTTAGCGTATAAATCAATAAACAATTTAATTATACACATGTTAAGCTAATCTATTGCGGGTGTTTCGATTTATAGAGATTAAAATATTGAATATTTTTCCTTGTTTATTGAAAAATAAATTTATTCAAGCATACTATGCATCATATGACTGTTCGAAAAACTAAATTTCTCGCATTCAAAATGTCTCATCTTGCACATCAAACAATAAATGATAATCAGTGTGAGGTTAAAGATTGCCGTCGACATTTCATCTCTCGCTTAATTGCCAATGAGTTCATATAAAATTTATTGACTGTTTGCCTCTAATTAATTGAAATTGCCGGAACCAAAGACCTTTTTCTGCTTCCAATTGTGGACTTTCAGTTCACACCTCAAACAACAATGATTGAATCGATTCATTCGAGTAAAATTTTATAAATTAATTTATTGTTCTGTTTGTTTATTTGTAGCCACAATAGTGTATCCATATTGATAGTGTCATCAATTCTGCTTCGGTGTGTATGTGGAAAGCAAAAAAAACCCATAGAATTTAAAAATTTTCAAATATTTTCACGCAATTTTAAAATTCATTGTATGTGGTCATAAACTCACAAAATAAGTTACGTGGTGGCATGTTTCATGTGGTTTATAGACTTTTACTCTATTGTCACTTTATGGTGCGTATGAGGAATCGATAATAAACAGCAATAATAATAAAAATAAATTCTAAAAGCAAATAAATCAATAAAAAATGGACTGAAAACTGTAATAAAAAAAATCAATTCCCAATAGCATGAATGGGGGGAATTGACATTTCAGACAAACTCGATTGCTTCCGCAAAAAAAAGAGTCTTTAATATGCCTTAGAGAGATGAGAAAAGTTATGACAAGCGAGAATAAAAATTATTGATGAGTTGTGAATTGAGAGCTGGGATTTCATTTACTCTCAAGGCAGTTTCCATAGAACATTCGTTGTTAATTTAATTAAGATTGTCGCTCTAAATATGTTTAAGCTTTATAGATATACACATTTATAGACATAATTGCAGTAACGCGAGATGTAGATGTTAGAGTTGAAGATTAGTCAGAAAATGATTTGCAGCTTGTCACTATGACTCTGAAGATCGGCTGCATAGTGCGTCTCATGCACAAACTCAAGTGCAAGTCAAACTTTATTTTCTCGATTAAACATAAATGAATGAAAAATATCAGTGGCGGCTTCTTTATGATCATTGAGACTTTTGGTTATCTTCTCATTTGACACATTTTCAGAGCTAACTTGAAATTTTCCATACGATGAATTAAATTCTTTTGATTGATTGGTTATAAAAAGAATTTTGTAATTGAGACATTTTATGTTGTCGCTTCAACTTCTGTGGGAAGAAGCAATATACAATAATAAAATTTTATGAAAATGAGGAAACCTTTTGCTTGGAAATTTGAAGTTTTCAGATATTTTAGAGACAATCAAAAATTAATTTAATTTTGCTTTGTTAATTTGATTCGAAATTTCTTAGAAATTATTCAGGTAGATATTCAAAAATTCATTAATTATTATTAATGAGATTCGAACTCAATTATCTTTCATTTAATTAAGAATATATTTTTCTTTAGATGATATTTGATGGACATTTTTCTAATTTATAAGTTTAATCAATTCAAAATTTAAAAAGTATCTATTCTCTTAAGATGATGGCTCCAAATATTCAAAAAATAGGATTTGATAGCAATAAATTATTTTTGTATGAAATCTTATACTTCACAAGAAGAAATATTTTTTGTACGTTCTGAAAATTCTTCAAATAATTCCTGAAATACTTCTCAAATCAGGAGCGTAGCCAGGAGAAGGGATTTGGAGGCCAAATCCCCCTTTCGTCAAAAAATTCTTCAATTTTCTATCAATTCTGATGTAATTTTTTTCACACAAAAAATTTGAATATCCAAAATATTTTTTAATTGTATTAAAATATATCCAGTTGTTAGCATTTTCTCCAAAAATTTCCATCTTTCAATAGTTTTCAATTTAATTTTCAGCTCTCAGCAAACTTTTTCAATAAAACAAGTAACAAGCAAAAAGAACATGAAATAAATTTCAACATGACAATCATTCAGCTATGATGCAAAATGTTACGTAAACAATCTCGTCAACTTGCAATTTTATCTTTAAAAAGAAGACAATAAAAGAATATTATTGTGTAAAAAAGTTGTGCAATATGCAATATCTATCATGTCAAATACACATGTCGATTGAGCTACTTATTGAATATTTTTGTTTCGTTGTTGCTTTGTTGAGGGAAGTTTGTGTACGAAATGGCATGTTGCTGCTGGGGGGTTGTATATTAGTATAGATCATAAGAAGGGGATGTCTGTAACTGAAATTAGTCTTAATCCGTGCAGCTCATCGTAGTCGTTAGGGTATCACTACGTCGACATTATAACGGCAAAATTTCAAAAAAACGTGGGGGTGCCTTGACGGCATTGTAACGGTGGTTCTTGTCTGACTTTGACGGCAAAAGATGCGGTTTACCTCAGCGTGCTGCTCGAGTAACAGACTAGGGGTATGGGGTGCAGAATACATTTTATTATAAGTGAATGATCCCATAACAATATTCTGAAAAAGTTTTCTCAAAATTTCATTTCAGGAGCTGGTTGTGTTCTATTCTCATGTATAGTATAAATAGTAATCGAATAAATTTAAAATGTAGATCAGAAATTTTATTAAATCACTAGATACTGTTCTACAAAATCAACAAAACATAAAAAAAATTTCCATTTATTTTATTTGGCTATCTTGACCTGTCAATTACTGTCGCTACTTATTACATCTTGTTTCGATTCCAATATTAGTTTTCCTATAAAACGGTCGTTTGATCAATTGCGAAGAATATTTTAGCGCAGCAACGTAAATCTACCGCTTCTAATTGATTAATTTGTAGCAATTACTCGCCAATCGCATGATTTAATAACATTAATTCTGTAAGCTGATAATTGCATTTTTAATGACAGGCGTAGATTAAATTCGAACAAGACAAGTTTTCTTGCTAAATAATCAAATTAAAAGTAAGATTTAATGATGTTTACTGATATATTGAATTATTATTGCTATTATAATGGAATTTTAATCCTTTGCAAACAGTTTTTATGTATTTGAGTATCATTTTTATTTGTGTTTGTTTAGCTCTCTCTGTCTGACTAAAACAACATCGGAATGGAATAAATTAGAAGTGGTATGAAAGGGATCGTCGATGAGAGTGAGTATAAAATTTTGGAAAGGGATATGTAAGCGCATTTTGTGGACTAAATATAAAAAGCTAAGATTTGCAACCTATATTGGGGTTGTTAGGTCAGTGTCTAAGTGATAGACACCCTTCCCCTTCGAATAATCTCTAGTCACACCATTGTCCTGAGTATCATTCACTAATAATGTTCTTGTACTTGTTAGAGGAGACAAGGATCTAGTGCTTTGTGCCACTCCATAGAAATAATAATTGTGGATAAAAGTTTTGCAACTCAGTCTCCAAAACGCACCACACCACGCCTAGTCAGAAAGTTTTCCATAATCACATCACTTAGTCATAACTTTTCGCTAAATTAAATAATAATCTCAATAAAACAACTCTTCAGAAATCTTAATTGTATATCTCTAACCCGATCGGCACACAGTGAATGTTGCCGAGGCGGTGCCCTGATGGTGACGTGGTGGCAGTATACTTAGAACCAAGCGGCGGCCACACCCGCCATTGGCAGCCGTGTGGCAGCCATATGGCTGCCATTGCTCTGTGGCGGCCGCTTGGTTCTAAGTATACTGCCACCACGTCACCATCAGGGTGCCGCCTCGGCAACATTTCGATGTGTGCCGATCGGGTAAGTCAATGAAATAGAGATAAAATCCAATAATGTTGACGACGACAATGACTATTTGCCGTATTCTATAAATATACAAGAAACGGCGCTAAAGTGTCACCAAAGCAATTAACTTTATTGCTTGTGCAAAAACAGTGTCATAAAATATTAAAATCAATTACATAAAAGCATCTCAACGAGAGATATATGCTTGTTTGTATATCCATACATTTAAACACACGGCATAATGTGTTATTTATTTTGTGGAGAAAGACATACACACACACAATTCATATTGTGTATATGCAATGATGTTCTTCCTTTCTACCATTATTATTTGCCTTCATGCTTGCTTATTCTTGAAAGAAGAATATAAAGATCTCGAAACTCAACTCAATAAGTCGTTTTCGGAGTTCATTAGACAAACATTTTCATTTATTCATGGAATGCTTAATAAGGCGGCACATATAGAACAGAGCGAGCAGAGAAAATGAGGGAGAATTGCAATGTAGATGGCAGAAATAATAGCAATTGGCAATTTAAATTTTCATTAATCTCAAATTCAATATCTTTTCAATTAAGATTTCAATTTTCGATTTTTACTCGTGTTTTTATTTTTATCTTCTATGTTGTGCGGCTTTTAAGTATAGTCGTGTCGGTGCATTTTTAAGTATGAATAACATTTAAAATTCCTTGCAATTGAATTTTTTTTTGATTCTCATTTCAACACTTTAGACAAGTTTATTAGCAAATAAACAAGTGCAGCAAGATGTTGATTCAAATGATTGCGTGGAAAATAAATTGGAATTTCGATTGAAAATAAGGCATTCAATTAAGAATTTGCCGCATTTACAAGTCGAACTTAATGTCACATCAGATTCCATTAGCATCAAATGATGTCAAGTTTAAATTTTTCCACATTAATTAAACTTTTCAAATGAAGAAAAAAAAATCAATCAAACTGCAACAATTGTGCAAAAAAAAATAAAGATTGACAGACATATGACTCAATATTGCACATTATTGTGTATACGATTGCTCAATAATCCTTATAAGGGAAAGGCACGACAGTAGACAAAGTAGATCTGATTTTTTTCTTCCATAAACAGCATGTCATCCACATGATAGTACACAAGCAAATGGTACTATTCTCTATGGGGCCGTTCATGAATGATGTCATGTAAAAAATTGGGATTTTCAGACCCCATCATACAAAAAATTTTTTTTGTATGGAAGTGTCACACAGCGTCAGACCCCCAAAACATTGGACGTCATTTATGAATAACCCCTATGTAATAAATGCAAATTTTTTGCTATCACATTTGCAATGCATGAGAGAACAAAGTCATGGTCGAGTTATGCTGATGAAAAATTTTTATTATTTTTTTATGTTGCTGCCTCGCATTAGATTTAAATAAATTCTTGTTAATTAAGTGAGATAATTTAATGACAATGAAAGGGATTTTTTCGGATAACATCTTTGTTTCTTATGTTACTAGTTGTCATGTCATTAAAGTACACAAGCTTAATATTACTGTTAGGATCAGCTGGCAGAAAAATAATGAACCTACAAAATCATATTTCACGATTTTAATACCTTCATAAAACGTAACTTATCGTCGATATAATTGATTATATATTGAATAGGGGTGAACAGCGATGGATGGTAAAAAATGCAAATTAAATTTCCATGGTAATGGTTGACTTAATAATTGGAATTAAATTCATTATAATTCAATAGAGACGAAGAAGAAGGAGGAAGTAATTTTAATCTACATCAAGCCAGTACCTCGTACTGGATGAAATGTAGATTTTTAATTAGTGAGATTGAATTTTTACTCTTTAAAAAATTCTTACATGCAGAGTTTGGTGCGCGGATTTCGTCAGAAATTTCTATCAAATTTCAAACATTAAAATGAACAAAAGAATCCGCAAGGATGTTCATTTTTAATTAAATTATATCAAACTTTATACTTTCACAGTTCGAGCAGTCTTCGGATATACCAGAAGCCTTCAATAAAAATTCATAGTCAATTATTTTTCTCTCTCATTCTACCCCCTACAATATCCTCAATTTTTCACATAATCGAATCCAAAAATCAATTAAATCGAATGGATCAGAAATAATAATAAAAAAAATCCAATTAACAAGTCGATTCTATCAACTGTTTGGATATATTGTAGTCCATCTATTGCAATATGGAATTATTACAATATTCTATGTGCATACATTTCATATCCGTATTTATTCAATAGTCTCTGACCTCTCTCTTGGGAATTCCATGTGAGAGGCAGGCAGGCAAGCAAGCAAGCATGTGAAGCACATCATGGAGATTGTGTCGAGTAAACACAAAGAATTGAATGTTTTTTTTGTTAAATTTTTATTTCATTTCCATTTTTTTTTGTTTCTACTGAAAATGATTCAACGATTAAAATGATTTTGCGAAAACTTTTTGTTTGCTATTTTGGGGATTATTCAAAACTGACGTCAATTGAAAAATTTGATTTTTCGACCACTCTCAACCTATTTTAACAAAATTATTATTGAAAATGAAGAGTAACCCCCTCTAGGTATTGGACGTCACATGTGAATGACCCCCATAAATGTACAGTACACCAACTAATATTTTATCATTGTCAACTGAGAGTTGAGAATTCAGCGGGAGATGACAATGACAGTTTTTTGATAATTTTTCATGCAATGAATGTAATTTGAATTAACGGGGGTGGGATGCTTGGTCATTAAAAATTCATTCAGCAATTTTGTTTTCGCAGAGATTTTTTTTGTGGATTTTCAATTCAAACATGCAGAGCGCATAAAAGTTTCATGTTGAAAAAATCCAGAATTAAATTTAAAAAATATTTTTAAGACTTAATAACACCCATTACAAATGAAATTCGATTCTCATCTCCATCAATCTATGCTCGTCCAAAAATTTCATCCTGTCATCTAATCACATTTACGATTAGACAGCCGTCATCCCTTTAATCTTGTTAAATTCTGGCTAATTTAATTTTCTTCTCATAAAATTCTATATTTTTTTGCGGAGCATATTAAATGCACGAATCAACGAGGTCAAATTACACAAAAAACCCGAAAAAATTTATATGAGAGGATAAAAATTGAGACTGAAAAAAGTAAGAATTGCAGCTAATTTCTATTTATGGCAATAAATTAATTATGTACACACATATGGAATGACATCACGGCCAGACATGGCTTCCACATGATATCTTTTTTGCATAAAGAATAAAATATATGAAGTAACATTGGAGACACACATGAATGTTTGTCTTTAGTGTAAAAGACGATGTATAAGAAGTAAAGGGAAAGGAAAGAGCCAACAAGAATGAATGAAATATTAAGAAAGGCTTGTTCTTGGAGTGGTTTTCTTATCTATAAATGTGATATTGGCTGTCTGTCTAATCGATCGTTCAGAAATTGTGTAATTGACTCTAAAAAAACTGCCATAATTTTGAAAATTTATTTTAAAATTAAATCATAAGACCCGTAGAACCCCTCAAAAGCGCCTTCAAGAATGTTCCCTCAGATTCTCCTCATACTTGCCATTGCCTCATACAGAATTAAGTATGTTGATATTCATATTGCGATATGTATAATACGAAGTGAAATAAAACATTATAACAAAGTCTCATTCAAATTTAAAGGAAGAACGAGCAATGAATTCGAAAAAAAACTTTATTTTTATATTCGTAAAAAAATAATATTTATTTATTGTGGTGCGAAGTGAAGAGGATGAAAGTGAATGAATATGAATGAAAGAAGAAGGAGAGAGACGATGTTAAGTAGGGCCAGATTGCATAAATAAATTTTTAATTGAATTGAGCTTATAAATTTTTGATTTCTTGATTCCTTCTTATGAATTATGGAGTGATATAATAAATTCGGGATATTTTTAAAATTTCTAGAGAATCTGGGGCATGCTGAGTGCAACATTATGTTTTAGATATTGAAAATGAGGTGCTATGTGATTCATTATGTGTTATTAATAAACGATTTAAATTTTCACACTTCACTTAAATGCGTTTTTAATAATTGACAATTTAAAATTTTTGTACTTAGTCACAGAGACCTTGGGGTGTTCTTATAGGAGTCAAAATATCATACAATGAACTTCATCAACAACTGCACAAAATCTTGATTAAATTTTGAATGTCTTTAAATTGAGACAACTCAACTTTTATGGAAATTTAAACTACTTTAAAATCTACTTTATGGAGCTTCCAAGTCGTTAAAAACTATCAATTCATTGTAATCATTCTACATGCTTTTTATTGCGATATAAACTTTTCTTTTGACCTATTAAGAATAACAAAAGAATTGAAACAATAAAATGTCTCAGAAAAAAACAAGAGCATTAAAAATATAAAGTGTGAAAATCCATGAAACGCAACGATTTTGTAGCAACACACATTGTCATATGCTCGCTCTACCGGAAGATGTTCAAACACACATGCAGTTTATTATTACTAAGCATTCAGTCATGTTTAGAATAAGAAACAAATTCATTTGACCTTTTAATTTTCTTTCGGGTCTTTTGTAAGAATTTCGTTAAATATTTGAGGTTGGGAAGCATTTCATGTTGCTTTACTGTGGATAAAAAAAATCTGCGAGACACCTTGAGAAAGAAATCTAATAAAAGCATCTCCAACTGGCAATCACATACACGAAATCACATGTTAGGCATGTTACGCTCATGAAACATAATGTGATTGTAGCACATATCATGCTTATAAAGACATCATCATAATCATTACGATTAACACCAACAACAATAACATGTGACTTCAATTTTCTTCTTACTATTTTGTGTCTCTCCAAAAAATAAATAAAATAAAAATGAAAGAGGCGCGTACAGACTCGAAATTGACTGTCATAAAAAAGGGCATGATGAGGTCAAAAAGGCATTTCCATTCATGAGAGAGAAGAAGGAGTGAGGTTAGACAGTTTGAATGCTAAGGGATTAGTAAGAGTCATATATGAATGTGCATGTAAAGTACACATCAGGGCGTTGTCATCAACTTCATTTAGATGCCTCATAATTTCTCTCTTTTATATTTTTTACTTTTGCTTATGGCTTTTTGCTGAAATTATTATTATAGACTGGGAATTATGTAAGATTTTCGTCTTCTTACTGCTAATTTGTCAGACTTACTACTCAGCAGTCGAAAGCTTTACGAAAGGAAATTAGCAAGAACAATGAATACTTTTTTTTATCTTCAAAAATCATTTTCATAAACCTTACGTCATAATTAATTTTGACATTTCAACTTCCGTTGATCACAAAATTTCATTCTCATTAGTATGTAGACTAGCACTCACGGCCTTTTGTTTCACACATTTCGCTATAGATACTGTTATTTAATTGTCTACAACGATGAGTCACCGCACATGCAAAATGTTTAGCAAGATATCACGATATGAATATTTGGCAATGTTTTGGACGAAAAAGTTTGAGGGTTGTTTATAAATGACGTCCAATAAAAATTGTTTCAGTTGACTAAATAGCTTAGAATGCTGGACGTCATTATCGAAAGACACAGGTGTATCCAGAAATTTTTTGAGGGGGTTTTTTTTTGATTTTTTTTTGTAATGATGGGAGAATTTTGGGGGTGTTTTAGGATTTTTTTCTCAAAAAATACTAGAAAATGAAGAAAATTTCCATCGAGGGTCATGTTTTAATACCTAAATCAACCCCTTGGATACACCCCTGCCAAAAGTCTCCTTTGGTCTCAAACGGTTTAATGACATCCATCAAATAAAAAGTAATGTAGTTTAATCGTTAAATGTTTAATAAAAAAGTTCTCATGAAAGTTTCATTTCCCTTGAAAATATTATAATCCTCATTTTATTATGATTATTATTTTTTTTTCTCATACAGCTCACGATATATTTTTGGAAATGTCTACACTCAAAGAAAAATATTTTATTTATGCTGAAGGATATGAGTGTAATGACCAAAGCCATTATTCATACCGTACTGAATTAATTTCTCAGATAATCTTCATGCTAATCAATTAATAGAATATTCATGAGACAAATCCTTTTCTATACTATGTCAATAGCTTTTATGCTGCACCCACTTGGGTACACTAACCTTATAATTCATACTCTGATACAAATTTCTAATCACTGTAATAAAGTTTCCCGTCCCTGCTGTGTATTAATCAAATATTTTATTCCAATCGACTTTACATAACCTCAAATTACTCTAGAACAAAGGTATTCCCTTGAGTGTAAACAAAAAATTAAAAGAATGAATGAAACATTGCATGGCACGTTTAGTTGAATAGAAATAAATTTATGATATTTCTTCGTCATTTTGGCTCTCTCATTTTTTTGTATACACACATATTTTATTCGTTGAATTACATACCATTTAGTTTATTGAGTCAGTAGTCAAGTTACTTAATGGACTTCTTTTCTCTGCCCACGGCCTTACTCGGGAGGGATATCGAGTCATAAGAAAAATGAGTAAATGTTCTGAATTTATATTTTTATGTAAATAAAAGAGAGAAAAAAATCGATACTGATCGCAGCTATTTCTTTTGAAAAATATTTCTATTGTGAATGTTAAGAGTGGCTTCATCTTGCGATGATTTTGTGAGAATTTTCAAGTAGATCTGATAAATAAATCAGTAAAAAAGTTGAAAATTGATGAAAATCACACAAGGATTCAACTTGAAAACCTCACAAAACTTCCACAAGACCGCCCACAATAAAAAATAATCTTTTCAACAAACTCTTGAAGCCAGATGATGATAAAAGCGGAAATACTCGAGTGCATGCAAGTATTAATCAAGAAGAAGAAAGAAAATAATTAGAATCAAATAAATTTTCAAGAAATGTAAGAAAAAGTCATGGGGAAAGTCCGTTGAGTGATGAAAAATGTGTATGTACGAGAGAGAAAGATTTTTTTGCGAATGTAAACCAAGGTGAATCACCCGCATCGAATGCATATAAATAGATACACAATTTTATATTCATTAAATCTACAGACCATGTTACATACAGTTATGTGTGTAAATATAAAGTCTCACATATTCGTCAATAATTAAATGTTTGAGGAATAAATTCCTGGCTTATAAATGAATGAACGTGAAAATTCGCGTATTTAAATAATTGAACAACACAAAATGAGAATCTCGAAGATCTTCATCATTGCACGATTTCGCATTTGTTTTAAGTTCTGCAACGATTCCCTGCAAACATCAAAGACAAACGAAAAATGTAAACAGTTTGTTGCATACAGCGCGTTTTAAGCTGACTTATTTTGATAATATCATGCATACATCAAAAGTATCATCACTGTTCAGTTTTTGTATGTTATGTAAATTTAAGCATTCGAATAAGGAAAATGACATTAAATTGTAATTATCGACTACGGAACATCAGAATGTAAATGCATTAAAAAACGAAGATAAAATATTTATTTGACCCAATTAAACTGCTAGTTTCTCATTCTTGATAACATTTACAACATGGATTGATCGTAGGGTAAGGGGTCGTTCTCAAGTAATGGCCTTTGGGAGAGGGGGAGAGGAGGGTTGAAGATTTTGTTATAGTTCAATAAAAACAGTGTGACAAGGGGGGTGTTCGAACAAGTAGTTTTTTGCGTGACGTAATTTATGAACGACTCCTAATATGACGTGACTGATTAAAGAATCCGATGACTTATAACTCAATTAAACTTGAAAACAGCGACAAAAAAACTCATTAGAAACGTCACACAGTGGATGTTCATTGTTTAAAATGTTCAATATTTGTTATTTTATGACATGCTTTAATTAATAAACATCAATAAGTGTTCGCACAGCAATTAAACATCTCACGCGTCTCAAACACATAAAAATTAAAAATATTTCAATGAATTAAATTGTAACAAATGGAATGATGAGTTATTAGCAATTATCATGTCGTATATTTTTGCCAATAGCACGTATTCAGTTTATTGTATCTATGATGATAAATGCTTCTAGGTTGGACTAAGAATAAGAAGTCGTAGAAAAGTTGAAGATAAGCTCAAATTTATTGCGCATAAATTTTGTCTTGGCAACTAGGCTGTTCCATTAAGTGTGATTTGTACAATTTTATTAACAGTTAAGAAATGATGAAAGAGACATAAAGTTGTATACTTTGTCGAGTCATTAACCCAAACTGAAGCTCAAGAAGAATTCACGAAAATTCAGCCCAATCCTATTACCATTCGTCATTCTCCTAAGCAAATTAGAAATAGATTATGAATATTAGTATCAATAACAATGGCATTTTATTATTATGATGAATCGACATCGTGCCCTTGACTTTCAGTCGCCAAGTCCATTTAAATTGTCACATTTACAAAAACTACACACGCATCCAAGCGAGATGATCAAGAAGTAAATTTCACCGCATGATACGTCAGTAAAATTATTGTCGGAAGAAAAATACAGTTAGAATCTTGCATGGTGTGCCATGACTCTATTTTTATTTGTTATTGTTATTGTCAGACACTGACTAATAAGGAAATGAAAAGGGGATGACTGAATGAATGATTATAAGTTTATGGAACAATAATAAGTATTTGCAAGAAATTTCCTTCTGTTTGAATAGCTGATTTTTTTTAAAGTTTCTGGAATGCCGCAAGGCATACAAAAACAGCGAATTGGATGAAGAGGAGGATTGAATAGCTCAAAATTGTATCGTTTTGTGACAGGTTCTAATTTTCTTTGCTATATGTGGTATGGAGAAAGGTCAAAATATTTTTTCAATACATTTTTATGTGAAATTGGATTTTTAGTCCAAAAGAAGAAGAAAAACACTTTTGAATCATGTTCAGATTCAGTCTAGGAATCACATTGTGTTTGAAAAACATCACAATGGCTGAATATCAGCGAATTTTATAAATGATTAATCTTATACTGAAAACTTTTTGTTTGTTTTGCAGGAGTCATCTCAAAACCACTTACAAAATTCATATTCGAACCCTTTTACTGAATAAATCAAAAAATATTTATCTGACAAATCCATTGAAAAATAATGGACCTCAAACTCTCATTCTCTTATCAATTGGATTTAACATCATTCAACCTTTCAAATTCTCAAGTGTAAAATCATTTTGAAGCAACTCATCCATTGTACATTTAACAAATCACTTAATATGTATGGCAATGGGTCATTCATCAAACCGTTCCAATGGAGTGTATTTATCCCCATCCCAAATCCCACAGAAAGCAGGAGGATTTATTTGATTAAGAAGCCAAAACAAATAAATATGTGGATTTGACATGACAAGCCCTTTGACTCACTTAAAAGTTCATTTTTAAAAAAATGTTTTTCTCCTCATCTCTCAACCATTTATTTTCATTCATTCAAGCTCTTCTTTATTTTTGCTCCCATAAGAAAATCCTTTTTGAGTATGAAAAACCTCAATTTCTCTTCGCTTTTTTTTCTCGTACCATTCATTCTTCATAATCCTATTCATTTTTATAAAAAAATATGTTTTCGGAGCAAAATTTTTAAGCAAATGCTGGTGCACTTCTGATTTTTCAACAAGTAAGTTCTGACTATTAAAGCAGTTGTTCAACTCTTTAGACACTTTACCACGTTTTATAGTAGTCAGCAAATCAAGCCACTAAGCAATAAGCAAATTTAATCAGGAGTAAGTGCGTCTTGCACCCCCATATTCCCAACATCATCCACTCAATTTCAACTTTATATTTCCTTCTATAAATGAATGAAATGAGGAGAATGCCACAAAGCCTTGGGGATTGCTGTTGAGGATACGAAAAGCCAGTTATTTCTCATTCAGTTCTAATGTTCTCCCGAGATCAAGTTGTAAAAAATCATCATACGAGAGACAGACACTAAACTTAATATACACAGAGAGTCAAGGCTTCATTGCAATTATATAGTTAAGCATGCTAGCCACTGACATTTATAATTGATAACATTTATTCGAATAAGCTGGAAATTACATAAAGTGTGTATGTAGAAGTTTAGAATAGACACTGGTTTAATTTGAGATGAGGAATGGGAATTAAGAAGAAGAATTGCTCGGACAAGTGCTGTATTGTAGATTGGAGTTGGGAGTGTGAATTAAGAGAATTAAAAATGGAGGTTCTAACTTGATCGACCAAAAAATATACAGAATGTTGCTGGATGACCATGAACCCCTAAATATCAAGTGAGCATTCAATTTATATCGTAAGAAGACATCTCATCTCTTTAGCAAATTTATGATATTAATAAAGTCAAAAAATACAGTCATAAAATAAAATGTACATTGAGAATATGGAAAGGATGAAAAAAGTGCATGAGTATAATTTAAAATATAGCAAATAAAGAAGGAGGAAGAACAATGAAAGCAACTTACCACATCATCACTATAGTCAGTCAGTAATTTATTGTTATTGCTATGCTTGCCGGTCCTTTCATGTCTCGGATGAGATTCAATATTTATGACAAGAATGAAAAAAATAAAAAATCTTATCGTCCGCACTCTTGGCTTCATTTCTATCTGTTTGAATTTCTGTTGGTTGGATGAATGTTTATGTATATCCTAAGCTTATCTCCCTCGAGAATGTTGTGCAACTCAATTTTCCAACTAATTATCTATCTAACAAACTTATCACTCTTTCGTATGTGCTTTTTTTTGTTACAAAAATAGTAAACGGTGGCAGAAGTTAATTGAAAATATTAATAATAAATTGCTGACGATGACCGATGAGGCACTTTTGTGTTTTATTTAATTTCTTTCTATTCTATCGTTCAGTTCAAGCTACGCTTCGTTACTTGATTCTTCTTCTTGTTTTGGATGGAAGAGTTTAAGAGTATTTTTGCGTGAGTCTTTTGCTTTATGAATATTTTTTCCTTCGTTATTTTCGGAATCCGTTAAACGCTCACTGCATACATATAAACTAATTAAAGGGGAGAGAAAAATGGAAAGAAAATATTAGGTAAGTAAAATAGTTTTTCGTAGAAAAATATAAAATTCATTGACGCATTTTTTGAAAATCTTAAGGACGCTTATTCATTCTATAGAAATAAAAAGCTACAAGTGTGTCTTCAACACAGATTTTTATCAACAATAACACAATAAATTCACAAACTGTCACCTCAACCAAACCCATGTCCAAAAATAATGCTAATACTCATTTTCATTCAATTGTTTATTCTATACTCGATGGTAGTATAAAGTTACAGAGTCACTAAGGGGAGTGTTCATTAATTATGTCATAGGTAAATTAGTTTATATCCTCCCATTTTATATTCTGTCTTTTACAGACTGTGTCGTAATTGTCTCCCCATAACATAATGTTTATTCACTGGGAGGACAGTCCTCTGTCAATAGATGTAATAAGTGTGGTAATGGAAATTTGATGAAGTTGATTTTGAAATTCTAGAAGATAATTCAAAGGTTGAAATGTTTACGCATTATCCTGGATATGAAACAAGAAGTTTTAATGTTGGTCAACTCAGACCTAAATGAATAATCGACAAACTCGATAGCGACTTCCGACAGTTAATGATTTTGATTATAATTTATGGAGAGTCATTGAAGGCGACATATCGTTTTTCAGTCAACTTTTTTTTGAGCTTAAATACTTCTATTTTTGCACCTAACTAATTTTCTTTGCTTTTGACGTATTTGGAAGTTGGACATGATGAAGATTATCGATTGTCATGGAAATTGAGATGATTTTTTAGTTCGTGAATGAGATTTTGGTGTTAAAACTTTACATTTGGTTCGAAAAAATCAAAGATTCAATGAATTTTGCTTACTATGATTTTAATTTTATAATTATTCTCAAGAACTCAATTTAATCTTATTAAAATTCGAAAATTTGCTTCCGAACTCAGAATGATCCAACAACTATCCCATTAAGACTCATTCTCGCTTTCAATAAAATGAATTCTCATTGTTCTCAAGAAATTTTTTTTCTTTCAAAATTAATTTTCGTCATAAATCAAAAACGACACAGCAAGCAAGTGAGTAAGTAAGAAGTGAATTTCGTCAATTATTAAGACATCAAATGATGTAGCAAATTTTTCAGCATTATTGTGAATTAAATTAAAAGTTAAAAGCATTTCTAATTAAATTTTCTCATTTTCTGGATGGAAATTCTTTTTTTGCTTTGTAATTTTCACTTTCTTTGGTTTGAGGGACTTGAATGTCGATTTTGTAGACATTCAAGTATTTTTTGGACACCCAAATGTAAAGTTATAAAATTTTAAAATCAATATAATATAAATTTTATAATATAATCAATTTAGTTTCCTCCCATTTCCCGTCCAAAGTGATTCTAGGCTTCATGACAAGATACTCACATTTCATGTTACTAGAAAGGCTTCTGGTGTATAATTTTTTATTCAATTCTACTTATTATTATGTTATACATATCACAGAAATTGTTCTTGAGCACATCAAAATTTTAAAGGAGTGTCGACCAAAAGGTCTATTTTGTGTGCTGATCACGTTAAAAGGTATCGCACCACGCACTTAATTTAAATTTTTTTCTTTCTATTTCTATCGAATTTAATTCAGTCACTATTTTTCGTCATCACACAACACATTTATTACAATTAATCATTTACATATGTGATACCGCAATCTGCTTGCTGCTGCTGCTGTTATGCTTATGCCTTCCGAAGATGGAAAGAGTCAAATGAAATCTTTAACAATGGAATTTATTCTGTCTGTTGTTTTATTTTATATTTTTTCTTCTTCTCTCTTTTTATATTCTCGTAATTGTGGCGCATGCCATAAAGCAGTGGAAATAAAAATGAGAAGGAAGGAAAAAAATTTGCAGCAGTGCAAAAAAAAGGAAGAGGAATGAAAAGAGTTTACACTTTGCAAAATTTATTAGCAGAAATGCAAACAATATATACACACAGTCGAAGAGCTATGATGATGATGATAATATGGCACATGAAGGGTGGTAGTGGAGGGGAGGTTCGGTTGTGTGTTAAACTATTCATAGCAAATGAGAAGATTTGAACCCAAACCACCTCACAGAGTACACACATAAAATATTTGTGTAGTATGGGAATGTCGAATCAATGGCGACAGGAATGATGACGATGATGAAACGTGCTCTTCCGCAAATTACAGTACTATACTTGAAAAATCTCTTCTTTCTCTCGACACTGTTTGTGACTCGCACTCTTCAATGTGATGTATCATATGGAAATTATCACGCTTTGCAGATTTTGCTGTTTTTTTCCTCTGTTCTCTGTTCTTCCTTTTTTCCAAACACAATGCGGCTTAGATGAAGATATGCATGATACACACATGTCAGGATGCTTCCGGTTGAATGTACCAATAGATGTACAATTTTTTTTTCGTTAGATTCTATAAGATTCTTATTGATTTATGCTCTTCACTTTATGTACAACTACTTCTTGATGTCTCAACAATAATTATTTTTTAAATGCTCCTCAAAATCTTCTTTTTTATTCCTTAATAGAATAAATTTTTGCAGACGATGCAGAAATTGAATGGGAATTGCTTTCAAGTGCAGGATTTTTTTTTATTATTACGTACACAGCAAGTGAGGAGAAGAATTTTTATTGAACGGTTTTTGTGTGTTTTTCAGGCTTGAAAGCTTGAGAGGGATTGAAATGCATTTATAGAGAAAATAATCTTTAGCTTCTAAATCTCGCAAATGGTTGAGGTAGTTTTTTTTTGCGGACGATTTTATGTGTCGTGTGGGGGAATTTTTCTGAGGCATTTTTCAGTGAGGATAAAATTTTTTTGTTTAGTTTAAGTTTATGTCTGTTTTGTGTAGGATTTGTTTTCACATAGAATTTTTTTGTGTGTGCTTGTAATTGTCCTAGATAGTTTTTCTACTTTCTTATTTATGCAAATTTTAATGGTTTTTGTTTCTCGTGTAGCTTCGCATTTTTATAGGGGTGTTTCATTAAAACTTTCACATCTCTAAGGACATTCTCATGAGATGGAAGGATATAATGAGTTTTAATTTAGAATTTGAATTAGAAAATGTTGTCAAAAATTATCAGCTGGTGCTTAATACCCTTAAGATTTTCAAAAAAAAATTCCAACTTTTTTAATAAAAGAATTTTTAATATTTTTATCATCTGACTTACATTTTTTTATCTTGAATTTCCTCCTCTTCGTTCTCTTTTGTTTGAATATTTAAAAATCGTTCAGTTTTTCTCTTACTCACAATGAAAGGCACTTGACTGTTCACTCACAACTGTTCCTTAGAACTCTGTT
The DNA here is from genome assembly GCA_963573255.1 of Chironomus tentans. Lineage (NCBI taxonomy): Eukaryota > Metazoa > Arthropoda > Insecta > Diptera > Chironomidae > Chironomus > Chironomus tentans. Next base: position 42,746,782 of record OY754303.1, read on the forward strand.
AATTTTTCATACTCAATATTCACTCAAAAAAAATTTTTAACTTAAAAAGTCTGAGCATAAAACATAAAACACATAAAAATTCTAACAAGACCCTTCACTAACCAGCATGCCGTAATTACTAATTTCTTATGGTTATGTTCTAAAATTACCGAAATTATAAAACATCGAAGTGCAAACCGAGGAAAGAAAACTTAAAAACTCCACGCAGAATTTCTTAATTTATTTATTTCTATTTTTAATTCTTCCCGTCTGAGTTTTTCCTCTTTTCACTTTCAATATAAATCAAAATAAAAAAAAATCAAGAACTAAATATTTTTTGCCGCTACACGTTCTTGTGCGTTTGAAATCAAAAAAGGAAATAAATCACACAGCAAATTGATTGAACTATTTTATGCTATTTTTTCACACACAAAATAATTTTACTTTTTTATAAAACAATAAAAATTTTCATCTAGTTTTGACTCCACAACATCAAAAAATAATATAAAATAATAGTCGCGAACGATTGAGCTGTGTGTCTCCCAACCGTGCGAACACTTCAAAATGCACTGAGTTACTGTCTTGCTCCCACAATAATATTGAGAATTCGTCGTCTATACTCTGCGTTTGTGTTTTTTTCTTTTCTTCTTTTTCTGTGTTATTATACATCTCATATAAACACACATATATATTCAATATGTGTATAGATATATATATACATTCTCGTTCATGGAGAAAGAAAGAAAAGAAAAATAGAAATATATTGAGTTGAGACGAACAAATTGAGCGAGATACTGGAAGCGTGTTTTTTCCTCTCTCGCTCGCTCACTCACTTGCTCATATTAAATTCAATTTATTTTACTTCTAGCGCAGTTTCTTGCAATTGGTTCTTGGAGTCAATTGTGACTAGTGGTGCGATTTGTCATTGGGGGTTTGGGCTGTCACTGTTTAGATAAAAAGGAAATTTGTCATGTTTTTGATATTTTTCAAGAACGAACAATTAAGTTTTTTAATGTAAAAATTTCAATACACTCCAGGTCCATGGCTTGTACCCTCCAACTAAAGCGCCCAATGAAAAGCCAATTACACTACATTTTCCTACTTATCCCTTCTTATTGTTTTCTATATTGATTAATTTTTTTATTTTCATTTTCCATGTAATTAATTAGGGGTTGAATTGCGTGTGATATCGACTACTGAACAACGCTGCTGTCACTCTGCTGGTGGCTTTAATTAAAAGAAATTGAATTTCCTCTCCTCCCCGTAACTTTCGCTCTCGATCGTTTGCTCAGTGCCGGTCAAATGAAATTATGGCCTTAAAAAGTTTATTATTGTTTCATTACTCCTCATCATGACTGATTAAAGGGTTGATGTCAATCATGAGGATGGTTAATAGACTCCAACTCTATCATTAATCGAATTTTTCTATTTTATTTCGATTAGACAACAAATTGGGAAATGAAATTATCAATAATGGAAATAATAATTGCATTTTCGGATGGTGTGTACATCAAATCCCACTGACTTGGTTATATCGTCGTATGAATTATTGAAATGTAAATTAAGAATAAAAGGGCACAGCTTAGGTAATGAAGATTTTAATTTTTAACGAGTAAATGAAATTTAAATGTCATTCTTATAAACTTTTTGACGTCTAACACGCCTTGCATGATATTTTTACTTTATATTAATCGTTTTCTGAACTTTCTGTGTCTATTTGAAGAAGTCTTATGAATTTTTGATTACTTTTCTATTTTGAGGTTATTTTTAATCGAATTTGTTTTTCTTGTTAGAAACTATGTAATTATTATGTATGAAATTACATGCTTTACAAATCCGTAGGATGTTCCTTTAATCAATAATTTTGATGTAAATAGTTTCATTGAATCTGACGTAAATTTGAGTTTCTCAGAATTTTAAATTAATTTGTCTATTTCTAATTACACCCGACGACCTCTTCTCCATACCTTATCAGAAAAATATTCCAAATTGTTCATTCCACCATCAATAAAATATAGTCATTGTAATGAAATAATTTAATGAGTTCTTCAATAATTGATATGACCTTTATTTTTATCTATCAAATTCTGTCGTGTTCTAATGATAATTACAATGAAAGTTCGAATTTGTACAAAGAATTAAAACATAATGGAACGGAATTAATTACAAATGGTGCGATGATGCTCGTCCTTTTATTTGTTAGTTGAATTTATTTCCATTTTTGTATGGAAAAGTTCAACAATTAAAGGTATGAAGTGAGCATTTTTACATTTTTATGGATGATACTGTAGGTGTGGGGGTTGATAATGTTGTTTGATTAGGAACTATGTGTAATGAGGTACATGACTTGAATTTAGTTGCTGAGTTGCTTAATTTAATTATTTCTATCTGTGTTATTTCTATCTCTGATGTTGGACAATTTCATGAAAAACTTTATCTGTAAAACTTCTTAATGCTTGTAATACATTCTCATCTTGAAACAAAGATACTTTCCGTTCCGTTAAAGCCACGCTCAAAATATTAACAATACGAACAAATATAATATCTATATCGCATGTATATTGAATGACTATGATTCATAAAAACTTTGTTTTTGGAATATCTCAGACATAAAAATGTAAAAGAGAGTCTCTGCTTGCATGTATGCTGAAGATATATGGTTGGATGTTTTTGTTCTGTGACTAGATGAGTGTGCGGACTATCAATATATGAGACTTTTTTATTGCTTTGTCTTTCATTCTACTCTGTTTTATTTCTTCCTTTCTTCCATTAACATGTTCATTTTTTTCTCGACCCCTCAGAAGGGTGGCTGGGAAATGAGAATGGGAAACACTTAAACTGTAGGGGAGATTGAGACATTTCAGCATGTATGGAAAATTTTTATGATTTTTGTCTCTAACTATGCACAAAAACCCACACTTACAGCGCAAACATTCGTTATAATAATGAATTTTTTCCTCCGCTGTTGCTGTCCGTCTCCTCTTCTTTTTATGCTGATGGGTGTCTTGTCGCTCTAATGTTTATGTTTGCGTAAATGATGTGCATCTTTTGTGTATCGAACAAACATTTAACACTCATCTAAATATTCATTTATGCCTATTTTCTCTATTTCTTCTTCGCTTAGTCTTTTTGTATGATTTAATGGTTCCGTCGCTAGTTTCACTTTCATTGCGGCGCGATGTGATGGGTGGAAATTTATTATTTTGAGGCGAAAATATTTTATGATGAATTTATGAGTCAATTTTAATAATAATAATATAAAGTTCAAACTTGTTTACTGATATGGAAGATGTTTTGACTAACACGTCTGTATTTATTGGAATTTGAATCAATTGTAGGACTTAAAGGTTGTTCTCAAATGACGTCATTCAAATTTCAGGCGTCAAACTTTTATAAAACCCCACAAAAGTCCTGTAAGTACACACCACGTGGTTACAAATCAATGACACTTCAAATCCCATTACGGTGAGATAAATTTGGGGAAAATTCCTTAATAGAATAATAGCCGCATTTTCACAATGATGAACACCAACGCAATTTTGTTGCCAACCACAATTCATTTTCGGGGGGAGTTGAATTAATGGCATAATATTGTGAATTGATAGAAATTTGATATTTTTTCTATGTTTTCGTTTGTATATTATTCATTTACATTATTTAAATATAGCAAAAGGATCATCAATCACCTTCAATATCGAAATGGATATCAAGGATAAATCATCAATATAATATTGAATAAATATCAATAAAGATCTTGTTAGTCTTTCTTTCATTACTGCTTTCTTATTCCATTCTATTTTATTCCATTCAATTCAGTGGAGGACGACGAAATGAGAGATAAATAAAATTCTCAGATTACAAATAATGACTTAATGGAGGAGAAAAGTGGGTTGAGAAAATTTATTTTGTAATGCCAACAAAATTTTTTGTTTGGTCGTTTAAATTCGTCTTGCTATCATTGACATTAATCTTAAAATTACACAACAATCAATTACGACAACAAGGACCACAAAAATTTTTTTGATGGAAAATTTCTATGATGATAAAAAAATGGAAAACAATACTGAGTCAATGAACACGCAAAGTCATAAAAAATGTCATTTTTGAAGCCATATAATGGACATTCTCAAATGACTTGGTAACTGAATTCGTAGAGTTAAGGGCTTCATAAATTTTTGTTTTTCATAAACTTCATGAAGCTTGGAACGAACGTTTAAATTGCTTCAATGACAAAGCAAACTTTAAGGCAATGACAAAAGATGACGTCAAGGATCGTTTACATCTTGGTGACATTCAGCTGCTTCTGCTCAGATGTTATGAAGATTTTCTGATGTAATCTCAAAAATTCGTATGAAATCTGCGTCATAGCGTATTAGAAATGCGCCATAATGACAGCACATCCTCACTTAATTTACCACAACTTCCACTGTCTCCATCGACAACTCTTGTTTATTTTTTAAATGTTTACAAAGGAGCTATAAACGTTTATGACTAAGTAGGGGTTGTGAGCGTGAGTGTATGTATGCAATGATGGAAATCATAGAAGTGATAAGCATCTATCATTTTTACATTAAGTATGCATGTATGGATGTAGTCATTATTATTGTTATGAGGAAATACCATAGGGAAAAAAATTTACTAGCATAAATTAGATTTTTTTCTAACTTTCATGCGCAAGCGTTTGACAAAGTTTTGTGTGCAGAAAAATATAATAATGCGGGATAATGACAATAGTCCAGCTGCAAAAGGATGAAATGCAGATTATTGGAAAAATGCAGATGAGATTATAAAGACTTTGTGGATAAATGAATTGGATCTTATCTAACGATAGCAATTGTTGCCAAAACATTTGAGCTTTATAGGATCCTTGACCTAAAATCTGGAACTAAGTAAGTTCAAAAATCTGATTTTATCTACAATGTACTACAAAGTTGCATCACAAAAATGCTGACTCAGCAATTTATTTTATATGCGTTCAGCTTGTTCAGGATTCCCACGAGTCTTCCCTACTCAGCCTTATCTATGATTTACTGCACATTTTTCACTTTTCAAGCTGATATTAATAATTTACTGCAATGCATTGTAAAAAGGTGACGCTAATTCAACCGACAATGCATAATGAAATTTGAAAAATTCTCATTTCCCATTTATTCATCAACATCAAGCCATAGCATGTGCTGTATGAGAAATAACGGAAAAGAGGCAAATAAAAATGCAAATATTCGAAAAGTAATTTATATGCGTCGCTGCAGCTTTTTTCTTCATACATCGCTTCCAATCTTGATTTTTCTAGTACAAACGACGACAGACACAAAGTAAGTTGTGACAGTCTCCTTTCCAATGTGAAAATTTCATTTTTGTTTTGGTTTTAATTAGTTTTTTTATTCAATGGTTTTTCCATTTTTGGGGCCTGTCTCTCGCCTACTCCTACCCTAGGGTAGGGGTATTCTACACCCTAGGATATACAACTACTCCTACCCATATGGTATACCCTAGTGTAGAGGGCCTAGAGTAGGATAAGGTATATATCGAGAAACCAGACCCTGGGTAGTTTGGTTTTTTTCAAATTTTTAGTTTGAAAATTCTTGAAAATCTGCATAATTTGTTTCCTAAGGACACCATCATCATCATTTTAATTCATTGTAGAGTCTGCTTCTTATTTATTCTAATAATTTTTTTCTCAGTCATGACGTGCCTTTTTATTCATCATCCTCGTCATCCATGTAAGCTCTTCCTTCTTTATGAACACAATCAATGCATTTTTATTGTTGTTATGAGAGGTGTCTATGTTGATTTGGCGACATTAAAAGTATAAAGAAGGAGAAAAAATTCATCATTCATGGGGGGCTGCAATCTCTTTTTAAGTATAATAATAAATACTAGAATTAGTGCTCGTTAAGTTTGTAAATGTTAAAAAAATTGCAATTTCAGCTCAGACGTTCACGACCATCCCCAAATAGTACTAAAGAATATTTAAGTAGACAACAAGGCCATTAAAGAAAATTATTTATGTGCGAACAAGTAATAATACACATGATAGATGCATGTTCAGAAAAAATATAGGTGTGAGTTCAGGGATAATTCCGCCAAGAATGTCGCTTGCTGTTTTCATATTTTTTATCATAATCGTTTTCTCCTCTTCTTTTTTTTCATCTGACATTATGTCATACAAAAATATTCTGTATGAATAAATATTCGATATTTATATTAAATACACATACGGATTCTTGTATATGTGTTGAACATACATAACATTTTTACTGTCGACAATCACACAATATGGCACAATGAGAAATTCATTATTTCCTTTCATATTATGCTGATGTTTCGATTATTTCCTTTCTCTAACTTAGGCTGTGAGGCACAAAACACATGATATTCTCTATGATGATGATGATTGTTGTTGTTTTTCATTTCACTTTTTGTTCTTCTGTATTTTTTTCGTCAACACAATCGTTTGTTGCGACGTGAGATGACTACTAATTGTTTTCGATTATAATTGTGGCATCAGACAAGTGTAAAAATGCAAAACACCAACAGAAATTGTTTTAGAATCTTTCTATGCTTTTCTAGTCGAGAGATTGAGCTGTAAAATGACAGATTGTCTATGATTGTCTGGTCATCGAGAATTTAGTCGACTGTCATTTAAGATCTAGAGCAAAAAAGTCATTTTATGCAACAGCTGATCCTCGATTCTGAAAGAACCACTTTCCTACTCATATTACAAATATTTTTCTCATTCAATATACAGTCGGCATATTCTTAATAATTGTTTTGCAAAAAAAATCAACATTGTATGTATGCTAAGTAGACATAAAAGAAGAATAGACATGAGCTTGTATTTCACTTCCGAAAGCTTTGCTTTTTCCGATGAAATCTCAATTTTCCTCATTCAATTTTAAAATTTTGCATTGCAAAGCATGTTTTTTGTCTCTTGCCTCACTTGACGGAGAAGGCACAAGCCAGTAAGTAGAAGTGCATGCATGAATATATGTAGTTATGAATAATTTATGTGTATACAAATGATCGCATTTAACTAAATGAGATTTGCAACAAGATTTGTCGTCGGTTCTTGAAGAGCGCAATGCTGTGTGAACGCTTTGTATAAGAAGTTTCACTTAGTCATTACATTTCATGACTTTTCACATAAATCATTATCATAATAATGCAAATGATGACGATGGTTTTTGTCGCATGCACTTAATGTGTGTTTTGTAAAATTTAAAGTGAATGAGTTGAGTTCTAAGATGCGAAATGATGCTGATGAAGAAGAATATGAAAGGGATTAAGGTTGCTCTGTGCATGCTCCATATGTCTTTCATGAGGGTTTTAGAATTTTTTTTGGGTAATGGGACGTTAAAGCGTCTTTTTTGGGATAAAAATAAATGCCATTATAGACTGAAGACTTGTTAAGTTTTGAGGAAATTCAGGAACAAGTAAGTTGAAAATTTTCAGTCAAAATACATAAGGGTACATTAAGTAATGTCTAAGGACACAATGGTCAGATTTGTTATGCTTAATGCAAATTTTGTCTAAATTTTTTGGTGTTACCTAATGTCCGAACAACCCCTAGCCTCAGACAGTCCATCCAAATCGTCCATAACACCACATCAATTTTCATACCATCAGCCATAAAAGATCCACATCAAGCCACCAACTTTCTTTTTTTCTTCACATCTAAAAAAAATTATAAAGAGGATGAAAATTATGTGTATGAGAAAATGTTCTTGTATAAGCATGGATATGCTCGTTAGGGTTAATGAGGCTTAAAGAAACTATTTTCTTCTAAATGATGCTGAAAAGGAAAAGAAAAGAATGTGAATTCTCTTTTACTTGGAGATAAAATGTATAAGGAATGAAATGAGAATTTTAGAAATCTGTTGGATGTTGATGATAATCTTTAAAAAAATATTCCATTTTCTACTTGCATGGATGGCATGTTTTAATCGGAATCGACGAAGTTGAAAGTTTAAAGATTGTAATGAAATGAAAGTTTTTTTGCAGTTTTTGGTGCAATATTTTAAACGTCTTTAAAGTTGTGGTTGTGAATTTTTCAAGCAGAAAATTACGTTGATTGAACTCCCAAAATTAACTTCCATTCTCTAAAATCAACTCAATTATTATTCAACAATGGGAAAATTTTAACAACAACAATATATTCCAAATTATTACATCTAGCCCAACCTTATAATTATTCAAAGAAAACAAAAATACTCGCATTATAATTTTCTAAAAGTAAAGCGCCAAACAAATGAGAAAAATTAATTCCAATGACTCACATTTTGCAATTCATTAGCATTTGCCTTTAAGTATTTCACTCACATATTTATTTATGCAAAGAAAGAAATGCAAAACAGAAGAAAAAATTAAGAAAATCTAAATTTAACATTAGCCGAAGTCACGGAAATTAAAGTTATTCACATTTGTTGGTGCCGTGGCGCATGAAGCTCCACAGGAAAAATAATTTGTTTTTTATTTCTTACACTAACCAACTTAGATTGAGATTTTTTTGGCGCTGTTCTGGATGGGTGGGAGCGTTGTTTTGTGGCGCTTTGGATTTGAGTTTTTATTTGGTGATGTTTGTTGAGAATCTCTAGCTTTTGGCATGCTAGGTGTAAGGAAATACAGGATAGGGTTTTTGGGGCCGTTTGCTTGGTATACCTAGGGTATACACTAGGGGGTAACTCAAGGGGTATATACCCTAGGGGTAACACAAGTGGTATACACTCTAGGGTATACCGAGCAACCGACCCCTGTTGACAAAATTCTTAAAAATAAATAGCTGCAAAAAATGCGCTTAATTCACCAATCCAGCCCTAAAACTATCACTTCACTTTTAATTCTTTATTTAAGGAAAAAAAAGTAGAAGTAAGATAAACAAATAGAACGACTAAATGGATAAACAGTACACATAGCAGAATACACACAACTGATACAACAGAAATGCATTACGAATGTGAAATAAGAATAATCTCGTATGTACATCTAGCTATCTCCTCTCTACTTTTTACATTTTTTTTCTTCATCTAAATGAAATTTAGTCTTAAGTAGGAATGAAAATTTGTTGAACAATATTGCGATTGCGATATTTTTACTTTTTCACTTCTTATAGTTTTTTTTGAAACTCAGAGTGAGGCAGGAATGAGAAGATATAGAGCAATTTCTTTCATTGTTCCTTAAATAGAATGTTGCTGTATTTACATGCACTACGTAATAAGTAAGAAAATCTAAGCATGTTTTCTTAACGCATGCCTTAATATTCTTGGAAAATTTAATAAACTTTGTCTCGTTCCTCATTGTTGTTGTTTTCTGGTCAGTACATTTTCTGCACGAGTTGCTATAAGATTTGCTGATTGTTCCTACATTCAGCTAGTTGATTAATTAACTTACTCTATTTCGATTGATTAGTTTGCTACCTAATTTGTCAAATTATGTCAAACAACCAGACATATCGACCCTCAAAGACAAATGGATCCCATCACTGTAAATTTATGTTAAATTTGTGGATAAGAAGTAAAAACGTAAACATTTGGCAAAACTAATTTCCATGGAGAAAAAAAGGAGAATATAAAGTAAGTAAATGAGAGCAAATGTGTTAACAAATGATGATGAACAGTCCCTCGTTCTCTTTAGAAAAATTTCATATGTCTTTGCATCCAATTTAAATACACTTTTTTTCTAATGAATGGAGAACCTTTTTTCAAGAATCTTTGCACTTTAGAGTTGCTATGAGCCATCCACACATCATTATCATCATGAACTGAATCTAGGTAGAATTGTATACAAAAGTAAACTTTATGGGATAGGTAAATAGATGGAAGAAAAGAAGGCAAAGAGATATGTAGGAGATGATACGTGATACATCTTTTGAGGAAGAAAGGAAAAAGGAAGAAATTTGGAGTGCTGAATAATGCCACTTAGACATTATGGCTCCAACATATGAATATTGTTGATAGAGACATTGTTGCTTACTCATCACTATTTCAGCATATTTTGATGTAGGATTTTTGCAGAGCTAGCAAGCACAATATTTGAGCTATACTTTAAATAAAACTAAGCATAATTAAATTGTGATTTACAACTTTTCACCCTGACTCTTTCATTACTTTATATTCACTTAACAGCATTAAGAATGTAGTCAGAACAGCAAGAGCACATGTAATATCCATAGGTGGAAATGTTTTATCCATGATGCCGAAAATAATTATGCAATACAAAAGACTGTATCCGACCTACGGTAGGGGAATTTGAGAGCACAGAGCGAAACAAAAAAAAAATGAACAAGAAAAGTCAATAAAAGTTAAGTGTATGGTCAGAGACTTGAGGAGGGAAAGTTTCATAACATGTATTTACATAATTCACAAGTTGGCAGAACAGAATTGAAAATCAGAAGAAGAACTCGAGACTTTTCACCTTTTTTTTCCTCGAAAGTCAAATGGAGAGATTTTTTTCTTCCTCACCAAAAGTTTTGAATAAATCTAAAAACTTTTCAGAATATTGAGTAGGCTGTGGGTGCGTTGGATATTCGATTTATTTTTACTAAAAATGTCATGTCAAAGCCAATGATCCAGTTCATACTGAACTATCCCAACACTTTTACTCCTACCTCATCAGCACGTTTTAATTAAATCTGTTCTCATTTAAACTTTTACACAGTTGCTATTTTTACCACAAAAACCGTCCCCATTATTCTACATAATTAACCTTTATTCAGGATGTATTTATAAACAATTCTATAAATAAAAACGCATATGAATAAAATTAATTTTCATCGATAAATTCTCTATTGAAAAAATCTGTGTGCTATTCACTTGTAAACTTATTAATAATCTCGTATGGCGCTTGTTATAATTTCAACACAAAATGTCATTAAAATGGGAAAATGTGAAAAACTCAATCAATTTTCAAACGCAGAATTTTTATATGTGTGGATTTGCAAAAATTGAAGCACATTGTCTGGTTTCTATTTTAACTAACACAGAGGCGTATTCATGGGGGAGGTTTTTGGTCAAATCCCTTCTTTTTGGATTTTTTTTTTCAATTTGCTAGGGCTTTTTAAGAAAAAAATCCTAAACTCTTCCTAAATTTGCTCGAAAAATTTCTATACATGCCTCTGATACTAGGGGCTTTTTACTTATTGCTGTAACGTGTCACAGAGGGGAAGGGGGTCTGAGATCTTGTGACAGTTCAAACAAACCAAGTTTTTACTTGGAAAATTTGTGATAAAGGGAGAGGGGGGTCAAAAAACTCGTTTGTTTGTATTACATAATAAGTGTTCAAAAGTATAGATAAATTTAACCTAATAATTATTTTAAATACTAGTTCTAAAGCTAAAAAACAGAAACGCAACTAGGGTCGTCTGGACCACAACAATAATTTTTGTCTTAAGAATTTTTCCGATGTTTTTCCGAAGCTCTAACTTGAAGTCTAACCGCTTGAGTTAACAACAAGTACAATAACATGAGTAGAATGAAAAAAAAATATTTTTTTGGACCGCTCTTAGAATTTTTATACCCCTGTTGAAAAAAAGCAAAATTTATGTGAAAAGCGCTCAATTACTGCATCTACCTTAAATTATTTTCAACTTTTTTCACTCACGATTATTCAATTCAGACTTTTCCCTACAGAAATATATATACGCACAATCAAACAGATGAGATGAAGAACTGACGGAGATAATCGGAAATATGGAGAAAAATTGACGTTGTGGAAATAAGGAAATCACACTAGTTGGCTAATAAAGTAACAATAAGTAGTAAAAGTTGAATGAAATATAGGTGAATAAAATTCGAAAAGAAAGAAATTAAATGCGCAATTTATTGCAAGTCATTTTTCAGTTCTTTGTTTTGATTTTTCTACAATTTGAACTCAAATAGAGAATCGAGCGAGTCTGATAAACATTTCAATTTATGAGGAAGTGAAAAATATTTCTATTTTCCAGAACTTCTATCAACAAATTCATTTCTGAAATGATTCATAAAAGTTTTACACATAAATTTCCTTCCTTCCGCCCTTCCGCAGAATCTATATATATGCATCCATGCACACAGCCAAAATAACAGCAGGAAAGCTTTATAATCTGAAATATATATATACATTTTTTAATCATCATGTCACATGTTTATTGCAAGTGCAACGAATTCATGATGGGTGAAATGAAAAAAAATAATGGAAATGATGAAGAACGAGAAGGGGAAAAAGTTGCTTAATTAAGCACGTTTTGTTGCCACATGATCTGAATTTGTTTTTATACAATATTTTTTTTATATTTTTTTTTCATTACGTTCTTGTGCTGCACATGAACACCAGATATCAATTGCAGAATATATTTTTTCTCTCTATCTTGTTTCTGTCTCAATTTATCTCTCTTTCACTCACTCACTCTCTCTTGATCGCTTACACTTTATTATAATCCACTTCATTCATACATTGTTCAATAACATTTTTTGTGATTTTATTCATATAATTATGCTTATTTGTTTGTGGGGTAGAGTCAGGTGTGCTATTTTTTTTTGGAAAAAGGTAGGATCATATCTTTTAGTCTCGACGAGGATGTGCTAATATTATTTTGAGATTTATTGTACTTTTTAAAAAAATTTGTAATTTTTAGTGCTGCCTACAGAAATGTTATGCATTTTTGTCATGCTTAGTGCTGTCTAAAGAAAGTTCATAAAATTTTTGTAAAAGCAGGACATTAGGGTCCAAAACGGGATGGGGTACATATACCTAAAAAGCAAAACTGTCACGCCATAAATCGAGCAGATGATGTGCTAAATCCGAATATAAATAATTGGTTATTTTGCCAAGAGAATTCAAACACCAAACTAAAAGATCAAAGAAACTTTTACTTCAAAATTTCCAACAAACATGCAATTGCATACTTAATTCTTAAATCGATCCACTCATTGGATGAATTCACTAGTTTGATACAAATATTCATTGCTCCCTTTTATTTCTTCTTCCTCCTTGCTTTTCATTTTTCAATTCAAATAAAAATTGAATGTTGAAAAAATTGTAGTTGAATTGGAAACATCATAAAATTGTTGCAAATAAAGTTTTTTTTAAAACTTCCATGCAAGAACAAGTGAATTTTTTTTGCAAAATAATTAAAATTTTGTCTTTGATTTTTCGAGTTTATTACAAAGTAATGCATACAAAGTAATGTAACATCAAAGTAATGCAAAAAATTAGTAAAAAATATTTTGAAAATGAACACCAATTTTTAAAAAATATCGATATAAAAATTTTGAAAGAAAATATTTGAAAAATAACAGTAAAAATAAAATTGAAAATAATGGAAGTTTTATTTGCTGGATTGGATTATTATTATTTACTAAATTATTTAACATGCAGCTTTAACAATCATATCATAATTTATGATTTAATGAATCTTTAAAGAGAATTAAACGTATTTTAAATATTCGAAATCATGAAAATGTAACAGAAGTTCAAAATTTAAATCAAAGTTCAAATTGCTATTGACGTTTGATGTAAACAAAGTGGTGAATATTTGAATATGTGAAATAATTACTTCACTTTTAAGTTCCAGTAGACACAGTAGACACATTTGAGGAAAAAATTGCATCATAAAACTTCAAACTCAACCAGGAGTTACAAAGAATTAAAATCGTTCAGACTTGAAGTAATTTAAATAAAGCTTGATTTTGTTCCTTTCCGAGTATAGAAGTTCATGACTTTGCACATAAGCTCATGTATTTTATATTTTCTCATAAAATTTTTTTCAATCCAATGAATGATTGAAAATTCGCTCAATATTTAAAGAATATTGAAGTTGCTCCTTTGAAAATAAAAATTGAAATGAAAATATTTTATGATGAAAAAAGACGCTGTGAAGTACCTCACATCGCACTCATCAATATCAGCTTGTTTGAGTGAATTCTGTGGAAAATTTTAAGAGGAAATTAGCATTTTTAAATTGCGCAATATTTGCTGAACATGCATTTTTTAAAGCTGAATCACAAATTAAAATAAGTTTTGGCTTGTTGATAATGTTTTGAGGTTTTATGGATGTCAAATTATTGATTCTTATGGAACTGAATCATGGGCGTACCCAGAGAGGGGTCTGGAGTTTTCAAACTTTTCCTAATTAATTTTTACGAATCATTAGTTTATTAACTGAGTTCTATTTATATTGAGTTTGAAAATCCAGACCCCCTCTGGATACGCCCACGACCTGAATTAAAGAGATAGATGTCATCTTCTAGGTCAAAAAATTTTCAAAAATCACACATTTTCCACTGAGACAAGTCCATGCATAAAGAATCAAAGAAAATTTTCCTCATTTTTATTGAAATAAATTCTTAAGAAGAAAATTGAATAGAAACGTAATTCCCATCACAATAACCTTTTCAAGGAGTATAAAAATCTTAAGAATTTTCACTCTATAATGTCGGAAAATTCCATCACAGATTGCAATTTTCCTCATTTTTTTTATTCTTCACCCTCTCACCATTGGTAAGTCACATAATCACCATCATCATATTTTCCTTGAAATTGACATAAGTGCCTCTCAAAAAGCATTCTATCATGTTTTTGTGTGATTTTCTGCTCTAATTTTATTGATCCTTTTTTATTATTGTCTTGCTAAGGACATGGTGAGTTGATGAGATGATTATTATTGCTACAGATTCTAAATTTAGAACTGGACGAGAATGAAAAGTCTTTTTATAGAAAATAAAATTAATGACTTATTTTTTGATAGCTTCTGGTAGCATTAGAGACTGCAAATGCTTCTGGAAGAGATTTATATTTTGATAGCTGACGACTTTAAACCTCAGTAAAATCTCAAATCAAATTGTTAGTTGCCAGAGCACTACTCTGTTATTCTTACGATTTTCCTTCCTCATACTTTATAGAAACAAGTTTATGCGTCAATAAAATGTCAGTCTCAATAAAAAGTTTCCATCTCATGACATTTTTAATGCAAGCTATTCAGTCATTCAACCATCATTCCATCACAACAATGTCATTGCAACTTTTTATTCAGTTTGTATGCAGATATCACGTTGCTATGCAAAGTAAGCTTTTTTGCATACAGTTGTGTCCTTCTATTGTCATCTTTATGGACAGAAAAGATAGATGAAGAAGAAAATTGCTAAAAGAAGCAAAAAGTTCCTTTTGAGCGGAACGAAGTCAATGGAATAGTTCAAGTCAATTGTAAATTTCTTTTCATCTACAAATATTTCCATCCAGCTGACTAACTCTCATTCCTTTATGTTATTTCAAATATTTAAAATGGCAATCTACACAAATAAGAAGTTTAAATTTCCTCGTCCAATTTCTTTATGTTCACTCTTTATTGCAAAATAAATGGATTGCGCACTGCATTGATTAAATGTGAATAAAAATGAGATGAGGATTTTTTTTGTGTCGCTGCCGCATTACGACGATGCTGATGATGATTCATCACGTTTTTATAATCCACTCACTCCTTTCATATTTTTGCATCTTAGCAGCTCTCAATCGTTAGAGATGTGTTGGGCAAGGTTTTTAAGCGTATCTCAAAATTTTGGGTAGAAACATTCAACAAAGCTAACCAGGGGCGTATCTAGGCGTACCTTTTTAACTTGCTAGGGTTTTTTGAGAAAAAATCTTAAAACACTCCCCTAAATTTTTGTCATCAAAATATCCCCCTCGAAAAAGCTACCACACCAGGGGCGTATTCAGGGGGGGTTTTCGGGGTTAACCCCCCCCCCCCCCTCTGAAAAAAATTCTTCATTTTGCTAGGGTTTTTCACCGAAAATGTGCGAAACCCCCCCCCCCCCTCCCCCCCCCCCCTTGGAAAAGGTGACTCTTACAACCAAAAAAAAGGTCATGAAAAGTCAATTTGGAGCCGTTTAGTATACATTTTCCACTTTTGAGATTTCAAAACCCCTCCCTCAAAAAATTCCTGGATACGCCCCTTTATCACACTCAGAAATTAATATAAATACATTTTCAATTTAAATCTTAGTCACTTAGTAACACATTTAGCAATCCCCTTAAAAAATTCAATCAACCTCAAATCTGATACTTATTTTCGACAAAAATTTTCTTTTATTTCCAACATTTTCATAAATTTACGCAACAATAAAAAATTATGATATTCTTATTCATCATGCTGTATATGATCATTGCACGTTTTCGCAACATTTGCTTTATGTGTATTATAGTCGTTGTTGCTTGGGATTATTGATGAACTGCTTGATGGAGTGAGAAAAATATGCAAATCAATATTTAATTCTGCATTTGTTTTTCTCATTTTTTCAAGGAAGCAATTTAAATTTCCTTTTATTTCCTGCTAAAATTAACATAATTAATTATGCATTGTTATTTATTTTGATAAGATTTATGGGAAAATTAAACGATCTTTTTTCGAGCAGTTTTGTTATTCATGCTGTGAAGGATTTTTACATGCTCTTTAGTAGCTAGTTTTTATGTAAATACTTTGAATTATTGTACTTTTGGTTGGCTGGCAATATCGAAATTTTGAAATTCAGATCAAGACATTAAGAACGCTTCAAACTATATGTTTCTGACTGAAAAGTGAAATGGATGACATTTGGTAAAAATCCACAGTTTAGTTAACAATTGGCTTTATTTCCTTCCAAAGCTGGACATTAATTGAATAAAAAAGATCCAGAAACACGAGGTTAATAAAGGATCCAGTGAAAGATCCAAGAGTACTGACTGAGACATCTTGCTCCGTCAAAGTTTTACGTAGAAAAGAACGGTTTTACAAGACATTTCCCATACTTTAATTGTCAAAGGGCTAAAAGCTACGAAATTGCCGTACGCAGGAAAAAATGAATTTGCTTAAATTTGAATTCAAATCTCAAGCGACCGTTATATAACCGTCATTGCAACCAAGAATGCGTCATCACACATATTCATGCACCTACACTTGACTCATTTGTTTAATGTTTTCATTAATTGACTGTTGAGTGTATATTCACAATAAATGTTAACATCTGGTCATTAAATGAAATTTTAAGCTCTTTTCTGTCTATAAAATAAACGATGAAGAAGAAAAATAAAAATTATTGAGAATCTAAAAAGAAAATTTTGCTCATCAAATTTTGGGCAACTTTATCTATTTTCTTTTGATATTCATACTCGCATGTGTGTGTGTTTATTTTTCTATAAACAAAATAATTTTTCTTTCTATTGCGTTGATGCATACGAAAAGAGAGGAAAAAATTGAGAAACGAAAACAATCAAATTAGATTCGGTATTGAATATTATTGAAAATATATCAACTTACATGAAAATGATGCTCATCATTTCTCAATCATGTTTTTTTTTCTCCATGTGAAAATTATTATTTGGAAATGAAAATGGAAAAATTTATAGATATGAGGAGAAATGTATGTAAGTGGAGCACTTTGTTGGTGAGATTTTTGTATGCAGATGCTGAGGAAAATAATCATATTGTTGTATCTTTTTAGGAATCAAAGGCAGTGCATGAGCTTATCCAGAGGGGAAAACTACGGACCCTCCCTCTGGGTATGACAATGATTCAGTGCAAAGGGGTCGTTTAGGTATTAGGTAATGCTTTAGTGAGGACGTGGGGACCTAAAAGAGCTGTTGTGACTAACTTTTTTTTTAAATCTTCAATTCCAATTATGATGCAATCTGAGTATAAGGCACAGGTCTGTAGCTAGAGAAATTTGGGGGATTTACTTCCCTTATCGAAAAATTCTTTAATTAGCTAGGGGGCTAATCATGAATGATGACCAACATTTAGGGAGGAGGGGGTCTAGAGTTTTGAGATACATCCATACAAAAAATTTTTTTGTATGAACATTTTGTGACCGAGATGGGGAAGGGGGTCTAAAAATCTAGTTTTTTATGTGATGTCATTTATGAACGGCCCCTAGGGGTTTTGAGAAAAATCCAGAAACTCCTCTCACCCACCCTAAAATTCTTTCATACAAAAAATTTCTAAAAGCTATTGACATTGGAATTAGCACAAAATATTGATTCTGTCAAGCACAAAAATTCTCTTCAATCTATTCAAAAAATCCAGTCAATGCTTCTTATCACCATTTAACACTTCATCACTATGTAAAGAAAATTGTTAAATTAATTATTGACACACATCAGACATGTATCATAATCTTGTACACGTAAAATTTGTGTGAAATACCTTTTACGATTATTGTGAGTCAGTAGCAAATTCCACTTACTCATCATTTTTCCTCAGAAAATGTGTAAAGCTTTCTCGAAAGGTGCATGATGTTGAAGAATTTTTCTCATATTTCCATCAACACGTTTAAAATGAGCTATAAAAAGTAAGAAAATACAGCTAATGCATTTAAAGCTTTCCGTAAATTTATTAATGGATTTTTTATGATCTTCACATAATTACTTGATGCCATTTATAGTTTGATTGCCTTGATACAGGTTTTTAAATAATAATAAAATAACGTGTGACAATTCTCGTTTATAGATGTGTCAATAATCTGGGGATAAATCGTGTCAGTGCTCTGATAAAAATCAATGCTGACCTCCATTTCAATATACTTTTCAAGTCCTGTGTTTTGTGCTTTTGACAATATTGTGGATGAATAAGTTTCTGCAATCAGAATCTGAACATACAAATTTATTGTATTTTTTTTATAAAATCTCAAAATATTTTAATATTAATAAAAAATCTAAATTTTAATAAATATTTTTATTAAAAATATAAATATAAATTTTTTAAGGTAGGTAATAAAAAAACTCATGAAACAAAACTATGATCACTTTGTGCTGTAAAAAGCTTTCTTGTAGAAGATGGCAAGAACTTTCTTGTTATTTTCATGTCTCATAATTCTTCGATGTAAAAATGTGTCTTTGCTATTTTCTTGTCACGACTAAGTTTTATAGGATGGCTGATTTGTGATGGATTGATTCTTATTGGAATATTAATGAAATAATTATTTTTAAAAAAATTTTTGCTCAGGGGGATGATGACTCACAGGCCCGAATAACTTTTTTTGTTAATAAATTTGTATGAAAATAGACAAAATGGATAACGGAAAAATAGGTCCGTTTTTTTCATTTTCATACAAATTGAGGGACAAAATGGACATGTCAGAAAAATTTAAAAAAAAAATTTATAATTGTGATTTTGAACAAAATTTTAAAAAAAATTTAATTCACATTTTTTAGCAAAAATAAAAAATAAAAATTTGTGATTTTAAACTAAAAATTAAAATAAAATTTAATGTAAATTTTTTGCACAACAAAACTCGAAAAATTCCATCAAAATTGACCACCTCGAAGTTACTCAATAATTCTCTCTTATTATTTTCTCTCAAATCCTCTCATAAGCTCACCAACACATCTATATTGACCATATACACATCTGCTCACTTACCTTTTGCATGCATAAACCGATGAACAAATAACAACAAAACAGAAATAGAAAAAAAGAACCACTGACTCTCTCTCCCGCATGTCAATGTATCAAGAATTTTCTCCAATATATATATTTTTTTGAGAAATTGAGAAGATTACTCTCTCAAATTATTCTCAAAGAATGAAGGAAAAAAATAAATTTTTATGCGACTGTAAGCCGTACACAAATTCAGATAGAGAAAAACACTGCAAGCGTTCGTGAATAAAAGTCTCGTTGCTCGTCGTTTGTTGACTACAACAAAATTTTTTTATTCGGAAGCTTTTGTTAATTAAAATCCATAATAAATTGGATTAAATTGGATTAGAGTGTATCGCATTGCGAAAATATTTTCCAGTGCAAGCATAATTATGGTGGTGTATGTTGGAAAATAGCGATAGAAGTGGCTAAAAATATCGCTGAATAAGATAAAAAATATATAAATTGGTTCATGTAAAATCAGTTTTGGAAGATGCTATAGTGGATAAAAAAATATTTGATATTATTAAAATTGTTTGTGGTCGGTAGAATAAAACATGGTAAATGTTGGTGGTTTAAAAATAATAAATAAATTTAAAGTTAATGTGCAGTGAATTTTAAAAAGGATTTTTCGAACAGTGAAGTGTATTTGATGAAACTTTATGGACAATCCTAAGTGTTTTGCACGATATTTCAATTAAATAATAATCTATAACTTGTGATTAAGTAAAATATTTAAACAGTGACTAAAAAAATTATTTGGATTAATTTGAAGTGAATTTCAACAGAATATTATCAAGCATAAGGTAAACAATTTTATATTTTATGGTTGCATGTTTAAAATTTAAAAATATAGAACTTTAAGGAACATTCCTTTAGTAATTTTGAAAATCGGCTTATGTCCTCTCTTGCAATGCCAAATTCTCCCTCCATCTATGCAAATTTAAAACATCGAATGCATTGATGGAATTAAAAAAAACAAAAGGGTTGGATGTATCGTATTTCAGACGTTTTGTTCTAACTTATAAGAAGAATAAGGACTTATGCTGGAATTAGGAGCGTATTAAGGACTTTTGTGGAGTGGTATTCCGATGTTTTTGGATATTTTTTCATGTGGGTTCCGAATCGTGACACCCAACACGACCCCCACCCCCCCCCCCCCTGAATAGGCACCTGGCTGGAATATTCATAAATTTCCTTCACTTCCAAAACACTTGAGACTGCAACTTTGTTACAACATGTTCCATAAAAATTTTTTTGCGCACTTTTCTTCAAACTGAAATATCCAATATCCTTACTCACCTTTCAAGTGGTTCTGTCTCACACCATATACGCATTTTAGTGTTTCTTATAATACTGTGTAGCAAAAAAACAACACAAAGTGTAAGCAAGAACATTTTCAGTGAATGTATAGTGAGACTTCAAAAAAATTGTATACAGAACAAAAAGGCAGGCAGCAAAAAAAAAGAAAGAAAGAAAGAAGAAAAAAATCAATAAACATTTCGTACGTTGTTTGGATTTTATAATTTCTCGTGTACGAAAATAATATTGCGTTTAAAAAATAATTTTCTCGTGCATCCAGAAAAGGGGAAGTGAGGCGAGTTCTTTGTTCATCACAAAAGAAAGTAAAAAAGTGAATCAAGTCACTAAAGGAATCATCAAAAAAACTTGTGAAAATCCGTTAATTGTGTAAAGTTTGTTTACATAAACTGCACATTAGTGAATCCAATTGTGAATGCCAATGTGTTTGTAGATCTCTAGAAGTTTACATTAACGCTATTAATTAATTCTTAATTACCACATTCATTCACTTCGTTTCATTCCCAGATGGTTGTGTTTTATTTGGGAAAGAAGAAAAGAAGTGAGAAGTGAAATGTAAAGAAACGAAACTTTTTTTTTGGGAAAATTCTCAATTCATTAATTCTACTTAGCAATTGAAATAGTAAAAAGAAGAATTGTAATTTTTGGTAAAAGTCGTTAAGTGTGGGCGAGTTGAGACGCATTTTTGGAATTGAAATGAATTGAAACTTAATCAAAATGTTTCAAGAATTTTACGAAAGTAAATTATGACTGGTTTATTAGCTTTCCCGAGCTGCACCCATAAATCGACTTTAAAAAACAGACGTGGGTGTCCTGATGGCAGGCGCGTATCCAAAGGGGGGATTTGTCCTCCCCTTCAGCGGAAATTTATTCGATTTGCTAGAGTTTTTGAGATAAACCCTGAAACCTCCCACCTTAAATTTTTCCATACAAAATGCTGCTGCTTGACGGTGTCATGTCCCCCACTTGACTGCAAAATCCACAATTTGACGCAGCATGCCGCTCGGGTTTACTGCCTAAATTAAAT
The DNA here is from genome assembly GCA_963573255.1 of Chironomus tentans. NCBI lineage: Eukaryota > Metazoa > Arthropoda > Insecta > Diptera > Chironomidae > Chironomus > Chironomus tentans. Next base: position 42,768,468 of record OY754303.1, read on the forward strand.
TTTCATTTCATCTGTTATGACAGAAATGTTCATCTGACAAGATGTAGCCACAGAGATTCTACCCACATTTTAGATAAACATACCTTAATCATTACAGTGGCTCCAGGTGCGTCACTGAGAGATTGTCACAATCACAAGACTAGTTAGTCAGACAAAACGTCCACTAAACTGTATCATTAAGTAAAAAAGAATAATGCCAAAAAAAGTAGAAGGAAGATATAAATTATAAATATGAAAAAGTTTCTATTCTTTAAAGCGGTTAATGTGTGTATTTTGTATACAATAGTAAATCCGACCATCTGATGAAAAAAAATTTCCATTTCTTTTCTAAGTGCTGAAAGAAGCATAGCCAGGAATAAAGTGTGAAGAAAATTACATTAATTTAAGTCATAAATAAAAAGAAATGCTAGACACATTATCGTGCATGATATAAAAAAAATCAATAAAAGAACAGAAAAGAAAGTGTAAAGAAAAGGCTTAAGGAATCAAAAAGTATATAAAGTTGAGTGGATTTAATCTGTTAGCAGCAATTAACATTTAATCATCATTCTCATGATTATTCTCACGTCGAATGTGAAAGGTTGAATATGAAAAGAAATTCTTTTCAAGAAAAGAAATTCTCGACTATGAATAGCAATAATCCGCACATACATAGAAATAAATATACATACGTGTATCCATTTAATGCTTAGATTCTAAGTACATACCCATCTGAAAAAAATGTATGTGATATAAAAGTTTATTTCTATTCATCCAGAAAGAATAAAGTCAGAGTCAGCGAGAGAGTGAGGAATAGGCAGCATAAAGGTATAAAGGTGAGAAATAAAAACGAAAATATCGAGAACGATTCTCTCAATTTTTATGAGAATAATAAGTATGTACATTCAGCAGCAATATAAATGAATAAAAAAAGTAAAACTAAAAGAGGAAGAATCAACGGAATAAGACGAAATGGGAGAGTAAAAAAAATTCCGGAAGGGTTATGCAACTAGCGTAAAGAAGAAACAATCAATTTTGGGAATAAATGAGGAATTAATGAGGATACACATTTGTGGATGTTTTATAGAAAAAAGGGATCGATTTAATGAACAATTGATTGAAACTTCCATTCACAAGCTATCCAAAAGAAGGATGTACAGGATTATGGATCAAACTTGCTGGAAAACATGAAAATCCGTGAAAGAAATATTAATAATGAGATTTTACCCCAAATATCCCTTTTCATCATAAGTCTCACTAAGCTACACGAAAACAAAAATCCAGCTCATATTGAATTATTTATAAATTTGAACCATACCATTAGTTGCACTCCATTCGTGATCCTATAGGCGAACAAAAACAAACAAAATGTTCTCACTCCACTCCATTAAGACAAAATCACTTTACTATCATTCCTGTAATAGTAATAATCTTAAGAAGTCGAGTAATGGTACTTTTATTGCATTTCATGCTTTTGTGTGTAAACTCACTAGCTAGTGAGAATGTGATGTACGTAAAAGTATCTCTTTAAAAGGAAAAAGGGAGAAATGAAGACGACAGAAAGGAAGTTTGATATTATTTCTACATGAAAATGTTTAATTCGAAGAGTTGAGGCTAGTCGAAGGAGATATGTAGTAAGGATGTTATAAAAACATGCCGACATGTGCGCATTTTACTGTGTCATCACCAATATTCAAGGTGTAGATTGATTTACAGCAAGACGCATGCAGGAAGCAATAGCAAAACAAACAATAAGACATTGATGGACATGGTCCCCATTTTCGGAAAAATAAGCTAATAATAATATTTTTTTTTATAAAAAAGTGAGTCAGTCGGAAAGTGAATGGATGAGATCTGTGTGTGGGATCACCGCAAGTAAAAAATTCGTGTGTAATAATAAGAATAAAGGAGAAGAAGAAGATAAAATAAGGCATGGCAAGGTACATTAATAGAGGAAGTTAATATTTTTTTGTGTCTGTCGGTGGTGAATGAAAGAAGAAACGCAGTCGATGATGAAAAAAAACCCCAAAACAGCATAAAAAGAAGTTCATACATCAACCGACATAAAACAAATTCTAGATACCAAAAAAAAACTCATTTCCCTTTAACAGACATACATATACATGTACAGATATTCATGGCTCTTAGTTGCAGTGACATTGCATACACAACACACATAATACAGACGACTGAAAGAAATAAGAGTCCCAAGAGCCGTGCATCAAAGCGTGAATTTTTAAGTGCTTATGCTATGTGTCTCTCTATTGCAATCATGATGGTTTGATGATATGTAGAGAGTAAGAGGAAAACAGACTAAAGTATGACGAGGATGATCATAGTCATAATATGCTAGGAAATATTTCTTTATTCTATATTATGGGGTTTGCAGCTGGATGGTCGCAATTCATGTTGACTTTGGTAGTTACTTACAATTTATTATACAAAGTTGCAAGGTTCTATGTGGTGGTTACAATTTTCTTGATAAGCTGGAACTAATTTTAAGTTAAAAACCACTGAAGATAATGAACTTTTTACTTGTTAGGCAATTGACTGACTAATTGGATGATAACTTAGCTGAACTAAATGCTGTATTGTTTGATAGTTGATAGGATAATTGGCTTACTGAATGAGCTGTTAAATGAATTAACACTGAAGTTAGAATGAGAATCAGGGGCTTATACAGGGGGGTTTAGGGGTCAACAGCCCATTTTTTGAAAAACCAATACTAATTCAAAACAAAAAGGTTACGAATTGGAAGAGGTCTCCTAAAAAGCATACCCTGGATACACCACTGATAAGCATGATAGACCTTATATCCAATTTCTATGATATTCTACCAAAAAATCTCTATATTACCCCCATATTGACTTCGAAAAAAAGGAGAAAAAGAAACGAATATAAAGTCATATGTAGCACTTAGCATAAGAAAGAATTTTAAATGAGAAAAATATGAAAAGATATTCAGCAGTGATAAATAAAAAGAGTTATGAGAAATTCCATTAACATAATGCTCTCAATTTTCTTACATAAGAGAAAAAGACACGAAAACGACGAAGGAGAAATGTTGAATGCAAACCAACAAAAATATATCTCAATTTTCTTTCAATTTCAATAATTTTCCCATCTTCTAAGTGGTAATTTGATCATTATAATGAAAGCATGTCAGACTGAATTTTTGTTTGGCTTCAATTTTCTGTTATTGCACATAACAAACAAGTCAAGCAAATTTGTATTGAATAAATTTAGTTAGTACGCTCGTCTACTTACTTCTCTAATAATTACGTCACATCATTCAATCTTTCTCATTGCCATTAGACAAAAACTAATGTATGAATGCCATTGATACCCTTGAATTTGCTATTTCATTGCGTACGCAACACATTTAATATTATATTCTTATTTTTGCTGCTTTTTTTTGTGCGTGTGGCTTTGCAAGTTGCCACATTAAATAAATTTGACATACAACAGAATGAGAGAAACAAAAAAGCAAAATGTTTGGGTAGCCGATGTACATGGACATAAACTATGACTCTATGGTGGATTAAGAGATAAAAATTTAATGAGAATAAGTGAGAGACATACATAAAGGTAATAAATTAATTTTTTGGTAGTGGTTTAGTTGGGATAGTTCCGGGCTATTGTGAATGGGACGCAGTTTTTATTTTGGAATTTTAAACTGCCTTACTTATCATTTGCGAAAAGGAAGAAGGGGTTGATAAGCATACATTGTTGCGCAAAAATTTGTTATCTGCAGCTTATTATCAACAATTTTTGAAGAACTAAGTGCAAAATATTTTATGTACATTTCAAGTTCATTTCTTTGAATGATAGTGAAATATTTTTAATGGATAACCTTGAGGGCAATTTAGTCATGGAGCTTCAACCTGAAATTATAATTTAGGTTTTAAGGCATGTCACGAAATGAAAATAATAACAGACTTTCTATTGACTCAGAAAATCCCTCAAAATCAGTTCATCTCATTCATCCATGAAAAATTTCCAAATTCTTGTTTCCAATATTTACGATCATTAGTTATCGAACCGACAAAGCAGACGGGATAGTTCACAGAATTCTGTTAGAAAGGAGATCCAGAAAAAATTATTAATAATTATATTGAATGCAATAAAGTATCATTAGACCATAATTTTGACATGTCTTGGTCTTCTTGTTCATCCTTGCTTGTGTTGACTCTTTACCTCATTTTCTGTCCATTTGATGCTCTTCCTTTTTCTTAATTTACACACCATAAATTTATTTATAGTTCACATGAATGATGCACACAGGTTGTAAAGAGGGGCGCATAATATAAGCATAAATAAATAAGAATGAATAAAAGTACATAAATGAGCGAGCGACAGGCAGAAAAAAATGTTGCATCCTGTTGTTACAATTCGTGAGAACTTTTTTCTTCCATTCTCAAACCTTCTTCTTCGTATTTGGCTCGTCTTCTTCAGCTTATGTATGTTCATTGAGTGTGTAGAATCTTCTTCTTACATTCTCTCATTTTACAACAATCGATTGGAGAATATGAAGGATGAACACATAAATTTCAATTGCTTTTATGGTTATTACTTGTGCTGATTGATCTCTTATTCAAATTTATTTTTACCGGAGAGATTTTTCAACGTTTCGAATCAAAATTGATTTCTGTGGCTGGGTTGGATCTAGAACTGGTTCATTCACTTGTTAGAAAATTTCATTCGAGCAACAATTTGATTTAAGTTGACATGGTGGCAGCCTGTTACTTCTTTTATCCGCCTACATGTCTGCCATGTAATTGTCAACTAGAAGGCAGCCATGCTGGTGGATAAATCGATACGAGACCGTCATCACGTTGCCATATGGCAGGGCCATTGTGACTCAGGTCATCAATTCCATTAAAATTCCAACTCTGCAACCCGAAGTAACGGAGTTTTCACTTTAAATTTCAAATTATTTGCGGTTAATCATAATCAATTTTGGGAAACAATACAAAAATTTAATTCAGTTTGAAAACTTTAAGAACGAGTTCAAAGATTGAAAATTCACAATAATCGAGCTCTCAGAAACATGTATAGTCCAAAAAAAATTTTAATTGAATCATTTAAGTTTAACATAGATCCAAACAGACATGCTAGATTTTCAATATACTTGCTGAAAAGAGTAATAATTGAAACCATTTAACTTCCCATAAATCATTAAATTTATTGTGCTTCAGATGTGCTTTCAATTGAATTTTGAGAATATTTTTTCTATTAGATTGTGATTGTGTGATTTTAATTAAATTTTGTGGTTTGTGAAAGAAATTGGAGCATCAGTTATGATGTTGGGAACATTTGAAATGTGGCAGATAACTGAATAAAGTTATTATCTATAGGATTACTCAAATATTGGACAACAAAAAAAAATTATTGTAAATTAGACATCGACAGTTACAAGATTATCACATTTTTTTGCTCGTAAACAATTACTTTTTCTTGCCGATAGACATATGTTTATATTTAAATACCGTTGCTGTGCTGTTCTTAAGATTTTATAGCCAGCATTCCATTGCATCACGATAATAATTATGCTATTATGAGGATGTAATTGAATATTTTTATAGATCGTGATTTCTGAGATTGCATTGATATTTTTAAGAGTGAGCAAGTAATAAGGTCATGAGATGTTCATTCACCTGATTCTTGTTTTCTTCTTTTGGATTAAAAATTAATGATTGGCTTAGGGACCGTTTATAAATGACGTCATGCAAAAAACGAGATTTTTAGACTCCCCCCCCCCTCTGACATAAATTTTTTCCTTTTGTATGGAAGTTAACCCCCTCACCTCTAGAAATTGGACGTCATTTATGAACGGTCCCTAAAAGAATTTTTTGATTAGATCTTATGATTGGTTATCTTCTTAAAGTTATCTTCTTCCTATAATCTTCTCTCCACATCTTAAACTGTTTTCATAACAAGTAATTACTAAATCCTATATCAAGTGTCTCTCATCAATAATTTAATTTTTTTCTCTAGAGGCTGTTAATAAATGACGTCACACAAAAAACGAGATTTTTAGACCCCCTTCCCCATCCTTTGTCACAAAATATTCATAAATTTTTATTTCTGTTGTATGGAAGTGTCACACCCAACGCTAAACTCCCTCATCCTCTTAAAATTTAGACGTCATTTATGACTCCCTGACCCCCTAGTTCTAGCTCCTACATATTTAAATAGACTTGAATTTAATAAATTTATTGCCATACGATTAATATTTTCACAATATAATAATTTTTTGAATATATTGAAATAAAAACCAATCAAGATCTATTAAAATTCATTATTGAAAAAGCTATAAAAAATTAGACCGGCTTTGTTTGCGAGAAGTTTATTGTCAATTTGCAAATTCATAGAATCAAATGCTTTATGGCTCTGGACTTAGAACTTCCGAATAATAATTCATTTTTGGTTTCATATTTTTAATGAAAAATTGTGATACTTTTGTGTGTTAGAGACAATAGAAACATCTGGGATTCGGAATGCACAAATAATAAACGTAATTTTAGATGTCAAATATTTTTCCCTTGTAAATAATTGTCAGAAGCTTGTTGTTTCTAATTTCGTGACATGCAACATTCTGCGTTCATGTTGATTGGACAGTAGATTAAGCTATTATTTATTTAATGAATCCAACAAAGCTAATGACTTTTTCTGAATTGTCACCTGCTCAAAAAATTAAGCATATTCAAAAAAAAAACGTTGGCACTCTTGACAGAAGGTCTGCAGATGAATTTTTTTAACCCATTAATTTTATAAAGCCATAAATTTAAGGCACACTCAAAAATGTCTATTCAAAACAGTACATGCTATAATTCCGCAATTCATGCCATTATCATAATTGTACGTTATCATGAAAATCTCGTACTACATCTCAAAATATCATTATTTTAAGATTCCCATGCATAAGTGCGACACTTCTTAGAGTCAAGTCAAGATTAGCAGCAATTGAAAATCAACCCATTCAAAACTAACTTACTGACTCTCATGTCTGCATAATAATAAAGTTTTTCATTATTCAAGAGCAATCAAAACATGAGAGGAGGAATTTTATATTATAATTTTGAACGAGACAGGAAGAAGCTGCTGTTATCTGTATTTTATCTTGTTGTCTGGATATTTTGAGCATCCCTTTCAATTGATTTTGTAAAGTTTTGTACGTGTTGGAATAAGTTTTGAACAATTCTTGTTTTCCTATAACTATGGGTAGCATAAGATGCTTTCGCTTTGTATTTCCGCAGTTTTTAAATCTGTTTTCACAAAAAAATGCTTTACAGACCATAGAAATGCGCCATCATATTTCATTTATGATAGTATTCCATTAATATTTCTACTTCCATAAAGCCACGAACATCCATAACTCACAATAACTTCTAAAAACTTGATATATTTTCCCTTATCTGCCCTTTTTAACACTAATAAAAAATTACTAGAGTTTTTCAAAAAAAAAGACGAGAGAGAATAGGAATTTATTTATTTTCGAGGAAATTCTGTGGTGGCAACAGCAACAGCAGTAAACATAAAATTGGGAAGTAAAAGTAAAGTAAAATGCAAGCGAAAAGGCAAAAAACTAGAAAAAGAACATAAAACATTCATTATATGATTTTATGGTTGCATTATTCATGTGCATCATACATAAGAAAACAGCAGAGGCACAAAAATATATATATGTATGTATATACATAGTGAGTGAGAGGAAGATATAGTCATAGTTGTATAGCAACCCCTCATTGTTATTTAATAAGAAATTGAAATATGCTGTCATAGACTATAGCAGCAGCAGAAAGCGAGAAAAATTGTAAGAGGAAGATAGAGACATAGTTATATGGTATAAATATTCAATGGGTGATGTACCCAGTAAGTTAAAATGACATCTAAGAAGACGAATAAATATCTAAGTCAATCTTTCGATTCGATAACTGTGTAATGAGTCTGCATTAGCGGTTCAACTTAAGCGACACTCTGTGATTCTACACTCTTATGTAATAGGAAGGAATATTTTGTCCATGATCTCATTTTGAGGTTGATAACTCTGTTCTATAGTAAAGCTTACCCGAGGGGTACAACTTAGTCGTTGGGACACCACTACGTCGATATTATAATAAGAAAACATCAAAAAAAGACGTTGGGTTACCCTGACGACATCGTGACGGTGGTTTTTATCTACCTTGACGTCAAAAATTTCAGTTTGTGCAGCGTGCTGCTCGGGTAAATCTTTCAAGTACTCCCTAAGCAATCTCGAGAGCTCAAGTATCATCTTTTTATCGAAACCATCGAGTATCTAGCTCAAAAAATAGAAAAAATTATTCAAAACACATCAAGAAATGATGCTCATATCAGAAATTATTATAAGCAATATTGCAATATATGCCGCATAACATGCATGAATAATAGATTTGACCTTCTATCAATCATGATCTCTTGGGTTTATAGTAAGCAGCTAGAGAGGGGAAAAAATTATTCAAAGTCATAAGTATATTCAGAATTCATTCAGACAATCGAAGTAACTTAACTGAATGTGAATGAATGAATAATTTGAAGTGTGAGCCTGTCATCTTGTCACAGTCACTTTTCTTTACATCTTTTCAATTGACACATTCGAGCACATATCAAATGAAATATGTACAGCAGTAGCAAAAATCTAAACAGTCAGTTGTTATACAGCGGAAATGTGAAAAATGAGAATCAATAATCATCTTATGATTTTGGCACATTGATTAAATACACATCATGTTTGATTCTCAATATCTGTTTATTTTGCTTAGCATCGTCAATTGGGATGGGAGATGAGTGGGTTATAGGTCATATTTTGCTGAATTGTCTGTGATTTTTTTATGGTAGCAGATGTTACTTTTTTAGTATGAGGATATAAATTTGATGGCTTTTTAACAGCAACTGAATAGCTTTGGAAGTTCAAGTGTTTTGCTATGTTAGCCCTGTCACATACTGAACATAATTAAACATTTTTCTTAAATCAGTTTTTTGGACTTAATGCCTGAAACGTGACTTTTTTGTCATTCGAATGACTTAGCCTTAGGATGGTAGCTGTACAAAGCGCTCACATTTGTGTATAGCAATAATATCTCTTCTACTTAGATTGTTTTAATTCATATTGAGGGAAAAAATCTCGGGATGTATGAAATTTGAGTCAATAGCTTCTGTGTGTCTCTCCATCACAAGCCAAAGAGATGAGGAACTATCGTTAAAGGATTATTTTTTTCAAGAGGGGAACTCCATTAATCTCTATCAAATATTTGATGTCTTCAAATATTTTTAAGGAAATATCATGAAATGACGGAAGTGCTGTGAGAATTCAACCATGGAATAATAAATCTTGGGATTAAAAATTTATCTCAAAAGATTAATTTTAAAGTCATGGAATGTAGTTTCTTAAATTCCCCAAAATTTATCCCAATATTTTATAAGCCTTTCAACTCAATCCTCATTTCCTCAGCACATTCAGAATCGAGATATTTCAAAGCCATTAAGTCCTTCGAAATCCTCTCATTAATCCACTTTTCTTAAAATTATTTTCTCACTGGGAATTCATTCCAAACTTCTCAAACTATATCATGTGCAGGCAATGAAAAGCCAAGAACGAGGAATAAGAAGAATAAATAAGTAATTCTTAGATCCCCATAGGAATTATTTCCATTTCTCTATAAGACTCCTTCACAGTCTACTCGGTCGGTTTTGCTCTCTCTCTAACTTCCATCTCTTCAATGTGCAATTTTTTTTACTTCTCCTTGTTTTGCTTCTCTTCTTTCTCATTATTGAGATTCTGTAAGTTCACATACATTCTAGATGCATGATGATTAAGGAGGAAACAGGTATATTTATAGTCGGGGACAGTTGAGATTCAGCAGTCGTTTTGTTCTGTCTCTTTCTTTACCACACATCTCACATCTCGTTAGAGATTCTTATTCTTACAATCATTTCTGCTTTTTCTTTCCGTTCCTATACTTATTCATTGCGAATAATTTTTTTCGAAAAAAAAATCTCTTTTGTGACGACAAAAACAGTGTAAAACTAGTTGGGAGGTCATGTAGTGGTTACAGATAATGGACAGGTGGCGCATTTGTGTTAAGCTTGCCTTTAAACAAATTATATGCAAATGCAATAAAAAATTTATATCCCGAGAGACAATAGATGGATCTCTACCAGATATTTGACATGAAGAGTCTGTTTGTGTCTCCGCAATCTTAATAAATTACAATGTTATCTTAATAATCCATTTAAGTGTCCATAAAATCAGCCATTCGAAAGTGAATCATATGCAAATATTTTCATTCAAAATGCTAGCTTTTTGAAAATCTTCGGTCAATGAAGAACGATAGTAGGAAAGAGAGCTGGAAAGGTAGAAGCGAAAATCGGCAAAAATACACGAAAAAAATGTTGAATAATATTGAGTAACAGAGAGAACAGAGGCTTGATTAAGAATGAAAGCAAAAGAATTTGAGTTCAAAGCATAAAGTCAGAAGAAGAAAAAAAAACATGAAGAACAAGATTCTTTTTTCACTTTGTTCCTATATACATGCTCACATTTTATGAGATGAAATTTTTTTCTCCTTCTTTTTTCACCTTTCATTCTTAAAGCTTTTTTTTGTGTGCTGTTTTTGCTTTGTTCTGGATATTCTTAGGCTCTTTAATTCTTTGCGCGCCACAATAGAAATAAAAAAAAATCTACATACAAACTCATTGGAAAGGGTCAGGGCTGAGTGATGATGATGGAATTTCTCATTTCTTTTCTCAAACTAACAAAACATCACAACCGTGAGCGAGCGCACCATTTGTGCGGGCTCATTCCATCATAATCATAATGATCACTCAAAGAATCATTTTTCAAAATTAAATGTTTTATTTTCTCTTCTTTTCGGTTCTTCTTCCTCCTCGTCTTGCTGTTGTGTCCATGTTACATAAAGATCTCATGTAGTCTAAGCTATAGCTCAATTAGCCAGCATCTTTTTTTGATGAATGTAAGAAAAATTTTATATAAAAATAAAAACAATTGTTTTCGGTCCTTTTGAGGAATATTTTTGGGTAAGAGTGTTGCACAGCATTCATTTTGGACAGTTGATGTAATTTAAAAAAAAATAAATTTAAAGAATTTCGTGTCTACTTGAAATTATTATTGTCTAAATGCTCTGATTATGCAGTTTTAAATTCCCACGTTTAAAATGCAGATAAAACTTAAAAATGCGTCTGAATTTCTTAAACTTACTTTTTTTCGTGTGAATTAAATTTTTTTCTGTTTCTTTTCTCTTTTCAGATAAAACATTCCAAATTAGTCTCGCCATCAACGGATCCAAAATACACTAACTTTTTTTGGGTAAGAAATGAAAAAAAGAAGAAAATTAAGTGAAGAATAAAGATGTAAATGGATACGAATTAGATGCACGCTTAGATAAAATACTTTTTTTCTGTTTGACTAAAGGGTTATGCCATTCAATCATCATCGGGCTATGAATCAACATAATTTCATCTTTTCTTTCTGTATAAATAAATTTAAGAGAGATATTTTAAGGTGTAGTGAGGTGGAAAATGAGCCGATGTGGTTATTAACATTGAGTTATTTGGGATTTTGTAGAAATTTATTTGAGAAAATAAGTTCTCAATTTCATGATGGGTTTTGGACAGTGACTGGCTTTTACATAATTTCCAAGAAAATTGATGGATTTATTCTACTAGAAAAATCGATTTAATTAAAATTCAGAGATTCAAAAATACTTCAATAGAAAATTTCTAAACTAACAACAAAAATCTCATAAACTGAGCTAAGCACGTATACAGAAAATTTTTTAGAGGGTCCAAATTTTTTTCTTTCTTATGCTCATGGGTTTGTATTAATTGCTAATTCTAATGGTACATGAATGATTAACTAACTAATTAGAGCTTCGAAAAAACATCAGAAGAAATTTCTATAAAAAAATTTGTTCGAGGGGGTAGCGGGTCTGGACCCCATCAGACCCCCCCCCCCCGTCTTTGGGTATACCTATGAACAGAGGAACCTTTCGTTTTTCTCAAAATGATCGTGAATATTTTAACAACTTAGTGAATAAAATTTTCATGCATAATTAAATGCATGCATCTACCTCATTTACTTTACTAATTGTCAATTAGATAATGTTATTTAAAAGCTGAAGTGTTTAATTAATAGTTTCGTAAGTAGACAGTGTTGATGGTATGAGATTAAATTTTCAAGGAACAATGATTGAGTTTCGGGGAATTTATTTAGGTCAGAAATAAATTTTCAAGAAAAAATGACAATTCCGGTGTTCATGAATACAAACTTCACATTAGTAAGCAAACTCAATCAAATTTACATTCCCTGACCTCAAAAAGCAGTAATAGAAAATTACATCACTAAATCTAAACAAACTTCCTCAAAAAAGCATCACATAGGCAGCAACTCTGATCGAAAACTTCAAGCAGTAACTAACAAGCACAGCAAATTTGCATAATATATCTACCGTTCTGTCATTTACACTAAATTCCCTCTATACTAAATTAAAACTTCCTCGTATAGCTGTAGAAAATTTTCTTACATGAAGTTCTACGTTTAAATACAGCCAGCATTCCCATTCAAGAAATTGTCATCGCAAAACTTTTGACATTTCCGTCATCATAAAAATTCTTATGTTTGTAATAAGAATAGGCAATAATAATCGTATTGAACATCCTGTTGTTGTCAATATTTAATGCTCTAATGTTGGAAAATAACATTAAAGTCTTTCCAACTTTCCCTTCATGAAATTTTTATCGATTTTATTTTTAACATTTAATATTTAAAATGATTGATAAATTTAGGACGGCAGGGGAAAAAGTTTCATGCTGACGTAATTCATGAATCTCAAATATCTCATTTAAATTCAATATTTTCGTATCTATATGGTTTCTAATAAATCATGCATGATTATCAATTTCCTCAAATAAAATCAATGAATTTCTGGGAAATGCCATATTAAAAGTAGTAAATCATACAGAAATAAGGAAGTAAACAATACCTTCATCAAAACAAAATTTTCGTACAGATTCTCACAAAAAAAATCAGCATCATCATCGTCATCTGGCAGTGATGAGCATAAAGGCAATGTAAATATACCAAATATTCCCAACTGGCATTCATGATATTATCCAGAAACTAACCATAACTAAAATTTGATTAATATAGAATATAATTCAATCTTTTTCATCATATCACTGTTAATAGACCTTAACAAAATAAATCACAAAGCTGATTCACCTTGATGAGCACATTGAAAGAAGCAGAAATTCAGTTCATGGGGAAAAAAATCAGGCATAGAAATTCGAAAATGCTGAAACATGAAAGTGATCAATTCAGTCTCGATATGAGAAATTACACAAGCATCTCATAATAAAAGGCGCCGTTCTGTAGTCCATATTTTTTCCACCATCATCATCATCATCGTCGATTCATTTTGTATGTGCAAGCAAGATTTCAGTTATTATTTTTTGTGTATACAGAAATACACAGCATAAGTAAGCACAACGAAAATCATAAATTGAAATATTCCATTCACACTCCATCACTTCTTCTTAGCTTGTTACTTTTGGGCAGTTTGATGGCTCATTGGATGGAAAAGTGTTAAGATTATTTTAGACAGTTCTGACTGGCTGGCAATCATGCACTGGATGAAAGCTCCAAAATTTCCATAAAAATCATTTTTTCAGGATTTTTTCTTAATCTTTTGAAAAACTGCGCCTCCAAGTCTTACCCACAATCAATCCACCCACATTTCTCACCATACTACACCGCATACTCAATCGTCGACATGAAACAAACAAAAACAAGGCATCGGAAAAAAATAATAATATTGAGAAAAAGGATTGATGTGTTGTGTTATTAAAAAGTTTGAAATTCCAATGAAAAATTTTTTCACGCTGTTGCTGCTGCTTCCATTCAGCACCTTTTTTCAATCCCTTTTTTGGTATCCCTTTTAAAAAAGGCTCGGCAGCTTTAATAAAAGCAAGTTGCTGTGCCAAGAAAAAAAGGCAATTGAATTAAAAAAACTGAAAGTCAAAAAAATCAATGAGAATAATGTGCAGAAAGTCAAAGGGTCCATGTATACATATACACATTCTTATTGTGTGCACTTGAAAAACCATTTCTTAATCCCTTACCGCATTTGCCATTCAATGATCCTCAACCTCTTATGCCTATTTGATTTACTTACTCTCAATTTAATTTATTCATTTTAAGACTTTTGAGTTTTCTAAATGATTATTTTTTTGCCTTCTTGTTCCTACCTAAGATCTCTGTAATTTTTTTTATCCCTCAAGTGCAAAGCAGAAAGTGAAGTTTTCATTGCCATTGGAAACATTTTTTTTCTTCATCTTTCTCTGACGTTCGAATTAAAACCATTCTTAGAACACCTTTTCACGACGAAAATACATGGTTCCTAAGACGACGGCTTTACACAATGTTTGCTACCATGTGCCTTAATTTTCTGTGATAATGTGAATATAGGATGAAGATAATGGACTTCTAGGTTCAGTTTGGCCTTGACTAGGCTGTCCATCTGCTCATTATTTGGCGTGACAGCCATGCGTCCTCGCTTTGGAAACAAATGTCATCCTTTTTGTAAAAGATTCATTACATTTTTTAAAGGAAGTACTAAAAGTTGCCATAATTTTTTAAAAAAATACTAAAAATTCGAGCCTGTCGTGCTTTTTTATGCTTGAAATCGGGACATGTCCTTCTTTTATGTCAAAATTCTATGGTCAACCTATCCTTGACTGATGGAAATTAAACTTAACCTTAAATTCATTAAGGTATATTCTAATAAATTTAAGTCATACCATTGGTCATACGTAATGATTTTAGGGGGAATGGGGGTCTGAGATTTTGTGACAATTCAAACAAAGAAATCTTTTATTTATAGACAAAGGGGGTAGGAGGGTCTGAAAAGTAAGGTTTTTGTGTTACCTAATAAGTGAATGTCCCCATACAAAATATATACAATCATTCATCTAATAAGGACTTACTCATAAAAATTTATTCTCGTACTGAAAAAATACGCTGAAGTGCATCCACCTGTAAAGACTTTTGCACTTTTCTATCATTCTTTATTTTTTTTTATACATTAAATTCCAGCTATACAAAGTTCCATCCACATCGCTGATCCATGAGATATGATTTAAAAAATCTCTTGATTCACTGGCTTGTAAATTGTAATTATAATATGACAATAACAAGATTTAAGCTTACAAGGTAGCATAAATTTAAAAAGTGTAGGATGTGAATATAATGCTTATGGCTTGCAAAGTCCGTTAGGAGTAAATTTTGAATTTTTTTTTGGAAATGAAACAGACATAACAAAATATATCCATGACATCCACCCATGGCATCAAAATCGACAATAGCTAGTCCGAGAAGTAAAAATAAGTATCCTAGAAGGAAAAAAGGCAGAGAAGAATGACTGACAATGGCAAGCTCACTTCTCAGCACGTGTAGTTTCACCATTTTTTTTATTTGCACACTCAGCTTCTATTTTTGGACAACGAAACTTTCTTGAACTTTCTGATCCCAGTTTTGCGGATGTTTGATAAAAAGATTAACAAGTTTTTTGCTTTGTTTTTTGTTCATTAATGGAAGTTTCTATCAATTCAAATAAATTAATATTTTTATGGCTGCTCGTCTTTTTATTGGATGTGGTAAATTCTGTTTAGGGTGAATAGCTAAACTTTAAGGCTAGTTTGATACTTTTTAAATGAAAACTCCTAAAAAAATTAAAGATTCATCCATCTTGCTGCAATTATTATTGCTTCACTGCCAAAATTTCAATTTCATTACGTCAACAAATTCTAATCAACAATAAAACGTATCATTTCCTGCGATAAAAGAAGTCATGCAAAAAAATAATCGAATCAGTTGACTGAATGCCTTGATTTGATCTTTTGACAAATAAATTATGCATGAAATTCATCAGCAAAAATCCATAAATTATTTTAGTTCTGGGTAAAAATGATTTGATATATGAACATGTTAGTCTCATATAAGCAAGTCATTATGCTAAACGCTTGGAAACATCCTGTTTATTTCCCACAGTAATATGATACTAAAGAGCAAGCTATGATAGGAATTTTTTTTTCGGGTTGTGATTTCAAGACAAGATGTTTCCATGGTTTTGAGACTTTAAGAAAATTGGAAGGAAAAGCTGAAAATATTTTAATTCTTGAAAATTACGTTGGGGGTCTTTTGAAAATTACGTCATGCAGAAAAACGAATTTTTCGACACCCTCTCTCTCTTGTCAAAAATTTCCATATAAAAATTCCCCTTTCGCACTAAAGAGTGACGTAATTTACGAACGATCCCTTACAACATCCTCAGAATTTAAATTTTGTCAATTTAGATGTCAATCGAACAATTTAAGTAAAGATCCCCAAAAACTTATAAAAAAGCATAGGATAATGTAAAATCAGGAGTTGGGGAAGGATAATCTTTATGAATATAAAAGCACAACAGCGAAATTGCCTTCACATTATAATACAATACATAAAATAAAATGATAAGTAAGAATCCATGGAAAGTCTGTAAGTAAATCCTATCAACTTTAACCCACATATCCCATTAAACTTTTTTCTCCTCTGTTTGAGATTCCACCGCATCAACATCCATTTCAAATTCATATCCCATTTAAATTCCAAAATTCCTTCGTAACAGCGAATCTTTTTTTCTACGTATTTTTTGCTTCTGAGTCTCTCTTTTTTCTTATGAAAATATTTTTCTTTTCCACAAACGCCATGGCATATATGAGTGTACATAAATATGTGAGAAAGATGGAGGAAACTTGTATAAATATAAATGTCCTATCGGATGTGGCTTCATAGCGCATTCGTTGCGTACAAAATAATGTAATGTAAAAGGTTTTTCGTGGAAGAAAATGATGGAAATGCCATTTCAATCATAGATGTTAGTTTGCTGTTGAGTGGGTTTCGGTGGAAGATTTTAATTGATTGGAAAAATTTATTCATGGGAATTTTTGGTTATATTGATCATTATATGTAATTACATACAGGAGGCTCATTTTAAGATGGTATTTGAGGCCCTTCTTCAAGAGCGTAACCATAAATTTTTTGAGGGGGGTGTTTTGATTTTTTATATGGACGGCTAAATTTTTGATGGGAGTTTTGGGGTGTCTTCTCAAAAAAACCCTAGAAAATTGAAAAAAAATTCACAATAGAAGTATTTTAATACCCAAATCACCCCACTGGATCTCTCTTTTACGTTACTAAATTTTCTTACAAAATAAATTTACAAACAGTTTCAGATATTTTTCTTCCTCCCAAATACTAGTCGTCATTTCTGAATGATCTTTAAGAGACGTCCAATTTTTAGGCAGGAGGGGGTCTGGAGCTATGCGACATTTCCATACAAAAGGAGAAAATTTTTGAATGAGACTGGGAATTTTGCTTGACGTCATTTATGAATGACCCCTAAAGGAATTATTGTTTATTTTTAGAGTTCCTAATAACTCATAAAAATGAGTCTTACGCCAGTAATTTTTCTGTTTTTAATTTATGTTCACAAATAATGCTCAGATCATAAAAGCTGCAAATAGCTTTTTGCGGATGCTATAATCTAAAATGGGATGACAAACAAATAAACACAGCAGTAAATTAAAATACTTATCAAAAAAAATATAGTCACCCAGACGACCTATAAACTCGATCACCTTTTACTCAATAATTCACAAGATAAGCTAAAAAAATAAAATGTGTATGTAGAAAAAGGGAAGAAATTTCCTTTATTTATTTCCAAATCTCCTACAGAGTGATATTGCTTTTATACATACATATATCTTATTTCAAACAGAACACAGTATTTCATGTGTGAGCCGTTTAGCTAAGAAGAATAAACGAACGACAGTTCTTTTGTGGCATTTGACAAATTTCAATGCCATATCAATATTTTGATGTTCATCGCTTATCATTTCACTTCATCGAACTCGAGAAAAAAAAAGCGAGAGTGAATTTGGCATATAAACACATCTACATATAGACGTTGTTTAATATTGAGTGTAATTCGAAATTCCGACCCCTTAGAGATGATACGACAAAGACAAGACACCGTTTAAACAAAATGATAAAGGAAAAGAAAAGGGAGATGAAGAACAAGAAGTAGAATAATGTAAAAATATCTCTGGAAAATTGGTATTTATATTTCTTATTAGGGTAAATGGAATAGCAAGTGTTAAATGTATGTAGCGTATTTGAAAGCATGGTTTTGGCTACAATATGTAATTTTCCACCTCGAAAAACATAAACTGCGCTAAAAAAATTTAGAAAAAGTTTATTTCCCATGTCAAACAATCAAATAGATGTGTATGTATACAGAAAATATTATTTTCTCCTTTCATACTCTTTAAGTATTTGCAGCACCAGCAAGAAAAATATAAGTTAGATATACGATATGATTCGATCACATTTATAGCATAAAAAAGCGGATTTCTCGTGTATTTCTTTGTTATTACTCTTGTTGTTGTTGTTGATGCTGAGTATATGTTTATACATTTGTACGTATGAGTCTGCATGTTTAAATATTAAATTTCTTATCATTCAAACTGCAGCTCAAGAAAAAAAATGTATTTTTCTTCCACTTCCATGTTTTCATTTTGATTTTCCTTAGCGGAGGGTGAAAAATTTTTCAATAAGAGCTCATTTTACCCTTGGGAGATGCAACATTAAGGTGTTGTAGCAGAAAATTCAGTCGCAAACCTGATTATTCATTCATACAAGACAGAAAATAGAGTTGAATCTATAATAAAATTTCTAGCATCAACTTCCATATAATAGGAAGCTTAGGTTTGTGCAAAAAAAAAAAGTTTTATCCTCACTTCATGCGCTTTGCCTTAAGCAACTCAAAAAAAAAAGTTTTTAAAGCTCAAAATTTCTATTTAATGGTTTTGAGAAGAGAAATATTTTCAGGACGTGAATTTTGAAATGGAGAAGTGGATTGAACATTTTTCTCTGCATAAAATTTTAATGCAGCTTGCAATTTCTCGTTCTTAAAAGATTTAAAGCATAAACATCAGAATAATGCAAAATAATGCAAAAAAATCCTTCTTTTTTTTGGGATTAGCAATAAGAAATCGTTTGCGGATAATGTTTGGCAATAAATGGAAGTTGAACATTGATTTTTTTATGAAGGCGTTAAGCTGTTTAATGCTGCTTTGCTGATACTTTCCTTAATATTTTTATAATGAGGATTTTACGATTTATGTCAAGAGTTGGAATAATTGGATTAATATTTTGATGTTACATCCACTCAAATAAGTCTATCCATCCCTGCTACATACAAAAAGTTACAAACTTTGTCATAGATACATAAATGGCTATTAAAACTTCCAATTAAACTACAGAGATCCCTCAATTTGCCACTATTAGCTATCACCATAGTATCCATCCCCCCATCCAATAGCAACAAAAATATCTCTCATTACATCCTCGATATGTTGATTCTGAGATTGACAAATCCTCAAAACGACAAATATCATTCAGAAAGAATTTTTTCTTCTTCCTCGTCTCCAATTATTGACGTGTCCTTAATGTGATTAAATCCCTTTTGATGTTCGTGTTTGTGATTCTCATCTTTTGACAATTTTTCCATCTTCAATGACTTTTTCAGGCATCGTTAAATATTTTAATCAGATGCTGTTTGGGAAGTTGATAGTTTGAAAGATGAAAAAATGACTGATGATGTCAGCCAAGCTTGCATGCCTTTGTTACTTAATGTCATTTACTACCTTAGACTCATTGATCCATGAAATCAACAAAAAGGCTTATTTAAGGATGAACTTTAATTCTTTCCTCAAAAATCACTCAAAATACCCAAAACTAAACTCTATATCCCCTTCAACCTTCCACCCTCCTTTTGAACTAGATACAAGAAAAGTAGAATTTGAAAAAGATATAAAATTAAATGAAAGAAATCCAAAGATAAACACATAAAGAGCACACAAGGCAGAACAAGCAGAAAAAGAAATGAAAATTTGCAAAGTGAGCGGAGATAAATGAGATGTAGAGAATGTCTTTACATTCAAAAAAAAAGAAGAAATTTCTTTTACGTCTTCTTATTCTTTATTTCATTCCTTTCATCTGTGACAATTGCAATTCATCAAACAATTCTCTCGTGTTGAAATCTAAAAGGATGATGATGACTGACTATGTATAGTGCTGTCAGTATTGTATGAATGATCTATATAGATCCTTATGTATGTAACATATAGCATGGGATGAAAACGGCACCAAAAGTGAGGAAATGAATGCTTAGAAGAGAAAAATAGAGGGGTTGAGAGATGAAAATAAGGAGCAAGTTAGGAACAATTGTATGGGATAAATGAGAGAGCGACAATTCGACGGATCTAATGAATCATAAATTTTAGTTTTAGAATTTAGTAGTTATTATTGACTTTTTGTATGGTTTGATTGATTTAATTAATAATTCATCAAATCTTTATGACTAATTCCCTTGAATTGCAACTTGTCCTTACAATTTGGCTCCAAAAAAAATTAATTGACATAGAAAATTGCGCTTAGAATGTCATAAAAATTTATCGAATTTGAAATGGAGACCAATTCTAGAAAGAGGAAAAAAATCAGCATTGCCTGTGTGGATTTGACAAATTCTCACATGATTTTCTATTTTATTCACACAATTTGACAGTTTCTCTCCTTTCATATCTCTCGCAAATATTATTACTGCTCTCATAGACTCATGAGAATGAGAATGAGTGAAGAAATGTGCTACATGGAGGAATTTTATAAGTGGAACTAAGGGCTCGCCATGAAAATGAGCAGAACAAAAGAAATGCTCAAACATTGATGCGCAAACTCCTCTCTCGTTCTCTCATATTTTCATCCCCCTTGTGTACATCACAAACACATTTACATGATTTTCCATACAAATGTTCGATGTGAGACAGTAAGGACAGGATATACATACAACATCCTGTATCGTGTATTTACAAAAAGTGACGGGAAAAACGTGAGAGCTGAGAGTGAGAAAAACAGTAAAAGTTATTTCAATATGCGAAAAATCAGGGCTGAATAGTAAAAGGAAAAAAAAAGAGTGTGAATGGAACAAGTCGCGAGTGTATGAATCAGGGCTAGTTTCAGTTCTTACCATTCACGCCAGTCGAGACGTATCGTATACGGTGAGCTCCTTGTCGTTCAATTTTTGTGAGTTTTTGCTGAAAAGGAGAAAAGAAAAGAATTCTAATAAAAAAGTGGAAAAATAATTGTGAAAAATTGGAAAATCAATGAAAATTGGAAAGTTTTGATGTCAATTTAGTGAAAAATTTTGTTAAAAAAATAGAAAAGTGAAACAAAAAGGAAATTTTCTAAAAAAGAGAGAAAATAATTTTTTTTATGAAAAAGTGAGGAAAATTTTTCATTCATTTTCATGATATTTTTTTTGCACATAAGAGGATCACCATTTTGAGGATTAAGGATTAATTTCGCATAGTATAGACACCACAAAGTATGGCAGTTTATGACAAGCAGAGTCAGGCAAATTAAATCTTAAGCCAAATATTGCAAATTTGGGTCACAAGGGGATTTTCTTGCTCAAAATTCATTCACAATTTTTCTCGTGTGTGCTGCTGCTGTGCTGTGTGCTCCTCTCCTTTGTCAATAAAGGAATTTTCTTCCTTTTTTTCTTCTTTTTTTATGCCACACCAAAGAAAATTTTCTTTGTACTTATTTTTCGGGAAGAAGCATCCACAGAAAAAAAAAGTTTCACAGGAAAAACTTTTTTATTTCTTCTTTTTTTCTTCAATTTCTTTTGCTCTCTGTCGCTTTTGCCTTTGCTGGAAAAAGGAACACACCCATTTGTTTTCCTCCCCATGAAATTTACTCTCTCTCCTGTCTCAGTGTCTCTTCATTTCTCTTATACAGATACCTACACTATGAAAGGATATTCTTATACTATTAAGCACACGGACGTGTATGGACGTGAAGTAAATTGAGAAAAATGAGAAAAATTCCTCATTTGTATTTACCTAAAAAGTGATGTGTTTGGTAGAATAAGGTGGAAAAATTGTGTAATTTCTGATGCAATCTTGGAGATTTTACTTGAAAGTGTGATATGAAATCTTTAAGTTCCTACTTTTATTCCGAATTTTTTTGGACAAATACCCAGATTAGAAAGAGAGAAATTGCTTATTGTTACACATTTTCTGGGATAAAATGATGTCATTTCTCCTTAAGCACAAAAATTGTCGAATATTTCGACCCATTTAGTGAAACCAGAGCATGTTTTGCAAAAGTCAAATAATTATGGCAATTTCACGTGTATTATCCTTAAAATTGCATATATTAAGAACAAAGGAAACAAGCCAACATCCCCATCCAATTTATTATCTCTCATGTAATCCATCGTTGACCAATTAACACATACTATGTGTAAATTTAAATTGCAGTAAAAATAACTAAAGGGAATTAAATTGAAATGTTCAATTAAAAAACATGCATTCATTAATGCTGTCAATAAATTCAGACGAATTAATTTTAAAATATTCGAGTTGGGAATTTTTTATTTTTGTCTGTCGATTACATTAACATACTCGCTGGTCAGCGTTGAAGAGGTGCTGAATTGCATTTCAAGAGGCTTCTGGAAATTTAAATTTATTCAATTAAGAAACGCAAAGAAGAAAAGTTCAACAATCTTAATTAATTCTATTATACAGAAACCATTCAATGTTCCCCAAATCCTGCATAAATTCTACAAACAATAAATAGTGACACCCCAAAAAGGTAGCAAATCATACCCCTAAAACACAATCGAAAATGAGCATTATTTAGCATTAAAATTTACTGTAATATAAAGGAAAAAAAATCTCAACCCATAAAAAATATATGAAAAATTGTCAAACCCATTCAGCCTTCACAGCTGTGAACAATTGTTGACGAATAAAATACGGCAATAAAGAAGAAAATTATTCCGACCCGTTTGAAATTTGCAAAATTTGTCAAAACCATTTCAATACTAAAGCAAATTTCCTTTCTCAGCTTGCTTCTTATTGTTTTTGAAAGGCTTGGAGAGAATTTGAGTAAGGAAGTCAGTCTGTGGAGTGTGATGTGGCGCATTCCTTTGAACACGTATCATCAAGGGATTCATAAATTCTCATTCCAAAAGTACATTATAAATCTTCCTGAAACTCTTAACATTTCACGCAACTTGACAGCCGCCTTAGCTTTTATGCCTAATCCTTTCCAAATGTAAACACCACAAGAATTTTGTTCTACAAAATACAGCTACGAACGTCCAATTTTCGTGAAAACATGAAAGGAGAAAAATTATGCACAAAAATTTTTCAGCACCCTTGCTGGAAAAGAAGAGAAAAACAAATGTTAAGACACAAAAAGAATTAATGAAAATGAGAGGAATGATAAATTTAAGGTGACAGATTGTGCGACGTGGTAATTAATTATGAAATGTTATGCTGCCTACCTTTACTTCTCCTTTTGTTCACATCATACTTTACATGCTTCATTGTGATTAAATATTTACTGGAATTTTAAGACACAAAATGATCTCGTCTATATTGATTTTTGGAAGTACGTATAATTGAGATCTATTCAAGCACAGAAATTGCTTTTTCACATAAATAGAAAAAATATCAAAGAAATTAAAAATTCTCGAAGCATAAAAGCTTCATAAAGCATCAAAATACTCTTAGGGCATCAAAATATTATTTCTACATTTTCTAAGGAATTTGCTGTTATTGAAAAATTGAAAAAGTCTTCGTTTTCATTCCAAGAAGCAATGCTATTAAAAATTAAATTAAATTTTCGAGGAAATTAAAGATTTAAATGGCTATTGATCTTGTTTGTCTAATTTTTGCCCTTGGGATTATAATGATTGTCGATTTTCCTAAAGGATGGATGCTTCTAAGTAATATATAATGAATGTAAGCTGAATCGTGGATCGAAAAAATTTTTAAAAAAATTTCTAGGTCTGGTCTCGATTTAAAAATTGTTCAGAAACTAGAAGTAGTTCAAATTGGTTTGTTTTAAGTGAAATTGAGTCAATAAACTCAAAAACAATTGATTTTTGCTTAAATTTTAATTTCTAGACTTTTTTGGGATTTTGTGGATCGAAAAAAAATTAAAAAAATTGCTAGGTCTTGTCTCGTTCTAAAAGCTCTTCAAAAAATAGAAATTCGGATGGATTTCAGCTTAACACCTGCCTGGGGATACTATTTTTCGTTTTTTCTCCACCATGTACCTTTCAGGTTGCTGTCTACTTTTTGTAGTCTTTTAAAGATCACTAAATAAATTTCCAAGCTTCTATTTCAAAGCCATGTCTACATGATTCCTATAAAGAGTTAAATTTCAACCTGACAAAAAAATATCCACAACCACAACCAATAAAACTTTTAAGTCAACAAAAAATTTTGAGATGAAAAGCTCAAATAACCACAAAAATCATCAATAATTGACCTTTACTTCCAACTCATCCATTCTTCAGAATCAAAAAAATAAGTTTGACCATTCCCACAGATCCCCCTAATTTGTCTTAATTTATCGAGAGAACAGCACAACAACAACAAACAAAAATCATAGTAAAGTCAATTGAGCAAGAAGAGAATAAAAAGAATTCATTAAATTCGTTCACGCCTTAAAATTTCATGATTTCCAGCTTTCATAAATCCAATGAATTCGCTCATTAAACTCCACATGCCTCTGTTAGTTCCACAACCTTCCATTACCTTAAAATAAAAATAAAAATAAAATAGATAGGTTGTAATGATTTCCATTTGCATGTGGGATATGGAAATCCGGTTGAAAAAAAAAGGAAATAATTTGATTATTATGTGAAGATGCCGAGGATCACAAATTGAATTAAAAAGCATCTCATGAGAGAACATGGCAATAGGAAATAAAAGCAAATGGATTTGAAGAAAAATTTATATGCAATTTTATCAATTAAATGGTTCAGTAAGTTTTAGACATGTAAATTTCAAGGTGGGGATTATAATTTGCTATAATCTACGCAGATTTACAAAATCTGAATGCTAAAAATGAGCATGATGGGGATTTGAGTTGGAAATTGGTTGAATTAATTGAAGCTTCCTGAGATTTCATAATGAAAGCAGAAATTGTTCCATAAATTTCAAACTAGCATTTTCATATCAAATCAGCAAGCTATCCAATTTTAAAAACCAGTTCAAAGAACCTTTATACTTCAACCCTTTATAAATAAACTCCATCAAAATGTGGAGTTGACAAGAGCTAAAAGCAAAAAAATAGTGAAAAAAATTTTATATTTACGCCGTGTCCCGTCGCGCAATCTCATATCAGTAGGGGTGAAAAATGCAAAATACAACAAAAAGGCAATCTGTCACCAAGTAATCGCTCATAGCTAAACAATCAAAACAGCGGGAAAGACGAAAACAATAGCAAAATGTGAGCGAATTAGTGAAAAATGGCAATAAATTTTTAATAAACAGCTTTGAAGGACATGGAAGGCAATTAAACATATTGATTGGATACTGTTCGTTTTAAATTGAATATGTCACAGATTTACTTTCCCCAACTGTCTACCTTTAAAATAGCACAAAGCAAGTTCATCATTCCTAATTATTATAATCTCAACCGCAGTTTCCGCTACTTTTTACTTGTAAATAATTTAATTGCCTTACTTTCTCATTCATTCTTAAATCCACAAAAGAAGACGGAATGTGCTTCAATGTCCAAAATTTCCATTTCTTATGTCATGTCTTCTCCATCATCATCCTGCAATTGCCACTTAAATGAAAATCTTTTTCATCATATTATTATTTTTATCTTCTTTTTCTTTCCTTTTTCATCGTACATTTCCAATTTTCAGTGACTTGGAAAAGTAGAAGTGTTTCCGTGTCGCTGACTATTCCTTTTATTTTCATCTTCTTATTCCTCATTTTTGTGAGCTCCCCTCCTATATCTTATCATTATCATCAGCAGATGAATATTTTTGTCGCTTGAGAAAAAAAAAATTTGAAATGATAAGTGAATAAGTGGGTGAGACAGACCATATAAGGTATTGTCATGCTGATCCAGAGTTGAGTATTTCGTCTGAACAGGGGCCGATTTCTAGGATTTCTCGGGATACCCCATCAACCCTGTCCTAAGATATCCTACCTATTCTACCCTAGAGTATCCTAGGTAGAAGGTGGGGGTAGGGTAGGTTGTGTACCCCCGGGTACTTCTATAAACTTATCCCAGGAACCACTGTTTTGCATCCTAAAAATTTTCTGAGCTTATCCAACTTATTTGGCATGTAAAATTGTTTAGTTCACTTGATTCCCAACACACACTAATTAACTCATGAGATCCAACTCTGATTAACCTAAAAAATGAGACAGTAAGTAGAGAAATAAAAATGAAAATGTCAAATTGACGCGGCAAGGGTGCAAACATGAAGCTCTTCATTCTTCTCGAATAAAAAAATCTCCCACAAGACAAGGCAAGAAAAAATGTGAAAAATCACGAAGAATTTTTTTTCTTCTTTGTTTGATATGAACTCTATGTACATCTATATGAATATGACTGTATACATACCTATGTATATGTATGTGATGATGATGTCGACACGACACGACATGAAATGGAGTAATAAAGAAAAGTTTTTTTTGTATCTTGTTAGGTGGAGAAAGGAAAAAGAAATCAGGACAATGTTGCAGGGGGGTCGCGGGAGATGATGAAAAATCTTTCTTGACAATACACCCAACCACACCCGCAAGTATAACGTTTCCACCCGAAAAAAAGTTGCCGTTCTTCTTTGACTTTACTTTTTTTATTTAAAAAAAATTACATCAAAAAGTTAAAGTCTTCCATCGCGATTCCTCCTTTTCTCTCTAACACGTTAGTTCACATTATTATTAATGTGTATCCTGTGTGCTACTCGTGATCTGATATGTATGCATAAACACACGCACAAATTTTTTTGTGGCCCCTTTTTTAGTGATCCTTTTTTTCATGTTGTACCGAAGAGTAAGAGAGGCAAAAAAAACTAAGTGATTTGAAAATTATTTTTGGGCGTAGAGACGACGTGTGGAAGGCAATGCGGTATAGTAATTTAAGCCTTCCATGAAGGTCATCAGGAATGTGTGGCAAAAGAGATTACTTTCTGACTTTTAATGTGCTTTTTACTGCTTTGAAAAATATGTTGCTATTATTTGTTTTTGAGTACATCCTGGATGTGATGTACTTTAAATGAAGTTGAAATAAATTGAAAGGGAGTCAATTTTGATGATTGGGGTTGAGCTGTGGATGTGAAGTTTCCACTAATGGAACTGTTTCTATAGAAAAAAATCTCAGAAAATAGAAAAGTTCGAAATTGCTAGAAAAAGTATTTTTCACATGTTTGACTAGCCCACATTGCTAACCTGCATAAAATGTATAAATA
This sequence comes from Chironomus tentans, assembly GCA_963573255.1. Classification (NCBI taxonomy): domain Eukaryota; kingdom Metazoa; phylum Arthropoda; class Insecta; order Diptera; family Chironomidae; genus Chironomus; species Chironomus tentans. The sequence goes on from OY754303.1 coordinate 42,795,878, forward strand.
TTGAAAAATGGAAATGAGCGACATTAAAGGAATGAAGAAGAATTTCAAGGTGATTTAGCATGCAGAGAATAAAAGGACTTTAAAATCCACACAAAGCTCATTGTATAAACTTATTTGTGTGACATGCCAAGATAATAAAGGTAAAAGGAGAAAGAAGAAAAGAATTGAGAAACTTTTGTTGAATGATGATGAGTCACAATTCCAGCCATCCTATCGAGTCGATACTCGTTGGCATAGAAACTTTTTTGTTGCCAATTTTCGATGTGATTGATAAATCGGAGAGAGAGAAAAAATGTACATGAACGACGGAAAATGTTTAGATTGAAGGCAATTTATGCTACTCCTGAATTGAAATCATGTCAAATTCACACAAACACATACATGCAGGACCTCTCATGGAATGAAAAATATAAAAATTCTCATTTTTTATTGTCTTTTTTGTGTTATAGGGTGAAAAAAAGCTTTTTCGTTTTGCAGTATTGTATGTCGTATTGCACATCAATACCTCAATAAAATATGCGATTAATTTCCAAAAAAAATAAAATAAGAATAGAACAAGTTTTAGGAAATTATAAAAACTTAGAATTAAAAAAAAACATTTTTTAAGGATTAGTTTACACTATATTAGTTAAGTTTTTTGAGAATTGAACTCAAGCACTCTGACAATTTTTCAACGAAATATTTGGAATTTCTTATTTCTTTTTATTTTATGTGACAAAAAACTGTCTTAAATTTTAAATCAGACTCTATTTCATAATTGAAAACCAATACTGCTAATTTTATATCCCATTTAATTTCTAAAAGTTTTTTAAAAAATCTCACTCTCTAAAATTAAATCCCAAGCAGCACTGACTGCCTTATTTTCTTAGTGGCAACGTAGTAGTCAGGAGCGTATCCAGAGGCGTATCTAGAAATTATTCGAGGGAGGGGTTTTAAATTTTTTTGGAATGAACGGGAAAATTTAGGTGGGGTTTGGTGATTTTTTTTCTTAAAAAACTTTAGCAACCCTAACAGACAAAGAGCATTCTCTCAATGAGTATGCTCACTAAAATGTACTAGCTGAGTATGCTCACGAGTTAGCTCAGTCAGTACATTTAAGTGAGCATACTCATTGAGAGCATGCTCTTTGTCTGCGGGAGCAAATTGAAAAAAAATTCCCAAAAAGGGGGAGAGGGTTGACCCCAAAGTCCCCTGAATATGCTCCTGATGGTGGTGCTCCCGTATATCGAAAATCTAAATATCCAATAACACCTTATTTCTAGAATAAATCAGTACAAAAACAACCATCACATAATATAATGTCAGTAGTTCAATGCGAGTATTCGTATATTGCTCTCTTACCCTATGAATGTGTTCATGTATATATGCAAATATGAGTGGCGTATGACTCTCAAAGCTCTTTAATTTGAAGTGAAATATTTTGTAGTTCTTTTTTTAGAACATGTACATATATGTGAGCTGATTTTTAATGCAGAAAAATGTAAATATTATTAAAAGGCGCATCCCCTGGAAAGATTTTGTGAGAATTTAATTGGAAATTTCGAAATTGAAAAGTCAGCAGATGCAGGGAGATCAATTGCATAAATAATGATTAGTCATCAAAATTCATGAAAATGCATTTGATTCACCAATATTGATACTGTTTTATTTTTTCATTTATAAAATTTGCAAACTATTCATTTTAAAAGTTGTGTCCAACAAAATATTCCTAAGGGTGAACTGGCACTATCAATAAAGAATTCAAACAAATCGATTGGAAAGTTTTTTTTGAATGCTCGATTTTCCATGCATAATATTCTCTTTGTTGTGAAATCAATCATTGATTCTTGGTTGTATCGATTTTTCAATTGACCGAATTGAGCTTTTTTTTGCGGGTGGGAAATTTTTTTAATGCCATTCAAAACCACAAAAATCTGTTTCCAATCGACAATTTATTTTAAATTTCTTCTTCTTCTTTGAAACGACAGCAATTTTAAAAGTATGGCAATAAATTTCATCTTAATCTGCATATATCCAATAATTTTATATTTTATAGCTGATGATGACATATTTACTACGTATTTCTAATTCCACGTCTTAGACGGCAAGTCTTGAATATTTTATGTTGATTTTTTCAACTTCAATTAAAAAAGTTTTTTTCGTGTGTAATTGACTTGAATTATTACCTTAGGGGAGAAATTTAGTAGCATATGCTGGGGTAAGAAATAAATTTGTATTGATTCTCGCTTTCATTCACAGAAATGAGCACTTTTGAGCTTAATTTCTTCTAATCCATAAAAACAGGCCCTCAAGCAGTAACTCAATAAACAATTCTTTGAGATCAAAACAAAAATAATCCAAAACAAATTCAACGACAAAACAAAATCAGCACAAAGTGCTCGAGAAACAAAAATAATGTTGACTGAAATTCAAAACAAATGAATGAATAACTGAAAAAGTACGGCGATACTGATTGACAATTTTTTTTTTAAATATTTAAATGTATTATTTTAAAATACGAAAATTGCCCTCAAGATATCAAAGACATAATAGAAAAAAAAATAAAATTGTAGACAAGAATAATAATTTCTGGTACGAGTGGGCGAGATTGAAAGTCTAATTTTTTTATATTATTCGTTCACTCTGTTCTGCTTGCCTGTTAAACGAAAGAAAAAAAATCAATGATTTATGAAAAGTCTATAGACATTATACAGAGAAAGAACAAAAAATATATCTGCTGCAGCTCGACATTGAAATAGCACACAGAAATAAGAACAGCACCCAAAAGAAATTTGGAACAAAGCACTTGAAATTCAATTTTTATTTGAACGCACTTGAATAATTTCTGAATTTTCTTATTTATAGATGATTTAAATAATTTTGTGTGTATCTATGAAAGTGTGCTTGTGTTATATATTGGTTGGTGTGAATGAGCTGTGAAAATGTTATGATCTATAACAATTATTTGATTAATACTCAAAAAAGCTGAATAATACGGAAATGTTGAGTAGGAAAACTTCCAAGGCGAAGAAGCTCAGGACCAAGGCTTCTCGGCTTGTAATCTTTTAAATCTTTAATTCCATAGAGATTAAAGATTAAAAGCTGGAAAGCCTTGCTCAGGACAGGGGTGTATCCAGAAATTTTTTGAGGGTGGGGGGTTGAAATTTTTTTTGTTAAATTTATGGAGGACTCAGGATTAATCTCAAAATCCTAAAAAAACCTGAGCATGTAAGCAAGATTTCTGAAAAATACCAAGAAAGAAAAATCCTCCGTAGTTTTATGAGTAGTCAAGATATCAAGATATCTAGGAAATCCCAATACTTTTTTAAAGATTTTTTTAAGGATTTTGAGGGTATTTTGTAATTAATCCTGAGTTTCCACGCTTTAGAAACTTCAATGTGATTAATATCAATGCACATTAGGCTATGGGGACCTTCATAAATGACGTTCTTAAAAAATTGTCTCTTTACTTAACTTTTGTGTTTTTCAACTTCAAACTTCATAATTATTGGAAATCAAGTTTGAATCATGATCGTACCCAAAGGGGGAGAGGGGGTCCAATTAATATTAGGGGGATTAATAGTTAATTAAGTGTAGTCAATATGAAGAAATCACTAGTTTTTCAAATGGGTTCCATTTATACTCTGTATACGCCCATGTACTGAATGACTCCAACGTCTATTTCCGTAAATTTCATTATACCATTAAAATACTTTTAACAGCAGATTTCGCTCAATTTCTTTTAAATCCATCGATTTTCCTCATAATGCACTTGATTGATCAATTGTCGATAATGTGAAGAAATTTCTAGGGATGAAATGAAGGCAAGATTGTAATGAAATTGGTTGGAATATCTGAGAGAAAAATTCAATTTACGTAAATTCTTTCATTTGAATTAAATTTGATTAAAGAATATTGTTTTGATTTCTCAAATAAAAAATGAGAAAATATTGATAACGTTCAAAGATTTTTTCATGCTTTTAACCCTAAATTCATTCATTTTATTAAATATTCTCGAATATTCTCAAACATAGATTTATAAATCCATGTCTTAGTCATAGTTAAAAGAACATTTTCTCATCATGAACGAAAAACTTTTTTGATATTATTTCACATCTCTTCCAGCTCACTTTTGTTTGCATTTCATCGTTTAACTTTTTAATTTTCATCAGCACATGTGAACACCTTTCAAAGTTTCCCATTTTTTATGTTAACATTTCTCACTCTAAATTGCACTAAAAATTCTTCATTCTTCAAATATTTTCTTTAAAACTTTTCTAAATCTCATCATGGATGCAATAAAACAAAAGTTGAACGATGAAAAAAATTGGAATTGGGTTAATTGGAAAACATTTTTGTGCTGCTTCCCAGGAAATGCGACTCGATTCTGATTTCATCCCTTTCCCCACACTATTTTTTTGACAATCATTAGTGCCTGTCGTTGATTTTTATCGTACTTTCGTCTTGAAATCGTTTTTCATTAGCTTTAATTATGAGTTGTGCTTTATCGTGCTCTATTTTTCTTGCCAGCTATAATGTCTTCAGGAAATGGAATATAATTTGATAAATAACCAAAAAAAGAAAATCAAATCGGAGGGAAAAAATTGAATTAGTTACAGGAAAATGTGAATGAATAATGAAAATTTTCAGAGCAAGAAAAATCGATTAAATTCAGGGGATTCAGCACTAAAAACATGCAAGTCAAATGCTTTTCCTTCAACTTTAGACAAATAATTAAATTTGAATAATTTTCAGCAAATATCAATCAAATGTTAAAATAGCATAATTGTTATTTTAAATACAAATAATTTTAAAGCTTAAATCACGAAATATGAAGCTACGACATTAAGTGCACTACAAGGTGTAAAATGATGATTTTCGAATGGAACATTTAATTAAGAGCTTAAACTGAAATGAAAATTTATCAAATGAGTCTAATGCAGTGCTACTCAAACTATGCTCCGCGACACACTAGTGTGTCGTGACGTGATCTCAGGTGTGTCGCGAAAAGTTTGGCGACACACTAAACATACAAAACTTCCAACTTTTTACTCAAATTTTTAACCCAAGTGTGTCGCGACCCCATTTTTCAAACTTTTAGTGTGTTGCGAAATTTTTTCAGATTTTTAGTGTGTCGCCTGCTAAAAAGTTTGAGAACCACTGGTCTAATGAGACTCAATCAATTGAATAAAAATTACTTAACAAGAGCTATTGAATCAATTGCAATAAATTGGCTGTTCCTGGAATTGATTTATAATTTTGTTGCTCAAAATTGATAATTTTGAATGCTATTTTACGTGCTGAAGTTCAATTTTAATACTATATTTAGCACTGGCAGTAGCGAAACGAGGGGTGGCTTATAGGACTACCTGGGGTCCATACCATAAGGGACCATAGGTGGAGGGTAGGGGTGTACCCTAGGGTATCTCAGGTACCCCCTAGAAACCCTTCCCAGAGTATTTTAGTATCTCTTGCATATTATATCTGAATTATAAGACGACAGTTACTCAAAGACAAGGAGGGGTTCAAACATTCATTAATATTGGAATTTTTATAGGAAAAAAAATATTCAGATCTTTCTTAAAAATTCAAAATGTCGGACTACATCGCTGTCTATGCAGTTATTAGACATAAAATTGTCTTAAAATAAGAAAAACCTGCAATGTTGACTCCCCAAAAATCAAAATCTTTCAGTCCTACCTCAAAAAATTTCCACTTACAAGTTCCTTTTGTTCAAACTAATTATTTTCAAATATTTAATCTCTGCACTAATAATTCATGACAAGCTGTAATTAAGGGGAGATTTAGAGGATATAAAATGACAACCAAAACAGTTTTATAATATTAATTTATGGTTGTGGCTTTCAAATTGACCTACAAGCTTTACTAATTTTGAATACGATGAAAATGAAACAAAAAATATGTTTTTTTAGGAAATTAATAACGTTTGACATTTGATAGAGTCATGATATGTTGTACATAATGAACGTTAAATTGATACTTATTTAGAGTAATTAATATTGATGCGTGACAAAAATTGGGGTTGATGGGAAATCGCGTGAATTTTTCATCAGATTTAAATTAGATTTTTTTGTCAGCACAGTGGGATTTAAAGAGGTAATTACTTTACCAAATCAAACAAGTTCTATTCATAATTTTATTCATCGAAGTCTTTTAATTAACATTTATGTTAATCCCATCAAATTCAGCAGATAGTTCAGTTATGAAAAGTTATATGAATTTTAATCTTTTAGTAAAATTACCGCTATTAATTTCCATAATTCAAGCAACACTTCTCTTTCAACAGAAAAAATTTAATCTCAACCAAAACTAATTTGAACATCGCGAATTTCAATATGAATTTTTATTAAACTTCTAAATATTTCAATTCATCGTTCCTTAGTTAGTTATTACCACGAATAATTCATTCTATTCAATAAAAAAAATCTCCATAAAATTTCTGCCATTCTTCTCATCACAGCATCCATATTTAATATTTCACACAATTATTATATCTGAAAGAATAATTTTTTTTATTTCATTTGTAGAGTTTCACAAAAAACATGATTTTTGAATTGAAATGTGAGAAAAGTTTTGCATTATTAAGCAGGGCAAGTTGGGAATTTTAAGGTGATAGTCGCGCATATATTTGGAGATTGGAATTTGATTTAAATTTCTTGAATGGCATGTGATGTAAAAAAGATGAAAAATGATGCACCAGGCTGGCCTTAACCTGGTTTGGGACTGGATTTTATTAAATTCGACGTTCATCCTGCCCTAGTACCACAAAAATTAAAATTTCTTTACACAAGATGTCAAAGAGGCTAAAATAAATTCCCAGGTTGGATTAGTAGCAGTTTCAGAAACGTATTGGGGGATTTGTCCTCCCTTTCACCCAAAAAATCTTCAATTTGTTAAGGTCTTTGAAAAAAAGCCTGAAAAGACCCCCTAAAAATTTTCAATACAAAAAATTTGCAAATCCCCTCTCAAAAAATTTCTGTCTACACCACTAGACAGTTTCATACCGAACATCAGTATAATGTCAGCCTGGATCCAGATTCTTTTCATTGGAATATTAATCTTCAAAAGTTAGTTAATCAAGACACCAAATCTCCTTCAAAAAAATAGAAACATAAATATGCCCAAACATACATAAATACCAACACCAGCAAATAAGAATCACGAAAAAAACATAGTTAAGAAGACCAAAAACTTTCCAGACATATTGAATCCACATCAACCACATAACTCTGATACTAAAGACAGCAGAGTGTAATGAATATATGGAAAAATTTCCACTGAAATGATGCTGAAAATTTGGAGTATAAAAGAGCAAATATTAATGGATAAAGTTGAAATACCGTTATAATAAATAAAATAAAATGCCATTATAAATAACTATATACTGCCATGCCATAATCTCTTCCCGAAAAAAAGAGAGAGTGAGAAAAATAAATAAATAAAATGAAAATGAAAAAAGAAACAAAAAAAATTTGCGCTGAAAATCCCATTATCAGCTCACGGAAATTTGATAAATCACTTTTTGTTGATGGGCTGAGATGTTTATATGTCCATTGTGCATGTGAAAAGCAAGGCAAGGCAAGGCGAGAGAAAATATAAACATCTAAAAACGTGACAGTCAAAGCTCATTTTTGTAAGAAGATTATGGGATGATGGAATGAGTGTGAGAGTAAAAGGCATCAGAATGAATATAAAAGTGAGCTAAGCTGTCAAAAATATGAAATTAATGCGCTAATTGATGCTGTTTGTAGTTTCATTGTATAAACTTTTATTTCACTGCTTTGTGCAGACTCACTGCTTAGCTGCAAATATTTTGGTTTCAAAAATTCAATGAATTTGTATTACATAATGTTTAGTCTGCTGTGGATTCATAGAGGCGCAACTATTTAGTCAAAGGAAAATAAACTTAAGGGGATCGTTCACTTATTTAGTCTAGTGTGGGAGGGACTGGAGGTAAACTAGGTGAAATTGACCTAATTGAATGTAAATTTGACTGGATCTGTGAAGAATTAACTGGATGTGTGTAGAATTTACTAAATTACTGGGAAGCCGAATAAATAATTTCGCAAAAAATGAAAAGATTAATTGAAAGTTGACTAATTTTAACTAAGAAATGACAAAAACTATTTCAAATTGACAAAAAATACTGAAGATTGTCTTATACTGAACAATATTTAAATAATTCATTAAAATTGAATAAACCAGTGGCCTAATCACTTGGTATACAATATGGTGTACACTACCCTAGGGGTTACCCTAGAGAAAACACTAGAGTATACACTAAAGTAACTTAGGGGTATAGCCGAGGGTAACTTAGGGGTATAACCGAGGGTAACCTAGGGGTATAGTCTAAAATAAACACTATAGAAATCTCTAGGGTTCATCAAAGGGTAACCATAGTGTGTACCTTAGAATCAGTAGCGTAGCCAGGGAGGGGGTCAAGGGAGTCCAGACCTCTTTCCAAAGCTCTTGTTTGTAGTTTAATGATTCACGTACCTTTAGAGTTAGCAACAAGAACAAAAATTTGAGTAAATGAATGAAAAAATTATGTACCTCTCTAGAAATTTTTTCTGGCTACGCCTCTGCCTACCAGCCCCAGTTCTAAATCCACTAAAATCTTTCAAAACTATATTAATAGCCACCATCCAACCTTAATCAAGTATCAGTTTCCCTTCAAAATCGCTCATAATGAATACCCTGAAATATTTAGTTCAGTTACTTCTTCATCATCATTATCATCATGATCGTAATCATTGTTTAATAATTCTTCTTTCTTTCGTCTGCGGCATAAACATTTCCTTTTTATTGTTCATTTCACTCTTCACAACAAGCAGCACAGAAACAATAAAAAATGAAAATAGTATTTTGGCTACGATTACTAAATGCCCGCCACACGCACATACATAATGAGAAGCATCAAGAGCAACATGAGCGTAGAGGAAATTGAAGATGTTTTTTAACGGGACAAATGAATGTAAATAAAGTCGAGATGATGGGAAGTTTAAGAGAGTTCTGCTTAAAACTAGTTTTTTTTATTCTTTCATTTCTCTAAGTATTTTCGCTTTTTTTATACTTCTAATATCGTTGTTGCTGCTGCTGATGATTATCATTCGACCTTTCCTCCGTTCATGTATATACATAAATGAACTCTTACTGTTTATTCTCTTTCTTCATGTTTTATTGTGTGTTTTGATATTTCTAAACGGTTGTGGACTCTAAAATATGCAATTGGAATGTGAGAATGGGAAGAAATTAAAAGAAGTTTAAGATTATCTAGTAAGAAACATGAATGCTAGTGTCATTATTAAATTAGTTCACACTTTATCACTAGAACATCAACATCAATGTTACTATGATATGAAATTCATTGAATCATAACACAATTTCCATGTTCAGATGCATAGATAGTCCAGTTTTAATATCAAAATTCTACCTTCATTCCCAGGATATTGCATATCCGTTCTGAACATCTGCATATTCTCATTCATCAATTCATGAGGTTCTATTGAGGCCAACATATAACAAAACTTCATTTGCATTATTAATAAAATAATTTAACAAATAATTTATAATGCAAAGAATTACATCAACAAGAAATTTCAAAAACTCATCCACAAACATCACGTAAACCGGTGTCCTATATAATCCGAGTGCTTGTTCATCAACAAATAATATTGATGAAATTTCTCCATTTCCAACAAGCAAAGTGCATTGTATACCTTAAAATCCATCTTGTATCTCGTTTTTATCTCTCTAAGCCTGTTATTTCTGTATCTACAAAATGCATTCACAGAATGTATATACTCAATCTATAATAAAAGTAGCTGTTTCTTTCCTCTCCCACTTTTTTTATAGCTTATCTCTAATTCTATTTTCTCACCTATCATTTAAAATTCCTTCATCACATACATGATGCATTTACATATGTACATACGAATATCTCCTCTATTATGCCTCATATCTTACTATTCATTTCATTATTTTTATTGGATTTGTGGTATTGGAAATGAGAATATCTGAATTTATAAGTTTATGCTCATTATGTTAACATAAAAAGCCATTTAACGGATAATGTCGTCGGATCTTTTTGAATGAACATAAATTGTAACTTAAATGTATATTTTTCTTCTTTCAATAATTAAATCAATGACTAAACTTCATTATATGAACGAGATTGAATGATTTGAATATTTTTGTGTGCTTGCGTAGGAATCAAAATATGTATTTATGGATGTTAAGGTCAAGTACGGAGAGATTTTTAAGACGCATTATTGAACTAATTGGGTAATTTGTTCATAATTTTGATGAATTAAGCTTGGACTATTAATGTTGACTGAGAGGGGGGATGTTCAACTACCCAACCAACCCATGCTATCCACTTCCCAACCCTAAACTGCGAATCCAATCCAAAAGACAAACTGAACAACACGAGAATTTAAAATTCTGACAACGAAAAGCTAAAAGTATCGATTTCTTTTGTTTCATTCACATTTCGAGCATGGGAGGCATAAATTTTATAGAATGAGAATTTCTCTGCTGTCAACTGTCGCTATGCTATGTTGTTACTTACAATTTTTCATTTTTCCTAATTTTTTCGTGACATTTCATAATTTTTTTCCTTTCTCTTTCTTTCTCTTTCTAGGCAAAGCACAAGTAAAACAAGAAATACAAAGTAAATAAAAGGAAATAAGGACGACAACAATAGGAAAAGGAGCATTAAAAGGAACAAAGAAAAAAAGTTGAGAAGAAGTTAGCGACAAAAGTCACTAGAAATTTTATTAAAAATAAAACAATCAAAAGAAGACAAAAAAATTGAAGATGCGTTAGCTTAGTGAAGCTATGGGATCATATGAGGCATGGGCGTGTGTAACCCTGGGGATTTCCGGTGGTGTCCTGATCAGACATTAATCGGGTCGCAATCGACCACATCCATCCTTTTCAATGCATACAATAAATTATTTATATTACTTCTCATTCTCCTAAATACGAGTGGTAATTCCATTCAACCAGGTGCGTACATAATGTTTTGTGAATGCTTATGTTGTTATTTGACTTTCTTCTTAACAAGTTTTAGATTTGAAAATTTTCCAATTGAATATCATGAACCCCCCTCATCGTAAGGCACAATTTAATTCGTTAAAGCAAAAATCCTTGAAAAATAAAATTCTCTCGAAAAGCAAATTTACTTTTTTTCTTAAGCAAAGTCTGTCGAGTATATTTATTTTTTTGAAGGAATCTTCTTTCTCTTGGTACGCAGATGTACAAATTCGACACACACCGTTTTATAACCTTTTTTTATTCATACTTTGTATATTTTTTTCACCTTCCACGTCCCTTTTTCTCATTGTGTGCTCTCATGTCCTGTGTTAAAAAAAGAAGTTCCTTTTCTTCTTCTGACTCAATGACACACATATAATTTTATTTGATTTTCAATCACCACGAGCGTGTTCAATACATTTTTCAGGTAAAGGTTACACAACAACAACAACAAAATTGGATGGAAAATAAAAAAGAAATTGTTGACATTGCTGTTATTTTCACGGAACCCTTTTGTATCATCCCAAGGGGATTGACACTTTATGATTACATGAAAATTTGGATTGATTGATATTATCAGCTATTAGGAAATTTTATTTAGATTCTAAAATTTGGTGACTTCATGATAATTTATGCTCAGCTTCGTTCCAATAAGATTATTTTCATTAATCACTAATGCCATAATTAAACAAATTACTTCCGCATTAATCTTTCAAAATTGGCAATAAAATGTTTGTCAAAAATAGAAATATCGTCAATAAGCTTCTTATAGGATTAATTGTTATAATACCAGACGTGGACATATTGTTGTTTTCTGTATTTACATTGAGTTTAGTTTATTCGCCCACTCACATCTAACCCCACTGAATTGAGATTTTTTCAATGGAATCAATTAAATTTTTAAAGGTTGCATGTACAGATTAGAGACAGTCATCCTTATCTACAAAAAAAAGCTCTTAAAATCATCTTCATTAAAAAAAATTCCAAAGCCTGAAAAAATCGATATTTCCATCCGAAAATTCACAAGACCAGCAAGTAATTTACCCAAAAGTCAACATTATTAGACAAACAACCCCAGCTGAAACTGAACATGATTAAATTATTATGTTTAATCTCTCTCTTCTCAACAAAAAATTTATTGAATGAGGCCACATTCCGAAACAGAAAACTTTTTTTAGTGATCATCCCCTTTTTCTATCTCCAATGTGTACCTTGCATCACTTTCCACTTCCCCTTTTTCTTCTCATCTGTAACTTTTTATAGCTTTTTATCCGACATAAATGTTGAAAGTACACAAAACGATGAAAATTTAATGTCATGTTAAATTTTTTTTCTCTCTTCTGTGTGTGTTTACCTGACGGTTCCTGTTGTACAACTTAACGTGTTTCTCTCAAGTCTAAATTTTCTGTGTACAAGATGAATATAAATATACATAAATATTACTATATTCAACCCACAAAAATGCCTATCCTACCTTAACATACCTTTTTATCTAAAACACAACTTTCTTTCATCTTTCTCACTGTCTCTGGATGTGGCTGTGACTATGTTTAAAAATAACAACGAAGAGTCATAATGTTCTTTAAGTAAACGATTGTTGTTATCATTGTATAATGCGGCTGTATGAAATGAGACGAAAAATAATGAGGAATAAAGTTGCGACGAGCAGGACGTTTTTTTTGATAGACGAATATTTTTTTCTGCATAGAAATGACACCATTTTGCTTAAGAATTATTAAAGTACCCTGAAAATTTATTTTTCCTTTAAAGGAAAGCCTTAAAAAGCGGAATATTAAATTTATGTGCAGGAAAATAGAAATAAATTTTTATTACCCAACATTTGCATCCACAAAACCCACAGACACGACAAGATTTTTATTTTTATATTTTCTCCTTATCCAGGTCAAGATGCAACACACATCACAGCAATTCTTGGCGAGAGTGTCATCTTCAATTGTCACGTCGAATTTCCCGGCGATCATCCCGTTCCCTATGTCTTGCAATGGGAGAAGAAGGTGAGCGAAACGGTATGCTAATAAATTTCTTTCTCCGTTTCTCTTAACCATATTTTTTTCTGTATTCTTCTTTTACGGCATATAAATATTCTAAGAAAATAAAAATATTCACAAAAAAAAATCAGACCTTCTACCTACCATAACCTAAAAAAATATAATATAAAGAATAAAATAAGAGATATAAAAAAAAATTCTCATATACCGAACAAAAAAAAATCATTTAAAAATAAGAAAAAAATGAAACATATAAAATATTTAAGTATATGACACACGAACGTAAGATACTTTTTATGAATGTCGTTACTTGTTACTTTTTTCCTTTAACAATTTTTTTTACTTGTGTTCTTCCTTCTTATACTTATTATAATACGTTTATACATTTCTTTACATAAAAAATCATACAATAACGTATCTATATATAGTCTTGATATTGTGCATTTATGGATGTTATATTATTATTATTGTTCGACTTTTATAGCGCATTTTCCTCAAAATAGTTGAATATTTTTGGTGACTTAAGCATAATGCGGTATTTTAAATATTGTTTTGATGCAGACATCCAATTTCAGGTTGATGTTACTGCCGCATAAAAATATTTGATTAATGCAGAGAAAATGCGCTGTAAGAAGTTAGCTTTTAGTGATTATTTTACTCGTTTCTCATTACTTCTTCTTCTTTTAATGCTTTTTATTTAAATATTCCTAAGGGGTCGTTCATAAATGACGTCACGCAAAAAACAAGATTTTTTGACCCCTCTCCCCCTCCCCTCTTACAAAGTTTTCATACAATTTTTTTTCTTTTGTATGGAGAGTCACACATTGGACGTCATTTATGAACGACCCCAATATATGTTACTATAGAGGAAAATATATTTATGTATGGCATATAATATCATGAGAAATATTTCATCTTACATTCATTTCATTTCAATTTTCTCGGCCTCCCCTCACCTGTGTGTGATTCCATAAATGTCTATGTGAATTTTTCATTCACTTGTACCATCTATGTAGCTCCTTACACACATGAGAGAAATTTTCATATTTTATTCTCCTTTAATTTATGTAATTTTGCATTTACGGTACGTTCCATTACTTTATAAGATGAAAGGCACGAAGTGAAATTAAATTTTAGAATTTTCTGTTTAGAGTCATTCTTATTATTTACATGAAAATCATTTTAAAGCCTATTTTTATGTTTATAAATTATTCTTGAGCTAAATAAATTCAATGTCTATCCCAATTCAGTCAGGATCATTACAAAATTCCTAAATCCAAAATGACATATTGACACCAGACGCACATTTTCCGAGGGTGGATAAAGAAAAGTAATTTTCATTTCTTTCAATCAAATTTATCTCCATTTACTGTTCAAATTTTTTTATCAAAGCCAATGAAAATCACTCGTCAAATTTAAGCGCATTTAAATTATGAATTATCATTACTTAACCTGACTTTAATTTAATCTTCTTTACTTATTTCTCTTTTGTCTCATTCTTCCTCTCCGTTCAATGTTTTAAACAAAACCCACGAATTTCATTCGAACATGAAATTCATTAGAACGTGAAATATAATAAAAGATGAAGAATGAGGACTTTAAAGGTTCAATTTGTGTACAGTTGAAAATTTTCATAAGGAGTCATTAACAAATGACGTCCAAATTGAAAAATTAGATTCTAATACACTTCCCCACTCTGTCTCAAAACATTTTTGTTATACCCCTTATAGTACTAAATTCCATTTGTGACGCCTAAAGGGTCGTTCGCAAATTACATCACCTAAAAAATGACTTTTAAGATCCCCTCCTCCCTTTGTCACAAAATTTCCCCCCTAAGGGGTTATTCACAAATTAAGTCACGCTTTAGGGGTAAGGGAGGTTGAATAATTTGTGACAGTAAGGGAGTGAGTCGAAAAAGTCAATTTTTGCATGACGTAATTTACGAACGACCCCAAAGATGTTTTACTAATGCAGCAACCCCTTGAGATTTTTTCTTGGCAAATTTCCCTTCAAGCATATTTTTCTCTGACGTTACATTGTCATCACAGTAAGCTGATATATTTAATTTGTTGCATACTAAAACAATTTCAAGAAAAATTCATTCACAAGGGTAAGCTCCTTAAAATACTTTAATGAATGGTTCAATGAACATTCTGAATAAGTAATTCTAAAGACTTTCAATATAATTTTCATGCTTTTATTTTAAAGTATTTTTGTGCATGTACAAAAATTTCCCGTGTTGCTTTAAAGTCACACGAGGCATAAATTTAATTCAATTTAAGAGGAGAAATGGAAACGTGTGGAATCAAATTACATGCTGTACCACATTATGTAACCTCTATGACATGTGGAAAGGTTAAAGTTTTTGTTTTGATGTTTGAATAATTAAATTATGACTGAAAATTGATTAAATTTTACTTTAATAGTTTTCAATTAGGAACTTTTCATGAAAAGATGCCTAAGGGGTCGTTCGTAAATTTAGTCACATAAAAATTTCTTTTTGACTCCCTTTTCCACCTTGTCAAAAAAATTCTATAGAAAATTTTTTATTGTGCTTGGACTGCCACAAGTTCTTCAACCCCCATCACCTCTTAATGTGACGTAATTTACGAATGACCCTTAAAATTATTCTTTAAATTCAAGTCTAAATTTTCATCAAGTCAATCGAAAGATTGCCAATTGAACGGGAAGATTTCAATCAACATTAAGGAACTGAAAAAAAGCATTTTAAATCCCTAAAAGCCCCAGCAATTTAAACCATAGATTTCAATTCAATCAAGATAGATAATTTTACATCCATCATGAAAATGAGAAAAACAAAAATCTCCCAGCATAGTCAGCAAAAAAAAATGTGGTTCACTTTTCACATTCCTCCAAAGTCAATAAGTCAAAAGCTTTTCCTTTTTAACCTCAATTTAAAATTCATTAAAGTGAGTGAAAGACTGACTAACTAAAAAAAATCTTCAATTCCTTCTGAGCAGCAGAATTTTTCCTATAGACTTTACAATAGCGTTGAGAGAATGAACAAGAGCGATGAGAAAAAATGGCTTGTGAATGTTTCGGGCATAAATTTCTCGTTTACTCTCTCACTTTACAGCCCCCTCACCACTTCACCGTCCTCTTCTGCTTTGCTTATTTTGGCATCTCGTGTTCGTCATTTTGAGGAAGCTTTTCTCATTTTTTTTGTAGGAGCCGCTATGGCTCAATTTGGTCCATATTAATAAGTTTGAGAATGAAAATTTCTGAAAAGTCATTCGAAAATCCAAAAGCATCTTCTTACTGATCCACATAAATCGAAAATAAATTGAAATGCTCAAAAAAATGTTCGCTTCTAGACAGTTCATCCCGAATAACTGCCACACTTAATCACTGTGATATTTTTATACTGCATAAGAGGAAGCTTTGTCAGGGGGTGAATATAAATAAAGAAAGCTCGCTATTGTCGCTCTTTTAACAAATAACAATAGAAATTTTCTTTCTGTTCCATACCCTCATACCTTTTTTTCATGTCCATACCTTTCTTCTCATTCTATCTCTCTCACCCATCCGCATTATACAATAAATAAGTACGCATGAGATGTAATATAATAGCGGCAGTAACAGCGGTAGCATAAGGCTAACATTTTTCGGATACATGAATGTTTACTTGCGCACACACACATACCTACACATGTACAAACGAAAACACAATGAGGAATGAAAAATATTCACCCATCAAGTCAAATGAAGCAGGGATCAAGAAGATTGTTGTGACTATATAGAGTTTTTTTTTGTATGTTGTGTATAATTTACTAAAATTGTTCTTTTGTTTTCTGATTTTTAATGCTGAGGTTGAGTTCTGATGTTGATGATGTGAAATAATCCAGGGGTTAAAGGAAGTGACGTGAAATGGAATTGAATAGTTTTGTTTTCAAATGCCATAGATTATAGCAAGGAACGTTGAAGAATTTGTCATAAGGTCACGAATTTTTTTCTACTTCCGCCATTTTCATAACGCTTTTATCACAATAAATATAATTTATAATTTCTCCACCGTCACATTTGTCCCGATGTTATTCTAGTCTATAACAATAACAGTATGTAGTAGCGTTAAGCACATCCACACACATACACAGTCATAAGGTATGGAAGAGAATGAAAATTCCCAAATGTGCAGTGAAAAAGTCGTTGTCGTGTGTTTATTTAAACATTATTATACTTTTTCACATGAATTCTTCATCGCCATATATTTTTTACTGCTACTATGACAGGCAGTTGGTGTTGTTGTATTAAAATTATTCTTATAAAGATGATAAAGCCATATCTGTAGCTGTATAAGAAAAAAATTGTCTCTATAATCCGTGATAACCCATCTCAGGGGATACACAACAAGCAATGTTGGAAAATTTTCGACTTTTCCGTTCCTTAAAAAAAGCTAGTGAAATTGAAACTACTTAATGCTACTTTCATAGGATCTTTCATCTACATTATGGCATTATATTGCCTTTTTCCTTCCTCCACCGTTCACATTTTTTTTCGCCTCAATGCCTTCCTACTCCCAACCAAAAAAACGAATTTTATCAGCATATCCTACAATATTATTATACACAGTTTCTGATACATATTCAGCATACAATTTCTGCCTTCACTTTCATTAATATTTGATTTTTATCTCTGCTGCTTCCAATGCTGGTGTAAAAATTTTTTTTCATGTTTCCGTAACGAAATTTTTTTTTTCTCATCCACGGATTTTGGTGGATTTAAAAATGGGCACTAAAAAAATCTCCTTGTTAATAATTTTCTTCATGCAGGATTTGAATTTTGACATCCACAGCAATAATTATGTGAGAGAACAGAATGAGAAATTATCGATTTTTTTTCACACAAAACCTGTCCACTGGATGTCCATTTTTATACAATTTTAAAGCTTTCGAGATTAACTTGGCAAGAAAGTTTTACTAAATTGATTAAAGTAAGGATAAAAAGTATTCTTTCCTCGATCATTATGTCATCGCTAAATTGATTCAATTTTTTATCCTGAACGGATTTTACAATGCCTCAATCCTCTTCCGTCAACGATTCTTATTCTATTTTGAAAGCGAGGATGATTTTTTTTTGTAAGCATGGAAAATTACATGAAAAGAAATACATATCAAGGGAGCTCTTTACCCTCTTCTCACTCTTGAGCATGAAGCGACTTGTAAAAGTTTTGTGTTGCAACATTTTTTCTTTTACACTCATCGAGAAATGAAATTTTAATAAGATTATCTGGTCATTCTTTCTTGCTTGATTTCTTTTTACACTTCTATGAGAGTTTAAGTTGTTCTTCTTGGCTTCCTTTCTAGTAGGGATTTTCCTTACTTTGCTGACTCAAGATCATAATAATTTTTATCAGCCTTGATTGAAATAATATTGCATAGTCATGAGCTTTAGAAATAATGAAGAATTTCAATTGCTATAACATTGCAGAGCATCAATAAAGGCATCTCACATATCCTTCAATATTAAATCATTCCTTCCGAAAATTCTTACCCTTTTTCTGCTGCTGTACAGCAATTTTAGGAATTTAATTATGAGTATTTTATGTTACTGAAATGTAGTCGTGCAAATATTCTCCAATAATGCTACTGTATCTATTTTAAAATAATTCAGACTTGACCCTTGAAAATTGAGCACCAGCCAAAATGTCTCAATATGAAAATGAAAATCATTCTCTTCATAAGTCGTGCCAATTAGTCATGAAAAATACCCATTCAAGAAGCACTTCATTATGAGTGTTGGGTTAGGTAATGTCTGGAATGACTTCAAAGAATGAAAAACAAGTCATTGGAAATAATAGTCGTAGGAGCTATTTGTAATAATTAAGAAGCAATTTCAGAATCAGCAGAAAAATAAATTAATTAATATTTTCATTAAATTTATAGCCTTATTTTTAATCACAATTTCATTCATCTCAATTTTTTATCGTCAGTTGCTCTTCACCCTCACCTTTCCTTCCTTTCATCGCCAACAGCAACTGAAAAAAATATTAAATTTTAATTTTTTCATTTTAATATTTTTCAATGGAGGTTTGTTTTGTACTTTTTGAGTTGAGCTCGTAGTCTCGATGGGGGAAAACAAAAGTTGATGATTTGTCTGAACAGGGCGAATGTTAATTTAAACGATTCTAATGGGAAAAGTTTGTGGATACTCATTCCTATCATTGCCATAACTTCATCATCCCATCGAAAATGCGCTTCATTCTTCTCAATTCAGAAATTTCATGCTTATTGCTATTATTTGTATAAACCCACATCCACATGCTCTAAAGTCACCTCCTCCTGAAATTAAATTTGAAATTTCATTTTTAATAATTTTTGTGTTCTTTGCTCGTCTGCTTCACTGAGCACAATGATGTAAATAACACTATTCTTCTTTTTTATGTTGCTATTGATGTTGCTCATGCTGCTTTTTTTCTATTAAGCAAAATTTAATTTATTTATTGTTGTGTTTGATGATGATGATTTTTTTTATCTCTTTTGGTTTGTTCCAGTTTTTGAGTTGTGGTGAAAAAAAACTTTTGGTGCATTTAATTTGGGATTAAAATATTTTTCTAAAAAAAATTGTATGCCAAAAATGCACCAGGAATTTCATCAGTCACCGATTTGCCTCTATTTACATTTTAATTGTTGTTATGCATTTACAAACAAAGCTAAATCTCCTTACATATTTTTTATGTGTGATGATGTAAAAAATTGAATGAAATTTTTGTTACAAAGCTGTTGAAAGCCAAAATAGAAAAACAAACAAGAAAATTTTGTTTTAATTAAAACTTATTATGTTACCATAGCGTACTTTTCTGTGTGTATTCAAAAAATGAACGAAATTAAACCTCAGTGCATATATATTTATACAATATTTATTATCTATCTCTATAATTATGACTTTATACATATGAAAACGTACAAAGAGTCATGTATATAGCATATATTACCATTATATAATACATAAAAGTTTATCTGAATAGGGTGTTCAACTGTGCGATACAATGAAGTCCAATATACTCTATTTCGATATTTGGTTCCTTATTTTTCGAAAACTTATGTTCGAAAATTCGAAAATGATTTGTTTACATTTTAATCTGAAATATTTTCAAAGAATTTTGACTTAAATTCAAGTTTACTAACTGTGTTAATGATCAAAAAGTATAAATTAAGTTCAATAAGGTTTAATAGAATAACTTTGTTATAGCAAATAGTAATAAATAGCTTAAAAATTGTAATTTTCAAAAATTCAACATTTTCGAAAACAAACCATGGCAAAAGTTCAGAAAAATTCAAATTTTTAAAAAAAATAACGTTTATTTTCTTCAATTTCTTATATTGAAATCCAATGGATGACAACAGTAGTAGTAACCGTTATTTTTTTAGAAATTCAAAGCTATTTCGAAAATATTCGAAGTGTAAAAATTTTTGAATTTTCAAAAACCGTTAAATTCACTTACGAAAATTTGTAACGGTCATATTTTTTTTGAAAAAAATTACATTTTCGAAGTTTCGATTTCGAAGAATAAGAACCAATTTCGAAGAATAAGAACTGTTGTCGCCCATTGGATTGAAATGAAGTAAAAAAGGAACAAAATTTAAGGATAGCAATATTAATTATCTACCAGTCTGAAGATCCCTCAAGTCAAAAATCTCAGTGGACCTCAGCAATCAAACTTTTCTTCCCTTTCATAATTCAATTTATCTACGAAGTTTGAAGAAAATGGGATAATATAATTGCAAATTCCAACTGATTAGAACTCAATTAATCAACAACTGTAGATATTATGTTACATGTTCGATAATTACTTCATAAGTCTATGAAACAAACTAAAACCACATCAGTTGAGCACCCTAATTATTACATAAATGTGTTGTGTGTTCCGGTAGAAAAATGAGCTTTTTATTATCAATATATACGATATATAATAATGAATATAACTTTTATTCGCATTCTCTCACTCAAATTGCAATTATTAATTATTATTTTATTTATTCATCTCCCTCAACACCTACAACATCGCCAACAACAATGGAAATAAATATGAATGAAAATATTTCCGTTTTTTTCATTCGCTGTGTGGGTGAAAAATTTGGCAATCATCATCACACCATTATGATATGAAAAATTATTCCCCGAACTCTATGAAATGTGGCTCTATATAATAATTGATACGACTCCAGGGACAAGAGACACCAATCTACATTTGGTATGAAAGTTATCCAACGCACAGTGGCGAGGGCTACGAGGGACGTGTCTCACGTGTCTCAGCCGACTCACCATTTGGAGCGGCATCGCTTAATTTAACAAATATTAAGGAATCGGATCAGGGATGGTATGAATGTAAAGTGGTATTCCTCAATCGCTCACCAAATCATCATAAAAATGGCACATGGTTTCATCTTGATGTACATGCGCCACCTAGGTTTAGTGTTACACCCGAAGACATAATCTATGTTAATTTAGGTAAATAAAAATAATCCTTTTAACCCTGAACGATGATGTTGCTGTTGATACTACTGTTGTTGTTGTGTAATTAAGGCATTTTCTTTTTTAACGAGAAAAATACTTGATAAGGCAATGAACAGATGCGCATTCGAAAATTGCTGCAAGGAATTCTGTTTACGAGAATTACTGCTATACAAAAATATTTCATAATCATCAAAAGTCTTTACGAAAAAAAATCAATAATCTGACAAAATGGAGCAAAACAACGAATTCATATTCAGAAAAGCTCCGCTTTTATCAAATAAAATACCTAGAAGTCGCTTATGGATCTATAAATATAAATTCCCATCTTAAATAATTTTCTCTGAGGCAAAACCGACCTCATCAACCTTTTTTTTTATTCATTTAAAAAAAATTTGTATACATAGGCATCTTCATCAATAACAGTAGTAGCGACATAGCGCATATCGAACGGAAATTCATAATCAATAAAAAAAATATTTTTTTCACGCTAATGAGAAAATTTTAATTAACAGGTGATTCAATTATATTAAACTGCCAAGCGGATGGCACACCGACGCCCGAAATATTGTGGTATAAAGATGCCAATCCTGTTGAGCCATCTTCGACAGTCGGCATATTCAATGATGGCACTGAATTACGAATTTCAACAATACGTCATGATGATATTGGCGATTATACGTGCATAGCGCGAAATGGAGAGGGACAAGTGTCGCATACGGCACGTGTTATTATTGCCGGTGGTGCTGTAATTATGGTGAGTTTTGAAAATTTTATTATCATTATTATGTTTTGGGATATAAAGAAGATGACTAAAATAATATGGGAGATAATGTGCAAATTATGTCTAAATTTTTTTTTCTGTTTAAGTCGACAATTGCGTACCTAAATAAATCTCAATAATAAGGCAGACCAGAAATTCTACCTTAATTTAACACCATATTTTAAATAATAGAAACAGCAATATTGCTGCTTTAAAGAATGAGGATATTTGCATTTATTAATTATTATACGATACTTTTTTACCTTCTTCCGTGAAATATAGTAATTATACAAATGACGGTACTTTCGATTATCATCACACAGTCAGTCTTTGTTGAAACAAGAACCTCCGACCTTAAAAAAATATCCATTAAGTAACTCATCTCCTTTTTGAGAGTGAAAGGAGCGAATGAAAAGATGGCGAAAAAATGAGCTTTTGAAAAATTATAAAAAATTCTTCATCAACTCACACTTCACATCCCATTCCATTCCATTAGTGCCACACGCATTCCACAAGAACATTTTTTGTTGTATTAAATGGCGAAAGAAGACGTAGATGTATTAATTAGAAAGCCTAATCAACGTCACAAAGTATACAAAGACTGTCGTGAAAGAAAGAAGTGAAAGGCATTAGTAACCCCACATTTGTTGTGTGCTGGATACGATACACATAAGATGAACGAGGGGGTGAAAAAAGCTACAACAGCAATAATAAGAAGAAGAAATAAAAAATTTCAAACCATTATCCCTTTTTTAACGCTTTCATATTCGCGAGGCTTTGACTTCTTCTTACTGACTTTGTAGCAAAAAATAAAATGGAATAAGAAGTCTTGTTGCCGAGAATGAAAGATGAAGATGTGAATAAAGAAGATGAAAAGAAAAATTTCAGTCATTTAACTTCTTAAAAAGTGACAAGTCTTTGTTGTTTTTGGCATGAGAAAGGCAGAGGAAATGGAAAGAAAAATTGTTGTTGTTCAAGATTTCCAGCAGTCTTCTTAGGGATCGTTCGAGGAGGGGGGGGGGGGGTCAAAAAGTAGTTTTTTGCGTGACGTAATTTGCGAACGACCCCTTACTCTGCTAGACTATATGATGCTTATAAATACATTAAACCTCATAATGATGTCAATATTTCTGTTACAGCCATCAATTAGCAAAATTTTAATTAAGATATTTATAAAACATTTCATCTCTAAGCTAATTAATGATTGAGTCTAGGGTTTCAGAATTTAAAAAGTAATTTTCCAATGGATTAACTTTCTTATGGCGAAGAAGAATTTAGAAGTAAATAAATTAGATAGGTTTCCAATTAAAGAAAAATTAATCTTTAAGAACGGATAGATAATTAAGATAGCACGCCATTTTTCCAATTAGAAAATACTTGAAAAAATTTCAATCACGATGAAAATTCTTAGAAAATCTTTAATAAAATCGGAGGGAGAGGAAGTTACTCTTCGAGTTCAGGAAGTGATTGGAGAAAGTTTGAAGCGTAAAAAAGTATCAAAAGTTTTTTTTTGTTTCTAAGAATGACAAACAATTTTGTCATGGATGAAAGGAATCCTTCTCTTTGAAATGACTTTGTATATAGTCAGGGGGAAAACCACTTGGTGGAAAAAAATTACACTGGGATTGGTAGAAATTTTCTAGAAGATACCTAGAACTAAACTTTTGATCCTATTTTGAGCTATTTAGGACCATAATATAAGATTTTCTGAAAATATGGTTAATAAAAAACTTCTGGTGAAAAATAACCTTTCCACCAAGTAGTTTTCCCCCTGTATAAAGCACATCAGAGGGGTACTCAGAATGGAGGTTAGAGAACCGAAATCAGCCTCTCGATGGATTTTTGTTCTTCACTTTGTTAGGATTTTTTAATAAATCTGTCCATCCATACTTAAAATTGAATATAAAAAAACCTAGAACAATTTCTAACTACGACCCTGCAGCATAGGAATTTCATACGCTTACGTAAGCTTCATAACAACAAAAACTGAATCCAATTTGCTTGATGGAAGCCAAATGGAATAATAAACTTGATAAAAATGTCAAAAATTCATTTGGAATTTAAAAAGAATCTTTTGATGCTGCAAATAGATTTAGAGGAAATACTCTGATTCCTGTTCTCAGAAAATATTTATCCAATTTAAATAATATCTTGCACGAAAATTCTGTCATATTTTCTACTTTTTTTTTCTTGGAAGTAGAAAATCCATAAGATTGCTGTGAAATCAGAGTCGAACGTACATTCTTCTGATAATTTTGGCTATAAAACAGTGTTGTCATTAAATGGCGTTTAATGTTTTAGATGGAAGGGGGTCTAACGCTATGTTACACTTCCATACAAAAAACAATTAAAGGGGGTCTTATTTTGTTCTTTGACGTAACTTAGGAATTTGCATTAATAAAAGCTCAAAATCTAAACATTTCCAAGAACAAAAGACAGCAACAAAAGCGAAATAGCAATAGTAAAAGTAATGAAAAGTATACTTCAATCCTTACGATTATGTTGTTGTGAATATACGGGATGAGGGAAGGAACAGAGACATAGAAAAGTTGTGATAACAAGTTCTTCATTTCACAAACACAATTAGTGGTAATTATTTTCCATTATATTAAGAAAATGATAGCAATATTCCATCCTTTCATCCGTTTCCTTCGCTCAGTTGAGAAGGTGAAAAATGTTTGTTCCCTTATCTGTCTTTCGACAACATCAATCAACAATTAAGGCTCAATTAAAGTTTCCTATTTCTAATACTTGATACTGTTAATCTTTTCCTCGTGCTCGAGGAATTTTTGAACGTATTTCAAGTGACAAAATGGATGTTTGTCGATTCCAATTGTGCAGAGTAATCAAGAATGAAATATTGCGATTTTAGGAGCTATATACAACTTTAAATGCTCAAAAACTGAACACCCAGCATCGGCTATAAATTAAGTCAGTAATGCGTTTTAGTCATCTCATCGCGGATATTAATTATTTACTGTTATTCCTTCCATTCGCAATCAATATTTTCCTATCACTCACTAATTTTACCTTTTTCTGTTCATTATTCTTCCCTTTTCAATTAATTAATTAATTTAGGTGCCGCCCATAAATCAAACAAAATTGGAAGGTGAAAAGGTACAATTTACGTGTGAAGCAAAGGCGATGCCAGGCAATGTAACCGTACGTTGGTTTCGTGAGGGTGCACCAGTACGTGAAGTAGCCGCACTCGAGACACGCGTTACAATACGAAAAGATGGTACACTCATTATTAATCCTGTTAGTGCAGATGATAGCGGTTGGTATACATGCGAAGTGTCTAATGGAATTGGCGATGCACAAAGTGCTGCTGCCTTCTTGAATGTAGAATGTAAGTTATTACGACTTCTTGCTTCATTTTATTTTGTTTTTTTTTCTGTTCACTCGGTATGTGCTTTTGTGTAAAATGGTTATACAGCTGAATGTGCATGAAAATAAAATTATAGCCATGCCGCAGTACTAAATGGATCATGAGGGGATTAATACAGAACAGAGAAATACTAATGGTACAGTGAGAAGAAAAGGAGATTACAGCTTTTAACGAGGCAACTTAATTACAACAATTTTTATATTTTTTTCTCGCTCGCTCAATTGCTAGGGATTCCATCTTCTCGTCTAGGGGTCGGTTTCTATGCTACCCGGATTACTCCACCTATCCAACCCTAGGGAACCTTAGGTGGAGGGTGGGGGTAGGGTAGGTAGGGTTACTCTAGAGTACTCTATTAAACCAGGGTAGGGTAGGGTACCACGGATAGCCTTAGAACCCGGTCCTAGGTCAACAAATATTATGACTTTTTGGTTTACGACTCGGTAAAGTAGAATCTCGAGCTATTGTGGAACCGCTAGAAAGTTCTTCAAATTTTAAGCCACTTTACATGTTCTGTTCATCATTTAATCTTCTTTCAACATGATCATATTATCTGTCCATCTTCTATTCCTCCTTCATTCATTGGACAAGTAGCTTCTAGTTTTGAAATTCAGCTAATTTTTTCTGCATTCATCTTTGATTAATTCTCATATTCTTTTCTCTCTCTCTCCCCATTCCTCAACATCAACATCAACATGGAATTAATGGAAATAATGACAATGACAATAACATTCCCAATTAATTCAGATCCCGCCAAAGTGACCTTTACACCCACAATACAATATTTACCATTCCGTTTAGCTGGTGTCGTACAATGCTATATAAAAGCAAATCCACCACTTCAATACGTGACGTGGACGAAAGATAAACGCTTATTGGAACCATATCAGACTAAAGATATTGTCATTATGAACAATGGTTCATTGCTCTTTACACGTGTTAATCAAAATCATCAGGTGAGTAAATCGATTTAATTTTAATGGCTTGTCACATTTTCCGAAATGGAAATGATGTCTGTAGTAAAACAGATTGGCGCTTGGCTAATTACGATGAAATTAATTTTTAAAATATTTATTGGATCTCATCACACCTTGAGTAGTAATTTTTAGTGAAAATTTTATCCTTTTTCAAGTGAATTTCTTTTGAATTTTCGAGTTGATTCTTGAGTTCATTCATTAATAAATAATACTGACTTTGATCTTCAAAAGATTTCACTCTGAAAAGTAACTTTTCATGAAGGCTTTATAGCATTGCTTAGTATTAATTCCTAGAAATGAAGTGTCACAAAATATTTGATGATTTCAACTGAATTTCCATTAACCTTAACTCCCATTTTATTCCAAATAATTAGGGTCGTTATACATGCACGCCATACAATGCTCAAGGCACACAAGGCTCATCAGGTCAAATGGAAGTGTTAGTACGTAAGCCACCATCGTTCATCATCGAGCCAGATCCACTTTATCAACGTAAAGTAGGCGAGTCTGTTGAGATGAATTGTGATGCATTAGAAGCGGAAGGAACGTCCAAACCAACAATTACATGGCAGAGACGTGACGGCCAGTCGTTCCAACGTAATCGTGTGAAAGTGTTAAATGGAAATTTAACAATAGAAAATTTGAGACGATCTGATTTTGGATATTATGAATGTGTTGCATCGAATGAAGTTGCAACAATAATTTCGTCGACACAGCTTATTATTGAAGGTACACAGCCACATGCACCATACAATTTAACAGCCACAGCAACCGAATTTTCTGTGACATTGTCATGGATGCCTGGCTATTCAGGTGGGCCGGATTACAAGCAAGATTATGTCATTTGGTATCGAGAAGCAGGCATTTCTGAATGGTCAAAGATTCCGGTCACACCGTCAGGTAGCACACAAGTGTCGATTAATCGATTGTCACCGGGAACCACGTATGAGTTCCAGGTTGTAGGAAACAATCAGCTTGGTGAAGGAATGATGAGTAAGGTGATGACTATTCGGACGCTAGGTAAGCAATTTAAAATGTTTCTTTGTGCTGCTCGTAGCAGATTTTTTTTATATCTCATCTCCGTTCGCCTTTTTTTACCTCCAATATTTATTTGAACTCTCTTATCCTTGTGTTGTGTTGAAAATTACATTTTATTGAAAAAGTTTTGCTTTTCAATTTTTTTTCCTCCTCCATTTTTTTCCTTATTATACTTTTTGTTGTTGTTCTCCTCTGTTCAGTTGAAGACGTGAAGAAAAAGAAGAAAATAACCTCAATCATGTATTGAGAAATTCCTTTTTCTGTATTTCCATCAATGTTGTCTATTGAAGCGCATCACGTTGAGAATGATGGAATATTTGCTGAAATATTTTGTCTGTTTGACTAATTACCTGTGTACTTACATGGTTATTGATTAAGGTGAAGCTTGGATTGCTTGAATCAATTTAGGGGTCGTTCATAAATGATGTCCAATTTTTAGAGAGAAAGGGGGTCTGACACTATGTGACACTTCCATACAAATGAAAATTTTGTGACAGAGGGGTGAGAGGGTCTAAAAATCTCATTTTTAGCGTGACGTCATTTATGAATGGCCCTTTATATTTTGTAAATCAGAGTTGCAACCATTTTTTGGTCGTTTTTCAACTCCACCCTTAAAATTTTCAATCAATACTACAAAAAAAAATTATATCTTTCTTCCCCTCTCCATCCTGAACATATTCTGTTCCAGAAGCTACGACCAATCAATTATTAATCAAGCAAAAATCGCAGCAAATTTCCATATCCTCGAGAAATGCGCTTCATTTACTCACGAACAAAATTAACTCTCCCCTTATTTTTGTGTATCTCCCACAATCATCTTCTTTTTCTTCCTCTTATTGATTATTTTTTTTCATGTCTCCTTTTATCATTCAATCTTCGATCAAAAAATTCTTTTTTCTTCTTTCTCTTTTCTATTTTCTTTCTACGATAAAAAAAACTTTTTTTCCTCTCTACTCGATCAATATACGACATAAAAAATGATGATGACATAAATAAGACTCGGGACGACCAAGTAATCCAAAGTCCACTGCCGCAGCTCCAGTTACAACGACAATTCCGACAACAACTACTCACAATCCAGCGATATTTCCCGAAAGTCCTGATGAATTAGGTAAGGAAGCGATAATGATGATGATTTTATTAATACAGTCACACATGGTACACAATACATACATACACATACAGTCGTAAACACACATGAAACATTAAAATAATAATAATTTTAATTTGACATGAAAAATCCATAATAAGACTATAAAAAGTTGGACTAATCGGTGTTGATTAGTTTCTGTGAAAATGTCAAAAAATATAAAATGTCCTTTTGCGAAAATTTCATCAGATTTTGTAATAGAAACCTAGCTTGACAGTCAATGAAGCTATTGAAATCTAGTCACAAAGTTTATGTGCAATTTATTATGTAAAAATGCATCCGATAAAAGTGGTCACAAAATTTATGAACAGTCAATCAGCCAAGCATTTTATTGGTCTCATATCCTATAAATTCTCCATAAAGATTCTATCAAAATGCTTTCAAGAGAAAGTCACTGCTAACAAGAAGACTATAGAGTGATGAAAAAAAAAATTTCATATATGTATTCTTATTCCCAACTGTAAGCATCAAGAGACGAAAAATGAGAAGCATACAGACAGAAACGAAGACATTTTACGTCTGACAAGTAAACAAAAAAAAATTTGTGAATGATAACGATGATTATGATGTTAAATGTGATGTGGATGTTGAATGAAAGGGAAATTTTCATCTTGACATGTTGGGGAAAAAAATTCTGTGTACCACACACAAAAAATACATGAAACGACTGTAATTATGGCTGTTTCTGAAGCTCAAAATTATGAAAAATACTAATCATAAAAATTATGATAATTTGAAAATGATGTCGTCATTTTGATGGGATTGTTAAAGCTGTCATTTCAATTGAAAAATTTAACTAATTCCTCAGTTGGGAAAAACTTTCTCACTTGCTTATATCCAGCATATTAGTACATTTACCTGAAAACATGTAGCATGCTTAACATTCTAACTTCAGATATTTGTCGTTACGTGACTTTAAATAATTTTTGATATTCAGAATTAGGGGCGTATCCAGAAATTTTTCGAGGGGGGAGGGTTTGACTTTTAGAAGGAATTTAGGGGGGTTTGGGATTTTTTTCTTAAAAAATCCTAGCAAATTGAAAACAAATTCCCAAAAAGGGATAGTTTGACCCCCAAAACCACTCCCTGAATACGCCTCTGTTCATAATTTTCCCCCTTTGAGATCGCGTAGAATTCGCGGAATTTTCTAGTTAGAAACTTTTTTTGGCATATTGATTTTTATATCTTTTGAATACGATTGAAAATATGAAAATTTTTGTGTAGAAACATAAGCCTCTAAGCAAATATGCTCATAACAATTTCAGCAAAGATAGCATCAAGACATGCCAATGGAAATCGATAGAAAGTCAATAGAAATCAAGCCACAGCAAATTAAAATGGAAAATTTCTTACATACACGCAAGATCACATGAAAAAGTTTCTGTTGATTATTCTACACAATCTGTCAACATGCCTAAATAAGCCTAGTTTCCAAAGCTCATAAGCATAAATATAATAAAAAGTTCAGAGCTGACAAAATAGAATTTGATGCCATTTCTCTACCCATTTCAAAAAAAATTTACTTCCATCACAACAAAAATCAACATCCATGAAGCTCGCAATTGAGTAAGAAGAAGTCGGGGAAATTTTTCATGTCAATTCTCCCATGAGATTAATGAATAAAAATGAACACAAAAAAAATTGAAAAAAAGAAGATACAGCAACATGACATTATATGCCAGACTTTCATCAACATCATTTTCACAGTTTTTCATTCCTTATTCTGATGCTGATGCTGCTACTGCTGCTCATTTCATTTTATTTTTCTTCTTTTTATTTTCTTATATTTAATGGCGTTTTAATGACAACAATTTGAAGGGAGACAAAGGAACCAAAGTGTCATTCCAAACATTCTGTATTGGTGTTTATGAATTTTTAAAAGCCATAAACGTTTTTTTCGAGGGGAAATGGGGGGTCGGGGGATAGAGAAATTGAGTGGAAAGTGGAAAACTTTTTGAGAATTTTCTATGAGATAATGCATTTTGAAAATGAGAAGGATTAAGAAGTGCTTTTAAGGATGTTTATGGAAATGACAAGTGGATTTGTTAGTCAAACTATCTGCTCGACTGAAATTTTATTTGCAAATTTAATGTGAAATGTTTTCAAAGCTGACAAATTTCGTCGACATTAAATGCTAATGACAATTTTAGAGGGGCTTCAGGTGCAATACACAAAGTCATTGGCTTTTTTTAAGAGGGTGCAAATTCTGCTAGACGTAAAATGGAATTTCAACAAGAAACAAAAATTTATCGATTTTCAAACAATTAATTCTTCAATATTGTAAAGTTCCAACCATAAGCTCCTTACCTTCCGTACCCTATCATTCATCGCTTCAAGACCAGAACAAGCTGTACAAATACGGCATAAATAAAACATTTACAATAAATTTCCCACAAATATTTTCGAATGAACGTTAAAATAAATCAAAATTGTCGGTTACGGCATGGCCCACGTACAAATAAACTGAACCATTATTATTTTCTGTACGCATTTGTGTCTACGATTGTATGTGTATCTAAGCTTTTCATAAATTTCTAACGAATTTTATTATTTTTTTTATTTTTATCATCATCACTTCCTTCCACGTGCACATAAAATTTTTTTTTATTCATCATTTTTGTTGCATTTTTTTCATCTAAACATTTTCCAGCTGAAATGTTCCTTTTCCTTTCTGTTCACATTCCGCATGTTTTTTATAATTTGAATTTTTTCATGGGAATTGGCATTGTTAGAGTTGTATGTTTTATGAACGAGGTTGTTGTTAGGGATTTTACATTTTTTTGATTCCTCATTGCATTCACAAAAGCTGACATTGTCTGAATTTTTTAACAACTTGCTTGACTTTATTTTTATAATGAACAAACGCAAATGCTAATGACAAAATATTGTGATTAACGCATGAATAAACATTTTTAATAATTCTTTACATTCATTTGATGCTTAATTCATGGTCATCATCT
The DNA here is from genome assembly GCA_963573255.1 of Chironomus tentans. Classification (NCBI taxonomy): domain Eukaryota; kingdom Metazoa; phylum Arthropoda; class Insecta; order Diptera; family Chironomidae; genus Chironomus; species Chironomus tentans. Next base: position 42,827,669 of record OY754303.1, read on the forward strand.
AAGGAGTTATTTTGAATGGAATCAAGTGATTACTTAACAAAAATATGGTAATGTCCTGAGAGCATTGTGCGAATTCCTGTCATATCGACAACAACATTCTACGTAATGACTGAGAAATGAGCTTCTTTTGGGAATCTAACCAATGTACTCACAAAAAGAGTGACATAGATTTTCAGTCTGGTGTCTAACCACTTGAAAATAGAGGCTTTACTCTAGCACTGGCTGATTTGCCTACATAATGTTCAATACCCCAGATTCAACTCTGAACTTCAGACACCACAAATACATAATCTATAAATTGTTTATCGAAAGCGCAAAAATCTGATTCCAAAATTAATTCACAGTCACCAAGAATCTCTAACAACTTCCTTTTATGTTCCTGTTTTTTTCGTTTCATTTTCACATTCCATTAATTTCAATATCATTTAATTGCAAAGAAAATTTGCTTATTAAATCACTCCACGTCGTGACATTGAGAGTGTGAGTGAATGAAATAGACGGTAACCGGAGAAGTCAGTTGAAAAATTGCTTTTTATTTGCTATGCGGCTATATAATGCGGTCGAGACAGCCTTTTTATTTCTTACATTTCTGCCAACATTAAAAATATTTTATTCCTTTTCATTTGCTTCATTTGCGGGTTAATAATTCACTTTTTATTTTACTACAGCTTCTTGTTTATTTACTACTTCTGATTCCTCCTTCCACTTTCTGTGACTTTTTTCTTTTTCTAACTTATGCTTTCTGCTGGTTTCCTTTAATTCTGCCCCTTTTTATAGAGCAGTTTCTTGTGTTAAGTCTACTTTTTACTTTAATTGAAACTGATAGATCGTAGCTGTAGGATGAAGTTTATGGCTGCAACTATAAAACAGTCAAAATATAAATTTCATTAAAAAGAGCAGAAATTTCTTCATTTCTAACTTTTCAGTTTCATTTTTGATTCCTTATTGATTTAATTAACATCATGCTATTGACCTACTTCCATTAATTTAGTTCTTTTGTACAAAAAGCTCTCTCCCACTTGGAATAAATTTCTTACTGCTAAGTTTCTGATAAAAAAGTATATTTTCAAGGAATTATTAAAGCTATAATTTGTAAAGTCATTGTGTTCGTTCTGTATAGTTTTGATTTATTTTTTCTGAATAATTTACCAAATGAGAAAGAAGCTCATGCTGACCTAAATATTTGACCTTTTTTAGAGTTTTTCATGAAAATTTTCATCGATTTGGGTCGAAAAGTAATTAAAAAAGTTTAGATATTATGATTTTTCCTTTTTCTACATGATTAAATTAACTTTAGGTCGAGAAAATTATGTGGGTACTGCTAAAAATATATTGTACTGGGGGGTCCTTGATTTGAAAAGACTCGATTTATATACTAATAGAAAAGATTTAAATAACTTTTTTATATTTGTATGAAGAGATTTAAAAACATTTTTTAAATTGGGCTCTTAAAAACTTTTTTTAAATTTTTAAAACTATTTTTTAAATTTTCAAATTGTTTTAGCCGTTAAAAAATAATAATATTTTGAAAGGAATTGCTCAGAGTGAGGATCGAACCAGAGACCTTTTGGTTGGTAGCCCAGTACTCTAACCACTAAGCCACCGAAGCAATGTAAATAATAATAATAATAATAATAAATGTGTATGACAATTTGTCAATATATATTGAAAAAATTTAAAAATCAGCTTTTTAAATTTTAAAAACGAAATTTTAAACTTTAAAAATATTTTTTAAAGTGACTTCTAAAAACTTTTTAAAAGCGGTTTTTTATATATTTTTTATAAGTGTAAACAAACATTTTTATCTACCAAAACATTCGATTTAAATTGTTTACAAAACAAATATTTTTTTGATAATTTATTCAAAAAACATTTTTAACGAATGAATTTTTAAAGCAAATCGTATTAATTAATAAAATTTAAAGAAAATCTATGTTTAAATGAGTGAAAATTTCAATTAATCACAAAATCGATATGAAACTAACGGTTTAAAAAAATTCAAAGTCGAAAACCTTACAAATTTTTGTGGTTAAATAACATTTGTAAGGTTCTCAATTTTATGTTCATTAACTTCAAAAATAATTTTTAAAGGAAAATTTACTTTTTAGTTAATTTTTTGTTTCGTATAAATATGAAATTGTCGTAAAAGTATCTTCAAAAAAGCAAAAAACATACTAAAAAGCGATAGAAATGTACAAAAAATTAATAAAAATGGTTATTGTTTTTGGATATTGGAACAAAATACCCAGTTTTGTATGGATTCTCTACCTCGATTTGCAAATATTTTTTCCGAATCAATATAACTTTTCGAATCGAGGACCCCCAGTAAAATCAAATTTGTCAGGAAATTGTCACCCATCCCTCATCATTAATGGTCACAATCAATGACAAAAAAATTCAATTCAGTAAAAAAAATCTCAATATTTTCACATCCAATCAATTCACAATCAATAAATGACAAGACTTCAATTGCAGACATTATTATTTCATGCCATTTCCATTTCCGTCTCTATTGAATATCATAAAATGTCTCCTTTTCTTTTAATTCTCATTGATTCAACGATGTGGCTGTGTAACCTTCAAATACACATCCAAGACGAACAGAAAAATGGAATAAAAGAATCGAGAAAAGTACATAAAAAGCAAATAACAGCTTTTTCTTGTCCTCCCACTTTACTTCATACTCACACATTTTTCTTTCTCTTCCAAACTGCCTTTTATTCGTGTAATCGAGCAGAATTTTCATCTCCATCCATTAAACATTTTTATTTTTCAAGTAATATATCAAAAGCTGTCTTAAAATGAAACCATTTACAAAACTGCTGAACACTCAAAGAGATTATCAATCGGGAATCAGGAGAATGTACATGCATGTAAGCTCCGTCTATAGAAAAAGGGACTGAAAATGGTGTAGGTTATGTTCGATCTGGTAAGGGCTTGTGGAGTTTTAATCTCATGCATTGATTATGGTGGAATTAGGAATTTTTGAAGCGCATTTTTCTGGAGATTATTGAGCATTGATTGCTATGCTATGTTGGGGATTAAAAAAAATTTAAGTTATTTAAGACTATTTGGTATTGTACTTAATGCTATTCAGACAAAATTAGCCCTTCCAGCTTGCTCATCCACCTCTTAAGCTTTATCCTTAAAAAGCGTAAGAAAAATACTGTATGAGGGCAAAAAACTCCTTTCCATTAATCTTCTTCTTTCTCTTCTTCTCATTTTCTTGTTTATTTGCTTTTCCACTCTATTCATTCATTCACTCTTCATATATGTATGCGCCAAAACCTGACACACAAAATATTATCTGCACGCATACACAGATAGATTTTCAAGGAAGTGTCCTTGGGAAAAAAGTTTAAAATAATTTATTTTGGAATTCTGAATTATCTTTGTTTAATGATAGTGAGGAGAAAGTTTTGTAATTTATGGACTTTTTTGCAGATTCTTATTGAAAGTTTCGATAAGAAGTTGGCTGCAAAAGTTGGAAAATTCTCAAAAATTTGCAAATTTTGTCCTAAGGGCAGGCTTACCATACTAAAAATGTCTATTGAGAAAAAGGATAGACACACAATAACATCGCAAACAGGCAGTTAGAAATGGCAATTGCTGTAGCACTACATCGTTTCAGTTTTGCAAAATTTATTTTCAAATAATTCTACATAATGATGTGCCCTCAAATTTATTTTCATGTGAAAATGTTATTTTCCCTCTCAGCCTGTCTGCTGAACTTGTTGTTTTGCTAGAAAATTTATATACAGCAATTTTTATATGCATATACATATCGAGTAGTTTTGTGGACGGGGGGTGAACGATATGGAAATTGTAGATTTCCTCATGTACGCCTTTCAATCTACTCCCAAAAATTTCATTTGTTTTTCGATTCTTTTTTTGTTAGCTACTGTTGTTATTGAGTATGGATGGAGTCATGAGAGTTGTGAATTGTACAGTTACAGTGTAACACATTTGTTTTGTTGGATGATTTATTGGATTTAAAAAAGTACTCATGGAAATTGAGTAATCCATTAAAATTTCTGGATCTTTCAAGAGTTCTCATGACGAATTTCGGATGTTATGTCGATTTATGTTCATCAGTTCTTTTATTTCTCCCAAAAGAAACATTTTTACAGTTATTTAGAATTCAACCAATCAATTTTGGTGCTTAAAACTACTCTCGTCCATAAATATTCAGTACACATTTTTTTGCATTCAAAACATTAGCTTTTATCATGCTTTTTGCTTGCAGATGTTGGTAATTTTAAAGACACAAAGACACCACTAATGCCACTCAAACCAACAGGTAGAGATTCCATTATATCATACATACTTATGATTTTTTTTTAAAAAACATATTTTTGTGCTTGTGTGTGAATGTGATAAAAATTCTTATGCGATGGAAAATATTTTTAAGGGAAATTAAGCTTGAAAGCTTTTTGGATAGAATAATATGAAAGGGTTATTTTAAAAGCATCAAGGGATATGGTGTTGAGGCAAATTTAGCTTAAAAGGTTTCTAAAGTTGTTTTTTGGGGTTCAAAAGTAATTCTATAGATATTTGAATATCGTGTAGAATTTGATTTCGAATTTTTAAGACAAAAGTTGGATCATGAAGAGGGGGAAAATCACTTGGTGGGATAAAGTTAATTTTTTACCAGAATTTTTTTTCCATCGATCAAATTTTGTGCAATATTCTTGAATCCTTGAATATTTCTTGATGGAAAAGGTGTCATACCCACAAATTTTTTAAATGGGTCAAAAATATTTTTTCTTCATTATACTCATGGTTTCATACTAGTTGTTAATTCTAACAGTGCATGAATGGTTAACTAACTAATTAGAACTTTGGAGAAACCTCGAAAAAAAATTTTAATAACAAAATAATAATTCGAGGGTTGGGGTCCGGACCCAATTGGACCCCCCCTCTCTTTGGATACACCCATACTATCAGATCTTATATTATGGTTCTGCTCAAGATAGAATTTTCCACCAAGTAGTTTTCCCCCCTGATCATGAACAAATAACAATAATATCATTTTGGAATTCTCGGTCATTATAAATAATTAAAATTTAAAGACACAACATTCTGCAGAAAATTCCACATCATCAAATTCAAATCTCTCGACAAATAAGCTAGTTAAACCTTAAATTTCTTTTTATCTCAGCATAAAATTTCATGCCTGCATTTTCATCTTTTATCTTCCATTGCCACAAAAAATTTTCTGTTTGACAGAACTTTTTTTATTTTACATTCCTTGATGTAATTGTTGCATATGTATAAGGCACACATATTTCATTTCCATAATAGCATTACATTTAAGAAACCACATTACTCATTTCTACAAATTCACAACATTCTGTTTGTTATGCACATTTGTGTTTCAACTCGTTTTTTTCCTTGCTGTTCCTTGTAATGTCTGGAGAGAAAGAAAGTTTTCGAGCTGTTGATTTATGTAAATAATCTTATAGAACTGCATACACAACCAACCACCCCATATTCTACAGAGTTAAAGCTCCTATCATACTCATTTTTGGCTTAACCTCAGACTATATAATTTCACATAACTAGCTTCATTGTTATTAAATATTTCATTCACGAAATATGAAAATTATTTTCTGTATATGTGAGCACACTTTTGTGATGTAAATGCTCTCCGATGTTCATTTTGACTGATGGTGCTTAGCTGATTCATGAGTTTTAATTTGAGTGCCTTAATAATGCGCCTAGTGCTCATTATGTAGTGCTTACTATTTCCACCCATTTTTCTCAAACAAATTGCGAACGAGAAAATGAAACTTTTTTTTGTTTTACTACAAACCACTTAACTGCCACTATAATATGCATCAACAAATTTATTTATTATTTATTTATGTGTTGATTTTTCCCTAGCATGTTTACTTGTTCCTTTCTGCCTGCTGCTACACTAAAATAAAATTATTTCTACTTTTGTAGTTTTTCAGTCTGCAATTTTGATTTCTGTGGAACAAGAGAAATGTTCACAAAAAATGCAATTCTTTAGTTACATTACATAAATTATGGTGGACTTTATGTCGTTGGAATTCGAGAAAATTAAAGCAAGAAATTGTTTGTTTTTGCATAATTTGCTGTAATTTGGCATAAACAAACCATAAATTTTCTAAATACAATACAGTTTCTCGTTAAATAATTAAAAATAAATAAATGCTGTGCTGTTTGCTCTTTATTATGCTGAATGTATTGATTGTGTGACTAACGAGGACAAATAAAGAGTTTTTTAATGCAGCACACCAGAATGTCTGAAATTTCAAGTAAATTAAAAATTGTTCACTTTTCAAAGACCACAATCCCCTTTACAATCAACATAAAGTCATAAAAGAATTTTTCTTCTAAGCTACAGCAATAGAAATTGCACACATAATAACAATTTTTAATCCACAATGAGCAGTATCATAAGGCATCATACATGACCATTCAGAAGAGACACAGGACATAAAAATGCATGATATTGTACTATAGTGGTTAAATAAAAGAGCATTCGTTCAATTGAACATGGGAAGCACACACATTCACAAAAAGTTTCCTGGATAGTGGAGTCGTTGTCCTTGCGTGATATTTTGTTTGATTTTCTAGTAGTTGTCGTTAGGATATTACGTAACGCTGGAGGAAGGGGTTAAAATGTCCATTTTGAACATTACTTTATATCCGAACGACCCCGTAGAATTTTTTTGAAATTTTTTAAGAACAAAAAGAATGTCACACTAATGAACATAATATTCTATAATCCAGTCTTTCTCAAATTTTTTCGGCTCGTGGCACACTAACCGTCATTTTGAAGATTTGGAGGCACCAAAAGTTGACAAAGAGATCGTGGTCTGTTTAGTAGAATTTTGGAGCTCAAAGAACTTTAAAATCATTCCTAGATTGAAAAATTAGAGAAAAATCTAATTTCAGTAAAAATTTCCCCTCACACAGTTTGAGAACCACTGCTATAATCTCATAACATCCAGTTCTTCTTCTAGAATCTAGATTATAAATCTGACAAAACTTATTCTAATTCAAACTAGAGCTTCCTAAGCTTATCCAGAATAAAAAAAGATGAAAAAAATTGCCACTGTAAAGTTTATTAACCATTCATTCATAAAACTTGCAGTAGTGATATTCAATCCTCAACTCACCGCAATATGAAGGAATAAAGTTCTCTTTTTTGTGCTGAAATATTTTTTTTGCTTCCTTTTACGACACACATAGTCGAGAATTTTTAGCAGTACAGAGATATAAATGTTGATGATATAAAAAGTGATGATTGAGGAATGAGAAATGGAATGGAAAAGGCGTAGGTTGAATGGAATTTTCCTCTTTTTCGTCATTTTGAATTAAATTTAAAGTCATTCGTTTTTTGTCATCGTTGAATTTTGATGAATACTTTCGTGCCTGAATAGATAATTGCAATAATATGGCTGACTGTCGGATGAGCTTCATATAAATTGTCTCGAATCCTATAATGCGCACAAGACATTACCTCAAGCAATCAACCTTCAAACTTTTCGTATTGTTGTCTTTAAAACAAAAAGAAAATTCATTGAATGCGCAGAAAAAAATCCCCGATTCAGTCGTGTGGAAGTTCATGATTTTTCTCGACTTGATTTCTCATTTTTTTCTCCTTCTCAACAGTACTTAAGGATGCTTTAATGCGATTTCAGTTACAAAATGAAATAGAAAAGATAAATATTAATTATAAAAAAAGGGGGGAAAAGAAATTTATTTATGAATTCAACAGAGACACGATAATCATGATAATGATGGTGGAGTCTCATTGCTTTACAGTCCTCTCCGTCCAATATCTCATTTCCGTTTTACATCAGTTACAGGCTTGTAATGCGGATGGTTGATAAGCTGTCATGGTTGAATTTTATTAATTATAAGGCACAACCCTTGAAGGAAGTTTTGTCAGATTTATAATGAGATTAAAATCAGACTTGATTTTTACATCAATTTTCAATTAATGTTTTTGACTCTTGTGATATTCTTAATCCTGAAGATTATATTAATTAAAATATCATCATAAACTAAAATTATCAACATCACGTCCACAGGATATACACACACATACATCTTATCTCAAACATGTCAATCTCATAAACAGATATCGATTGATATAATGTTAAATTATTATAATTAAGATATCAATTAATGTATTTCTAAAAGCATAAATTCAATTTTGAAATTTCCCTTAAGGTAATGTTCGCGCTATAAATATAAATCTTTGTGGATCCACTAATTAATTTATAAGAGAAAATCTGCAAATGACTCTAGTCGACATTTTAGTCATAATCACGTTAACATTTCCCATAAATCTCATTTCATTGAAAATTTAAGGATATTAAAAAAAATTCCGTCTCATGTGCGAGAGATGTGTGTGTGTAATTATTTAAATATGACATTGAATGAAATTAAATTAAACAAGATTTTTCAGCCAACAAGCATGACAAGACGGTATTAGCTAGACATTCCCCCCCACACACTCGCGATATTTCAGTACTATAAACTGAAAGACAAATGATGGAAACTATAGAAAAATAAATTACATAATCACACACAACACATATCCATTCCAGCTATAAGTACATTGTCACGGAAGAACGAATTTAAAATGTCAAAATATTCTAAAATAATAATCATTTTTCTCTCTTCTTTTCATTCTCGTTTCATCCAATCCTGCTGCTGGTGCTAAACATTTTTCAATGTTAAATCATGACTGCGTCTGCGACTGATATAAACATCATCAAATATCACATGAATGGCTGTAAAAACAACTACACAGGACCGAAACCAGGTCAACCGCGAAATTTAACAGTGACAGAAATACCGAATGGATTTCTCATCTCATGGCAGGTGCCACTGGAGCGTGCACACTTAGTTCAATTCTATACAATTAAATATCGTACCGATGCATCATGGAAGACACTCAATCGCGGTCAAATACGACCGGAAGAGACGTCATATTTAGTGAAAAATTTAGTAGGCGGACGCACATATTATTTTCGTGTAATAGCAAATTCATTAAAGAACTTTGAATCGAGCGACGAGGTTAAATTCCCAGTTCCAGCGCGTGTTAAGCATAAAGCAATAACAGCTGGCGTTGTTGGTGGTATTTTATTCTTTATTGTTGCCATTATTTTATCGATATGTGCTGTTAAAATATGCAATAAACGCAAGCGACGAAAGCAGGAAAAGGGTAAGTCAATCTTATTCCAATGATATCCAGTAATGTTTTGTTTGGTGGTGTGATGTGAAAGGGACTGACTTACTAACAACTAATAAATTATGAGATTTTAACATAGATTTATATGAATCCTATTAACATTTACAATGTGATGTAAAGGGTGATCAGACAAGCTCCCCCTCCTCTTGTAAGAGAAAATGATTGGTTCAAAGATCATCATGATACCGATGATTGAACCTTTTCATTGAATTCTTAGTCATAAGGGGATTGCTTTCATTTATAATTTTGTAAATAACTTATAAACATATTCATATTTGATTATATACACAACTATTTGCATCCTTTTCAATCTACATATTTGATTAGTTTGGTAACTGTATCTATGCATTCTCCTTTTGTGGACCATTCATTCAATTGTACTGAATGAAAATTGAGATTCTGTTTATAATATTCATATTGTTGTTATACATACATATTTGTGTATGATACACAAATTTCTATAAAATTCAGATACAATATACATGATTCTGGAAAATGTAGTTGAGGGATTAATTGTGTGAAGAGGTCGAGTGGACATAAATCCTTATGGCATTTTATGTTGAGAATGATGTTTACTTTCTTAGGATGGACGAAGGACAATTTATACTTCCTTAAGCATTCAAAATTATTGTCTATGTTCTCTTCCGTATTGTTCCAACAACTTCCATAAATTAATTACAATTTGTATGAGGAAGAAGGCAGAAATTTTGATCATGTTGGGAATATTATCGAAGATTGAACTTTTATGCTTCGAGAAATTCTTCTTGGAAAATTTGTTGGATCTGCTTAAGGAATTTAGGACACCCTTGACTTTATTGCATAAATGCAAATATTCTAGGAACTTTTCTATCAAAAATTTGATAAAATTTTCCAATTTTAGCCACTCTGCTGGATATGAAATTTTTAGCCATTGATATTCATTCTCAATATTTATTATTCTAGAAATTAATATTCATAGCTCAAGCAGAGCAACTTTTACCATTTTTCGATGCATTAAAGCTCCTGCTACCCTGGATGCAAATAGTTGTATTGTTGAAATATTTACAGTAATTTATTATTTTTTTGTAGTTACTAGAGGTGTTTTTAGTTGCTTGACTTTTGAGTTTGCTTTGTTGTAGATTAATTTATTTTAATCATAAATCATGAGATATGAAGGATTGTTACAGCTGAGACAGATGTTAAACGTGCAAAATCTTATTACATTGTTAAATATATCTTGGCAACGGATCTGTTACAGCGCAATTTCCAACGAAGGTTATAATAACAGACATTTAGTTGCCAAACAATGAATTATGATATGATAGTCATATCTTAACTACTTGATGTCGATTATGCAACTACTTTTATTGATCTGAATGAAATTTCCATGAATTTATAGCTACTTTGTCAAGTTTATAGACAAAAAGGCTATAAAATCTACCAAAAAATCAATAACGAACATTTCATGTCCAACAATCCAACAAGCAGAATTAACTGTCTCTGATAAAAAAGTAATCAATATTTCCCCCCAAAAGAAAAACTTTTAAGATAAACTGTAACAATCCTTTTGATCATTCCATTTTCGACATTAAAGTTAAACATAAAAACAATAAGAAAACATACAAACACACACAGACACAAACACACATTTTCATCATCTATTATTAATAAAAATACATAAAATCACAAATACAAATAAATCACTTGAGAAGGAAGGGGAAATAAAGAAAGGAAAATACCATGAGAAAGTTTCGGCTTCAAAAACAATAAGTTTCAAATCGAACGATGAGAGAAACTGGCATGAAAGTAAAAAAGGAATAATTGGTAAAATGGAATGTTAGTTAAGCACGTTTGTTAGTAAAATCAGAAGCCTTAAAGTCCACAGCATTGAGTCTGTTGAGAAAATCGCGTTACAGCAGAGCCAAAAGAAAGATAAAATAAAATTTGTAACAGATTGTTTGCCTTGAACTAAAGAGAAAAAACTTTCTCCAATCAGTAGATAGGGTGCGTGTGGTGTGCTCGGTATATGTGGCCATAACTGTAACTTTCATCCTGTTCACTTCATACTATATTTTGAAAATGAGAGTTGAAGGAAAATACTTTAACCTTCATTTGTTGGCGATGACTTCAAATTTGTCAGATAGTTTGGGTCGGAAGGAAGTAATCTGGTAATATTCTAATCAAAAATGTTGAAAGATCTTCAATGTTATCGAATTGTAGAGTTGCTAGGGGGTCTGAATCCAAATAATTACTGTTATAGAATTTACAGTTAATTAAAAATGTAAAACGCGACCAAAAAGGTTTTGTATTCTTTAAAAAATTCAATTTATATATTTAAAGAAATCTGCAAAAAAAATACGTAAGGCAAACTCATTTGCCATTTTTTTAAGAATAGACAAAAAAAACTCTCATTTCCATAAGCAGCATAGACTATTTTCTTTCCTTGTTATGAGGGTGAGGAAGACCGCAAATGGAAAAACACTTACCATCTCATCATCGGCAAATAACATTTTAACAACATCAAGATATACATTTGAGGCACTTCCATATACATCTAAATACACACAACATTTGTTTAGATTTTCATACTTATAAACATCTCTTCGGTTCACCCACAAATGGAGTCGACACAAATTTATTGATTATTTTCTAACTCTACTGTATGTGAAAGTTTTGGAAGAAGGAACAGCAAACAGAAAGTTTTATGGTGCTTTTAATTATTGCAAATAATTATAATTTTTAATTAAGAAATTATCAACAAGAATGAGTAAAAACATTCTATTTTGGCTCTTTACCCTCGTTTTGGCTATGCAGCATAATTATTTTTTATCATAAAAGAGCAGAAGGAACAAATTAGTGAATTGGAAACTGAAGTGGTCGCCTTTGTCGAGAAAAAGTTTTTAATTTGAAAATTATTCACAAAGGAATGGATTTTAGATTCTAAGGTCGTTCGCTTACTATGTTCTGGACTAAGGAAGGAGCTTACTCAGAAAAACATTTTTTGGGGATGTAAAAAATTTTCGAGAGGGGTCTAGACCCCATAGGACCCCCCCCCCTTCCTTGGGTACGCTCATGGAACTAAAGTTCAATTTGTTGCCTTAGTTTAAGCACATAAAATAGCGATACCACAAATTACACTGCGTTCTTCCTCAAATTCCATTTCCCTAGCTAAAGAAAATCAATCGTCTGTAATCAAACGATCGCATTACAAACGCCACTTATTAATACAGAAATTCATTATGAATCCATTTTCCATGCCTCTTGTTTACATTTCCTCCCTTTAATCTCAAACCAAAAAAAGAAGAAAAGGCGAAAAAAATGCGATTTTTTTTCGCTTCAGCTTAAGTTGAGTTTGTCATAAAATTTTATAGCTTTCGCTAATGATGATTGGGGTTTATTTGAATATATTGTGTGCATAAAAGAATATTATCGTATATGATTTAGTAAACATTTTCCATTGTTACGACCTTAGATATAGTGTCTGAAGTTTATTACAAGTCAGGGATGATTGCTTTATTCAATTTTGGAAGGGATTTCAGTTGTTCAATTGAATTGCTGAGCTTCATGAAGGTTCAAGAGGTGTCCAAATCAGAGGTGTATCCCGTCAAGAGAGTATCCCTCCTCTATTTTTTATGATTCATCCCTTTCCCTATTTTTTTTTTTTTTTTTTGAAAAATCATGAATAGCTATCAAAAAATCATGATTCGACTCCCTCCTCCCTCCAAAAAAATTCTGATATGCTCCTGGTTCCAAATATCATACAAAATAAATTGAATTTTTACCACACTCAGTCCATGACAAATAATCTAATACACAGCCACAAAACTACTTCCCAAATTCACAGCCCTGTCTCATTACAAAAAGAAAGTAAAAGAAACTTTTTAGAGAGCTTTAAAAAGGCATTACAATAAAATCTCATAAACAAAAACTTAATAGTATTAATAATTCACAGTATATAAATTTTTCTGTAGTAAATAAATTAATTTACAACTTATGGAGAAGCTCAGTCATGCAAAATGCTTCTTTTATTATGTCTTTCGCTCTCATTTATGCTTGCATAAAGAGCAATTAATTTGGAGGATGTATAGGAAAATAATTAAATAGCTATTATAATTTTGTAAATGGAAAATTATATTTTCCTGATGTCATCTCGAGCATTTAACGGTAAAATTTATTGTTTTGAGGGTTTTTGGCCTGGAGAAAAATGAGTTACTGTTTCGGTAATGTATTTTCAGAGGTTTTTTTGAGGTTATGTAATGTTTTAAACCTTGGAATGACTTGTAGAATGATTCATTTATCGAGTTAATCTAGAACAGTGTTTTTCAAACTTTTTTGGCTCGTGGCACACTAACCGACATTTTAAAGATTTGGAGGCATACTAGAGGCATAAAAAATTATGTTCTGATTCAATTTAAGTGGGTAAAATAGTCTAGTTGTGTCAAGTATAATTTTGGGACTCGAACAATGTCAAGTATCAGTTTTCTGGACTTTCTGGACTGGAAAACTGGGCTGGATTTCTTGGTGTCGAAACAATCCCTACCTCTACACTTACCCCAACCCCTGCACCTACCCCTGGGAAACACACCTTGGGGCATGACCAGTAGTAAGGTGTGAGTAGTACTGGTGTAGGTGTGAGGTATACCGAGGAATCTAGTCTTGGAGAAAATTTAGTGTAAACCTCTCACAGCACACAGTTTGAGGACCACTGATCTAGAATCATGTAGAATTTTAAGAAGATTATGAGAATATTCAGTTTGAATTTTATATTTCAAGCATTAATCTCATTGCATTGAAAAATCCTTAATCTCATGAGACTAAACTTCATCAAAGTGCAAGCATTTGTCAAACTGAACCTGTAAAGACTAATCTAGCAAGCTGTATGATGAAATTTTAAGTAAATAAGTCTTGTGATCTATACTTAACTACAAAATATCTATATTTCAATGAATAGCACTTTCATGCTCCTCTTTGCTTCTTATATCCTTAATCTCTGTATGTTCTACTCAATATAGTCTGTCTGGTTCATAAAATATTAATAGAAACTGACTAATTACTTTGATGAAAACTTTTTAACAACAATTTATGAACAGAAGAGAATTTATTTGAGTAGGATGAAACAATCATGCAAGGCAAGTTAGATAGACAGGAAGATTATCGATAGAAGTGTTGAAGATAAAGAGCTTTTCATTCTTTAAAAATTCTCAGATAATCTACTGAAGCGATAAATTTTATGGAAGAGCACTCACAAATGTATTTTAAGCTGCCAAATCTGAAGTTTATTCTGTCAGAAAATTAAACATCCAATTTAGAGTATTTATAAAAGAAATAAGGTTAATAAACATAAATTAAAGTTTCTTCATCTTTTAACTCTTTCATTCACTCACGAAAATTGAAAGTTTATCTTTTGTTAAAAACTCTATGTTATAATTTTACCTCAAAGCAAATTAAACTTTTCTTTCACTAAAAAGGAAGAAGAAAAGGCAGGCAATTTTTTAAATAGAATTTGCTTGCCAATGAAGCTTGATGAGAATTTAAAATAATTTTCATTTCAGAAAACAACACAAAAGAGAAGCTTATGATGACTAAAAATTAAAAAATTTATCCTAAAATTTCAATTTAACTAAGGGGTCGTTCATAAATGTTGTTCAATTTTTAAGGAGGGAGGGACAGGGGTGTATCCAGGATTATTTTCGTGGGTAGGTGCGATATTTTCGGTTTTTTTGTCATGACATTTTTGATATCTTTTCGAATCATGAACGTTTTGTTTTTCCAAAAATGGGGGTTGACCCCTAAAACTATAGTTGGATACGCTCCTGGAATGGGGGGTTCTGTAGGGCTATGACACTTCCATACAAAAGAAAATTTCTTGTGCAACAGAGGGGGGATGAGGGTATTAAAAATCTCATTTTTTATGTGACGTCATTTATGAACGGCTTCTTAAAGAGAACCAATATCTTTATAGATGCCTTTAACTTCCAAATTGGCTTTTGGCTAATGAGAATGAAAGTTTAAAATGTCTGACCTTTTTTAAGTTTTAATGGAACAAAAACACGCAATGTTATCCTTAAAATAAATTTATCAATTAAAGTTTTGTTCCCTTTTTGGAAGAATTGCCAGCTTTAAAGCTATAGAAAGGAATTTAATGGTGAAATGAAACATTTTTTCAATAAGCTCAATGAATTTCTCCTCATAAGCTATAAAAAATACGCAACTCCACAATCATTGAGGCACTCAATCAATATAAATTATTATCTCCCCCTAATAATATCCTCAAGTCAGCACACATGTGAACGATCTGTGCACGGTTATATGACAAATCATAAAACTTTTCAATCACATCATAAATTTTCAGCTATAAAAATTTTTTCTATTCAAAATTTTTTTGTGAAAACATTGAAAGTTCCCCCAGATTCTTTTTATCACTTCTCACAAATTTCTCGACGATACAATACCAAGAATATCAGACACAAGCAATCGATGTAAAAGTTGAAAACCTTTTAATCCCTAATCAAGGGTATGCATGGCAGTTTTTTTTCCATACTTTAATGTATTCAAAAGTTTAAATACACATATATATTGGATGTACATGATAGAAGATTAGGGAAGCATGAAGTTTTAATAAGATTCAGGGTATGTGTGTGTATAGACATAAGGAGGATATCCCTTGAGGGAATTTTTGTGAAATTTCAAAGAAACTTTCTCATTTCTGAAACTATTGACTTTTATTCATCATTATGATATTTTCTGAGACTGCCTTAAACTTTTCAAAGTAATGCTTTGTATCATAAATTTTAATGAAATTTTAAAACCTGCCAAAATCAACTCAAAGGATACGATACACAAACTTTTTAATACATGGTAAATTAACTACCATAAAAATGTATCTAAAATCCCTTTTCGTAATAAAAATTTAAATTTTTAAATTTTCCCAGCCTCAACCAATGCAAAACAACAAAAAAGGCTCAGTCAGAAATTTTATGCGTAGTTTGAATTTCATCAGCAATTTTTATTTTTCATGCTGCGAGAAAAAAGAATTCTCATGCACAATAAATTCTTCGATGCTGAACAGAAAATTTCACCTTTTGACTGTAAACAAAGGCACTTAATGCTACCTACCTCCATCCTCTCAATGCTATTTATTCTCCCATTCATTGAGAATTAAAGAAAACAATGAATAATTTTTCATAATTATTTTCATGCTATTTTCCCATTGTTGATTTCATGTCAAAAAGTATATAAGGATGCTTTCTGCATTCAAACGTGCGGCACCAGCCGTAATTTTCTCTCTTATACATTTGTTTATTCATTCATTTTATACTTTGTATTATGCCATGCCAGCGTCATCATCATGTCGCGCGAGAAATAGCAATGGCAAGTTAAAGGGAACAAAAAAAAATTGTGAGGAAGGAAGAAGAAGATGAAAAAAATTGTATGAATTATTGCGCTCAGCAGGGGAAATGAAGTGAAATTAAAAAGGAAATTTTATGCTCAACCTCTTGATTCTCTTGTGCCATCACCGGAGATGTAGGGATATCATTTTGTCGAGTACTTTAGGCTGATAAAAGTTTTAAATTCCCATGATTTTTAATTTTGGAAAATAAACAGATTAAATGAACCGAGCACTTCCAAAAATGTCGAGAATGCTGAAATTTAAAGGCTACAGCCGAATGAATTTAGGTCAAAATAACAAAATTTCCAATCTTTCGATTACGGATGATTTTTTAATTTTATATCTCTCGGGAATAACTTCAACTCAGCTATACCTTTGAAATCGAAGCCGCACATCATTTATTGTGCTGTTATTCATATATGAAAAATAATACATTTTATGATACATAAACCTCGTCTACATTTTCATATACATATGTACACACTGAGACACCGAATGAGAGGCTTTTTTTAATGATGATAATTAAACATTTCGCTTTTCACATTGAGATTTCAATTATTTATGCTTTAATTATAAGTGAAATTCGTAATAATAACAACAGAAATAACACGAGCGGTAATGTGATGAAGAAGAGGAAAAGTGTAAAGTGGAAATGGATATGAGAAGTAATGTAATTTCTACAAATTTCCTTCATTGTCGTTGTGTATTTTATTTCTACATTTTTAATTACATTCTGTTCATTTTTATGATTCCATTTTTATTATGTTGATGACTTTGTACATAGAACTGGAATGACACATTTGTTGGTGGAGTTAAAAGTTTCTAGCGTGATTTAAAATTTGTTACAAAATAGCTCATTTTGTCTCCGTTAACTATTATATAATGAATATTTTATTGTGTCGTGCTTGCTGACTTTATGGCAAACTGTAAACTTATGGATTTTAATTACTGAAAACTGAAGAGTTTCAAGTCAGTCTTTTTATCAGTTCCCCTTACAAGTTGTACATGAGAAGTGACTGTATCAGAAGCGTATTCAACATGGGGGGGTTGCCCCATTTTAGGAATTTTTTTCAATTTGCTAGGCTTTTCAAGAAAAAAATACCAACCCCCCCTCCAATTTTCCCGTCCATACGCCCTTAGACTATACTGACCTGTAATGACCCCTGATCAACACATGCTTCAACAATCCTTTCAATAAAGCACCAGAGACTTCTCAACTAGTTTTCAAAAAACAGAAAAATTTTATGTGAATTTTTTTTTATGGTTTTAAGTGCTTGTTTCGAGAGGGTGTAGTTAAAAAACTTTTTAAATTTCTGCTTTTTTTCTCTTCTGAAAGGATAAAAGTTCCATAATTTTGTTAAGTTATTTAAAAGCTTTTAATATTAATGAAGAAGAAAGATGAGGGATGGAAAGGAATTTCTTAAAGTCAAATTACTTGATTTCATTCGTTTTTAATTAAAGGATAGGTAAGAAGATCTCAATGAAAAGGAAAGTTTCAGTTTTCTAAGAAGATTTATAAGGGGTTGTTCATAAATGACGTAACCATTAAGGGGGGAGGGTTGAAGTATTTGTGACAGTACAAATACAAAAAAAATGTTTTATATAGAAAATTTGTGGGGGAGGGGGTTCAAAAAAGTCGTTTTTTGCGTGGTGTAATTTACGAACGACTCTTTAAAAGGGCCATTCAAAAATGACGTCATGCAAAAAACGAGATTTTTAAGACCCCCTCCCTCCTCTGTATTTTCATACAAAAAATTTATTTTATATGGAAGTCTCACACAGTGTCAGTACCCCTCCCTCCCCTAAAAATTAGACGTCATATATGAACAACCCTGAAGTCTTTGAATATTCATTTGAATAGATAGTTGAACTTCCAAGTTCTTTCACAAAAATAATTAACCAATTTATTGACTGTATGATTCGTCATTTACCGCTTCAGAAGCTTAAAGATATAATTGATATCGTCACAGTCAATCAAATCTATGCCAAATTTAGAAATTTAATCTTCTTTCTTAAAAAATCAGAAATTCGTAAAATTCTAATTATTTATAAATTTCCATAAAATAAACTTTTTCTCAAAAAGTAGAAGAAAGCGACTCCTTAAGAACCAAAACCATCTTTTGTGAAAAGTTAGAAAATTGAAGAAAAAAAATTACCATTATAAATATATTCGCACAATCAAGTCTTCAAACTTCAATTCAATTTTAACTCAGCCTCTCATTTTTCCTTTCCTTTTTGTCATTCAACAATTTTCATTTAGAGAGTAAAAAAAAGGAAAAATATGATGACAAAAAAAAATTTGTTCCTTTGCTGGGGTAAAAATTTAAGGTTCAAACAAACACACAGAAAACTAGAGATACGTCCACGGGCTCGCGGGACGGAAGTGCATTTTCCTGAACTACTGCGCACAGACCACTAACGTAAAAAAAACTAACGCAAAAATAACTGACGCAAAAAATTTGTCAACTAATCCTTGTAAATGATGAATGAACTTTTTATCATGGATTAGATTTGTATTGAAAAATTTTTTCTTAAAAATAACGATCAAAAAATATTTGAAAAAATAACAGTCAAAAAATATTTAAAAAATAACGATCAGAATATATTTGAAAAAATAACGGTCAAAAAATATTTGAAAATTAAACCCCCCCCCCACGTTTTACTCCCCCCACCTTCATATACACCCCCTCGTTCAACTCCCCCTCTTCCCCTTTCAATTCACACCAAGAAACGTAAATTTACATGACACGTATTTTTACGTACTTAATTTTACGTAACGTAAGCTTTAGTTAATTTAACTACGTGAAAAATTCGGAAAATGTGAGGAAAAATTTGAAAATTGAAAATTTTATCATAACACATCATGAAATATCAAAAAAGTGTAAAAAAGTACAAAAAAAAAGTTGCTCGGAGCGGGGCTCGAACCCTGACCGGAAGATTGTAAGAAAAGTCACGTTTTTAAGGGCTACGTAAAAAATACGTACGTAAAACGTAAGCAATTTTTTCAAAAAAAGTTAATTTATTTAACCTTCTACTGCACCGATCCAAAAAATCTTTTGTCGTTCTGGTCTCTGACCTAGTCCACACATTTTAAGCAAAAAACCGCATCGAAAAAGCTTAAACTGGAGGAGGAGATACGATACAGACGGACAGACGGACAGACGGACAGACGGACAAAACGCGGACAATAGTGTCTTTTCCCTATGGGAAAATGCACTAAAAATACATTAAAAACACATTTTCCCATCATGCATATACACACATAATCATGTACTTGTTATAATTTAATTTCTACTCTTCCCAAACCTCACTGCCTCCCATTTTAGACTCATCAAAAAATATTTTTCTTTTATATTTTCTGTTGCTATTTTGCCTGAATTAAAAACTTTTCCTTTTGAGCTTTTAAAGAGCCCTTTAGTGAAATTTTATGAGATTTCTGTCAGATGCCTGTATTTGTTTAAGATGCTGGCCATTTTTTGTTAGTTGTCAGTAAATAGACACTAATATGGCCTAGAACTCTAGTTTACATAATTTATTGTGAGGTTTATCATAAAAATTCTCACAGAAGCAGGCACAGAAAAAAGTTCTAAAAGCTGATTCTGTGTCTAAAATACACAGAAGCCAAAACAAGTAGACATAAAATTTCTAAGTATAGAAAAAGTCTATGAAAAACTCATTAGAGAAAAATTGAAGGGTAAGCAGTAGAATAAGTAGCAACAACAACACATACATGACGTGCTATTCACTTTGCGTTCCCATCTTGCTTTTTTCTCGACATCTATTAACCTTTTCTATCAAATTTTCATAATTTCATTAATAAGCACATAGGAAAATGTTTATGTTTATGATGTTTCTCGTCGTCTCATTCTCCTTCCATATCAAAAAATAATAAACACAAGAAAAATATTATTTCATTAAGAAACATCACCTTAATGAGAGACTACTTTTCTACCAGCATCCTCGCATTTTTCATCGGCAAAATTAAAGGAAGGAAAATGAGATGGAAGTAAAGAGTCCCTTTCGACCCACCCGAACAAAATATGAAGAATTTTTTTTTTCGAAACTTTTTACGCCGCTGCCAAAACTCCTTTATTTATATATGCCAAAAATATATCTACATCTATATTATTTCTAACAACGAAAGAAATTTATATTGACAATGACGACGACGACGATGATGATGATGATGTTGATGCGCAAAAGAGAATAGAAAAAGGATAAGAAAAAAGTTTTTTTTTTCTTTTATAACAAAACGAAATTAATGAAAAGAGGATCTTAAGTATGAGTGGATATAATAATTAGTTTGAAGCGCATTTTGTGGGTTTAGCTCACATTTGATGTCCATCATTTTGCAGAGGATAGTCTTAAATCCAATTTTCAGATCAACTATATTTGTACATGACCCCTTGGGATGCTATAATATTAGCAATTCTATCAGGCATGACAGATAGACAGACAATCTAAAAATGACCCATCAGACTCATCATGCCTGCTAAAAAGTCATCAAAAAGTAACAAACCGAAAAGGAAAAAGTCGAATATCTCAAATTTTCAACCATAGAAATTCTTTTCCTTTTTTGCTCTCATTCCATTTGTATTTGTGGATATGTATGTGTGTCTTTCAGTGCCTTCTTCGAAAAACAACAACCAGCGCAACATGAATTGGTAAAAAGGGAAAATAAAAATTTTTCTTCTGTTGTTGTTTTTGCTGTCAAAATGCCCTCCCTGTCAATAATCTAATTTAGGATGCTCCCAATTCTTTCTCGTACTATAAAGCAGTGGAAATGAGAAAAGGCATTTTTTGACCGTAAAAATAATGGAATGAAGGAACATGATGAAGGGATAGACACTTGAAGACGGACTTGAAAGGAGAAAAAAATCTTTTATTAAGTCCTAATTTTTTCTCTCGCCGAGAAGAAAGGGAAATAATTAATGCAGGATGGAATTTAATGGAGATCAAGCTCTAATTTATGTTTGAAAATTTCTTGCTAATTGGTAATTATATAGTGAGAAGCATGTGGATGAGAACAACTGAGACTATAAATTCAATTTTACGTTTTTCGTTCAGCTAAAGATTATAAATTTTAAAGTTTTTAATTAATTTAATTAGAGATTCTAACTAACATGTGGAATGGATACTGTTGTAGTGGAGAAATGGCTGTTCTGAATATTTTAAAACTTAATTTTGAGAATCACAGAACTGAAGCTAAATTTTTTTCAGGATGAATGTTTAATGCTAGACTAAATCTAACTGCTAGAATGAATCAATTAAAAAATCTACTCAACTAGATTATTTCAAACAAAACTGGTTGCAAAAACTGGTACCTATAACACGCAGTGGCGACATATTCTGTCAGAGGTTTTGTCTGTTAACAGGTGAGTGCCTGCGACAGGCAAAAAAAATTCAACCTGTCGACAGACATTCCCGAGCAACACGCTACGGAAAACCGTACATTTTTGCCATCAAGTTGGGCAAAAACCACCGTCACGACGACGTCGAGGCACCCCCACGTCTTCTTTACATTTTGCCAATGTAAAATAGACGTAGCAGTGCCTTAACGACTACGTTGTGCCACTTGAAATTGCAAATGACAGATTGCAACCCTGATTTTCAATAAAAAATTGACTCAATCCAAGTTTTACATCTAGCTCAACTACAATCTTCCCACTTTGCAGTTGAAACGATTTTTAATCAAATCCACCATCCATCAATTGAATTGCAGACAAAGTTTTAGTTCCAGCAAAGCTATCACAATTACAATTCTTGCCAGAAGACAATCTAAGAACCGCAATTAATTTTCAATTATAAAAAAAGAATTTCCATCAATTTTAAATCAATAAAATCGCTTTAGATCTTTTTCCATTATTAAAATCGTCTCGCTGATGCAATTTATCGGTCGTTCTTCAAGCAAAAAAATTTTTTATTGTAAAATGAAGAAATATATCATTTTTGTCCATCCCTTTGTCATACATTGTTGTGTTTCTCATTTTATCGGATCTAAACAGCACTAAATATATGTAGTGGAGAAAAAGAAGCTCTAAGCTTAGGTATGGCATTAAAGAGAATGAAAGAAATTGAGGAAATAGAACTTTTGGGTATGAAGAAGTGGAAAAATCTATGACTGTGAAAATTGGGTGAAGTAGGAAAAGTTTTATTGCTTTTTGGGTATGAATAGAATTAAGGCGATTTTTTAAGATAACTAAAATCTAGACAGGAAGTAGAAATGAAATTAAATCCACAACAATGCGCTTCAAATTAGTAATAACAAAAGAGGGAAATGCTTTTTATCCTCAGCCTTTTTTCTTGTCCTAATTTACACTGAATTCATGTACAAATCTTTTCAACTAATCCATTACGTAGTTTAGAGTGGAAGCGTGAGTTTGTAGAACAAAAAAGAACATATGTAGGAATAACAATATGTAGAACTAGATTTAGTTTCTCTTGTAAATATGTATAGTAACATATATAAGGAAAGGATGCGGAGATACGGCTCAATACTACGCCAATTAATTTTAGAAATTATTCGCTTGCAGAACTCCACATGGTAACAGCACGATTAACAGATTTACGTAGCGCAGGCTATTCAAGTTCCGGTGCAAAGAGAAGTGAAGTGCCTTTAAAAAGGTAAGAGAAACTTTTTCATTCCTATCCAATCTGTCATTTCCTCCTTTTTAGCATTAAATAATGACCTTCAACTTATTTCATAATGTCGAAGCTTTTCGTCCTTTTTATAGCAGTGAAATTCACCATTTTTATATTCATTCTCTCTTTTTTTACTGCTGCTCCTCATCCACAATATTTTTGGATGTGAAATCCATTTTTTATTGAATTGATGACAACAATTGATGACATGAACATAAAAAACTACTTCGAATATTTTTTTTGAATACTTTTTGTGATCTTCCCAAAGGATACAAGGTGAATTTATTATGGAATAACAAGAAATGGTGTTGAATAGAGGATGAGAAACTTGGAATTTGATGCTTGATGTTGTTGGTACAGTGACAAGTTTTTTTTAAATTTTGTATCCAATACATTATTAATGGACATGACCAATAGGTGACAAGAGTTCTTATTCTTCGAAGATGAAATTTTTTCAAAAAAAAATATGAACGTTAGAAATTTATATAAGCAAATTTAACGGTTTTTTTTTAACTTCGAAATAATTTTGAATTTTCTAAAAAAATAACGGTTAATATTATTGTTGTCATCTATTATGAACATGAGAAGGTTTCTAGTTCAGCCATTTATTTGAGATTCTCGTTTGGATATGAAATGTAATTATGGCATGATTCTATTTCAATATGTGGAATTAAATACCAGACTGGTTGTTTTTAGTCATTTGAACTGACTTAATAGCAACAAATAAATTTGTGGGATGCAAATTGGAAAATGCAGACCAAAAATAACCAACTGCTCTAAACACCTCCACAAATTGAATAAGCTTCCCCTGAAAAGAACCAAAATTAAGCACAAACATTGCATCAGCAAATACTTTCATCAATCTCTTCATCACTTCCACTGAGTTTGTCACAACTCAGTGTGCAAGTAAACAGAAACAAGATTACGATTGAAAATGAAATTAGTAATTGAAGTTAAAGAAACTGAAACTAATTTACGTCTATTTGTAACTGTCACTTGGTATTGAGCATCGTTTCTAGTCGAGATGAGTTCAATGTCTTGTCAGTATAGCAATTATTTCTCTTCATGTATCTCATCCAAAGTTTCCAATCCTCAATCATTAAGCATCACTTTGATTATTCTTCTTTATTTCGCTTATGTTCATTCGTATTTCCATTTTTTATTCCGTAGCACATTTTTTTCTGTTCGAATAATTTGTGTATATTGGCATTAAATATGCAATTTTTTCCATCGTTCCTTGCAATTACTTTATTTAAAGGAATTTTATTTTTTGTACTTTTTTCGATTACAATTCACATTTACTGAATTGGATTGATTTTTTTCATTTGAGGAACGCATTTTTCTCTTATTTTGTGGTATGAAGGGGATTGTTCACTTATGACTCAAAACTGATCCAGTCTTAAACAAGATTGATAGAAAAAAATTGCAAAAAATACAGCAAGTAGCCTGGAAAGCACAAGCTGACGAGGAGTCTGAAATTCGACCCTAGACCAGCTTTGTCCTGGATTGGAACTGGATGATTTCCTTTTGTGCTTTCCGGGTAGATTTTTTCGAGAAAAATGCGCTACCTTCGTCCATTTCTTGCATTATTTTCATTTATTTACGTTTTTTTCCTTCCTTTTCATTTAAAAATCTCTGTCGAAAGTCATGTTTTTCCTTCCGCTACTCTAATGGCTTTTTCTCTTCCAATTTTCATCGAGTGCAAAAAAAAAGAGTTCGAGTGGAGAGCTTGAAAACAACATTGCAATAATCAATATTGATGGCTTCTTATTTGCTTTGCCTTTCTAATTGAAAATGAATTTATCGAATTTTCCTTTTTCAATTCATTAAAGATGTGCAAGCAAGAGAAAACATCCTCGGTTCGTTCATTATGAATGAATAAAATTATCCATTGAAATGTAATTGAAAAGCTTTACAGAAGCATAAAAGTTTGATGAACATTGCATGTTTTCCCGAGCAGTACATGGTAGTCGTTAGAGCACCACTATGTCGACGTTATAAAAGCAAAACGTCAAAAAGACTTGAGGATGCAATGACGGTATTTTTGGTCTGCCTTGATAGCAAAAAGTGCTATTTGCTGCAGCGTGCTGCTCGGATTTGTATTTGGAGCCAGACATATTTACTGTTTATACTTTAATAACATACAATGGAACAGGATACACGCTATTGAATGCAATTATAGAATTAATTATAAGAATGTAGTTCCGTAAAGTCCATTTCTAATTATTTTATGTTACAAATAGCAATACAATAGCAATTTTGTATTTGACTAATGGGATATAACGAGCAGGGCTTTTGTTTTAACTATCCGAAATGATTATTAATTCCCGTTGATGTGTAATATTCATATTTAGGGCAGATAAATATTGAATGAATTGAATTTAA
This sequence comes from Chironomus tentans, assembly GCA_963573255.1. Lineage (NCBI taxonomy): Eukaryota > Metazoa > Arthropoda > Insecta > Diptera > Chironomidae > Chironomus > Chironomus tentans. The sequence continues at coordinate 42,853,303 of OY754303.1, forward strand.
AATGGTTCTTAGAATTCAAAAATCAATTTGTTGGCTTTTAGGCATCAATTTTATTCCATTATTGAATGTTTCAAACAAATTTCTGATCAGACTCTGGCCCAAGCTGCACACGATTCCACCAAGGCTCCACAGAGTGATTTATTAATCCCAAATGGATTCTACATGCACTACACCTCCGTGTGACTTCCATAAGAAGGTGAATTAGATTCAGAATCACTTTGTGGCGAATCGAGGTGCTAATTTTGTTATTTGTGTCGCTCGGATGATAAAATAGATCAATTCTCAAATATCAATTAAGGAAGAGAACATTTTACTTCGAATGTACGTGCTCATCCTTTCTCCAATTTGATTCATTCATCATCGAGTGAAAGCATAGAATCATCTTTCCTCAAAAAAGAATCTTAATTTATAATACACATGATATGAAGATGATGGATGTATTTTATATTTATACAAAACTACAGCAACAACAATGAGGATGGAAGAACAACAGCGCATCTTTAATTCAAAAGGAAGAAGCTTCCGTGAAGAGGGATGAGAGGATAGATAGATACATAAACATGAGAAGCTTTCATTGAATCTTTAAATAACTTAATAGCCATTGCTTCGTCTATTGAAGGAATAGAGAGCGGAAATTAAATTTCATAAATTTCTATTTTTTGTTTCTCCATTTGTTTCTTTTCGAAATTAAATTAATTGATTTTGTTTCTTTCGTTCTTGTTTTTCTTTTGTTTCGTAAGGCTTAGACAACATAAAGCATAATGATGGGCAAATTTGTACAGATTTATTAGCGAGTTTTGTCTCATTTTTTGTAGGAAAATTTCAAAATTCAACAAAGTCATTTTCATTTGAGCTTTAAGGTCGATTCGATGAGTAAATATTTTATATCACATCATTCTAATTAAACATTTATAAGTATATTTACTTTCTGCTATAAAAAAGCAATTAACTTCTCTCGAGACGCGAAACAATTACTGCTAATGTACACATTAATATAAGAAATAAAGTATAAATTGCTATTGATTTTAGTCTTGAATTGATAGTACGTCCTAGCAACATTACTGTTCAAGTGTCTAAGTCTTACAAATTGTTAAATTTTTGAACATCAATTTCAATCATAACGACTTTAAATAATCCCATATTTTTCTTTTCTTATCTCTTCCTTTAACATGTACAACAGATATAAATCAAATGAATATACCGCAATAAATATTTTATTGGCAATATTACATTGGATATGGCCACCAGGACGTTGTCAAAATTGTCAATCAATCTATTCCAGTTCATTAAATCTATCCAATGGCAATCATCATCAACATCAAGAAATTCATCGGACGAGTGATGGACGATTCACATTAGAAGATGTTGTTGATGGTGTTATGGTGGAAACAAAGAGGCTTAGCATTAATTCACAATATAGTAGTAGCGATGATGGAGGATTTCTTCCGCGACGTCCACGCATTCCTTGCCCTACATGGCGTCGTCCACTTGTTCAATGTCCAAGTGAATTGAGTTCGGATGGTCAAACCTCAAATCGTTGGATTGGATTGGGAAGAAATCTTCTACAGACGATACCACAATTACATCACTATCATCAAAATGCACCACCAACGTCAAGTGTTCCAATAACTGAAAATCTTCATATTAATACAATAAGCGCTAATGTACCTGGTCCAATGATCTCTAGTAGTAATTTATATACGCCATCATCTCAACGCTTAAGTCGTATACATGCAAGTTCACCTGCAACGTCAAGTCCATTAATAAATTCACCATGGTCACCGCTATATTTCAGTGATCTCAGCTCAGTTCATCCGTCATCGGCAGAACGCTCATTTCCATCTTCGAATGCAATGCCACAGCAACAAACTCGTCGATCTGCAGGCAATAGAGTATCTCGTTATATTAATGAGTTACCTGCCCTGCGTACGTTACATGACGAGAGACAGAGGATGACACAGGGCTTTATACCTGTGATGGAACAAGATCCATCACCGCCTATAAGAAGCTATTATGCAAATATTGGACCGCCATTATCGACGCATCCAATAACAAGCTATAGATCATCACGATCAAGAACATTCCCGCGCTATAATCGAACATTGCGTGCCGTACCTGAACTTTCATCGCCAATATTGAATTTGAATCTCAATATTTTGGAGCAGTCGCCAGAAAGTCAAACGAGTTCAAGTGGCTTTGGAAGTAAGAATACGTCATCGCAACAGAATCAAAGTTCACATTCGGGTGGCACCATACATGATTGGCGTGTACCGCCATACCGACCTCCACCACAACCATCAACATCATCAACCGCATTTGGAACAACTGACAATTTAAATCTTTTCTCACCATCATCACCATATTCAATGTCACATTGGTTTGAATTAATGCAACGATTAAATTTAGCATCAGTAAGCGAATTTAAAGCTGTCGATGTTGGCAGTGTCGATGGACATTACGAATTTGATCATTACGATCCATCAAGTCCAACACCAACAGGATCAACGCCAACACAACAGCAACTAATGCAACAACAATCGCCGAGTGATTTATTGATTGGAACATTGAGGGCAAAGAGACAACAATTACAACAATTGCAACAGCAAGTAGCAGAAGAAACCACAACAACAACAGGTATTCAATATCAGCCGCGTTATGATCAACACACAATCGATGCTCGTGTGCAAGCAATGAAAGAAGAATTTTATGCATACCGAAAACGTCAAGCAATAAAACGTGCTGGAATTGTTCTAGAAAGTGCATGTTGAGTACACATCACTTCCCCTCCAGTAAAAAACAAAATATTAATCTCTAATAAATTAACATATTTCATCTAATGTGACATCATTTTAATTAGCAGACATAGCTGCTTAATAAAAATTTTCATTTTTGTATAATACACATCGACGGAACGAAAATAAATTGATGTCACAAAATTGATGAGCGAAGGAATGAGAAGGAGGGGAAGTGAGGTGAATATTGAATGAGAATGAGACGAAAAAAATAGGAATTAACAAAAAAAAATTTTTATTGAAGAGAATAAGGCACGATGATATGCTTTGATGATTAATGAGTATCACAAAAAAAATTGAGGATGGTTGCTCATTCATCACATGATGTTTAAGAGTTGAAGCTTTATATTTATAGCATAAATGTGTCGTGGAAGCTTCCGCTTTTTCTTTTCAAGCATTTCATCGTTCCTTAGGGGAAAATTTATTTCGAACAGAAGAAAATTTTCATAGAATATTAGAACAAATATGAATTAATAGCGTATCCAAATTTATAGGAATTAACGCGCTCAAAAAAAACACAGCCTCAAAAGATGTAAAACAAAGTTCTAGACAGCAGAAAAAAATCGTTTCTAAGATAAAAAAAAAGTTTATATTGAAAAAAAAAATAAATATTTAAATAGTGTGCGTACTGTAGAAAGTGAGAATGAGGAACTAATTCCAAATCATCATCGCATTTGAGTTCAATTTTCAAAATGTCTTCAATTTTCTGAAGCACTTCTGTGGGTAAATTTTAAAGCGAAAAAGTTTTCTTGTGACTTGAAAATTTGCAAATGTCAATACTGAACAGCATTCATGTAGGCTTGAAATGTCAATACCCGAAAATATTCATGAAAACCCAGAGCATTAAATCAATATTTAAACGGAATTTTAGAGTACCGCAGAAAGCTGTTATTTCCTCGTTATCATATCATGTCCTAATTTCTTCTTACGATAACGAGAAAGACCTTCCTTCTTCCAAAACCCAAATGCGATCAATCTCTCGCATTTTTGTAGAAATGACGATTGAATAGAAGATATTCATAAAAAGGATATTTGCACATGAATTGACTGTTAGAATACATTTTGAAATGAATAATTTAGTTGTCATGACTGCTGCCTATAGCTTCTCATACTAGTCTTCTTATACGAGTTCAGGAATGTCACACAAAGTATCCAAGCCTCAACAACAATTCCAAAAAAAACCCTTTTTTCGATCATTTTCAACTCGAAAGATTGAAAAGAGAATAAAAAACGCAAAACAGCACGAGTGGAAAATTGGAAAATGAAAAGCATCTAAATGAGAATAAATAAAGCACCACCAAAAAAACTGTGTTCCGATAGCAAAAAAAGAAACTTCTTTTTTGCTGTGCAGTGAAATTTAAATTTTGTCTTATTCTCATCCTTAAAGTGCTCTTGAAAAAGTAGGTAGCAAAAAAAATGATGAAATGAGAATTGGAAATGACGATAATTATCTTTAAATTTTAAAGAGGGTTTCAACTTCAGCATTCAATTTGAATTACCTGGGAAAAAAGTTTCAACTTTTCTCCTATTTCAAAATGAATTTTGTGCTTTTTTTGTTGAAGTTTGGAAACCGAAGGAGAGGAAAAAAGTTTGAAATTTATAAGATCTGACCCTTAGGCAGAAGGTATGAAGAAGACTTACAGATTGGAAAGTTGTGATTAGTAAACATTCGGAGATACTTTTAAAAAAGCAACTAAAAAGAGGTTTTTTGATAGATTCTTCTAGGAAGGAAAATCTTGAGAGATAAAAAGTTAATTCTGGAGTTCAAACTGAATCAGAAATAGCTTTCTTTACACGAATCTTCTGTCTATCATTTTAGTTATTGAAGTTTTTCAATTTCAAAAGTCCATTTTGTAATATTTTTGTTTATATTTCCACTTGGATACTTTAAAGTTCAATTTTGGCTTCATTTCTTATTTGCTTGCTGCTTGAGTGATTTTATAACTATTAATAAGTATGAGCAAAGGCTTTCTCATCGATTTCTTACAGAAAATCAGTCTGTAAAGCGGAAAAATTAAAAATTTCAATATTTTTTATGCAAACAAAAGTGCTGGAAAATTCAAAAATCCAAAAACCGTTAGTAATTTCAATTTAGAATTTAAGACATAATTTTTGCTCTAATTAGAAACTTTTCATGTTAATCCAGAATGAAGATAATTTTCAAGTCAAACAAATCCTTTTGCTTTTAACTTTACCTCCCGAAATCCTCCAGAAAATTAAGCAAAAATCTAGGAAAAAAATTTTTTCATGTACAATAAAAATTAAAAGATGAAGGAAATTAATTCATAATTAAATTAACTTTTAAAAGTAAATGAAAATTTTCAACAAAAATGAAGAAAATCTAAGAAATAGAAAGTTAAACATCGAGCGAAAAAAGTAAATAGATGAAATTTGAGGAAAATTGCCATTTCAGCTGCATTTAAAAATATAAAAAAATATGTCGTGAAATTTTTCAAAAGAAAAACTGATCATCTCATAGATGTTGTTAATAATATTAAAAAATAATTATTTCCTTTTGATAAAAAAAAATTACGAAAAAAAGCTTACAAAAGAAAGCTTTCAATTGAAATGAGAGCTTTCGAGTGTGAAATACCAAGAAATTACACACAAAAAAACGAAATCAACTTCATCAATTTGAGAAAAAGAAATTACAAATAATAAAAGTAATAATAATGATACTAATAATATTAATTTAGGATTGAAAGAAAATTCTGTGGAAAACCGTTACAAAAAAAATCATTCATATAAATTAATTTATAATTATGAATAGAAGGAAAATTAATTATAATAATGGAAATGAAATACTCATAAACAGATAGAAATAAATTTAAAAAATAATAAAAATAATAAAAGTGCGTGGATCAACGATAAAATATTATTAATATAATGAGAACAAAAAACATGGAAAATGAATTTTTAGCTAAATATTCAAAAAATATATTAAGTTTTTTTCATGATGCGCTACATTTAAGGAGGAGAGGGACATGGTCCTTACGGAGAATTTTTTTTGAGAGGTTTGTTGTGTCTCGGTGTGAACTTTGATTGAATTTTTAATAGAAAATTTCCAACTTTAGTATTGAAATGACATTCTGGGTCGGTTTCTACTCCTACCCTGCACCTAAGGGACCCTATCCTACCCGGATAGCCCTGGAAACCAACCCATGAAGTTGTTCGCGTTGGAAAATTTCCGTGAGAAACCAAATGAGGTCCAATTTCCCCTAAAATCACACAAAAAACAAAAAGACAGTAAATTTGAGCATGAATCATGTAGTACATCCACCAAGTCATAGAATACACTAGTTATTTCTGCTCTATCTAAATAATTAAGGTACTCAACATGCTTAGTAGCTCAATTACATGAATTATATTCTGGCATGAAGCAATATGGTAAAAATATGCAGTCCACCATGTGCTTAGCCTTTAACCTCAAAATTTGCTGTCTTTTTTACATTCCAAAGTTGACATCAAACCTCTTTAATCATCAGCAAATAAAAAACAGGTAATATTGAGTCGGAAAATCTAACAAAAATTCTCTAAAGGGATCTAAATGTGTATATGTTCTAAAAAAAGAAAAAGAAAGAAAAGTAAAGAAATAGAAAAGGTGACAGAAGAGGTCAATAACAAGAGTCAGGTTTCAAAATCGTCATCAAAATTTCTCTCACGCTGTAATCGCAAAAAGGAAAAAGTCAAAAGAGAAGAAAAAGAATCAAAATTGGTTACAGAAAATGTCGCAAAATCAGCATCTTGTTGGTTATAGATGAGTGTCTTGTTCCACTCAAGATGAACAAAATCTTTAATATGGGATGGATTCAATTCGTTGGGTGTTTCAGATCGATAAATTGCTGCTCACAAAGTTTTGTTAGATTTAATTTTCCAAGTCATACAGAAAAGTCTTACAATCTCTGTAATCTCAAAAGACTTTTCAAATCCCAAACAAATTAAAATTCTATCTACTAAAAAATTCAATGAAAATTTTCAAGGAAAAAGAATAACGAAGCTAAAAGAGTGTGACTGAGGAGGTTTAGGAGGGAGGATATTTTATGGAAATTTTCTCAATAGATCGAGTCAAGGCTTAGAATTACCTTTTGTGACTATGAAGAGAATTGTAACAGATTATAAAGGAAATTCGAATTCAAACTTCAAAAATACGTTGAATTTCAAATTTTAAAAATTCGTTAAAACTAGAATTTCAACAACAACTTTCAAAACTCTAGAATTTAACCCTCGAAATCCAGCATAGAACACCCCACAAACCTAATAAGTAAAACAAATCAAATCAAATTTTTCATCATCATCCTAAAATTTATATCAATTCACAGTCCTTAAGGATATTCAATCCTTGTCTACTCTCGGTAATACATAATAAAAATTGTATTCGGGAAGTGAGCAAAAATAATTTCGAAATAAATTGCGGCAATTTTATGATTCCCCAAAGCACTTCATGGAAAAGAGTAATACAATTCGCATACATCTATAAAGACATAGATGGATGGAAGAGTCTCAAGATAACAATCAAGATACAGCCATGACTGGAATCTGGCGGTGCGGGTGGGAGAAATAAGATGATGATTATGATTATTATTAATTTTGAGACAGACAAAATGCCGGAATAGATGAGGAAAAAATAAAGTATATAATTACAATATTAAGTATAAATTAATTATAAAAAATTTATATAAAAATGACAGTGTGATAACAACAACAAAAAATTAAATTTTAAACATAAAAGAAATACCAAAAAATGCCGAAAATGTAGCGAAAAAAATTGTATAAAAATTGTGTCGTAGAAGATTTTTTTTAGAACATTTGATTAAATGTAGCGATATATCGACTCACATACAACTCCAATTTATACACATCTCCTCCTTCTTCTCGTCCTATTTTCTCTCTCATATCTTGACATGTTATCCTGAATGATTTCAACCCCCCGCATCTCTCCCCATTTTTGGGACTTCCTCTCGCTTTATTTCTCAACCATCATTCCATTCAACATCATCTTGACGACGAAATTACGCTTAATGTGTCGTGGAGCGTAACTTTATCGGCAAGTGAATTTTCCACACAACAAATTCTCAAATTCGTGCTGTGTTTTTTCTTGCCATACTTTTAATTCCTTTCTCAAACAACCCAAACCTCTTCAAAGCACCGATGAAGTTTTTGTTTTGGTTCCTTTTACCTGCCTTTCTTCTTTTCCCATACAATTTGATTGTAATTAATTACTTTTCTCTTATTTTATGAACCCAAGAGGAATATTAAGTTGATATGATTGGAAGTAGATGATCATGATAGTGGTTACTTGCTGAGAGATTTTATCAATTTTTGCTGCTCTGGATTCAATTTGGAGAATTTTTAGACGACACACAGCGTAAAAATGGTCAAAAATGTGGACCCAGAATGGTATGAACACGAATTTGGCTATTCTTAGCACAAAGTCATGTTCATGCTGTCTTAGGAACACATTTTTGGTCATTTTTACGTCGCGTGCCGTCCGGGATTGAAGAAAATCCAAAAATCGTGAATGTAGAGATCGGTATCTTTCTGGAATCGAACCCACGTCATCACAAAAGTGAGTGGGTCTGTTATCAATCCACTCAGTCATGGAAATCTTTCTCTAGCACTGGCAGATTAGCCTACATATAGCACGATATGCTTCAACATCAAAAACAGATCCAAAAATATCAAATATCATTGAAAATTTTCCCCATAGTTAATGACTTCACGTACTCAATTCATTCTTCTAAAAAAAACTTATGAAATTTGGTGAATTTAAATTAAAATCAATTGACGGATTTAAAGATCCAGATGAGGACTTACAACCATCATTCCCTTATACAGAGTACTATCCAAAAAAAAGAATAAATAAATCACTTTATTGAGAATAAGAAAAATAATTCTAAATATTTGCAAGAAAATGAGGAAAAAAACTTACAAAAAAAATGAAACTTTTTAATTATCAACATTATAAAGTTAGAATAATAAGGAAAATGAGAAGATGATTTACACAGAACAACACACATGCCTACACACATATACAGACTTTTTACACCTACACACGAGCCATGAAGATGATGAAAATTAATTTGTACAGTAATAATTTTGTAGGGGAAGTAAGTGATGATGAAAGAAGATTTAATTGATCTCATGTTTAATGAATATTCATTTTTAATTATGGTAAAGATGTCTTCGAGGAAGCTTTGGTGGAAATTCATACGAATTTGAACTTCAATGGGACCTTTTTTCGTGTGGTTGCGTTGGTGAAACTTTTAAAGCAATAGACAAGCATCCTTAAATTCAATTCAAAACCTCATGTACTTTTCATTCATTTCCCAGATGAAAAGAAACTTGTTCCATTAAATTCCCTACAGACATTGATTTTTCCCTGTAGGATGGAGCTAATAAAATTCCATGTACAAAATTCAATAACAACAGATAAAAAAAAATTGTTCTATCCAATTGGAAATCTGTTCAGTCAATTCACATTTGCTTATGTAAATAAGTAACAAATAACATTCAGAATTTTATTACATCCGGTCATTTCATTTAAAATGCAATATCAAAAGATCGAAGATTAATGCGATTGAATTTGATAGACAAAGGGCAAAAGTTTTGGTTTTAGGGATATGAGTTGGCACTCGAGTTGTTTTGTGAGGACTAATGGTTGAGATTGAATAGTTGTTGGACGGATTGGAGTTAAATAAATGGATTTGAGGTATAATTTAAGTGTTTTAGCTTAGGGGTCGTTCGTAAATTACGTCACGCTAAAAAACGACTTTTTAGACCCCCCCCTCCCCCCCTTGTCACAAATTTTCCAAAGAAAAAAAAATATTTTGTATGGACTGTCACAAATTCTTTGACCCCCCCTCCCCCCTAAAAGCGTGACGTAATTTGCGAACGACCCCTTAGAATCTTATGAAGCCAAAAATTATGTAAAGGTGTAAATTAATTAATTTTGAGGAAAAAAAAGAGTTATGAAACTACGAGAGACACACCATCGCTTTATCAAAATCTTTCATTTTTGTAGTGGGATTCGAACCCACGCCTACCAATATTTCGTGAAGTTTTTAAAATCTTTCACATCTCACAACTAAATATTTAATAGAATTTTGGCAAAATGCTTATTTAATCTTCCTTTATGAGTTCATATCTTTATATCTTCCTTCTAGACCTCAGACAAGAAGCTTTCAATTAATTTTCCACAAAAATGTGTCCAATCCTTAATAACATTACAGTATCGTAATAACAACATCGATTACAGATTGGAAAGAGAATCATTATTGTACTATATTTACATAATTGTGAATAAAGAAGTACTCACACATACACACGAATTTACATACACACAAACACGAGAAACGGTGAATGAATTTTTTTCCGTAATTTTTGCGATAAAAACAAGCTGAATAATAAAAACCAATAATTTATTGGCACACTATTTATTCCACAAATGCGATATCGAAATAAGAAGAAGAAATTTTTTTTTACAAACTCTGGAAAATTTTTGTTCGCTCTTTTTGCATTCGCTTGATATGAGATCGATAAAAAATAAAATAATATGAAAAAGTTTTCCTTTCTTCTTTTATTTTCCATTCATTTTCCTTCTATGTAAATAAATATTATTGAAGAGGAGACGAGAAATATTTATACGAAATAATGGTAATAGAGTTTTTGCTGAAGGATTCACGAGAGAAGGAAAAAAAATTGAAATGAGAAATCAAATTGAGTAAATGGAAGTTTTTTTCTGTCTGCGACATCTGAAATTAGGGTGAACAATTTAAAAAGCTTTTTGTTTGGAATTTAAAGTTTGATATTAGTGGAGGAATGGGGTTGTGAGGAGCATGGGTCAGATACTACCTATTTTTATGATTTTTGAATTCTAAGAAATTGTGAATAATCGCAAATTTTACAATTTTTGTTTAATGTTGCTAGACCTTCAATCTCCGAGTTCTAAGATCAATTCTTAGATCAAAGATATATCCATGCAAATAAAATTCTATAGAATTTTGTATTAAAAAAGTTAAATATTCAACAAAATATTCAGAAAGATTGTGAATCTTCAGATATTGGGATTTGAACCCAAGAAATCAATCTCTATCATTTACTCATAAAATGGGTGATGCAATTTTTACTTCATTGATGGCTAAAACATAAAAAAATATTCAATACCAGTGGTGTAGCTAGAGAAGAGGGTATATGGGAGAAAATTCACCCCATTTTGCTGGGAAAAATAGCTCAAAACTAAAAATTATTCAAGATTTCTAGGATTTTTTAACTGAACAAAATGCAACCTCCTCCAAAATTCTGTTTACGGCACTGATCAATACTGCAATACCCAATAAGTGAAATTCAAAAATGGATAAGTTTTTCCTAAAGTTCTCAATCAAAAAACTTCTCAACTTCGAAAAATTCTAACAACCATCAATCGCATGTATGGTTTTCAGCTACTAAAAGTCCAAGCATCCTCGCAACGTCCGCATCGCTTTTTAAAGTGAATAAAATATTTTATCATTATCTAAACAGAAAAAAAGAGTTAAAACAACAACAAAAACATAAACGGCTATGAAGGATGATTAATGAAATATAATAATGCAACCAACTAGGGATGTCGGGGAAAGGAAATTCTACACGTACATGTATATTATATTATGAATATGTAACATTTTTAGTGAGATAAATGACAAAAAATGTTAAACTAAAATGAGGCATTAGATTTTTTTTCGCTCGCTTTCCTTTTTTACACATACACAAAAATTCATTCACTCACTACAACTTTTTTTTACTCTCCATTTTCATTCCGTGTCATGAAAAGTTTTATGGGACTTTTGAAAGTGCTGTTGAGAAAAATTTACATGATGAAAAAATTTTTTTAATATCGCATGTGAATTTTTAATTCATTTAGAATGTTTTTCAAAATTATGTTTTGAATTCAGTTGAATTATGTCCGCAAAATTGTTTATTTGGTGCAGAGTGCTGGAAAGTCATTACAAACGTGAATGTTTTTTTTTAAATTAATATTTCTACTAAATTAAAAAAATCATAATTGTTGAAAATTACAGAAGAAACAATATTTTTAAACTTTGATATTTGAACCCATAATAAATTTGCAAAATTCCTAATTTGAAATTTTTGCAATGAATTCTGCAAATTTGAAATGACAAAAACTCCTATAAATATTCATAGATTTTATTATAGTCTTTTAAAAAGACTTTAAAAAAATAATAATTTCAAGTCACTTCAAATTCCAATAATTAAAAAATTAAATTTCTACAAAGAAAAAAAGAAAAAACCAAAATTCTCAAATTAATCTTTAAAAAATCAAAAACATTCCCATCTATAACTCGCAGAATCAAAAAACGTCTGAAAATTAATCCATCTCACTTTTTTCACATCCATAACCTTTTCATGGCACGCAAAATTAATCTCTTTTAATTAAGTAATTAAATACTGATAAATCAACATACATAACACACACATAGGCTGAATATTAAAAAATGAAGAAATAAAAAAACATAAAAAAGAAGAAATGAACTCAATTGTACATTTTAATTAATGAATGAATTAAATTAACTAATTAATTAATGATGAAAAATGCATAAAAAATAATTAATTGATTAAGGATGATATTAATTGATGAATAACTGTAAGTAGATGACAAAGAAACATTTCAGTTTATAAAAATAATTAAAAAATGAAGACAAAAAAAATAAGGCGAATTGAAAAAATTTAATTAACAAGGATATGACACTTTTACGATTATGCGACCACTAAGAAAAATGTACACACTTACGCACGTTAAAAATTTTAAAAAGGAAAATGAAATGAGGATGAAATTATTATTGTTCAAATGTGGTGGTCAGGTGGTGCTTGGGGTATGAAAATGTTGATGATTTCAAATTTAGTTTTCGAAAATATGTTCGAAAATTTCACTTTCGAAAATATGTTCGAAAATTTCACTTTCGAAAATATGTTCGAAAATTTCACCTTCGAAAATATGTTCGAAAATTTCACTTTCAAAAATATGTTTGAAAATTTCAGCAACTTCTTCAAGATCCTTAACACCCCCCTTGACCACCCCCAAAAAAATTATTTTATTCCCTAAGTTTTCTTCTCATTAAATTTAATTAATTTTACGTTACTTTTATTATTTATTTAAAATAACTTAGTGATGATAAATTATTAAGATTAGCTAACTATGTTTATGTTAACAACAAAAGAAAATGTAAGAAAAATATGAAAAAAACTTTTTATTGAAACAAATTAGTTTTAAAATTGAATTTAAGGCACACTTAAAAACTAGGCAGAGAATATAATAAAGAGCATTGTAAGGATTGAAATGAATTATATAAATAATATAAATATGAGGAAATGCTATCGATCATTTTTCATTTTTCACAGTGAAAATTTATTTTTTATGAAATCAAAAAAATTTGAAAAAAATTTAAATTGGATAGTTTAAAGATATAGATTGAAGTTTTGGAGGCTCGAATGTTAATTAACATAAAATTTGGAAATTTATTCGACTTGTTGTGTCTATTCAAAAAAAAGTTAAACCTAAATCTGCCGAAATTGGGCAAAAAATAGTCAAAAGAGCACAAAACTGCACACAACTTTAAATTTTAATAAAAATTTCAGTTCAACTACAAAAAATTAATTAATTTTAATAGAAATCTTTCAAAAAATAATTTCCAAATCTAATTTCCTCTTCATTCCAATTAAATTTCTGACTAAACATATAAATACACACAAATACACACTCAAATTTCATTGATATAAGATTTTAAAAACATGAAAACTACACAATGAAGTAAATAAATTAATTAAAAAAGTGAAGAAAAAAATGTAATAACAGTGAAGAAATATTGTAATGAAAAAAAGGATGAAAAATTCAGTAAAGATGAAATTGGATGACACACAATATACCAAAAAAAAAATTGAATAAAAACTGATATGAAAAACTTTCATGAAAAATTTGTTGGTTCTACTATTTTTCTTTGACTGTTACAGGCTTCCTTAACAGGGGCGTATCCAGTGGGGATCATCCTAGATACGTCCCTATTCCTCACTATCAGCTTTCTGTGAGTTTCTCTTGAAATTGAGCAATCATGGAGTGATCTTTAATATTAGATGACAACGAGGGGGTACAAAAACTAAACCAACCCTCTTACCCATGTTTAAATTATTTTGGGGTCATTCACTTATTACGTTACGCAAAAAATGGATTTTTTAGACCCTCTATCCTCCCATCCCTTTGTTACAAATTTTCTATGGATTTTTTTTGGTTGACAGTTACAAAATCTCAGACCCCCTACCCCCTGAAGTGACCACTAGTTTGTGATCAATTTTTTATGATATACATGATTTCTATTTTTATTAAAATTTACATTCGAATTTTCAGGACAAACCAAAATTGATCAAGAAAATGCGCTTCCTGCACTCAATTATTGAACGACAAATTTTATATCCAATCCAGAGACATATGATACATGCAAGAGTGGTGTGGGAGAAGAATGAGATTTATGACAACTTCCTTGATTAAATTGCATCTTTCATGCTCTTTTTCATTGCATTTGAATTCAATTTTATGTGCTCTTTGTATACTTTTATACAGGGGGAAAACCACTTGGTGGAAATTTTTTAGAAGGCACCTAGACTCAAACTTTTGATCCTATCTTGAGCAGAACCATAAATAATAAGATTTTCTGACACCTTTTTCACCAAGAAATATTCAAGTATTCAAATTTGTTGCATTGAAAATAACATTTTTCCACCAAGTGGTTTTCCCCCTGCTTTTATATCAGTAAACTTTATAGAATTTGTATTGAAATTGGATTTAAAATTTATTTTGTATTATACTGCTTTTGAGCTTATTCAAGTTTTAAGAATGAAATATAAAGTTTTTTAAAATCAAGTTTAGAGATTATAAAATAGAAATGACTTTAAGATTTAAATTGAACAATCTGTTTTAAACGATACACTTTTTACAATGATTAATTAACAGACTTTAGGAATGAATTTGTTCTAATCAGATTTAATTGCTTAGCAAAACTTCCAAAATTAATTCTAGCAATAAAATGAATTTTAAACCATACCTAGCTTCTCTATATCACAAAAAACGTTTAAAAAATTGTCTTAACAGTAACGGCTTTGAAAAATTCAAACCAAAATTCCATTGAAGCGAAAAAATGAAGCGAAAAAAAATTGAAGCAAAGTTTGTTTACAAATTCTCAATTTTATCAGCAATTTAAGTTTTTATCATTTTCGTTTTAATTACACGTTATCTAGTAATTTTAATTACGGGATATAATTAGTTATAGTCTCAGCATTATCCACTTATTCATTCGGCAGCTATAGATAGCAAGGAATCATCCAAAATGAAGAATTTAAGATTGAATTTAATTGCAGCAGCTTGTGAAAATATGGGAATTGGATATAAAGGTGATTTGCCTTGGTTTCTCAAGTAAGTGATATTGTAATGACTTAATTTAATTATACTTAACATGATCTAATATTTTTAGGAACGAATTGAAGTATTTCTCAAGAACAACAAAGAAAATCAGTGACACTTCCAAGAAGAATGTTGTGATCATGGGACGAAAGACATATTTTGGAGTTCCAGAGAACAAGCGTCCACTTTCAGAAAGAATTAATGTAGTTTTAACAACAAAACCTGATGAATATGAATTTCCATCAAGCGTAATTGTCGCAAAAAGCTTAGATGAAGCACTTGAGAAGATTCAATGTCCAGAACTGGATTCTCAAATTGAAAATGTTTGGATTGTTGGTGGATATTCAGTTTACAAAGAAGCTATGGAATCTCCATTGTGTCATCGAATCTACTTAACTAGAATTATGGCTGAGTTCGAATGTGATGCCTTCTTTCCCTCATTGACTGATAATTTTAAGCGCGTTCCAAATGATTCAGACATTCCCGAAGATATCCAAGAAGAAAATGGAATTAAATATCAATATCAAATCTATGAAAAAGTTAATTAATTTTTAAGTCTAAACTGTGAACAAGAAGGATTTCAAACAAAATAAAAGCTATAAGCTTCAAATCCATTCCAATGCAAAGAACAAAACCCAACGGACATTTCTTGAATAATTTATGTATCAAATTTTCCTTACAAAATGAACGTGATGAAGGCAAATGATAGCTTGATAATCTCAATCTACACACACAACAATACATTTACCCACGAGAGAATGTAAAGAATCCTTGATTAAATTTTCCTTTTCTACCTTTTTCAAACGGGTTTCGTGGATTGTAAGACGGTTGTGGATGAACTTTGTCAGTGTGTCTACTGGATGATGAATGGTAAATGATGGAAGTTGATGATCAGTCTGTAGATTTTGAAGACAACCTGAAATTTAGTTTTTATGCAGGAATGAGCAGATCCAGTCAGCGATTCAGCAGGATCTCTTTATATTAGTACAGTCATGTCCATCGAATAATCCAGTAATAGTCACACACAAAAATGCGTCTCTGCTGCACACCATCAACTTAGCAAACTTCCCTATTATCACTTTCCTTACCCTCATTTTATTTCGTTCATTTCGAATGAAAATGGCTGCAGAGCGATATTCAAGCGAGTGTATCCAGCAGCAGGCATTATTAATTTTAATTTGTGTAATAATTTTCTTTACTTTATTCACCTCCTTTCGCTATCTGTTCAGTATTTTATGAACATTTTATGTCTGTAAGTGATGGGAATACTCAGAAATATAGCATCTCGTTTTAATGCTGCCGAGACTCAAAGCCAAAACTAATGAATACATCCACCTTTCATTCCTCTCATCGAATAATGTACCGATTTTTATATGCCATTATGTGCTTTGGTGGAAATTAAATTAGATTAAATATTTTAAAGGGGATTATGAAGGTTTAGTTTTTCGCGTTGATTTTTATGAGATTATTTTTACTTATGGAACAACCCTTGTCTTGACTTTATTAAAGAGTGAAGTTCAATTCTCATGAGAATTTTTCAATTTTCTCTTTATTGCTGGTTATGAATGAATAAAGCGAGTGTACCCATCACGTTATGAAGATTGAATGTTTTCTTTCTAAGCTTGCTGAGCTGTAATTTAATAATAAAAAATCGACAGAAATAATGAGGAATTGAAGATGTTGCTATGAATTTGAACAATGATTAACGAGAATTATTAACTTTGTAATGTCTGAAATGATAGGAACTGAATCTATGTCCTTAAAGGGATCACCGTACTTGACTATCCATCAAATAGACACAACCAATCTAACAGTGGACCTACCAAACATTTATTTACTCAAAATATGTTCAAAAGCTTTAAATAGAAATCAGTAACTGTTGAGATATGATAGTTATGCCCTTGAAAATGACAAGAGCATAACTATCATCAGGCACAAAAAGTAGTTTAAAGTTTAAACCGAAAAGTTGTTGCAAGTGGTTTGGATTCCACTATAAACTGTCCACTATAAAGAGTGTCGTACAATAGATTCTATAATCGCAGTGCCTACAGCTCATAAGGCTGGGCCATTAACACATTATTTTTAATTATATGAAACAAAAAGGATGTAACTTATTTATGGCATTTAGCCAAATAATCGGATAGCCCTCAATAGCTCAGTGATAGGATCATGAGACGGTAAATCATATGACATGGGTTCGAATCCCACTCGTGATGTACCCTGCAGTAACCAGCTTAGAAGTAAGTTTGTCCACCATACTCTTCTTTCTAGTAAAAACTGGCCCTGATCAGCTAGATGTTCCAATTCTCTCCATAAATTTCCAAAAATTCACAACTGTTCCACAAAAAAAAGCCTGCCAAATAAATCATTGACACCTTATTTCTAATAATTTTACTATAAGCGACAATAATATCCAGCCGATCAATGAACAGCAATCTATTGTGCTACCGGCAATTATTCACCATTTTAACACCTCTATCATGAATGAATCAATTTCAATTCATATCGCTGATGTTTGATGATGAATTTCTTTTATGTAAATTTTATTTCTGTTCATCCTCACGAGAAAAAAAAGTCGTCATTCGTCATAATTTTGTTGTTATTTAAAAGCAGATTTGTGTGTTTATTTGTCTCAGCCATAAATGGAATATCCGTCAAAAAGTAAAATCTATTATTTACTACTTTATATTGCATCAGCTATTTCTTTTTTTGTTCATCGACTATAATGAATAGGAGATGATTCTTTTTCAAATTGCCCACCAAGAAGTCACACACTCGTATTAAAAAAAAAATCATGGATAATTTTTATTTTTTGGGTAGCATGGAGGAAAATGATAGAAAAATTATCATCGTCTGAGGG
This sequence comes from Chironomus tentans, assembly GCA_963573255.1. Lineage (NCBI taxonomy): Eukaryota > Metazoa > Arthropoda > Insecta > Diptera > Chironomidae > Chironomus > Chironomus tentans. The sequence continues at coordinate 42,871,397 of OY754303.1, forward strand.
GTCGTACGGATATTATGTAACGTTTAGGCAGGGGCTATCCTACTAGGGTAGGTAGAGTATATCCTAGGATGATCTTACCTATCCTACTCTTTCGGTACCCTAGAGTAGGATAGATGGATTATTATATGGTAGGATAGGTGGGGTACCCTTGGTGGAGGTAAGGGGTAGGTCAGGTAGGGGCATTCTAGGGTATACCCTGGCTTTGTTATGCTTCATATTCAAATTTTCTAACAAAACTTGTTGCGAGGAAGTGTCAAAAATAGCCACCTTTAATGTTACGAAATATCCGAACGACCCTTGAACAAAAAAAAATGTGTAAATTGAAATGAAATCTCGCGCGCATGATGGAATTACCAGAAGCTTAATGAATTTCCTTTCAACATAAAAGAAGAAGAGATGGAAGTGCTTTTACGATTTTAATTTGTATCTTCATTACTGCATATAATACTCGATTTGTGATGGATATATAAGAATTGAAGCTTGTTCTGTTGGTGCATAGCTGCAAAAGTTTGACATTTTGTCTAATATTGAAGAGGCTGGACAGTTGATTAGAGTATTGTATGAACTCTTGTTGACCGGAGGTCATATACTCCTACATATGGATCGATACCCTAGATTCCAGTCTGCTTGGACATCACAGACCCCTATATCGAAGCCCAAAAATAAGTATTCTAACCATTTTGATTAAAAATCCAAAAGAATGCAGTGCATCGTTACTTCCAACAACAGCAAAATCTATTTAATGCGCTCAAAATCTCCATGACAATCACCACACAACAATTTCCTAAAACATCCATCACAATATCTATTAGAACTTGTATAATTTTATTGCCGTTCATCGAAACCACACACAAGCAGTAAACATCGGCAATGGAATAGAATGGAAGTGAAATAATGAAAATAATTGTTTTTAGAAAGAAGAACCTTGAAGGATTCTTCTTTTGTTCCTTTTTATTTCCCTCAAAAAATCTATTTTTTTCATTTTCACCTTTTGTGGATATGAATTTATGATTTAATGACTTGATGATCGTCAGAAATCTTTCACTTTTTTTCTAAAAGATTTCTTTTTAAAACCTTTAAATTGAAGTTCCAAGAAAAACTCATTTCAGGAAACCGCATACAAAAAATTATTCAAATTTAGAAAGAATAATTTACAAGCCACAAAAGCAGTGACATTAACAACTGCATAAAGACACTTCCCTCTTTCATTTTATGACATTCAACAGAAACTGGTAATGAAGTTTTTCTGTGGAATATCCACCGGTTGATAGTAGCGCATTTATTAATCAGGCAGTGGAAGCTCTTGAAGTTGGAGAGTCTGATCATATCTTACAGTGAAGCAGGGATCAATTGTTGTCGAAAACAATGCTCAAATGTCGATTATTAAATACTTCGTACCAAACCAAATCCCATTCAATTCTAGGAACCAGATTGATCAACAGAAACCAGATTTCAGCCAACCATCCAGTCAAACTGATTCTAACTTCCCTCACATTTAAAACAGGAAAAGTACACTAAAACGAACATCTTCTTCCGCATGTTTATGCATCTCACAAAATATTAAGAGGTTTCTCTCTTTACGACGACGTTATAACTCATTTCCCCAAATCATGCTTTAGTTTATGAATTTTCATTGTTTTCCATCAATTTAAAATGCATTAACAGCCACTTGAATGGTCTTATTTCCCACTACATTTTTGTTGTATCTCTCAAAGCCACACAAAACATATGCAGTTATGTTACTTAGTGATATTATTAAGTGAATAATTTTGAATGATTATATCCGAGAAAGATGGCGGAGTGGTTAATATGTCTAAAAATAAGCACTAACAAATTTCAAAATGAAATTCAGCTTGTTCGTCTCTTAATTGAAGTGTAAATTGAATTATCAAGCATAGAGAATGAGGTGCAAAAAAGGCAAACAAATTTTTTAGCAGTAACTGCCAGTGTTACGAATATGTTTCGGTTTGAGCAGATTATTTACTTAACCAGAAGAATTTTTAGCAATATTTTGTGTTGATTGCTGGATGGTTGGAAGATGTGATTGACACTTTGTCCTTTTGGTGCTTAAATGCTAACTTTTTGGTTGGATATGCAAAGGTTTATGACTTTTACATGCTTCAATGCCATTGGCTGGGTTCTAAGGCTACTAAAAGTACCCTACCTACTCTATCTCTTCCTACTAGGGTGTCATAGGGTTCCGGAGGGTAGAGGTACCCAAGAACATACCCTACCTACCCAGGGCAGTAAGGTATTCCGAGTAATCCTAAAAACTGGTAACATATTTAATGTTTAAATTTTTATTGCACTTTTTCGCTGCTTCTTGTAATAATAATTTACATTTAAGTTTTAAGAAATGAGAAGCTTAGAATATTATAACTGCCATTTAAAATTCAAATTTCATATTGTTAAGTTGCTAAAAACTTAGAGTCAACTTCATGTTGGTCGGTTCTTTTTAATCCGTCTAAGAAGCTAAGAAAAGCATTTTAAGACAATTTTAAGTGGACAATTTTAGATCTTAGTAACTAAGTGGTGAGTTAAAATTATTTTTCTAAGTAAAAAGTGAATATTTAAAAACTCATCATGCAAAAAATCTTACAACCCTGTTCAAAATTTGACTCCAAAAAGCCTTATTTGATCATAAACCTTGAATAATACACAACCATACAACCATTCAAAAAGCGCCTGAATCTCCAGTCTCCCCAGAACATCCACAACTTACCTTCCATTCTCATTCTCTTCTCTTTTGCTTCTTTTTATTGCATTGTGAAATACCGAAATGAATAGATGTTGAAGGAGAAAATGAAGGGACTTTAGGAGCTTAGCCTTTGCTAATTGCTTCATGCCTTAACGTGTTGTCATAAACACGGATTTTTCACCACATGAAATTTTTTTGTGCTGATCTTCTGAAAATTTTTTGTTTGTTGCTCTCAAGAACCGAAAGCAACAGAACAAGAGGAATCAGAAGAAGCATGAAAAGTTCACAGTAAAATGCAGAAGAAGAAGGCATGAAAATTCGAATTTTGAATTTTTTATTCTTTGATTCTTGTGTAGCATAAACCACATACAGCGGCTACCTAAAAAAAGCCTCAGAAGACTATTTTTTGTGGAAGCGAAGCAATTTCAATTTCCAGTGTGACTTTTCATGCCAATTGACATGTTTTGCATCAATATTTTTGGTTCCTGATCGTCATGGTTTAATGATGAAATTTTTTAATGCCAATAAATCACTTTTAATGTCTCAATCTCAGATTGAATCAAAATTGACACAGATAACCGAAAATTAATTGAGGAATTAATTGCTTTTTGGTCATTCAATGTAGCCATTTAACAGGAAGAATGGATACAATGCAGTGCGGTTAAAACTGTTTATTGCAATTAATTTATATCCATTGTGTGCATCAGCTATGGATAAAATTTATGTGAGGGTGGACAAAATTGAATAAACAGTGCATGCAGGATGGATATAACACCGGTTCTACATACATGCTGTGCTTCATCCTGTTTTATTGGTCAGAGAAATAATTTATCGGGCAATAATTGCTTAATTGATTGATTTGTGGTTTAATTAACTGGAAATTTATTTGAAATTGACGTTCAGGTTGTTGCCAAATCCAACGGCAGTAGAGGAAAAAACTATCAACTAATTGTGGCTGTATATTCCAAGAAATTCTACATAAAAATTACCGAGAGGTTTCACAAACAAAGACACAACAATGAAATCCAAAATTTTTTGTGTCCTTTCCACAAATGCCTGACAATTTCTTCCTCAATGCAAAGCTGACAAAAAAAATCTCAAGAATTGCACTTCAATAAATAAAAACTGAAACCTTTTCTTCATTTCTCTTTCTGCCAAGACTGAAAATGAAAATTTCTTTTGGCTGTAAAAGTTTATTGCACAAATTATAGCGTTAATTTGGTTTTTTAAGACTTGTAATTTATGATCATGTGTATGTTTAAGTTTGGGTAAGGGAGAGGTATCTGAATTGGGTAGGAACAGTTGGTTTGTAATGCTGACATGGCGGTTGTAGGTTCTGAGACTTTGAATATGAACCTGAACTACAATTAGGTCTAAGTTATCGTAGCAGCGTGGTGACTCCCCCACATATTGATTTATCTGTCTGGGAAGCTGTCTTTTAATTGTCAACGAAGCTAAAGTGCCTTGATAGTGACGATACGGCAATGACAATTAGAAAGCAGACATTCAGGGGCTGGGTAGTCGAGAAAGCCTGATAAAGGTGGATAAATTTATATATAAGAGCGTCACGATACCACCAAGTTAACTTGGAATTGCCGCTAGGGTACTGTAATCCCTTAAGTAGACTAACCATCTGCATGGTTTTTCAGAGGTGTGTCCTCAATTTTTGAAACTTGTCCTCCATTTTCATAAATAGTCCACTATTTTGATAGAAAAGTCCTCTATATCCAAAATTTTGTCGCTTTTCACTAGATAAGATGGACTTGAGTACCGAACCAAAAAAAATGCTGACACCAAAATTGTACTCAAAAAGTGCAATTTGGATAGAAAATTTTTTGGTCCTCAATGTTTTCAAAAAAATATATAGTCACCCTACCCTTAAGTCACCCTGAATTTTGGCTGTCCAAGCTAGATTTTTACATATTCCTCAAATTTTTTTCTAATTCTCCCCATTTAGAATCATTTCTCCTCCATAATTGCACTGTAATAAGTAGCAATAAAAATTTATTGATGACCCAAAAAATTCATGGTACTGCAGAGATATTTTTTACCTCTGCATTTCTCTTTCCAATTCTATTTTTCTCTTAATATGAGTGCAGCACTCAAAAAAAGAATATTCAAAACAATCAAAATCGTATGATTGCCTTAAAATGCTCCCAAATCGTAGATTTTCAAAATGAATCGCTATGAATAGAAAATTTTTCGTTTCTTAAGACAATCCTCCTAAAAACTTTAGTTCTATCCCTTTTCATCTCCTTCATCAATTTTTAAAAATAGTGAGGATAGGAAAATTCATTTTTTATTCATTTATTATTGTTGTAGTGTATATCTTCAGGGAAATCAATTTGTCGACAATGTTTTGTCGTCTATAGTGTAGCACAGCATATACATAGGGTGAATATCATACAATATCGAATAAACTGAAATAGATGAATATATAAAAAGGAGCAGCAGCAAAAAAAAAAGTGGATATAATCTCAGCACTGACTTTTATTTGTATTTCAATCTACAAATAGCTTAAACGGTGAACAATGAAAATGAAATGAATGGATTGTATGTGGATGCTGTTCCTAAGGAGATGAAGAGGACATAAAAAATAGATTTTATTGCAACCTTTCTGTTTAATATTGAGATTGCCAACAGAATCATTTTTTATATGAACGAAATAGCAGCAATTTCTTCTTCCTTCTTTTATTCACGTAATCAAATTCCATTGCTTCCGTGTGCCATACATTCTTCTTCCATTTTATTTGGATTAACGTAGTTTGCTTGTGCCAGACATAAAATATTAAATTTAAGTTCAAATGTCATAGACAAGCAGATGCTTTACTAAATATTCCAATCCATAGACACTATTTCTGATATTTCAATTCTGTTCCAACTTTTTGCATCCGAACGGAATGAAATTTAAACGGGAAATGTCATCATTTATGCATCATTTCTTGGGATTTTAGTTTTTATCTCTTTAAAATGAAAGAGAAAGAAATCCTCATTAGTCGGCGGTTTCTTTTCATACTGCATCCATTTTATGATCTTTCTTTCCCTTCCTTTTCCACATTTTTTTTCGTTCTTGAAGGACGCCAATTGGATTGGTTGTAATTGAAGGCAACAAAAACAGAAAGAAAACAACATTGAATATTACTAATGTGAATTTGGAATTAATGTGTTTAGTGCAGCACTAAATTGCTTTATTTCATGTTTCTCTTTCCATTCTTTTTTTTTTGGTAAAACTTGTTACGTAAAATATGAATTTTTATGGCTTCTCATAATTATGGACTCATTTATTCTGGTTTCTTTGGACTTTTAAAATATTAATTATGTTACATTTGTAAGTGCTTAATGCTCAATTAATTTGTTTCCGATTTGTATTGGTATGGAAGAACTAGGTCAGCGTTTAAACAGGAATTATAGGAAGTTTGATAGAAAAAAATTGTATTTTGGCTTTGTAGTTGGTCACAACTAAATAAATTTGGACTCAAATGTTTTGCAAAAACTTTATGACTGTTTTTTAGGCAACACTAAAAGTTGTAAATTTTTTTTAAAAAAAATACTATAAGTTTCAGCCTGTCCCCCCTTTTAGGGTTAATATAGGAACATGTTCCGCTTTTCTGTTAATTAACAGCCTAGTAAATGACCACGAGTGACCAAGAAGCTCCTTGTTATTGCCTTTGTTCCTAGGGGTTTCATAGAAGTATCTAACAATTTTTTTTAAATTAAAAAATTTAAAATTTAAAAAAATTAAAATTTACAAGAATTTAAAATTTAAAAAATATTAAAATTTAAAAATATTAAAATAAAAAAATTTAAAATTTAAAAAAATTAAAATTTACAAGAATTTAAAATTTAAAAAAAATTAATTTTTTTTTTAAATTTGTTAAAAATAAACTAATTTAAATTTCAATCTTACCTTGTTGACATGAAAATACCACATCAAAGTGACACGAACAAAATTAAATCACAAAAAATCAGCTCAACCGCTTAATAAAATCCACATTTTTATCTCAAAACTACTTAATTTTCCTCTAAAATAAATAAAGATTCTTTCTAAATTGACATATTTTTTTCTTCTTTCTTTTTTACATTTTCCATAAGCGATCATCATGAAAAGATAAAAATGGATGTAGAAATTCTCATCCATTCACATAATAACATGAATGAGGCAGAAGAATAAAAAGTGAAATGGAAAATAATGAAAAATATTTTCTTGTCTTCAAAATATAGGAAAATAAGAACTAGCTTGATATCTGATGGGCAAGCAAGTTTGTGCTGAACATGATTCATACATATAATATCATCATAATTTCATTTACATTCATTGTCTGCAGTTTTATGTGAAAATAATAGCTCAACTATTCTCATTATTATCCATTCATTACTATAGAAATTATGAATCTGTTATTGTGGAAATGAGAAGACTTTATTCTTAAAGGGTATTGTCGAGTGCTGAATTTTATGGGACTGACCATAAACATGCTGAATGACCAAGGAAAATGACTTGAAACTTTAGTATTTTTTCTGAACTTATTTTCTAATATTCAGCACAATAAAGTTAAGTCACACAGACCTTCCCATGAAAATTAAAGATTCCACGGTTCCGATAAAAATCTCATCCAGCAAATTACGTGAAAAAAATTGTCATCGAAAGCAATTTTTTCATCTCATTCGATTGCCATTAATTTTTATCTCACACCAACCATCTTCCATGTTTATGCATAAATGAATATCCGATAACTGTGAAAATTGACCATAAATGTCTCTTAATTACTGACCAAACCACCTATAAATTAACTATCAGTTTCGATAATTTTATGGGAAAGTTTCATTATTTCATCTCTAATGAAATCAAAATGACCATCACATAACACACTGGCACTACCACCTCGCACATTTCGGACGACAGAAAATTGACATTATTTTCATGGATATAACAACAAAAGTTTTATTTATGTGGATATAACAATATCTGTAGTGTTGTAATTTGCCAATGATGCGCATAAAATGCTCTCATTTTTCGTCGTGTCTCGTGCGTGTCTCTCCGTGTGTATACACATTTATGTGTTGTTATTGATGGCAATTAACCAGAAAATCACAATAAATAAAGCAGTTCTTTTGTGTGCAAAAACAATTCGATTACAAAATGTTTTTATTATTGATGAGTAATGGAGGCATTGATGTTTTATTGGATGTGGTTTAGAACGCATTTTCCTGGTAGTTTTTCTGTCCGTAAGTAATTAGATTATATCTGGAGCTAGTTGATCAGTATACTAGAGTATATCCTACCCCAAGGTTTAGTCTAGGGTATATCCTAGGGGTATAACCACAGGGGTATATCCAAGGGTAACCCTAGTGTATACCTTAGTGCAAAGGGTATACCCTAGAGTATACCGACCAACCTGCATCTGGAAATATTCAAGTTTTGTAATAAAAAACGAGCTATAGAATATTGTCTTTGACAAACTGAACCCCAGTCACTAAAAATCTCAGCTAAAATTATTTTTATTGTCCATGTCAATGCGTGTCATATAAAAATTTTCAGCAATTATCAGCCCTCAACAAAACGATCACAGAACATGTGAACAGATAAACATAATGAAATTGATAGGCAACTGTCCTCTTTCCCCCTTCCTATTTTCACATGCTGCGATGTTCATTGCACCCTCCTGTATGATTATAATTTATTGATGTATTAAAGCTACAGCAGAAAATTGCCTTACAGTAAAAAAAATCTGTTGATGAAGTCAAAATATTTACATTCAATCGCTTGTATGGGTCGAATTTTTTATCGACTTTTATGATACCCCGCAGATTATTTTTTTAAACAACTACTGAAGAGATTTACTCACTCACAAGCAAGCACCTAAAAGAGCAATGAATTGCTTCTCAAGTCAATGTGAAGGTGAAAAAATATTGCCATATGTTGGATTTAGCAGTTACTCATTCATATACTGACATGTTAGCACCGCCTGAAATTAATAATGATTAAAGGATTATGAGGATTGTATGCTGAAAATAAAATAGAAATTACAATGCGATGACAAGTTGAATTTAATTGAATTAATGAGAAATGGAATGAGTGTTATGGGAATTAATGAGGAATAATCAGGAAGGGAAGGTTCTGGGTCTATAATATGAGATTTTCTGATCATAACTTGATAACTATCCAAAGCTTAATTGTGAATTCCGTTAAATTCTAAAAATTTGAATTTCTTCCAAATATTTTGAGGGAAATTTTAAATCTAAAAAATACGTTAATTTAGTAATAATTTACTAAAGTCACTGAAAAGATTTAAAATCATAAAAAATTAGTCTCAATCAAGTCCAGCGTCCATTATAAAACTCAAAACTATTTCTCATACAATCCATTAACAATCGAATGTCATTACGACTGTGAAAAGCATTGGTGCATCTTACTAATTATTAATTTATTAATAAATTTCTCACTCAACTGCTCATGTCTCATGAATTGAGAAGAAAAATTCATCGATCGATTAATGAAATTCACAGATTGTTGTCATAATTAAATTAACACAAAAGCTTATGTCTTGAGAAATATTTTCACTGTTGGAAGTTTTTGTCATCAAAAATCAATTTGTTTTTTTAAAAAATTGCCTTACGGCACATCGCAAACCCATTTGAATATTATTATTGCATGCACAATAAAAGCAAAAGAAAAAAAAAATCAAGTTTGGTCACTTAGCACATTATGATGGACAATCATAAACCGAAAATTTCGGTACTTCTGGCAAAAAAAAATTATATTATTATTGCTTTTAGATGGAAGATGAAACTCTTTTCACATACGTGACTGTATGGAACTGGAAAGAGAGGAAAAAAATTATTTTAATTAAAAAGCTGTTATGAAGATGTTTTATGTCTACACACAGAAGCGATGAATAATCATTTGCTTTTAGGCTAATTTTATTTTTAGCGCTGTTTTTATCGACATTTTGATCAGTTTGTCATTTTGAGGTTGTACATTATTAATCTTAAATTGTTCTTAAATTCTCTGGAAAAATTTTTGGTTATGAATTTTGTCGAATTTTAAGTCATTGTAAGATTTTTGTAAATGTTAATAAAAGTGACGTAATGTTTATTTATTGAAGACTCATACAAGTTATAATGAATACTGAATAATTCAAAGAAAGGGGATTAAAACCATGATAAGGGGAAAACAACTAATTGTAGTTGCTTACACAATTCAAATATAAAATGACCGTTGATATATTCTCAACAATTCTTCTACATTAAACAAGAAAATGACTTAAAAATCGTCCAAATGCGCTCCAATCCATCCAATTTCCAGCTCCTCATTTCAGTCGGTTGTCTATTTTTTCATTCACACAAATTAAAATCATATAAAACATCAGAAGCAGCACTATCAAGATATTTAGTATATTTTTAGTGCAATAAAACTAAAATGCGTCTATAAATGAGGAAAAGAAAGAGAAAAGGAGAAGAAAAAATCCGTAGATCCATCAATCAGTAGCTTTTAGTTCATCATATGAATGCTAAAATCATTCCGACAAGCGATTACATGCTGTAAATTCCAATCTCTCTATCTTCCCATACTGGTTGTCTTTTTTTTGCCGCCAAACAGTTACTGCCTTCTATCATCATCATGATACACACTATATTACATACTAAAATCCTCATGAATCATAAGATGATGAAGGAGAAGAAGAGAGAAGATGCGCGATCACGTTGAAAATTCTTTTCATAAAATGCCGATCATTTAAATTTTATTAACTGCTAACTGAAATCTTAAACATTCTCAATTGTGTGTTCAACTGTGAACATCCTCTGTATGTCTTCAGCAAACACATATTCCATCAAGATCTTCAAGGAAAAGGTTGAAAAATTATTTTTATTGATGAAGTACCACCAACCAACTTTGGATTAGTAATTAACACGAATTAGAAGATGAAAAGATAGATTCTGGGAAGATGAACGTTCCTGATTGTTTGTTCTTCTTCGATATTGCCTTCGTTTACGATATTTGTGAGTTAATTTTTGTTGTAATATTTATTTTGACTCTCAATTTTCTCGTTTTGCTACCAAATTTCCTAGGAAAATATTTACCACCATTGAAGTTTGTTGGGAATTAATTGACTGGAAATATCAATATTGGTCGGTGTTCCTTGGAAAAATATTTGAGTAGCTACTGTAAGGATTCACATATTGTTACAAAAATTCCCCAAAATTGTAGCTTCTAGCCGTTATTAACTTCAGTCTCATGGGAATAAAATTACCACACCAAGAAATCTTAAAAACCCATAAAATAATTAGCATTTCCATCAGCAAAATATTATTGAGTAATTTTCAAGCTGAACGGAGACACATTTTGCACATTTCTGATTCCGAAAAAAACAACTGCTACCACTTATTAACTTCTTAAGAGCTTCCAAAAACTATAATCGCATCACTGGGGTTCTTTTTAAGCTAATTTTCCTTTCATCATTGCCAATCCTCTAAAATACACATTTGCGTCCAAATGAGTTTCTTGGGCAGACGTCAAATATCCGGACGACAGTATCGTCAAGTGGACATTTAAACCAGTCGGAAGAATTTTCATAAATATGTGAATTATGTCTCCAATGATAATTACACAAAACATAATGCAACAGCACATGTTTGTTTGTTTATTCCATTATCCTTATTATATTGCCTTTGTCTCCTCAGTATTTGACATTCCGGATACAATTTCCGGGTCCAATTACAAAAATAGAGATGAAAAGACTGAGAAGGGATCACAATCACTTGACCTCCGTCGGCAAAATTTAGTTTGATGATACTGTAGCTACTGTTTTGTTATCGTCTGGCTGTATAAGACGAAAATACAGAGAAGCGGTAATATGGTATGGAAGAAATTGATGCGCAAAAGGTAACAGCGCATTTGGTAGCTCTTGTGAAATTTGATTGAGATTTTTATAGCCATTTAGGAGCCTAGTTGTGCAAACCTAGCAAAAATCCAGCATATCATCCATAAAAACAAGCACAAAACCAATTCATTAAGTTATTCAACCTACACGATACAATATTCCCAAATACACGAGCGAGAAAATATGAATGGAATCTCATACAACTGAAAATGTATAATGAATCAATAAAAATGCAGAGGAAAGTTAAATTATTCATGATAACAATTATGATTAATAAAGCCTCATATTAAGGGCTCCTAAATGCTGATAAGAAAATTGAAATTGAGAAAATAACTCTATTGTGTGTGTGTGAGTATGTGTAGATACATATACAGGAGAAAAACATTCCAAACCGACTAAAATGAGCACCGAGAATGAATAAGGTATGAAATTTGAATGGGTGTGGTTTATGAATTTCTGCGAGAGAGTAAAATTGAGAGAATCCGCTGTTGCTTGTGTTACAGAAAAACCAATGAGCGTAAAGTATTATAGAATCATCATGTCTTCATCCATTTCCCATTCATATTCCGTTTATCGTTGAGATAATCGATTTTTCTGGTGGATTTTTTCATACGAAAAAAAAATTCTTTTTATGCTTAATAAAGATGTTCTATGTTCTGTATGTTTTGTGTGTGTGTGTATGTGAGTTTGTATGTCTATGGATGTAAAGCAGAGAGAGAGGAAAATGTGAGCATTAAATATTTTATGGCTGACGATGTGTTTTAATATTTTCCAACGAGGCAATGACGAGCGAAAATTTTCTTCTTAATGTTGTTGTGCTGCTGCTTCATAATGAAAAATAAAAAGGGATATAAGTGAGATGAGAACCGAAATGAATGGATGAGTGAGATAGAGATGGAAAGAACCTTAAATACGGAGAGGAAAAAAAGGCAGTTGAATAAAATTTTCATGAGCGGAAAAGTGATGGAAAACACTTTAATAATTGGGCTTTTATTTCGCTCGTTATTAAACTCGAAGATGAGGAAAGGAACGAAAAAAGTTTTATTATGGCAACTGCTGCTCTTTTTTTGCTCCTCGCTCATACTTATTGCTGCATGATTCAACATTATGAAGCATTTTATAAATTTTCTTGATGGAAATTTTCGTTCATTAAGTCAACAAATTTTTCTTTATTTTTTGCAACTCTGGGAACATCAAAACCAGAAGACGTCCTTGAAATGCATCAACTAATTGCTTCATGCCTTAACGTGTTGTCATAAACACGGATTTTTCACCACATGAAATTTTTTGTGCTGATCTTCTGAAAATTTTTTGTTTGTTTCTGTCAAGAACCGAAAGCAACAGAACAAGAGGAATCAGAAGAAGCATGAAAAGTTCACAGTAAAATGCAGAAGAAGAAGGCATGAAAATTCGAATTTTGAATTTTTTATTCTTTGATTCTTGTGTAGCATAAACCACATACAGCGGCTACCTAAAAAAAGCCTCAGAAGACTATTTTTTGTGGAAGCGAGAAAATTTTGAATTTTAGCGTGACTTTAAGTGACAATTGACATGTTTTACATCAATATTTTCAGTTCCTGGCTGTCATGGTTCGAGCATCGTAACAAATTATGTCCATGGCTTTGATTCACCATAAATTTTCCAAACTGGTTTCAATAAAAAATCAAAATTTAGTTAAATTTCAAATTTGTAATGCAAATTTCATTTTATTCTGCTTCTCTAATTCTAATGCAATAATTTGTCAACAACCCTAACAGACCCTTTTTGTCATAACTGATCGTGACAATGAAATTCACAAAAAAACTGTAAAAATTTCTCAAAAATGCCAGAAACAGTATTTTTTGTAAATTCTGCAAAAATTGTTTTATTGCGCCTCAATTTGCGAATGTTCAATGCTAAAACTTCTTCAAACCTTTCTTTTTGTCATTTTCCTATGTAGAACATAAAGGATTCATAAAAAGGATTCCTTGTGCCAAAGGATTTTTTATTATTTTTGAGTTTCTGCCTTCGAAAAAAATATTTTTTTGCAGTTTCTGGTGACAAAAAAAAGTTTTATTGCAAATTTTTACAGCCAAAAATAGCCAGAGAACAGTAATCGCAACGGTTTATGTAAAGGATAAACAAACTGTAAAAATTTATACTTTAATTACAGTCAGAGACAATCAAAGGATTTTTCATGCGAAATTCCTTTCTGTCCTTGGAAGTTTATCTTTTTTGCAATTGCAGAAAATATTTTATGGAACTGACAATGATGATCGCAGACATGAAATTTAATTACATTTTCTTCATTGCTTGGAGAGTAAATTGATTGGAAAATTTATGGGCATTGATTGAAATTTATGTGAGGGTGGATGGTGCTTGCTTTATAGATGCAACCAGGATGTAATCCCAGAGTTTTACTGGAATTGATTTATCAGGTATTAATTGCTATGCTGATTGATTTGTGGTTCAAATGAAATTAATTAAGAATTTTTGAGCAACAATGTTAATGCTTAGCAGCATTTGTGGTTCATAGTTCCTAGAATATCCACAAAATTCTACAAAAAAAAGTTCAAAGAATACCGAAATCATGCAAAAATCAAGCATATCTAAACTAAAATAATTACATCATCACGGTGCTCAAAATTGAGCTGAAACTAATTTAATTGAGCATTGAATGTAGGTGTAAATTGATGGATATCTATTAAGTTCAATTTACACATTGAAAAATCAATTCTTTTCAATATCCCTCAAGGACATTCTCTTCATTTTCCATTTCCCTTTTTGCGGCATTTCTTCTTTGTCGGAGCAAAAGCAAATATTTTTAAGGAGAAGAGAAATCTTTTGCCTGACAAGCATTAGGGTGAAGGTCAGTTCATAATAGGCCAGCCATTCCGCAAAATTTTTTATGACGTCTTTGATATTTTTTATGATCTAATAATGAGTTTTGGTTGATTTTTTTGTCTTGTTCTTCTCGTTTCCGACACTATCCATTTCTTGTCAGTTCCATAAAATTATTAACAAGAAAAATGAAATTCTCAAAAAATTCTTCATGCTTATGCTGCAATAATTTTATGTTTTCAGACATTTATCTTTCTTAAAAAATCCTCATAATTTTTCTATTTTTGTCATTTCTGTGCTTTATAAAAGGAAAGCGAATTTCCACATCACAATAAAAATGAGCAACGAAAATTGAGGATGAAGAAGAACAACTCTCATGAGTGATCATGATAGGAAGATAAGCACATAATAGACAGTAAGGAAAGAACGATTCCAATAAAAAGTCAAATTATTTTCCATTTCGTACGCTTTTAGCATTTTTAGTGCAGATTTCAGATAGAAATGAATGAGAAAGTGAAGGAAGTATGGGAAACTTGATGCCTGAATGGATAGAGCGCATTTTGGGGATCTGACTGTAAATTTTAATTTTAAGGAATTTTGCTCAATTTAATTCGAATTCCTTAAGAACAAAATATTGACAGCAAGCAAGTATTGATGTCAGTTCCGACAATCTTCCATCCAAAAACTCCGCGACACATTCCATCTTCTCCACTACTGCTGTTATTGTTGTTGGGTGCTTATCAATGATCAAATATTGTAACAATATATTGTCGCATGCATGCTCATGTCCATTTACCATTTCATACTCAATTTTCAGTTATTATGTAATGTACGCTCGTCTCTTATGTCTTAATGGAAGACATAATTCACATTATCATGATTCGTTTCATTTCATGGATGTCATAAGAAATCAGCAATTTGGTTATTTTCATTATTAATCTCATGAATATGAATATGTGGAAATGAAAATGAAAATGAGAGAAAATAGCTTTTTCTTCTTGTTGTTTGTGTTCCTTTTATCTTTTTTGAACAGAATCTGTTTGAAGATGAAAAATGAAGACAAATTTTTGTTCTTGTGGTTTTATTTTCGGGGTGATTAATTTGGGACAAAAGTTTTCTTTATGGATATAAAAAGGAAAAGTTTTGGGTATGAAAAATTTGCTTACGTAAATCAAAAATTTGAAAATTAATGGGCTTATACTTCATAGGAATGTGTATGAATATGACAAAATATTATATCTTTCTATTTATGAGACACTATAATAGAAGTATTTTGTAGCTTCTGCCTCCTTGGGGCTTAAAAAAATATTTTAAAATTTCAAACGACAAAAATAATGATTGTCACTAAAAAGGTGACTTAAAAAATCCATAAAGTCTATTTTTATTCAGTAATACATGTTTTCAGGGGTATAGTCCAAAAAATTTCTAGTGGGGTGTTTTTTGTGTGGATGGCAAAATTTAGGGGGTGTTTTAGGATTTTTTCTCAAAAAACCCTAGCAAAATAAAGAAAATTTCCATCAAGGGGGGTGTTCTGACCCCCAAAATAACCCCTGGGGGCGGTTGCTTGTTATACCCTAGTGCATACCCTATTACATACCCTATTGTATACCCTAAGATATAGCAACCAACCGGCCACTAGGCTATGCACTGGGGGGTGTCAGAATACTCATCTTGATGGAAATTTTCTTTAATTTGATAGGGTTACCGGCCCCTAGATACGCCCCTGCATGTCTTCACTCATTAATGTGTGCCTCAAGCTAATAAAAGGAAGACTATCATTTGCCATAAACTTTTATAATTTATTCCACAAGCAAAATTAACGTCATCATACTTTTATTACTATCTTGGCAATCTTCATAAAAGTAATGCTCATAAAAATCATGTTTTTAAGTAACAAAACGGTCATGTCGAAATATATTAATTTGTTATTATTAACTAGAGCCAAATGTTAATGGGATTGTTATGTCAGCAATTTAAAGACACAAAAAAATACGAAGTAGACAAGTCAACAACAACAAAAAGACTCGAAATGGCAATTTCATTCAATAATTTATAGATATACATGTATGCTCCTCTGTTGCCAGACAATTATAGGTGTTAATTAATTTTGATGTGATAATTTTTTGGAATAAAACTTCATAATTGGATTTCGAATGTCTTCGACATACATACGTAGACCCAAGACGTATATATACGCAACGAGTTCTTGTTAATTGCCATCAATACACAACTTAATAACACAAGGCAATTAAATAGTTGAATGATGTGATGAGAGATGTTTTTTACTGTAAATGATTGACAAATTAGCGGTCAAGTTGGATATTGCTTTATGATTTTTGTCAATTTTTTGGTAAATAATATTGATGAATGTCCGTTTTGGATGATTTCTGTGGATTTAATGGAATATTGATATTTTTTCATAAAAATTTTGTTCTTCTACATTACTTAGGGGAGCTTGAAGTACCTTCCCTACCCCGTAGTTACCTTGGGGTTTAAACGAGGTACCCAGGTGGGGTACACATGAGGTACCCTTGGGTGTACCCCGGTAGGTATGCTTGGGTAACCCTAATAACCAGCCCTAGGTTTGACTAGATAAGATACCCAGTATACGATAGGAAATTATTAGGTGCATTGGACCATTCATCGACTAAGACACTTCCCATTGTCTACCTAAAATGCGTCATATTCACCAATTATCTCCAATATTACAGAAACCAAACTTGTTATTCAACAAAAGACGAAGAAAAAATATAAAATTATTAATAAATTATCATAATTGACTGATCATGCATTCTTCTTTGCAAAAATATGACTCCACATACTTAAAAGTAGTTAATTGCTATGGCCATAAAAACAACTTAATCGTCATAATTAATTAGTTATTTTGAATGACAATATTCCAATGAGAAAGAGGTCGGAATGATTAGTATGAATTTATAAGAATTAGTAGGCTGGCGAATTTCCTCATTTTACTGGATGTTATTATCTTTTTCGGCCAGCTATTTTGTTACTGTATGATAATTTTATAATTGGATGTCATTTCAAAACAAGTTATGATATCGAATTTGCGTTAATTTAGGTTTTCTGTCACGAGAAGATGAGATGAGAATTAATAAGTGAGAATTCCGATGAAGAAGTTAATTAGTATTGGAAATTATACGGGTGTGGGCTTTATTGACGTAATATTCTTGTGATTTTTTGAATGATATGGACTCAATAAATTATTATTGATGTAGCTAATTTATCTCAAAAATTGATCACAATCCTTTCACAAAAACTCATCTCCGATCTCATAAAAATAAATCAAATTCATAACTGTGAAAAATTTTCAATGAATAGATACAAAAAAGATATCTCGTTAGTCTCGGGCTCATAAAAAATTGCAGCAAGTGATCAATTGTTTACAACCCTAACTCAAAAAACTCTACTGTTGCTTTCACTTCTAAAAAAATAATTTTACACTTACCATTCAACATCATAAAATGCACATCGACCCCTTTTTTAATAAGTCATCTTATTCACACCCTATTCCCATTTTTTATATCTAGAACAGTCAAAATATTTACAATAATATTTTCCTTGCCTTGAATTGTCATGAGAGTATTAAATGACTTTACGAGATAATCTCATGTAATCGCTATGAAAATTACTGTTGTAGATTGGGACAATTTTAAAATACATTCAATTTTGTGCTTGTTGTTTTTTGATAACATCAATTTTGGGTTGTTGAACCTGCACATTGTCTGGATGATGAGTTTTTTTGTTTAAAAAAGTCCGTTAAACTATTTTTTGAGTCACCATCCGGTAGAGATCTTTGAAAAATCAGTCTAAACCTGCATTTAAGACAAAACATGAGACATGGTCTATAGAATAGTGACACCTGCTGACTCATTATGCAATAATTCTTATAAACAAGTCTTATGACAATATCTCAAAGAACCGCACAAGAATGTATCAAAGAGAATAGAGAATGTCCTCTAGGAGGTAAACAAATCACATTACAATCCAAACAATGCACAGCTTTGTCTTTAGATCAATTGAAATATCCGACATGTCCTTAAGAAATAAGACATAAAATCTTTAAAATACAAAATAAAGCGCAATAACAATCTTCAAAGTGACTCATTATTACTCTTTTGCTATTATGTATTTATGCATGAGACTATAGACAGATCACACCCCAGAAAGTGCAAAATTTTCCTTTATTTTTTATTCAACATATGTTCGAATATAAAAACATTTATCTACTAATAAAAATTCACAACCCCTTTTGTTCCTTGTTACTGAATAATAGAATAAAATTAATAATAATCAGATTTTTATTTTGTAAGTAAAACAATCAAGCAGTGCTACAAATGAAATTATTATTGACAATAATATGAGAGAGGAAAAAGAAGGTGGGTCTCGGGAGGGCAGTAAGCAGAAGAAAAAGTCATAAAATGTTGTATTTAATTTGTCATCAGACACACATCTACACAGTATTAATCACGTACCGAGTAGGTAAGAAGGTTCTGCACAGAAACAAAAATGAAAATTATAAAGAAGTGAAGGAAAAAAATTCAACACGAGCGAAAAATTAATTTCATTTTGAGAGATTATGTCGGATGACGACGAAAGAATTGAGCTGCTAAAAGTTTCATTTACTTCTTTCCTTCTCTCATCTACTTATTGTTCTCATATGGTAGATGTATTGGCAAAAGATTGACTTTTTATCGTTTGGAATATACGCAGGACAAGTTGGAATTTTATTTTGGTTTTTTGGAGTTTAGAGCGCATTTTTGTTAATAAGTTGATGATAAATATGAAAAAGCCATTATATTTGAATAATATCCATCAACTTAAAATCCATATGACACAAAGCTCTAAACTGCACATCAAAAAATTAAAATTCTTAGACCCCAATCTGTGAAAAATTATTTTTGAAATGACATATAAATTCAGGGTCCAGTTTCTAAGACTACCCAGGGTACCTACTCCATCTACCCTCACCCAAAGAATAAATCCTAGAATACCCCAACTACACCCTCCACACTGGGTACCCTAGAGCAGGGTAGGTAGATACCCTAGGATAGGGTAGATGGGATACCCATGATATGATATGGTACGACAAACTAGCCCCAAAACTCTTCTTTATGAAGCTAAGTGTTAATAACCCGATATAAATTCCCTCTATCTTCACAAATTACTTCCCAAACTGACCATAAAACACCCCTTAGACGTTCAAAAATTCGCAGCTATCAGCTACAACAAAAACAAAGGAATGAAATGAAATTTATTGCAGAGCGAGAAAGGCCAAAAGAGATGAAGTCGGATTATTGTTATAAGCTTAATAATCACAAATAATTCCTCTTTTTTGCATGTTATTAGAAATTTTA
Organism: Chironomus tentans; assembly: GCA_963573255.1. Taxonomy (NCBI): domain Eukaryota; kingdom Metazoa; phylum Arthropoda; class Insecta; order Diptera; family Chironomidae; genus Chironomus; species Chironomus tentans. The sequence goes on from OY754303.1 coordinate 42,891,169, forward strand.
TTTACAGTTTGCCAACAACTTAATGAAAATTTTCTCACTCAATTGTTGTATGCTTTGCTGCTTTTTGTTGTGGACATGACTTATGTGTGGATGTGGATATATGTAATTATCCTATTAGAAACTCGGCTATTTGATTAGAAATTTTTCAAATTGTGACTCCATTTTTCCTCCACATCCATTTTAAAAACTTTTTATTCTCAATTAAGCACCAACAGCTTTATTGTTCTTTTTTTATTTCATACGAATTTATCTTTCGCTCACCAATGAAAATTATTCAACATCATCTGGGTTTATTATCAGTACAACTTGTATCCAAAGCAGTTAATCAAGTCTTATAATTGTATTTCAGCATCATTTTTCATCCTGATGGGTTTTTATTATTGCGATGATAAAATGAATGAGTGAGTTTGGGTTTTCAACTTATTGTAGCGCGATTCTCTCAATAGCTGTAGGAGTTGCAATGTTCACAAAACAGGATAAAATGCATGACAAACTCCAAAGGCAAAAAGTAAAAATAGGGAAGAGGTAGATACCATCTGAGCCTTAGTGCTACCCAGATTATTTCAGATTCTAGTAGATTCAAAAAAATTCAAATATATTTTAAAAATTCCTCAATAATTCCATATAAAAATAATTTTGCTTACTCTTAAAAATGATCTAAAAAATATAATATTTAAAAACTAAAAAAAATCTGAAAAAACACCTCAGACTGAGAACTGAACCAATGAACTCTTGGATCCACCAAACCATATCGAAATCGTTTGGAAATTTATCAACATTCATTAATTAATTAATTTTAAAAATCAGCATCGGAAATATCCTACAGCAAAAAACGCACTTATTCTCCCAGTATCACAATTCAGTCCAAACTCATTTCAAAAAATACACACGCTGCATTGAGGAAGAAAATCGAGAAAATTGTGAGGCTCAGGTGCGCTAAATGCGAGGAAAATTTTCCGTTTTTTAAGCACAAGCATCATCTCATTGCTTTATATTTTAAATAAATGTTATTGCTGCTTCTGAAGTTGATAAATCTTTCATTCTTGAAAATAAATAAATTTTATTTTGAGGATAGCTAAATGATGTTTTAGTTTAAAATTGTATTTTTTGTGTACGGACCAAAAGACTGATGTTCATGAAAGCAATCAATTTTATTTTATTTAAAGAAACTTATTATATAGTTGATTATGTGAGATTATTGCAAATGAAAACTGGGAGTTTTTTGAATTTTAAAAAAGAAAGCATTTTAATTGTGTTTATTATGCTATGAATATAAGTATGTTATGTGGATCCTGCAATATGATATTTATAGTGTAAAAAACTGTAATGATTTGGTAAAATTTGTCGATATATTGGTATATCTGAGGTTCGAATCCTTTTATGATTAAACACAAGAATTCGTATAATTTTCTGGGTACTCAATCTATTTTTTGGTGTTTTTTTAAGTGAACATCGACAAAACCACAACATTTTTTGCTGAAATACTTAAAATCGGCTAGTGTCTTACAGTAATTTCAAGAAAAATAAATAAAATATGTTTTTGACAAATATTTTTTATTCAATTTATAATTCCTTTCATATTCTTCCTTCCATATAACATAAGCGCAACTAAACATTCCATTTAATCTTTGTGATTTTCCTTGCTTTTCCTCAATTTTCAGAAATATCAAAATGAACATAAAAAAGTTTACAGTTTATTTTTTTCATTTCTTTTTATTTTCCTCATTTAAAGCTATAAAATAATTTTTAAATTTAACTAATTATTTACATGAATCACTTAACATTACTGGCTTTTATCTTGTCTAATTTTTTATGTACAATTTACACACATGCATGCAGACATTCAAATTTATTTATAAACATGATAACGTTATCAATCAAGCATTTCCTTCTCAATCACATTTTTCTTCTTCTTTTGAGCAATAAAATTAAATTAATTTGGTAATTAAGATCTGAATTTTTTGAAAATCTTCAATTATTTAATTAAAAAGTTAAAAATTATTCACAAAATTTCCAGAATTTTGTTTGAAAATATCACCAAGAACTGACGAAAGCAGCCACAAGGGACATCCAGAAAAAACATTTCAATTAATTCTTTTACGACCATCCAATTGATTTTTTTATACATCTCTAATTTCCTTCAATTCTTCAACTAACAATCATGATGATGATCATCAAACAGCAAAGTATCGGCAGCAGCGACAAAAGAAGAAAAGATGAGACCAAGAAGCACATTTATCAGCGGCAGCAGCAACACATTCAAAGTTGAAATGAGTAGGAATTTTTATAGCTTTATTACACCTCTGATTTATATGGTTTAAAGAGTTTCAACGGCTTCTCCGGCGTCACAGGTAAGATTGTTTGTGAGGGTGATGATTGTGGTGCTGTCATAAGTAAGCCTTGAGGCGTTGATGAAAGCGATTTGACGGGACTATTGTCATTACTTGATGAACTCAGGTCATATTTGCTGATATTATGATCCTTATCAGATCCAGGTGAAAGCGATAATGCTGAATGTTGAGAGGCTGGACTCTGAAGAACATCATGTGGTGGTGTACATTGTGGTTTTGGGATGGTCAATGGTCCATAATTCATTTGATTTGATCCCGTGAGACTGCCATTTAATAATGGATATTGTGCTGATGATGGTGGGGTTGATCCAGGCGTTCTTTGTGGTGGTGGAATTGGATACGGTGCATAACGGTATGGTGCGCCATATGGAAAGTGTCCTGTTTGCATTTGTGGTGGCATAACTGGCATTTGTGGAATGAGTGGTGCATGTGGATATCCATACGGTGCCATACCGACTGAATTTGCGCATGCCTGAAGAATTGATGCGGCCATTGTTGGATCTGAGTAGATAGCAGCATAAGGCCATGCAATTGCAATTCTTTGTCTCTTATCCTTCATGCGTCTGTTTTGGAACCAAACCTATTGAATTAAATAAAAGAAAAAAATGAAATTAATACTCAAATGATTCATTCGGTACAACGGTAGTAAATGGCTTAATGTTCATCAACATCTTCATCAATAATCACATTCATTAGCGGAATAGTCAAAAGAGTTTGAGCAGCAGAAGCTTTAAATAATTTTATGGCATGTTTTTGTATAAAAGATCTCGCGCGGCACATATAAATCGTATAGAATTAAAAGAAAGAAAAGGGGCAGTGCAATAAAATTTCAAGTCAAAGGAAAACAAGTTTTTCGGTCACTTAGCACTTTATGGATGTATCTTGAGAAATTTTCAGCCTTTCATTCTGCTAAATTAAAACATTTTTCTCATCTTGTGATCGTATATTGCCCTATTCATTATCATTTCTTGATTAAAAGAGCAGCTACCGATTTTTTTTCTATGCTTGCTTCTTTTTTCATGAAATAAATGATTTTATATCAGTTTCTTTCGAGACGTGATAAAAGAGAAGCTATGTGAAATGCCATAAAAATTTCAAAAGTGTAGTAAAAGGACTAGGCATCTCATGGGAATGATTTGTTGAAGGCTAAGCAACAAATTTCATAGTAAATTAATCTCTAATTTATCTAACACAAAATGCAAAGAAACTCGAAATTTTTAGAACAACAGAAAAGTGTAAAGGAAAATATTGAAAGGTTGCTATACATTAATAGCCCTGCTAATTGCCCTTCATACTTTAAAATTAAATATTTAAGCTTCGTACCTCACATCATGCCCATCTTCCTTTAGAAAATGCGATCATCAAACAAAAAAAGGGAAGAAGAATTGTTAATTGTTATGAGAAACAGCAAGGAACTGGCACATGTGAGACTTTTAAATAAAATTGACCGAAACATAACTCTACATGAAGCATATGTACGCTCATGTCCTTTAAAGTCACATTACCGAAAACATTTTCATTATTTTCTGTGTCTCTTCTTTTTCTATTCCAACTTGTCGCTTTAAAAGTGTCATGGTGATCTATTGAATGTGACACACGAGTATTAAAATAAAAGTTGACAAAACAAACCTTGATTGTAGATTCCGGCAAGTTGAGTTGTGCTGCAAGCTCACATCGACGTGGCCTTGAAACGTAATTTTCTTTGTAGAATTCTTTCTCTAAACGTGCCAATTGATCACGCGTGAAGGCTGTTCTGTATCGTCTAATGGATGGATCCACTGGAGCTTGATTGTTGCTATTGTTTGGATGTTCCATTGTTGGACTCGTGCAATCTGTAAATTGGAATTGAATGATTAGTTTATGGACTGTGAAAATTTGATTTTTTTCTGATGAAAATTTGAGAAATTTTTGATGAAAATTAAAAGAACTGACTGAATGCCGTTACAAAAATGCTGTATGCTAATTAATTTTATTGTTGTCTGCCTTAATTGCCATCAATTTACAAAACTCACAAAAACTCCCACTTTTTTGTTCTTTAAATGCTGTCGCACACCTCCTTTTCTTAAATTACCGTTAAAAAGTCGCAAAAATTATGACTTAATTTAATTATAACACAATAAATGTTTTGGAAATTTAAGTCAGCTTTAGTCGGTCTTTCCCCTTTTTCCCAAAATTGATCCTAACTGCTATAGTCTAATTATGATAATCACATTAGACTTTAACAACAAATTTTGGACTATTAATCCGACAAAATTGGATTTTTAAACTAACAAGCTTATTAGGAGGCAGAACCTTAATAGAATTAGCAGGTAAAAATATTTTTAAATTATTGACCTGATATTATTTTATGGCTCTTGGTTCTTATTTATTTAAATTTAATTAAATATAATAAAATATTAATTAAAGGAATCAAAATATTGACCCGCGAATAAATTCATACAAATATGTAAAAATAATTGAAATAAATCAAGTCATCAATCGCCAAATGAGCCGCAAAAATTAAAATCATCATCAAATTAATTTAAATGATGATGAATTAATTGCCAAAGCACTTTCCATTTTTCACTCAACTGTGTTTGATGTTAATTTTAGTAATAATTTGATGAAAATTTGCCAGATGCGAGATGTGAATTATTTGAAGTCTTTAGACTGTGTGTTTATCTTAATCTTAAGTGGTATTTTGCGTTCACTTAAGTATCTCTCGCTTTTTATAAATTTTTTCTTTAATATTTCATTGCTAATTAACGCAACGACGAAAGGAAAAAAAACCAACATTTCTTTGTGGGGCAGACGACACATTTCCGGGGAAGAAGTTATTTGTATGAGAGCGACTTCCAGGCCAATTTCAAGTGGTTGCCCCCTTTTAAACTTCAATAAATCATTTAATGTTACACAATAACAAGACAGAAACAAATTTTTCTTCAAATTACAAATGTTTTGTCGCCGATGGAAATAAAAGAGTTTCAAATTACTGCCGACGCATGGGAAATTTATTGTTGAAATGTCATTAATATTAGCTTAAATGCTGGCAATTTTGACTTGTCACTTAAGTGATTTAAAAATTTCTCAAAATTTTCCTCGATTTTTTTTTAAATTTTTGGTGGAATTGACTTACCGCTATTTGGTGATTGTGGTGGTGTTGCTTTTCCATATTGATTTGGAAAATCCACAACATGAAGTTGTTCGCGTTGCATTGCTTCTAAACTATAATTACGAAATCCTTGCATTTTGATTCTTTTTAATGTTCTTTTAACTTTTTTTATTTGATAATTTTTTCACAATTTTTTTCTCGTTTTACACAAAAATTTTCATTCCAGAAATTTATGTCCTTGTTTTTAGATTCTTTTAAATTTTTTACACGATAGAAAAAAAGGAAAAATAACTTCACTTAAAATTTGTCTTTTTCAGTTCAACAACGACGATGAAATGTGAAATAACATACATGATGTCATGAGCATCGCCTTATATACCAACTTAAAAATTCGGGCGGAGCCTAAACGAGAGAGAATCTGACAGTGAGAAAATCAAGACCAATGAGCGTAAGGTATTATAGAATCATCATGTCTTCATCCATTTCCCATTCATATTCCGTTTATCGTTGAGATAATCGATTTTTCTGGTGGATTTTTTCATACGAAAAAAATTCTTTTTATGCTTAATAAAGATGTTCTATGTTCTGTATGTTTTGTGTGTGTGTATGTGAGTTTGTATGTCTATGGATGTAAAGCAGAGAGAGAGGAAAATGTGAGCATTAAATATTTTATAGCTGACGATGTGTTTTAATATTTTCCAACGAGGCAATGACGAGCGAAAATTTTCTTCTTAATGCTGTTGTGCTGCTGCTTCATAATGAAAAATAAAAAGGGATATAAGTGAGATGAGAACCGAAATGAATGGATGAGTGAGATAGAGATGGAAAGAACCTTAAATATGGAGAGGAAAAAAGGCAGTTGAATAAAATTTTCATGAGCGGAAAAGTGATGGAAAACACTTTAATAATTGGGCTTTTATTTCACTCGTTATTAAACTCGAAGATGAGGAAAGGAACGAAAAAAGTTTTATTACGGCAACTGCTGCTCGTTTTTTGCTCCTCGCTCATACTTATTGCTGCATGATTCAACATTATTAAGCATTTTATATATTTTCTGGTGGATAAAAATGAGAATATTTTTACTCATCTGCTTTTATGGGCACGAAATTCGAGTGAATGAGTAAGGATGAGGAGAATAATCATCTTCCATGGCATTGGTGGGGTTGTGAAAATAATTTTAGCTCTTTTTTGATAAATGTAGCATAAAATTCTGCAGTTTGAGGATGATATGAGTTTAAATCAGTATACCGGAAAGCACAAGGTACTGAGGAGTCTAAAATACAACCTCAGGCTAGTGCCGACCTGGAGAGAGCCTAAAGCTGGATACTTTTTATTTATGACTTTAAATCAGTAAAGTTCGTGACAATTTCAGTTCATCAAGAATATTAAAATCTTTTTAACTTAAAAAATTGCAATCAATTCTCCAAACAGCAAGTTTATTGACTCATCCTGAATTTGTCATAAAAAGTGCGTCACATTCCATTGTCACCCAATAAACAGCTCCAATAAAAATTTCCTGTGTTACATAAAAATAATTTTTCTCGGTTGAAATTTTCGTTCACTGAAAATCATAAAACTGATATTATACAAAATATACATTTCATTTTATGGATCAACATAACACAGGCTTCCATCTTAGTATGAAAAAGAGAGCAATTTATTTTTCATAAAGCGAATGAGAAGAGCAAGAAGAGGGAATAATCTGTAGGAGGAATTGTAATCCAATTATAAATCGCTCACTGATCTGTTTTACGCATAATAAATTTTTTTTGTTGAAGGGAATTTCATCTCTATACACAGAGACCCACAAATTGGATTAGCTGTTCGTGTTGTAAAATAAATTAGAAGATTATAATGTGCAATAACGACCTTGTGAGAGACTTTGAAAATTGTTTATTGCGAGAAAATGGCTTTATCGTTATATGACTTGATTATTGCATGTCCTTTTTTAAGCTGAAATTCTCTCAAATCCTCAAAAGAAATATTTTTTTCCTGACGAAGATGGAGATGAAGGAGAAATACAGAAGAAGGAAAAGAAATGTTCACTTTTATTGCGCTACCGAATGGTTCTTTTGGTTTTCTCATTTTTCTGCATAAAGACGGACTACTATTGAGAGAGACTGACTCTTTTTCTGCTGAAAAATATCAGCATATCATAAAATATTCAGTCACGGCATTGAAGAATTTCTTATAAACCCAAAAAGGAGCAAGAGATTTTGGTTTTTAAGTTGAATTGACTTTTTATTATAGCCTTTTCGTTTTGCATTTCTGTTTCCATGTTTTTGTGATTGAGTTACTGGAATTTTCTGAAAGGAAAATTTATGGAAAGTGATTTCGATTTTGTTGGAATGAAATGAAAAGTTTTTGAAATTTTGGATACTTTTTAAGGAATTTTAATGCAAATTTCTAATAAAGTTTACGAATTATTCTAAAATTGTCTATCCCGAGCGACACAAATGACATAATTACCACCATGAATCCGTCAGTGATCCGCAAAGGAGTGATTTATTAAAGCTAAATGAATTTTTATCAATTTTTGTAGAATCATTCACTAATTTTAGTTCCAGTTTCTAGTATCTCGCCAAAATGAAAGACTTAAATTACCTAACAGATTACTTGATGTTTTTCAGAGGACTCTCCTCTATTTTTGAAATTTGTCCTCTGTCCTCTGAAAGCTTCAATTTCTCCTCAATTTTCTTAAATTATCCTCTATTTTGGTTCAAATGTCCTCTATTTCTGAAAATTCGACCTCTTACACTAAATAAGATGGACTCAAGGGCCGAACCAAAAAAACGTCGACACAAAAAATTTGCTCAAAAAGTGGACAATTTGATAGAGAAATTTTCGGTCCTCTATTTTTTCAAAAAAATATGTGGTCACCCTAGCCTTTAACTCAAGAGCTCAAATGCAAAAGCAGAGATGAGGGAAAATTTTGAATAATTTCATTGAAAAGCTAATTTTAAAAAAAATAGATTCATACCAAATTCTGATAAATTAAAAACTTCAAGAACAGGGTGAGTGAGTTAACTCTAATTCCAACTCATTTCCAAAATAATTTCAAAATGAGTTAAAGTTTAAACTCTCTTTGAAAAATGAAGTTAAACTCAAACTCATTTTTAAATTCTTTTTCAAAAATTAATTGAATAGGGTAAACACTTTTAAAATTTGCACACTTTTGAAATTTGCACACTCAAATAAAAATGATTTCTTTAAAATTTTATTCAAAATCCTTATAAATAATAAATGAATTGAAGCTAGATCTATGAAAAACTGTGGTGCACACCCTTTTGCATCATTTTGATTGACATTAAGCCGTCAAGAAGCTTGAAATGTCCAAAAAACAAAATCCCATACAAAACGAAGATTTTTTAAAAATTAATTTTAAAGGCATAACCGAAAGCTTTAGTTAACATTTTGGAATCAAAAAATACAGATCCGATATTGCTTAAAATTATCAAAAGATTTGTTTTGAAAAAATATCATCGGAAGTGATTTAAAACTTGATTTTAAAAATGCTTGTTTTTCACTTTTAAAATTTGCGCAAAATTTTTCCAAAACTTTTGAAATTTGCACACTTTTTTGTCTTAGGAAACATTGAAAAATTTGTTTATAAAATTGATTGTTTACATTTGAAAATAGAATGTTTTAAGGCTGAAATGAAGACATGGAGGAACGAAACTTCCAAAGAAACAAATTAAATATTTTAAAAAAAATTATCCATCGAAAATAATAGGAAAACAAAGGCAAGAAATCAAAACTTGAATGAAGCATCAAAATTTGAAGAACTGCAAGAGTTTATGTCATCATTATATAATAATTCATGTCCTGTTTTTTAAGGAAAAGAAGATTTTAAATTAAAGAACACAATAATAAATTTCACGATTAAAAATTAAGAAATGGCTTTATTTAAGAAATTAAATTTATTTTGAACGCATCCAAAAATCAGACTTCCAGAATTTAAATCTTGATTTGAAGAGCTTGATTTTGTGGACTTGCATGTAACCTTCTTGAAACTTCTTGAAAGCTTATCTTGATTCTTGAATTCTTTCGCTTAATTTGTAGATAAAAGGTTAAGAATAATATTTTTGAATGAACAATTATGCTTGAAAAAGATGCCGATGGATTTTTTCAAAGAAAAACATTAATTCTTCCCATTTCTTCTACCCAAAATTGTAAACAAATTGTTTGTTTACATAATTTTTGCTTTAAAAATGTCAAGGGTTGCTATCAAAAAAGTGTGCAAATTTCAAAAGTTTTTTGCGCAAATTTTAAAAGTTTCTGCGCAAATTTCAAAAGTGAAAATTAAAAATCGGATATCTCCCTTCAAACGCATTAATCCTTCCAAGAAGTAATTGAAAATGAAAATTTCTACAATTTCCAACAATTCAAGACCACTTGCGAGTCTTAACAAAAATCTGATGAAAAGTTCCAAGCAAATGAAATTTTCATGTGCAAAAGTGTGCAAATTTCAAAAGTGTTTACCCTACAAATTCATTTTTCAAATGGATTTTAAATTCAAACTAACATTTTGAATTATAAATTTTGAGTTAACTCATCAAACTCTCCCCAACCTGCTGAAGACATAAAAAACCAAACATGCTAATCTGCAATAACTCTAATTGCATAAATTGTAAACAATTCCTAACTCTTTACCTAACAATTAAGAAATCAAACATTTAAAGGTTTACAATAGAAAGGGTTGAACAAATTATCGGCAATTCGCACGAATATAAATGCATCACTGTCTAAAAGGAATTAGAAGATCTTCAAATTTCCTTTCTTCCTTTCACTCTACATACTTTGTCTTGAAATATCATAAAGTTCTCCATCTTTGAACAAAAAATTTCTTCAATGACCAGGAGAAAGGAGAGAAAGAAAGAAAAGGGAAAAATAGTTCAAAAATTCACATTTACAGCCCGAAAAACTGAAGCTGACAGAGAAAGGGATGGAAGGAGTAAAAGTAGAAAAGAAAAAGTAATTTTTATGATGATTCCATCATAATTTAGAGTTAAGAAGGTAATTTCTGTTAATAATGGTTAAAAGGAACAGAAAAAAAAACTTTTACAGCTCCATTGAAAAGCTTATCGGTCTCATAAATTTTAACTCCACTATTTGGTGTCATTTACCTATACAAGCAACTCTTCTTGCCATTTTTGAGGATTGTAAAAAAAGATTTTTTTGTCCTTTCTTTCTTGTGTGGTTGTTTTTACCAGTTAAGGTCATTGTTTGATATTTTAAGGAATTTTTATTGGCCCACCATAATCATCTCGTATGTGTCCATGTCGACTGACCTGAAAAGGAATATTTGTTGACCATTTTTTGCCCTTTTTCTTTTGTCTTGTCTCAACAAACAGAAGTAGGAAATAGAATAGGTACAGAAAATTGTTCTGTGATCTCAGCTTGAATTCATCCATAAATTTTCAGTCCTTCCAATCATAAATTGGATGATTGATTGTTCATAATTTGTTTTGTAGAACAGCAAGTGAATTGGATTATGAAAATTTTTCATATTTAATCCTTTTAAACTTGATCCGACTGTGCATGGTGTGGCAAATGTGATTATATTTCATATTTCTCATACTGATCCTCCCTCGCAACATGCTTCATGCAAAATATTTTCAGTCTTTTTACAGAAAAGTCAATTTTTAAAATGAAATAAGCTGGATAAAAATTAAATAAAGCTGATGGTCGAGAGAAACATACTTATGAAGAACAAAATGGAAGGTGTGGATAATTTTTCTAAGGAATTTTATTTCACTGGCTTTTATTTTATTTTTGATCATAATTTGCAAACTATTTGATGAGTTTTTTAATGATAATCATGAATTTTTGTGCTGGTTTCTTCAAAATGTTGGGTCCAGAAGCTTACTTCATTAAACATTCTCGTTTTGTGGATGTCACATGTCCGAGCGGCACAACATTGTCGTTATGGTACCGCTATATCGTCGTTATAACATCAAAACGTCAAATAGACGTGAGGATGTCCTGATGGGGTCGTGACGGTTGTTTTTGTCTTACTTGATGGCAAAATACGTGGATTGCCGCAGTGTACAACTTGGAATGATTCCAAAAGTTTTCAAATAATTGATGTAATAAAGCTAGTACTAGATAGCCAGCGATTGAGCCACACGCATGTAACAACTGAGAAAGCCCATGAATCATAATTGGTTTGTACATCCAGTGAACTTAATGAACCTATTTTGATCTAATTTGATACAAATTTTGCTATAGGAAAATTATTTGATACCTTTAATTATGGAACAGATATCTTCTTATTTACATTAAAATTAAATTATTAGTCATTTGTTTATATAAATTTTTAGGTAGATAAATTATTAGAGCAGGTGCCAAAAATTTTATTTTGTGGTTTAATTATTAGTTTCATCCCTAATTGACATTTGCATATTCCATGCATTTAGGGTTTTCAATCTCGGGCATTTATTTCTCAGGATTAAAAACTCTACATTTATATTTTTTTTTAAAAATCAATACAAGCTTAACTTAATGTCGTGATTCGAAAAGATATCCAAAAACAAATTCAAACCAACCCAACCCCTCCAAGAATCTTGGATACGTCCCTGCATATATGCCTGATTTTAATTATTTTCATTATTTTATTAAAAAATTATAGTTTGAATTTCCAAGACACTGATTCTCAAATTTCAAACTTATTGATACTGGATTGTTTATAGGATGAGTATTTTGATGACAAATGGTCTACATATAATTCAAAAATTCATCGATATAAATCTTTTGATTCCTCACTTGAAGCCATAAATCAAACATTCAAACCGAAAGAATCGATGAGATTCTATCAGCATAAAATACAGTAAATTTTCACAGATCCTCTTCCAAGTAGGTAAAGATCTGGAGAAATTTTTAGTGAAATGGAGAGACAAAATGCTTAGTTACAGTCAATAAAACTTTATAACACGAAATAATGGAGTGCAATAGAAATTGAAATATCCATTTTTTCCTCAAATATCTATTAACGCTATAATTTATGCAATAAACTTTTACAGCCAAAAGAAATTTTCATTTTCAGTCCTGACAGAAAGAGAAATGAAGAAAAGGTTTCAGTTTTTATTTATTGAAGTGCAATTCTTGAGATTTTTTTTGTCAGCTTTGCATTGAGGAAGAAATTGTCAGGCATTTGTGGAAAGGACACAAAAAATTTTGGACTTCATTGTTGAGTCATTGTTTGTGAAACCTCTCGGTAATTTTTATGTAGAATTTATGAATTTTCTGAGAATGTACAGCCACAAATGTTTTGGTTTTTCGCAAGAAAATTATTTTATGATGATGGATTTGTTAGTGCCAAAATAAGAGCTATTTCCAAATCAAGTTTCATTTAATTATCCACAAATATTAATCAATGCAGCAACACCAAGCACGAATCTTCACAAAGCAAGCACCATCCACCCTCACATAAATTTCAATCAATGCCGTTAAATTTTCCAATCAATTTACTCTCCAAGCAATGAAGAAAATGTAATTAAATTTCATGTCTGCGATCATCATTGTCAGTTCCATAAAAAAAATTCTGCAATTGCAAAAAAAATAAACTTCCAAGGACAGAAAGGAATTTCGCATGAAAAATCCTTTGATTGTCTCTGACTGTAATTAAAGTATAAATTTTTACAGTTTGTTTATCCTTTACATAAACCGTTGCGATTACTGTTCTCTGGCTATTTTTGGCTGTAAAAATTTGCAATAAAACTTTTTTGTCACCAGAAACTGCAAAAAATATTTTTTCGAAGGCAGAAACTTAAAAATAATAAAAAATCCTTTGGCACAAAGAATCCTTTTTATGAATCCTTTATGTTCTACATAGGAAAATGACAAAAAGAAAGGTTTGAAGAATTTTTAGCATTGAACATTCGCAAATTGAGGCGCAATAAAACAATTTTTGCAGAATTTACAAAAAATACTGTTTCTGGCATTTTTGAGAAATTTTTACAGTTTTTTTGTGAATTTCATTGTCACGATCAGTTATGACAAAAAGGGTCTGTTCGGAATGTTGACAAATTATTGCATTAGAATTAGAGAAGCAAAATAAAATGAAATTTGCATTAAAAATTTGAAATTTGACTAAATTTTGATTTTTCATTGGAACCAGTTTGCAAAATTAAGGATGAATCAAGCTATAGACATAATTTGTTACGATGCTCGAACCATGACAGCCAGGAACCAAAAATATTGATGTAAAACATGTCAATTGTCACTTAAAGTCACGCTAAAATTCAAAATTGTTTCGCTTCCACAAAAAATAGTCTTCTGAGGCTTTCTTTAGGTAGCCGCTGTATGTGGTTTATGCTACACAAGAATCAAAGAATAAAAAATTCAAAATTCGAATTTTCATGCCTTCTTCTTCTGCATTTTACTGTGAACTTTTCATGCTTCTTCTGATTCCTCTTGTTCTGTTGCTTTCGGTTCTTGACAGAAACAAACAAAAAATTTTCAGAAGATCAGCACAAAAAAATTTCATGTGGTGAAAAATCCGTGTTTATGACAACACGTTAAGGCATGAAGCAATTAGTTGATGCATTTCAAGGACGTCTTCTGGTTTCTTTGGTAAAATTGAAATGTGTAGGAGATAAAAATGAAAATGTGACAATGCAAGTGTTATTAACGGTCAAAATATTTTTAAATGTTTGTGTCTTGACTACTTATCATTGAAGTATCATATACTGGCTTAACTTGACTATTGCTGCATTGGCATACATGTATTTATCTTTATGAATTTTTGTATATTCTCAGAGAGTCTTTCCTTGTGTAAAATACCGGTGATTCCCCGATCTCTTCGCTCTTCAAAAAAAAACAACAAACACAGCTTTAGTTTTTTTTTTCGAAATTCAAACTACTTCACTTCATTCCTCGTCAATTGCTCGATGAACATATAAACAAAGAGGCAAGTTGATTTTCAAATTATAAAATATAAGTTTAATAACTTTTGACTACATCAATTTACTTCGGTCTTAAAGATATTTGCTATTTCTTATAATTCTAATGTGTTTAAAATTTAAGAAAATTTATTACAAAACTTTAGTGATTAAAACTTATCATCTGCTCTCAAATAAATTGTGCAAATAAATATTTGATAATATATATCTACCAAAATAAAAATAACACGCAATAATTGCTGAGAGCAAGTTGAATTTTGGTAAAATTCTCTCAATTTCCGTATTGATCTTAAGTGAGCATGAGAATTAAAACACCTTGATCATAATCATACTGATGCATTTTTTTATTAAAGAAATTACAATATATTAATATTCACTGTGATCTTCAGAGGACAAATGGTTCGGTATTGTGCAGATACCTGATTGAAATTAATTTCAAATTTTTTTAGGCATTTCAAAAATCATGGGTGATAAATATGATAAGGAAGAAAAATGCCGAGCATGTCTTAATGTCAACAAAAATCAAAGCGCTAATTACAAGAATAGTGAGCATGTTAAGAGGCAACAGTCGCTAGGTGGAAGTAGAAACAACTCCCAAAATAGCTCAACAAAATCAAAGGATCCTAAAAATAAAATTTAATCACTTGTGGCACAATGTGATTAAGTTTGCTGGAATCATTATTAATATTAGAAGATAATTAAATACTGAACTGACTTTGATGAGCTTTTTAATCGCTCAAATTTTTTTTATAGTTTTCCATGCTTGATACAAAAAAAGTAAAATGAACTGCTTTTAAAATTTCGGAAAAAAAATAATTTTAATAATTAATAATAAAATTTGTGTGAATATAAAATTAACTTGACAAAAAAATATTTTGAATAAAGTAATTTTTAAACATTTTTAAACACGATTTTTATTCCTATAGTGCTCTTCTCTCTCAATTTTGAAATTAATCTCTATTTATCAAAGAGTATTTGCAGGCTTGAATCATATAACTTATCAATTTTCACAGAATTTAATTTTCTATTCAGTCTGTCACAGCAAATCACTAAATAAGTAAGTTAAAGTGCCATGAATCTTCGGAGTTTCAATTCTTCAGTAATTTTGACTGTAAAAATTGAAATTTAGTGAATTTTGAAGCAAATTTTAAATTTATTGATTTTTAGAAAAAAGTTTCGATTATTTTAGACCTTTAAATTTTTTAACAACTAACCAATTTGCAAATAATAAAACAATCATGTCTAAAATAAATATTAAATTAAAATCAAAGTGACTATTACTCACTTTTTCATTAGTATGCTTTTATTCCCTTAATCATGCGTCATCGAAAAAGAGTCAATAAAATATTTCACCTCATTTTGTGAAACTACAAAAA
Organism: Chironomus tentans; assembly: GCA_963573255.1. Taxonomy (NCBI): domain Eukaryota; kingdom Metazoa; phylum Arthropoda; class Insecta; order Diptera; family Chironomidae; genus Chironomus; species Chironomus tentans. Next base: position 42,906,890 of record OY754303.1, read on the forward strand.
TTAATATAATTCTAGAACTTCATTAATCATGGAAAATGAAGGCAATGCTCGACAATGCTTGAATGACCGAAAGGACAACAGTTCCAAAAACAGAAATCAAGCAATTGTTCAACAAGCTCAACAGAGTGGAAAAAATTCAAACAATTCCAATAATTCTGGCCAGTCAAGAGATTCAACTCAGTCAAGGGATACAACGAAATCAAACAAATCACAATAACAGCAGTGTTGCCAGGTGGGGGGGGGGGGGGAGGGGGGGTAAAAATGGTCCAAACCGAAGAATTATTAAAAATTACTTGGATTCTTCAATTGAAAAAAAATTTACACCCCACCCCCCTCAATTGGCTATGCCGCTGCACAATGATCAAAACTTGATATCTTAATATATTTGACTAATTTTTTATATTTTCAAAATTTCTAAAATTTGTGACTTGTTGGTACAAAGTGACAAAAATATTGTTATAGTGGAATCAAGGCTTTAACAATCAAAAAATTAGTTTTTTTCAAGAAATCCCTGAGTCCTAACCTGATCCTGATTCATCATATAGAATTTTTGAGATACCATGTTAAAGTCTTGGTACTTTCTTGTCTTGGATTTTTTGGGATTTTTAACTTCCATGCATTTTGGAATTAATTCCGAGTATCGAGTGTGAAAGCCTTTGAAGAAATGCACCAAAATTAGTTACTTTTACTTTTTTAAATCAAAATTTGAAAGACCTAAATGTAGTCTTGATAAAAATAATAAAATACATTTAAAATTAGTTTGTATTGATTGATAATAAATTCATAAAAGAGTATATGACTTATCAGTGGTTATATTTTATACAATCTCTTTTTTATTCTCTCTCTTCTATAAACATTTACAATTTAATGCTCTCATAGAAAACAAATGTTAGTTCTGTTTCCTCAGTTAAGTTCAAGAGAAAATTAGAAACTTTTGTAGTTTTTAGAATATTTAATTGACTTGAAGTTAAAGTAAGTTGTCATCTTCGTTGTTTAATTTCTTTATTAATAATTTACCAATAAACGGCACTAAAATTGATAAGCATTAAGTGTATAAAATAATAAAAAAAACATTTTATTGGTATTGGTTTTTAAGGAATTAGACTTGTAGTCTTTTCGGCACTTATTTCTGGACTTAGTTTTTTTTGTTTTAATCGGAATTTAGCGCTGAAAGAGAAAGGTTCAAATTCACTTGCAATTTTCGGTACGTAGATCAGTGATTTATTCGTATCTTGTTTTTTTAAGAACGATTCTCAAAATTCTATTTTGTAATTTTTAAGCATTACATTCGGCAATAAGTATAATAATTCAATTGAGTAGATTCATACACTCTTTTATAATTCAAGTATTTATTTTATTCCTGCTACTGCTTAATCATTGGATACAAATTCACACACAAATTTCATTACGTGAAACAATTTATAAATATCCGAACGATAAAAATTGATTTCATATTGTTTAAAGGAATTAAAGATTTTCTTCAAATTTCAGTTAAAAAATCTTCAAATGAACAATCCGGATAACGAGTCTTCCAGACAGTTTCTTCAAGAAAATACAGGAAACAGTGCTGCTAAGAGAAATAAAGGAATTGCACAGACATCAGCTAATCGACCAACTTCAACAAATAATTCTACTATTTCAAATTCATCACAGCAATCGAACCAGTCAACTCAATCAAGACAATCAAATCAATCTGGACAGTCAAGGCAATAGAGCCATTTGATGGCTTTGAAATATTTTTTTTAAAAATTAAATTTGATTCTTAAGAAAGTTAAGCAGAATCTTGATTTTAAATTTTATTAAATGAAATAATGCAAAATAATTAAAAAAATTTCCATCAAAAGATGATACTTAAAAATTGTAAAATTATGACTTGTTTAAACTCAATGGCATTGAATAAAGACATGTTTTAGATTTTTTTAAATTAATATTTTCGTAAAATTGCCGCATATTTTATTAAAATTCTAAACCAGTTGGTGCTTAACCAGATAAAAGTGAATCTATTTTTAAACACTTGAACTAATACAACCAAATTGTAAAGTAAACCTTTTATGTGTTTTCTTCCCAGCTGATTTCGAAAACTTAACCTTGATATCAGCTGACTAACAGCATTAGAAGCATAAACATACTTCAGAGAAATTTTTATGCACAAAAACTTTATGACAGTTGGTCGAAAATCTTATGATTTGTATGTATGTACTATCTTATGTAGGAATTGAACTAAGTTTCATAATTTGAAAAGATTTGATTAAAAATACAATTTTTGTCAAGTCGGAAGATCCAAGTAAAAAAGACCCAAAAATATAACTAAAAATATTTTGGGTGTAAAAATAAGATAACATTTCAAACTAAAAGAAGAAAAAATTTAAAAATAGACTCGTCCAGTTTTAAGTACGAACTTATTGGACATTGAAAACTATGAAACAAAAGTTAATTCCATAGTTGCTTATAAAATCTCAATTATTTTGGATCTTATTGACAAAATTTCATAAAATATTGAAATCTCACATTTTCGATACGCAATAAAGTAAATAAAATTTATCATACTCTTGAAAATGGAAAAAGGTGCAAACAATAGTTTAGATCGCACAACAGAAAATTCAACAAGCTCTGATTCTGAGCAAGCCTGTAAATGCAACAATTGTGATGATCAAATTTGTCATACAGACAATATAAATTGGTAAAATCAAGAAGAAATTTATGTTTTGGTTTTATAAAAAAAATATTTAAATTTCAGTTGCAAAAAGATCAAAAAAATTGATGAGACAGGAGAGGATGTGGATGAGCAGTGCCGGTGTGCCCTTAGACCTCATGGAAAGACATCAAATAAGGAGAAGAATAAGGCACTTAAGAAAAATGCATTCAAAAATGAGCAAAAGTCAAATAATTTATTTGAAAATATATCCTCTTCTGTATCTGCTACTATAACCAGCATATATACCTCTATTAAGCCAAAATAACTCAACTCAAAAATTTATTTGACCATTAAAAAATCATATCAGAAATGCTTAAAAACTTAAATATAAAATGTTGTTTTCAATTCTTTAATTTAATGGTTTTAAATAAATAACTCACAATATAACTTTCAAATTAATTTTAAATTTAAAGAAATAATATTATAATGTAATAAAATAAAATTCTTATCTTAAAAAGTTTAAAAACTATAATTTTAACGAATAAAAAAATATAACATGTTATACTCAGGTACCGAACCAAAAAAACGACACGTAAACGTGCAAAATGAATCAAAATGATATATCAATTTGTCGCGAAATTATGTTATACAAACGAATGCGTGAGAGACTTCGAATTCCTTTCTTCAAACTTGATTCTTTTTTAGAAGGAACACTTAAACCAATAAATTTTTTAGTATTTTTTTTATTTTTAAAAATTCCATAAATTAGATTAAACGTTTTTTAATACAATAATACGTTTATTCAAGTTACAGTAGCTAATTTGCATTTTAATAAATAAATTAGGAGGAAAATAGTCACCAAACATGGATAATGATAAGTGAGTAATACTTTTCTAAAGAAAAGGTTTAAAAAATTTATTTATTTTAAAATTTACTTACAGAGGTCCTAAAAATGAGAATGTCAACGGAAATGTTTCTATTGACAATGCACCATCTTCACCAGAAGAAGTTGCTCATATGAAAAATAATAAAATAACAGATAGTTCAAAATATAATGAAGGACTGAAATTAGAAAATGCAAAATCAAAAGATTTACAAAAGAAGGAAAAAGTTGATAAAGCCAATGACGAAGACAAAGGTGAAGGATCTTCCAATCAGGAAGGAAAAAGCAACAATCCAAAAAAAGGCAATCAAAATCATTGAGATTCACTCAAATATATAACATTGGGGCCCTATGCTGTATAAAGTCGGTCTTTAAATGATTTTGTCAAATTAAAATATATTTAATGTTATCAAAATTTATTATATGGTCATTCATAAATGACGTACAATGCTTTAGTGGGAGGGGGTCTGATACCAAGGTGACACTTTGATATAAATAAAAAAAATTGAATGAAAATTTTGTGCCAAAAGAGGAGGAGTGTCAAAAAATCACTTCATTTATGAATGGCCCCTTATTAGATTTTCATTATTGAATTATTGATCTTTTAACTTTTTTTGGTTAAAATTAATAATTTCAAAATAAAAACTTCAACTGTGTAAATATGAAAAAGCTCGTCTTTGTTCCTTTTAATTCGTGGATATAAAATACTAATTAAAAAAAGTTACTTTTCCTTTCATTAGATTTGCTTGTTTACGCAAAATGACTAAGAAACATCGTTGTATTTACACAAGTATCTTAACTTGTCTAACACATACGCAGAGATATTGTGTATATTTTCCAGAAATTGAAAGATCTCCGAGCGTAAAATATATAAATAAATTATCAAAAAGAGATTTTTTAAACTTATTGGATTGATCTGTTGCAAAATAAATATAAAATGTTAACATAAGTGTAATAATCGATCAAAAATTCAACAAGTTTGATGATTAAATGAACTTTAGATAATTTAATTTAAATTTTTTTCTTAAAATTCCTTCATCTTCATCATCAAAATTCAAAATCCAATTTAATAGAAAATAATGGACAAAAATACAAAGTAAGTCAATATCGACTTGTTTTGATCGCTGTTGATCAATACCATAACAGCTACAAGATTTAAAAAAATATAAAAATAATTTTTAATCTCCAAAAATAAATAAAATCACTTGGATGAGACTTAACTAAAGCTCATTTTTTATGAAAAAATTACTCTAATTTGCATTAATATTAAAGGTCCATTTTTTAAAACAAAAATATAGATCTAAAGATGGCCAGAGTACTTCCAAAACATCAAAAGATGAGGAATGTGCCGCTATGATCAAACATAATGCAAAAAACAAGATGCAGGATAAGAATGAACAATACCGTAAAAACAGTGCTACTCAAAGTAAATCCGACTCAAAAACTAGTGAAAATTCTAAGAAAGGCTTCTTCTCATGGTCATCTAAAAAAAGTTCTTGATCTTTGTGTGATTTATTAATTCCAGAAGTTTTTGTTTTTTGTCAATATTTTTTTAATCGAAGACATAAATGTAGAATATATTTTTTAAAGAAATAAATAAATAGTTTTATTTGTACATATGAATTTTTATAAGTTGTCCTTACAAACACAATCTAATCAACCAACATTTTTGATTAGGTTCTAGATTTTTAAATTATATTTATTAAAAATATATATAAATTATATTTTCATTTCATTGTTCAGTTAATAAAGATACTTAGTTAAATAAAATCAGACATTTTTGAATATAACTTATGTTATACTGCTTCGTTCATATTTTACAAATGATTTTATTTTTCAACATAGTTGCTTGCCCTGCTTAAAAAAGATAAAAAAATACAGATTAAAAAAATTTGATTAAAGACTTAATATTTTCAAAATTTAGTAGAACTATTGATATACATCCTTAAATAAGCTTGTGATATTTGTGATAACAGCAAATGCAATTAAAAAATGATGAACGAGAATTCTGCAAATGGAAATAAGTGAGTAATTTTTAGGATTACAAATTTCAATTTTAAAATTACAAATTTTCAATATTGTGACGTGAAAATGCCCAACTTTTGAGTTTCGTAGCCCAAAATTCAACCAAAATAAAAAAATTTATTTTTAGCAATGACAATGACAATCTTCCAAAAGAAGAATGTGCTGCCATGACTGCACCAAACTGTATGAAAGATAAAGATGCAAAAAACAAGCATCTTGCCGAAAAAGATAAATTAAAAAAATGTCAACAAGGAAATGAATCAAAAGAAGGCTTCTTTTCATTATTTTCCAAAAAGAGTCAGAACAGTCTAAATTCATCAGATGGAAATACTAGTCAAAAATTTTCTGATCCTTCAAAATAAAGACTTTACCACTGCTGTAATATTCCTGTCAATTTTGGACAACTTATTTTTTAGCATTATAAAAAAATAAGTTGAATTTAAAAATCATGTTGTTTCTAAATTGTTGAAATTGTCATTTTAAAAATTAAAAAATGAAATAAAACTAATATTTTTTAAAATAAATTTCATAATGCGTAGATTACTCAAATAGACTTTGAATATATATGTGTTGCATGTATAACTCTCGTTCATAGTATTTATCATATTTTGGTAACTACATGAGTATGCGTATGTTATGAATTTTGAATTTCGGTTTTTTGAGCATCATTTTAACATTTATATTAGAATGGAAACTAGGTGAGGATTTATTTGATTCAAAAATTATCATATTGACTTCATTAACATTTTAATTCTTTAGATCACAAGCTAAAAATAAGACAAATGGCGATCAGAGAGCTGAATGCACTAAAACTAATAAAGCAACAAAAAGCGATAAGAAAAATGAGGAATTAAGAAAGGGCGACAAGAGTTCAGGCAAGAATGCTTCCAAAGCTTCATCTAAAGACTCAAAGTAAAACATCCAAAAGTTTAAATTTCAATATAATTCATAAATGAATATTATTTAAAGGATGCACCAAATAAAAAAGTTTTTTTTAATCAGCAGGCTGCTGTTATAATTTTGGGTTTTAAATATTAATTTAAAATTTAAGATAGTTTTTATACACAATTAGGTACAACCTTAAAAAACATTTTAATGTTGAAAATAAATAATTTAAATATATCTCTCCGTATAACATTGTTATACCTTATTTTTACACCGGTGATTCATTTGAAATAATACTCAATTTCTATGAATTCTGAAAAGATAAAAAAATTAAAAATAAAGCAAAAGGCAACTGTGTGGAACAATAATTTTGTCATATTTATGTAGTAAGTATATTTTTAGATATAATTAATATTAAGTTGTTAATTTATCAATATTAATTTCTGAAAATATCTAGGAAAACTGACAAAAAAATGTCAGAAACTGAAAAACAATATGAATATGAAGGATTAGCTGCTGCTCCTAAGAAAAAGTCAAGAATTTTTGATGACGCAGAGGATAAAAATAAAGAGTAATTAAGGAATTATTAGCAACAACGCATTAATCGCATTTTAATTATTTTTTGTTTTTGTAGTCATGTCAAGGAGTCTGATAATGACAGTGAAGATAGCAATTCTCGCAACTGTCTAGAAGGAAACTTAAAAATATCAGCTGTCCAGACAAATTTATCCATGAAAAAGGAACATGATCCTCCAAAAAAGCAAAAGGAGACAAAAAAGCAGGATAAATCATTAAAAGGAAGGTTTTTGACTCTTTTAAAGAGAAATAAATGTACTAAAAGTGTTAATGTTGTAAATCCTTCCGAACAATTGGAGGAACAAGTCGATAACTCTTCAGTGAAGGCTTCACATGAAGGAATAATCGAATCAAATATCCAAAATTAGGTATCTGGAGCACCTGAAAATTCTATCATTGATAACAAATAAATGACCTCGTTGTGGATAACATTAAACTTTTAAATAATCTTTTTATCAAATTGTTGAATAAAGTTTTTTTTTGAAATTTATCAAAATTCAATAAAATCATTATTAAGTTTAAATTAAAGTAAAATAATTTGTATAACTTTTTATAGCTTAGGAGCCATTCAAAAATGACTTCATGCAAAAACGAGATTTTTAAACCCCCTCCCCCAGGGGCGTAACTTAAAATTTTTTGAGAGAGGGGTTGTGAAGTTTTTTTTGTAAGCGGGAAAATTTAGAGAGGAGGTTGAGATTTTTTTCTTTAAAAACCCTAGCACTCTCCATGAATACGCTCCTATCTCCCCTCTGTCACAAAATTTTCATACAAAAAAATTATTTTATATGAAGGTGTCACACCTCCTCTTTCTTAAATATTGGACATCATTTATGAACCCCCGCAATCATGGAATTAATGGATAAGTTTCATAAGAATGAAAGCTGAGTCATATTTTTTGGCTAAATATAATTTTGTGACTAAATGTGATGTTAAAAAAATATAACATTGTTATATTCATGAAATTATGGATTCGAAATTTCTTTCATTTTAATATAGAAGTGATAAAGTTTTGTAAAAAATTGTAAAAATGTAGATTCGATAGTTAAAATGAATGATTATTGATAACTTCTCTTAAAAATTTATTTAATTCAAGCATAACATTTTCGAACTTTAATTTCGAAAAATATGTTTCATAGTATGAGTGCACACATACTAATGACTACAACCTACCAACACTACAGATTTAAAAGATTTTTATTTTGAGAGTAAAAAAATATTTTTGCAACAAGTTATTTTTTTTAAATAGCTTTAGATGAATATTTAAGCATATATGTAGATAGAATATTCAACAAATAAGAAGACACCATAAAATTTGTGATTTATAAGAGAGTCAAATAAATTTATAGACAATTTGGCATTAGAAAATTTTGATCCTGTTAGATCAAGGAAAACAAAATTTAGACATCAAATGATCCAGAAGATCTAAAATATTTTTAAAAATTAAAATTTATAATCTTTTAAACTGAAAAATACACAACTTTACAAGAATCACAATAAAAATGGACAAGGGAAATCAAAATAACCGGTAAGTTCCAATTATAGTACTTATTTATGCTTAAGGCTTCCAAATTCTATGTGCTCAAAATTGAAAATTAGTTTTTCGATGAGAATGAACCTCCCAAATCTTTTATTGCTTTTTGCTCGTTTTAAAAACTGAAACTATTTGGATTTAATTTCTAATTTTAATGGAACTAACTTCAGAAAGCATGAAACTGAAGGTTCGGGAGCAAACAATGATGCTGATTCTGAATTCCGTTCATGCAATAGGAGCAATACAGATGAATCCGCCGAATCAAGAAACTTAAAATACTTAAATGCCTCAAATAAGCCACCAAAACAGCAATCAGATGGAGGATCAATTAGTCGATTTTTAAGTAAAGTGCCTAATCCATTTTCAAGGTTTAAATCATCAACTAAAAGAACTTCCAGTACAAGCACTTCATCACATTCAAATGTAATTCAGTCTCAGTTTAAAGATCCTGACAAAAAAAATTTATCTTCTAAATCTAATCTAGAAGATTAAAACTCACACTACTTAAATACCTCAACTGTTATTTTTTAAAGATATTTTATTAATTATTACATTATATTTTGTAAAATTATGTTGAAAATGTATAAATATCTATATCAAATTATGAAATTTTAGAAATCAATTATTAATTGCGTTAAATTTAAAAATTTTAAAGTAATAAAAATATTGAAAATTTAAAATTATTATTTTTAAAAATTAATTCAAATGTTCCTTAGAATTTAGGAATATGAAATAAACCCGAGCGACAATGGTGTCACTCTGTTGCTACTTTTATCTGCCTTCTTATTGCCATTGATGTTTCATTGACATCAAGATGCTTTGGCGGTAATAGTAATTAGGAGGCAGCTATTCAGGAGGATAAAATCAGCAACAGTGTGACACCACGCTGCAACCACGTCATTTATGACCAAAGGAAAGATTGAAAATATTTTACTTTATAGATTCTATTCAAAAATATGTTAAAATTGTTAATTTTATAAAAATCAAATGGTATTTAATTCTAGCTTAAAGTCAGGATAAATGGTAATAATAAACCTTCTCAATCGTATTAATGGCCTGTTGATTCATGATTTTTTGGTAAGTGAAGTTGGCGCGAACACGTTCGAATATTGAATTGAAATTTGTTAAGATTTACGTCTAATATTAAAAAAAATTTCATATTTTCATTGGATTGATTTGCAGAATTGAATTTTTTTCGTATTTTAATTTTTCTTTTTTTTTTGTTAAACCCGTTTCGTCGGTCTTCACTTATCATGAATTAACAGGGCCCGCCACGAGAAGGAGAAACTGGGTATATAAAAGTCTAAAGATGTTTGCTGACTTTTTTTGGGCCCCACAATAATACTAATCTTTACTGACTTTAAGCAGAAATGAATTAACAATTTTTTTGATCGCATCCATCGTTTCCACCTCCAATTTGAAACTTTGAAACCAATTTTGAAACAAAGTTTTCTTCGAACCAAGAATTGTTGTAATGCTTTCATTCGATTCAAAGACTGATCTTTCAGCATCAACAAAAACATTTTTGGTTTTCTTGTCGATATATAAAGTTTGAATGCGATGAATGAATGGATATTCCCGTATGATGAGCTTAATGAGCTTATACATGATCTTTTCAGAAAAGCTTTTCTTATCCTTGTATCTGGAATTAAATAATAGAAATGATTAATAAGGAATCATTTGGTAGGAGAGCATCGGAAGCGGTGTGACACCCCTATAAAATTTTTGTTTATAGACGCCTTTCGTGAATAGTCATAAAAATATTCAAAAGCGTACCCAAATGAGAATAGTTTTTTAAAAAATGATATAGATAAAATGATATACAAAGATATAGATTAAAGCTTCATAATTGGTCAGCACAGATCTAGTTCTTTGTTAGTTAGGGATACTTACTCTGTGATAGCATGAAATATTCTGATCCTTTTAGCAAATTGAACATATTTTTGTGCATTGTAGATAAGACTGACTTCCTTCGATTGATGCATCAATACATTGATATCGTTGATAGCGATTGATAGGACAAGATTGAATTTGTTGATGACCAAGATGATGATCAATGTGAAGAACACTCCTTGTATGAATCCATTAATTCTGTTATTTTCAAATGCCAATTCACCAGCGTACATACTAATATATCCCCATGATTCTCCAGGAAGTATTGAAGATATATTTTCATTTAATATGATGAAGGATAAAGCCAAAAATCCAAGAAATAGCGGAAAGAAGTTTATAAAGATGCTCATATAAGTTCCAAAAATTTTACGGAAGCATTTCATGTAAATCGAAAATTTCATGTTCGAAAATAGATAGCAAGTGGCTCCAATCATAAAAGCAATGTTAACCACTTCAATAAATATCATAGCTTGAAGTATTATTGCATTAGGATAAAAAGAGTAAGTAATTGTTGGGATAAACAGCAGTAACGGTAAAATTATCAATCCAAGTTCAAAATAATTTGATTTTTCCTTAAAATAATCCTCGCGATACACAAATCTATATTGGAAGTATTCTCTGCATGCAACAAATGGTATTCTTATTAGATTTACGAAACTATTCCAAAAGTAATTTTGAGCGTTAGGAGAATGGTTAAAATAGGCTAACAATAAGGTTGGAAGTATGTAGAGCAGAATAAATGCGATTTGGTTCCATAGCAATATGCGATTATATTTATGAATTTTAACTTTGATTATCATTTCCATTACTGGATGTGTAACAAGTGGCTTCAATTCGTGATCGTTTGTAATATATTCCATCGTATCGTAGTCTTCGTTTAAGAGTAAATCCTCATTTACTTCATCTGCTGACTTTATGTTAACATCGTGGTTATAATAAGGTAGCATAAATCTACAATCAACTTTATAAAATCCTCCAAATGATGCGATTCGCGAGTCTAGAAACTTTTCTAGTACATCTCTAGTGATCCAGCTCTTTGGGATATCTCCTCTTCCGATTTCATATTTATTTTCAAGAAATTTAAATGTTGTAAAATGATGAACATCAGTTGCTTCCATATTGGATGGAAAGGTTGGAACTGTGATCAGGAAGTTATCATATCTGAATATATGTTCAATTATTCCTTTCCGATTTGATTTGATTGCGGCATAAAGCAGGACAAAGAAGAAATTTGTAGAATATTTCTCGTAGAAATGGAAAATATTCTCACTGTCCTCTTTCTGATGCTTTGTATCGTATGTACTTTCTAGTTCATAAATATATTTGAAACAATTTTCCAGTTTTTCAATTTCAGTTGCAAATTCTTTGTGAAATTCGTCTTCATTTCCTTTAATAATCATAAACAGCAGTTTAAAGAATAAATATCCATGATCAAGATTATCCAATTCCTCTTTTTTCTCAAAATTGAATACTTTGGAATTAAGTTGAGCTTCACAAACCCAGTAAACCATCATTATACCAACAAGAAAATGTTTTCTTGGCAGTTTTAGTTCATTCCGTCCATCAAATTTTTCCGATTTTTCATTTGTAATTTTTTCAAATAATTCACGGATATACTCATTATTCTTCTTTTGTTCCGGATTAAACAGGCTCATTTCCTCAAAAAGATAAAACATGTTTTGAACATTATGAGGATCTGATCGGTTATTTTTATCAACTAAATTGAGGTGATATTCAACAAGACACTTGTCATTTTCATCCCTTTTACAATCATAATATAAAGCATTTTTCAGCATCATAAACTGACATGGTTTCCGAATTGTTCTTATATAATCAGATGACTTTGGCATTAAGAAGAAAATTAGGTGATAATCATTCTCTGTTTCTAAGACATAGTCCATCCATGACTTTCCCATAGGGTTTCTCTGTAAATCATGTTCTAAAGTTAATTATCAAAAGTTATTTGATTATTGTAGAGAACTCACCATTGTTAATACTTCTGGCATATCCCACAAATGAAATTCATTCCAGGCATGATCAAGAACATAGGTATTGTCAGATTTTTCGTACATGCTCGTTTTGTTCTTTGTTAAGATAACTTCGAAAAGACTTAGTTCATTTAAGTTTTTTCTACCAAATAGAAGTTTCCTGATTATTGGGGTGTTAACAAAGAGTCTCTCAAATCCTCTAGTGTTAGCGTAAACTTCATAATCATCAATGTTGATAATTAGATCTTCGTCAACAAAGCTTGTGAGAATTTTCTGTAAATAAATTAATGATTCAGTTTTCAGTTAATTCTATGTTCCTCGAAACCATAACAGTGTTGGTTACTAGGGCTTTCTGGGGTATCCTACTCCGAGTAGGTAGGGTATACCCTAGGGTACCTACCCTACCCCCACCTTCCACCTAGGGCACCCCAGGATGAGGGTAGTGGTAGGGGTGATAAGAGTGCAACAGCAGTGCTATTTTTAATCAAGATCTAGCCAATAAACATAGCATAACTTACCAATAGTCTCTTTTCGCTCTTCTTGAGTGGTTCATTAAACACAATTTGGAACTCTGCGAATTCAAGCAGGCTTGAAGCAATCGTATGTTTCAATTCAAATATAGTTGTTGAAATAAGAATGTATTCCTGTGTATCTACAAGGCCTTGATTTCGTGCAATATGAAATAGCAGCTGTGCATTCATTTTTAATGCACTTCTCCAATATTCTCCTAGTAGTTCCTTGTGCTCAATAATGAATCTGTCAAACTCAATTCTGAATTTATTTACATAATTTTCTTTAAGCAAGAAAAGCAATTTGAAGAATTTTCCATCAAAATATTGAATGATTGCCGTGTATGAGATCTTACAAATTGATCTGTATGATAGATCGTAAGAAAATGTCTTAATGATGTCATTTTTTATTAAAGACTTAAATTTGTCATCTTTTGTATTTCTTACAAATGTCAATAAAATCTTCATTACTTGACTCTTATATTCATAAGTTTTAATATCCATTGCTTTCTTTATTAGATTACTCATATACTTATCATGAAGCACAGAATTTTTAGGATAATCAGTCTTGTAAGGATCAAAACTTCTATTGATTTCATCAAAATAATGATAGATAATTCTTATGAATATATCATAATATAAAGCATAATCTTGATCATTAAAAGCATCAAGAAGGATCTCAAATATAGTCAATTCTCCGTATGAAGCTTCTTCAAAACCTTCAAATTTTTGTACTAGATAGTATTCCTGTTGTTCTCCAGTTTGATCATTCCAGTTGTACATTAAAATACTAAAAAAATTCAACAAGTTTTTGCTCCAATTTTTGTAATAATGCTTCATTACTATCGGAAGTTTCACCTTTTCAGTCCAAAACTTCTCATTCTCAAACCTTTTTAAGACTAAACTGATGATCGCTGATTTATCATCATCAGAAGTTAAAATTTTTTCAAATTTATTCATTTCACTTGGTGTTGATCTACTAAAAATCCTGGGATTACTTCCACCATAAATATTTCTTCTTGTTTGCTTTTCAATCCGCCAATAATCTTCATTGTTCTTTTTCTCTTCTCCAAAAAATATCTCGTTATTTGATTCATTTCCTTCTAATATGGATATACGTGTATCTAAAGCGTCTTCATCATCTATAGAGTCAATATTCGTAAGAGGAATTTCCTCTTTATTTTCATGGTCTGCTTCTTGAACAATGTCTTTCGTCTGCTTTGTTTTAGATGAATCTCCCTCCTTCATGATTTTATCTATATCCTTATAATCTTTGGTGGCACTAGTGTCTTTTGAAGATGATTCGGTTCCTTCTATCATTTTGAATTTAGGGTTCCTTGGAGTTGTTTCTTGCTTTTACAATACTCTTATGATAAAAAAGAGAATCTTAATTTAGGAGTATGAAATATATACATGATAAAATGTGTAGATTAAATAGCAAAAATACTTATTAAAATCAATTAATCACAGTATTAACTATTAACCTAAAAAAATGTTGAGACATTTGATGAAATGATTTATAATATAAATTTTATATCAACCAGGAGCAAAGCCAGAAATTTTTTGGGGATCTATAATTTGTTTTCGTTCTTATAATTATAAATTAGTGTTTCGGATTAAAAAATTTAGAAGAAAAATATTTAGAAAAAAAACCATGTAAAAATTTTTTGAGGGGATATTTGGACCCCCTTGGACCCCTTTCTGGATATGCCACTGATCAGCACTCTGACTTCACGCCTACTTCACTGTATTAAATTAATATATTCAAAGAACATTGAAATAAAAATGATTAATTTTAGGTGACGTCTGGTTACGTTAGTAATGTTTTTTGGGTCGTTCGCAAATTACGTCACGAGAGGTGAATTTGAAGAATTTGTGACAATTCAATTATAAAAAAAATTCATTCTATGGAAAGTTTGTGACAAGGGAGTCGAATAAGTCGTTTTTAGTATGACGTAATTTACGAATGTTACATGTGTGATTTTTGATAATTAGAAATACAAAAGTTATAAAAATTTCAGTTCTTAGTCATTACTAAGTGTTGAAGGAGGCACAGTTTTGGTCCAACAAAAACTATATAATCTAATTTAAACTAATCGTCTTAATAAGAAGCATTTAATACACAAGTCCTAAAATAAAAACAAAATATATGAAAAATTTAAATTAAGATACATAATTCTAGTTTTAAAAAAACAACTATTACTAAAAAAACTACTTTCATCGAATTTAAAAACTTATTTCTAATTCTATTATTATTAAGTTTTTTGTAAATAATATTATTTCTATATAAAATGATTTCAGATTAAGTTAAATAAAAAAAATTGTTTTTATGTTATTATTTGGAAAGTTCTATACGACAGGCAGCCAGACATTATGAGGAACTGAATTTTGTTTCTCTAAAAAAATGTTGCATTTTTAATAATTTAAATAGGAAATGTATAACATATTATAATGTTGTCATTTCTACTTGAAATACTATTTATTATAAACCGAAGTGGAATAAATAGTAAATAATGAAAGTAAACTTTTGCACTGGATTCCGATAATGAATTATTTTCAATAAATTGCTACTTTTTTCTAAATTACAAGATTTTCACAAGTTATACTCACTTATACAAGCTTCTAACAATGTTATCCGTACTTCAAAAGTTTAGTATAACAAAATATAACATCAAATTAAAAAAAAAGCTGTCAAATGTTATAAAAATGAAAATTGAAAATTTTCATTGTTCAGTAAGATCAAGCTAAGCTAAGAAAAGAAAATTTCTCTTTGTGATGCATTAAGTGCAAAACCTTACAATACTGAAGTAGTTCCTGTGAGTGTAGTTAAACTAATCCTATAATCGTCTTTATCAGCCATTACAAATTTATAAATACATTACTGACAATTAAATTATTTCAATTTAACAAAAAATAATCATTTTTTACTTTTTTTTAGGAAACAACAATCAATATCTTTTGATATGGATGTAAACTCGTGAATTGTTATGATTTTAAATAACAATAAATTCAAATAATAATTAAAAACTTTCTATTTAATTTGACTTGGTAACAAAAAAGATAAATAAATTATAATATTTACATTTTAAGTAACAAGTTCGAATTTCGAATTCAACTACATATAACGTTACATTCCAATAAGAAAATTATTATTTTTTTCAATCGTTTAATTTTATCATAATCATGACATAATTTTGTACGTTATCAGTTTGAATTTAGAAAAAAAAATTATGGGCAAAAATAAATTTTGCTGAGTATGCATAGAAAAATAAAAAAAAAACAGAAACATACTCATACTGTACGTAAACGAGTTTCAATGTGTTTGTGAGTTGTGAGAGATTAAGAATAGTAAATGAGAGGAAAAATTTTTTGTTATAGAAGTAAAACCATAAATGATCCTCTTCAATGATCTGGATTCTTATAAATTTACTTCAAAAAGAGTTAAATTTTTTATATTCATTATATTTCGAATTCTATACACAAGAGTCAGTCTAAATGAATCAATAACTTTTTGAAACAGCTTTCAGATTTAGAGACTTAATGGGCTTGTCCTCATAAAAATTCTTTAGTTATTCATGATTTTTATTATAAAATTCTATCTAAATTTGTTATAAAAAACATTTATCAACATTCCATGAGTAAGTTTATTCTACGCAAGTACTTTAATTATTTAAATATAAACCACTTTAATAGGTTTGGTTAAATAAATTTGATTTATTTATTCGCCAAATGAGTCTAACTTCTAATTAAAAACTAATGCATTTAATGTTAAGTTATGAAATAATATATTAACTAATACGTAATATTAAAAAAATCTGGTTTAATCTTGAATTGTTACCTTATTATTATTGTTTTCTGTTTCCTAATTATTTTTAAAACTGATGTTATCTTTTTTCAACGAACTCTAGTATATATACAAACACACATTCTATATGTATATAAATTTTTCTAACATTTTTTTTTGTTAACACATTCTCAAAATAGCTGCAAAAACTATCCGAATTTAATATTTAGGGTCACAAAAGCAGTTGCTTTCACTGAATGGTGCTGTACACATGAAAAATAAATTAATTTTGCGAAACGATGTGAATTTTGAAGTCGAAAAAACATTTTTTAAATTTTTTTTTCAAAAATTTAAATAAAATGTATTTCTTTATACAAATAAACAATTTTCCTGGAATTAAAGTTTAGCATAGATGAATAAAAAACATGGTATATGGTGTACAACTGACAATTCCTATTTCATTTTGTGTCCTTGCTAAAGCTTTTTATCTTTTTTTAAGCACATCCCTTATCCTTAGCTTTTGCATCTCCGTTTCTTATTTCCCCTCTCTTCTCATTTCCCCGCATTAAAAGTCTTCTATGTTTCAATATAAAAGCAAACTAAATTCCTGTTAGAGGTTCTCAAATACAGCCACATCAACAATAACAGCAAAAAATAATTTAGGTTGACATTTCGCCAAACTTCAGTGTCAATGGTAGGAGTATGCGATCGATCGGAAATTGAAAGACGGTGAGTTCGAATCATATCCTGGAACAAGTTCTTTTCTTCTCTCGCTAAATATTCAAATGGAAAGAATCAAAATCAAGTTCCAAAACCTTCAATTCAACTCAAACACATCGCAACATCATCAGATTAGTCAAAAAATAGACACTTCAATCACAGAAAAGGACAAACAAATATTATTTTAGCTGCTAATAAAAAAAGAGATGATAAAAGTCAACAATATTATTATCACATTTATCGACAGACAACTTTCTGGTGTTCGTCTGTCAGTTCTTTATTTTCTCCAAAATAATTATTTTTTTCTTACAATATTCTATTTCAACTACAATATAGACATTTTTCTTCATTCTAATCTAATTTTTGCATGTTCCCATTTTTTAGATCGGCATGTGAGAAGCAAACAGATGGAAGTTCAGCATGAATGAGTCGAAAGTGGAAGTAAGAAACATCAGTTTGCCATCTCTAAGCCTTAAATATTTGAACTAAAAATATTAACAGTAATTGAGATAATTAGACATTCATCACATTCCTCTTTCCGCTACAGAAAAAGGTATTTCTTCTATCTATTCTTACATTTAGTACTCTATCATAAAATAATCAGGTCATCTATCATGAAACACTGAGAATTTGTGGATTTCCCTAGATAAAATAAATAATTTTTTTGGGTATCTAGCCTCAGAATATTTTTTTTTCTTGGAATCATGCTTAATTATTTTTCTAGCATTTTGGATATTTTGTAGAGTCAAGCTTTAAGCATCATAATTTTTTAATTCACATGAAATTTGGCCTGAGTTGGCGTGGTGGGAGCGCTCCCACATATCGATGTACCCGCTTGCATGTGTGCCTTCTAATTGCTATTGTCGTGACATCATCGTCAAGGCGTCTTGGCAGCAATGGCAATTAAAAAGCAGGTGGATAAATAGATATGTGGGAGTGTCACCATGTCAACTTAGACCAAATTACTGCTCGGTATTTAAACTCCTTTCAAAGTTTCCTTTCATCGACAAGAAAAATTTATTTCCTACATCATGACTTACAAAATATTTCTACAATTTTATAATAAATTAAATTCTTCCTTACGAAAATATACTTAGTTAGGTATTATATTTTATTTTTCCATGAAATTTAATCAATATAAATATTTATTTTATTTCATTTTTTCGTTTTGATTCTTCATCTTTTTGTAAAATTTATTCTATAAAAATATTTAATTTGTTTAGTTCTCAAAATTTCTTTTAAAATTCTTATAGTTACTGATGATCAAGGTTCTCGCACTTCATGTTACATGAATGTATAAATCTCTAGACTTAAAAATTACAATCTTCATGAAATATGGAAGCCTTGCTGATAATTGATTTTTTGATTTGACATTTCATTGACAATACGAAATTCTTTGGTGGTGATCTACAACTTTTTTCAAAAGTTGCCGTGATTCAGTCATAAATATCAATGGATAATTCGAGTTAATAAAAATACTTTGACTTTCGTAACTGACGAATTTTCATCTTGATCTCATGTTGTATGAAGAAAGTTCATTTCCCTAACTTATGATAAATAGATAAGACGCCTACATTCATGTATTACAGAAATAAATAAATAATCCATGCTTATGTCGTTAGTACAGAGCGTAGAATTGGGATTAAAGACTTCAGTTCATAATGTTTAAGCTTGAAATTAATGATTTAATAAAATCAAATAATCTAGGGTCGGTTTTTAGAGCTACCGTGATACCCTGCTCTATCTCTACCCTCCACCTATGGTACCCCATGATAGGGTATATGAGGGCACTCCAGGGGTATTTGAGGTGGGGGTATCCTATTGTATACCCCATGAAATTCAAGATTAAATGAAAAACGCTCACGAAAATAATTAAAAATTAATTTTTTGGCATCAGTTTTTGAGCTAATAAAATATGGCAGTTATTGTCATTTTTAATTATAAAGAATATATGTGCACGTTATAAATAGACTGATCCTAAAAGAAAAATTTACTAGACAAACTGATGATATAAAATATTGATTCAAAACATATCGAATAGCAGTAAATTACAATCTGCTAGTCATTTCATCTATCCATTCAAAATGAATAAATAAGCATATTTACCATCCATAGAAAAAAAGATATGCGATAGAAAATAAGAAGATTTTTTATGATTGTGATGATGTTGTGTGTCCACCCCATTTTCACAAATTTCATTTAATAAATTTTTGTGTATATAATTTTATTTGATAGACGGAAACAAAATAGGAAATGGATTCACTTCATTATCGATATGATTTCTGAGTGGCGTCGGTGGTCTGGAAAAAATAAAGCCTTAAAAATAAATCATTCTGATTATCACAATTTAATTCATACCTTGGATCTTTTTCGGAACAGCCACACAGCCAATAAGTTGTAACTTTTCCCTTTCCTTTCAATTCTATATCACCCCTCAATTCGAGATGGAACGTGCCGAATTTATCAAAAATAATTTTTGTTGCTCTCGAGACGTGAATTTTTAATGGATCACCTGTCGATTCAAGACGCGATGCTGTATTTACTGTGTCACCAAAGAGACAGTATCTTGGCATTTTTTGTCCAACAACACCCGCACAAACGCTACCCGAATTAATTCCAATCCTGATTTTCAATTGATATTCGGGTTTGTGCTTGATAGTAAAACTTTTTACAGCATCAAGGATGGCTAGTGCCATTAATCCAATTTCACGAGCATGATCATCACCATTTCGTTCAGGCAGCCCCGAAACGCACATGTAAGCATCACCAATTGTCTCAACTTTATAAACATCATAAAATCCTATAATTCTATCGAATGTGCTGTATAAGTCATTCAAAAAGTCAACAACTTCAATTGGATTCGATTGTGCACATAATGCCGTAAATCCACAAATATCACTGAAATAAATTGTTACGGATTCAAATTGTTCAGGTTGTACCATTTCACCACTCAAAAGCGTCGTTGCTACACTTTTTGGCAACACTTGGTAAAGTAATTCCTCTGTACGTCTCTTTTCCATACTCAACTGTTCCGTCTTCTCCTCAACAAGACTCTCCAAGTTATTTGCATATTGTTCCATTCGTCGTAGTAAATCGTCCATAAGATTCTCGCAAAATCCTCTGTTTTGGAATGGTGGATGTGAAAATGATTATTAAAATTCAATTTGAATAAATTTTTGGGGTCATTCACTTATGACGTCCATCATAAATAGAGGAACCCCGAAAAAAAACTTTTTGAAATTCATATTTTTTATGAACAACTCATTTTATGAATAAAAAAGAATCAACATTGATTCTGTCCTCAAATTATAAACAAAGCAAGTCACTTACTTCATAATGCAAGAAACAGTCGTTCTAATATTCGCAAATGATGGACGTTCATCCGGATTATCGTTCCAACACTTTTCCATCAACTCTAGTAAGTCAGAAGGGCAATCTCGTTCACCCACAAGTGGACGAAATGGAGGATTATCATGTGCAGCCACGCGATCTATAATTTGAGTAAGCGTCATGTACGATTTAACAGACTCATAGGGACCACCACGAACAACAATTTCCTCGAGAATTATTGCGAATGAATAGACATCGCCTTTTTGAGTTGAGGGAGTTCCTGGTATGACTGTTATAGGAAGCAGTTCCGGTGCTACCCAAAGGAGTTCTAATTTTAAAGAAAGCAAGAAGAAACGTGTGTAAAATCTCAGCTTGATATTATTAGAAATTCGTGCAGAAAATTTCTATTAAGTTAGAAAGTTATTTGAGTTGGATGATTAAAGCGAATTTTTCATCATACATTACTTCCTCGACCTTTTCATCAAAATAATTTTGGTCGATAAAAAAATACAATGAGATGATTAACAAATTTGCTCCACAAGAATAGGTTTCAAAAGAATTTTCCGACACAAAAATATAAGATTACAAGAGAAAAAGGCAACTCAACTGTGATAATACGTTTGATCCTTAACAAATTCTGAAGGCATTGTCAATGTTCTCAGGCCAAAATTGGATATCTTTAGTACAAATCGTCCATCAATAAGGCAATTACTCGACCGCAATTTGCCATGAACTGAGACGTCACTATTATGCAGATAGGCCATGCCCTTAACAAGGTCATGTATCAGTGACATACGAAAATTCCAATCAAGTTGTATGGCTTCATTGTCGAGCACCTCCTTAAGCGTTTTGGGGCAATACTCGTTCAGAATGAGAACGTAAGGACGTGGTAGATCAATACATGCGCCAATAAATCTAACAGTATTCTCATGATTAACATCACGAGTCTTTTTTATCTCCCACAACAACGTAGAATTGATCTCAACCTGTAAAAAAATAATGGAATGAGTTTTAGGGGAAGGGGATGTGACTTTAATGAATTTGAATACCTTCTTCTTGAGTATTCTCTTTATTGCAACTCGTTCTCCTTTAAAGACACCAATTGTTATTGGATCTTGAGGCGTTGTGATACTTCCGACACTAGCTATTGATCCACGACCGGAACTAACTCCAAGTTGTGTGATGGAGAAATTCTAGGAAGGATGTTAATGTAAATTAGAGATTAATGTTTTCAGAGAGAGAGAAAATGAGATGTTTTTGGGTGTCATCATGACTTAATTGAAAGGACTGACTACATTTAAGTGTAACAAAACACCAAAGTCATGATTTAATTACCATAATCAATTGAGTTAATTATCATTATACTCTTCCATTACCTAAAATCTCCCTTCCAAAAATTAATGGGACCTGCTGTAATTAAGTCATTAGAGAAGTGAATCATACCTCATAATTTAATTTCTGTAGTCCAATTTTCGACCCAAAAAGGCGTCCAACTTCAATCAGAACATCATCAGGCTTCACACGCCACGTCATGTCATTTAATTCACTATTCAGCCTTAGTTGCCTGTGGAGATAATTATTGTTATTATTCGAATCTCGTATAGTAGCCTGTTGAGCTACACATAGGTGGAAAGAAATTCAATCTTACTTGTAAAACAGATATGAGATTGACGATATGAAGACGAAGAATAGGGCAAAGGATAAAAGTCCGTAGATTATTATTGTCTCTTCATGATTATGCGTCGAGAATGAGAGGAGAATAAAAATAGGAAGAAGATGAAGGAAAAGTTTATCTGAAATGAAAATCAGTAGCGCATTTTTTGGAGTTGGAGACGAACGAATCTGGACCAGACGGTTACTTACTCAAATTCAATAAAACAGATAATATTAAAGACGGAACATTTAAGAGGTTTTGGAACAATCCTCTCTACTGAAAAAGTCCCGTCAGCAAAACACTCTTGCTCCTATTCCCTTAAGGAACACACAATTTTTAATCCACAAAGTAAAAATTCTCATAAATTTTCATTATTCATGAGTGCAAAATTCCTTTAGTTTAATGACTCAATGCCCCATAATATGCGCTAATGGTAAAATCATTTTATACATTTAATATCCCTAAGGGAATCTTCCTGAGCATTAAAGCTTAAAAACCAACAGCAACTAAAGTGTGCAACATGCCAGTCAATTGAGAAAATTAAAACGAAATAAATAAACAGCAAAGTTATGATGAAAAAATAACACGAGGAAATAATAAAATAATAACATAAGATATTTTACATTCACAAATTTAATATAATATCATGGATCAGTGTCCTTGTGATGATTTTAGTTAGAACGTAATTAAAAAATCTATTGACTAGATTCTTATTGATTGATGTTTGTTAGAAAATAACTAATTAATTTCTAACATAAATCAACATAATCCTAACCAAAATCTCCACAAGGACAAGCAACTCAACACATAAACTTTTATTTGCAATAAATGTAATAAAAGATGTAAATAAAACTTCCAAATGTGATAATAAAAAATAAAGTCAAGAATATTGCGTAATTAAAATTATAATCATCGTGTGTAACTGGACGGACGCGTGTTATTCTTATACCATTTCCTTGACAGTCTGGATCATTTCCGAGAAATCCACATTCTGGTACATCGGGTGGTGGTCCATCTCTTGACCCTGGCCAATGAATATCTAAATAGCATTTTTATTGAGAAATGGAAATTGAATGGAAATGTTTCATGAATTCATAAAAAAAATTGCCAATATTTGATGTTTGTGATTTGAATATCCAACTCACGTTTCCCTGGCACTGCAACTAAGCTCCTGTAATAGAATGATTTTTTATTTGTTATTGAGGGCTATTGAATTTGGGAAGATTTTTCGAGTGTTGAATTTCAACGAAAAATTATTGGTTTTGTAGAATAATATAGAAGTTTTTTAAGAATTTGATAAAATTTCTACAATTCCAATAACATTTCAACATCAACTTCACACCAACAAGTTCCTCAAAATCCTTTTACAGTGATTAAACAATAATTTTTCTCAGAACTCGATTACAAACTTGAGATGGAGAAGAAAAGAAAATATACTCACCGATTTGCACCATAATAATGAGAAACGACTTCAAAACGTCCAGTTACTGGATCTAAATCAAGCAGCGAATAATCAGCATCTCTATCGCCATTATCGTCTATTCTCACGACGCCCGTTATCCCTGATAAAATGTTTAATAAAACAAATTTTATTACAATCAGCGATTCGTCAAATTTAAAATAAGATTATATGCAGCATTTCTCAAGACTTGATAAACATTTCTGTCACCAACAAGATTTATTAAATTATGTATCGCAGTGTGCCTTCCAGGGGCGTACTTAGAATTTTTTAGGGGTTCCAATTTTTTTTTTCTTTGTCATGGTTTTGTACTAGTTGCTACGTCTAATGGCTTATGAATGATTAGCTAACTAATTAGAGGTTCGGAAAAATTTTAAAGAGAAAAATTATTTTTTAGGAAAAAAATTTCTAGACCCCTGAATTCATCAGATCTTCTCTTGGGTCAGGAGCGTATCCAGAAATTTTAAAACTTTAGTTTTGGAATTTTTTTCTTAAAAAAACCTAACAAATTGAAAAAATTTCTCAAAAAGGGTGGGGTTACAATCAAATCCCCTTCCCTAAATACGCCCTGGCCTTGAGTATGCCCATTAATTTACATGTAACAAACTCATGACATAAATTATATTATTTGATCTCAAACAATAGCTGTCAGTATAATTTTTTATAAAATGCTCATGATTAAAATTTACATAAAAGGCTGTTCAATTTGAGAAATCACAATAATTGAATAATAAAATAAACTCGAAAGCTTTCCATTCTTCAATTGAAATGGAGAAATTCTCTGCATAATCCCACACGTTTCGCAAAACAAACCGCCAAATGCACTGCTTTAGTCTAAAATTGAACTCAAATGTAAGCTTTTCTTGGGAAAAATTTCATGAGACATTCATGATTTATTCAACGCTCATCATCATCATCGTTTTAAAGCTCTTCATCACCATAATTATCTGTATCGTAAGAAGAGAATCTAAAAAGCAGTATATCAAAAAATATAGGATCATTGGCACTAAATTAATATTAATGAGTTGCTCATAAATATTCCGTAGTTTTAGTGTCAGTAAGCTCATGTTCCGTCCTTTAGAATAACTTTATTCATTTTTTTTATTAACATTTTATTCCTTAGGGTCGTTCATGACGTCCATCAAAAAAATTGGAATTGAGTTTATAGATCCCATTCCCATAAAATAATGAAGCACTAAATAAATATTTGCACGAGTTTTCCATAAAATTATGGCACATTAAACTTCATCCTGTTTAAAGGAAATTATATTGTATCGATTGTTTTATGCTTCTGATTTTCTTGAACTTGAACTGATTATTTTTTCATTATCTTGCGAAATTTAATCGCTTTTAAATTGAAACATGGGTAGCAAGAAAAAGAATTTGGAAAGAAAAAGAAATGTTTGCTCATTCAATTGATTTCAGTGAACCTTTTTCACTGCCGTTTGTGTTTTTGCCATCTCTTTAGACAGTTTAAAGAGCACAAATGAGAGCATTTGAGAAGATTGGAATTCATAAGAGGTTTTTATCGCAGCAGTATTTTGGAAGTACTTTTAAGATATGCCGAAAAAGGTAGACTCATTTTTTCAAGCAATGAATGAAACATGAGTACATGAAGTTACGATTTTTCATTTGAGGATCTTAGCATGTAATCTTAAAAATATCGATTTATCGGTTTAAATAATCTCAACAATTCACAGTCATCCTTAATGCTTGACCCAGAAAGCATAGAACTTTTACAAAATAAAACTAAAACTCCCACATTAAATTGGTCAACTGCATGTCTGCATTGATGTAGACGGTAACAGTGAGAATAATCATAAAATTCAACTCTGATTCCGCACATAACAATCATGGAATTAATGTAGCATATATAAAATGAGATGTAGTAAACATTTACGACCACATATGTCAATAAAACAAAGTACTACTCACCCTGGAATGTCCTGTTCCACCTAGAATGTGTGGAAATGGAGATAAGCATGAAAAATATATTTACTGTCTTATTTTTGTCAAATTTATGGTATGACTAAGCATTTAATGCAATCATCACATGCTAGTTTCATTAATTCATCTTACATTTTCCTTGTTAATCCAACACCATCATGTATATCCCCGCCTTCCGTAAGTGTTTCATTCAATGTCATTCCAAGCAACAGAACACCATCATAAAATGCTCCAATGAAAAAGTTCACCTATATCCAGCACATATGAATGTTTTTCTCATAAAGAAAATTTATAGTTTCGAGTCATAAGCCACAAGTCTCACCTCTTCGCCTTCATAAAATGTGTACTCATATTTTTGTCTTGCGATTCTTCTCACTTCCTCTGCAAATTGATTAAATTTCGGACTCGTTGGTTGCAATAAGGAAACTCTCAAGAGAGCTTCAAAAGCTTTTCGTGCTGTCATGTCATTATCGTCGTCCTCTGTAAAAAGGTATATTGACAAAATTAGAATGAATCCCCATTCTGTGAATATTTTGTAGCACAAATGGGCAATTGTGATCGATTTTGTCTAGGGAAGGTCTTCAATTGCAAACTCAAGTAGCATGTCCTTTGCTTACTTCAAAAAATTTAAATATTTATGAATTTGAATTTTATAAGAAGCCAAGCACGTTTTTTGCTGTTGGAAACATAAGCCTGGCTTATAATTTGGGGACAAATGTCCTTTACTAGTTCCAAACATGCAAAAAACAAATTCAAAAGTAGACAAAACAGAAAATGTGTTAAGTCTATCGAATAACAATAACCGTTTGCAATATTTCCTTACTTTCATCACCAATTTATCCTTGGATGTCATTTTCTACTTACCTTCCCAATTATGATCGCCCCAATAAGCAGACTAAACAAAAAATTCAAGAAATGTATTAGAATATGCAATCAATTAGTTGAACATCCTTTTCATGCTTCATTTGTTGTTAAAATTACCATAAGTAACTGCTTATTTTGAAAGAACTTACTTGAAAGATCTCGACATCGAGAAATGTCCAATCACCTTTTGTCATACCCAGTCTGTAAGCGACAGATAAGAAAATTTCAATTAAGAAGTTTTATGATAAAAACAACAAGTAACAATATATTGTGCAACATACTCATATGCAGCTATCATAAACTTTCGAACCAGTTGTCCTCGTACCGATAATATTATCACACGTGAATACATAGATGCATCTTTTAAATATGTTTTAAGTTCCCTCATTCTCCTATCATTCTCAGATTTATTAAGTTTTCCATCATGAAGCAGTTCATTGCCATTAAGTTCTTTAACAAACTTTAGAACTCCGTCTTCTTTCAGTCCATATTCTAGGTTCTTTCCGACTGTCAGTGAAAACAGGTCAGACCGGTCGAGAAGGAGAGCAACATGCTTGAAGTTAAACTCTTTAAAAATACTGGCAAACACAAGTTTAAGTCTACATTGACAGTATGACATTCTTGTAAGTGTTGCATAGCGAGATTTATCTTTGAAGAACTAAGGAACAAAAGGATGAAGATAAACAGTTATTAAAATTTTATGGAATCTTTTAATGTTGGAGATTTATTGCATTTTTTTTTTGTTAACAGAATTAAAATCCAATTTATCTCTAAGGGGTCGTTCATAAATGACGTCCAATTTTTAGGGGGTTTCTGACGTTGTGTGACACTTTCATACAAAGGAAAAATTGTTGTATGAAAATTTTGTGACAAGGGGAGTCTAAAATCTCATTTTTTTGTGTGACGTCATTTATGAATGGCCCCTAAATGAAACTCCATCCATTTCTCTCAAGAAACGTCATTCAGTTGCCATATTTGATGGTATCTTGATGAGAAAGTAATACGCACGAAGAAGCTAATATGCTAAAAATGGCAACAAGTATATGAAAAGTTAAAAGAGCTTTGCCAACAGCTATACTTTACTTGCTGTAAGAAATTAAGAACCAAAAAGTTTGAGCGAAGAATAAATTGAGTCTGAAATGTATCTGATGATGATAAGCTCGAAAGTGCTTATTTGGAAGCAATTTCTTTAATTAGATAGAAGAAAATCATTTTTAATAATTTATGTCCATAAATGCATGAATTTAAAAAGTATTCAAGAATAAATGATTTTATTGAGGATCAAATCGATTCGAGAAAAAGGAATTCAAAATATTAGCAGAACTAGCGTCGTAAGAATTTTCATTGTCACTATTATGACATTCCTGTTATTTGCAATGCAAGAAATCCTTGCAATTTTCTCCCCACCCCATTAACAGAACTAAAACTACTGTTTACATCTACAAACGACTTCAACAATAAAAAGAATTAATTCTGTTTGTATACAATTACAGATTTCCTTTACTTTCAATCCATTGTGTAAACTTACCGAGCTTTCATTCTTCCATTTATGTGTAATTCGACCAAGTATACCAGAAGTAACAGTTAACTCCCCTTCTGTTGGAGGCTGTAAATAAAAAGAAATATCGATAATGATAATTAAATTTCATTAAATGCTATGCAACTACAAAATGTAATTGGCAATTTCCGTATTCAGACTTGCTGAACGTTCTCTTTCTGGCCATAAAATTAAAGAAAATTTTCACACCAACGCTGATTTTGCACTTCTTTTTTTCTTATGATTCTTTCCTCGAATTT
The DNA here is from genome assembly GCA_963573255.1 of Chironomus tentans. Classification (NCBI taxonomy): domain Eukaryota; kingdom Metazoa; phylum Arthropoda; class Insecta; order Diptera; family Chironomidae; genus Chironomus; species Chironomus tentans. The sequence continues at coordinate 42,935,370 of OY754303.1, forward strand.
TTTTAATGAATGAAATTAATTAATTCATCGTGTGCTATCTACAAAGTGTGTGCTATATAAATAAATGTAAATTTCTCATATTGATCTCTCTGATTCTTAAGGCACAATGAATGATAGCTTGTTTCGGAAATTAATTTAATGGATATAAAAAGAACAAATACAATAAAATTGGAAGAGATTCTCAAGGATATTTGTAATAAAATTAAGGAGCCTTTGAATCGTGCTGTGTTATTTCTTATCTTCTGTTCATCATCAAAACCCTTCCAAATCGGAAACCAATTTTCTTTCGTGTATATTTCATAGTCAATCGGAACTCCAAACCCAAATATCAATTAATGTTGAACATCCGAAGGAAGTAAATAGGAGAAACTTGGAATGGAGAAGATTGCGTGCCTTTAAGCTGTTTAATGTAAATTTTTATTATCATTGGGCGCAAATAAAAATCACTTTCTGGAAAATAGCGAGTCACTGTGTTTTCCGAGTCAACACCATCATCATTAATAACCGTATCTTAAGAGATGGCTGTATTATCATTAAAAGAGTAATTGATAAAATAATGATGGACAAAGACATTGAGTTTAATTATGTTTTGTCGTGTTTCTGTCCCATCTACTTGTTGCATACTCCATGCTTACTGAATGGATTTTTATTTTCATTGTTGATGACTTAAGCATGGGGTGACCAGATTTTTTTAGAGACACATAGAGTATACTTTATGAAAATAGAGAGAAAATTGAGCTTTTCAGAAGACAGTCCATTCAAAAAACAGAGGACAGTACTTTGAAGAACCAAGGAGATGGTCAGCCTACTTAAGCATGCTTGTCGACTACTTAGTGGATGAAATGGAATTGATTTTAATTAACAAAATAGAAGAATGGATTAGAAATGGAAGTGCAAATTAGAAATGCGAAGAAAACTAAAGTTTGTTGTCAGATGCGAGAAGTTTGTTCAGAAACTCATTATTCTTAAGAATATGATGGATTTTTGTGATTAAAAAAGATAGTTTGCTCATTAAACTAAAAGAAAACAATTAGAAAATTAGTTTATTGACTTGGAAATTCTTATAAATTAAATAAAGAACGTGTCTTAAAATCTATTAAGTGGAAGCATTTAACTGTTAATAATCGTCTCATGATATAACTTTATCTTACAGTTGTAGAATGCCTTACAACATGGTAATAACAATTTCTTATGCAAGACTTTTCCATTGCACCCTAATGCATCCACAAAGTTTACACAAGCCACACATATCCATCACCATCAACAGTGTCAAAACGTATTTTAAACATGTGATGCCTCATCATCATTCCCATCACCACACACAAAAGTTAAGATAAGAGAAACAGCAACTAAATGCCTTGTCTCGTGAAAGCAAAATGAAAATCTAATAAGCAAGACATGAATGAACGGAGAAAGCAAATAGGAAGAAGAAAAGCCAGAAAAAAATTTCAATGAAAAAGTTTTACATTTTTTCATGCACACTTCTTCATGCTAAGGAATCCTCCCTTTTTTGTGTGTGGGATGAAAATCTGAATTTATAAAGAATTTATAGTAAAGTTGGGGGAAGGAAGAAATTGACTTCTTTGAGTGTGGATGCGGAAAGAATTTGTAAGGAACAATTGTTCATTCATTGTTTACTATTGTAGATTTTAGTTCACTTCCAGATTAAATTGTTAGTCACGATTGTTGATTGTCATAAAATATCTGTAGATATAGTAAATTTTAAGCGATTTATAGCATAAGGGGTCGTTCGCAAATTACGTCATGCTTTTTTATGGAGGGGGGTTGAAGAATTTGTGATAGCCCAAACACAAAAAATATCTTTCTTTCTAGGGGAGGTCGAAAGCGTGACGTAATTTGCGAACGACCCCTAATTTGACATTTTAAGGAAAATTCATCCCAAATAAAATTTTGTTTATCGAGAAATCTTCCCAAGGGATTATAGTAAATCCTGGTTTTCCACATAAAAAACCATTTCTTTTTACTGATCGTAAACATTTTCGTTGAATTTTTCGGTACATAAAAATTGTCTTGTCACATTTTGAAGGTTTGCCTTTAAAAATTTAATGGAAAAAGTTTTCCGCTCTTTGCATTAATATTTTCTCACATTTCCATAGTTCCAATTATTCTACTGATGGTGCCAAAGAAGAAAAATTTCATATATTTAAATATTTGATAAGCAGACCGAAATATCTCCAAGTGGATTTTTCTCAGTGTAGCATGTTTATATTTAAAATATTAATTTACCTGATCTCCCATTCCAGTTATAATAGGAACATTCCAATAGTCTGCTAGTCTTGCAACTGGTTCTAAAGCAAATGCACAAGCTGGTCCAATAAAGGTGATAACATGCTCTTTGAAGTACATATCAGCAGCCAATCCTGGCGACATATTTCCAGAGCAGTATGGATAACTGAGGGATGTAAAGAAAAATATTTTTTTAAATTTAAATTCTCAAATGCAAGCTGAATTTTTAATAAATCAACCTTCAAACCCCCAAACGTATCATAATAAACCAAAATTGTCTATTTTTGTTACAAAGCTACTCAACAGTACACATGTGCTCATCTAGCGTATTCATGACTCAGTCACGTTTATGTACTTATAAAAAGTTTTAAATGAGAAGTAAACAGTAAAAGTAAGTACTGAATTCTAAATTACTCATCGATTTTCCTTTTCGTATCACATCTAGTCTGTTTATGCAGAAAATACTTCTTGTCAACGTTCATCATTTGATGCAACATTGAATCGCTGCTTAGCTACTTAGTTAGAGTGAATTTAAAAGGACATAACTTTGACTTGACAACATATTGAAGCTGATTTGCAAATTTAATAAAAATAAAGCTCATTTTCAGTCTCCAAAGTCTTCGAAAGTCTTTCAATTTGGTCGTAAAAAGTTTCAACATTTCGTAACATAAAATAGGGGCGTATCCAGAAATTTTTCGAGGGAGGGTTGATTTTTTTATATGGACGCGAACATTTAGGGGGAGTTTTGGGGTTTTTTCTTAAAAAACCCTAGAAAAATGAAAAATTTCCCAAAAAAGGGGTTTTGACCCCAACACCCACTGATAAAAGCGTTTAGTTCCCTCATACTTAACACACAATTACTCATTTTTTGTCATTAAATATGCAAACCACAAAATTCATTCAGTGTCATGGAATGAATGAAGACACTACTCTTTATAATGCTTTAACCTTGATGTCAATTGTAAATGATACACTTCATAGCATAGGATATGTTAACATTTCTACATGGCTCCAATAAATTACTTGTATATCCACATCATAAATATGTCATATGTTAAAGTTTTTATTCTCTTTATGACACTGAAACAGTTTTTTTTATGATTTTGTTTATATAAATCCTTTTCGCTTTTGTAGGCTGGATGTAGACGTTGACTTGATAATTTGTGAAAATATCAATTTGGTATTGAAATGAATCTAATCAGAAGGAAAAGCATGAAGGGAAGTGACGAAACACAGTTCCTCAATCCAATCGAAGATCCAAGCTTTAACTTTATTGTGTTATGCAAATTTATTAAACGAAAGAACTGCATAAATAAAATACTTAACAGACAAATTGATTGTTTTGCTGTATTTTCTCCTTGAAGATGCTCTCGTAAAAAGGAAAGATGTGCTATGAATTTTTATTGGGTGCCTGTTATGATCACAGAAGAGATAATAAAGATAGTAGACTTGATATTGCTCATTTTACTGTATGGACTATAAATAGCTTCAATTTAGGTAAGCATGATTTCAGATATTTGTTTCTGTAGTCATTGTGATTGTTTTCATCGCCAAGTCTGAAGCCAGAACAAGACTTTGGTTCAAATTTTACTCTAAACATCGTCCAATTACGCATTCAAGGCAACAACCATAACTCACTGTCTCATCATTTACTTTGATGTCCAATTTTCTCGTTACGATCCTTGGAAATGAAACCAATGAATGAGAATAAAAATGATTGCAATGATTCACATGAATTAGAGAAAATAGCACAGTAGATTCATAATTTTTTTTAGTTCAACCATTTCCTACAATCATAAATGTCACATGCTCATTAGTGTTGATCATAAAAGTCTCAAACGAGACGAGTATGGCTTATCAAAGGAGCAATCACTGAGATTGAGACCAGTTTCGGTCTTGAATAATTTTTTGGGCTTGCGATGGGAAGTTCAATACAAAATTATTTTATTGAGATTAAACTTAGTTTTTTTTAGAAAAAAAAGGTCTACAGGTATATAAATATCAGATTTATTCATTGGTATGAAACTAAATTTAGCCAAGTTACTATCATTTCAATCTTTTAAGGGTCGTTCAGTTATTACGTTACGCAGAACAGCGACTTTTTAGATCACCCTCTCCCCCCTCCTTCGTTACAAACCGATACAAATTTTCAAGTAAAAAATCTTTAGTTTTAGCCTGTTACAAAATTTCAGACCCCTCCCCCCTAAAAAGCGAACGATCCTTATGTACGTAACCAGGAGTAGAGGCTCTTGGGCAGAAGAGTTTTGGGGTCAACCACTCCTCCTTTTTGGGAATTTTTTTTCAATTTGCTAGGGTTTTTGAAGAAAGAAATGACACCCCCCCCCCTAAATTTTCCTCTCAATACAAAAAATGTAAAACCCCTCCATCAAAAAAATTCTGGATACGCCCCTGCTCTTGGGGCATGTTCTTTCTTTCTGAAAGTTAATAAGAAGCGATAAAATGTGTCATTTAATATAACTAACAGAAAGATAAATTATTTTTAGAGAAAAAATTTAACACCAATTGATTTGAACACCAATACCACTCCCCCCTCCCCCCTCATGAAAATTTCTGGCTACACCCCTGTCTAATGTATTTTAAGAAGTCAATTTTCCTTTAATTCAACAAAACGATCCAAAAGAGAAAGAAATAATTTGAATAAGCTTATCAGCCTCTCCAATATTCTTTGTACATAAAGTGCTTATGGCTTCGACTTTTTCACATCAAAGGCAAATTGAGCAAGAAAATCTAATGCATTTTCAAACGATTTTTATTTTATCTAGAACAAAAAAAAAATATTTTCTTTTTCGACAATTTCCTCTTCTCTTTTTATTTCATCTTTCAAACTTCCTGCATGCGTTCTCATGCGACAATAGCAAAATGTAAATGTAAATGTAGGTCAAATAGCGTAGTGTAATGAAAAATTTTCTTTTTTCTGTTATAATCCTCTTTAGGGAATATTTTTTCCGCCAAATAAAAATGATAATAATATTTCTTGTTATTGCATATGCGTGTCTTCGCGAGGTTGGAGCTGAATATAGAGATTTTTTTCATTGAATTATCAAAACATGCAGATACAAAATAACAAGAAACCACTGTTTTGTTTTCATTTTCACTTGGGTACTTTAAGATTATGTGGATTATGTCGATTAAGGTTGAAACAGTAAAGTGAGAAGCCAGAGGAAAGTATGAGAATATTTCTTGGGTATCAACCGAATAAATCTGTATCGTTGTGTCAAAAATCATGAATTTTTCATACAAAATTTACATCAATCTGTAGCTGGACACATACTCTCGTCTTTTGACTTAGCTCTACAAAAGCATTCGTTTGTTGCCATGTCAACAGAATGGATATCCACATTTTGATTTTTGGAATGGAATGGAAATTATTTCTGGATCAATCATTACAAGAAAATACCACAGAACCTCAGGAATGTTCATTACAAAATTCCAGTTCAAATGGTTCAATGACTTTGTCGGAATATTAACTCCATACATGTGTTGACGTCCATCGGATCTTTAAAGTATTTGTCATTTGACACTTCACAATGGCGTAAAATATGTTCAATGTGAAGGTCTAGCGAAGTGAAAAGTCAACTATCGTATTACATTTAAAATAGAAGAATGAACAACAAATCGATTTTTGCATTTATATTTTTTTGGTGATGTAATCCTTAAGGGGACATAAAAGAAATTTAGTGTGAAAGCATTGATCTTTAATTCATGAGAACGAAGACAATTTTCAAAGAGAAATGATTCGAAAAGGTCCTTGAGACTTTCATCAAGTCTTCTTCTGATTCCATTTCTCCCCACCGCATATTCTACGTACAGCATTCAAGAGTAGTAAAATTACAGATTCAACTTGTCCCACATCCAATCAATTTCAGCTTTTCTCCTTCGTCTTGCATTATTTATTATGATACAAGAAAAAAAAGGAATTGTAACACATGTTCAATTATTCTTCTACTCAGAATGTGTAGAATCCTGGTCAACATCAATAAAAGTTTGTGGCATTTAAGGAATTTCCACCCGAGATGTGCAAGAAGAGCAAGTTTTAAACGACAGATGAAATTTTCAATTTAAAGACTGAATTTTCTTTGGAATTTTTTTGCTAGACAAAAAAAAGTCTCATAAAACGTAGCAACGTGCTTGAGTTTAAGGAAAGTTTGATGGTTTTGGACAACGTCAACATAAAAAATGTTCAATCAAGCAAACATTTGATAGTAAAACGTGTTGATCTAGTCGAAGGATAAAGTGGTAGGTGTCCATTTGTTTAAAAACCAACATAAAGTTTATTTATAGTGCAAATTGAGCAATGTTTCATCAAACCACACTTGAGTAATTTGAAGTCACAGAGCAAATCAGGAATGAGAAAATGTAGGAGGCTATGATGCAGACATTGCGAGATAGGAATGAAATTGACGTATTAAAAGTTTTTTGTGTGACCAAAAATAAATAGAGATTCTTAGCTAAAAATCTTCTCTGTACTTAGGATGACCGTTCACTTATCACGTTAGGCAATAACCAATTTTGTGCTTCAAAAACGAAACCACCACGTAATAAGTAAACGGTCCCTTAATCGAAACGCTAGATTTGACCCAAACGTACGTAGCATGAAGTAATAATAAAGAATTCTGTTGAATATTTAAGATTCACATTGACATGTGGAAGGAAGCTCAAATAAAATTCAAATCCGTTCCTAAAAACGAAACTCAATGCTAGTTTTAATAAAGCATAAAATTATTTTGACTTTGAAAGAAATCAGATTAACAAAGACAAAACTATTTTAGAGACCGTCCATGAGAATTTAATTCAGTTTTCAAATATGTAGTCTGATTTTTGAAATTGTTGTCCTCAATTCTCATTTTGGAAGAATTTTTTTAAAAATTAGATAGTTTTAAACATCACAATATTTATGACTAGGTTGTCCATCTGTGCACTTTTTGGAGTGACAGTCCAGCTTTGTCCTGCGTCTTAATTTGGATCAAAACATCCCAGTCAATGGCGTATCCAGAAATTTTTCGAGAGGTGGGGTTGATTTTTATCAATGGATGGGAACATTTAGGGGGGTTTGGAAACCTTTGCAAATTTACAAAAATTCAAGGGTCCCCCCCTAAATACTAAAATTTGCCAAAAAAATTCAATTTATTCTTAAATATTTTAAAAAAAATTGTTATAAATATTAAAAATTTCAGACTATCCCGCTATATTAAGGTTGAAATCGATACATGTCCCACTTTTCTATAATTTATGACTAAACGAGACAGGCATCATGAATGAAACGCTAGAATTCAAATGAATTTTTACATCATTAAAAAATTATTTCAAAGCACATGTGCAAAAACTTATCAATTGACTGCAAAGTCTGCTGTCATGACAGCTATTAATTCTAGCAAAAATATTTACTCACCTCTTCTGAACTTTATTAAGAAACACTTTGTGATGATCCAGAAATTCCCTATTTATTCTCTCCAGTCCAATATCAATGGCAGGTCCACATCTCTCAAGGTCAAACGGAGAGTCTGTAGAATATGTAATGAGTGAATGTTTTGGGAAGAAATTTATGTGCTTTGACTGCGTGAATTATTGCAAACTTCTGTAGATTCACAATTGTTGGTAATTAAAAATTCATAATACGTGAAATTGCTGAAAATATTTCACACGGAAATGGTTATGAAGGCAATTAAATTGTACATGATGAATTTAATTTGATGAAGTGTGTGGAGAATCTAAACATTTGGTTTTTTTACTCATCTGAACATTTTCAAGCAGAAAAGAATTTTACTTTAATAAATGGCAAGCATTTTCTTATCATTAAGTATTCTTGAATCATTGTAGCATATTCTGTCATTAATCATTGTTAATTCTCATAATTATTCTGTTATTTCTTCTTTTTCGGAAGCTTTAATAGTATTATTTATTTATTTCTAAAATATTAAGTTGTCTGTGTTCTATGATCTTTGAGGGTTCGTTTACTTATGACGTCCCAGAAAACACAAGCTTTTCTAAGCTGAAAAGGGAACCAAACCAATACGACGCTGGCCTGGGGTTGGATATTAGACCCCTTGGTGTCTTGTGCCTTCCGAGGAAGGACTGATTCTGGAAAACAACGTGCTTCTCGAGAATTTCATGATTGAAAAATATAGCAATAACAATAACTTTAATAGTGGACTGTATTTCCAATCAATTTCAAATCTATCAATTTCAATTCGATGTTTATTGATCAATCTCAATTTTTAAACTAACAAAAAACTCATTTCAATGCTAATATGATCCGATTCGTCTCAACAATGATGAAAAAGTCAAAAAATTCTCAAATTTCGATTAAAGTCATTTGTAAACGACCCTTAACAGCAAATTTAATGTAATAGAAGCTTTGGCTTGCAAAAAATATTTCAAAATACAATATTAAGATAAAGTTTCAAAGAGCGTAGATAAGATGAAAATAAATAGGATATTATGATCTGAGTAATTTTTCTAATGATTTCCACAAACCGCCTTTCATTGCTTTGTTTTGCTTGCTATGTTACGCTTTTCTTTACATACTCATTATTTTTGTTTATCCAAAAAATTTCTTGTTAAAATCTTTAAGCCATAGAAATAATGGAAAAGTAAACCGTAATTTTCTCAAGTTTTATATTGTAAGTTTCCAGTTCTCGACTCTTATCAGAAACTTTCAACGGACTATAACACCTTTTTCTCAGAATAACTGTGAAAAGCCACAAGAATTTGGATCTTAAATATTCCACCTCATACATACATGTGCGGAGGTTGTTGACTATATTTTTCAAAACGTAATATAATTTGAATTTAAAAGTTAATGTAAAAGAGACTCCTTAAATTTATCCCATCTCTTTATGTGCGTTTTATTTTCTCGTGAAAGCTTAAAGATTTCACTCATATTTCATGCTGTATAATATTTCATACAACTTACAACCACATGAATGAGAAATACGTACCAAAAGATACAAATAAAGAGCGTTGAAATAAGAAACTGTATGAAACGAGTATGGATGAAAGGAAAGCAAAGCACTTTCATGCGTGCAAATTTACAAAAGGATGTAGATGATTTTTAACGCGTGGCATCTCATCAGAATTCATAACCCAAACATAATATACTTCTAAATAATGATAAGGATAATATCACTGAATCCCTTGGGAAATGCAAATGACAATATACATTTTCGTAGATATCATGTGAACTTCACTTCGTTTTATTTTCACTTTTTAATAGACAACACGAAAGGTAGATGCCACCACAAAGGAAATTTCAATGGGATAATAAAATCCTCGTGTGTGCATACGAAATGGAATGTTTATTTATTGTAATTATAAGCATTTTTAAGTTCAAGTGGAAGTGCTTTTTTGTACATTTAAAAGGTATACATCTAAAACGTCTTAGAGGTCGTTCGCCAATTACGTCACGCTCTAGGGGGAGTAGAAGTTGAAGAACAGTTACAGTCTAGGGGCGTATTCAGGTTTTGGGGTCAAATATACCCCCCCCCCCCCCTTCCTTCATTTTGCTAGGGTTGCCAAAAATTGGCGAAAACCCCCGTCGAATAAATTAACCTCTGAGGAACAAGAAAAAGGTCATCAAAAGTCAATTTAGAGCAAACTAGTATACATTTTCAAATTTTGAGATTTAAAAATCCCCCCTCAAAAAATTCCTGGATACGCCCCTGTTACAGTCCAAACCAGGCGCGTAAAATTCTTCAATTTGCTAGGATTTTTGAATGAAAAAATTCAAAAAAAAAAATTTCTGCTCCAAAATTTTTCATACAAAAAATTTGAAAATCCCCTCCTCGAACAATTTCTGGCTACGCCCCTGGTCCAGCCACAAAATTTTTCTTTTTTTTTTGTTGGAAAATTTGGGACAAGAAAATTTGCGTGACGTAATTTACTACATACAATGGGTAAAAAGGTCCATCCATAAATGTTAAACGTCGCAAGTGAATGACCCCTTGAATGAACAATTTATTCAATTAAGCCTTGACATTATCCTGATTTTGACATAATTTAATTTACAAACTTTTTAAACAAATTTTCCCCACATCATGTCATAAGTTACAACATAATGCAGAATTCCCGCATTAAATCCAATTTTTTAAACATCTCTTTTCGTGTCTCAACATTTGTAACTTAATATTCTTCATGAGCTACGCTTATAAAAAATATAACTGACATCCAAGCAAGAAGAAAATTGAATTTCACAAAGGGAATTTTCACATCATTTTTAATATGAAATGTTTTTTTAAAGTTACAAGCAAAGTTACGACGGCGAGGGATCATTAAACTGAATTCAAAACAATTTTTACTTCCATCCAACAAAAAAGCAAATTTTACTTTTTTCGCACTTTTATAGGAATTATTTAGGCTCACAGATACGAATCCTTTCAAAACTTTTCAATATTCATGCCAAGTTTGTTGTTCATGTCAAAACATAATCATGGATTTCATTCAAATCCAGACTTAAAAATCTAATGCATCATGATGAAATGTCACTTTATCATAATCAATTCCTTTTAAAAGCACCAGATAAATGTTTATGTCATATCCTCCCCTACACATACTGTACAGTATTATATTAAATTAAAAGCAAACAAATCTAGAACATTCATGATGGTCCTATGTAAATCTTAGAAATTTATTTATCCCCAACATTTATTCCATTAGGGATCATTCACAAATGACGTTCAATATTAAGGGGGAGACGTGTGTCTTGACCTTAATTTTGAAACAATTTTTATTTGCATGCAAATTTTGTGGCAAAGCTCTAAAATATACCATCATCGATAGGCGTCATTTACGTACGACTCCTTTAATATTTTCACAAATTTTCCTTTCATGGTTGGCCGGGACTTAATCTTTGACTGAGCAATTTCCTGTTTATTAATGTCATAACATTTTTGTGAATGACTTTTGTCAAAATCTCAAGACGCAGGTCTATTTTTCCTATTTTGTGAAATATTAAAGGAAGTAAAATTCTTTTCACAGCCAAATCAGATGCTCAATTTATGTAAATTGGTCTAAATTTAAACGAATTTTTCTCCACCTTGCCTTCTCCAAAAATAAAACTCAGCAAATCCACGCAGTCAATCTTACATTTTAGTTGTTATTATTATAATAGAATTAATGAAAAGCTGGCAGTGATACTCACTGAGATGAGAAGCCATCAAAACACCCACGTTGTATACTTTATACTGAATTTGTTAATTAAAAAGAGATAATAGAAAATGCTTTTGTTAGAGTCTGTGATTGTAGTTTGTTAAATAACTTCAAGGGGTCGTTCATAAATGACGTCCCATTTTTAGGGACGAGGAGGGTCTTACACTGTGTAACACTTTTATACAATGTGCCAAATGGGGAGGGAATCTGAAAATTTCGTTTATTGTGTGACGTCATTTATGAACGGCCTCTAATTTATAGCTGTTATGAATTATAGTCTATTCGACTCTAAGTAACTCTTTTGATCTCAAAACTTACACCATCTCGTTCCTTCTGCTCTAAAATATTCGGATATAAAGTCGTTTTATTTTTATCCTTTTCATTTTTGTCTACAACGGTTGTCTTAGCATCACTTATACACAACGCTAAGCGCCTTAAAAATGCACATAAAACTACGATTTTTATCACACGAAGAATCATTTTAGATTCAACTTTAAAAATTGTTTTCGTCACAAAAATTTATTTAATTGATGGGGGAAAAAATTCTTTAGCACCAGAAAATTTTCATTGATAACTTGATTTAGGGGTTTGTGTAAATATTTAAACAGTTCGCATCATACTTAAAATTCACTTTGTTGTTAACGCTTAAAGCTGAAATAAAAGATCCTTAGTTAATTTATTCATGGACTTTCTTGTTTTCTTATGGACAATTCAATTAGAGCAGGGCTGGGTTACTCGGTATGCCCCTACCGCTGCAGTTGGGGTATACCCCAGGGTAAAGTAGGGGTATACCTAGAAGCATAGCCTGGGTTCGTTCAATTATGTTCTGGTTCTATTCATCTTGACGCTGTGCTCATTTAAGGACTTGAAATTAATGCAAGAATCGTGTAAAGGGAAACTAAAATTAACAACTTTCATCATTTTTATCAATTATTCCTCTAATTAGTGTTCATGAAAGGAAGGATTATTCTTTGTAAAAAAATGTGCTTGGTAATTGGCTGTAATTATTTCAGAAAGTTCTAAAAATGAATAAGAAGCTCTTTGATGAAAAATATTTTTTTTTAATTTTGGAAGTACATGCCACAAAAACATAACTTTACTCTTAGGGCAGTAGTTCTCAATCTGAATTTGACGTCGAGACTTTTAAGAAGAAATGGATCTAATATCCACCAGGGGGAAAACTATTTGGTGGAAAAAAGTCATTTTCCAAAAAAGAAGTGAAGAAGGTGAAAAGTCGTTCATTATTATTGTTATTTATTGGCAGATAAGTATATGTAAATAACAGAACAGATATAATTATTAAAAGAAATTAAATTTATGAGATTCAGCGTTCTTTTAGAACACTAAAGATCTCAAACTTGTTTAGAAATAGCAGAAATAAAAATCTACACCAATATATAACGGTTTTAAAACATTTAAAAATTACTCGTGGTGAATTGTTGAGTTTAAATTTAAGAGGATAAGTTCACTTATTACATTACGAAGAACAGCGACCCTCTCACCCTTGTAACAAATTTTGAACTAAAAAAAATGAATAAGCCAAAGCCCCTATCCCTAAAAAGCGACCGTAATAAGTGAACGAAAGCCAAGATGTCTTCTAGATTCTAGATTTTTCCACCAAGTGGTTTTCCCCCTGATATCCTTTTTATATCCCAAGAAAAAACTTAAGTCCTCTGGACCAACGTATAATACTTATTTTTGTACTAAAATTTGAATTTTAGACTACTTATTTGTGAACAAAATCCGTATGTCCGTAAGAAAAATACAGAATAAGTAGGAAAATTTAATTTTATTCTCCAATTTTTTTTCGTCAAATCACTAAATAATAACAAATTATTAATAAGATTATCCAAATCTTTTAAATTAACTTTCATATTGATGGAAAAAATTAAATAATACTTTTAGTACTCATTGACTTTGGAATAGTCGCTGAAATTTCAAATTCAAATCTCAAAAAAGTAACTGATTTTTTTCTATCCAGAGGACTTGGGAAAAAACATCCAATAATGAAATTTTGATGGTAAAGAAATCTCAGAGGTATGTTAGGTGGCACCTTTCTGTTAAAGACAGATTAAAATGCCATTTTATTTCATTTGAGGATATTTTTGGTGCACTCAGAAATATTAAACAGCACAAATGCTTCAGAATTTCGCCAAATTCCTCTCAGGTAAAAAAAGAATATTTATCTTTGAAATTTTCATATCAAACACTTTTGGATACAAGAATATGTAGCATGCAGAGCAACTTTGTCCATAAATTAAGCAGTTTTATTGCAAAAAAAAGCTCAGAAACTTTTTTTTGTAAAATATGCACAAAAATAAAAATTCAAGCTGAGTTCAACCCCGACTCTAACTTCATCCTTAAGATAATGATAATTTACATTTTATGTTAAATCGATAGCACTTGCTTTAAAGCCATTCACAAATTATCGTGATATTATTTTCCTTACGACAAAGAAAAATAATTCAGATTTAAATTTTAATTGTATCATGAAGATTATTCCACTGTCATTTTATTATTTCCTCGCTACATTTGTCTAAATTCACATTTTCACGAAGAAATTATTTTGAAGCACTTAAAGAGCGATAGATTGAGGAAGGAGGGGATGTTTAAATTTCTTCCTCACACTTTCGTTTGATTGATCCAAAAAAATATTTGTGTTGGGGTAGGAATAGCAACAGCAACAGGTTTGTCTACACTTTCACTTTCCTCTTTTTATGTCTTGACTATCTTTAATTTTTAAGCATGAATCCAGTTAGGAAAATTAAATGTTTACAACTTTTTTTTGATCATTAATTAAAATTCGCTAATTAAAACATTTTCCATCTCTTTCATTCACGTTCTGTTTAAGTCTATGGAATCAATTCATTTCATATGCTCCATAAACATCCATAAAGATTTGTTTGCTAATGAAGTGCTTATTCATGAAAATGAATGGTATTTTTAGGAATGTAAATTTCCTCACACCACTGTCATTTATATGCACTGTTAACACTAATATTATCCTCCTATGTTTTTTATTTCACTTATCCGTTTGTCGCACTTTCTCCTTACCACTTCTGATTCTAAGAACTTCCGGCACAAGACTAAGAGATTTCACACTGTTGCAAATGCTTTTATAGTAAAACAGCTGTCAGGATATTTTTTTTCTCACTCTCGTTCTCTCAGCATTCTCTCTTCTCTGAGAGGAATATCCTTCAATGTTGATACTCTACCACGTGCGTTTTATATTAAAAATTCTCAATACAACACAACAAAAATTCATTATTTTTATTTCCATCTCAATCTGCTGTCGCAATTTAATTCATCTAATAAAAGTGAAAATGTTTTATTGCAAGCGAATTCTGTTTTATCAATTATTAAAGTTCTCAGCTTTCAGTAAGAGTCTTCCACACTGTGTCGTTCATAAATGACGTCTAATGTTTAGGGAAGAGGGGGGTCTGACGATGAGTAATCAGGCGGGTAACCAAAGGAGGGGATTGGTAGATTTGTCCCCCCTTTTATCCAAAAATTCTTCAATTTTAGGGGTTTTGAGGAAAGAGTCTGAAAATTTTCCATACAAGAAATTTGAAAAAAACCCCTCTCGAAAAATTTCTGGCACGTCACTGTGTGTAACACTTCTATACAAAAGGAAATTTTGTGACAGATGTGGGAGGGGGACTCAATTTTATGGGGGGGGGGGGTTGGTGGAGGTGAGGTCTGAGAATTTTTAACAGGTCAAACAACCAGCAAGGCGGAAGGGGTCTAAAAATACATTTTTTTACGTAACGTATTAAGTGAACAACCCCTTACCAGAATCAAAGGTAAATAACAAGTGGTGGGGTATCGTTAATCCTTAAAGCAGTGTCTTCCAAACTATTTTGGTTGACGACACACTTTTGATTCAAAAAATTTTTCGCGACACACCAAAAAACTTCTTCGTCATCCAAAAATTGAGTTTCAGGACCTTTTTTAGAGCAAGTCTGAAGTTTCAAAAATTTTGGATCCCCTCCCCTCTCCCAGAGAGATCATATTAATGTAAAATATTAATTAATATTAATGTATTATCGACTTGGTGAGTCCAGCTGAGGGCACTGCGACTCCAATGGAACCGGAATCTATTATATCGTTAACTTCCCGGACGGAAATGAGTTCTTAAAAAATCCTGGAAAATAAACAATTCTGTTGACTCCAAAACTCCCCTGAATCCCACCTTTGTTGGACGTCATTATAGGCGTACCAAAGGGGGTTTCCGATAGAGTCCTGACCCCCACACCCAAAAAAAATAACTATTCTCTTAAAAAAATTCCGAAGCTCCAATTTAATAGCTAATTATTCACGTACCGTTAAAATTAACAACAAGTCCAAAACCATGAGAATAAGAAGGAAAAAAAATTGGACACCCCCTAAAAAAATTTTTTCTGAGTACGCCCCTGGACGTCATGAATGCATTAACCATAAGCGATGATATGACACTGTGAGATAGTTTTACATTATTCAATACTGTCTACAATTATAATTAATTAGCAATCTATCCACATTGTGTGAGAGAAAAACTGCATAACTATTGCACAAAGTCGTCAAGGTCAATTTAGATATATGAAATAATAGACAACACTAATGAATAAATTCACAATTACTAATTAACCAGTGAAGCTTTTCTCCTCGTGTCACTTAAAAATAATTTTTAATACTGGTTTAATTCTTTGATTTATGATATCACATCGATAGAAGTAAACAAGTGATTGCAAATTGCAGTTATAAAATTAAAGATAGCTTCACTATCAAATGTCACACGCTTTTGAAAAGCAAACGATTACTGTGATATACGTACTACTATGTGATCATATTTCCTTCTTACTCAGTTCTTCTTGTTTGTTTGCACTTTATTCTCAGCGTACGTCAATAAAAAAATTCTCTTATGATTGAAAATATTGTAGGCTTTAATTTAGAAGTAGCGTGACTCATATGTGTGTCAAAAAGATGTGCAAAAAATGTTTTTAATAAGGTTTCTAGATCAGGAAAGAAGTTGTTTACTGAATTTCGTACACATTGATAATACAATTGAAATCTAATGTGATTTATACCATGTGAAGTAGATAAGGTATAAATACTGTACAATGTTATCAAAAGGCCGTTTACCTTTATTTATAAAAGCATAAAAATCCATCGACCGGGGTTCGATGTAAATGTTAGTGGACATAGCGTACGTTCGCTCATTTTTACTGGCTGGCTGTTAAAATCTTTTCAAATGATCAACGTAGATGGGTTCTAAATTGACTAAACAATTCTTCCTGAAGCTGATTCAGACAACATGGACCAATGGTGTATCTTGGTGATTTTGATAGAAATTTATTGATTATCATAAACGTGATTGAATTTATTGCTCATGTTCATTATTCATCTGTAACTTAATTAATTTTAATATAATAATGTTCAGTAACAAATTCTATTTCACATTAATAACTTAATGCATCACTTTTATTGTAATATTTAAATTATAAAGTTATAGTATGCAAGCCTTAATCTACTATATTTAGACAAAAAAGCTCTAGATCTTAGATTAATTTGACAGAACTGAAGAAAAACAAAAAGAATACTTCCGTAATATTTCGAGGAAGTTAAGCCATCCCTTCAAAGAATGTTGCTTGAACAGCTATCAAGGTCATTTGTGTTTATGTTTTCATATGGAGGTCATTAAACCATACAAAATTAACACTAGGAATGACTGTGATAGCACTGCTGATAAAAAAAATTGGGAAATGAACTTACACAAATGTGATTTTTTTTCTTGCAGGACATCAACTTGATAAATATATCAGAACATAATATTTGGTAAAAAACCCATTCAGTTACAGTCGTTTAGATTTGCCAGCCAACATCTTCTTGGAATGCTAAGAAGAATCCCAGTAATGTGAAATAAACTACGACATTACCGAGGACAGTGAGTATACAAGCTCCTGTGTTGATGATTCCGGCTAATGATAAGACAATAGGCAATGCAAATGATGATAATACTATTCCTATCGTTAGGAAGATTGAAAATTCAAGACACGATGAATTATCATAGTTTTGACGTTTTGAAATCATCGTCGGAATCGGTGACGCAAGATAGAAGAGTATAGTGAAGAATGGCCACCATTGACTGAAAATAAATATTAGAAATCGGTATTAAATACTCTGGATCTTTAATTTATGTAAAAACTTACTTATATTGTGGTAGAGCACACGCCAAAATCAGAAAAGTTACTCCAATTGAGCCGAAAAAGGCGAGCGTGATAAGTCTGGAAGTATGAATCATTGTTAGTCATAAAAGAATAAGTCAATAAATTTTTTACAAAGAAAACTCAACAATTGGATTTTCTTTATGCCGAAAATTTATCTACGTCTGTTTTCAAAGATGTCTTGTTGTTGTCTTTGTAATACACGGTAATTCTTTATATTAAATTAAGTATACTTACGCTGCAATTTTTTTTGTTTACAAATTTTCACAGCAACAATGGAAATATGAAAAGAAATTTTGTGGAAATTCATTATAAATCGAGGTTTTGTGACTTATATTTTGTATTTACTATAAACTATGTTATGTACTCTATATCACTAACAATAATTCAGCCTTTTTAATGCACTATGAACACTAGAAAATTAATTTTCAAAAATATTTTACCTTTTAATCCAGCCATGCTTTATATTTGAATGAAGACTATTCACGGGCACGACTTTATCGTTGGCCCTTGAAAAAAATATTTTTAAATCCTCGTATTATTACCCAATTACATAGAATTTAATCATAATAGTTTCACGGCAACTTTAATTCACAATAAATAATCCAATAAAAGGAGCACGTGCTAAAAGTTCAACGGTAATATTTTGAAAATTTCCCGCAAAAAGTCTTCTAGTCATCCTGCAAAAAATTCAAAAAATAGTCAGTTTAACGGTCTTTCTATTGTTATTTGTAAAAATTGTCTGCTTAAATATGGAAAATTTAGAAAATTCAAGTGTTTTAAAGGAAATTGGACTGGATGAAAAGAACAAATGGATTCTCAATGAAGAAAAGACTAAAAAGTTCTTCGAGTTCATAGCTAACAATCTAGATAAATCAAATATTTTAACAAATTCAGAACTTCAGGAATATGACAAATTAGTTGAAGCACGAAAGGTTTTAAGTGACGAGGATCTAGAAAATGAGCTTAAGAATATCGAACAATCATTTCCTGGATTTTTCTCAGTAACTGATGATAAAATAGCTGATCTGGAAGATGAATTAAAACAACTTGAAACGGACATCAGCGAAAGATCAGAAAGATTGTCAAGAATGAAGGACTTTGAGGGCGAGCAGATAAAAACAATATCGGAACAAGAAAGAATCAATGGAGAAATCGGATTAAAGGAACGTTTGCTAACTGAGGAATGCTTAAAAAGATCCAGTGAACTCGAAAATTTACAGGAGTCAAATTCGCAGGAAGTTGCACAATTGAACAAAATTTACACTCAACAGGTTTGTACTAATTTGAACCAGTTTGTATCGTGATTATTGACTAATTCCCTTAATTACAGCAATCATCACCAACAACAATGCCTCAAATGCAACTCGATTTGTATTTTGCCAAGTGTAATCAACTTTTAGGTCTTCTGGAACTCTATATGAATCAAAATTTTAAAGTAACCAAAGGAAATGCTGATGTATTAAGTGCTGAAGAGGAATCACAAGTAAATAACATTTATGAAATAAGAATGGGTATAATAAACATGCAAAAGAAGAAATTCGAGGAGGAAATGAATGTTGCAGGCGTGAATCATGTCATTGAAAACATTGATAAGTACAAGAACTATATTACTGGCGACTTTTACGAAATGAAGTCAGTCATTGATTCCTTAATAATGGAGAAAGAAAATCTGCAAACTCATTTAAATGCATTAATGGTGGAAGGAAAAGTGCTTAATGAAAATATCGCGGAACAAAAGATTGCCAAGATTCTTCATGAGTATTATATCGGAAAGAACAAGAGAGCAACTGATCGCGCTGAAAAGATTTCGAAGGTTTATGAAGTTACAGATCATATTGCTTATGTCTGTGAGCTTATGTGGGCTGCTTTACAAATGGATATTAATAGGCTTAAGAATCGAGTAGACAACAACGAGAAAATGAATAATCAATCACAGGAATGCATGAAGAGAATTGTAAGCTGTTAAATTATCGTCAAATGACATAGAAATAATCCACAATTTTTAAATCTATTTCCAGCGTCAAATGAAGCAATTGTCGATTGTTGATCGTTCATCCTCTTATAGTCATCAGTTCCTTGATGCATTCCAAAAACTTCTCATTGAAAACATTCATTGCAAAAAGTATGAATTGTCATCGATTGAGGATTGCTTCAAGGAATACATAAATCATGATGGGAAAGTTCATGCTGTTATGCAGATGCTTATTGAGCAACAGCACTTCAACAAAATCCAGAAGACTATGAAGATGATGTAAGTATGATTGACATTTGGCATGATTTATTTCAATCTAAATAACGAGTATCCATCCTCAATTTCTAATCATATTCATGTCAAATTAATTCTTTATTTTCAGTGATGAGCAGTCAAGCATTCTCCGTGATTTGATATTCTGTGGACCTACCAATAAGCCACGCTTGTATGATCCGAAGTTCATTGTTCCTTTACACGAGAAACAGAGCAGAAAGAAGGAATTTGAGAAAAATTTACATGAACTGAAATTTGATTTCCAAAGCAAAATCATTCAGCCATACACTAATGATAAATTCTACCGAATGAAGGAGCTGCTTTATATTTGGTTCTGTTCGGAACCGAAAAAAGTTTTACTGGCTATCAAGGAAGTTCAAAAAAAGGCTGCTGAGCAAGGAAGTGCAAGCTATAAAGCTCTCAATATTACTGTCTCTCATTAAATAGATTTAAGATAAGTTTGGTCCGTGCATTAGAATTTAAGTTTTGGATACGGCAATAAATCATTCATTTTTAAATCCTAATAACTCGATATTAGACACAAACATTAGTAAAAATTGATGAGGAAGTCAAATGTGCAGTTACAGCATGAAAATTACACACTTGACATTCAAATTATAGATTCCTGAACTGACATTATCGAATGCCTTTTGAATTAATTTCAATATCCTTAAATACTTGGGTGGACAGCATTTATTCTTCAGTTTATAGCCAGCAGTAAGCAAACAAGAAGTTATAAAAGGAAGAAAGTATATTTGGATATGATTCCAAAACGTGAGCCTTACAAGACAATTTTTAAGTTATTTAGCTTTCTTGGCTTTTGGAACGAAATCCCAAAATGGCACAAGAGAATCGCTATCAGCATGATGACTCTGTGTACAGCTGGATTCTGTTTAATCATTATGATGTCCCTGCTTCAAGCTAAGGATCTAAGTGATGTGCTGGAAGGGATAAAAATTGTTCCTATACTTTTGACTATTGTAATTTCTGTAAACGATTTCAATCTAAAGAAGTCAAAAGTTTGTGACTTATTGGAACTAATAGAAGAAATAGAAGACGAAAATCCAGAGTCAAAATATCATTTCGATGAAGCTTTTAAACTTATCAAGAATATTTTCATGGCTGAAATTATCTTCATTGGGTTACTCTTCATATCCTATGTTTTGTCTCCTTTGATAATGACAAAGCTGGCGTTTCCTGCCTACACACCTGACATAATTAAGGATTATGACGCAACATTCTACATCTATTGGATGTACGAAAGTATCTGTGGATTGTATTGTACAATTTTGCATGTACCCATTTATGAGTTTCGCTGCAGCTTGCTGATCGTTTTGAACGGCTACGTTGGGTTCTTTCGTGATAAATTGAGTAACCTGCAAGCAACAAAGGAAGACTACGATAAAGCAAAGGAACAACTCACAAACTGTGTAAATATTCATCGTCAGATGAAGAAGTAAGTGGACTGAATATTTAGTTTCTTTATATTTCATTTGATAAGCTCTGTATTTAGGTTTATGGACATCTACATGGATATATTCTCTCTGCAGCTATCAACTATTCTCTTCCTTACTTCCTTCTGTGTCTGTTCAAACACTTTCATCATTGCTACTTTTGGAGTAAATCTTATTGCTTTGCAGCTTAACCTTATAGTACATAATTTTTATTTCAGTCAAATGCTGGACTTAAAGCCAACACATTTTCGTTCTTCTACGAAATCTTCGTCTTCAGTCTGATATTTGTTCCGTGCTTTTATGCAAACACAATTCAGCATCAGAGTGAAAACTTTTTGCATGACTTGTTCATGAGTGGTTGGGTTGAGTCTGGTGTAAAATATCAAAAGTTGATGCTGATCTTCATGGAAAATCTGAAGAATAAGATCGTGTTTAAGGTGCTTGGATTTGTTGAGATTGATCTGCTACTTTTCGTCCAGGTATGATTCAAATTGTCACTTCCCTGACAATTTCATATATATTGTCTCATAATAGATCATCAAAGTCGTCTACTCGATGTATGCTGTTCTGCAGAGTATTAAGAATTGAGGATGATCAAGTGTCTGTAAAGAATTTAGTTTTGGGATCCTGAATTATAAGCAGGATTCTTCTGGAACTAAATACCACAATACTTATTCAAATCGAGGAAGTCAATGATTAGTCGAACTAGTTTTTGTTGTTGTAGGAGTCATCGATGTATTTGGTGTTGATTTTGAAAAGATATCAAAATAAAGATGAAACATTTAGTCAATTTAGTAAATTGTGTTGCAATTTGTAGATTCCTACAAAGTCGCCTGTCAACAATAAATCAGAATAGTGTTAGGTTTAACAGAAAAGGGTGTAACTTATATATGGCATTTGCCTTTATTGTCGAATAACCCCCAGATAACCCTCAGTGGTAAGAGCATGCAACTGTAAATCGTAGGACGTGGGTTCGAGTCCCACTCAGGATTTGTTTTTGGAGTTAGGGGTCGTTCGCAAATTACGTCACGCTTTTAGGGGGGAGGGGGGGTCAAAGAATTTGTGACAGTCCATACAAAAGATTTTTTTTTCTTTGGAAAATTTGTGACAAGGGGGGAGGGGGGTCTAAAAAGTCGTTTTTTAGCGTGACGTAATTTGCGAACGACCCCTTATACTTTTTTCTGCTGGTTTGTCATCTAGAAGTTCGGTTGCTCGCTTTTAGATGTTTAGAACAAATTAATCTTAAGGTTTCAACTTCTGCAAGGATTTTTGGACAAAAAAAAGCATTTTAAGCAATATTAAAATCGAAATTATATAAAATTGATTTTCAAAGGAACACGTATTTTAGAGGTCGTTCATAAATGACATTTAATGCTTAGGGGAGATGGGGGTCTGACACCATAGAAGAAAAATTATGACAGAGAGGGAGAGGGGGTCTAAAAGTCTGGTTTATAGAGTGATGTCATTTATGAACGGCCCCCAACTTTCCTATAGTATTTAATTTACCTTGTTTGTCCATCAATACAGTAGTTAATTCCATACACTTAGTCTTAGAAAATAAGGAAACAAAACATTGGGAAATATTTATGAAGCAAGAATTTAAATTGCAGTTGCAGCATGTAATTCGTCTAGAAATTGTATATCTCATAACATTCCAATATCGAATGTCTATAAAATTATAGATTCCTTAATTGCCATTTTCCTTTGTTTTTCAATATCCTTAAATACTTAGAATAGATTAAAACCACAAATAAGTTATTTGAAAAGATATTTAAAATTTTATTTTTCCATTTTATTGAATTTTTTTCTTCATGCACAAAAATTAAATAATTTAATTACTGGATCTCAATCCATTTTGACGTTAAAATTTCTTAGTTTCAAAAATGTTTGCTCAAAGCACCTAATTAAAATCTGAATGCATCTTTTCCATTATTATGTTAAGTTAAAACTGAATTTAATTCAATCGGACGCAATTGCATAATTTTAACTTATATCAAAAATATCTTTCACATTTTTTTTATTCAATTCATTTCGTTATCCTGGCGACCAAATCACAAACTGTTGTCATTATTGAGTTCTGGGAAAGTTTATGGCTGATTCTTAGGACTTTGAGGTTTAATCATCACAACTTATTCAGGAAAAATCAATTATTTCAAAAGAACCTTGATAATCCCTAAATAAATGTCTGAATATGCCCTTGGGTCTGTCAGATCAAGAGCTATTCAAATTACAGAACTAGAATCAGCCAAAACATTCCCACGAGTGTCAAAAAAGGAATTTTTCGTTTCTCTTTATTTAAAAAATTGACACAAAAGTATATTTACTGATAATTAATATGATTAGTGCTTATAAAGAGTCAAAATTGATGCTCAATATTCTTAATTAATGTAATTAAAGGAAATAAAAATGAATTTTGGAAAGATGGGTAATACATTCATAAAGATTTTCAGTATACAAAAATATAAGTTTCGGCGCTTTTTGCTTTAAAGCCAATTCATTCGATAAACATTTTTTAAGGATTAATATTTAATTTAAAATCCAATCGATTCTTAAAATTTTCAATTCTAAAATGTATAATGTATGTTGGTATGGAAAATGCATATTTGATACAATTTAATAATTAATAGTATGGTGGTTAAAATTTTTAAAATTATATAATTAAAAGGAAAGTTAAGACAATTGTGGACTGAAGCTTATCAAGATTTTTTTTTTGTAGGAAGTGAAGTTGATTGGAAATCAATGATTTATGGACTGAAGCTGGGAATACTTCAAGTCCATTCGAACACAGTTAAGAACCATACTAGGAACCATTAAAACATTAAGAACCGCTCAATTCCTTAAAAAAGACCCAACAATCAACTTCAATTCCTCATAATACAAAGAAAGAATACAATATGTGCACTCAGCAGCATAAAAAAGAATGGAAGGACAATTTTAATGCTTTTCTTATTAATTTTTGACACAGCTGAGCTTTTTTTTCACTTTTTATAAAAAAAAGAATACATAAAAAATATGATGCGTTGACTGCTTAAGCAGCCTTTTCCTGATCAATAACTTCTTTGGTTGGCAACGGATTCTTTTCCTGTGTTTCAGCATGTTTCAATGATGTTCTATTGAAATGTTCAATTCCATTAATAAAATCGTGTTGAGACTTTTCTTGTTGAATTGCTATAAATATATAAAAAGAAAGGCAACAAGAAGAGAAAAAGGTATTAGAATGGAAGATAAATTTATGTGACAGGCTGAGAAACACAAAATGTACACACAAAAAATTCATGCAAAGGCAATGTAAAGCTTGAGAAGCAGATAAATATACAAAATATAGCGCATTTTTGCATGCAACTTAGTTACTCCAACATAAGCTCACAGTCGCATTTGAGGACGGAGCAGTGCCGTGACATTGCTTTTTCTAGTTGTATTTTGGAACCAATCAGATTATTCTTCAAAAACGTAAATAATTTATCGACATTCTGACAATAAAATTGCTCTGTATCCTCAGTCAGCGAGAATGCCATCCATCAAAAATAATGGAAGTAACATAAATTGATGCAAAAACGTGCTAAAAATAAACATCAATGACACATGAATAGCAACAAACCTTCGATTGGTGGTAAAGGATTCTTCTCCTCTGTCTCTGTATGTTTCATTGTGCTTTTATCAAAATGCTCAACTCCGGATATCAAAGCATTGTGAGTCTTTTCAGCAGCAACATCTTTATTTACAGGTTTAAGTTAATAAACAACATGCAATTTATTTGGATAAAAATAAATAATGGAAATAAATATAAAGCAAGAAAATCATAAAATATTGCAGAAGTGCCAGCTTTAAAAAATTTACAGCAGCTGCCTCTAAGCATGTTTTTTTTTTCTTAAAAGCTGACAACCCTTTCTTGGAAATCACGCTCAAAATATGTGCTTGGAATATTTTTTTTTATGGTGCAAGAACACATCATGCAATAATTATCTGTTAATGCTCAACACTTCGTTGAACACAAACGCAGCATGCATTTAATTAATTACATAAATATGGATTAAATTAATTTAAATCATGCTGCTTACCATCTTTATCAGGCAATGGATTCTTCTCCTGCGTTTCCGTGTGTCTCAATTTAGTGGAATCAAATCCTTCGATGCCCGAAACTAGTTGTTGAACCTTTTCCATTTTAACATCTGAAAAATAGTAAGAAAATATTTAGTCTCGGTTATGGAAGTAGCATTTTTGGTAGCTGGATTAGAATAAGCAGAAGAAAACTCGAGTCAAGTCAAGAATGTTAAAAAAAATCTGATCTATCAAACAGTTAATTAAACAATTAGTCAGTCAGTTTCACACAAAAGCTCATCACTCTTCAACAATCCGAACCTTCTTCATTTGGTAACACTAATTTTTCAACAGTATCAGTCTTCTTTAATTGCGATGTGTCAAAATCCTCAACGCTTTTCAAAATATCAAAATGTTTACGCTCTTCAATCAAATCTTTTGGGTTTTCCAGTGTGGTTTGTTATTATTTTCCACAACATTCATTTAATCGTCCGCGGATGAATGAGAAAAAAATAAATAAAAATTTATATAAATTTGAAATTTATGGAAATTTGACAAGCAATGAGACGAGAAGGAACGAGTTTTGTGCAGCATATGTGGAAATTTATGCTAATTAATGTAGAATTCAGTGAACCAAAAATTATTTAAGTTTTGTTGGGAAGGAAAAAAGATTCATAATTAATTTCTCCACTGTCCATAATGTTCTTGGGTTCTCATTCATAAAGGTGAAAAAGTTTGGAATTCTTTTATCTGCATTGCTATGTCTAATAAAATATTGGTCGGTAAAATAATAAAGAAAAATCATTGCAGACACGAATGTCACGCGATCATCAAATGTTCATCAGTCGATCATCAATTCTTATCAGTCAGTCGTCTCGAATGTCTTTAACAGGTAAATGTGGACTGATGAATGCCTATCTGCATCACAATAAATATAAATTTGCATTAATTTCCATGAGCATACCTTCGGCTGTTGGAAGTAAGCATTTTTCCTCAGTGCTTGCACTCTTGAGTGCTGTTGGTGAGAATGCTTCAAGTTGGCTCTTCAAGTCAACATCGACTTTTGGTAAATCTTTTAATGCTGGTGCGGCCATTCTTAAATTTTTAGATTATTATGGAAAATTATTTAAATTTGATGTAGATTGAGCTCTTTGCTGATTAATACGAGATGATGGAACGAGCAGACTGTAATGAAAAATAGGAAAAAGATTTAATTATGTTGTTGCCGGAAGATTGATTTTTTTAACATGAAAAGTTTAATTGATAATTAGTTTGGAGATCAAAGGATCAATTAATCTGTTTTGGCAACAACCAGCATTTTTTTATCCAATTTTGTTATGACATCAGTCTACACGAGCTATTCATATTCTGGATGATGAGTAGAGAAATACTTGAAGTATGACAAGTACCATAACTGAAATACACAGCATGATTGCATGACTATGTTGATAAAATAATGATGCTAAGAAATTTCCTACCCCAAGATATATAAAAATTATTCTGATGGCTTTATTCAATCATTGCCTAAACAATATGCTAATATATTCTGAAATAGATTTTATTAGCATTTTGGAATCCCATTAAAATGCTATGATTGCATAAACAATCCATAAAAAAGTTCAAGAGTTTTGTTAGAGCGTATTTGAGTTATTAATGACATGCTACATAGTTTATTTTACTACTGGACGTTTCAATAAAAATTCTCAGATTTTTTTATCGGAAATATAAATAATTTCTGGGAATTTTTGTAAATATGGTACTAACGTACAGCTTGAATGACATTTTCCTCAAGCTAGCCAGGCTTACATTTACATTGTTATCACAAACCCCAGTAGCGTAGGCAGGGGGTCATTAGGTACCCGGGTACCCCTCGAGATCAAAATTCAACTACTCGCAAAATCAATCTTAATGTCTAAAGAAGTTTAGAGATTTAATACACTCCTAATATTACCCCTTCTTCAAAAATCCTAGCTACGCCCCTAAGCAGCACCTACATGACATTTCGAGGATATTTTAATTACGCAGGAGAGCTCAACATCAATTCTATCTCATTCATCAAAAATATTGCAAAAACGTTTGTTGTTTCAAGAACTAAGGGATCATTCGTAAATTACGTCAGCCGACGTCAGGCAAAAAACGACTTTTTCGACTCTCCCCTCTCCTGGTCACAAATTCTTTAAGCCCCTCTAAAGCATGACGTAATATGCGAACGACCCCTATAAATATACCAAAATTCTGCTTTTAAAACGGTATTAAATATCTTTGTGCTGTTCAACTTTTCATTTACAGCACATTCTTGTTAAGAAGAAATCACTTAAACTGAAATCGATATTGTGTATTTGAGAGAATGAATTGCAGTCACGCTGTCATAAACATGCTGCTTCAAAGTTTGTATGAATTATATTCAACATGCTCTCTACATAGCCGTATACATATTGACAGATAACATTTGATGAGTAGTTCCAGATAACATCATGCAGTATTTCAGCAGCCATGACATTTTTCAATTTAAAAAACATAAAAGTTTTACTAAGGCTTAAAAGTGATTATGTGATGTGAGATTGAGAACGTGGGCTTTGCATTATTCTATAATACCAGAAAATCTTCTGGATGTAGCATGTCTCACATAATTGAAAAATTTCACCCATTGAATTAAAAATGACTAAGTATGTACTTATAGTAACAAGTATTAATAAGCGAAATGAGGAATTTAATCGAAGATTATTTCGATTCTCATCCATCACTTTATTCTCTCTTTATGACCTCATTTGATGTTATCCAATTCTTCTTGATATTTTATAAAATATTTGATGCTTCTGGAATTTGAAGATATAATCGACTTCAATATTTTCTTATTTGTTGCTCTTTTAGAAATATTTAATGAATAGTTTTTGATATTTGTTTCTTTTTTTGCAATTTTGTTGCCAAATTCGAATGATCTCAATGCCTCATTCATTGTGATTGAACGTTTATAGTACTTTCTAGCCAGGGGCATACCCAGAAATTTTTTTTAGGGGGGTCTATGGGGTATGTGTAGGGGCGTATTCGAGAAGGGGGGGTTGTTGAGGGTCAACCACCCTTTTTGGAAAATTTTATTCATTTTGCTAAGGTTTTTTTGAGAAAAAAATCTCAAAAAATTTCTGGATACGCCCTTTAACTAATAAATTAGAGCTTCAGAAAAACGTCGCAATAATGTTTAAAAGAAAAATTATGTTTTAGAAAAAAAGTTTTCTATTTAAATTTTTTTGGGGGTTGGGTAGGGTCTGGACCCCATCAGACACCCCCTGGATACGCCCATGTGTCTAGCAAAACAGCAATTTGAAACGTATTTTGGAAATTTGTAACTAATAATTTTACTTATTATAAAAAAGTTATTGAGCTCTTTTGATTCATTACTGTTAGAATCTCAAAACAAGTTTCATATCTAGCCGAACATCTACAAAAAAGGTCAAAGTTAACAATTTTCTTCTTCCAAAAAAGAAACGATGGATTAAAAACTTTTCAAGTCAAACTAAATGTTTTCTCTAAATTACCCTTTTTAAATACCCTCAATGAATAATTGAAAATCTCTTAAATCTTTCGGAAGCTTGGAAAACATTTTCTTTAATTAATTAATTTTATTAATCGAGCTGGGAGATTAAAATCATTAAATTTTATTAATTTAATACATAAAACAATTTATCTACGTCCTTCAAATTAAGCGAGATATATTTAGTCGAGCAAAAATCTCCACCCAATTAATGAGCACAACTTTACATAAATGGGAATGTGATGAAAAATTGAATTAATGCAATTTACATTAACATCAGAGAAATGAGAATAAAAATAAAAATTTGCATATATTGTAATCATCAATTTG
This sequence comes from Chironomus tentans, assembly GCA_963573255.1. Taxonomy (NCBI): domain Eukaryota; kingdom Metazoa; phylum Arthropoda; class Insecta; order Diptera; family Chironomidae; genus Chironomus; species Chironomus tentans. Next base: position 42,964,584 of record OY754303.1, read on the forward strand.
CTGTGCTAGAGTGCGAAATTAAAAATGATGGATATACAACATAAAGCTATATAAAGTCGTGTACCAAAAAAGGAATGTGAAGAAAATCAGCACCTTTAGACTTCGTCTGTATGTCGATGTCACGTCTGATCAAGAATGACTGTCTGAACGATTACAATTTAACTCAAATAAAAAGAAATTCCCCGCAAATCAATAAAATACAGTACAATGAGAATTCATAAAGATATGTGTGCATGACATAACCTTCAAACGTTTTGATGTCGTAATTTTGTCGATAAATGGAAATAAAGTAAGAATGAAAGACGAGAAGAGAGAAAGAAACAAGTTTCAAGTTTTGCATGCCTGACTTTATCCCGTATTTCTAACATATTTTAGAATCACAAGCATCATTCAAAGCAAAATATCATTGGATATGAGAAGTTTGTTGATATTGCGCATTTATCAAGTTATGGCTTTAAGGACTTAGTTGAAGACTATAAAATATTGCACAGTATGGCAATAAACCCTTAATTAAGCTCTGATTCATACCTACACAACCTTGTACCACGTCATGTAGACTGCCATCTCTGGAAGATGCCCACTATACATAAAGATGTCAAAGCTAGTTGTTAATCCAAACTGATTCAATAAATTATTAAATCTTAATAAAATTTGCTTAAAATTCTCAATAAAAAAATCGTGTTGAGGCCTGTCGACGATTAAAACGGTGAAGCTCATTCGTGTTTGGATTAACTTGTGCTATTTTTGCTACATGTCATGACAGCATTTAACACCATTGCTTCATTTCATTACAAAATTAGACACGGGCATTATGATCAAGTCTTGGTCTGAGTTCATTAAGAATATTGGTCTGTTGAGTAATTTTAGGCGCGAACTTATAGAATAAAGAGTAATAAGAAGGAACGGATAAAAACATAAAAGAGTGAAAGAAGTTTAAGTAGCTGATATTTATTCATGTGCACAAATACACACACAATATGACTCAGTAACTTGCTTCTCCTTTATTCTTCCATTCTATCAAGCATTTATGTTTTTTTTTTTTCATTTTAACATAAATACGAAAATATTTTTTTACCCATAATAACGCTTTATTGTATTTAATGAAAAACAATATTGTGGTATGAGTCAGAATAAACCACGACTGAAGCAAGGCATTGTCGTTGATATTAACGACGAAATGATGACGATGCTGATAAAATAATTTGAAAAATTAGGTTTGTTTAAGGAATGTTTTCATTAATAAATGGAAGCAAAAACTTTTTTTTATCATAATAAAAAATTCTCAACTGCCGTCATTTCATATTCATGATGGATGTACTTAATTGAAGAATTTTTTGGGGAGCTTGAAATTTTATCAGTTTTATAGATCTTCATTTAATTGGGAAAGGTTTTTGGGTGTATTGGAACACTGATTTTATTCTAAGCCCTACAGTAAACTGTGTATCGCGACACACTGGTATCAGTGGCGTAACAAGGGGGCGACCGGAGCTTTTGCCCAGGGCAGCGTCTGAAAAACTCGAAAAATTCCATATAAAGAGGTGCAAATTTTTTTTAAAGGCTTCCCAATTTTATTTAGGAGACTTTAATTTCTGATTTGACCTCGGGCGACAAGGATCCTTGTTACCCCACTGACTGGTGTCCGAAAAGAGCAGAAATGACCAGTTTTTTCAGACTTGCTCTAAAAAAGGTCATGAAACTCAATTTTTACATGAATTTGTGACAAAAATGTTTTTTGGCGTGTCGCGAAAGAATTTTTGACTCAAAAGTGTGACGACAGCCAAGAAAGTTTGGAAAACACTGTTCTAAGGTAACCCTAATAAGCCTATTCCTGAGGTAAGATCCTTTTACTCTACAAATTCTCAGTTCAATCACTCTAAATAATTTTATGACACATTTTATACCTATCATCTCCAATTTATGATCTAATTGATGTCTATAATATTATCTAGGTATCAATAAAAATAGTAAGGGGTCGTTCGCAAATTACGTCACGCTAGCAAACTACTTTTTCGACCCCCCTCTCCCCCTAGTCACAAATTTTCCATAGAAGATTTTTTTTCTTGTGTTCAGACTGTCATAAATTCTTCAAAACCTCCTTCCTCCTAAAGCGAGACGTAATTTGCGAACGACCCCTAAGAAAGCCCATCAAAAAATTGTTGATAATACAAAATTTAACAACAGTCTTAACTTATAGATCTGAATGAATTAGTAATAAAGCAACTCATAATAATAATATATGATGTATCATTATCGTTACTAATTTTCTAGTTTTTAAGCTCCACATCAGAAATAACTATTGTAATAAATACGATAAAATGAAATTCGTAGAACAAGCACGATCAGCGATTTTATTTAACTATTCTGAAGAATAGCCTAGGGTTATTTTCTATATTACCATAAAATTTAAATTTCATCACAGCACATTCACGTTTTAAAATAAAAAGAATTTCTTCGAACGGAAGTTTTGATCACATTATAAAATTGAGCAGCATAATTTACCAGAAGTTGCAAAGTGTGACATGAAATAACGGTAAATAGGGTTTAATCATGAATTTATAATGTTTGCTCAGCCATCAACTGCTTTATTGTTCAATTTTATTGCTGATTTTAATTATCAAAAAAAAAAAGAAGTAAGAAGTGAGTAAGCAAAAATATGTGTGGGCAAGAAGTAAAGAATTCAGCAGACTTGAAAATATAATATAATAGAAAGTCATTTCAAGTCTTTCGCTAAATGGTTCAGTGAACTTCTCGTTGCTCATTCCACGCAACTTCCACATCCATTTCTTTGTTCTAGTAAGTGTAATAATATTTTTTTCTCTTATTTCGCTTCGATGATTTTTTTTTGTTCACCTTTCAGATCATGTCGTATTTATTGTCTTATGGAATTTCTCATCTCTTATTCACTCTCCACCTACGCTGTAAAGTCAATACACAAAGTAATAAGAATACTTTTTCTACATCTTCTGTCACATTATTGGATATGAAATCTGTTCAACTAGTTTCATATTTGGCATTCTAACATTCTTTACATGCTGCTTAAAACTGTCTGCATTTTATTGCAAGCAATTAGCGTGGGTATTTGGAGATGAAGGAACTAACTCATAAATATCATCTCTTTACTTAATTCAGTTTACTTATTGGAAAGATATTATTAAAGGACTTGCTGTGAATCGCCATTAATTCATCATTCAGTACAGGAGCGTAACAAGGGTGGGGAAAGTGGATCATTTGCCCAGATAGCCTCCTATTAGGGGGCCCAATTTCAATAAATCATGACCAAAAATATAGAAAGAGGGCGTGTTTTCAACATTTTTCTCGTGACGCTATGGGCGAAGACTACCTTCGTTACATCCGCGTAGCCAGAAATTTTTCGAAGTTGGAAGGGGTGGTCTGACTTCACGAGGGGGGATCGAATTTTTTTTCATACATTTTTAATTTCTAAGATACAAATTTCAATCTCGAATGGTGGTACGGACCCCCTTGAACCCCTCCATGGCTACCCCCCTGATTCAGCAACTGAAATGTGTTTTTATTTTCGTACCTTGAACATGATGTTGAAATTTGAGAAGAAATACGATAAATTAATTAGTTTGCTGAGTGACAGACTTCTTTGAACGAAGATGTTTATTTATGGCAAGAGCTTTCGGATTGGATATGCTTAGATGTTTATCGAATTTGAGAGATGAAAATAGATCTGTTATTTTTTCATCTTTTTCATCCCTCAAGAAAACATTTTTCTTATCAAAACAGAACTTTATAAAGCTACCAACTTTATTTATGTTCGTGTACAATTTTTCTATCTCATATATTTTACAATGCCTGAGGAAAAATGTTCTTTATGCCAGAAAATTATATGCTTTGAGGCATCAGAATTAATTATCTAATGTGATTCTCAATTTAACTTAACATCATTAAATTATAGATCTTATACCCGAGTAGACAAAGCTAGTTATTGTCCATTATTGGATAACTATTGACTATCCGTTTCACATGTCATAACTTACACGATAATGTAACAAGACATTAACTGGACATTAACTAGACATTTGTAAAGTTATAATAAAAAAAATTAACCGTCATTTCAAATTTGAAAATTATTTCCCGCCCTGATTAAACAGTTTCCAAAAATATTGAGTAAAAAAAAGCAAGAAACGTGAAAATTTAAATTTCGTGGATTCAAAGTGTTTTTTCGGCCATAAAGTAGTTGAATTTACAAAATAACATCATTTAATAACATACAACATCGATTAAGGTAAGTTAATGTGATAATTGGATTAAAAAATTGATTTTTTTTCTAAAAAAAATGAAAATGGAAAATTTTCATAAATTTGTCGATAAATTTCTTAAAATGTGCGATATTCAAACTAAAAATGTATATAGAAGATATGAATATCATCTCTTTAAAGCATAAATATCATTTTAACTTGATATTAACGATAAAAAATTGAAAAAGATCCAGAAATGAATTTTAACCTGAGAATAATAATTTATTTTTTTAACTAGACATTCATATATTGACTAGAAACGTGAACTTGTAATTGCTAACTTCGTCAGCTTGTTACTGGATTACATCACTGATTACTGGATTAGATCACCTACAACTTTATTGATTATACAGGAACTTGTAAGTATGGGAAAATATAAAGTGCTCAGTGAATTGAAACGAAAACGTAAAAAAGAAAGTGATTTAAGTGACATAAAAGTGATACCTGAAAAGACATTAGAATTAAAGTCATTGCAAGAAAATAATTACAGTAATAGCAATTTAGAAGAATCTCAAAACATTACTTTAACGTCGTCTGATAGTGATTTGGTACAAAATGAAAATCTCGATGATTTGGTTCAAAATGACGAACTCAGTGATTTTGAAGAAAATGAAGGAATTATTGAAAAATTAAGAAAATGGTCTTTGGACCATAATATTAGTCGAAACGCTGTTTCAGATTTACTCCGCGTACTTAAAAATGATCGATATCCCGAAGTGCCTTTATCATATAAAACATTGCTGCAAACTCCTAGAAAAACATTGACATTTGATGTTGATCCTGGAAAATTTGTATTTTTTGGACTTGAAAAATTCCTGATTAGTGCATTAGAAAATATAAAAGAATCGATTAAAATTATAGAGCTTGATTTAAATATTGACGGCTGTCCAGTTTTTGATAATAGTAAGGAAATAGGTACTCTTTGGCCAATTCTTTGTAAATTATATAATTTAAAATCAGAAGTTTTTCCTATCGGAATTTACTGTGGTAAAAGCAAGCCAGATGATTTCAATACTTTATTGACTCTTTTTGTGGAGGAATTTCTACATCTTCAAAAAAAAATCTTAATTTTATATTTAATGGAAATCGTGTGAAAATAATTATTAGATCATTTAATCTAGATGCTCCTGCCAGAGCATCAGTTTGTGGTATAGTTGGCCATAATAGCTTCGCTGGATGCCCAAAATGTATAGTTTCAGGACAGAGAGTTAAAAATAGAACAGTTTTTCTTAACCATGACCAAACTTTAAGAACAAATGAGGATTTCCGACAAAAGATTCATGTTGAGCATCATAAAACGGAAAGTATTCTTGAAAAAATACAAAATCTTGATATGGTAGAGGCATTTCCAATAGATTATTTACATAATATATTACTAGGAATTCTTAAAAAAATGCTAGACATATTGTTTGGTATTAAAGGCCTATATGCCTCTAATACAAAATTAATTATAAATGATTTAATCAGAAAAGCGATCGAAAACCAACCTTCAGATTTTCACAGAGATCTTAGAAATATTGAGAAATTTAAGATGTGGAAAGGAACAGAATTAAGAGTCTTTTTAATGTTTATAGGACCTGTTGTACTTTATTCAACCATATCTAAAGAACATTACGGAATCTTTATGATTCTTCATACAGCTTTTGCAATATTAAAAGACAAAAAGTTTTGTCGCCAATTTAATTCCATTGCTGAAAAATTGCTGCTTTATTTTGTACATGAATTTGAGAGTTGTTTTGGATCTGAATATATTACTTATAATTTTCATCTGGCTACACACTTAAGTAAAGACTGCTTGATTTATGGTCACTTAGATAATTTTTCATGTTTTCCATTTGAGTCATATATAGGAAAATTAAAAACTTATGTTAAAAGTCCTCATCGTCCTTTAGAACAAATTTCAAATAGACTGATTGAAAATTTTAAAGTCGCTGGTTTGAAATGCAAAGGAAATAATCCTGTTTTAAAATTAGAACAAAAAATGGATGCAAATTATTATTCCAAATTAATTCTAAATGAGACAATAATTTCTTGCAATGGTAGTGATTGTTATGTCCAAACAACATGCAATAAAATTTTGAAGGTTCATAAATTTTTAAAAACGAATGAAGAAATTTTAATGATTGGACATGAATTTACGAATTTTAGCAATATTTATTTACTACCAATAGAATCTAAAGATATTGCTGAGTTCAGAGTCAAAACATCCGACATAAATGATTGCATTCTAAGTGTTGAGCATATTTATAGAAAATTTTTTGTTATTGATATAAAACATGATATAGCACTTTTTTTCCCATTGTCTCCAATATAAAATTTAAAAATATTAATACTGCCTTAATTTTTCTTCTCTTTTTAAGTTTTTCAGTTAATACGATGCAATTTGCCATAGTCGAATTTTTGTGTGACAACTCGTGCTCTGTGGTTCAAGAATCATGGCTTGATGAAGATAAGAAAAAGTGTAATTTTCCTCCAAATAAATTTTTTTCTAAATTCATCCAAAAAGAAACCAAACCAGAAAAAGTTAAATCATGGAAGCAATATGATATAAAAATTATTCGTGAGAATATTGGTAAAAATTTACTTTAAAAATTTTGACGTTTAATATGTAAATAATTTTATGTCTTCTTTCTTTTTTTAAATTTTAGATGCTTTTGGGGAAGCAAATGAATTGGCAAAATATACTTCTGAATTTGGTGACACTGAAGGAGAAAATACAGTTCGAAGAGATAAAGAAAACAAACGAAAAAGAATTATAATGGGTGAAACGTTAGATTTAAGAGGAGAAATGAAAGTAAGTCTTAAATTAAAAGAGAATGACTCATTTAAACTTGGTTTCCAATCGGGGTTCCTATTCAAATTTAATGTGTAGATGAAAAAAATATTTAATCTAATTACTCATCACAGTTAACACGTTAGCATAATAAATTTTGCACTTCCGGGTGTACATATGTATTATATTATGTAAACTTAACTAAATTAATTATTTAAGAGTTTTCAAAGAATGTAAAGAATTAACTTGATTAATTTTAAGATTTGATCATTTAACGGTTTTTTTGTAATTCAAAATTGCTAACGGTCAAAAAAATTTAAGTTTTTAGCGCTAAGAAATTTGAATATATTTTGACAGTTAGCAATTTTGAATTACAAAAAGCCGTTAAATGATCAAATCATAAGATTTCTCAAGTTAATTATTTACATTCGTTAAAAAACTCTTAATTAGGTCAAATAATATTTAAAATAATTGAATTTTTTCAATTAGTTTCTTCTTGTTTTTTTCTGTCTTCTTATTGGTTTATTTTTTGAATAAGTATCATTGATGCGATCGGTCCTTTCATCTGTTTTTTTCATTCATTTCATGTTCAAGTATTTTGTATTAATCTTATTAAATAGAAACAATTTTGATCGTGTTTTTAAAGCTCGAAAATTAATAGAATTAAAAATTAAATGTCTAACTAATAAAAAAATTTTGGGAATTTTGAAAATTTAATGGTTTTAATTTATAATTTAATTTTCTTCTATTTCAAATTTATTTAAGAAAGCTAAAATAGATGATTCGAACTCCTCACATAATTTACAGCAAAATAAAAGTGATAGTATCAATGGAGTTGAAGAAGAAAATTACGTCAATCATTACGCTGAAAATAATGGAACAACAGATGAAATATTGTCAACTCAAATTGAACGTTTAGATATTGATACAGATTCGTTGATTTTAATGGTGAGTTTCTTTTTTAATTACATATTATTTACGTTTTTTCATAAAAATATAATTTAGATTCATTTTCATAAATATTTTTTTCTTTTTATGGTATAGGAGGTTCGAAAAATAGTCACAGAAGCAAAAATAGAAATCTGTCAAAAAATCGATGAAGTAATGGAAGAAGTTAGAAACATTAATTTGCAACATGGATATTCACCTCTCAAAAAATTTGTTAAAATTAAAAGCACAAAAATGTTTAATTCTTTTATTGAGTTAATGAAAGTTGAACAGAAAAAAGTTAACATTGTAAGTTAAAATTTTTATTTTTAAGTCTTCATTATATTAATGTCTTTTTTATACTAGATTCACGAGCTAAAAAGTTGTCCAGATACAACAAATAGCAAAAATGTTAATCATGGAAAGATTGCGACAATGATTGAATACCTTTTTTCTCCCAAATTTATTATTAAACGTCTCAAATGGGGAGAGATGAATGGGTAAGTACTTTAAATAATTATTTAGATAAAAATTTAATTTCTTTTTATTTCTACAGCCAGGAAAAGTCAACAGATCGAACAATATATTTAGTTAATTATCCAGTATTTCTCGAGCTTGGTACAGCTTTATTAGCCAATTCAACACCGAAGGATATACGTACTTCCTTTCAAATTTATTTTAAGCATCGTGCAAAGAAATTAATTGTAGAATAATTTTTCGAATAAATGTTTTAAGAAGAAATGTACAATGAAAATTATGTAAAACACTCAAAGATAATATAGATTATGATTGTATCAAAATAAATGTTGAAGACATGAACCAATAATAACGTTTCTTATTCCAAAATTCATTTCAGCAAAATATTAAACAAATTTAACATTTTTTAAGAAAGTTCAAATTTTGTATTGAATAATAATAGCTAGAAAATAACTGGAAATTAACTAGTCATTTATTTAATGAAAATGTCTAGCTAAAAGGTTAGAAATTAGCTAGTTATATAGCTGTTTTATACTTCTACTTATATTACTAGACATTAACTAGACAAACAAACAATACATATGTCTAGTTATATGGAACGTGCAAAATATGTCATTAGTCGTCCCTATGGCTAGTTAAAAAGGCTAGTCAATGGACACTTACTCGCCATAAACAGGCATGTTAATGGTTAGTTTTTAACTAGTGACTTGTCCACCCGGGATAGAATTATGGATATAGCAGGAATTCAACCATTTCATTCTAGAAACCATCAGGTTTATTAATGTGTGAAGTTTTGAGCAAACTCGACGTGATTTTGTTATAATTTATTAAAGTTAACATCCATCACAAAAGTAAGGAAGAAGTCTAGAATTTTTAACACATTCCAAGATCCTTTAAAGGTGGACTTACAAGTGAACGACTCCAATATTAATTGCCCTCTATAATTGGATTAATTTATCATAAACCACACGAGAGAATATCAAAACCTGACAGAAAGCCATAAAGCTTCTGTATTTCATTAAAAACATAAAAATGTGCGCATATTTCATCTTTACTGAATGTAAAGAGGAAGAAATAAAAAAATTCAGAGGAAGCACCACAGAAAAAGATGAAGCTTAATTCAATGTGAAAGTGTCATTGACCGTGAGAATAAAAGATTTACCCTTAACAGTATCGATTTTTTCGCTTCTTTTTCGGTGCATTTCCTGCTGTCTGTGTGGATGGAAAGTGCAGAGTTGCGCAATTTTCACTTTTCCGGCGAATCGAGACAAAAACACTGAAAAACCGATGAGTTGAACGTACCATAAAATTCTCTCAATTTTCATTTTCTACATCCATGTATGAATCCAATGAATGCACATTGGATGTTATTGCTCGTAAAACTGAAAATTCCCATTTCATTTTTAATGAGATAGAAGAAAAAAGCTTCTTTTTTTCTTCATTCCTCTCACGTTGCTGTGGAATGGAATCATAGCATTTACATAAAATTGAAAAATGAGAAAATATTTGAGACAGACAGATAAATGTCAGTTTAGTTACAGACGTCACATTAGATGCACAGATGGCTTGCAAAACAAAAATGTCTATGGACATGGACAAAAAATTTATTGATTTTGCGCACCCTTGAACTTTTGCCATGACTGAGCATAAATCATCGGTAAAAAGAAAATTTAGGAAATTCATTTAGTGTTCAAAATCTCACGAAATTTCTCACGAGCAAAATTTTTCGTGAGCAATTTTTTTTGAAAATCTCACGAGCCACATTTTCGTGAGCCGCTCACGGTTTTGAAATCTCACGAGCTTTCGGGCTCGTGAGCCAAATTTTGCTCACAAATGAGCTCGTGAGCAATTTTTTTTTTTGCAAAAATTTGGTTTGGAACATTTTGTATGGAAATTTTTTTTGTAGTGACTGAAAATTTTACCGTTGGCTTTTCTTGACTTTCCTGGATGTTGAAAAGAGTACTGGACATGCTTCTTCCTGATTCCTGACTTTGTGCTTGCTTTATTCCTTAACTTTTCTTCAAGTAATCATCGAAAATCATAGTAACCAATGATGCAAAAGAATGTCAAAACATTGGTACAAAATTACATGAGACAGCTCATATGGAACTGGTCATGTCCAACTGGTTGGAACTACCAAAAAAAATTTTTTCTCAAAATTTGATTTATTTTTGTTTTTCAGGCAGTTTTAGACATAGGTCGGAATCAAGCACTTCCGCTACTTCCAGACCAGATTTTAGGTGCTAATTATGTTAAGGAGGTACTAAAACATCAAAAAAGCACAAAAGTTTCAGAATATCCATCAGTTCCTCCAAGAAATCTCGCATTTAATTGACATTTTCATACATTTTACTAAACAAATCACTTAAATGCGAGATTTCTTGGAGGAACTGATGGATATTCTGAAACTTTTGTGCTTTTTTGATGTTTTAGTACCTCCTTAACATAATTAGCACCTAAAATCTGGTCTGGAAGTAGCGGAAGTGCTTGATTCCGACCTATGTCTAAAACTGCCTGAAAAACAAAAATAAATCAAATTTTGAGAAAAAAATTTTTTTGGTAGTTCCAACCAGTTGGACATGACCAGTTCCATATGAGCTGTCTCATGTAATTTTGTACCAATGTTTTGACATTCTTTTGCATCATTGGTTACTATGATTTTCGATGATTACTTGAAGAAAAGTTAAGGAATAAAGCAAGCACAAAGTCAGGAATCAGGAAGAAGCATGTCCAGTACTCTTTTCAACATCCAGGAAAGTCAAGAAAAGCCAACGGTAAAATTTTCAGTCACTACAAAAAAAATTTCCATACAAAATGTTCCAAACCAAATTTTTGCAAAAAAAAAATTGCTCACGAGCTCATTTGTGAGCAAAATTTGGCTCACGAGCCCGAAAGCTCGTGAGATTTCAAAACCGTGAGCGGCTCACGAAAATGTGGCTCGTGAGATTTTCAAAAAAAATTGCTCACGAAAAATTTTGCTCGTGAGAAATTTCGTGAGATTTTGAACACTAAATTCATTGACGGCTGTAATGGAAAAATGTTGTATTTAGATGAAGAGGAAATTTCCTTTTACTAATAATACTAAATCAGAGTAATACTGCATATCAAAAATGTCAATATTTCGTAGAATTTTATCAATCCCTGCGGTTTGATGAGGAATCACTAAAACATGAATTTGATACGAAAAATGTATGAATCACAATGTACAGTATGATGACCACTGATTCACAGATAATAGATTCATAACAGCCTAGCAAGAGAGATGACAAATTTGTATCATTAATCATAGCATGCTCGTATTTCCATCTCAATTTTCATAATAAACCCCTGCCTCTTTCAAATAAACGTCAATTTATGCTACGTCAGTCTGCTCTTGTAAAAGTAATGTTCAACCCAAATCTTCATCATCCAGGTATTGTAGAACTTTTTAGAAGCTGTACGTATGTGTTATTATTTTTAACTGAATTAGAGATAATTTTAAGAACGTGTTAATGACTTTTTGAAACAGAAAGTAAAGCTTTATTCAAGGACTTTTCGAAAATGATAAAATGATGAAAAATTTAGAGCTTAGGTGCTACATGAAGATATTCTGAAGCATCTGCTCAAAATTAATTTTTTTTTTCGTACTTTTAGGATTAAATTTAATTCTACGGATTTGACTCTGCTTTAGTTTTCAATTGAAAGGTTTTATTTAATACTTATCAATTAATAATAATGAAATCGTTTCAAATGATGTTCAGGAAAAGCGAGAAAATAAAGATTTTTTTTTATCAAAGGAGGCATTCATGGGTGTACCCAAGGGGGTCCGATGGGATCTAAACCCTACCAACTCGATTTTTTTTTTCGAAATGGATGCTAATCATTCATGAACCGTTAGAATTAGTGACTAGAAGGAAGCCATGAGCATAAGAAAGAAAAAAAGAAAGTGGACCCCCATAAAAAATATTCTGGATACGCCCCTGACGTCATTTTTGAGCAACCCCTCATTTAAATACGATTTTTATCACAAAAATCATCAAATCTCATTTGATACTCATTGAACTGAAATCTGACAACAGCATGAGCAACACAATTCCATAAAAAAAATCACGTCAATACAATTCGCTAGACAGAAGAAGAACATCGAGCATCACCATGGAAACAAGTTTGGTAATTTGCAGTATTTTATCCCTTATACCATTATTTTCGGTTTTATGACTCGTTTCACTTTTCTTTTCAGAAAATACAATAACGAGAACTATTTCTGAGCTATGCAGTGAAGAAAAAATTGGAAGTTTCTTCTTCCTGCTCAAAATCGTCTGGCAGACAATAAAAAAAGTTCCGAAAATTTCTACTTATTTGAATTTGAATGAATGAACATTATTACCTCATTTTTTTTGCTTGAAATGCCATATTGAATAGCGTCGAAATGGAATACTTGCCACGAACAACCCTTCAAATACAACACGTGCTGTCAAATGAAAATTGAGGTACGGAAGGTAAAGTTAATATTGCGAATGAAAATGATAAAATTGGTGGAAAACTTAATTTTCGGTGAGCCACATTAAAATCAAATTATCCGTCAATTAAAATTGAGAATATCGAGGACTGACATTAAAAGAGGGAAATGTGAGCATGAAATTAAATTTATGATGTGAAATCCACAGAGAATTTCACACAGGAAATTAGCGAGTGTGTAATTGATTATTTATTCAACTTGAGTTCTCAATATTTTTAGCACAAGATTCTGATTTCCACTTTAAAAAAATTGCAGTTCATTAAAATTCATTCTCGTTTAAAAAAAAAAAAAAGACTGAAATAAAAATTTCAAACTAAAGCAAAAAGTGAAACAAAACAAATTGGAGTCAATTGCTTGTTCGCGTAGTCCAGAATGTGATTTAAAATGAAGATAAAAATGAAATTGAGATGAAAACTTTTACGATATTTCCAAAATAAAGAAGGAATAAATTATCTTTAACATTCTACTTTGATCGGTCGATGACCGATTTATCTTCTGCTTCTGTCGGTAATTGAATATTATTTCTTTGAGAAAGTCATCGTAATAACGTGAGAATTGTGTTATTAAGAAGAATTTGACAACTTTATGCTTGAAATGTGCCATAATGTTGTTTACTCGTGAATCTCTAAGGTGTAATTAGCACGAGCAAGTTTAGAGAGGTATGATGTACTTAAGGATACATTAAGTGCTTTAATTAGATCCGTTTGTATATGCTGAATTAAGCTTTTACGTAAATTATTCTTAGAAAATGTCAATCCAACAAGTTTTCATCAAAACATCATTGGTGTACCCAGAAGGGGGGGGGGGGGGTGTTTGGTCTTGCTATTGAAGCTCAGTAAAAATGAGTTCCCCATTTGAAAAATTTATAATTCCTTCAAATTGGGTAGATGTTTACTATGAATCAAACAAAACTTTGAAAAAAGTTGGAACAATCTTCCTTAAATAGAGTTTGAAAACATTAGACCCCCCTGGGTACACCCTTGACCAACATCATATGTCATCAAAATATGTCTAATTAATAAAGCTCGTGTGTATGTCATTAACCGGCAGAAGTTCCACTTTTAAGCATGTACGTTTGAAATTTATGAGATTTTAAATTGTCTGATAATAAAATAACTTCAGTTAATAAAGTTTGGGTGTTGTTTTTTTACGAAAAATATATTTAATGAAGTGTGAATTTTGTTGCAAGCAAATTGACATTGTAAATTTTTTAAAATTGGAAGGAAATGACAGAAAATTAAATTTTATGATTTGAAAACAAATGAAGGAAATTAATTCGGAAAACTGGAATTACAGAAACTTTTTCAGCATGTTGTAAATCATTGATTTTAAATACATTCATATATCTGTTATTAAAGTCCGTTTGAGCCTCAATTTCAGCCATTTATGGATACGATAAAAAATTTAAATCTTTATTTTTAACAACATTCCAAATTTGGCATTAAATGAATGTCTTTCAACCTCAATTATTTGTGTGCAACTTTTCGTTCATACTCAGTCAGTAATATAAAATTATAATTTACAACTCATTCGTGAATAATTGATGATTTCAGCCCTTATACTCAAATTAACGAGACAAGCAAAAAAGCTAAATTAAGTAGCTGTTTATTTTGCTTGCAATTAACAAAATATTGATAATAAAATTTTAATTAGTCAATTACTTTGGCAACTATAAACGCCCCAAAAATGCGACTTGTGTAATTTATTTAATGGCGACATCAAGATGATCAGCAATAACTTTTTGTGTTTTATTGTTAGAAGGTAATAGCTAGTCGTGAGAAAAATTATTGGCTATGAATTGAGCAATTTTAATAAATCTTACCTGAAATTGGCAGCAACATATGGCATGTTCGCACAATCTCATGTCAATATTGGCTTACTTATGCTCATGTAAACTCAATTTTTGGGAAGAAAGTAAGAAAAATCACCCGAAGCTTACAACAATCGCGCAATTGAGAATGACAACAGCATCAATCAAAGGCTTTTGAGTGTTGGAATTGAATTCTTCTAAAATTGATGTCAATATTAACTTACTCAGACACTGATTGATAGGCAATTCTGCATGAATAGGACAAAATTTTGTTATTTAACCCAAGCTTTGATCTCTAACAAACTGTGCATTATTATCGACATAGCTTGAGAATTTGCACACATTTCCACGAAAACCCTATTTTAAAATTGCTAAAATTCAATCAACCGAAAAATGAAAACTGAAATAAATGTGCCTTAAAGACGTGACCTCGATATATGAGCAACTATGCCCTTCTGCATGGATGCTTCTGTTCATCATAAGACGACTGAAGAATTATTTCAACAATTTAGAGTGAAAAATAAAGAGAAATGTTGATAGTTGATGTCCAACAATCCAATAAACGTCCGGTTTCAAGTAATTACTTAATCACAATTGTATAATCTCACAAATTTTTGGTTGTCGAAGATGAAGATCGATTTTTAAAGAGAAAAAGAAAGTCCCAAAATAATTACGAACATCAAGCGGCGCCAGAATTGCATGGTCGTGATGAGATTTGTAGGAAATGAATATTGTTATTCATGCCGGGCACGAGATTGCTCAAAATTTAAATTTCAATAATAGTAAAAAATATTTCAACATTTATTGATGAATAAGAGAAACAGTTCATTTACAGGCATTAGTCATTCAATCACCAAAACATTATGTTTCTCGCTCATATTGCTTACGGTTGTTTACTGACCGCAAAACGTGATAAATCAGCAAAAAAAAAATAAATATTAAGTTGAAAGAATTTGCATGAGTTTCAGGCATAATCAGAGTCATATTGTGGTAAAGGAGACACCTCACTATGCGGTTTCTAAAATGATACTTTAAATGTCCAAATTTGGCTAAGTATACGAAAATCGTGGAATGGAAAATGAATTCAGATTAATTTCAGGTAGAAAGTTTTTGGAGACATTTAGTATTCATGACATGGGAGACGCAATTGGTTAACCATTTCGCGACTAAAAGGAACAAGGGAAACTCAATCACTGTGAGATAATACTCATATGCCCTAGACTCCATTTCCTCTTTTCATTATACTACAATCAATCATACACAAAAAGAGAGTACGAGTCACAGCCATATGCAATTTATCATGTCACAAACAGGCATAAAGTTCTTTATTTCAAACAATTGTGCTGTCTGTGTTTGTGTGGAAACGAGCCGAAGCTGAAAATGCACCTAGTAAGTTAAGTGACTTCTTACTATTTTCCATAAATGCCTTTATGACTCATATAAGAATGCACAATGTTTATGACATGAACAGAAATGTATAGCAGAAGCCAGTTTCAACATCTGGTCGTCGCATCACTTCCAATTACATTTCGCTTTCATAACTATATAAAATGAGATAAAATTTATTATATACAATTTTTTTTTTATTTTATTAAAAGCATGTGCAAATGATTAAGGCAGAATGCAAGCGTCAAGACACAAGCGTCTTTCTTTGTTCATGTGTAGTTTGACTGCATTTGTGTGTCAATTTTATAATTGCATTCTTTTATCGTCATAGCATCAGCACGTTTTTCTATCGAATATTTGCATAGGCTTGGCACGTCCAAATCATTGTATATTTTTCATGATACAGAATTAAACGATCCGTAAAAAGATTTGCTGTAAACATTTCTCATTTTCACAAATATTCGAATGTTTACTTCGGCTAGAGATTAATTTTATTCAATAGGTCATAAAATGGGAAGAAGAAAAGCTCTACTTTGTAGGCATTAATGCATCAGATGTTAAATTTAGAAAACTTTTTCATTTTAAGCTAATTTTTGAGATTGAGGCACTAGTGGGGTGTCTAAAGCTACTAAAAATTGGGAAAAAAGGCTGAATAGCTTGCAAACTCGTCGATAAAGTTTCAGTCCGACCGATTCCAAGAACAATTTACTCTATTCGATATACTTCCCATGCATACAAAGTTTCAAATTAAATGAGCCAATTCCAATTTATTTTTATTGTTCAAATTCGAATGACAAATATCAATTCCGCGAATTGTTTGCGACTGTAATTTTCTCCAAAAAAAATACCGTACGTTATCACATTCACAGTTTTGTCATAGATTAACATCTGTCGTTTTGCAATTAGAAGTTGATAATTCTTCTAGCCTTGAACTTGAAAAGCGTGTCAAATATTTTCGAATTCTTGAGATTTTACAGATACAGTCACTCATAAAGCAGAGAGCCATACATCTTTAAATTCTTTAAATGTATTAAAAAGCGACGAAAAATTCTCTTAAATTATTATCCACAAACTCTTTTCGTCGTCACTTAATCTATGAGTAATAAAATAACTCAAATAGCTTTCCCCATATCACACGTTTGGCATTTACTGATGAATCATGCATTACTTCTTTTCACCTTCAATTTCGCTCATTAATCGATCAATAAAGTTTCGAATTATTAAGACAACGAAATGATTTCTATATCGCAACAATAGGATTAATATTATGAAAGTGAATACTGTGCTGCTGTATGTCATTAATTTATGTTACGCTGTTTCCCAATGTGTGCAAACATGGATCTTATTTTTCGAAATTCGAAATTAATGGATCTTATTTTTTCCGTTACAAATTTTCGAAATCATTAAAAACACTTTAATACTCATTGGATTTGCTGTAAATTGATTGTAATGAACATTCTAGTGGATTATTCAATGGAAAAAAGCTATTAGAATTAAGAACTGAGCAGTTTTCAGCAAAATAAATTTTCCCGCACTTTCCGAAAATTTGAATTTTTTTCGAATATTTACATAACCTTTCTGAATGCACACATTGGGCTGTTTCAACTCGTGCAGTCATCGCCAGTTTAAAAATAATCTCCAGAAAGAAAATCGTACAAAAAATATTAATATATTTATCATGGGCGTGTGTTTTCTGTGATAACACTTGAAAATATTTTCGGCAAATCCTATGAAGTTGAAAATTCTAGAGGAACCGACATGGATTAAAATACATTGACCCTCATCATTTAGCAAAAGCAAAATTTAAATGATGGGAAAGAAATCTTCAATATTAAAATGTATCCGAAGATGTAGAGAAAATTCACGATAAGTTCAAGGCAAGCAACATTCCATAAGCTTGGCACTTTCTGTCAAATTGTATTACATGAGATATTTCTCGATAGTTTCGACTTAAATCATCGTTTTATAAATTTTTCAATCAACAACAGGCACCAAAATACTTGTTTACAAAACATTCAGCTCTTTCCCAGCAACAAAATTGCGTCGCGATAAATTGAAAAATAACATCAACTCTGTGTTAGTGGAACTGCAAAGCTGAATAACAACAAGAAAGACGGAGAATTTTTTTGTAGAATGCAATAAAATAAATGTTTAAAATTGATAAACGATAAGAAATGGAGCAAAAATTGATAATGATAAATAAGCTTCATGATTTGAATTTTTTTTTTCGTGTGCTGTGCTCGAAAGCATAAGGCACAAAATTATTATGAGTAATCAAAGCAAGAAGAAGGCTTTATTAAATTTAATATTTTTTCAGCTTAGTTTTGCAACCATAAACTTTAAAAAAAGAATGTAAATATAAATGCACAATGAAGCAGACACAAAATTGAGGATCGAATGGCTTGACATCCGTTGTAGATAAAATTTATTTAAAATTGTCATCACGAAGTCGGGAATTTTCATTAGTGTGTGTTGTAGAATATTCATTGAACTATTGGATGACTCATAGGTAAATTTATGCTGCACTTGTGTACTGTGTCTGCATAAATCGTGGACTTTCTTATCAGATTTCAATTTTGGGAGTGTCTCTTTCCACTAAGAAAGTTTGTTTTTCTTCACAATCTTATCAGAATGTATCTAGGATTAAATGCTTTAAAATGTAGCATAATTCTACACAGACGACATAAAATCAAGTCATAAATGAAATGAAAAGTGCATGCCATATTCCCATGCTTCGTCGCCACAACTAAGAATCTGAGGAATTTTTCTTCATTTCAGCATTGAATGAACTTCAAAGGTTTCGTACAAAGTAGCAGCAAAGACATATGTCGCAAATACTCATTTTTCCCATACAATTTACAATTTTGTAGGAAGTGCTTTTATTTTTAAATTACGTAAATTATAATTATGCAAAGCAGAGAACAAAATTTGCGATAAAAAAATTGTTTATTCAATAAAAAAAATAGAAAAAGGGTTGCAAAAACTTCATTATTCATTTGCAGACCCTATGATGCTTACTACTCGATCATTAATCCCTTGTTTCATCCACACACATTTGCATGTTATTAATACTTCACTCATGACTCATTCTTCTGTCCTTTAAATGCAGAAAAATTTATGAACTAAAAACGTGGCGTGACGATCATTTTGGGAGGGCTGTCTCGTAGACACTTACTGTAAATTTGTGCGCTCTCTTTTGCATTCATTTATTAACAAAAAAAAAATTGGAAATAAAATATAAAACTTGGACGTGTGCTTCTCGACCCCATAATGGCTTGCAGAGAAGAATAAGAAGAGAATTCAATTCAAGTGAAATAAATGAAAGAAAAGTTGCGTGGTTGCACTTGGATGTCTCTCTTGTGTGTATGAAATGAGTAGTGAGTAAGAGGAGAAAGAAGAAATGGAAGGAAAAAGATGGAGTCGACTGAAGACGAAGAGAACTCAGAAAATAAAAAGAACGGCTAGTGAATTCGCAATATTACATTATTTACCGGCATTCTTGTATATATGTGTGTATATGAATCTTGAGCTGGCAAAATAGAATTTCTTAATCCATTCTATATTAATTAATTATAAAATATTTAACATCTTTTAAAGGCTAACGTTGCGTGTATGTGCAGAATTTAAGCACAATTATAATTATACCTTCTGTACTGAATACTTTTTACTTGAGGAAGAGAGTTTAATGGGCAAGAACTGTGAGGTGTAAAAAGTTATCGTGAATCTTGAAAATTTGCCAATTATTTTCTTCATCCTTCCTTTGGATTAAATATATGGAATCAGATCATTATTAATAGAATATGTGCATGCTTTATGATTTATATTTTTACAGCACGAATTACTAACAGAAATTTCTACAAACTTTGTTGCCAAAAAATACTTTTTTTTCAACAAGTCTGACTCACGAAATTCGTAAGCTCATTTTTTATCAATTTAAATGACGAATAATTAATGGTTGGAACAAAGAAAGGCTTTTGATAAAAAGCAATATTAAAGTTACACATATGTGATAAAGAACAATGAAATGCTTTCGCTGAATAAATTTTTTAATGAGTTTGGATTGGTTCAATGACCGTAAATATTCTTCTTAAATGCTACTTGATTCCTCTCATTAACACAAAATGTACATTTTTCGCATATTTCTTATTTAAACAAAACCCCAAAGTTATAAAATATTTATCTGAGCCATGTAGGCGTTCAGAATTAATAATTTGGAAAACTCTCGAGACTGTCTCTTATTGGAATTGGATAAAAAAAAAATTAGATTGTTGTTGCTTTTTGCCGGCATTATTATGATAAATATTTTCTTTAAAAATAATTTAATTCGTGTATGAACTCACCTAGTTTTATCCAACACAATTGTTCTTTAGTTTTCACAGAAATACTTGCACAATTTTGCTTGATGATTAATGACGGATTAGTTAATTAAATTTGTTAATGAAATTCCTTGTGATCCTTTCACTTCGACAGACACGACTTGAATGAATTTTAAAATCAAAATCAACTTTTTTACTGTTTTTCATTTCCGAGACGACATAATTGGAAAGATGCCAACGACTTTTTTTGAAATTTTTCCGCGATGATTTAATGATGCGAAAACCGAGGGGAAAACAACTATCTCGTTCTTTTTCTGCTAAAATTTTTCGAAGAAACATTTGAAAAATTAAAAATAATTAAAAATCATGGATAAGCCAGTTGTATTAGCTCGTGTGATCAAAGTTTTGGGACGTACAGGATCACAAGGTCAATGTACACAAGTTAAAGTTGAATTCCTCAACGATCCAACCCGTGCTATCATCAGAAATGTGAAAGGACCTGTCCGCGAAGGCGATATTCTCACATTACTCGAGTCTGAACGTGAAGCCAGAAGATTGAGATAAATTGCATAATTAAATGCATTAATCTGTATCTTTAAAAAAGTAAGAATAGTGATTAAAATTCAGTGATATTTTGATTTAATTAATTTTGTTTTGTTTGAATATTTTTTAGGTTATGGCAAACAT
The DNA here is from genome assembly GCA_963573255.1 of Chironomus tentans. NCBI lineage: Eukaryota > Metazoa > Arthropoda > Insecta > Diptera > Chironomidae > Chironomus > Chironomus tentans. Next base: position 42,985,723 of record OY754303.1, read on the forward strand.
CTTGAAAACATCCAAAAACTATTAAATTCAATATTCCAACATGATTGTAATTATGGATATGAATTCAATAAAGTGAATTCGACTTGAGATAAACCATTGTGTATTAGTGATTGTGTTTTGTTAATTTACAGAAATAGAGTTGTGAAAATTAAAGATCCAGTACTGGATGTTTTGTGAATTGAATGGTGTTCTGGATAAAAAAAAAGACATGAAAGTTTATGCCAAATATAACTAAAAGAGCATTTTATTAACAGTCAAGTATTGTCTCATGCTATAACACTCAAAAACATTTCATTTAACCGAACCAATGAGCAGCCATACAGTCTCTCGTCCATTCTGTTTGACATATCCAGCACCATTCAAAATTACATCCAGCTCTTGTGCACGCCTGAAAGTTCATGAAATTCATAAGCTTTAAGTCTGTTTAATGTAAATCTGGTAATTTTACCATATGCATGCATCCTCCAGATCGCTCTGTTGGTGTTCGACACTTTGGACATGGCTTTGTTGTCACTTGAATTGCAATTTTCGATGCTTCGTCCCATCTTGCACCAGCTACTCGACTAGGATTTACAGAAAATTCTGATACAGACATGTTATTTGATATTGCCGATTCAGGCAAGCAATCTCCAATGTGATATCCTTGCTTACAAACTTTGCAAAACACGAACTGAAATTAGTTTTTCATTACAAACTGACTGAAATATAATTAAGATCAACTTACATTACATCCATTTTGACAATGAACGCGATTGCAGTCCTCGTCGACTAAAATTCCCATTCCACAGTTTGGTTGTGGACATAAAACCCCTCCAGATTGAAGAACAAATTCCTCAGCACCAAATTGCTGATATCTGTCATAATATTCCTTGTCTAATAACTTAAAATGATGAACTTCTTGTATAAATGAATTTTCACAATTTACTGGACATGCCAAAGTATATCCAAGTTCTCTATGCGACACAAATTGTCGTTCTTGAAGTCTTGATATGCAATAGAGTTTAAAACAGTCTAGACAACTTGTATGACCAGCAACACAAGGAAAAACTAGAACTGGATCAGAAATATCGCCACAAGCTAGACATGGTACTTTCTTCAAATTCATTTTAATTAATGTTAATGGTGCTGCATAATCCTTTTCACCACCTGATCCATGCTCAGCACATTTGAAATAAAACTCGGCGAATGGAAGTCCATTTTCTTCGTCAGACATGCACGCAATTTCCTTACTTTCGCAATGACCTTGAATCTTTTTAGGAACTAACACATCATCCCAACATTCTGGATCTCTGTGTACCGTAAAACAGCCTCCTTTACAAATATTACATCGTACCCGCAATTTCCCTCTGCAAAGCTGTAAATAACATGATTAGTTAATTGAAAATCCAGTTAGTTCCAGTAAGTTTACCTTCTTGCATTCGGGACAGTGCACAAAGAAATGTGCCTTTGCCTTAACATTGCTTTCTGAATCTCTTCGTTCCTCTCCTTTCAACTGTAAGTCCACTAAAGTCGATGATAAAGGCTTTGACGGCACATCTCCAACATTCTCATCATCATATAAAGTTTCTAAACATCTCTTTGATTTTGCCTCAATTTCAGGCCTTGACCTTGTTTTCACAGCATGTAAAACACTTTGGGTTCCTAAATCACATTCCTTAAAGAAGATGTTTAGTATGTCATTTAGGATTAAAATAGATTCAAGGCTGATCAAACTACTTACACTAATTCTTGTACAGTCTTCCAACTCTTTTCCAGCAAAAATAATCTTCACCTAGACAAATGACGTATAATAATGAATACAGTTTAATTAAAGCCTCAAAAGTACATACCTCACTCGGCGAAATCCCTAATGACGGAGCGACTAGTTTCTTCACATTTGAAATATTCCATTCTGGATCTAAATTCAGACTTATCTGTTTACCCGTGTTCGTTTTAACAAATATTGGAAGCTTATTAGATATCCCTTTCCTGCCAAAAGAGAACAATTCCAACATTTTATCGATAACTACCCGAAGAAAATTAATTATAAAACTCATAAAAATTATTTGCGATTTTTCCTTAGTAAACAATGAGTTAATACGAATGGAAATGAAATAAGTCCATCAGAATCGTGAAATGCTTATTTATAGAACTTTCAGCATTTTTGTATCTTTAGAGAGCTTTAAACTGTTTATTTTGAGGTCTAAGAATTGTTTCAGGATGCACTATTATCGAGTAAAAATACTTCTTATTTAAGTGGACTTAGACATTTTGTAAATGAAACGCAATTTGTCAACAAGATTCATATGGGATGTTTGAATTTATTTTAACCGTTATTTTTTCTGAATTATTCTAATGATTGAGACAATTTTAAAAATAATTTGATGGATATCTGGACTTAATCGATTAATAATGATCGATCTGCATATAAATAACTATAATCCTCCATCTATTCAGCAAGATATTCCAATAACAAGTCACAAATCTCAACGGCGAAAAAACATTCAAAAGTGTTGAGCAATCACGCACACAACTACGTCGCGCAGTAAATATCACGATCGACGGAAAAATTTAATAAGCAGTTCACAATGGTAATTTAGTGTTAATTAGCGCATAAATCAACATAATTGAACTCTTTTAACCATATAGATTCGTCGTGCAGCAAATTCAATATTAGTTAATTCTTTAAAACATCATCAAATTGCTTCGAGCTCAACTTTAAGACACATGACGACATTATCGGAAAATGATAATGTTCTAGTCAATGAAAATGGTACAGCCGGTATAATTACATTGAATAGACCAAAGGCATTGAATGCAATCAATACGGACATGGTTAAGTAAGTTTTGTTACATAAAAATACATTCCATCAGTTATTCTTGATAAGTCAATTAAGATATTTATAGAAAGATTTATGCGGCAATGAGAGACTTTGAGAAAAGAGATGATAAGAAATTGGTCATACTGAAAGGAGTTGGTGAGAAGGCATTTTGTGCTGGAGGTGATGTCAGGGCAGTTGTAGAAGGTCCAGTTAGCGATGGAAAGGATTTCTTCAGAAATGAATACAAGAATAATGAATTAATTGGTAATTTTAGAAAACCTTACATAGCTGTTATCGACGGAATCACAATGTAAGTTATGGATCGAGTGGAAATTGCGCATTTGTATGTGCAATTTCTTTAACTTACTACCACAATGAAAATCATTTTTAGTGGTTTTAGTGATCAACTCACTGTATCTTCTGATCATTATTAATACTTTAACTTATTTTATTTGATGCTTTTAGGGGTGGCGGTGTTGGCTTGTCAGGTAAGATTGATAATTTTCCCATGAAAAACTGATTTTCATAAAAGTTCATTTACAGTGCATGGAAAATACAGAGTTGCAACGGAAAGGACGTTATTTGCTATGCCTGAAACAGCTATTGGTCTCTTCCCAGATGTTGGCGGTGGATATTTCTTACCAAGAATGGAAGGAAATCTTGGATTTTATCTCGGTATAACAGGCTTTCGATTAAAAGGACGTGATGTCAAGAAGGCTGGTGTTGCTACTCATTTCGTAGAGAGTTCAGCTCTTGAAGAACTGGAAGCTGAGTTGGGAAAGTGCAATAATTCTGATGATATTGACAAGACTTTAGGCAAATTCGAAGGATTATTTAAGGATACATCCGAATTCATCCTTCAACCTCATTTAAAGCAAATCGAAAAGGCATTTGGCGGTGATACAATGGAAACGATATTAAAGAGACTTCATTCCGATGGATCTGAATGGGCTATGTCACAATTAAAAACAATCAGCAAAATGTCACCGACGAGCTTAAAAATTACTTTAAGACAGCTTCAACTCGGCAAGACTATGACCCTCCGTGAGTGCCTTCAAATGGAATTCAGATTGGCTGTTCATTGCTGCATCGAAAGTGATTTTAAGGAAGGCGTTCGTGCATTATTAATTGATAAAGATCAACAGCCAAAATGGAAGCCTAACTGCATAGAAGACGTCACACAAGATCATGTGAATAAATTCTTTGCACCTTTGCCTGATAATGATGAACTCGTTTTTGAGACAGCAGCAAAGTTGTAATTAAGTGCGATTTCTAATTTAAGGAAAGCACATAAAAAGTGAAAGTTAAAGATTTTAGTTAAGTACCTGTACAATTTTTTTTTTTAAAAATTCGAAACTGCATTTAATCCATTGCATTTATTTTTGGAAAATAAAAGAGTTTTTAAAACTGCTCGAAATTATACTTTTTGGTGCTGTTCATGTCTAGTTAATTTTTGTTGCAGATCAGATTTGATTGACTAGAAGACAGCAGGTTGAGAACTTCAGTGCATATAGTTTTATAAACAATAAGGTCGATGATCTTTGAAAAGCTTGATTGGCTTAATTGCTGATAAGGTTTTGAAGAGCGCACTAGAGGATAGGAATCAATAACTTTAGAATTGCTGATCAATAAAAAGTCATAAAGTAAAAAAATTAAAATTTATTGACACAATTTTTCCTTAAAACTTAATTAATAAATCTTAAAACGACAAATCAATGTAAAATTACAAAGTTAATGCTATGGAAAGTATTTTGAAAATGAGATGATGAACTTTTCATGCATTCGATGAGTTTACTTAAGTTAATTATGATTTTTGGGGTGTGTGGCTTGTCTTTTGTGAATTTTTAAGCTTAATTAATTTCAAAGCTGCCTATCTATATCCTGCTATTCTTGTCAGACGTTGCACCACGTCCTAATTGCCACACACACTCCAAAAAAGACACTTAATGACAAAATATCAATGAACCTTCTCATCATTAACAATTGTGTTGCAGTTTTCATCCTCAAGATTCGTGGTTGGTACAACCATAAAGAATAATTGGATAAATTGTGTAAATTCATCCATGATACGCGGTCGAATTTTGTAATATACAAAAGGCACGTAGGCAAGAACTCCACTAAAAATAAATCCAACAGCACTTAAATATTTTATATCAGGTGCATCAATTAATGGAGTAAGAACAAGAAATACTGATACAAATAATGTAAGGATTGGAAGAATGATTGGCACTTTGTATGATCGTTCAACATGAGCGTGTGTCTTTCTCATAACTAACAGGCAAACGCATGCTGTTCCATAGAAGAACCAAATAAGGAATGATGCAAATTCAATTAATGCACTAATATCTCCGACTGATAAGAATATGACTGACAATATCCCCTGAAGAAAAACTGCTGGTGCTGGGGTATGTTTCTTGACGTGAATGTACGACAGCGGTTCCAGCATGTGACCCTCTATGGATGAAAAATAATAATTATGAGAATTACAAAGTAATTCAGACATTTAAGATTACTTACCTCGTCCAGCGACAAAGCACAGCCTAGTCACGCCAAATTGGATACTCATGGCACAGCCTACAAATTAGATGTTACTTACATAATACCCTCGAATATCCAAAAATGTTATTCAAACTCACCAAAAGTTGACAAAGCAACGCCAATTGGAATTAAAAATCCAACAGGACCAAGTGCTTGCTCAGCAAATGTAATTCCGACAGCCGCTGAATTTATCATCTCTTCTTTGTCAAGTACAGCCATATAGGCAACATTCATAAATACATAAAGTAATGTGACTAAAGGCACAGCAATCAAAATTGATCTTGGAATGTTTTTGTGTGGTGATCTGATTTCCTCAGTAATTGTTGTCACACTTGACCACCCGTCGAAGCTCCTGTAAATTTTTTTTTGAGATAAGAGAATTAAGTAACAATTTTATCAGAATACGTTAAGTCATACCATAATCCGTTATATAAGCTAAGTGCGATAAATCCAAACTTTAAATTTGTCCCCTCAAATCCAGTCTGTAGATTAGATGTGTCTTTAGCGATTAAATAATATATCCCGCCAGCTATCACGATAAAGCATGCAAATACTTTTGCAAAACCGAAAATATTGTTAAGTTTAACGTAGAGCTTTACACTCGTAAGATTTATGTATGTGATTATTCCTGTAAAAATACCGAGGCTTTAATAATTTATTGAGGATATAATATTGTGTAAAATTTACCTAATGTAAGGAACGAAAAAAGTTTCACTAAATTTGATTTTTGATCAGCACTTAAATTTTCGAGGCCTAATATGCTGTGGAACGGCTGAATTGAATATTCAGAAAATGTCAAAATAATAATTGCGATTTCTGCAGGCCTTAAAATCAGCACATAAACCCACGCACACACAAATGCAGGCAATGGACCCCAAAAATTTTTCTTCTTTCCAAATGCCTCCATTAAATAGGCATATTCAGCACCAGATTTAGGGACAACACTTCCAAGTTCAGCAAAACAGAGAGCTCCAACTAGAGATATAATTCCACAAATCAGCCATACTAATAGACAAGCACCAACACTTCCGGAAAATTTAAGAGCATTTTGTGGACTAACGAATATTCCACTTCCAATCATGACATTTAAGATGACATTAACGGCTGCTAAAAGGCCCATATGACGCTTCAAGCCTACTTCCGTTTCTCCTTTATTATTGTTATCTGGAATGGTTGAAAACAACACTTAACTTAATGTCTTTTGGATTTCAGTAATTTTTCTTCTTCCACTTACCCATTTTGATTGATGTGAGAGACACTTAGACGACACTTTTACGTACACAAATAGTAAGGATCAACTAGTCTAAAATCTACGGAATAAAAGAACAGTTTAAGAGCAGAATTAAAATTTGTAAACAAATAAATTTTTTAATCCAAATGATCAGAAAACAGCATAATTAACTTAGAATCAAAGATTTAATGCTTTTATTGAGTTAATGGACGTTAGTATGAGAGATTTAACTAATTTATGTAGCACAATTAACCAGCAAATATTCATTAATTTATTATTTTTAATGCACTTTCATATCTTATCGCGTTGAAATCCAAGCACTTACTGTAATTGATATTAGGTATTAAATCTGAGTAACGCTATCTGCAAATTCTATTAATATTATCAATCAAGGGTGTCATAGGTGGATTTTGCATTTAATTTGACTTTTTGTTGGAATTATCGACTAAATAAACACAGAATCCTAGACTCAACAGATGGAGTACACAAACATAGGGGCGTGTCCAGGGAAAGGGGGGGGGGGGGGTTGTTGGTCAACACCCTCCAATATATGAATTAATACTAGATAACTAATGAAATACGTAGTAAAAAGGTCATGATTCGAAAGAAAAACTTCTAAAATATATTGAATCCGTCGTTGGTCAGAGAGGGGTCCAAGAGGGTCCGGACCCCCCCTCAAAAAAAAATATTTTTCTTCTAAATGTTTTTTTCGAAACTCTAATTAAGACTTTAATCATTCATGTACCGTTAGAATTAGGGGACCCCCTTAAAAAAATTCTGGATACTACCCTGAGCACTCAACAGATATCCTTTAGTAAATATTTTAGAATCCAGTGTAATTGACACAAAACAATTTTATTGTAAACTTTATTCTACTTTCATCATTTGTTTATAATTTTTTGCTTAGTCGTGAAATTACTCGAATTTTTGTCGAAAGCATGCACTTCAAGTCAGCAATTTTTAATTCGTAGTATGATGACTCTGTGAGAAATTACTTGTTTTAAAAAAATAAGACACAAACTTCAAATGTATTTTAATCAAATTAAAATTATTTTAATAGCTTTCGTGATGGCACGAACTTCCCTATAATAAATTAAAGGAAAAGAATAATTGACGCAGGTCTCGGTCTTTTCTTGACATTTTAAAACTAGCTAAGATTTTTAAGAATAAACTTTTCACACTTTACATGACTATATTGCTGTTTAATGAGCAAATATTATCTCTAAAATATAATTTTAATTGTTAATAACAGCATCAGTGATTATTTATAGTGGAGCTATTATCATGTAAATTTTTATCTTTGAAATCTTTCGTCTTTCCTCGCTGCTGCCTTATTCCTCTTCGTTTCTCTTTTGTACTCAAAAAAGTTTTACATCGAAAAATGCAAAATTCTTTTTTTTCTTGTCTGTTGCTTCCAAATATATCATTTGGGAGCATTTTTGAAATATTTTATCGACGTTCCTCATAATTAAAGGACAAGCTTGAAATTTAACGGGAATCAACAGAACATAAAGACGCATGTTATCGAAAATCTTGTAATCTTGAAATAAAATGCTCAAAATTTTATAGAAATTGTCAACGACCTTGAAATTTAGCTTTGTTCAATACACAATTAGGCTCTGTTTATTTATTTACTACGTCCTGACATGCTTTTGTAAACCAACTGTGTCAACACTCATCATTTGTTCCATAAACTGCGTCATAAATTCTGTATCTTAATAACAGACATATTTTGACGTAGTTAGTGATGCTCCCAGCCTTTACCTTCTTTTATCCCTTCTGTCACAAGATCTTAATACGTAGAAAAAATTCTCTGAAGTATTACATCAAGACTAGAATTATTTCTACTATCACAAATTATTCAGCCCCTCCTTCTAAAGTGAGACTTAATTTTTGAACCAGGGGTGTAAACAGGGAGGTATCCAAGAGGGTACGGACCCCTCTTCTCGAAATTTTTTTTACATGCAAAATAATTTTTCTCTTAAGGGGTCGTTCACTTATTACGTTCGCTTTTTAGGGGAGGGGGGGTCTGGTCAAACAAAGAAAATAATTTTTCTTGAAAAATTTGTAACAAGTTGGGAGAGGGGGTCTAAAATTTCGTTTTTTGCGTAACGTAATAAGTGAACGACCCCTCATATTTAGGAGGGAGGGGGTCTGATATTTTGAGACAAAAGGAATTTTTTGTGTGAAAACTTTTGGAAAAGGGGGGAAGGGGGTTCTAAAAATCACATTTTTGATGGATGTCATAAGTGAATGACCCCTAAAACATTCTTCGACATATTTTCAAGTCTCTAATTTTTAGTTTAATTATTTATATTCCATTAGAATTACTATTAAGTTTAAAATCTTGAAAAAAAACACAGAAAATTTTTGTACCCCCTAATTTTTTTTCTGACTTGTTGCAAATGACCTCATATGCAAATATCTGTCACATAACAAAATAACCCCTAAAATAGGAGTAAAAGAATTAATCTAGTCATCCAGTCAGCCATCCAAGGCCAAATTCAACCCCCTTTTTTTTAAAGAAACCGCGCAAAAACGAAACATGCTGCAAAACTGCTTTCTTCTTATTCTACGTTCCTTTTCTTTACAATTCTTTATTTTATATACAAACATCTTATCTCAACGTGAGTTACAATCGAGAGTAAAAAATTATACCTTAACAATAGAGGATTGGAATTTGAATCTGCTGAATGTATGCGGAATTAGTCAGTCGGAATATCATTGACATAAATAAAAAATTTTGTGTATGGTCCAGACGTATGGAAAATATGAAAGATAATGTCCAATCAGTGTGATACAAAAGGCTTTAAAGATTTCGTTCATTGCGTTATCTCTATTACTCAATATTGACAATGAACGTATGAAACATGTGTAGAATTGATAAAAACACTACGTATGTTTTCTGTTTTCAAGGTTGTTAATTTGGTGAATTTTCGATTGTCATACAATTTGAAGGTGCGCGAAAAATAATTCTATCGAAAATGAGTCAAAAAATTGGTAATGACCTAAATTATTGATTCTAATATAGATTCTTATAAGAATGTATTAATTCTACGCCTAATATATTACTTTGGAGTTCCTTTAGACAGATGTATGTAATACATGTGAAGGATGCTTGCTTTATGATTTGCAGCGTAGCTTTATGAGAGCCTGTTCAGATAAAATCGATGAAAAATGTGAAAATCATAAATTTTATTGGTCACTTTAAAGTGACGTCCACAAAAATGTGATTTTTATACCCAATGTTGGTATAAATAAACTGCACGATTGTAATGTAATTAAAAGTGACTTAATGTTTATTTATTGAAGAGACGATGTTATCTCATATGAGTTATAATGAAGACTAACTTTTACATAGAGAGGGGAAAACAACTTTAAAAGGGGAAGTCAACTAATTGTAGTTGCTTTTACAATTCAAATATAAAATGACCGTTGATATATTCTCAACACCCAAACTAAATTTATTCTTTTTTTGGAGTGACTTCTTCGTACTAAATGCTGAACATCATAACTAAAATCCTTAAGAATTTAAGATTTAATGTAATTTTGGATCCTCGAGACATTTTCTTGGGAAAAAAAATTATTCCTAAAAACTGTGAATCACCATTGTCGACAAAAAGTTATCTCATCTAGACAGACAGTAAACAACACTGGCAACATGAAATTTTTTAAGAAATTTACATCATTTTTTGGCACATTTCGAAACAACAAGTATGGTTCACTTGATATTGGACAAAAAAAAAAAGTCTGCACCAAAAAACGAGTTTCACGCATTAATGACTCAAAAATCATAACACATTTACTTTAATCAACGTGGTGTGAAATTATCCCGAGCGGTAAATTGCACTTTTTGTTGTCAAGTCATATAAAAACCAATGTTACGACTCCTTCAGGGCTCCCCATGTCTCTTTGACGTTTTACCGTTATAACATCGACGTAATCACTACGTTGTGCCGCTCGGGTATAGTCACGTTATCAACTCTTTTTATACAATTCATAAGCAGAATTAAGTTCAGAAGCGATTAAATGTAATTTGCATTTTGATTCCATTTTTATCTCATTGTGGGAGTCAAATCAATGCAGTCTTTAAAAATAAATATGAGAAATATCTGCTGACTTTATTTGTTATCAGTTTGCCACATAATTCAAGAGTTCATGTCAAAATGATCAGAATAATTCATTGAAGAATGAAAAAAATTCTAGAAATTTGATGCTTATCAGTACCTTAACGTATTTACTCCAAATCGATAAATAATCCTTTTATCACATGTGTTGAAACCAAACAGATCTAAATTTAACACAAAATTGAGAATGATCGCGCGTTTATTTTCAAACAGCAACAGGCACTACGTCTTTTTTCGTTCAGTTTTAAATTACTACTGATTATAAAAACTGCTTCAACAAAACACAAAAAAAAAACTCTCAAACAACACAAAAAAAATTCTCATGAATTTCTTTTCAATCGTTTTAAAGTTGAGTACAAAAGAGAAGCAGCATAAGTTTTTTTTTTGTGTTTTTTGTACTCGTTTTTTTCTTCTTTTTGTAAATTGAAAGAAACATGAATGAGATTATGATTGCATCAGATTTTTGTCGACCTATACTAACAAAGAAGACATCATATTAGTCAAATAGAATAGAGTTCCGTAGAAAAATATATTTTTAGAATGATGCTAGGCCATTTAAATTTTTTTTCTTTTTTGATAACAGAATAATTAATGTTTTGAACCTTGTGATTAGTGCTGTATTCTCTGGATTTAAAATTTGATTGAATGATTTTAAACTAAGGGGTAGGAGCGTAGCCATGGGGTGGGATTGGGGGACAAATCCCCCTCGACGGAAAAATTTCTTCAATTTGCTAGGGTTTAAAAAAAACCAAAAATTACACTAAATTTTCTCCATACAAAATTTTTAAAAATCTGACCCCCCTCCCTCCACTTTTGATAATTTCTTTGCTACGTTCCTTCTAAGAGGTCATTTGGATATTATGTAGCTTAGGGAGGAGGGGGCTCTGGTTTTTTACGCTTCTTATAATTTTCCAATTTTCTAATGAAATTTGTTGCACAGATGGAGTGGGGCAGGGGCGTATCCAGGTGGTGATTTGGGTTTTCAAACACCACCCTCGACGAAAATTTTCTTTAATGCCTAAACACTCCAATTTTTGCGGTCTATACAAAAAAAATTCAACACATTAAAGAAATTTTTTTGAATTTAAAATTTGGGGGTCTAAAAATCCCATTTTTTGATGGACGTCATAAGTGAATGACCCCTAAGCATTTTTTGGATTCTTCAGAAATAAACGTGAATGTCAACGGCATGAGCACAAAAGTTTTAAGAATTTTTTGAGTCATTTACGATATAGTCATTCTATGATATAGTCCATACTATGGATTCATCAGAAAATCATCCAACGTTTTTCTTAGTCATACAATCGACAAGCTTTAAAAAGCTTCAATTCTCCTATCTTTTCGTTGATGGAGAAAATTTTCTCCAGTTGCTTTTCTCCTCACAAATCTAAGCTTTTCCCCTTAATTTTAATGACTCAAGATTTGTTGATGTAATTAAGTATTTTCTTCTGAGAAAATCTTCTTGTCGAAGAGGAATGACTGAGAATTTTGATTTTTCCTTAAATTTTCTACACAACTACCCCATTGTCATGCAAAAAATGACCTATGTCATACAACTTTTCAAATTAAAAACATTACGTAAAAGAATAGTAAAATTTCTCACATGATTCACCCTCATTTCTCCTGAATAGTTGCTCACTTCTCCTTCGTTGCTCAATTTCAATTATCTCATCCTTTAGATTCTCTCAAATTGTCCCTCATTTCATTGAGCTTTGTATGACTATTCCCCTCAATTGCTCACTTTCTGTTGCTTATTTTCCCCTTCAAGGATTCAATTCTCTTCTCAAAAAAGTATTTTGTATTAACATTCTTAGTTTGTTTGTAAATCTTCTTCGATGTAAACTTGGCATTTTTTCGGTGTCGTTTATTCAATGTGTCTAAAATTTTAATAAAGTCAAAATATATAAATTTTACTGATCATTCTGAGCAGTGAAATTAAGTAAAATTTATTTTGCGTGCATCAAGCAATTCCTCCGGGGTAATAAGAATTTATTAACGGTGAAAAATCCGCCCAAAAAAATTAAAATAGTAATAAAGTGAGAAAAGGGATTGAAGTAAAAACAGAAAACAGAAATTTTCTCGCGCGGAAAGCTGTGTGGAAGTAGAAAGTACGTGTCAACAGACAACTAAAAAAGTAAAAAAAAATTTAATTAATTTGATACAAAGGAAGAGAGCGAAATTTACATAATTTTTATTATTCCTACCGACATTCCCTCTTGTGTGTTTTTTGTATTTTCTTAAGAGTGTGAAAAAAAATTTCAAGAATAATTGGAAGTGCTGTGAAAAATAACTTGAAGGAATTAAAACGATTAATCCAGTCGAAAAATTATTATCAATTAAGTGAAGAAGCGTGAAGAAAATAATCTCGAGGATTAAAGTGCACTTAATTAAGAGGACACATAATAATTAAATTGGATACATTCACTTGACCTCTAAGTGCTAAGCATTTACCCACTTGACAAGGATTTATTTCGTCTGTCAGTGGTCTCAGTGAATTAATAAAAGTAAGTCAGTTCATTTAAAAATTGAGAATAAAAAAATTCTTATCATTATGGAAATTAATTACGTAATCAAATTGAGGCCATCAGCGATATTTTTTGGTCAATTTTTTATGTGTCGTTAAGTGAGTGGCAACTTGTGTTTGTTGCTTTTGGATTTTATTTGAATTATATACACGTAAAGTGGACGCAAAGTTATTTCCCAATGCCCTTGTCGCTAGCAGCCCGTCAATACATAATTTATTACATAAATCGAGCATTAGAACTTAGTTTTCGGGAGAAATATAAAGAAGGAAAAGAAATGTATTTCCACAACCGTCGTAGCGTCTGTTGGAGCTTGTTGGGAAATAGAAAAATGTTTTTCTGTGACATTCAATTATTGAGAATCTCGTATTTTTTTGGAGAATCGATTTTTTTTTCCTTTCATGTATATTCAACAAATTCACTTGTCGTCGACATAACTGTGGATGATAAATTGTCATACCAAATATGATAAAGCAAATGATTTTTGATTGAAACATTCTGCGCCAATTGAGATGGCAATTTATTTGCTTAAAATAATGAAAGAATTTTCAATTGAAGCATCAATAATTTGACTAATTGAATTTTTTGATTCAGAACATTTCTCAGAAAAATCCCACTCGTCTGAGAATTACAACTTGTAAGCAAAAAATTATGAAAAAAATTCTCTCACTCAATTTTCCTAATCTACAATTTTCTTACGACTTCCTTCACGTTCTGCTGCTATTACCAGCAAATGGTGTCGAAATAAAAATATTTTAACAATTATATACACAAAAAAACATTTCTGTACTTTGTGAGTTTATATAATAATCAAAAAAGGGCACAAAAGGCTCTTGTGCTTATCATCGATGTAATTTACGGGGATTTACGTGAAGGCTGATAATTTTTTGAACATATAAACCCCCCGTAAAAAATATCTCAAATCTTGTACAATAATCGTAATGCTCACATCATATAATGTAATATAAAATGGTTTAGTGTATATGAAATCCAATTATCTATAGGAAAACCAGGCATTATCGACATAGACTTGATGTTTTTATATTTCTATTCGGTAGTAACTTATTGAGGAAATCTTATGGCAGTTATGATTAGTTAGATGTGGGTTAGTTTTTTGGGTAAATGTTTGGCAAAAAAAAAATTGAATATTGATTGACTTTGAAGGTTTGGGATGATAAGCAGACTATTGCTTGGAAAGTTTCCTGTTCAGTCCTAAAAATTGGTTATACCCTGACTTTTAGAACTCAATCTGAATTGGAAGCAACTTGGAGCAACGATAAGACCTCCTTAAAAACAGTCACATTGTTCTCCAAAACTGCAGTATGAGTTTCTGCAATTGATTCTGTTAAAAGTTGGCATCTCTTTTGTTTAGTCAACTTCTAACATATTTTGATTTTGGCATCAAACCACACACAACAAAGTCATTTAATCTACCTAACAAATTTGTTGAAAATGAATTTTTTTTTTGCCTAATGCTATGTCTATTTAGAATTATATGCATAAAATTGAAATGATTTCTTGCTATTCAGGCACATGAGTCTACCAAACATAAAGTCATGTATCCTGACATAAACAGAATTTATGTTTTATAGAATTTAAATTGTAGAGAGAAACAGAGCAGAGAAGTCTGGGTAGCTAAAAGTCGTATAATTAATCATACAATAAGGCTTATAAAATTGATTGATGGTAGGGAGGTTGGATGAAAACTTAAATGTTGTTAGGTAGAATTTATTGAGTTGTATAATTTATTTAAAATGTTTCCCATTGATCGACACATTTTGGTATTCAAAGATTAAATTCTATCCTGTTCCATGGATTGAAATTAATTTACCAAAAATTGAAACAGAAGAAAGTGAGACGTAGCGTAAAATTAATTAATTTTCAAAGTTCTATTCTGGATGTGAAATATTTTGTGAGAATTTGTAAGGGGTCGTTCACTTTTTAGGGAAGGGAACTAAAAGAATTCTTTTTTGTTCAAAATTTGTAACGAGGGGGGTCTAAAAAGACGCTGTTCTGCGTAACATAATAAGTGAACGACCCCCAACTACTTGAAGTTTCTGATGCTTAATTTATTATCCTTCAAATGCAAACTTCTCATAAGAACTATAAAAAAAAGAAATCAGTGTCGTGCATCATTAAAGCACTTCATCTTGCTGAAATCATAACGAGTTTGTCAAAAATCCAATTTTGAATAAATTTCTGTAAGAAAAACATATTTATGAAGCATGTCAACAATCTAAAACATGCACCCTTCAAAAGTTTTTTTTATGACTTAAATTCAATTTTGATAATACGATTTATTTACTTTCCCAATACCCACTCCCCACTTTTTTTTACAATCTCATTTTCCAACCCCATCTTCTGAATTTTATTCTCCCTCCTTTATCAGGAGTTCCTCATGTGTAATATTTTATGTTTCTTATCATTCCAGAAAAAAGAAACAAATTTGTTTTCAAGTTTTTTATGAGCATTTGTGTTTTTAGCTGAAAAGTTAATGCAGAGTCATTTAAAATTCAGAAATCAGGAGAATGGAATTCCTCCGGAATCACACGTTCTCCCCTTTTTCGAAACAAAAAAGTCTTTCAGTGAATAAATATCTCGAACGAGAAGCTTTAAGCTTCCTAATTGTTGTGTTAATATTTATGGCATCTTCTCAGTTATTCATGTACCTTGAAAAGTATTTTCGGCATCTCCCATTCCACACGATACAGATTTTCGTACACCATTTTTTGGCCTTACACTTTCATTCATATTTTTCCGTTTGATTCAATCTAATGCTACGCATCATTCAACACAAATTTCGAGCTGTGGAAGAAAATTTTTCCTGCAAGCGGAATTTTTTTTGGTACTTAACAAGCACATACGAAAATATCTCTGAAAATTATGGAAAAATCTTCTTCGTAGTTGATGGAAGTGAAAGTTTTTCCCTCTCCCTTTGTTGTTTCATCCATCCATCCTTCACACAGGGGGGAAGCACACGAAATTGACGGTAAAGAAAAACTTTTCGTGAATTTCATTTTTTTCCATCATTGTCGTAAGCGACGCATTTTAATAAGATTCTCGTTTCATAGTTGAGGTGTGTGTGAAACGCGAAGGAGGATTGAATGATTTTTGTCCTACCTACCATGCCTAAAATAGCTCTTTTCCTCCTTTGTCATCATTCAAATTACTTTTCCTGCTAAGAGAAATTTTTTGCCGTCGTCAAAGTTTTCCTCTTTTTCTGTTCTGCTTTTTTTATTGCAAAACTTTTCATATCTTTTTCCTCTTTTGGTCTGATTTAAGGAAGAACTCTGTGTGTTGGTATTGGTCGATATTTTTGTTCCTTATGTCTTCTTTCTTGAAAAAATAAGAAACTTTTACGACGAATTGGAAAGTGATGGATTTTTGAAGTTTTCGTAATTTTAGCATAAAACATTATCGATTTTTGCTCTTTGAGTGGGCGAAAAGCTACGAGAAGATGTTGAGTGATATGAAAGACGGAGTGAAAAATTGAATGACATAAATTTTATCACCAAGTGAGGTTGCGAATTTGGAATGCAATGTGGGTTTGAGAAAATACAACATTAATTTTAAAATAACATAAATTTGGAGTCAGTTGGATGAAAATTCATCAGGAATGAATTATTAAAGCATTTTCCGGTTAGCAGTCAACTCGTTTTGATGAACACTCTTCAACTGACCATAGCGTGTAGGCTGTTTGAATTATTGACATAGAAAATCGATGATAAATTGCTGTTAAGGGTAATGAACTAACCTAGCTTGCTTGTACTCTAGTAGATGGAACAAATTCTTTCGAAATTGCTGTAATTTATTTCACAACATATTTTTCTCATTTCGTTCTATGATCATTCACTAGAAAATCCTCCCATAATTTTCAGATATTTCCCCTCAAAAAAAGATTCTTATTTGAAAGAAAGCCTTGTTGTCTTTTATATTTTTTCCTTTGTTTCTTGTTCAGAACACACACTAATTCATATACTTTGCCTGCACATTAAGGTAGAATTTTTTCTTCAATATTTTTCTTATATTTTCATACGAAAACTTTTTTATTCTCTTTTTTTGTCATTTATATTATTTTTTCTTCCTTTATTTCTGTATGCATGTCTATCACAAAATTTTCTTTGCTGTTGTTGTTTGTAAAAGTTTTTTTGTTATTTGGTTTCTTTCTACACTGGAATGAGAGCAGAATGAGCGCATATTTGTTAAAACTTTATGGAATCATTAAAACTATAGAAATAATTAAAAAGTTAAAGCGATCCAAATTGTTCCATTATTTAGTATTGTGTTGCATGGAAGTAGACATGAGGTTGAATACGTCAATCATGAATAATTTATTGTTATAGACAGCTAACAATGATGAATGAAAAGGGGTCGTTCACTGATTACGTTACGCAAAAAACGAAATTTTAGACCCCACCTCCCCCCTTGTTACAAATTTTTCAAGAAAAAATTTTTTTTTTGTTTGACCTGTTACAAAATCTCAGACCCCCCTCCCCCCTAAAAAGCGAACGCAATAAGTGAACGACCCCAAAGGAGAATGAGAATTTTTTGTTCATATTTGTTCTATTCGTGTTTCAGGGGTGTGCGAAAAAATTTTAGGGGGTGTCCAAAATTTTTTTCCTTCTTATTCTCATGGTTTTGTATTTTTGTTAATTCTAATGCTACGTGAATGATTTGCTATCAAATTAGAGCTTCGTAAAAACTTTTAAGAGAAAAAAATTTCCATGAAAAAATTTTTTTTGAGGGGGAGGGTCCGGACCCCATCACACCCCCTGGATACGCTCATGTCGTGATTCATGAAATGAAACAGGTTCTGTCTTCTCCTTCCATGCCATGCTATCCGAAAAATAAACTCGACTATGTACAGAAATAGTTGAGTACAGTTATCTGTAAGTTAATCAAACTGTCTGACATTGAGTTCTGAAATTAATGGGGGTAGGAGTGAATGAGATAGCAACATGTTGCACTATGACTAGTAAGTGTCAATTTTTCGATTTAAATGGAGAAATTTCGAATCTATCTTTGATATGCTTAATATCGTGGGAACAAATACACAAATCTAGAATAATATGTCATTCGAAAACATTTTGATTAGTTGACAAGGTAATAGAACTCTAAGTGGACCAATTGTCAAAAAAAATACTGTCGCAATTTCATTGAGTAGATCAATCAACTTTACAAGTCTCAATTAATATTAATTTAAAAATTGAATGGAATTGAAGTAAGAACCGAAAAATTGAGCAGCTGATTCATTGTGTTCTCTTGTTGTAGAATCATAAAAAAATTTAATGATTTATCAAGGCTCAACCACTCAACAGCACACTTCTCTGTATCGTACCTTCACCTTGAGCATCAAACTCATCATAGATTCTTCTATTAAACCACATTAAAAGATCATAAAAAACCACCGCTTCCAAAAAGTGTTTGGAGTGTGAATAAAATTTTCTTTATCCTTTACTGCTTTTGACACATTCGACAATTTACAGCACGAGAATAAATGCACATGTTAAAATGAATCGTCGATGGAAGAAGTGTGAATTGTTTGAAGGAAGAAAAATTAATTGAAAAAAATAATGAAGGCAAAATTATTTCACATATATTATAAGATCCAGCATCCTCATTGCCGGCAACAGAGCATGAGAAAGTTTTTAATTCCGTAGATTAAAAACTAGAAAAATGTTGAAAGCTCGCAGAACTAAATGAAAATTCATTTTGACGGTCGTTATGTCATAAAAAAGCCGTTAAAGCTCCTCAGTACTGGAACTTTCCATATTTTTATGCAAACGATGAAAAAAGCTTCAAAAAACCATAAATCCATTAAAGCCATTAAATTTTCTCCTCTTTTTTATTCACCCACTCAATCTCAGCATTTTTTTCACATCCTAACTTTGTTCATTCTCTCTCATGTCGTGAGCTCTGCTTTATGTGTGACTCTGCATTCCAATTTCCTGTTAAATTTTAACATTCAAATCACATAAATTATTATGGCATCATATTGTGTTTTATATGCTGTGACTGCTCCTATTTCTGTTCAGAACTAATCCTGCAGAAATTCAGTTTTCTTTCTTCTTTTTAACCTCCTACGCGGTTACCATGTCCAAAAATATTATGATTATAATAAAAAAAACTGTATAAGTCGCTTGAGATGTCAGACAAGAATAAAATGGATGTAAGTTTGAGATTTATTGGAGTTTGTTGAAAAGACGCATTTTTTTGTGGATAAATGCTTAATAATTAATGAAAGAATGTTGCAAAAATTCTGAAATCCATTTAAAGTAAGTTAATTAAGGAAGTAATAAATCTTATGCCATTTTAACACCTGATAAACCTCTGCAGATGCTTCTTAAAAAATAATTTATAGTTTAGACAGAAACTTTTGAGCAAAAAATAGTAATAAAATGAACTCCCAACAGTCAGACAACCAATCAAGTCCATAAAGATACACCACCTCTCCCATTGCCAAAAATATGTGCAAAATAAAAAAATGGAATGAAAATAAGCGATACAGTTACAGTAACATAAAAAACATGTACATGCAGTAGAAGTACAAAACCACTGTGCAAAAGATTGAGCAAAAAGTGAATAAAAATTTATTTTCCCGTGTTGTTTATTCACATAAGCCCCACCGACTCCATATACTACATCGTTTGTTTATTTTCTGCTCTTTGACGATTTTTCATGCTCTGTATTTTATTTTATTTTTTTGGACATTGAAGATTATGAAAAAAAAGATGTTGCCGGATGAATGGAAAGAGGCTCTTTGAGCCTTTCCTTTTACTTTTTATGTTCATATACTTCACGAAACGTAAAATGAGGATAGGAAGGAAGCACACCATAAAATTATTATGATAAACTGAAATTTTCCATAACCCTTATGAGGTCGTCTGTCAGTTATCGATGTAAATTGTCAAAAATATTAAGGAATGGGCTTATTTTTGCTTATTGAACAGAATCCTTAAGAAAAAAGGTTTATGTTTTGAATTTTATAGCAAACATTGACTGATATGCGCTTAAAATCAGAAAATCGCTATAAAAATTGTACAAAAAAATAAAGGAAGCTATCTGTTTCCACCACAGAATTCCCACAAAGCAAAATTCGATTAAAAGAAACAAAGAAGCGACAAATCGGAAGCATATGAAAATGGAATTAGAAACGGGAGCGAGTTTTAATGGATTTAGTGTATATCATTTCCTCCAAAGGTGTGGTTGTAGTTTTAAAAGAATAAATTCGAACATGATACATTGATTTCGATAAGTTATACGAAATATGTTTCCAGTTTATTTTTGGCTTAATACAAAATCTCTGCATTCAATCTGATATTTTATTTTTAAACAGACTGAAAATACAAGTCGAGTGTAAAATGGAGTGTACTCATGAATGAAATTAAAATGCATGCTTAGGGAGGATTATTGGGGGAATGTTATCACGAATTTTAAATTTTAAGATTGCTTAAAAAATCAAAATTCTGCAAAGCTTGGAAAAATTTTCTTTTTATTAGTTTTATTTTACTTTAAAGGGTTTTTATACTAAGATAGATAAATGACGTCTACGTTTTATGTGGGGGAGGGAATCTGACGATGTGTGACACTTCCATGAAAAAAGAAAAAAAAATTATATAAAATTTTTATAACAGAAGGAGGAGGGGGGGGGGGAGTCTAAAAATCTCGTTTCTTGCGTGACGTCATTTATGAATAGTTCAATCATACAATAAAAAAATTTAGAATCCTATTTACAAAATTCACTATTCAAAGTAGTAAATCTGATACTTTATCATGAGATCTATCATGTACTCAAGAAAAAAGAGGTGATTGTAAAGAAGCATATAAAAATAAGATGATCATAAAAAGGAGTTTTATGCATCAATCTTACTTTATTTCATTTTCTGATTTCAATAAAAAAAAAGTTCATAAAATAAGATTTTATATTTTTTATGTATCAATGTGGTGTATGCTTCATATTCAATAGTGCTAAGCTGAAAGGATTAGGATTATGTGGTTGAAAACTCTAAACAAGATTTTCTAGAGCATGTTTAGTCATTGAATATAAAATAGATGATTGAGAATGTAGAGCAATGGATTGTTTAAAATGCTGATGAGTTTTTTTGGTTAAATTTACAGAATATATATCCCTCAAAATTAAATATTATCCTTTTGTAAAGATTCTCAATGAGAAAATCTTGACCACAAAGTTTCCATAATCAAGTCCTCAACCCTCAAAGTAAATCGAAAATCACTTTGAAGTTTAAAATCCTCCCAACTTTTGCTATCTTTGAAGATCTTTCCCACAACCAGAAATTCATAAAAAACCACATCTAATATAAATTTAAATCAACACAAACATTGAGTCTCGGTAGAATTTTTAAAGAACCTTACTGTACATTTTTTACTCAAAATCGAAGCACAGTGAACATGAAATTTTATGGTCGCCTCTCACTCTCATCGAATCCAATACATAAAAGATTTTTCATCCATAATATGAAGTAAGTTATACATTTCACGCTTAGCAAAGCGAAATCTATGTAGCTGTATACATTTCTTGATGTCATGAATGAGTAATGAATGGTAAATGAGGTGGACGCCATGTGATATCGTGTCGCATTTTGTTATGAAGCGCGTATACTGAGTGGGCGTATTAATAAAAAGTTCATTTTTCATGTTAAAAAAATTATCATGAAATATAAAATCATGGGTTTGTGATTAAAGCGCATTTTTACGATTTTGGGGCTGTTTAAGATTTTTGATAGCGAGAATAACATAAAATAAAGCTCCAATTAGACCAAAAATAAGCAAGGCCCCTTAAAAATTCAGAAAAAAATGAAATCACAAAGCGTAATAATTGACACGATAAATTTCCTTTTTCAATCATTCCATTTCCATTTATTTCATTTGAATTTTTATTAATTCAATTCCATAATTTTTATACGGTCATATGAT
The DNA here is from genome assembly GCA_963573255.1 of Chironomus tentans. Classification (NCBI taxonomy): domain Eukaryota; kingdom Metazoa; phylum Arthropoda; class Insecta; order Diptera; family Chironomidae; genus Chironomus; species Chironomus tentans. The sequence continues at coordinate 43,007,876 of OY754303.1, forward strand.
GAAAGAACATAAAAATCCCCAAATAATAAAATTGGATTATCCTTTATTGCGTAATTTATTTTAATTTTTGATGACTTTTCTCTGCCTTTTCGCCATCCTCATTTTATTACCATGTACAAGACTGAGTAAAAGAAGAAGAAAAAAATATAAAAAATGTAGTTTAAAATTTTTATGAACTTTGCCTTCAACTTGAAGTTTCAACTTTGTGTAAAAACGCAATTTAATTAAAAATATTATGAATGTGGCAAGGCAGAGGGAGAGAGAGAGACTTTCACACAGTGTTATGGTATATATGACATTATAAATTATTCAAACCTGAAAATCCCTTAGAATGAGCAACTCACTTGTTGTTGACTCTACTTATATTTGTGAAATAATAATAATAAACTGTACATTGTAATCATAGGTATTGTAGCAGAAGGAATTATTTTCTGACATGCCATTTCCGTAAAAATGAAGTACTTTCATAGAAAATGACATAAAAGGGTCGACAAAAATAGACATTTCAGATATTTTTTGCTTAGTTTTGAAAAAATTATTAGCAAATATTTCAAAGTAAAGGGAATTTAATAAGTTTTATTATGTTGACTTGGTATGAGTGCCTTTCAATATTGATGTAATACCAGGGGGGTGGTTAGGGGGTGGTCCTTATGTGCCTAGAAACACCTAAGAAATAAAATGTTAAATGTTTTTTATTTTTAAAATCGAAATATTAATTTTTTACGGAAAAATGTTGTAAACTACTTACAAAATCAATTTTAATTTAAAAAGTATAAAAATTTGATATTACAGTGACTTTTTTAAAAATAAAAAATTGGCCACCCCTCCTTCAAAAATCCTGGCTACGCCCCTTGCGTAATACCTGGAAAAATATTTTCATAATCTTCAATATTAAATTTACTTTACTTCCTTTTAATCCTTTCTGTGAAAAAAATAATTTTACTGAAAAGTGAAAAAATATTTTTTTATCACAAAAAAAATTTACAAAATTTCAAGAACAGAATAAACCAAAAACCTTTTTGCTTGCTTTGTGAAACCACAAAATAATGTCTAAAACATTTTCACAATCCATTTTATTCCTACCACACGCAGAAAGTGCTTCTAATTCTCATAAAAACTTCTCATACAGGACAAAAAGAGATATTTTAGTGAGTTTATGTCTTGTTGTAATACAAAACCAACATAAATGTGCATCATAATCCAATTTTTCTTCATTAATAATATTTTTTATAATCTCATGACAACAGTGATAATGTCGACAGACTATATAAAGTAAACAAATGCAATAACCAAAAGTAATTATCATAAAAAAATTGTGGGGAGAATGTTGAAGGAACAAAATAGACACAAGTCTAATGAAAAAGTTTCATGAGTAAATTTTCATAAATTGGGCCTTAAATGCGTGTGCAGAAAAGTTTCTTATGTGAAATTTCGTAATTAGAAGTTATGAAAGGAACTTACATTCGAGAAAGTTCTGAAACTTTTTGATAAAATCTTTTAGAACATGTAAAGATAAGTTTCCTGTAATAAAATTATGATAATTTACATAAAAAAGTCACGTGCTGCAATAAACTTTCTTATTTCATAGATTAGCAAGAAGAAGCTACGTTCTGAGTTCCAAATTTGTATCCTATTGATTAAATAATCAATGACATTGACTCACTTTTCCTATTACGCTAATGAAACAACAATATTAATAAAAAAGAAGAAGTCATCATAATAAAATATATCAATATTGTCCTTGGTATTCGTTCTCAATGACAAAAATGTAATCAGAATACCTACCAATGACGAAACAATCCCAGATTCCTTTAAACCTTAAAAACTCCAAGACCCTCATCATGCTACTTTATTTGATTTAATTTAATTGACTCATTTTATGTTAACGGATCGTGTAAGAAATTCCAATTTCCCAAATAAAAGCTCGTAAAATTTTTGTTTTTGTTTACGCTTTATCCCATAAGAGCTGTTAGAAAAGTTTGTATGAAGAATACAAAATACCTTTTAAGGAACACAAAAATACACACGAAAATTTATTTTTTTGCCAATTTTCTGGGCTACTAATAAGCCAGCACGTGTGGATGGACAAGCTTATATAGATTTTTTTTTATGTTGTCTTAGCAATAAAATGGACTTTGAAAGAGTTTGAACTAAAATTACTCAGGTATGTGCATCACTACACCAACCAAAAAGATCTTATCTATACACACTTAGTTAGCTGGCAAAAATCGCACATAAATTATCTCACAGAAACATAGAAATGGCTTTCCATGTGCTATAAATTGCCTACATCATAGGCCATAATACGGATATTGCATGCTCATTCGCACCAATCATAAAAGCATTATGAGAGCAGAAGGCGAGCATAAATAATAAAAATACGAAATTTTTTGGTCCAAATAAATCGCTTTCCTTGTACTGTTATGTCTATGCCTACCACAGCTCTTCAATTGATTACTTTTTCTTATTGTTCTTTGTTATGTACAGAGTATTACTGCTTTAGCATGCTGCGAAGTAAATTGGATCGTTAATGTAATAGATCATGGACAACGTTTACTCATTAAATTTATATTCATCCTAATTAATTTATTTGAATCAGTAATCGTTGTTGTATGCTTGCTCGTTTGCTGAATAATTTAAGCTGTGAAATTAATGGGGGAAAACTTTTTCTGTGGCTGCTGGAAAGAAAGTTGAAGGTTTTTGAAAATTCAATCATCTCACCGCAGCTACGCTGTGATAGGGTTGTTACCAAGCAACTGATGAGTATGTAGATGCGCTCTGTTTTTATTGCCAAGTTATTCCATACAATTTAAAGCTTATTGCTGTTTTTCTCATGCTGCCGTAGACTTGAAAATAAATTTTACCATAATTTAAAACGCTTTTCCTTTTTTCATATTCTGAAAAACGAGGCAAACTAATTAATTATGTGGGTATATAAGCGGTTACGAAGAATTTTAATTTACATTTATGAAAAACTTAATTCCTCCTCTCGCATCGGGGTTTTCAGTGAAAAGAAATTAATTTATGAAACAAAGAATTGAAGGATTACTGTAATAATTTATGATGCTAAGCAATGAGGCTTTTAAGAGGTTTTTATTATCATATTTTTGCTGTTGTTGAAGCATGGCTGCTGTATCCAAAAAGAAATTTCTAAAATTTCAATCTAAAATGTCATCAATTTACAAATAAAGTATGCCTTTAATAATTCAGTAGAATACACATGTTTCTGTCGAACTGTGTCCATAGACGTGATGGAAACTTTAAATTATTCAGAACCCTTTCAATATTCATACAAGTAAGCACATCACACAAGTTTATTCACTTGCTGTAATTTATTACAACACTTCTTACAAATTACACTGAATAATTTGATCCCACACTCTTCCGATGACTTTGTGCCTTTAAGCACTTTCTCGTTTACTTGAACACTTTAGACACATGAACTTTATTCATTTTTACTCAATTATACTGCAGGGCACTTGTAAAAAATATTATAATCATTTAAATAAATTATTGTATTATTACGATTATTACAATTTATTTTGAGAGATACAAGCGAATAGGGTTTATTATTGTATGAGCATACCCAAGAGGGGTGGGGGGTCCGATGGGGTCTTCGAAAAAAATTTTATATTGATTTTTTCTAGTAAATTATTTTTTCTCTTTAAAAATTAAATAAAGCTTTAATTAGTTAGCTAATCATTCATGTACCGTTTGAATTAGCAACTAGTACGGAATCATGAGCATTAGGCATAGATCCCTAACTAACAAAGAGCTAGATCTGTGCTAGAAACTTGATGATCTAGATCTTTGTGGATTAGGGAGATGTATCGAACTTATACGATAGAATTGAAAATTTAGGATTAAAAAATTGGTGTGAATATGAAAAATTAAAAGCTAGTTGACAACCTTTGATATTTTTTCGAACCTGCTAATTACAAGTGCTGTCTTAAAAACATTTACTCGGAATTATTTAAGCTTTTTGTCATAGTAAAAAGAAAATCCTTTTAAACAGTAATTAAAATTTAATTAATCAGTTTAAGCTTTCAATTTTAATTACAGAAAAATGGGAAAAATTACTGAGATTTTCACTGAAATCATTAATTGTGGCTGACAATGTTTAAGTTCAATGATCTACTCATCATTTTTGTAGCGGTAATATTTTTCTGCTTCAGGGGAAATTTTACATTGTCGTTCTCGTATAAATTATATTAAAATTAATAAGCATGTGTACTTAATTTCATAATTATGAGAATCTTCTAAACAAATGAGGAAATTGTTATTGCTTTAAATGAAGAAACTAAGTGCATCACTTCCAATAATTTTCCTATAAATACATCTTGTCAGTCGATTGAAATGTCTCAGTTAGTATTAAGCTTTCAATCCTGTGATTTATTCATTTGTAATGGCACTTAACAGAATTGCATTTCTTCTTATTTCCTTACATTTTGCAGTTGGTGGTGTTCAATATTTTCAAAGTTTTAATAGAAATGGAATTAAAGGTATCAAAAGTTGCTGACTCATTGGATTAATAATTCGGACACTGGTCTAGATTTCATATTCCATTGATGTTAAAATTCAACAATAAAGCATTAAGGAATATCCATCAATCATTTATGAAATCTTCAACAAACCAAAACCGAATTATAATCCAGTTGGGTGTTTTATATCAAAACATTTACATAGTAAAACAAAATTCTAAAGATTATTACAGAATCCCCAAAAATCCCCCTCATCAAAATCACATCGACTCCAATTTAAATTTACTTCCAATTTATCACTCTGATCCTGAAAATGGAGTCAGAGATTCAAAGCTTAAATGGCCACGTGTTGGAAATAAAATAGTCATTCCATTTATAATTGATCCATTCAGTTCGTACACTAGACTTCAAATAGAAAAAATCTATGCAGCTATGAGACATATAAGTGAAAGAACATGCATAAATTTTCGATGGAAAGGCAATGAAAAGGATTATTTAATGATTTATTCTGGCAAATGGTGTACATCTTATGTAGGACGTGTAGGTGGAGAGCAGAGAGTCTCACTACAGAGAGATGAAGCATGTAGCAATCACATAGGTATGATTGTACACGAGCTAGTACATGCATTGGGATTTCACCACATGCAAAGTCATGCAGATCGAGATAATTATGTATCTGTGATTAAAGACAATATTACTCCAGGAGAGCAATTTCAGTTTGACATAGTAAATCCATTGGAAGCTACAAACTTCGGAACACCGTATGATTATTTCTCAATTATGCATTATGGGACACATGCATTCAGCAAAAATGGAAGGCCAACAATAGTCGCGAAAATTGGAAAATTTAATCAATTTATAGGACAAACAAACAAATTAAGTTTGGGTGATTTGATTAGAATTAGAATCATGTACAACTGTAAATGTTTGGAAGCTGGGTACCAAAATTGTTGATTGTGATTTATTGAATGAACTTCAATTATTTTTCAAAAATAGAATGTGTCAAAAAGAAGAATTAATGATGTAGAAATGAAAAGCGTACACAGTTCTGAACATGATAATAATATTGTTTTTATGATGATTAAAATTGCGAAAATTGCATAAATAAATATTTATTTAAATTTGGATCTCATTTGGAAATTACCCGTAATAAAATAATCCAATTGAAAAGCATGACAATATATCACTTAAATATATTAATCAAATAGAAATTATCTTGTCGTCCATAAATGTAAAGAAATTTCAAGATTAGTAAATAATGATGGTATATACCCAGAGGACTTTCATCAATAGCATTAAACGATCAATTTCCGAAGCTTAGTTCATTTTTTTTTTTACTTTTTTGCGCGAATGAATCAAAACTTTTTCAGTGAATTAAGATACCATTAAATGGAGCCACGATCCCCAATGTAAATAAAAGCACGCTTGTGTGCAATCAGCGAAAAAAACAACAACAAACAATATTAACAACAACTAGGGAAGATAGCAGATTTTTCAGTAAATAATCAATGTATTTTTGTTGACCTAAATTACATCTACCGAATGTTGTGAAAAATGAGGAGGGAAAAATACCACAGGAAGATAAAGAAGACGTCAAATAAGAAGGGTGGCATATGCATACAGAAAGAAGATTTTCGAACAAGAGAGCAAGAATTGAATCAATTGCGATCAATTATTCATATTTGAAGCCTTTTCTCAACACATTCTTTTATGGACTTAATCAGCTGGTTACAGTCAACTTGTACCAGTCAGAATGCAATAATATTTATTAAAGATTATTCTTCTTCTTTTGAGAAAAATAAGAGACTTAACCTCAATTACACATGCTCTTCATCCACAGAGTATCAACAATATTGCAATCCAGTGCTACAAATCTATTTCCATGTACATATGTCATCATTCAGGCTCTCTTTGCACAAGACTAAGCCTCTGTATGTATAGACATATGGTGTAGACAAACAAAGGAAGCTTATTGTATCTCCTTAAACGATTCCCATTCACATCCTCTTTTCCTACCACTTCCAATTGTTTACAGTTTGGTACTTAAACAATCATGATTGTTGTGTCTCGAAATATTTTCAATGAATGACGTAAGTTTGATATGCTTATGAGATTTCAAGGAACAATATGAGAAAGTTTATTGGGTTAATATATATTCAGCATCTTCTCCTTACTAGTAACTATCCTCTCCTTAAAGTTGCGTCATCTTTGTCAGCTTCCTTTGTTTTTATTTTTCGCGCTCACATAACCATAATATGTTATGAAAGAAAATATGTATATACGTATGAATATACTATATTCACGAATGAGTGAGAAACATCAGACAAACTTTTCCATTGCCGGATGTTATACCATAAAAAGAAGAAGAGGAAGTAAAGCGAGGGATGAATCTTTTATATAAAAAAAGAAAAAAAGTTTTCCGATTCATGTCATTACATGTGACATCTGGATCCAAAAATAAGAAACGAGAGAGAAATGAGGAATAAAAATTTAAGATAGCTTGGAAACTTTTTTTCTACATCTACAATATCTTTGACTTCTGCCGCTTCCTGTTATACTCATAGGATGCCAATGGATGACAACAGTAGTAGTAACCGTTATTTTTTAGAAATTCAAAGCTATTTCGAAAATATTCGAAGTGTAAAAAATTTTGAATTTTCAAAAACCGTTAAATTTACTTACGAAAATTTGTAACAGTCATATTTTTTTTGAAAAAAATTACATTTTCGAAGTTTCGATTTCGAAGAATAAGAACCAATTTCGAAGAATAAGAAATTTTGTTCGCCTATTGGATAGGATGTTGAGCGTAGATAGTAGATATATTTAAATATTGAATGTACATGCTCAATACACACACAAAAGGAAAAAGAAGATCTTTGTGGCATATTTAATATACATAAATTCCATGTTGTTTAAACCTGATGCTTGTACCTTTATGCAAAGTAATTCCTTTTGTATTTTATAGGTTGTGTGGAATGATTGTACATTGACTCGAATGAAAATACGAAAGAACTAAGTCATGCTTGTATGATTTCTTTTTCCTCTCGGGTAACAAAAAACGACACGGGAACTGAGTGACTAGAGGACAAGATGACTAAAGCGTAATTTTTTTTTGTTTCATGTGCTTAGCATACGGGCACATTATTTCCTAAAAATATGTTAATAGTAAAATCCATTTGATGTTGAGTTTGTGTAACTGAGAAGAAATTACATGCCTGTCTATCCAGCATAGTGACTAGATAAATTTCATGTTTCTGACCCCCTCAATTTTGCACGTATCAATGAAACTTTTTACATGAAAAAATCTTAAACGAATGCCATTTAAAAAAGAGGCCATTCCACTAAGATGCCATAGGTATTTACCGTTTATTCCAAAGAATGCGAGCATTTTGTGGAAATTTGAGACCTTTTTTTCATGACACTTTTCACCTTTTTTCCTTGGAAAAATTGACAAAAATCTAATTTCAATTAGATTTTTTCTTTATTCAACCTTTTTCACGCTTATCTATAAAAATCAGATCAAAGAAAAATTGGTAATTTGGAATGATTTAAATGTTTCGTGAAAAATGGATGGATATTTTCTTTCGCTTTATGTTTTTCATAAGCCAAACGTCAGAGTTCTATAGCGTGACATTTCTACTTTTTAATCATTCATCGTGTTCTTGTAAAGGGTGAAAAATTAGTCTGTAGAAATAACAGAGGACACACCTAAAAATAGAAAAACTTGTAACGTGATGAAATAATTTTCTTTTTTAGAGGCATGAAACCATTTTTGTCTCTGTGGGGTTTTGAATTTGAATTAGAAATGAAGAGTTGTGGATTGTACTTCAGAATTTGATAATACTAAGTGAGGCATTTCCATTGTATTCCTTGTAGAGTCTCTTTCATTCTATGACCCTCAAATAAGCTTCATTTCAAGACACAATAAGAAAAGTTTGTAACTTTTGATCCTACAGCAAGCTACTTATATAACTGGGACATCTAAGCCACATTTTTCTTCATTTAACTTTTTGACTTTATCTAAATTGAAATTTCTTTTTATTTGTTCCTCAATTTTCTATTTATATCCTTTATTTATGCACAACAAAGAGAAAAAAAAATCCACATCATGAGGTTAGCAATTCTTTTTATTTCCATTCCATATTTTACGCTTTATTGCTTCCATTTCGGATAGAATGGGAAGAGGAAAAAGCTTCTAACAATAAATGAGGAAGAAGAAATGAAAAAAATACTAAAAACGGACGATATGAAAATAAACAAACTCGCCATTCAGCCGCTTAGGGTATAATAAATTTAATCACGAAATTTGCTGGATATTTGTGTTTGTACTTTTGCTATTCACATTTTTTATGCACAAGAAAAATATTGGATTTGAATCAAAATGAAAAAAAAAATGTGAGAAAGCAAATAATTCACACTGACGTTTGAAATATTTTCAATCATGAATTTGAAAGTCATTTAAAGTACGAAGGATATTTTTAATATATTAGAGCTAGACATGAATATCCCAAAATAAATAAAGTTGCACGTGCAAAATTCAACCTCATTCTACCTCGTATTGACAGCAGAAAAGATCACAAGACACAGAAATGAAAATTAAGTCATGCATAAAAGAATGACCCAAAAAATCATGAGATCAAGAAGATAAATTCACGTATACTGCGAATTGCTATTAAAATAATCTCAGGGTGGATGCTTTAGGCTATAAAAAAAGAAAAATTGTCATTTTTATATTAAGCATTCTCAGTTTCTCATAAACCGTAAAGCATTGGCATAAAGTAATATTAGAAAGTGAGATAATAAGGAAGGCAAGCAAAATTCAATTTTGTTCCCTAGTGTCAAGAGCTTTATTGAGTTAAAACTGTTGGCAGCAGTTAATTCTAAGGTTTAATTTCTTATTTCCTTGTTTTATGGTTGAATTTTAAGATAAAATTTATGATTTCTAAGGAATAAGTATAGGAGCTGTTTCTAATCTTTAAGATGAGTTGCTGCTGTTCTCGTATATCCCTAAATATTTTGCCTAAATCAATTTAAGTGCTGGAAATATCATTCAACTGGTGCACTTTCATCCCTTTTCATCTATTCCATTCCAATCTATTTTTTGATTCTCAATTTAGCATATCCCTAAAATTACAAAGGAGCCATATTTTTCTATATGAATGAAATCAATTTGATTGTCAAACGAGAAGAAAATAGAGATTTATTTACAATTTTTCTTATTCTCTTTCGGTTCATCACATGCTGTGCAAAATAAAATACTCAAGAGATATATGTATTTTTGTCTCTAAGATGCTTGTCAATATCATTTCAATTCTCTTTTTTACACGTGTAATAAAAATGACAATCATTTTCTCTCTTCTGCCGTTGTTGACATGTTTTGCTACTGTGTACTGTGGATACACATACTGCGCGCCTTTAGTGATTTCGAATCATCATCGTTATTATTATTCTTTGTAATCATAATCGTCAGTGAGCATATTTCATTACACATCGAGAAATCATCAAAAATATTGCCACGAGCTACATCCTCTCTCCTCATTCACTTTTGTCTCCTTCTCGTTTCATCTAGTAATAAATTTTTGTTTTCTTCATCCCACCCACCATCTTCTTACTTCATTTTTAGCCCGGGGAGCTTCTTGTTGATGGTTCAATGGTTTTCATTTTTTTATGATTCTGGCGCCTTTTTATTGTCTCCTATGTCGCACGCGAATATTGGATGTTAGGATGCTTTACAACTTTCTTGTAGCATGTTTTGTCAGATAACAGAGTATTTTCTTAACTACAGTTTGCACTTTAAAACATCTAGTTGGCATTCTTGTATGGTCATAACTACAACAGGGATACATAATGGACATGGCAACATGCATGACAATTTATCGATATTTACGATGACTTTAGTGTTGGCTATTGATTCTCAGATATAAAATCTCATTATGTTAGGGGTCGATCACTTATTACGTTACCCAGAACAGCGACTTGTTAGACTCCCCTTCCCCCTCGTTACAAATTTTGAATCAAAAAAATTTTTTTACTTTAATCTGTTACAAAATCTCAGACCCCCTTCCCAAAAAAAGCGAACATAATAAGTGAACGACCCCTTAGTAAAGTACATAAATGTGTATAAAGTATTGTTACCAACTGCTCATTGACTTTCCGATAGTAATTCGATTAGGTAGAACAAGTATATTATGTCGTAACCCTCATGAGATATATGTGCCTTCTTGATCAAAGCATAGATGCTTCTTCCAATTCAATTACTATCTTATTATCCATACACTTTTGCATGAATTGATATTGAGAGGTCACATAGAGTAATTCATCTTTCTATGGCTTAATATGTTATATCCGACATGTAATTTGATGTAGATAGTAGCAGCATGTCTTAAAATTTCGAAATATTGGGCATAACACATAAATTTGCGCTTTAACCTTGCAGATATGACAAATATTTTCGTACTTTTTCAGATTTACATATATTTGTGTATCCTACAACTCTCGTGCCACATGAAAATGGCAAGCAGGGCAAAATACATACTTAATCTCAATGCATCAATGAAAATCAATTGTCTTTTTCACAGTCTCCTTTTATGCGTTCACATCTCTCATCTATTTTTCCTTCTTTCTCATTTTATTGCCTGTTCAATATGAGGCAATATTAAAATTAGAAGGCATGGGTTTGGGGGAAAGTAAGGGTGAGAGTTGATTGAGTGATTGAAGCGAAGTTTTTGTTCCTTTGCTAAAAAGTTTTTAAACTTTTAAATTAAGTCTTAGAATATTTATTGTTATTGCTCCTTTGTTAGGCAATTTACTGTAATTAAATAATTTAATGGCACTTTGGAGAACATGCAACAGTATAAGACCTAATAAAGTCAGTGGGACTTAATAATATAATCGGAAATAAGAAATATAAATCAATAACATAGGTACTGCATTAAAAATAGAAAAGCAGAAAATTATTTTCGTACAAAATCACGCTCAAAATAGATTGCGAGAGGAAAAGAAGGGTGGGATTTTTCTTATCAGCTCGTGCTTTTATTTCTTCTTTTCCATTTTCACTTTCGACGTTTATTCAATTGATTTTTCTTTTATTACTGCCTTTTTCATCATTTTCGTGTTACTTACGAGTCATGAATTTGTTTTCATTTCGCTTTATTTTTTTATTTGAAATAAGCTTTATTTGGATGTTGGAAGTGAAAATTTACGATTAAAATTTATTGTTTTATTGAATGCCATAAATGTTAACTTGAGAGCATTTGATCATGTTTTTGTCATGAAATTAAAGGTTTATTGTTTTAATGTGGTTGTGACATTAAAGATTTACAGCATATTCTGTATGTTCAAGTGCTTAATTTTCTTAAATGATGAAGTTTTTTAAGATCATTCACAAGGGGGTCGTTCACTTATTACGTTACACAGAACAACAACTTTTTAGACCCCCTCCCCCTCGTTACAAATTTTTAACGATTTTTTTAAAATTTAGCCTATTACCAAATTTCAGACCACATCCCCCCTAAAATGCGAATGTAATAAGTGAATGACCCCCCAACTGACATCTTAACTAAAAATTAAGAAATCTTAAGAACAAAAAGCTAAAAAAATTGATCAAGAATTCTTGAGGTTTCTTCTTGTATTTGAGGTAATTAAAAGTCTGATTTGAAATTCGAGTTGAAAAAACTAATTCGGACATCAAAGAAGGCGTTTTCCAAAGATTTTCTTGTTCAAATGTCTGTAATTAAATTCTTTGATACTTCAAAAGGAGATTCAGAAAATTAACAAATATTTTTCGACAGGAATCGTTCGTAAATTACGTAATGCAAGAAAACGACTTTTTTGATCCCCCTCCTCCCCCCTTATATAATTTGTTGTGTTTGAACTGTCACAAATTCTTCAACTCTCCTCCCGCCTAAAGCGTTCCTTAATTTGTGAACGACCCCAAAAAGAAAATGAAATTTGAGTTCTTGGAAATCTACAAAGTACTAGAAAAGTGCTTTGGTAATTAAATATTTTCTATAAGTCTTGATCCCAGGACTTTGAAGTAGATCTATTCTATGTTTATCTGTCTTTATCATGTCTCTAATATTTTTGTGAAGTCGTGCATAATTCTATGGATTTTCATTATATTACATCCTATTTCATAAATTCTTTGATGTTTACTCACATCGAAAGTTAACTGACTAACCTCAACTGACTTCAATGAAATGAATCAAATAGAGAAATTTTTCTTGATTGGACTTCTTTTCTTTTATGATTCATTCATTTTTTAATCTACAACTATTGTATCTATGATAAATGTTTATTTCCACAGCTGTTCCAGTCAACGTTCTTGTGTAAATTACTGTTCATTGCCTTCCAGTCACATCTCATTTAACTCGCGACAAATTTATCTCCGCTTTTCTTCCTCTTTTCTCCAAACTCACTTATTTTGTGATAACAATAAATTAAGGTGGTATTTTAATGGAAAAAATGTAAAAAGAGGAATCAAAATTATAATCAGAACTCATTTTACAGTCGACTGAATTCTGATTATTCTTAAATTAAATAGGCACGTTCGCGCGACAAACGGTGATTAGATGAGAGGAGAAGAATAACTGCAGCAACAAGAAGTGAAAGTTGTAGATGATAAGTGCGAGAAAGGTTCTGTTTTTAAAGAAATTATGGACGCACTTATTTTAAATTTATTATGGCTAAAGCTGAGATAAAAACATTAATTTCTTCTTGAAGGAATTAATGCGTTTAAAGATAAGTTAATATAAGGTCTGCATATTGGACATCAAGTTGTTATTCACAGACCAAAATTCAATTCCATCATACTGAAGTCATTAAAATTGAAAGAAATGTTTTCTTTTAATTAATTTCTCCCTTGAGGGTCATGACATACAGAAAGGTTTTATTATATCTAATGAAAATCTGATAATTTTCTGAAATTTCGTTAGGGGAAAAATCACTCCGCCCCACATCCGAAAAAGCTTAAATTAATTCTACCGTAGGGAACATTTGAAAAATAACAAATCTTTTTCCTTACAATTCAGATTGTAATGCTTTAAATGCTATTTCAATATCATTAATTAATCTTTCAATCTTATTTATTTTCTAGAGGGAAATTTATTTATATTATTGAGAAATTGAAGACTGAATTTAGATTAGACTTTGATTTTAGGTATTTTTAATGATAAAGGAGGTTACTGCCTTAATTAACATATGAACATGTCCTTTGAAATTTTAGATACGATTTTGATGAGTTCCATTGTTTGCAATTGATTCCTTTGAGACATCAATCCAATGTACGAAGTTGCCATTCCTTGAATACTAATCTACTCAAAAGAAGCAAATTCAGCTATTTTTCAAATTAAATTCCGTCTGTGTTTATTTTAGAAGTTATTTGTAATCAAATATTGAAATAGAATTGTAAGATACTGCTTCCAAAAAAAGAATTTAAAAATGATATCAAAAATTATGAAGTACTTGCATATTTTAGCAGTTGATAAATTTGTTTTAGAAAGTTCCCCTCTTTTGTATCTTTCACGCGATATTAACTGCCACATTGCATGTAAGTAAAAGAAAAAAAAAACAAATTTAATTTTCTTTATGAGACCATAAAGTGATATAAGTATAAAACAATCACGTCACATCATCAGCAATCATGAAAAGGTGGTTTGACAAAAATTACATGCAAACTCATTTTCACTCGTCTGGAAAATTCTTTCACGAGACTTTTTCATATTTTGTCCATAATTGGATTTTTATCATCAAAATTTAAGCGGGAGCGGATCAAGGAGGGATGGTTTTAGGGATATTATTATTGAATAGCAAATTTTCAGGCAAGAACTGATTTTTGGACTGCCACTGAGGTGTAGACATGGGGTGGTTCTTAGGTGTCCGGACACCCCTTTGAGATCGATTTTTTCAAAAATAAGAAATTGGGCATCTTCAAAAATTACCTTCTTCAAACAAGAAAAACATCGCATTGTAAATTCATAATTACATTTTGATCTCCAATTACATAAATCGCCAGAATATTTTTCCCAGCTTATCGTCCATAACACATGTCAGATAATGTAATAATGTTTAATTTACACGTTATGTCATGTGAAAAACAAAAACGAACACATATTCCAATTTACATTAACCGCAAACTGGCAATTAAATTCGTTTATTGTATCACCGTCGTTTAAATGAAGTTATAATACATCATCATCATCCAGAACATCATATTCGTTTGCATGAATGAAACACAAAGTTTATTCATTCCTTTGTTGCTGTCACATGAAATCCTTTTGTGTTTAATGATAGTAATTTATTAAATTAACAATGAAATTGTTTTAATATTTAATGATCAATTCTCTTGAAGTTCAATGCTGTTTGTGTATTGTGCTAAATGGAATAATGAAATATTCATTGATATTTATAGTGAGCTGGTTTATGACTGCTTATTCTTGAAGATTGTCAGAAATTGAAGGATGTGGTTTGAGGTTTAATTGTTCTTGACAGCAAGCCTATTCTAAACTTCTTAATAATTTATCTTCTAATCATTTCTAGAGCAATCACAAAGTCTGAAATCACGCAAAGCATTTTAGAGAATACGACAGTTCTATTATACTTATCCATAATAATAAAAACCCTAAAATTTCTTTAAATCACGCATTAAAAATAACAGAGGATTTTCCGTGGGATAATAATTAAAAGTTTCGATAAGTCTAACAATGAAAAAGTTTGGCAATTAAATTCCCCTTTCTGGGTCATTTCCGTTATTTAACATCTTAATCTAAGAAAGCAATTTTGGTTGAGGATTTTCATCCCACGTGTAAAACTGTTATGTAACAGCTAGAAAAATTCAATTAATAGAATGAGCACATTCGGAGAAAATTTGCGGTCCTGCTGATTAAAATTTTTATGGAGCTTTTAGAGCATACATTGTTAATTTTAAGATTAAATCTATTGTATAATGAAAATCCTAAAGAATGTCAATTCTTATTTTCTATAATATTCTGAGTATTTTAAAGCTTCAGCTCCTATCCTAGAAAAAAATCATAGAAGCTATAAGCAGCATAAATTTTGGGTCAGAATCACTTCAGAATATCCCATGGTGGAAGTAAAGTAATAAACTTAGTCGCATATATGAACGACCATCACACCTTAAATGAAATTACCATAGTTCGTGTTTTGAACACTTTTATATGCTATCATTGTAGTCATAACAGCTTTTTATTTAGTTATCATGTGGTTTTGTTTCCACAAAAACACATTGGCACAAAAAAGAACTTCAAATGGAAGCGAGAAAAAAAAGCAGCTCAGCAAAATATTCAGACATAAATCTTTTGATATTTCTTGCTCATTCTCACTTGCTTGTGTACACATTCTTACAGAAGTACTTGCTGTAAATGAAATTCAAACAACTTAAAGACATTTTTATTGCCTAATGTGTTGCTTTAAATGGAAATTTATTTTACATTTGGGAACATATTTTGTTTAACAAAGCGAAAATATTTTGTGTTAAGGATAAGTTGAGTAGAAGTATTGGATTGGGAATATCATGTTTATTTTATATGGGAAATGATTCGATTGGGGTTCATCTTAAAAGGAAATATCGTAATAGGATCTGGAGCAAGCACGTCGTAAAAAAAGTCAGCAATTAAGAGTCATGTTATTAATCTTTTAAACCTTTTAACAATATTTCACAGTCACTTTATGTTCTGAATCACTTTTTAGTCTGAACACATAACTGCCGTGCTTGCTGAAGGAAGCTAATGAGCAATTTTCTACTTTAAACTTTTGTTTGACTTTTTATTATTTCTCCTGTATCATGAATATTAAACCACGTCAATTTTATGCATCTCAAGACCCACTTGACATTTTTTTTCCTTTCAACGCGATAAGCACGAGTTGTGGAACAAAAAAGCAGCATAAAAATAATAATTACCATTATACTAAGAAAGCTTAATGTGCGAACTTAAATATTTGTACAGAAAGTAGGAAAATTATGCAAATTAGTCATCATCATCTCCTTATACATTCTGCCTGTTAGTTTTGTGTCATCTTTGTCATTTTTATATGTCATCTTCTTCCTTTTTCTTGCAGCGAAGGATGAAAATAATGAAATTTTGCAAATTAATGTTGATGAGGAAAGGTAGGATAGAGATGAAGTACAATGAGATTTTTTGACGTGATCCTTAGCTTGATTTTGGTTGGGAAACTTAAATTCAATTCAAAGAAAAAAATAATTTAATTTTACAAATAGCTTAAAAAGCTGTAAATCTGACAAAACTCATCTAACGGACACAAAAGGTTGCAGAGGCGATGAAAAATTGAAATTTCCTTCGAGAAGTACCTTTCAACGTAATTGAATTTCCAATGTATACATTACAGTGACTAGCAGAAACTAGGTGAAATATTTTGACAGTGTTTGCGTTTCTTATTCTCTTCAGCTTTTGCTGCTGTAGAGCTATCCATTCTTGAGGAGAATTTCGACAGGAGAAAATGGAATTAAAATCAACTTTGATTGTCTTCGGACGGTTCATGCATTTTACGTGAATGCTGGCACGTTATTGCTTACATTTCTATACTTGATTGTTTTAAGAAATACCAACCCAAAAAAAATTTATTTAAATAAATCCGCTCACACTTTTGCCCTTCAATGCCCTACAGGCATTAGTCGCCTCATTGCCTTTTCATAGCTCTTAACTTAATTTTAATTCTTTTTTCTCTTATTTGCATTTACAACAATAAGATGACGACGAGGATGGCGTTGATAGAGAGAAAAAAATTCTTTTCAAGCTTTCTTGTCGTTTTTAATTAATTTTTTCTCGTCTCTTAATTTCTTTTTGTGTGTCATGGTGGTGTGGAAAAAGACACAGAAAAAAATAACAATTTCATTAAAAATTATTTTGCAAATTTCTCGTCGTGCTTTTTTCGATACATTCTTTGTTAAATGATTGAGCGAGGGTAGCTTTTCGAATTGATTCTCGGATAGAAGTTTCAATAATGAAATTTATTATTTTGCTAGAAAATATTTTCGCTAGATTCACAATTTTACTTTTTTTTTTATTAAATTTTCAAATAAAATTAATTTAATTTATTGAATCCCTTTTTTGCTGCTGAACCCTTCCTTTTTTCTAGCTACTTCGTCGAATTACTTTTAAAAATTATTAGTTAGGACAAAAATAATTGATTGCATCATTAAATTTTCAAATTAAAGTTAAGATCTCATGCTGTCTATATTTCATGTATTTACTGAAACAAATAAACTCAACATTCAGTTGAGATAATGTCAAAATCCATTACGAATAAACAATGGGAGCACTCTCAATGGAAGCTCATTCAACATCATTTCAAAATCAACTTCCGCTTAATACACAAGCAGCGCAAAGAAGAAACTTCTTGAAGAAATAAAATCAACTCTTAAAATTCATTAAATAAAATAAAAACAAAGGCAATAAGAGATGGAAAAACATTTTTCATTTCATTTCAAAGACTTTTCTTGAAAAAGGGAAAAGAAAAAGTCAAAAATTTTATCCTTTTTATTTCTTTTCCTTCTTTTGTGTCAACTCTCATTTTCCCATAAAAGGATGAGAGTCTTAATAACGTTGAATTGATTTATTTATTTGAAATGAAAAAGTTTTTTTCTCTTAAAATTTCAAGTCAAATGAAAGGAAAATGAGGAGTTGAGAAAGGAAGCTATGAAACTTATTTTTCGGAACAATCTTCTCAAGCTTTATTTAATTTAATTTTTATGATATTGAATGTACATTAAAAGAATTTCCTCATCTTTGTAAATAATACAGAGTTGGCATGTAAGCATTTAATAGTTCTCAAATCTCGTGCTGGTAGACTTGCCACAGTTGTATTCTTGGTAGAAAAAGTCCTTTGAAAGAAGACAAACAACCCAACTCTGGCCCAATAAACAATCCCAGATGGCTTAAAAATGGCCCCTCCAGACTGACTTTTTGGAGAAATCCGGTGTAGAGTTAGCCTGGGGATACATTTTGAGCATTTTTACGCCGTCTGCTATCCAGGAATATCATGGCACTTTTTTCGACAGTAAAAATCATTAAAACCAACAATATACATTAAATAATCTATTTCTGCTGAATCCTTAAGAAGAAGAAATTATACAGACATTTATGTTGATTTATTTAAGGTATTGTATCATGCAAAGATATAAGGGTTATTGTTTATTTGGGATTCTGTTAGAAATTTGAGTGATCTATTTATAAACACATCTTCTGAAAAAGGAATGAAATATAAGAAGGCAAGAAACACAAGCTGGTGAGGATTAAAACATATCTGATACTCATATGAGAGACGTCTCCAAAAAATTTCTTACTCTAATTCCACTTACAAGAAAAGTTGAAACGTGTTTAAAAAGTTTTTTATGTGCTTTTTTAGGAAAATTGTTAAGCAAAGTTGAAATGGCACAAAATGAAGGTTTTATGTCTTCCTTAATCCTATTTTAAAGTTTGCTAATATTGAAATTTTATTGTGAATGCTAAATAAACAGGAAGATGTAAAAGAACTCTAGTAACGACTGTTGCCATTCTTTCTGTCTCTATTTATTTGCTTCCCAACTCATTTCGAATGTAAATGGAAACTTTAAAGTGATGCTTTATAGTACAGAATGGTTTGTCTGCTTTTGTTTCTGACTGACTATAGATGCAGTTATTGTTACTGCTAAATAGCAATTTAAATGTTTCTGGATTATTGTTTCCAACATCTGGATGTTCATGCAGCAAAACAGACATAATGTTATAGTTTTTCATCCGAAAAATGCGCTCTCATTTATTCACATTAATCATCTTCTGCTTCCATCTTTCATCCACTTTTGTGAATTCGTTTCCACTTTAATTCGAGAATCCTTCTTGTCGCAATCCAAAGTGAACAGTGAGCAACATAAAAGAATTCTTTTCTTTGCGTGGGTGAGAGATAAACTCAAACTAATCCATTGCTCGTTATCATCACGACGTTCAGCTTTCAGAGATCGAATAAAAAAAAGTTTCTTTTTCTTTTACTGCTCGTGCTGAATAGGAATAAAAAGACTGTAATTTGATAAGAACAAGCTTATCCTTTTTCCGTTCTTTTCGTGCTATTTATAAAGTCAGTATTGCAAACTATATTAAATGGTCTATGCTAGAATGAATGGAAATAGATGTAAATCGTGCTGATGATTCTGTTCTGTAAAATTATTTTAAAGTTTCTTGTTTAAGGAAAAAGTTTTTCAATTTAACTCAAAATTTGTCAAAAATATTTTATTGCATTAAAAGTAATGGACCATTTTTGACAATAACTCATGCTCCGTAACTCCCACATGAAACGATCAGTACATACGTACCTGACATCAATTACAAATATTTCCAATGATAAATCAAGCAAGACTTTTATTACTTTTTATTCCATTTAACTTACCTCTTAAAAGCATATCCTGCATTGTAGAATATATCCAAGAAAACTTTAACCTTGTAATTTATCATCGTAAAAGGATTTAACGTACAAATCAAGCATGTGTGTATGTGCGTGAGAAGCTTTTTTTGGGGGGGACACAAAAAAAGCTTAAAAATCTTCTCAATAAATCATGTGTCTCTGTGCTCCTCAGAGAAGGAGGAAAAAATGAGAAAAAGAGGAAGGACAGAAATTTATCTGCTTCTTCTTACATGCATATTTTTCATCATATGTTGGACTTTAATCTTCTGAGATTCCACTTCCCAGTAATGTTGAAATGTGTGAAAGGGAAATTTTCAAGATACAAAAATTTGGGTGTATGTAGGGCTGAATTGAATTATTCAGAGAAGGTAGAACACATCCAAAGACGGATAAACGTGTATTAACGAGCATGTAGACTGAATGAATTAAGAACCTTGTAATCAAAATATGCTATTTATGCCTTAATTCTAAAATTACCTTCTAACTTACAAGACTCATTATTTAATGCTGTTATCAGCAATTTCATGAATTACCGCTATTTAAAGAACGAATTAGAATTCTCGTAGAAAATTTCCAGCATGTGCTGTTCTCAAGATTTCTTCCTTAATCTGTTATTCACACGCACTCATGTTACAGTAACAAGAACTAATTTATTTTATTTGACTTTTAGATTTTTCCCATCCATATTATTGTCACCCTTTTCTCCCCACCTCCTTCTCCATCAACTCAATTTTCATCCTTCAAACTGAAACATCATTTTGTATAAAAATAAAGCAGCCATGAAAAATCTCATATGATGAAAAAAAACTAGTTTATGAGCAGAACATAAGAACACAAATAGGAAATGAGACAATTTTTTCTGTAGAATATGCAAAAATAAGCTCAATGTGGATGGCACGAGGCACGAGTCGAATATAAAAACAGCAAATTTCTTTTATTGACATTCATTGTTGCCGCACGAGAGCATATTGAGTAGCGTCACAGCCTTGAAGATGCTCATATTAATTCGGTCCATAAAGCTTGCTTTATTAAATTGATTTAAAAAGTTCTTTTTTTGGTTAGAAGAATTTAGATTGGATATGCTTTATGTTATGTTCTGGCATATAATTTTGAATAAAAATTGCTGATGTCAAGAAATTGTGAAGAAATCCTTCATTTCCAACTCTTGAATATGTAAGCAACTCAAATCCATCAAAAATATACCTCTTATGCTTCCACATGTAGACTAGCATAATATTTTTTTGGTGATATATTACATAAAACAGCATAAAACGAAAAGATTATTTACTTAAATCTTCTGGCATCCATCTCTCAATATTATGCAAATGCAGACGTAGCATATTACCTTGATGAAAAATAAATGTAGTTTTTCTGTAGACAGCGGAAAAAATTGGCCATAAAAATCCTTCAATAATCCTTCATCTACATTTTTTATACAACATACCATACTTCAAAGCAAGCAGACATTTGCATCATTATAATCTAATGCCATAGCAATAATATGAAAAATAGCGGCATGTGTGTTTTAAACATTCTCGTATGTTGTGCATGAATTATGTGGATTATGGGATGTGACATGAAGTTTGTGGATTTAATGAGATTTTCTCTCATGGTGACCTTAACATCCTTAATTTATGATTTGTCTTGTGCTCATTTCATGTTTGTTTGCTCACATATTTGATTTTATGCTGCTTTTTGTGACTATTTGCAGAATGTGAGCATTTATGACTATAAAGTAGTTCGAGATACTTTATTAGGGGTTTCAGACATATGGATCATGTCATCATGTCCAATGAAATCTCGATTTCCGTCAATCTCGAACCTTTGCGTAATGACAAGTGTGGAAATAAGAATAACAAGGCGACAATTTATATCTATAAACATATGATAAATTCCATTGTGTGTAGGTTGCATTTAATATTCCTATGACATGGCTGCTGATGCTGCTGTTAGTTCTTCTTTTAGTTATTATGACAATAATAACAATAATGATGATTATGATGATGCTAGTTATATGATGACATTCTCCATCTTCCTTTCTTTATGTATTTATGGGAAATTGTTGGTACGTGCGTGATGAGGAAGTGAGCACATTGCGAACACGAGAAATAAACATGAAAATTATTCCAGTTTGTACAAATACAAAAATTAAATTAAATTTAATTAGAATTCATTAGAGAGATAGAACTGTGTTAATTAACGTTTGGTTCACCATAAAGGATATACAAACAGACACAGATCTAACGAGGATAATTTTGTTTTCGTAAATGTTGTGTCGGTATGAAAGAGGACATGACTTAATGAATCTTGTTGAAACAAGAAAATACTCTTTGGTTTTGTGTGGAGGAGACAGTAAGTCTTAATGAACACACAGACATGCCTTTTTGTGATGCTGAAAGCTCCTTAAAGTAATCATCTGTTGCCATTGTTAATCAGTATGACCCCCTCTATCCAAACTTCATTTAATATTCAAACAAGTTAAGAACAAGAGAACATCCAAACAGAAATAATCGACATCTGGCTTCTTCTTCATCAACAGAGCTTTTTCTCGAAATTTCATCAAAATCTTCAAAGAAATTTCCATACAACGCTTATCATAATAATGATCGTCATCTTTGCTTTTGTCTTCATGGCTGCTTTTTTTACCACCTCATACCAATTACAAAGCATCCATCGACATTTGTTGAAATAATAATTTTACCTCAAGGAGCGATAAAAGCATGCAATAAACAGAAAGTCTAAGTACTTTTTTTTCGTCTTCATCCTTGTGATGCTTTTTGTTGTTGTAACCTTTAAAGCTTTATCCATTCAAATAGTCTTAAGTTTGCAGACAAATAAAAATTAATTTTCAAACTAAGCAAGCGAAGGACGGAGGAGGAAAGGTGCCTCTGAAAGTGAGCAGAAAGCATGCAGAGAATCTTGTGGGAAAGAAGAAATTCATACATTTGTAGCTGATTCTTTCTAGTTTGTAAACAAGGTTGTTCAGAGTTGGAATTAATGATGGATTAGGATGTGGAAGGAAGCTCGCCAATATTTAAAATTGCAGATATTTCCAACTCTGAGTTCCGTGGAAACTCCCTGCAGTGCAATCGTGCTGATTTCATTCCTTTTACTTCTTTCAATGTTTAAGCATATATTTCCTCACCAATACCTACATCAGCGAATACATGAAATTTTCTACATTTCCGGTAAATTCATCATGTTCTGTCTTCTCGCGTTTCTTCTTACGTTATGATCGAATTATTGGCTGAAAATGTTTCCATTCCTTACACAGTTATTTCTTCTTTGCTAGACCTTGACTGAAATGAGGCCTTTGAATGAAGCCAGAGCTGGTTCTGTTGTCTAACCAATATTCTTTGTATAGTCAACATGTCCAAAATGTGAGGAAAAAGTCAAGACATCTGAAGAAAATTTTACTTCTTGATTGAATTTATCAAAAATGCCTAACATGCATATGTTTAGATATACACAAAAATGTTATTGTGTTATGTTTACTCAAGTGATATCACTAACGAAAGCTGACATGTGTGAGGAGATAGGCATCCGAAAGAAGTGAGTGTGTATATATTTTTTCTCGAGAAATGAGTTAAAGATACATGCTCCAATAATAATATTCAACCATTCAAAGCAACCAACCAACCAACCCTCCTCATTTCATCATTATCATCATCAGCTCATCTCACTCATATACACATATACACAAACAGCCATAATGTTTTGACTCCTCTGTGTTTGCCCTGCGGCATTCGAAATGATGAACGTGTTATAGCATGATGGAAATTGCTTAATGCATGGAATGAAGAAAGACGTTTGGAATGGGACGGGAGGATTTATACACAAATGATTGCGTAAATTTCCTTCATGCCATTCAAGAATGAATAAAAAATCGATAAAATTTAAGAAAGTAAAATAAAAAAAAATTATCAATTCTGAATGAAAGCGATGTGCTTATTGACTGACGTTAACAGTGTCAGGGGTTGAGGACATGAATCATTTATGTGTATGGGAAAAGTTATTCAATATACTCAGACCGCAATTTGAAAAGTTTTCAATTCCTGTGAAGCAAAATTTCACAGCCTTCTTTTTCTCGTACGAAAACATACTTAGGCATAAAGTTATAAGCCTGAAAATTTCTTTCATGAATAAATGAAACGAAAATTTTCATATTTTTTAATGGCATCCTCAAAAGGAAAGAAAAAAATGTTCGAACGTTTCACATCATTATTTTCAAATGTATTTCCTATGTCAATAAAAAAAATATTGAAAGAAGTAAATTTTCGTGAATATGAAAGCAGGTTATCATCTTAATCTCAAGGCATTTGTAGAACGGAAAATATTCAATACTCAAGGTGAAAGGTTTTCGGAAGACTTGACAAGTGCTTCGATATTTTGGCATTTTAAGACTAGGGATTACTATAAAGTTGAAACAGAATACGGTTTGAAATTTCTCGTTTATGACAGGTGATGTGCGACACGAGGTTTGTGGAATGTAGCATATTAAATGTGGTGTGTGACATGTGATTTATATTTGGTTTTAGAATCAAGTTTTCAATATGCTTTAGGGTGATATTGCATGAATTATGTTTTGTATGACACCATGAATCAGTTTAGATGACACGCGGCGTAAAAATGACCAAAAATATGACCTCAGGACGGCATGAACGCTACTTCGTGCTGAAAATTACCAAATTTACATTTTTTGGGCAGTTTGCTTAATATTTAATTCTGCAGCTCTGTTTAAAAGTTTCTGAACAATCAACTCTATTCTGAACATCAAAATCAAATATAAAGTTCGTAGTTTTCTGTAAAGAAGAAGCCTTTCCTTTGTAATTTTGATCCCTTCCTCAGCATCATCCATAAAATAATTTTATCAATGAAATCTTTACTCCAAATTCTATAAATAACCATGACATTCATAATTCATAAATAGAATAAGTAGTCGTTGGGTGGAAAGAATAAATTTCCTTACGACATAGATCAAAACTTCAACTTCTTCTTCTTTCTTCATCATCGCATCCTAATATTAGATTTCCTATCTTGTACATTTTCTGATTTGAGATCATAAATTTGTCAATATTTTCTTCTACTTATCTCATTTATTTATAAACCGTCCGCAACTGGAAATACATCTTTTTCCGTCAATTCATCATTGATCAGAAAACATATCTTCAGCTTTTTGTGGAAATAAATCGTATTTTGGCTGCTGTGATGGAGTATTGAGGATTAAATTAATAACAATAATTTACGGAAATAAAACACAGCATCAATTAGATTTTTTATGTTCAAATGCCTTTTTTGGTAATGAAATATGATTGAGGGAAGTTTTTGGTCTTATTCCGCAGATTTGTGGACTTTTAAAATTTTAATAACTGAAAGTGGATTTAAGCTGACAATTGAGAATGACAAAGGTTAATTTGGAGAGGTTGACAAGCAGTCAAAATTATGGCATCCTCAATTTTCATTAAAAACTTGATTCCAAAAATACAGTCAACTTTATTGACTTTTCTCTTTTTTCGTTCTCGCACGATTCTCATTAAAATTCCAAATTTAAAAATTCCTTTTTGCTATTGGAAAAGTAAAAAATATTGGAAATTGAAAAAGACGTAAAAGGCACCGTAAAATAAACAAATGCCTGCATTAGGCATGCAAATATTCGATAAGAACATTAACATTAACAAATTATTGTGGCAGTAAAGAAATTGATAAGCTACGTGACGCACACTTTTCGAAGATCCTCGAGGGTATAGGACAAGAAGAATCACTAGAAGATACTTAATTGCTATTGTTAAATTACACACAGTAAAAATGTGATCGAGGAAAAAAGATGGGGAAGTGAATTTAATACAGTTTGAAGAGAAACTGTTGGATAGGTGAATGTGGAACTGAATTATGGAACTGAACTGAAGTAATTGATCATATATGTTGAATTGATATGAATTGAAAAGATGATGTTCACTTATTACGTTCGCTTTTTAAAGGGAGGAGGGGGTGGGGGGGTCTCAGAGGTTTTGTAATAGGCTAAAGTAAAAAAATTGGTTTAAAATTTGTACCAAGGGGTGAGGGGGGGTCTAAGAAGCAAGGCTGATAATCAAGGGCAATTTTTAGTTGAGTTCAAGCACTCTTATTTTGAGGTCTACTACCGATGTTCATATATCAAATGATTCGCCTTAAAAGTGGCTACATTTTAATACTATTTAAGGGATTGTGATACAAAAAACTAGTCAAAATAGAAGCAAAAACATGCAAAGGCACGCAAAGGCACTGCCTTTGTCATTTTTTGCTTCTATTTTGAACAGTTTTGAGGACCAATCTTCAAAATTTATGTTAAAATATAGCCACAGACAAGACAAATCTTTTGATATATGAACATCGGTGGCAGACCCCAAAATAAGAGTTCTAGAGCTAAAATAAAAATTACCTTCGTGCCTCGATTATCAGCCCTGCTAAGAAGTCGCTGTTCTACGTAACGTAATAAATGAATGACCCCAAACCATAACAAGAATGAAAAATTCTGATGACGACCAGCAACATGTCAAATGAAAAATGAAAATCTGGTGGATAACTTCTTGTGTGTATGTGTGTAAGATAAATTCTCGAAGGCATCCAATAAATGGCACAAAAATGAGTTTATTGATAAAAATTTTTTACGATTTTTTGCTGAGCATAAAAAATTTTTTTCGTCTAACTTTTTTTTTATCAGATTAGTGATCGTAAAAAATTTTTTTATCGTATTTATTTTTTTTTAAAGAAAGAAATGAAATTTTGCTCGTGGGCGAATGGATGGAAGATGTTTTTGTATGTCTTGTATTTATTTTTTCAACGCCATTAGTAAAGCAATAAAATAAATTTTTTGGCACATCAATTATACAGGCATGGGACTCTTTTATTGTCAACTTTTTAAATAAATTCTTTCAGTAGATCTTTTTTATCGGATCTAAAAATAAAAAAAGTTTTCTTTTCGGTACTATAAACATTTGTGCTGTAAAAGCTTTTTAGATAAAAAGTTTTTTTGGGTTCACTTAAATTTGAGCAATAATAAGCTTAAATATTTCCATATTCAGATTGACAAATTAGAGCTAATTTCTGTTAATTGACAAATTTTCATTAGGTTCTGTTTATTTTGCTGATTTACAAGGCAATACATCAGAAGTGCTTTTAAAAGTCACTAGAAATTGAAGCTTACGGAGCCCACAACCACAAGAATTCCAAAGTTCAAAGGTTTAAGAATTAATAAGAGTAAGAAGATGTAAAATAATCAATCATAGTAATCTTGATAAAATTAAAAAATATTCATTCAAAAATCAAAAACGTTTCGAAAAAGTTGAGTTCTTCTGTTCATAAAATTGAATACTTATTGAAAGTTTAAAATAATTAACATAAATATGTCAGGATCATCTGTTCGGCCTAGTACGTGGATCGTAGATAATCGACAACTAGTTCGCCAAGCTCGAGAAGCTCAGCAGTTAAATCAAGATGGTCTCACTATTATTTTATGTACTATATGTATTTGATTATATATGTGGGTCCCGACGAAAAGTTAATGGACATAAGTGACGGTATGTTTTGTACACTTTTCTCTTTATCCTTTATAGTTACACTAAAGGAAGTTAATCCATAATATAGAGCAAACAACTATCTATCTAATGGTATATAACTCAACTTGTGAAAACTAATAGCTGCTTCAAAAAAACACTTTAAGTAAGCGTCACTCACGAACAATTTTTGGGACTTTTGCTTGAAATTTGCTATAACTCAACCAGTTTTAAGCATATTTTCATAGAAAGATCAGAAATTTAATTTGATTACGTTTAACATCACAAAAGTTTTGAAATTTTTAATAAAACATAGTTAAATTAACAAAAAAATGTGTTTGAAAAATTTCAATGGTTTTTTAAAATTCAAATTTTTGCTAAAGCAAAATGTTTGTTTACAAAAACAAACAAAACTGAAAATTAAGAAATCATGAAAATATGGATTAAATAGGATGTTTAACTAACTTAAATATTTAACAACGCAAACTTTATAGTCTGATTTAAATAATTAAGCCAGAAAAATCGTGAATTTTCATTGTTTGAGTAAGAATTTGACGAAATTAAATTTTGTTGTTTTAAACAGGGGGAAAACCACTTGGTGGAAAAAAGTCATTTTCCACCAACCACATTTTGTACAATAATTTTGAGTCCTTAAATATTGGTTGGTGGAAACGGTGTCAGAATATCTTATATTATGGTTCTGCTCAAGATAGGACCAAAAGTTTAAGCCTAGATGTTTTCTAAAAAAATTCCACCAGGCCCGGTGGAAATTTTTTCCACCAAGTGGTTTTCCCCCTGTTTTAAATTTATAAGTGAAGTACATTCATAATATTTGAAATATTTTTTTTCCGTTAAACAAAAATCCCCAAAAATTTTTAATTTTGCGCTTTCCTCATCGAATTACACTTTATTTCCATTTTCCTCTCATCCATCAAAACTTTCTTTTATAATTCAAAAAAAAAATATTTTTATTCTGCCCTGAAAATGACCTTTTCATCTTCTCATATTATCATCATATTTTCAAATTAAGTTTCGTAAATTTCTATTTTTATCTCTTTATTCATTGATGTTCGAATTATGAAATTGAAATGGATACAAACTATAGAGTTAGTTTGAAGTTCTGAAAGGGTCATGTTTACAAATAAAATACAGCAGCAAATGTAAAATTAATTTTATTTTCTAAACAAGTTTTCGGAACCGAGAATATGAAAAAATTTTTAAATGTGCGGTTGGGAGGTGTAATGAGATCATTTTTTTATTGTTAGCTATGGAAACAGTAATTTGTTAGTTTCTGATACAGCTTTTATTGTTTTCATCGTTTACTATAAGAATAAACTTTTATGAAAGCAATTTAAAAGCTTGAATATTATTGCAGAGTTGGAATTGAGCATGAAAATTACGAATTTATAGTTTATTTGCTAAGCAAACATTGCATGACGAAAACTTTTTGAGTTATTGCCTATAAAAATTTTTTACCATCAGGAAGTCACAAAATTTCTCAATTTCGAAGTAAATTGACCAAAAAATTAGTCACAAAATTCACAGCAGTCAGTTGTAAAATTTAAATGAAAAACTTTTTCGAGCAATTTCATGATTTCCATTCAAAAAGAACTTGAAAGCGTTTAATGAGTAAGAAAATATCATTTCCAGCACTTTTTACATTCACAGCAAAAATTTCTTCATGACTACATGTGAAAAATGACTTGAAATATTTTACAAACCATAACTAACAACTCAAAATGCTGCTCGGAGTGAGAGGATAAAAAAGAATAGCATATAAAAAAGTTTAGAAATAAATTTGTGTATTATGGTCTGTACCGACCATATTTTTTTTCGAAGCAATAAATTTTAAGAAGAATTGTAAATAACAGCAAAAGCAGAATGAAAACTTTTCAGCAGAGATTTTTTTAATACTCTATCTAGTAGAAATGAAAATAAAAATTTATATTGCAAAAATCTTGAGTGTGATTTCCACAATTTATTTGCAAAAGTTATATTTGCTTTGCCTCTTGTGGAGTACTTCTGGTGGATTTGGAACCAGATCTTTAAAAAAGCTTTTTGCTAGATTAAATTGGTATGAAATATTGGTTTTTGAATTTATTATTTTTGCGGTGGAAATACAGGGGTCGTTAACCAATGACGTCTATTTTTTAGGAGGGACATAGATGACAAAGTCGTCATCACAAATCCTTTAAGGTTTCACCACGGCATGCGCGTAGCCAGGGGAGAGATTGGGGGACAAATCCCCCTCGCCAAAAAATTCTTCAATTTGCTAGGATTTTTGAGGGAAAAAATTCAAAAAATTTGAAAGTCCTCCCCTCAAAAAATTTCTGGCTACGCCCCTGCACCATGGATTTATTCACACCAAATGGAGTCAGTCTTCATTTGACAGCCATCTGGAAGCCACACGGAGGCGAAGTCCATTCAATGTTAACAAATAATTCCGTGGCAGAGCCTAGATGGGTGGCGGTGATTTTATCATTTGTGTCGCTCGGGCTTTTAGGAGGGAGGGGAAAATGGGAAAAAATTCCATTTTTGATGAATACTCGATCAGCATCAATTTTTTTTGTTAGCCGGGCGGCAGATACGGCCACCAACAACTTTTGTCTAAACTTAAAACTGCGCCTCATCTGCTAAAAATTTCCATACTTCCAACTTAAAACTAAGTTCAATAAATACGCAAATTTTTCATTTTCTTCCTTCTTTTCTCTCTTTTCAGAATAATTTTTTTCCATTAGAATAAACAGCAAAAGTCACAATATTTTCGAGTACCAAACGAGATCTCCAACAATAAACAAGTGTGAAAGGAGAAAGAATAGAAACTCATTCAATAATTTACTTGTGTATGACTGAATTTTCAGCGAGAGAAAAATAACAAGCTGACAACGAAGAATTCACAATAAAAAGTTCGATATTCATCTCCAGTTGTGGTTTTGTGACATCGATAGCAAGCGGAAAGTTTTTGTTGCAAACAAACAGAAGAAAGAATATTGAGCATAAAAAGAATCATAAAATGTGAGGAAAATATGATAATGAATTACTAAAGGAGGAATAAGCAAAAGGCTAGTCAGTACTGCGAACTGAGAAGTTACTGTCTTTTTGAATGATAAAAATGAGCAATTGAACGTTACATTCGATATGAATGTGAAAAACAAGTTATAAACGACGCCTGAAATTTATAGATAGATCCACATCCATTCTTGACAGTTCATATAACTAAATTTATAGTATAAATAACACACTAGAGTGAAAGGAGCATAGGAAGAGATAATAATCGTAAAAGGACGAAAAATATCTCAACTATTTTAATACTTTTGTTGTTCGTGTTTAGGAACAAATAAAAAAAATATTAAGAAATAAAATAAAAGAAGGAAGAAGAGTAAAAGGAATCAACGGCATCCTCAACACAAAACAAAAATGGGCAA
The DNA here is from genome assembly GCA_963573255.1 of Chironomus tentans. Taxonomy (NCBI): domain Eukaryota; kingdom Metazoa; phylum Arthropoda; class Insecta; order Diptera; family Chironomidae; genus Chironomus; species Chironomus tentans. The sequence continues at coordinate 43,038,725 of OY754303.1, forward strand.
AAAGAATTCAAAATTAAAGCAGGATACAATCGACAGGCTGACGACAGACACATATTGTAAGTATCCTTAAACTCATCTTTTATAGATATATCATACATGTACAATTGAGCTTTTTATTTTTATAAAATACGCATTAGGATCAGAGAAATGTTGTTGCTGCTGCTCTTATTTTTCCCATGGAATATTCAGTTTTGTGACTAGAATTTTAATTTATTTTTTAAACCTCTTTATAAAGATACTCCATTTTTGATAAAGGAATTTGCTTGTAATTGTCAATATGTCAGTCATTTAGGTATTCTAATGTTACAGGAGTAGCTCACTTATTAAGTAACGTAAAACAAGCCCCGTTTCCCTCTGTCACTCAACTTTAGACCCCCCTACAATATCGTAATTGACCCCAAATGTAAAACATGCATGATCATCCCAAAAGGAGACTTGATCTCCTTAAACAAAAATTCCCAACAGACAATCTGTGGGATGCGCTTCAATCCGACTAAAATCAAATGATTCCCAACCTCATCTTAATTCTATTCCCATGAAAATTCCTTACACAGTCAAAATTTTCTTGATGCGGCATGCAAATGTCCTTGAATACTAAAAAAAGGGTTAGAAAAAGGTTCCTTCATTGAATTGGTTTGTCATGAGAAAATTCCTTAATAAGAAAACGAGGAAATGAGAGCAGAAGGAAAGTTTTGTGAATGGAAAAATATTTTTTTGAGTGATGTCTCACTGACAAGAAGATTAGGATGTGTTTTGAATACATTAAATGGATCTGCTCTTTCTTCTTCTTGTCTTTCTTGTCCCCTAAGGATTTTAATTTTAATTTGATTATTTTTCTTGAATTTTTTTTGCTTGAGCATTTGCCTTTCTGAGAGTATCATTTGGGCAACAAGCATAAGTCTTGTCTGTAATTTTTGGGGTGTAATTATGGAGAAATTAAGATCTTATGTTTGAGTTTTGCTGATTACAATAATTTTAAGTTAATGCCGATTTCAAGAAGAATTAAAATTGGTCGAAGACAATTAAAACTTGAAATATCTTTCCAATCAGCATTTAACACCATAAGACGAAACAATTTATACATTTTATTAAAAATAAGAAGAAAAGGAAGTCATTATCGAGCATTCAATCTAAAACTGTTTTTAATATTTAATCAAAAATTTGCTGACTCATAAAATATTGATGGATTGTTAAGCTCATGGTTTATTATTCATAACCTACAGCCATTTTGTGAGAAAATTTTATAGACCCAACAAATCATATCTTGCTGTCAGTTGTATGGATACAAATTTAGCAGAAGATATTAATTTAAATCTATTTGGAAAGTAATAAATATCCCTAATAGTAAACAATGCATGTAATCTGACAAAGACATAACTACACAGAATATCTATGGAAATCTGCAATTCAACATTATCATCGATTGCATGACAAACATCCATTAAATCTTCAAATAATGACTGTTAAACATCATTTAACATCCAATAACGTACTGAAAATCGGAAGAAGTAATAAAATTTCTTATTCAACCGCAAAAAAAGACTAGAAGAACTCGATATAAAGGTTCATAAGCTCTTCATACCAACCAGACTAGATAAAAGACACTCGTGTGAAGTTATCAGGAAAGTTTCAGCAGGAATTGTGATATGGAAATGTTGAGCACACGGTGATCAAGCGAACAGTATACTTAGAATACTTAGAAGTGTAGCCAGGGAGGTGGATCAGTGGATTTCCATCCCCCTTCTTGAGAAAAATTGGACCAAAAAAAATTATTCAAAAATTTCTGGCTACGCCACTGTCTTAGGACCACACGACTGCCGTTTGGCAACATTTCATGTGTATTTCTCATTCAGTTACAGAAAGTTCCTATTCTTCTCCGTTTCTCGTTTTTCCTCAAATCCCAAACAGTCGACCAAAAGTTCAGATTTTCCTACCAACTTCAAACGAGTATGAGAAGGCAATATTCATAGATGTAATTTGTATAATAATTCTTTTATCCACTCAATACTGTATGTGCGGTCCCTTCTTAATGTTCATCATAAGAAATCTTTCTTTACATTTCCCATAAGTCTCGATTTTCTCGCATTTTTATGAAAATTTTCTTTTCTTATAAATGACAAAACTTTTCCTTGCAAGCGTATTTTTCATTCGGAGAAGAGGAAGAAAAGAAAACGGAAGGCATTAGAGATTACGAATGGACCAATAAAGCAAGAAAATCCCTATTTACCATTACTGCTGTGAATGAAAAGTTTTTGAAATATTTCATTCACTTTCTCATTCTCCTTGGTGGCCAAAAATATTCATCAATAATCAAAAAGTCAGCTTCATTCATTTTTCAGTAGGGTAGAAAGAAGTTTTTTTTGCATGATTCGATAATGGAAATTTTGCAATTTATTTTGCGTTTCTTTTTGGGTTTATGGACCATTTTATTTATGAATCATATCATCCAGTAGATTAAAATCTTTCAAGACTGTCTCCGATTAGATGAAATTCTGATTCAGAAAATTATGATCGAATTATTATTCAAACGAAATTTTCAAGCAATTTTGCGCTTTAGTCACGACCAATTTCTGATTTAACCAACCAATTTTCCTTCTAATTTATCCTCAGAATTCTTTTTTTGTTGCTTTACGTTGAAATCATGATAAACTTCTTCTTAATTCTTCATCCATCACAAGAGAGTACACCCGTACTTCCCCAAATATTTCATTCCACATTGACCAAACGGCATTCAACAAAGTTGATTGTTCTCAAATTGCGTGCAATGTTCAGACGGATTTTTTTTTTCATTCAATCTGGACGAGACAGAGTAGAGAAATATTAGAAACGGAAGTGTGTGTGATAAATTACGTTCATATTTTACATGCTCACCATTCGTACTTCTATATCGTCGTCCTCAATTGTGCTTTTAAGTTTAACATTTTTTTCTGCTTATCCTTTTTCATACCCAATTTCTTATTTCTTGTGCTTCTTATCATTTCATTCCGATTTCTGAGTTTAGTGAATGCGTATACATATTTTAGTGTATCAATGTCAGGATTTGACAAAAAAAAATAAGAAGGAAAATTGAGGACAAAAAGAAGAAGGGTCTCATTGAATGGGGTTAGAGTATTAGAAAATTGCCATTGTTACATGTTCTTTTGTGTGATATGTGTTTGGCTAAATACGAATAATCTTTTATTGAATGCAATTGGGGCTTATTTCTGGATAATTTTTTTCTGCTTTAAAATGAAGGCAATAAAGAGGAATTGAGCGGAATTTTGCAATGATAAATTGATTAGTTCATAAATGACGTTCAATTTTTAGAGAGAGGGGAGTGTTTGACACTGTGTGACACTTCCATACAAAAGAAAATGTTTTGTATGAAAATTTTGTGACAGACGGGGTAGGGGGGTCTAAAAATCATGTTTTTTGCGTCATTTATAAACGACCCATAAGTAGATCTGACGTCATAGAATCAAAAGGGTTGACAATAAAATTTTGTGTCAAAAAATATTTTATGGATATTTTTAAACCCAATCTTGAAGACGAAAATAGCAACAAAAAATCTTATTTCAGTTTGTCATTCACAAAAGTCATTCAGAAAGAAGAACATCAAAATTTCTTCATTCATGGATCCTACATCCATTCATTCACATGGGTGTGGAGCTGAAGACTGTTTTTATTGAAATAAGGTATCGCACAGCAACATAGCAAGCCATAACAAAAGCTATAATTCGTCTATTCATACATCTATTCATTAGGTGATTGTGTGGATGCCTTCATGCGAAATATTTATGTACATTTTTTTGTGTACCTACAATGAAAAAAGTTTGAATAACATTTGCTTCTCTTTTTCTTTCATTTCATTTCATCACCTTTCGAACGGTTACAATCTGTAGTCACAGAGAAGGAAATACGACAATGGCACAAAGGATTCCTAAAAGATTGTCCCAACGGACTTCTAACGGAGCAAGTAAGTGAATGTTTCCTCATAATTTCGAACATTTTTTTCAATATTCTTTAAAGAATTTTGAAATTAGAACTAAAGAATTTACATCAAGGAACAAGACCACAGAATTTACATAACAGCATAACCATATTTAATTAACAAAAATGTCACTCATTCTTGTATTCTTCTGTCATTTTCATTTCCATTTAGGGCTTCATAAAAATCTACAAACAGTTCTTTCCACAAGGCGATCCCAGTAAATTTGCATCATTAGTGTTTAGAGTATTCGACGAGAACAATGTAAGTTTTCTTATTTTCATATCCACATGACATACATATGTCATATGCTATATGTGGGTTTGTATGAGTCTCTTTTATGAAAGTAATAAGACATAAACATACCATGATGTTGTATGACAATAGAAGTAATAATGGCAAGAAGAAGCAGCGACAGCTTTTAAAGAATTTTCAACACACATAGGGAGGATGGAAGTAATGTAGGAGTAGGTGTTGATGAGAAATTTTAGAAAATTTTAATCATTTAGGATCCTTAGAGGAAGTTTGCCTCAGGATATCTAGTTTGAATCTTATTAAAATAAGAATTTTCTCACAATTCTAATGAAATATGCATATGGGATGGAAGCATCAACAAAATACCACATGAATGATGACTGAGGCAAACGAAACTTTAACATCCGTAACTTTCTACAAATTGTTGTTTCCATAACTAAAGAAACTTTATACTGTAACTTTTACTTCTTCTGCTTATGTTGATTAATGCATAAAGTCATTAAGGGGTTAAGAGAAATTACTTTATTTTGTTGTTGATGGAACTTACAGTGTGTAAAGTTTTAAATGACCATTAAAGTTTCAAGATTCAAGGATCTTTGAAAATGTTATTTAAATGAACTCTCAATGGACCTGATGCTAGGATGATATTTATTTTAATGTCACAAACAAAAAAGTAGAATTTATCAGAATTAAGAATGAAGCACGTCCAAATATGAATTTTTTAGATAACACCACCCACTTTCCCATCTTTACTCCTAAATTGCACCTCCCTAAATGTTAGTCTCCATAAATTAATGATCCTTAAATTATTGACAAATTAACTGAGCTGTATATTATCATTAAATTACTCCTTCGGTCATGCAAAAAATGAAAATAACCCGAGCGATTAACATCAAATGGAATCTGTCTCTGTTGGTATAAATAAACTGCACGATTGTAATGTTAATAAAAGTGACTTAATGTTTATGTATTGAAGAGACGATGTTATCTCATATGAGTTATAATGAAGACTAAATCTTACATAGAGAGGGAAAAACAACTTTAAAAGGGGATGTCAACTAATTGTAGTTGCTCTTACAATTCAAATACAAAATGACCGTTGATATATTCTCAACAGTCTTCATTTGGCAGCCATATGGAAGCCACACGGAGGCGGAATCTATTTAGTGTTAATAAATCACTTCAAGAATGATTTTTGTCGCTCGGGTTAGTGAACAATGTGTAAATATTAAAATTATTGATTACTTTTGATATATGATATTTAAATTATTGACCTATTGAGTCTACCTACATAATAGCATATTAATTTTCAGATAAAAGTGCACTTGAATAAATCAATTTTTAAACGTTGCTCATTTAAACTGGAGGTTCCATAATATTCTATAGATTATTAATTATTTTGGTAATTAATATAATTCAGAACCTCTAATTTAGATGCAACATTTTTAATCAATCATTTTGAATTTTGACAAATAAAATATGTAAGAGCATTTTTTTAATCCATAATAATATTTTAAATTTTCTCTTTTTCCTCATTTTTTTATCTGCCCCAAAAATCTTCATGATTATCGACATATTTTCACCGATAAATCATCGACATGACATATACAATAACACACATACAGGATGGTTCAATAGAGTTTGAAGAATTCATAAGAGCGTTATCGATCACATCTCGTGGAAACCTGGACGAAAAATTGAATTGTGCGTTCTCTTAGTAAAAAATTTTGAATTATTGAAACCTTAAAAAGATAAACAGTTACTCTCTTATGTCCTATCTATCTTACTATATGCATATATATCATATTTTTTTAATTGGATTGTTTGTGTTTTTTTGTGGAAAAACCGAATTTATTTTTAATTTTTGGACCCGAGAAGCATAAGAGTGTGACTAAAGTTGTTGATTTGCATGTGAAATTTTAATGCATAAAATGAAGTGGCAGTCAATAAAAAGAATTGAGTGCCGCTTCATCTTTTTATGTTCCTATAGTAAATTTCAGCTGATCATAACAATTTTGTCAATTTAACACTTCCTTTATGCATCTCAGGACCTTTTATTATCCTCATTGCACATATCAGAGACTTGCCAAAATGAGTTATGATTTTTAATTCCATCTCACTTCCAAAAATAACAATCATAATGAATGAAATATAATAATCGAGTTGGGGTGTTTGCCAAAGGAAATAAATTTTATTTTTTTCTACGACTTTTATTTTAGAAAAGATTCATGTTTTTGAAGTTGGGGTGGAATAATGTATGGATATGAAATTTCAATGGGATACAGATGTTTTCGGAATTTTTTCAATCTTCTTTTGAAGCTTATGTTTGAACTTGAACTTAATTTATTGGATATATGCGAAGCACCCTTTTGACTATTTATTGAGGAATTATCCAGCTTGGATCATGAAAGCAAATTGAGGTTTTCTATTAAATTTTAAGAATTGAAAATGTTTTATTATGTCCAGGAAAGGGGCGTATCCAGAAATTTTTCGAGGGGGGTTTTGAATTTTTTTGTATTCAAAATGGAAAAATCGTCCAAAAATGGGGGGACCCCCAAAACCCCTCCCTGAATAAGCCACTGGTTTTATCGTCACTCTTGCAAATCATCAATTTGCATGAAAATCTCATCACTTTCAAAAATTCCACAGTTGGTGACCTTAGAATTGCCAATGGCAAGCATAAAATTGAATTTTACATAACAAATTTAAAATTAAATACAAACCACAAAACACATTTGAATTTTGTATTCATTTGTGGGAATTCAAATGCACTCGACAAAAAGAAAAGCTTAAAATGTTCTCATCATCTCATCTCAGAATAAAGTTGCAGTTTTTTGCTAGAATTGTGCAAAAAATATAAATTCATGAGAAAATTCAGTTTTAAAATATTTATAGAGATAAAAAAGAAAACTCTCAATTGTATCTCATGTTGCTTGCATATCCGCTTTCCTGCTTTTGTTTACTGCAACAGAAACAAAAGAATTTCCATAGAAAAAAGCTGTAAATTCTTCAAATAAAGAAAAACAGCAGAATGTAATGCAACTTTTTTATCCTCTCACTTGTATGCAGCATACATGAAACACTTACTGCATGTTTATTTATTTTTTTCAAGACAAAATTCTTCTCCCCATCTTTCACTCCTGTTGTGCATTATTTTATTTTATTCTTATTAAAAAATAAGCAACATCGGGGTTAAATACGACTGCAAAAAATATTCCATCCATAAGAAGTAACTTTTTACTTCCTTAAATTCATTTTGAGTTTCATAACAATATGAATATGTGAGCAATATTCTGTTAGTGTCAACTAAAAGCTCGTATTCGTTGTTTATGGCAATAAAACTATAGAAAAAGTTGGCAAAGGAAATCCAAAAAGCTGTCAATTTTAAAACTTTCAAGTGTTTTTAGTAACTGGGATGGGAAAATATTATTGCTTATTTCAGTTGAAGTTAATATTGCGTCTATTTTAATAAGAAAATGCGCAAAAGCTTTTAAAGATGAAGCATAATAACAAAAATTATATACCAAACTGAAATAAAACTCAATTTTGTAGTACCATAATGAGAAATAATGTGAACATGCATAAATTTATCACGTTTCATGAGCAATTTTTTCAGCAACTAACTGTGAACAAGGAAGAAAAATTTCTGTATTGCAATGCAATGCACAAATTTTTCATCATTATTTCTCAGTTTCTTATGAGTTTGCTCCTTTTTCTTGATTATATTTGACTAGCTCTTGGGAAATGCGACGAAAACAGACTGAAGATTAATGAAAAACTTTAATTTTGATTTAAAATTAAAAATTCATCATCTGATGAGTTGAATGTTCAAGCTGTGAAGTGAAGTGCCAACGAGAAAATTCAATCAGTCAAGAAACTGTTGATAGCAATGACAGCAAACACTCCCATATCGATTATCTTATCCATTCACACATTTTGTGAAGCAGATGACTGACGAGCTTGATTTTCATTTTAATTTCCTGATTTCGTGATCAAAATAATAATGACGATAAGACAGAAGATTTTTTTTTCAATTTATTTTAAGTACCCTTTTTTCGGATGAGGATGATGGAAAGTTACTGTGCTTTTAATGGTAAAGCACATTACTTCTCAATATAATACACTTCTCACTTTATCGAAAAATACTTACTGTTTCGTAAGTGTACTTGAAACTCAAGCTCATCACCATTTTATTGCATTTTCCATTAAGCATCTTAGTTATCTTTATTTATCCTGTTACTTTTACAAGAGCATTTTCTAGTTGAGAGAAGTGCTTTTGGTGCTCGACAGACTGTCTGATTGAGCTTTTAGTTGGGTGATTGGATATTTTATTCTTAAGAGAATTTGGATGTCCTTTAAATCTGGATTAATATTTTTTTATTAAATCTAGATCCATCTGAATCTCAACAATAAACTTTGGAAGTCCTTTAGATATGAAAAATGCGCCATTATAATTTCCATATCTTAATTTCTGTTACTCGTTGTAACTATAAAATTATATACATTTTATATTGTTTGTAATTGTTAAATGGCTCATCATTTTTTACTCATTGTTTCTATCGTACATCCATTTATCATTCATCCTTATCGCATTGTTCTTGAATAAGAATAACGAGACACCGATGACTGTTGTGAAACAAAAACGATTGATAATATCTAATGGAACTTTTTAAGTGTTTTTTATAATTAAAAATTTTGAGAGAGAAATTATGATTATCTATGTTTTTCGCTTCCTTGGTTCCGCTTTTATTGACGTACTTTTGGATATTCACAAAATTTTTAGATGATTCAAGAAATCTTGGAGTGGACGCTTTGTTATTGCTTTTTCTAAAGCCTTTTTGACTAGATGCTGATTCTATGGCGAATGAGGATCTAGTTTTATTTTTGTTATGATTTTTAATTGCAATCGGCTGTGCTGTAATAAGGAAATAACGGTGATATATCTTATTTACCTTTAATATCTATCATCAAGGACAGAGTTGGGAAAGTCCACTTTGGAGGCGCCTCCATAAAAGTCCCGGAATCTTGACAACTCTGATCAAGGCAACAAGGTTCTCTGACTAAAGTTATTAAGTAGCAGCATAAATTCCCCCAATTCTTTACCGTAGCTGATTAAGATATGTCACTAAAGTATGAATACAATTCATGCAATAGCTTATTTTCAAATTTCTCAATAAATTTCTTTACGCACGCATGATCTTTTAGTTTTAATTATAACATTTTAATTTCCTCTTCACGCAATAGCACTTGTGCCCATTCCTTGATTGCCAGAAAAAAATGTGAATGAACAAAAAAAAATCTTTGGATGATAAGCAAAAAAATCAATTTATTTTTCTCCATCAATTTCTGTCCTTTTTTCTGCTCAATGTACTTTCTTTTCTTTTATAATATCTATCTTTGTCTATATCTATATCGATATGTACTGTCATAATAACAATAATGATAGAGGAAGACTTTCGTTTTTTGTGATGTTGGCTATTTTCATTTATATTTTTATATTTTATCGTAAACAGTACATTTAGAGTTGATGCCAATGTTACAGATTTTGTCGTACGAGAGCTTTTTAATCTTCTGTGTCTATCTTTTATAGATGTAGATCTGTTTTGATATTCTTTCAATATGTTCTTGGGAATTTTTGATGAAATCGGTGCATATGCTTGCTATAAATAGAAATCCATTCAGCTGAACATAAAACTTGAGAGTTTTGGACTAAATTGCTTGTTCTATTAAAATTTAATGCTGATCAATGGAAGCGAAATATGCACTTCAACCATCAAAATTCGAAACCGACTTTTTTGCTTTAAGTTTTTTTATCATCCAAAAAAATTAATTTTCAATCCTTTGGACATACAAATAATACATAAAACTATATAAACTACAATCCATTCTGAATATGTGTGTGTATGTTATCACAATCTACAGGGGCATTTAGATTATATGATGTGGACAATGATGGCTTCATAACCCGCGATGAAATGTACAATATTGTGGATGCAATTTATCAGATGGTGGTAAGTACTTCTATTTACAATAGTTTTCGGTCTCACTTAACTTTTCATCTACCATTTTGTGTTTCGCATTATTGAAACAACCCTCGTTCCTTAATTGTTTTCCGCTCTTACTATAAAGAGCTATTCAAGTGGCAAAGGGCAAATGTGAGAAGCAAAGAAGAAAGGAAAGGAGTTTTTAAGTATGAAGAAGGAAAATTGCTGGTTGTTAGTTTTCATGATATAGGATTAGCTTCAATTTATACATTTTAGTTTCTTTACCCCTATTACGTTGTGGACTGAGATGAAGTAGACTTCTTTGTAGATGAGAATTTGTAGCAATTTGAGTTTTACGACTGAAAATTAAGCAACTAAATGGAAGTAAGGGGTCGTTCGCAAATTACGTCACGCTTTTAGGGGGGAGGGAGGGTCAACGAATTTGTGACAGTCCATACAAAAGATTTTTTTTTCTTTGGAAAATTTGTGACAAGGGGGGGAGTGGTGGTCGAAAAAGTCGTTTTTTAGCGTGACGTAATTTGCGAACGACCCCTAATGAAAGTTTTTGTAAATTTTGAAAAGAAAGCAGAGTTGGTTGGTCACTGGGGTCGGTTGCTCGGTATACCCTATGGTTACCCTAGGTCGTACCCTAGGTCATACTTCTAGGGTTACCTTAGGGGTAGTGTATGCCCTAGGGTATATCGAGCAACCGGTCCCTGGCACTGAGTAAATGCTTACTTTAATATCTCTTTCTCTAGAACTTTGTTGATTCTTCTAGAATTTCTGCAAATCCTTTCAAAACTAAGATCATTTTAGCACTCAGAAATAAACACAATTTCCTATAAGTGTATTTCTATATCTTAACTCTCTCAGCTCATGAAATATAAATAAAATTTTGTTCTTAATAAAGACATAACAAGTAACAACGCGTGGAAAATTTTCAAATTATGAAATGAAGAAGGATAAAAGTTTAGCTTCATCACAAGCCATTCTTTCTTGTTTTAATACTTTTGAAGGCAGAAAGCTAATCCCCGTGATTATTTCAAAGAAATTGCCTTCTGATAATGGAAACTTGAAAGTTACTTCACTTTTCTTTTCTTTCTCGATAAAAATAAAAGAATTGTGGGAAAAATTTTGGATTAAAATGCTGCTGAAAATGGAATAATTTTGGTGCGAACAAAACTTGATCAAGATAAAAATAAATTTAATTATTTATTAAATGGATCATAATTTTCCATTTTGTACAAATTAAATTGCAAATTTTCTCCCCAACACTCAGCCTTAAATGTTCCAAAAAGTTCTTGTTTTTTGCCACTTCAAACAAAATTCAGTTAAAAGTGCCTCTCCATCTTCTATGCTCCTCAAATATGCCATTTCATTTTAAATGCCATACATTACATCGTAAAGTGTATGAAGGAAACTTTTTTAAGCTTGGTTTGACACAAAACCAAGAAGATAATTTGTTTCCATCTCTAAAAAAAATTAATCAACAATATTTCAAACATTTAATAAGAAGACACAGACATAAAAGTAACGATGAAGATTAAATAATGGAGGTTTCACATTCTGACTTTTCATTCGAATAAATGGAAAGGCTAGAGAAATGAAGAATCCACTTAATGCTTTTAAAATTCGTCATTTCTATGCCAGGGCAGGGTCTGGTTGCTCGGTATATCCTAGGGTATACACCCTAGGGTAACCCATGAGGTACCCTAAAGTATACTCTAAGCCTACCCTAGACTATCTCAATGAATGAAGATTAAAACTGAAACTTAAAACCCAATGAATTCGTGATTGTAACATAAATTTTATGAAGCAGCAGTCACACCCCTGCTACCCAATATTTCATCACATCTAGTACAGCAAAAAAAGTACTTTGACAGTTGAGAGTTTATGTCGTTTTGTTGATGCTGTATTGTATTGTGTTTATTATGGGTGTTCGAAAAGAAAATTTCATGGGATCTGACTCGCTCTTTTGCTCATCTTCAAGACAGAATGAAGTTCAAAAATATAAAAGCTATTCATTTTATAATTGGGACAATTTTTTGATGACACAACAATAATTTTTTTTTCGTTACTTCTTCGAGTTTATTTTCATTATTCTTCGTCTTCCTCGTCATTTTGTGTTTGGGTACAAAAAAATATTAACGAAGCAAATGAAGAATGAAAGGGACTAAAGTGATTATGTCATCATAAAATTTTTGTTTGAATGATGTTAAATTTGTGATGGGGATTATAAGTTTGATCATTAAAATGATAATTTTGTTCATTAACGGAATTAATGATTTTTCATGTTAAGCTGTTGGAAAGAGCTTCAATAAAAAATTTTGAATGGAATATTGGATTTTTATCATTTCAACTTTTGCAGGTTTTGTAATATTTCTCGTTCATAGCTGCAATAACAATCTTCTTTCTTATTCATTGATCTCACGATTCCTCGAGTCTTCTATTTTTTCAAAGCTTTAAATTTGGAGTCATTCACAAATGACGTCCACCAGGGGCGTATCCAGGGAGGGGTTTTGGGGGTCAAACCCCCTACCCTTTTGGGGAAATTTTTTCTATTTGCTAGAATCTATCCAGGGGCGTACCCTCTCGATATTAAAATACAATACAAATTTTAAGATTTTTTTCATTTTTAAAATCAAAAAATTAATTTTTTAAGTAAAAATGTTGAAGATCAATCTAAATGTCTAAAAAAGTATAAAAATACAAAGGTTATATTTCTATGATTTTTTTAAAATTTAAAAAATTGGGCACCCCTCTTTCAAAAATGCTGGCTACGCCATTGCCCCTGTCACAGAATTTTCATACAAAAATGTAAAGCCACAAAGCTTAAAATCATCCCTCCTAACGATGGACTTCAAAAAAATTTATTGCATAATGATGGTAGCAATTGAAGCTGTAAAAATGGCGAAAAATGCAATTAAAAGAAATGAGCAAATCCTTTTAAGAAACTTTCCTGTAAAATGAGTTTTTTTTCTCTTCCAAAACTCATAAAAATAAATCTCTTAAAATTCTATTTTACATAATTAAACAATTTGTTTTCCTCCTCATCACGCCATCCAAGTTTTCGTTTAAAAAAACTTTTGTTCGATTTATTGCAATCGTAAAAATCATCGTGAGGAAAATTTCTCTATCGACAATTGCATCACGTAGTAGCAACGAAAATTAGGAGGAATGAGAATTGTTCAAAAGAATTAAAAGGAAACAAAATTGGGATTGAATGAAGGAAAAGTTAAGAGAATGTGAAAAACGCAGGAAAAATGTTTCGAATATTCATCCATACATACAGAAAGTATGGAAAAATTAGGGGTTTTGCTCAGATTTTTATTGGATTCTATTTCATACCTTATAGTATACCATATATTCTCATACCTTAATCCAATTGTATTATTTCTTGTAAATAGTTGAAGATTCTGAAAGATAAAGTTGTCATTTTCAAATCTTCGTGTGTGCCATAGATTTAATTCTCCATACTCAGGGGTTGTGAGCTGAAGTTGATCGGTGGTGTAGTGGTTTAGTTCATCTGGATCTAATTACTACCCAACGACACAGCAATCATGGGTTCGAGACTGGCCGACTTTTTCGAACCTTATGTACTGGGAATTAAACTCACAACCTACATTTGTAGACTACAGACAGAAATATCCACAAAGGAAGTGGTTCAGATCTCACTAAAAGTTGTAGGTCCCAGGGGGTTGTTCGCAAATTACGTCACGCAAAACAATGACTTTATCGAACTCCCTCCGCTTTGTCACAAATTCTCCAAAGAAAGAAAAATTTTGTGTTTGGACTGTCAACGACTCGACTCCTAAGCGTTTATGCTTAGGGGTCAGGGCAGGGGGAAGATAACTGCCTGTGAAATAAATTTTGTAAAATTTATTTTACAGGGAATTATTTTCCCCCTGGGTCAGGGTGAGAATTTTGAAATTTTATCACAAAAAATTGATACCAAATTGAAAGATGGTAGATTAAACCTAAACCTCCCACCCCTAGATACGTACCTGAATCTATATATTTATTGGAAGTAAAACTTTTGCTTACTTCATCAGAACTTTTATCTTTCCAAATCTAAAAGTGCACATCGAGCACCCTAATCAAGAAAATAAAAGTTAAACTTGATGAACGAAAGCTTCAATGAGCGTGTAAAAAAACTTTTTTCCTCCTTCCATTTGCCGCTTTATTTGAGGAAAGAAATGAGAGCAATAAATGGCAGATGAAAAGTTTTATTTACTTTACTTCCGTTTTTAACCCCTCGCTATTTTTTTTACACAGAAATAAGCAGCAACAGCAAATTAAAACTCTTCCCTAATAAAAATGCTCGATTAACAAAAATTTTTTTTCTTGTTATCTTTTCCTTTTTTTTCTGCAATAATTAGGGTCAACAACCAGCAACAGAGGATGAGAATACGCCACAGAAGCGAGTTGATAAAATATTTGATCAGATGGACAAGAATCATGATGACCGTTTAACGTTGGAGGAGTTTAGAGATGGCAGTAAAGCAGATCCCAGAATCGTACAAGCGCTGAGTCTCGGCGGCGATTAAGTTTTACATACCGTTCTCCTTAGCGATGTCTGAAAAGTTTCATTTTATGTTTACTGAGATGATAAAAAAAACGTTATTTTATTGTTTGTGAAGTAAATTTGTAAAAAAAAGTAATAACATAAAAGCAGATGAGATGATTCAATAGAATACAGAAATAACATCGAGAAATTTAGTTCCATTATTTATTTCAAATTCGACATCCTTATGAAGATGAAAACTCACTTTAGATATAAATATAATATTGTATAAAAGAAATGAAACGATTTTTACGATTTTGTTTACTTCCCTACTTCCATCTGGCTTCAATTTTTTTCCTGTTTCTACTATTCTCTCAACTATACGTGTATCGACAGCAACATTTGAACTCCCATTGAATTAAAATAAAGTAAATTAAGGGATTCTCACTTGAAGCGCTTTCATTTGTGGATTGTTCAGGTTAACGTCTTGACTGCATCTAGTTATGATGTTTGGAGCTGATTCTATTCAAAATTAACTGAATCCTCTTATTAATGTCAAAGACGACTTCTTGAATCTTCAGTTCCAGTAAACTCAACAATTCCATGTGAATGCGCTTCAACCCCAGAAGATTTTAAACTCAATTTCACTTCCTTTCATTCGAATTTTTATGATATTTGATATATTTGTAAAGAAATTTATCATTCGAATATTTCGCGAGTATATTTCTCCTCGATAACTATCACAAAGAAGCATAAAGCTGAATAGAAAAATGTGTGGGGAATTTCTATCGTAATAAACTTAAAAGAATCATGAAAGGGATAAGATAGAGCTCTCTGCTTAATGTTACAGTAATGTGCATGGTGCAGAGATGGTTACATCTTCCAGATATTTTTTATAACCAGCTTTTAAAGAGAAAACTAACTTATAATACATATAATCTTGTAAACAATCCATACATACACACTGTAATGTACAGATAGCAACAAGGAACGCGAAAAGACGACAAGCTAGGAAAGAAAATTCACATAATTGAATTAAGCTAAAGAGGGAAGATAGCAAGCAAGAAGATACGTGTGGCATGTTTGAAAGCTAATACATCTGCGAACGGATAACACCAGACTTTCATTTTCTCCCAGTTTTATCGTTCTCAATTCTATACAATTTTCCCCACATGTATAGTGAATGAAGCTCTCGACTTAGAGTGGAAAAGAGAAACAATCTAATTCTCAAGATAGATTTTGATGACGTTTCCGCAATGAAAAAACAGGAAAGGGAAAATTGTGAGCACAGCTTCCTCAATAAACTTTATTACTGTGAATTAAAGCTGTGTAAAGAACGAAGGATGATTGTCTTTTGCAAACTTTCTCTAAACATTCGTTACTTACATTGTGTCTTAAGACAAAAGACTTTTTTTTGCAACTATTTGTTGCATGTGACATGACAAACTTCAACCTTAACAACATGCAACATTAAAATCCACAAACATGTCATATGTTGGATTGTGAACTTTTCTGTGTCTTTGGAGGGGCATTAACCCTCTTACCATCTAATTTATCTTCATCTAAACAATTTCTTGATTGCATTGCTATTTCTATTCCTATTCAAGCGAATCAAACAAGCAATAATCCACGTCAGCATATCGAAATTAAGAAGTTTTGTTCTAGAATAAAATGGATGGATTTTAGCAGGAATTTTGTGATGAATCATAGAGTTGTAGGCAGTATGTCTGCGATAATCATAAATTTTACATTCAAATAGCTGTGAAAATTCAATTTTTATTCAAAAGTCACAAAGACTGAGCATAAATGGATTCAATCAATCTTTACACTCCAATAGAACTATAAAATTAAGTGAATAAGAAGAAAACTTGAATATTCAGCTGCGCAAAGACACAAGAAATCCAAAAAGCTTTTTGCAAAATTAATTTTCAATTTCATTCACTTGATTATTTTTGTCATAAAGCTCCTTTTCCTATTACTTGATTTGGAAAATTTTTCCGTAAATTCGAAAAAAATTCTTTCTCATGAATTCACATGAAAATTGAATTAAAGATTGTATTTCTTATCCTTTCATTTCCAATCAGACTGAATTAAAGTGGAGAATTTTCATGAAATTTCAATTAGCTTCGAGAAAATGCCAAGGCTGGATGAATACATTGAGTCGGTAGCAAGTGAAATTGAGGGGTGGATGAGTTGAGGGAAAAGACGAGATGGAAAAGAAAGAAATGAGATGAGAAAAAAAGTGACGTTAATTAATTGAGCAAGAAATGGCTCTCTCATTAAGTAGGAAAAATCAAAGTCAGTCGAGTGAGGATTGTAATCGAATTAAGTATTTAAGCAATACAAAACACCAAAAAAAACCGATTAATACAATATACAAAAATGGTATATTAAGAAATTATGTAACGTACACAATGAAATGAATCATATAAGGAAAAATAAGAATAAATGAAATCACCTAATAAACTTAATCAAGTAAATAGCAAAAATGAGAAAAACAAAAAAATATATAAAAAAAATCATTCGAAATGTTTGTTGAGAGCATTTTTTAATTAAAACATAAAACACACACACCAATGGGTTGTCAATGAACGAATGGTGAAGTTAAAGTTTCAGAGTTGTGGGTTTAGTTTGAGAACTTTTTTGAATTCTAGTTATGAGTAATTATGAGTTTTGTAGAAATTATTTTATTTTTATCTTCAAAACTCTTGGATGTTCTTGTGTTCTTGACCGGAAAGTGTCTTGAGTTAATCACCAAATGTCGTGGATTTCAAATTTCTCTAAGTTAAGTTTCCCTCAAAACGCACATTTCATATAAAATTTCAATGAAACTCAAAAGTCTCGGACACAAGAAATCTAAATCAGTGGTGTAACAGATTTTTCTGATTTTAGACAAAAAATGAAATCTTTTGTACGATTTGTACCTTTTAATTTTTCAGATTTATTGAATTTTGCACCTTCTCAGAAATTACTCAACTTTACCTAAAATAAATTCTAAATTAAACTTTGTGGAACCCTTCAGTATACACCAAGCATGGGTGTACCCAAAGGGGGGTCCAGATTTTGAAACTCAGTATGAATTTGAACCCATTTGAAAAACTAATGATTCCTTTAAATTAATTGCACTTAATTAACTATGAATCAAACAATACTTTCAAAAAAGTTTGTACAATCTTCTTTTAAAATATAGTTTGAAAATTCCAGTACTCCTTTGAGTACGCCCATAATACCTAGGTACCCTCAAAAATTTAAAAACTATAAAGCTCTTTGAAACCATGACACATTTCCTTTTCCTAAGATCTCACAAAAAAGTAAGGTCCCAGGGGCGTAACATTCAATAAATCTTTACAAAAAAGGTCGAAATAGTACAAAGAATTAATTTTTTTGTCAAAAATCTAAATATGGTCTGTGGTTTAATCCAAAAAAAATTCACGACCTCGTTCTTTCGGTCAATTAATGTTTAATTTTCTTTTAGGGGCGCTTTTTAAAAAATTTTCCTGCAAATTTTAAAGGACCTCATCCCCTTAGATCTACCATCAAACTAAACCCCACCAACTCTGAACCAAAAAGATTTTCAACTTAATTATATTCTCAAGACTTAAGATTTTGCAAAGAGTTCTTCTTACGGTTGATGTAATTCCTATTTCGACTACATTGTATCTTGTTTTTTAATTGAGTTGAAAAACTTTTTTTTCTCTATATGCTCCCATTCATGCCCTACAATTTCATTGAGAACAAAAAAATATCTGAAAAGTTAAAAACAAATATATTGTAAGGATTTGAAAAAAATGAGAGATTCTTTATTACTTAAAAGAGAAGTTCATTAAATTGAATGTTTGTTGCTTTTTCTTCTACTCTTCAAAATCAAAATAATAAGATAAAAGTTAATTAAAGTTAAAGATGATATTGTAATTATATTAAATTAAATTAAATAAAGTCATTGGGAAAATTTATGAAGGGAAATGCTGAAAGTTGTTTTGAGAAAGTTTTATCAGATTTGCAATTGAGATGCTTGAAGTTTCCTTGAATGGATTTATTCACTTACGAGAATGTTTTTGTATGGATTACAGACAGTAGAGACGGAGGATGAATCATTGTGGGTTTCATTCATGTAATTCCTAGTAAGTACGGAATGTATCTTCAGAACAATGAAGGAATGAGATAAATTCTAGCTCTCAACTTCTAAAGGCACTAGTCAACATGCCATATCGACCATTCCAAATAGGAAATTTTGCAGATCATCCTCTGACGCAAATCTAAGCTTACCTAAAGCTTTTAATACAACATCCTCGTAAAAACTTTCCCAAAATGACTTTGAGAATTTTCCATCAGCTTTTCTTTTATAAAATTTTATCTACAAAAACAAGTGAATTGAAAGTTAAAAAAATTTTAATACAAAAATTTAATAAATAGCAAATTTTTAGCTAATATTTCTAATCCGTCAATATATTTAAGAGATATGAAGATAAAAAAAATTCAAAACAAAAGTTCAGCAAAATTTACACTATAATTAATCATAACTCTAACACACAAAAAAAATCTATTGTAAATTAATTAAATTTCAAAAGATGAAGAAATAAATCATTGAATTGCATAAACTATCATTAATTTTTCCACAAGGAAAACTTTGAGAATCTGCAGTTTTCGTGATTACGGAATTCTCAAGTTTGGATGTCTATTAAGTCCTAAAACAAAGAAAATAAGAAAAATCCTAAGGAATAAAATGAAAAATCATGCGGAATTATTGCGTTAAGTAATTAAAGCTTTTTCCTAATCGACGCTGGAAGAAAAATCAGAGGAATTTTAATTAATTATTGAACAATAGAAATCCTTTCCGAAAAATTCTCATCCTTATTCGGAGATTTTTTTTAATACGGAGAAAGCCTCAAAGCGCTGTTAATTCCTCAGACTTTTTATATTACTTCTTCAGCCATGGTTTTAAAATAATTAAAAATTAATGACTAATTTTCATCTTGAGGAAGGATGGAATGAGAAGAATGCCAGCTTCTGTGGTCGACAGCCACAAATTTAATCTCTAGCTGCTCATTTATGAGCGCGTTTCTTAACTGCTTAAGCAATCAAATGAGAGAAAATTTTAAAATCTTCAATCTTCTGACAGCGAACGATCCATAGCTGAATCGAGTATGAGGTTATAGACCTACAATAATATTTCATGAAGGGCCCAGCCTTATGAGCTGTAGGCACTGCGATTAAAGAACCCTTTAGACCTACAGTATCAGGGGCGTATCCAGGAATTTTTTGACGGGGGTTTTGAAATCTCAAAACTGGAAAATGTATACTAATTTGCTCGAAATTGACTTTTAATGGGCTTTTTTGGTCGTCAGTTTTAATTTTTCCGAGGGGACACATTTTTGGCGAAAACCCTTAGCAAAATGAAGTTTGGGGGGGGGGCCCTTGAATACGTCTCTGTATTATAAAGTGGGATTCGAACCCATTTCAAGCTTTGTACATTGTAAGGACATGAGTACGTCATAAGACCTGATGCATCCTGCAATAAACCAATAGTTACAATTTCCAGACCTACAAACTATCCTAAAATTCATTCAATTGTCTTCAATGCGTCGTATTCAAGTATAAAATTAACAACGTTGTCTGTTAATGAGCATCTTCATCCCACAAAGATATAAAGCAGCAGAAAATGCGTTATTAAATCCACTTACTAAGCTAATCCAAACTACTCTCTCATGTAGACACTGCGGCTTAAAAAAACTTACGATAAAAATCTTTAATTATAAAACTTTTTTCTTCTTCTCTTCCTCGTGATTGCTTCTTCATCTCAAGAGATATTCTCAAGTCAATTTTCTTACGCCGCATCAGTCCTGAGCCTCTGCTGTATTTCTTTATATCCATCCATCCTTTCTCGCTTCCTCTCAAAAACACACAACATGTTTTATTGATGATGGGTTGAAAGATTCTTTCATGCGGTAAAAGTTTCGTTCGTTGTTAATTTTTGCGCTTATGAGGATAAGTCCTTTTGGTGAGTTTTGTCAGATTCTTGATCTTTTGGGGGATTTTCAGCTTTGACCTTTGAAAGATTTCATCTTTATCACATATTTAAATATTCATGTGATGTGTTAACATTTACTGAGATGTCAGTAATATGATTAGGAAGTATTTTAGTTGTTTGAGGTAATGAGAATTATTCTAAAGCTGACTTTGATCCTTCAGAATTGACTGTAGCATTTAAAGTTGCTATTCAGTAAAATTATGTCCAAAATTCAGAATTTTTAATAGAATCTCTACAAAAATCACAGTTATTGGTCATATCCAGTGATACAATCAGCCGCAAGTTCTGACCAAAATTCACCACAAGGCCATCGAACACAAATCAGCATCATGAATGATGGGAAAAAGTTATAAGTACATAGATATAATGAAAAATTTCCTCTCCTCTTTTTTAATTCGTCGTCTATTTCAATATGAATAATAATGATAATAATAAGAATAATAATGATATGCCATCGCCGCCATTAGACAAAAGAAGACGTTCTTCGTTTCTGCTTCCGTTTCATTTGAAATTTCTGTGATAAAATAATAATCATAAAAAAATAAAGTATGAAGTAAAAACATTTGATAATTAATGAAAATAATGAAGAGAAATGATTTATGAACGAATTGATTTATCGATCCTGGTTGGAAGTTGAACAAGTTACTTTAGTTCTGATTGAAATCAGAGTTTTTTTGTGGTATTTTTGCTGAGTCGAGTTTGCTGATGTTAAGTTGCAGCTAAAGATTGTCTGTTTCCGGCTCATGATTGACATCTCAGATATAATTAATGCCAATTGAGCTGAATTAGCTATTTAGTCAACAGAAAATTAAGGTTTTGGAATAAAAACAGCAAATTTCAGATGCTAGTTAAAAATACCATGAAAAAGTCACTGCAGTTATTTAAGTAAACAGTTCAAGGAAGTCTAGAAGAAATGGTTGAGAATGAATGAAAAATTAAGGTTTAAAAACTTTTAAATTTATTGGAATTTTCAAGTTTCTGGATCTTTAATTTGAAAATGTTGCGAAAAAATTCCGATTCACTAAAAAATTATAATTTCTGAATCTATATCCATTGGAACTATCAAATTTCAAAACAGACCTTTCATATATTTTTCATGTTAAGATCAGTGACTGCTTGAAAATTCAGTCAATCTTGTCTTAATGATTGGAAAATGTAGGAAAGCCTCAATAGACACCAAACCCTACAAAACCACAAGAAATTGTCCAGCAACAAAGGAATGAACGGTGGAAGGAATTTCTCTTTCTAAATGAATAGTTAAGGAATTAAAAAAAATGCGATATTGATATGAAAAACTATAATTAAGTCATTTTTAAATAACACAAAAAATGCTCTACAAAACAAATTCTATTGCTTACTACATTTTAAGACATTTCGTTATTTCTAACACGAAAATAAAAAGTTGACAGTAAAAAATCACAAAAAAAGGAGTTAATTAAGATTAAAACATAAATGCAGTTACTAAATTTTTTAACATGCAAAAGAAAAAGTTTCTGAGGGAAAATTTATTTTAAGGACACAGTGGAGCTTACTTTTTATGAGTAAAAAGCTTACACGAGTAAAAAGTAAATTTATTGCAATTTTTCACAAAACTTTACAGCACTGCTTCTTTCTCATATGTTTCTTTTTGTGCATCCATTTTTCTAAACTTTGTGCAACATAAATTAATAAAATTTATTGCAACAGCGCACAATATAAGCTATAAATATACTCCAATGGGAATTATGGCATTAATTTGAGTGATATAAATCCAAAATGGGATTATTATGTCGTCAGAATTATCCCTGAAGGATGTGATATTTTTATTGCATCTTGGGAGATTATAAGAAGTATGTCTTTAAGCTTATACTGATCATGATTGGCGAAGAGGGCATTTAATGTTCTTGATATCTTAATAATCTCAAGTCAATAACCATGCACATCCATGTGATCAAAATTGTCTAGAGACATTACATAAATCAATTAAGATACTTAAGGAATTTGTGACATCTTCAAATTTATACTAATGAGTAGCCTACGGTAATATCATGTGCATTATGTAAATCCTTATTCAGGGGCAGTGGCGTAACGAGAGTCCATGGCGCCCCTGTTCAGGGGCGTATCCAGGATGTTTTTTTTGGGGGGGGGGGTATTTTCAAATTACGACATTTTCTTTAGATCATGACTTCCAATTATGACCTTTTTGTTTTAAACTAATTTTAGTTTTACAAAAAATATGGGGAGTTTGACCCCGAAAACCCCTCTGAACAAGCCCCTGCTTATATTGTTAATAACTTTCCAGTCTATTGAATATTCACTCGGTCATAGAATCTTTACTATCACTAGCCCGTCCGACACCACTTCTGAAATTAATTTGTCTTCTCAAAATAATGCCAATTCCCTTCTAAATTCACAATGTATCGGCTCAAATATGCTTGGTTGTATCATCAGAAATACAAAAGAATCAAAAAAGTACAAAATTTCAACTCGGAAAATTAAGAAGCGAAATTTTTGCGCCTTTCTAAATTTAAGGATTGAGCAGATACAGGAGGATTTAGGAATTTCAAAAGAGATAATTTAGTAACAACCTGAATTCATCAATTTAGAGGTCAACAGGCTTGCAAAAGCCAAAGAAAAATCATCATGACAAAAGTTCAGACACAGACAAAACTATGACATCCAACAAAACCTTTCAAATCTACCAAGTTAAAGTTTGGGCAGCATGGGTGTACCCAAGGAGGGGGGGGGTCTAGAATCCCCCACTCAAAAAATTGTTTGTATGGTAATTATTTTTCTTAAAAATTATTTTTCTCTTTAAAACATTTCCGAAACAGTTATTTAATCATTAATATATGTTTAGAATTAGCAACTGGTACGAAACTATGTGCATAAGAAAATTTGGACTCCTAAAATATTTTTCTGGGTACGCCCCTGGTGGGCAGTGAAAAACTTGAAAAGCTTTCATCATGTAAGCCCCAAAAGATAAATTTCCACAAAGATCATGCATCATCTGATGTAATATTTCCCAATCTCATAAAAACCCTCGAATCCTCCTGAAACCTGCAAGAAGTATACATGCTGTTTTTGTTCTCACATGCGGTGAAAGTTTTCATTTTTGCTTGTATCTCGTTTAAAACATTGCTGTAAGGACAGAACTTTTTCAAATCATATAACAGAAATAAGATGATTTATTTTTTCAAAAGACATGTTTGCACTGTTAAAAATTTTACACGGATACACTACAAAAATGTGAGTTTAAAGCAAGAAAACAAAATTTACACAAATTCAATTTCACTAAAATGAAAGTTTTTCAATTTACATTTAAAAAAAATATGAGAAAAAATATCTAATTAACAAAAAAAAATATTTCCCATTTCTTATACCTATTTATAAATGAACAAAATTAAATTTTAATAAAGGTTTCATAAACAAAAAACATTACTTAATAAAAAATTCTTCAAAATTTATTAAAACTCTAAAACTAAAGCGAAATAAGGGATGGGATGTTGATGGACTTGGAGTTTTGGATTTACTACATCCTCTTATGATCATTCCTGACTGTATAATCGCTGGAAATTGCTTTACGGGTGTCATTTTAGTGATTTTATAGGAATCCAGAGATAAATCTAAAAATTCCTTACTATATCGCTTCATATGATGCTTCTAGAGTCAATAGTCAAGTGATGCATTGTCAAGAGTAAGGCATAATACCTCAAATCAATCAACCTTCCATCCCTAACTAACCCTAT
The DNA here is from genome assembly GCA_963573255.1 of Chironomus tentans. Classification (NCBI taxonomy): domain Eukaryota; kingdom Metazoa; phylum Arthropoda; class Insecta; order Diptera; family Chironomidae; genus Chironomus; species Chironomus tentans. The sequence continues at coordinate 43,063,191 of OY754303.1, forward strand.
TAAAATAAAAAGTTTACAAGAAGCTAGAGATGATATTTTTTGTAAATATAATAAAAATTAAAGTTCTTAAAAAGGCTATAAATTATCGCATGATCAACTACCTTATTAAAAATAATTAATTAGTTGATTTTCTACTTTTATTAAGTAGCATAAACTGTGTATTTAAAGCTATGAGAAAATGTTGTTAATTTTATGATTGCAAAATAATGAAATAACAAAAAAAAATTGTGTTATTTTTCGACTTTCGGACATAAATTTATTCTCTTTATACCCCACCTCTATGTATGCATCCATACCTTATACCAGTAAAAACAATTTTAACAAAAACATCCAAACCACCCACCCGTTATCATAATGAGAATAAAAGTGAAAATAAAGCAGACAAGCTTGATGAAATGTTAATTAAAAATACACAGTTAACAGATGATGAAAAAATAAAATAAGAAGGAAATTAAAATAAATAAAAATAATTTATTGTGTGTGCATTTCTGAATCGAAAAAAATGATAAAACATATAAAAATGATGAAAAATGACAAATTTATTATTATAACAATTACAATTAATTACAAAACAAAAATTGAAAATAAAAAATTTACAGAAAAAGTTTGTTTGAAAAATAAATAGTTCTTTGGAATCACTTCTTGGTCTTTTTCTTTTTCAGTTGTCAGAGGGGGGGGGGGGGGTCTCCTGAATACACCTCTGTCATTGACTGCTTTAATTGCTTGATTATTGGACACGTGATATCATCGATCGCAATTTGTCACATGCGAACAGCCAAAGACTGAGCCCTCGCACATTATTTAATTTAATGGAAAATTTAATGGGGGGGGGGGGGGGTCCAATGGGCGACAACAGTTCTTATTCTTCGAAATCGAAACATCGAAAATGTAAAAATATGACCGTTACAAGTTTTCGTAAATAAATTTAACGGTTTTTGAAAATTCAAAAAATTTTACACTTCGAATATTTTCGAAATAGCTTTGAATTTCTAAAAAAATAACGGTTACTACTACTGTTGTCATCCATTGGGGGGGGGGGGGTTGGTTTGAGATTTTTTTTTATTAAAAACCCAAGCAAATTGTAAAAATAAATTGTAAAAAAGGAATACGCCCCTCGTGTACAGCGTTGTAGGCAGGAATTTTTCGAGGGTGGATTTTCTCAAAAACCCTAGCAAAATTAAGATATTTTTCCATTAACAGAGAGATTTGTCCCCAAATCCTTCCCTTCTGGCTACGCGCTTGACAGTGTATCTCCAGATCTTTCTTGTAGTTAAGGATAACAACGTCTAGCTGATTTAAAATGAAATTCGATGAAGGATTATTCAATAAACCTGAACTTCAAGGCAATAATGAGTAAGGAATTTTTATCAAATTTTGTAATTATTCATTTAATTTCTTTATTACAGTGGCGTCGAGTGGGCAACTACCCAAAAGGTTACCCATGTCTGAAGCATCAACAATGCAAATTGCTGTTTACTAATTTTACGATTGACTCTAATAACCCTTTGTCAAAAAAAGGGCAAAAATAATAAAATTTGGACAAGTGTATCTTAATTCTTAGTTTATCCTTTCTTAGTATGTACGTTAATCATTGTTTTCAGATCATTCCAGCATAATGATAGTTCATAGTAACGGTTTTTTAATATTTGAACTAAAAACAGCACGGAAGTTCATACAGAACATAAATTTCTTCTAAGTGAAACAACATAATTTTAAAATAATGGCTTTACGACTAGACCTAAAGAGAATTGTATCGTGCAACATATTTAGAAATCAGCATAAGTAAGTAGCATATCAATTCCATCTTTAATTACCTAAAATAAACAAATTTCTCAATCAATTTCAGATTTTTAAGGAATTTTGCGACAGAAAAATCTAGTGACAGTGTGAAATCAGGCCGTGCTAGCAATCTTGATGGACCGACTACAAATATACCCTCAAAAGACATTGTAACACCGTTTCCACCACTTACAGAACCGCTTAAAGGTATAAAAATAGAAAATGTAATTTTTTATAAATTTAATTGCCGTATTTACACATTGTAGACCTTCCACAAGTCGAATATGCACAAGTGAGGAAAGAGCAAGAAGAAACAAGGGTCACTACCCTTTCAAATGGCTTAAGAGTTGCATCAGAGAATCGTTTCGGTCAGTTTTGTACGATAGGAGTTGTCATTGATTCTGGTCCGAGATATGAAGTGGCTTATCCTAGCGGAATTGCTCATTTTCTTGAAAAGTTGGCATTCAATTCAACAATAGAATATCCAGAAAAGGACATTATATTAAAGGAACTCGAAAAACATGGAGGAATTTGTGACTGTCAATCATCTCGAGATACTTTCATTTATGCTGCATCAGCTGACAGTCGTGGACTGGATCAAGTGACGAAAGTTCTTGGTGAAGTTGTTATGCGTCCACAGTTGAAAATAGAAGAAGTTGATATGGCAAGACAAGCTGTTCTTTTTGAATTAGAATCACTTCATATGAGGCCAGAACAAGAACCAATTTTAATGGACATGATACATGCTGCTGCATATCGTGATAATACTCTTGGATTGCCAAAACTCTGTCCACCTACAAATGCTCCAAAAATTGACAGAAATATGCTATTAACTTATCTTAAGCATCATCATACGCCACAGAGAATGGTTGTTGCAGGAGTTGGTGTAAATCATGATGAATTTGTTCGTGCCGTTGAGAAGCATTTTGTTGAGAATAAAGCAACATGGGAAATTGAACCAGTCAAGAATCGTGGTGCTTATACAGTCGATTCATCAATAGCTCAATATACTGGCGGTCAAAAAACAGAAGAATGTGAAATTCCAATTTATGCTTCAGTCGGCTTACCAGAATTAGCACATGTTGTGATTGGTCTTGAAGGATGTTCTCATCAAGATGAAGATTTTATTGCTGCTTGCGTTTTGAACATTATGATGGGAGGTGGTGGATCATTTTCAGCAGGGGGACCTGGAAAGGGAATGTATACAAGATTATACACAAATGTTCTTAACAGATATCACTGGATGTACAGTGCAACAGCTTATAATCACGCTTATATGGATTCTGGACTGTTCTGCATTCATGCTAGTGCACCACCAACTCATGTCCGAAATATGGTTGAAGTAATCACAAAGGAACTTGTAAATATGTCAACAGCACCAAATCCAACAGAATTAAAGAGAGCCAAGACTCAATTGCAATCGATGCTGTTAATGAACCTTGAGTCTAGACCTGTTGTTTTTGAGGATATAGCCAGACAAGTCTTGGCAAATGGACAGAGAAAGAAGACACAGCATTTTATCGACTCTATCGGTAAGTTCTTAACTGATTTAAATGCATTAAAAAATTAATTGTCTTTCTTTTTAGAAAAAATCCAAGCAGAAGACATTCAAAAAGTAGCCAGACGATTCCTCTCATCTTCACCAGCGCTTGCGGCACGTGGACAAATACAAGGACTGCCAACATTAAAGGATATTCAAGCTGGAATTCTTCAGAATGGAGTATTACCTGGCAAGAGATTATCACTGTTTCGTTAGTCGAGCATTAAATTAAGAAATTCTTTAGATAGATGAATTATTATTTTGGATAGACCTTCGCAACTCCTTACCAAATTTTTTATTGTGTTAAGATTTATGTTCTGTAGAGTTTTGGATTATTTTTATTGAGATTGTCAGCGTAGCTGGCACGTTATGTCCCAAATACATCCGCTGCCTGGAAAATGGAATCTAAAATAAATAAATTTCAACTACATCATTTATTTGCGTAATTTCACTTTATTTTGTCTCAGAAAAGGAAACATAATTTTAATAAAAAGCAGGAATGCTCTAAAACAGCATCTTCTTAAACTTTTTTGCTTTGCCTTATGCACATTTAATAATTTTAATAAAAAACAATAAAATGAGAATTTAATTTGATTATTTGAATATTTAGTGACTTTCCAATGCAATTTTCTAGCTTGATTGAGATTCTTTCAGATTACAAAATTTATTTTTGAATGAAATAATTAGAATTTCAGATAAATGAAACCATACAAATTCTATTATAATGAAAACTGTTGTGTGGTTTTGGAAGGTTCCACTTGGAATGGAATTTGTAAGGTTTTGAAGAACAAATAGGAAACATTTGTATGGTTTCCATTTTAATGAAACATTTGTATGGTTTTCATTTAAAAAACATTTGTATGGTTTTGATTTTAACGAAACATTTGTATGGTTTTCATTTAAAAAACATTTGTATGGTTTTCATTTAAAAACATTTGTAAGGTTTTGAAGAACAAATAGGAAACATTTGTATGGTTTTCATTTAAAAAACATTTGTAAGGTTCAAAATAATACAATAATGTCAAAAATGCAAAATAAATAAAGTCAACAGCATGTGTCAATTCGATCTCAATCGTTTTGAGAACTTTGTTCCCAGTTATCAGCGTCTGCCTTAAATTCCCAATAAAATTATGCATTGTAGTCAATTTTAAAATAATATAATACAAAAAAAATAACTTAATTAATTATAGAAATAAATTGAAATTCAAAGTCTTTCATACATTTTCTTTTATAGAAGTGCAATAAAGTAGTCTGTTTGAAGTATTATTTATCTGTTGTGTGATGTTTGCTTGTGCTATTAGTATGTTTACGGTAAGTACGATAAATTCCACTTTTTTTTGAATATTTATTATTATTTTGTATAGAGATTGATTTATCGATAAATCTTTAGTAGGTAATTGTGGGAACTAGAAAATTGTTCTTTTTCCTGTAAATTGTTTGTCTGCTGGACTGTCCATTTGATTTGGGAATTTTTTATTTAGATTATGTAAAAAAATTAAGGCTCGAATTGAGTGATTTGAGCTATTCATTTGTGGATTGCGTGTTAAATGAAGCAAGTTTATTACCCAAAAGTCTATTTCGACCCAGCCCAGCATAATTTCTGTGTTTATGATCATGAGAATATATTTTGTTCTTTTAGGGATCGGTCACTTATGAGGGGTGGAACCAGATGGTCCACATCATAGGCACACGATCCCATTTACTAGATAGATAAATTAACTGACAGCTAGGAAGAGTGTGTGTATGTTTAGCATATCCATCATGCATGAGAACTTTCTGTTGCACTGGTGCAAAAAGATTCGATTCATAAATTTATTATTGGAGTGATTGTTGTGTAATAAGTAGTAGATGGAACGCATTAATTAGTAATGACCTTAATCACCTATAAAACTGACTCGAAATGTCTCCATATCCATTATTAACAAAGAAGAAAAGCAACAAACTAGTTGCTGTAATTTTTGTCTATGGAAATTATCTCACAACTTGCGCGCGTGTCTGTCAATTTCATCCATTATCTTTTTTCATCATTCTCGCAGTTCACTTATTCTACTTACATCCAATGAGATTATTATGCTCTATAAATTAATCAACAGCCATTTTGGATTATCTTATTTTTCTTGATGACTCAGTTATCAAAAAAAATCTTTAATTTGATTGAGAAAAAATGTTGAGATGTCTCGTGTTACTCCTCACTATTATATGGATGCTCACTTGTCTCGCTGATATTTCTCTTCCGATTATCAAGTATTCGAATGGAATCCTCTAGTGACTGCTTGTAGAATAATGGTCCATCGACATCGGTCACAGAATATTTTGCCTCATTGAAATTAAATGTTATGCTACATATAACATTGAATGCTGATTCATCATATCCATGACATCCAGAATATCTGTATTGTGGCTTCTTATTGAATTTACAGTGATTAGCATTTGCATTAGCTCCAATTGGTTGGATGCATTGAGGCGTAAGAACACATTTAAGCCATGGCAGGAGGATTTTATCATCGAGGAATCGACTGTAGTGAAAGAAGACAGCATCTAATTTGACTTGTCTCACAAATAAGAATGAGTCGGCATCTGAGTCAAAATAATTGAACATTCTTGGATGTGTATTTGACGTTAATGGCAGCTTCCGGATTTCAAGGCTTGTTACATGATTCTGTTCGTCCGTACGTCTACGAATATCATTTAGAATTTTACTGGAACATTTGAATCTCACATTATTTGTTATAAATAATATCGTACGAAATCTTAATAATGCATTTTTAATGAGTATGGGACGGAATAGATGTAATTTTTCATCTTGCATAATATATGAGGGATATTGACTTAAATCCTGCTTCTGAATTGAACATTTTAGCGTGCTTGTATTACAAAATGTAGACAAAATTTGAACATCACTTTCCGATAATCCTAGATCGTATATTAAGAAGTTTTCTGTAGGCAAGATACTTGCGAGGTTCTGGAGTTGAAGAATTAACGACGACACTTCATTCTGAAGCACATAACTAACTATCGAAAAATTCCCTCTGCTTACATTATATGACTGAGTTGTTGTGGTATCAAATCCAAGAAGTTGCAAATATTTTGGATCAATATCGTCCAATTCTTGTTCTTTTTTTTCCACTCGCAGATTTTCCTAAAATAGAATTTTTTGGCTTGTTAGTTCTCTTTCTGTTGTGCAAGCCTAATTATTTTTTATATGAATGAAAAAAAATTTTCTCTTTTTGACTCACCTTAAACTTGGAAAAGTGCTTGTTTGCTAGATTCTGGATGTTGGCTATGTTCTCATTATTGCTTGGACCAAGTATGATTAGGAGAAGGCTCAGTAGAACGACTACTAATAACAAAAAAATAAAGTTTTTCGTTCTCATCTTTTACCCACTAAAAAAAATAGTAAGAAAGAGGAGGTTTTTTGTGATTTCTTTAGAGGAAAAAAGGCTACTGGATCTAATATCGAAAGATTCTTACTTCTAAAACTTTCTTAATGTTTACCTTGTTATTTCAGCATTTTTGTGATGTTCTTGAGTTGTAAACACGTACAGTGCTGATAATTATGGATGCTTTAATTTACAATTTACTGAATTAACATCAATTTAAGGCACAAATTGAAATTATAGTTTCGATCTTTCTGGATTTCAATGTTTACATCCAGCACTGATAAATTTATTTGAATTTTTTTCGACCGTTGACATCAAAAATCATATTCACACCATGTGACATGCAAGCATGCTCGTTTAATTGAATTAAATACACCAAAATTGTACCTTTAAAAACTCTAAGGATGAATTCCAGTTCCATTTCTGTAAAGTTCCATTTTTGATTTACAAAAGGTCGAAATACATTCAAGTATAATCAATCGCACTCAGTGTGAATATGCATGCTCATTCTTCATGCCTTCCTAGCCAGTTTACTTTTGAAAACAAATATCGGAACTAGTTATTTTAATTATTTTACTTTTTGTTCAGAATTGCTCAAATTTCTTTCATTTATCATACGTTATTTAAAAGAATGCAGACATAGGATACAGAATTGGCTGTTGGACAGTGATTAATGTGTCTAATTTAATTAAAAGCCATCAATTAATTCAATTTTCAAGGAATTTTTCAAGCATAATTTGATTTGTCAAAAAAAAGTGATGAAATTGGTGAGTAAGGTTCAATGGACATAAATTATTAATGCATATTGATTGATTATGATGTATGCATTTAGTTCACATAGAATGATTGAAAAAATATCATGACAAGTGACCTTCGGCCTTTTCGTAAGCCAAAAAAAAATGTTTGTGAGTGAATTTTATCAAAAATGTTAATCGTGCTACTTTAAACTATTGTTGCGTCATGCTGCATGAGTGATAAGTAATTAACATATACGGAAATTATGAATCAGCAGTTGATTGTTTGTGCGTCTGAGTAATTCTACTGCATGTTTCTTTATTGATTTTCTTAACACTCAAGTTCAATGTCGCTTATTCTCGTTTGATCATTGAAGTCCCTGACACTTCACTCGTGCTCATTTAAATAATTCAATTGTCTTTTTATGTAAAGTAGGGAAGAACTGATAGATTTTGATTAGATATATCTCCCTTAATATCATTAAACATGCAGCTAATGCTCATTGAATTTGATAAGTGTAAATTGCATGATTATGGATGCATTTGATTAGTTTACATGATTTCTAGCTGGATTGAATGATTTTAATGTGAAATAAATTCCAAAATGACTGCAATAAACTGAATAATTGAACTGTATCACTGATTTTGACCTCACTCTAATTTTCTAGAACAAGTGACAGCCAGAAATTTAGATGATTGAATGACAACGGCATTCAGGTGAAAATTAGAATTATTGGAAGCAAAAAATAATCAAAAGGAATAATAAGGCGAAAGGCTTTAAGTGGATTCATTTGAAAAAATGTACGTGCCAGAGACAGTTCGATGTGTGATAATTTTAGTTTTAGCCTCAGTCCAATGGGTAGAGTCCGCAACGATTCATAACGTAATAGAGGAGAATGGTATGAACTGTAAATATTAAAAAATATGTATATGTAAATTTACTTAATTTTGTGTATATTTTATTAGTTCCTGTACCGTCATATTCGAGTTGTAAAGCATTGACCAGCACATCGTTAGATTGTTCAAATTTAACGCTTAAAGCTATACCAAATGATATGCCAAACACAATATTAACATTAGACCTCAGCAATAATCAGCTACACCTTGATGAGTCTTCGTTTGTGACATGCTGTGGCAGCTTACTCGAGCTGGATCTTTCGAATAATGGAATTACAAAAATAAGTCAAGAGCTATTAAAATATTTAGTCAATATTACATCACTTATACTTAGGAATAACAACATTAGTGACTTTGATTCAGACACTTTTGTGAACCTTACAAAACTTGAACGACTTGATTTGTCTAAAAATCCCTTAATTCTTCAGAAGGGATTCATCAGCAATTCATACTTGACTACATTAAATTTAGATGAATGCGGACTTAGTGAAATACCTGAAGAGGCATTTTCAGGCATTAAGCAACTCGTAAATCTCACACTTAATGGAAATAACTTTGATGATAATTTCGATTCAAGTGCATTTGAGGACCTTACAGTCCTCACTAAGCTCGAAATTAAAAACATGTCACGTTCATCCATATCTGAATTATGTGGGAAGTTGACTGGAATCGATGCAGTTAATTTTGAAGGATTTAATTTTAGTTGCTACATATTTATGGCTGAGGATAATTTTGAAGACGCAATTGTTGGCAACGATCCACCCAATGAGCAACCATTGACAATAGAAAGACCAATAAAAACGACAAAAGCACCATCAACAGCTTCAATTGTGACAACAGCAACCTCCACAACATTAGGCATAAGGAAAAATGATACTGAAAAAATTATCACAAATGACCAAATAAATCAACCGACTGATGTAATAGCTACAACAGAAACTGTCGATCATTCCGTAGACATTGATAATCAAACTTTAAAATACATTTTAATCGGTGAGTAAATTTTTTTATGCTGACTACCAAGTTTTCTTACCGAGTTTATACGCCTACTTTTGACATCACGCGATATTTTTTGTCCATTCCGCTTCTTTTGAATGAAGGACAGTAAAAAAGTGCTTACTCGTTCACTATGCTGCTTGTTGTTTTTAAAAAAGAAGTACGTGCTCCAATATTGACAATAGTAATTACTCGTAAACTTTTCATTCATTGCACCCGAGTGGCATAACTGGTATTGACAGTTGTTTAGCTGTCCAATGATATGTAGGAAGTAAAAATGGCTTCAACATCGTACAACGTAGCTAAGACCACCGTTACGACCCCTTCACACTTATAAAAAAAATTTAAAAATCGTTCGCTTTAAAGTCACTTTAAAAATTATTTTTAAAATTTAAAATTTGGTTTTTAAAATTTAAAAAGCTGATTTTTAAATTTCTTTAATATATATTGACAAATTGTCATATATATTTACATGCTTCGGTGGCGTAGTTGTTAGAGTACTGGGCTACCAACCAAGAGGTCAGTGGTTCGATCCTCACTCTGAGCAATTTCTTTCAAAAATATTATTATTTTTTTAACGGCTTAAAAAAATTCAAAAATTTTAAAAAAAGGTTTTTAAAAGCCCAGTTTAAAAAAGTTTTTAAAATCTTTTCTATGAGTGCAGAAGATATTTCATTATAACGTCAACCTAGCAGTGCCCTAATGACTAACTTGTGTCGCTCGGGTTAGACATGATGAAGATCACCTTCTTTCCTTAATATTAACTGCAATCATTGATGTCAAAACAGGTTGTAAACAAGCACAAAGCATGCAGAACAAGTTATCCTTACTACGAAATTTATTTTGCAGCTATTCTGGCTATAACACTATCAGGAATTCTTATTGGATTAGTATGTCGAGCAGATGTGTGTGGATTAAAGACGAAAATGTGTAGAAGTAAGAAGGCAAACAATAATCGTCGTGCTCCAGAGGATACTGTGAGTCCATTTGAGGAAATTCCTCTAAATACTGTAAATTCTAATGGAAAAACTATCGAGGGTCAAGGTTAAGCAATAAGTCACTAGATACATATAAAACTTTATGACATAAAGAATTCATTTATTTAAAAGAAAATTAGGATGACATGAGATATAGTAATTACAGGGAAATTGGTGACCTTATGCTTAAGACATGATTGATATTTGCAAGTTTTTGTGCACAAAAAGCAAACCAAAGTTTATGAGAAATATTTTTTAAGTGTGTAAATATGATTAAGTCTTTTGATTCTTAGTCTTTCCTGTCTTTGTGTTACGGCGGCTCTTTTTTTACGGTTGGAACAGGAATTTAACAGGTTGTTAAGATCGGATTTATGGCATTAAAACCTGTCAAATTTTGTTCCTCAATGCTCAATTTTCAAGTTATGCAAATATTTTATTTTACTCATCACAAATTATGTGTTCAAATCGGAGATGTTAACGGGGATTTAATTGACATTGAGATATCTTTATTGGTTGCAATCAAGATATAAATGTCGATGAACGGCCTTATAAATTGTCACATTCGAATGCAAATTTTTAGTGCTGACTTAAGGTTTTCTTGCGATGAAAGTTGTTGGTCTTTTTCCGAACGGAATAAAAAGCTTTTTTTTAATTAGATTGTTTTTGTGTTAATTGGGTTTGGATACTTAGGAATGATATCAGTGTCACTGAACCATGAGCGTAACCAGGGTCCGATGGGGTCCCCCTCGAAAAAATTTTATTTGGAAAATTCTTTTCTGATACTTTTCCGAAGCTCTACTTTCTTAGTTAATCATTCATGTACCATTAGAATGAACAAAAAGTTAAATAACTTGAGTATAAGAACAAAAAAAATTTTGAACCCCCTAAAAAAATTCTGGGTGCGTCCCTGCACTGAACTAAGGTGACTAAGGAAACAAGCAAACGTTTATCTGAGAAATAAATTTACTTAATACACCCAGGGGGTACACCCAGGGGGACTTTGACTCAGAGAAGGGGCGTATACAGAAATTTTTCGAAGGGGGATTTGAATTTTTTTGTATGAAAGGGAAAATTAAGGGGGTTTTTGGTTTTTTTTTTTTAAAAACCCTAGCCGATTAAAAAAAGGGGGGATTGACCCCCCAAAACTCCTCCCTGAATACGTCACTGACCCAAGGGTAACTTATGGTCAAGTAGATAGAAAGCTGTATAGGACTTTATAACTAATAATTGCCTAGTTAAGCCTTATATCACAGCAAAGTTAGATATAATATATTGATAATAACAGTTAGGTATAGCCACAGAACAATATAATGGCAATTATTGCAGGTGGAAATAAATTTTAAGAATTGAGATCTTTGGATTTGGAAAATCCAAAAAAAACCCTCAATTCACTCCGTTAACATGTCTGATTTCCGAATTAGTTTTAATTTTTTAATATTTTTATGTACACATTTATGATAAAATTTAAGATTATGATAAAAAAAATTCAAAGAATGAACCGCAAAGTGGGATTTGAGGTGATAAATGTTATCAAAATTATTTACTATACTTTTAAAAAGAATTTTTCGACACATTCCTCCTCCAAATTCATATACCTAATTTATGAAAATTAAAGGTTGATTCTCTTTTATTTTTGGCTTTTACCAGTGTATTATCCCAGATGTGCCTATTCTCCGGCAGTTCTGGAATTTAAACTTCTTCTAAAAAAAAATAAAATCAAAACTGGAATTTCTACTGAATTCTATTACAAAATTAATAAATAAACATTAATGAACAAAAAGTCAGCCTTTAAAATTTTCATAAAATTTTCTTATATCCAAAATTATTCACTAACCTTTTGCTTCACCAAACACAGACACTTTGGGACTGATCCAAAGTGTTAAAATTTTGCTTATTATTCATTACTAATTCATTATATAATCCCATAAATCTGCCTATTTACTCTCCATACGTAAGGGGTCGTTCGCAAATTACGTCACGCTTCAAGGGGCAGGGTCCCGCGAGGGGTGGGGGTTGGTTGAAGAATATGTGACAGTCCAAATGTAAATTTTTTCATTTCTTTGAAAAGGGTTAGTTTGAAAAATTCTTTTTGTGCGTGACGTAATTTGCGAATGACCCCTAATACAAAATTTTATTATGCTCCTTTGAAACTATCTACAAGAAATATTTAACAAGAACAAACCTTTTGTGCTTTCGTGTGAAATTTGAAAATCAAATATTTATGAAATATTAGCTAAGAAACTTGCCATGATGTCAAGATTTAAGGACACTTGTAGTACCCAATAGAATTGAAATGATTGTAGCAATAACTGAAAGATAGGAAATTGTAATTAAAATTGAATTCAAAACATATTTTTTCTAAAAATTTGTAAAGAAGAAAATTGGACTGAAAATATCGGGAAAAGTTATACGAAACTTGATGAAGACTTGAACTGAAATAAAAATTGATTTATTTGAATGAAGAATTTTTGTTGTTTGCTAGAATAATTGAGTTCATCATTGATCCAAGTGAGTTTGTTTGAAGGTAATTTATAGTAAGATTCTGTTCAAAACATCGGATTGTCTCACAAAACCGTGGATTAATTAAAATTGGCTCAGAATTTCATTTAGGCTAGGCGAAGGATAGTTTGTCACCAACTTAGAGGGCTGGTTGCTTGGTATACCCTTGGTCATACCCCTGAGGTTACCTTATGTCATACCCCTAGGGTTACTTTAGTGTATACCCAGGGTATACCGAGCAACCGATCCCAGCTATTATCTTTACATCCTCACTATGTGTTAATTTTATCCATTCATGTGTTTTTAATCACCTTGAAGCATTTTGTAACTAATTATTTTCATTTAAGAAGCAATTTAACAGAGTTTTGTGTGCTATAGAGGACTTTTTGATCAACAATCTGGACAGCATTATTGACTACCAGCGTAATAATTTTCACGTGTTTCTTTTCTTTCACCTAATTTGCATTCAAAAGTGAACTTTTACTTCATATACGTTTTTTGATGATCACGTGTTGCATCAGATCAGTTATTTACTTTTCAAGCTTCAATCTGCAGACTTGTCATATTTTTCAGGATGAATTTTTGTTTGTTCTTTTTTGCAGGTGGAGATGTAGTTGGATTGGAGTCTTTATGCAATAACTAATTATAGCGTTTAAGTCATAAATGTGCGAATAATTTTTGAAACTTCCTGAAATAAAGTTAAAATGTTTGAATAAATCAAATGTTTATTTTAATTTGCAATTTAAAATTGAAGTAGCCTTTGAAATTTACAATTCAGCCTTGAAAAAAATTGCTCAGTAACCTTTGCTATTTTCTAAAAAGATTTCATTTGAAAAGGTTCGATTAAATTTGTTCGAAAAGTTTAAAATCTCAAAAAGTGATGAATTCAGAGATGTCCAATCAAATTTTTGGTCCAGACCGTCAACAGATGTTAAATCTAAATTTTGGTTCAGATAATCCAGAGATATCCAATCGAAATTTTCGTCCAGACCGTCAACAGATGTCAAATCGAAATTTTGGTCCTGACAGACAAGAGCGATTCGTATGTGATATTTGCACTAATAGGGATACATGCGAGCATGGATTTCAAACGTACAGAATTCCGAGACTTGAAGAATTAAACGGTTTGTTGAAATTCATTTTAATTCATCATTTAAAGCTCAATTCCTCGTCATCCTTATCATGACTATATAATTGCTTTCATTTACATTCCATCCGTAAAAGTCATGAGAGGATGTGCGTATAAAAAAGTCAATTAAATATTCAAATTTAATTTTTTTTTCTCGGTGGATGCTTCTTTCCTGAATGCCTTATCTGCTTCAATTTATATTTATGAATGGAAATAAGCAGAATATCACGGTTATGGTATTTATCGTAATTTGAGTTCCGGTCCTCCAACACCGAATATTGAATATGAAAGATATCAACCGACAGTTCCTACAACTCCGCCAAGGTAAGTTTTACAATGGTTCATCATGGACGTGTTCATATGTTGAAGATTTATCGTCATGTAAAATTAATTGTCATTGCTGTCTATGTTTTTGAATGAATCATAGGTGTAAGGGCTCGTTCATTTATGACTGGATCATAAGATCATACCCCGAAAGGCACACGGAGTAGAAAAGGTGACCCCAGCCCGGCATGAATTTGACACCAGGTCGAATCTCATTTTTTCACTTTTTCTACATCGAGTGCCTTTCGGATAAAGTAGTCAGGCATGAAATTATACAAAAATCCTTGAAATTAAGTGAGATGTACCTAGAAAAAAATCCAAATCATCCTGAAAAGTGTGTAAAATCAAACTAGACCTACCAAAGTGGTCGACCATGGACATCCGTAAAAAAACAGCTCATTAGGTACTTTAAGCTAACAGTCGAATTAAGAACTTCCAATTAAATTTCATATCCTTGAAATACTTTAAAAACACCAGAATAATTTGCAGTAATGACACTTAAGATGACGATAAGACCACTTTATGGCTTAATATTCTCTTTATCTAATGGCATTTTTCAGATGGTATGGATCAGGTTATGGATACAATTATCCAGACATATTGATGCGCTTGCGAAATAGAAGAATGAATTAATCTGACTACGTTATCCGTTGAATCTGAGCCTTAGAAGCTGCTGATAGTGTGCTGTAAAATTATGGAAAAATAAAACGACTTTTTCGTCCCATTACAAAAAATGGTTTAAAATTTATTTTTATTTTTCTTCATTTTTGTGTTATAATTTTTTTCTTAGTTTTTTTTCGGGTTCCATTAATTTAATTAATATTTTTTTTTGTTTTTTTCTTCTTAGACAGTTATTCAATTTCAGTTTATTATTAATTTTTATTCAACTACATTTTGTTTCTTACTTAACATATTCATTCATTTAGTTTATCAATAACACAGCGAACAAATCAACAAATCAATTCAATGCAATATTATTTTGTGTATATGTGTGTGGTTGGGTGTATCTCTTTAATTCTTTTCGGTATATTGGTTTAAAGGCGAGCGAAGTATGTGAATCTTGACTTTATAGGACTTCTGATTGTGAATTGAACTTGTTGAGTGTCTCAGATATTAAAGTTGAGTGATTATTTAGCTTTTTGCTTCACTTAAGCACAATTTGTTGAGTAGACTTATGTCTTTATCCTCAACGAGTGCCTTTCATTCATTCTCAATCGACTCAACAAGAATCAAGCTGTATTTTCATTCAAAATATTCGATTTTCAGTTTTTATTCTATTTCTATGGAATTTTTCAGGCAACAAACCTCCAGCTCTAATGACAATCTTACAGTTTTAATGTTCTTAATCACAACTCAAAGAGTTATCACCTCCCAGAAGTCCATAAACTTTATGAGAGATTCGAATTTTCTTTCTTTCTCTCTTTAATTTCCTTTTTTTATTATTTTAGTTCCTTTATTTATTTTTCATCTTGCTTCTTTGGATAAAAAAATCAAAAGTTTTGTTTTCTGTTCTTTATTTCATTTGTGCTTTCAAACTTTCTTTTTATCATCAACTAGCGTGACAATCTTCAACATTTCAACATTACATTAAATTTATTTCTTTTGATACCTTCTTCGTTTTCATTTCTAATCTCTGTTCCTACAACATATTTCTTGCCTTTCATTTATTTAATGCTACATAAATAAGAAAAAAATGTAAAGGTAAAGGAGGAATATGGAAAGATTAATCGATGCGTTATCAGAAGAAAATAAATTTCTTGGATGATAGTTTGTGTTTTTGGAAGTTATGCAAAATTGATCATAAAAAAGTTGTGTCTGCATACCTGGAAGTAAGGGGTTGGGAACTTATTGCTGCAGTTACTCTTTTTGCATGACCAGAAAATGTATTGGAAGTTTCCCCATCCCTGATTATTCTGTCAACAGCAGTTAACCTTTCAGAGGACATAGAACGAATTTCAAAAATATAGGACAGTCCTATATGAAAAACCAAGCAGATGGTCAGCCTTTAAAAATGCCATTCCAAGCCGACTTGGAATCAATTTTAAGAAGGTAGAGGAAGTCCTCATCCTCTGGCCTAGATACTTCAACTTCTTCTGCCAACAGCAGTTCCTTGAACTGACGAAAATGCCATTCCAAGTCGGGGTGATCAATCTCTTAATCGCACAAATTCTCCAATAAATTTTCCATTGTCAGTTCTGAAGCAACTCTCGAAGACAAAAAACAGATGCAAAAAGAAAAACTTTTTTATTTCTGTTCGATCTCGATGATTTTACTTCTGAAAAAAGCTCACTTATTGATTGATTGTTTGAGATATCAACGTAATAACTTTATCAGCTATAAAACATTTTTGTGTATTGAAATGTTTTCTTCTGCTTTCCTTCACTCGTATGTGTGTTAGTCGACATCCTTTTGTGATACGTTCTCTTTTGAATTTTCCTTGTGGAAAAATTCTGCAAAATATTTACGATGACAGTGAGTGGAAATTCTTGAAAAATACTGACTAGCTTGTGCTTGCATGAAGCACAGTGGTCTAGAATTGGAAAAAATATATGTTGTAGCCACAAGTAAGTAGTTTACGAAAATACATAAGTTTTGGTCCAGAAGTTCCTGGTTCCGGAGATATAGGCCAAAATGTGTGAAATTTGGGTTCGGACAAGTCATTTTCAAAGCTCTGGTACTCGTCACTGCTACATCCAATTTTTTCAAACTTTTTTTTATTCGATAGGTATAAGTAGGAACTTTAATAAAAATATGCACATGATATACTTTTGGTGCTTCCTGTGCTTGATAGACTCGAAAAAGTCCAAAAATGATGATTTTTCATAGAATTTTCAACCCTGTGACTACGCTATGCAATAGTTTTTATTGAAACTTTCTGTAATAGATAAAGATCATCAATGTCCATAATTCATACGAAGAAAGTGTTTTGATAAGTTTGACCATTGTGGAGAAAAATGAGTTTAAAGTTGAAATTTTTTGATTTTTTGCCTTAGGGGACCCCAGGTACCCCAATGATGGTCGGTTGCGTGCCATTTTATTTCGGAATATTAAAGTCCCTATTTATACCTTTAATTTAAGACCAAAACGAAGAAAATTGGAGTACCCCTTTTTCCGCTAGAGTCATTTGAAGTTTGGTTCTTGGGGTACCCCACTAAGGAAACTTTAATTTTTCTCATCAAAATCATGTCCAATCTTGATGAAACTTTCAGATTTTATGTAAATATAGATTATCTTAACATTTCTGTCAAAAAAATTTGATATACAGTGAAATTTTGTCGAAAATAGGCAAGAAATGATTTTTTGGGGTTTTGAAACCATATCATGGTACCTAAGCCTACTGAAATTAAATTTTATAACTTTTTCTCTTTTTTTATTGCAAAGTTCATTAAAATACCTTTCCAACGAGGTATAAAACATTACAAATGAATGAGATTTGTCTCATTTATGGCAAAAAAACTGAAAAAATGGTCAAATTTGAGCGAGTTTGAAGGTCCATACTTTACATTTTTGCTTATATTTCTCGCTTATCTTAAGTAAATGTAATAAATTTGGTATCGTTGGAAAGCTTATAGTAGTGGCTATTCAATAAAATAAACATTTGAGTTTATAAGTTGTACAGTGCATGGTTAGGCTATGTCAAAAATGTCAAATTTTGACTGCCCTCACGTTGGACAGCAAATATCAAAAAAATTATTTTTGACCTTTTTCCTACAGAATCATGCCTAAACTAACATATAATAACCTAAAAAGTATATTTCTATCCAAAATTGCAGTAAACGAGCTCATAGAAAAAGCATCATATTTTTATAAAAAAATTGAAAAAATTTGAAAATTCCAAAAAATTGATGTTTTTTCTATGAGCTCGTTTACTGCAATTTTGGATGGAAATATACTTTTTAGGTTATTATATGTTAGTTTAGGCATGATTCTGTAGAAAAAAGGTCAAAAATAATTTTTTTGATATTTGCTGTCCAATGTGAGGGCAGTCAAAATTTGACATTTTTGACATAGCCTAACCATGCACTGTGCAACTTATAAACTCAAATGTTTATTTTATTGAATAGCCACTACTATAAGCTTTCCAACGATACCAAATTTATTACATTTACTTAAGATAAGCGAGAAATATAAGCAAAAATGTAAAGTATGGACCTTCAAACTCGCTCAAATTTGACCATTTTTTCAGTTTTTTTGCCATAAATGAGACAAATCTCATTCATTTGTAATGTTTTATACCTCGTTGGAAAGGTATTTTAATGAACTTTGCAATAAAAAAAGAGAAAAAGTTATAAAATTTAATTTCAGTAGGCTTAGGTACCATGATATGGTTTCAAAACCCCAAAAAATCATTTCTTGCCTATTTTCGACAAAATTTCACTGTATATCAAATTTTTTTGACAGAAATGTTAAGATAATCTATATTTACATAAAATCTGAAAGTTTCATCAAGATTGGACATGATTTTGATGAGAAAAATTAAAGTTTCCTTAGTGGGGTACCCCAAGAACCAAACTTCAAATGACTCTAGCGGAAAAAGGGGTACTCCAATTTTCTTCGTTTTGGTCTTAAATTAAAGGTATAAATAGGGACTTTAATATTCCGAAATAAAATGGCACGCAACCGACCATCATTGGGGTACCTGGGGTCCCCTAAGGCAAAAAATCAAAAAATTTCAACTTTAAACTCATTTTTCTCCACAATGGTCAAACTTATCAAAACACTTTCTTCGTATGAATTATGGACATTGATGATCTTTATCTATTACAGAAAGTTTCAATAAAAACTATTGCATAGCGTAGTCACAGGGTTGAAAATTCTATGAAAAATCATCATTTTTGGACTTTTTCG
The DNA here is from genome assembly GCA_963573255.1 of Chironomus tentans. Classification (NCBI taxonomy): domain Eukaryota; kingdom Metazoa; phylum Arthropoda; class Insecta; order Diptera; family Chironomidae; genus Chironomus; species Chironomus tentans. The sequence continues at coordinate 43,082,294 of OY754303.1, forward strand.
AGTCTATCAAGCACAGGAAGCACCAAAAGTATATCATGTGCATATTTTTATTAAAGTTCCTACTTATACCTATCGAATAAAAAAAAGTTTGAAAAAATTGGATGTAGCAGTGACGAGTACCAGAGCTTTGAAAATGACTTGTCCGAACCCAAATTTCACACATTTTGGCCTATATCTCCGGAACCAGGAACTTCTGGACCAAAACTTATGTATTTTCGTAAACTACTTACTTGTGGCTACAACATATATTTTTTCCAATTCTAGACCACTGTGTGAAGGAATCAAAAATTCAATAAGAAGTTGACGAAAATTTCCCAATGGCTTCCTTTTTTATCATCGATAAAGTGAAAATATTTGCGTTAAGGTTAAGAAACTTTCTACATTTATGTATATCCATGTCGTGATAATGTCAATGTCATGCGAATTTTGGAAGCTTTTATCATAAAACCTAATGTTTTCTGATTTCTGATATTATAAATAATTTTCTTCTTTCCTTTTAAGCCACATTCTGACGTGTTTATGACTTTATCGAGGGCCATGTTGCGTCAGAGTGAATTTGGTAACAAATTTTTCACTGATATCATGTAAATGTGAGTTTTCTTTGTGGTTCTCATAACGATTTTGTTGCACGTTATTATGCTTGAAGATGAAAGCTTCCTCTGTATTCAGATCACATTTTAATGATTCAATTTGCATAAACTTCGTAAATCAAACAGGGGTTGAACATCCTAAATTCTGTTAAATCCACTTCTAATTCAAACAATTCAATTCTAATCACTCAAGCTCCTATTTCGTGACTTCTACGCGAAAACAAGAAGTCAAACTTTTCCATTAATGAGATCTCTAAACAATTCAACTAAATAAGTTAGGGATATGTAGCATGAAATGTATTTGAAGTTCTAGCTAAGGCATGAACACTTGCAATCGTCTAAATGAAGTTCCTGACTCGATTTATCAAAAATTCAATTAATTTCATGAGAAATTGAAAAATAACAGGGTTTCTGGGCCCAGTTTCTCGGGTATACTCGTAAAGGTACACTCTAGGGTATACCCTTGGGTAGCTCCTTGGGTATACCATAGAGTAGCTACTTTGGTATACCATAGGGTATATGCTTGGCCCTGGATTTTCCGAAATATAATGTCAGGAACACTCATAATTTTCATTGTAAGTGATCATACCATAGTTCTACATTATAAAATTCACTTATATAGCAGAACTGAAACTATAGTTGGAATCCCTTTAAATATATATCTCATACGTAACAATTCCATAGTTATATCTTATTAACAACAAATTCTGTGATTATAGTGGCCAAAAGCTTTTGAACCATCATGCACTTGATTGATAATTGAGAATATGTGTTGATTAACTTCTATGCTCATTTCTCCTCACTCTGAATTAAATTGATAAACAGAACTAATTGCAATCGAATAATAGTGGAAAATTTCTATCATTAAATTACTTCCTTAAAGCTTCATAACAATTAATTAAGCATTAAATTCTAAGAAGGACATAAACGTTCTAAAATTCTTAAATATTTAAAGGAGTCAAAGAAAGGTGCAAAATAAAATGAGTGAAAATTTCTTTTAAAATTTATAATATTCATTAAAATATATTATTCATCTCGTCTATTATTGTTGTGTCTTTTGAACTTTAATAAAATTGTGCGGAAGACTCAAATTTCAAAAATGAGAAAACTTTCGCTTGTTAATTTATTTTGCAATTTTTGATGTGAATTTTTAATTCTTTAATTTTTGGGGCCGTTCATAAATGACGTTAATCTAAAAATTAGCTTTCTGGACCTTCTGTTATCAAATTTTCTAATATCAGCTCTAGACCCACATGCCCCTAAAAGTTGGACGTCATTTGTGAACGACCCCATCACGTAAAAACTAGTTAATAACATATTAGATTAAAAAGTTGTGAACAAAGGATGAAAAGTTAAGGAAATGAAGAGATATTGTCTTAAGTTTGACGTTTAAACTCTACATGACGTCTTTAGAGATTGGGGTTATAGATCACTAAGGATGAAGATTAAGTTTAAATAGAATAACAAAGTAAGCACTTCCATTGTGAAAATTATTATCGAAAAATGCTTCGTAAACAACAAAAATCGATCGCAATAAAAATTCTTCATCCTTTCTCATTTTTATTTCAATTTACTTCTCTGCTTCCATAAATCATCCTAGTTCTTCTTCATATTTTCATCATCATACATATTTGATTTCACTTACTTATTGATTCATCGTATAATAATACAAAATTAATATATTCTTCTGTTTTTTTTGTTCATTCATAGGCAAATATTCTTACGTTCTATATTTTATTTATTATTTCATAATTCAATTATTTACTTATGCCTCATAATAACTCCACTTGGATGTGGCTTGGTTTTTCTTTTGTGTATTCAAAAAAGAGAGAAAGAGAGTCACATTAATGCATATATATTTATTTTTCGTGTGCGTGTGTTTGTGTGTCTGTATAGCTGAACTCAATTATGTCTCGTCATATCATTATCGAGGGATCAATTTTTAATAACAATATTTCATATGTATCATGAGAACATGCTGTGATGTAGATTATTAATAAATAAAAAATTTTAGGCTTATAATAGGCTGCAGAAAATTCATAAATAATATTCTTTCAGGCATTTAAATTGGCTATAATCGATATTATCGTGAAATTAACTGTTTCATGCATAAAATTGCTTTGCTAAGAACTGAAAAATTAATTTCTAGCCATAAGGGGGTTAATCAGAGGATGCACACTTGATGATATTTTTTTTGTACACTGAGCTGTTCACACCCCGCATTTGACTCTGATTTAGCTAAATTTTTCAATTCCATGACGACATTTCAATGCTTTTTACTGTATTTATGATCTTTAACATTAATTAGGTTTGTTTCGTTATTATCTTTACCTTACTTAATTCCTAGTGCCATTACGAAATTCACTCTCAACCATCTTTAAGTCGTGATGTGGATTTATTATTTTATTATTAGATTTATTTTTAATTTAAAGCGGAAGTAAGAAAAGAATTTTTTTATATTTTTAGTGTGAATTTTAGGGATGCTTGGGGGTCAATCTTTGATTTTTCGACTCAATAAGTCTAACTTTGGATGAATATTTTGCTCTTCCGTTATCCTGTGATGCCACAAACCCATACCAATTAACCCCAAAATTCAAATTTTATTTCATTCGCATTTTTTATATTCTAAATATTTCATCTATAATAACATTACTTCTATACGGATTGTGTATATGTGTGTTTATTTGTATATATGCGCGTGTCTCTGTGATTATGCTTCCCCATACCATATGCGTGATAATAAAAATAATCGAAAAAATTTTGTGTCAAAAAATATGGAAAAACTTTTTCATATAATTTTCTGTAATAAATATTCATTTCTATTTGATTATTATTGTATTTTTGATGTTTTATGTTGCCATACATATGCAAAATAATTTTTCATTTCAACACTTCCTTCTCGCTTTTCCGTGCATAATGAAATTGTCGAAAAATAAATAAATTTTCTTTTCTATCGTTTATCGTTTCAATAAAATATATATTTTTTTTCAAGGCGTGGACACTCAGGATTAATTTTGAAAAATCAAAAAAAAAATTCTAAAAAAATCTGCAAACAAGGAAGCAAGATATCTATAAAACTCCTACTAATTCGAGATATTCAAGAGACTGGTTTCTAGGGCTATCCAGGTTACCGTAGGTAGGGTATACCCATTCCTGAATGACTCTAGGTGGAGGGTATACCCTAGGATACCTACCATCCACCTAAGGTCCTCCAGGGTAGGGTAACTTGGGTAGCCCTAGAAACTAGCTTCAGAAGTCTTGCTTCCTTGCTTGTAGATTTTTTTGGATTTTTTGGAATTAATCCTGAGTTTCCCCACCTTGATTTTTTGATGTGTTTATGTGTCAGAAGTTTATCATTTTGTTTTTTTGTGTGGATTATTTGATAAGAATCGATGAAGGGGATTGAAAGATTGATGGTGTCACCAGTGCAACTAGTTGAAAAATGTCAAAAGACAATTTCAATTGCATCCCACATTCCCTTCAGCATCTATTTCTCAATGGTGGGATTTTTTTCTTTAAAAAATTCATATGGTTATTGATTTAAAGTGAATAAGCAGGCTACTAGAAACCCAATGGAGCGCTTCTATTCAATAATTGAAATAAAATTATGAACTATGACAGAGATTCAATCATCACATCTATTCTTTATGTCACATCACATCGTTATTACATAGAATTCATCCAAACATTGATAGTACATTTAACATTCAAGTTTCTGGCATCTACTTTTTATTGAATTCGAGATTGGGGATGTTGTGAAGCTTTGAGGGGGGTAAACTAAGTTGTTGAATCCAAAACTGGGGCCGGTTGTACGGTATACTCTAGGGGATTTAAGTAAACCTTAAAATATACACTAGGGTTATCCTAGGCTACACCTTTAAGGTGACCCCTGTGGTACGCAAGTGTATATCGAGCAACCGACCTCTGAAGTTAGTTTTTACACGCTTTTTTCATTAAAATATAAAAAAGATTACAAATCAAGTTTTGAACAAAAAAATTGAAAAGTTTTTCATAAGAAATCGCATAGAAATTTTTTATACCTTGAAGACATGAGACAGTCAAAGATTATCACAGAAAAATAAAACATCCATAAGCTCTAATAACATGTATAGGAAGGAAAAAACCAAAAGACAAACTTTCTTCCCCGTCCAAAGCTTCAGTATTTAACAAACAATTAGCTAAGGTGATAATTAAGACCATAATAGGATTATAACTGACTGAGTTATATTTTTTCAGCATGTCTAATTATGAGAAGCTTCCTATTGGGTGGTAATTATGACTTTTTTTGAAATTTTTTATTCCTATAATTTTTTATGAGGGGATTGGATGTTGCAGCTACTATCATTTGTCTATTTTTTGTTTAAAGTTGTGGATATTTCATCTAACAGTTAGTTCTTATGGTAGTAAATTGAATCGAGAGGAAAAATGTCTAATTTTGTGTTCATCTTTTCAACGCCATGCTATTCCTTAATGAGTCTGGTCGTGCGATGAAAATGCTTCTAACTGTTTGTGCTAAATGTTTCATTGTGACTTCTTATTATTATGTATTCCAGGAGATATAATGGCAATTTGCTGTTATTATCATCTTAAATTTGTTATTCTTTATTAAATATCTGTGCGACTTTGAACTTTCTAACAACTTTTTTTTTGAGTAAATTTGTTAACGAAGGTTTTGATAGAATCGAGAGAAACTTGAATATCGAATTGAGATTTTTTTTGTATACAAATCGCGAAATTTTGAGTATAAAATAGAAGAATTTTTTTCGGTGCTGGATCTACAATGTATTTGATGAAGTTGTCAGTAACTGGATTTTTGTTGACCAAGCATGTGACTAGCTCAAAATCCATCAATTCCCAGTAGTTGGTTGCTCAATATACCCTAGCATACCCCTGGTATATCCTAGAAGTTACCCTAGATATAACCTAGGAGTAACCCTTGGGTTACCCTAGGCTATACCCTACGCTGAGCCCCAGAAGAGAACCCAACACCTCCTAAATTTAAAGTGAATGGCAATGACTCAATTTTTTTCATAAATATTCCAACAATGCATGAATTTTTTTCTTGTTTGTTTTGATTATATAATTAACTTTATGGAACGCATATCTAATTAATCATCTCCTTGAAAGAATCATATTTATTTTATCTTTATATTTATATCTAAAATGACAGCCATATGCAGTACGAATGATGGTTTTTTCTCGTGATTTTCGTCTACTTCAATCAACTTTTTTCTTCATCCTATTTTGATTTTTATTCGGAAATTATCCCTCAATAAGATATCACTTCTATCCCATCTTTCCCATCTTTATATTAGTTTTTTTCGTAGTTTTATCTTCATTTTCATTTTCTCGGATTTTCTTTTCTTTTATTATCGTTCCTGGCGCCGGCTTTGCAATTTGTCATTCAATGATATTTCTATTTTATTTATTTTATGCTTCTTTTTCATCATCTTGTTCTTCTTCTTTCTTATAGTGTATTATCATTATTATTATTATTATATATTTATTCATTATGTATGTATATATGTGTATATGGGTTTTATGTATGGATCCTCAATGAATCATAATTTTTTTTTCATCTTTCCCTCTTTTTTTCTTACTATTCAATGATCAATGATATTCAAAAAATTGTATTTGTTTGTGTCAGAGTTGGTGGACTGAATGGAGGGATAGGCTTGAACTCAATGTATGGAAAGGATTATTATGGGAACTTTGACCTACTTTTGGTATTAAAGATGGAGACTTGGAAGTCAATAAATGCAAAAAAAATTAATATATAAGAATATTTCATCCATCAACTCTGACAGCATTCATAACAATACAAAATGATAAATATTTTTTTAAAAAAACTTCTTGATCCTAAATTCAACGACTAATTGAACCAGTCGATCATAAATTTTAATATATTTTTTTTTATTCATTTTCTTTATACTGAATGATATAAAAAATTATAAATTTTTTCATTCACTAATTTTCTTGTTATTAGTTATCAATAAATGTAAATAGGAAAAATGTGTTCAATTTTTTTTATAAATTTTCTTTGAGCTACACGAGACACAAGAAGGAATCATTTGGGTGCAGAATGTTTGAGGCTATAAATAAAACAGACATCTTAATCCCATCAATTTGTAGCAAAAACCAACTTTTTTTAGTTCACCTGGTACGTGGAACACCTACAACTCATTCTACAGCCAACAACCCACTCCTTTGTTCTGTTGTAACTCAGCCTCATTAATCTTCTTGATAATGTTTTCACTTTTTTTTTTGATAAAAAATAATAATATTCGCGTTCTATAAACTTTAATTATATTCGCTTTTTGAACTAACTTATTTACTCATTATCATCTTTTTGTTTCTTAAATTAATTATAATTAATATAAAATTAGGTTCCAAAATCTTTTTTTACGTTGTTTCATGTTGAATGCACTTTTTTGATTTTTCTTTGTCCAAAAGAATTGGAAGAAGCATTCATGTTTGAGAAAAAAAATCAGTTTTAGGAGTGTGAATCTTTTCAACACTGAGTTTATGCTGCATGGGCTCAGGAGAAAGATCAATTAACAGGCTTCAGAGGGAAAGCCTGCTCGCAAAGCTGACACTAGTTGCGCGCCATAAGGATCATTACAAATTCTGAAAATAATATTAATGCACAATCATCCACATGTCGATGAAATCACTTGGAAAATGCTTTCACTTACCATCGTAGTTGACCATACCGTCACCATCCATATCTGCTTCTTTTATCATGTCATCAACTTCCTCTTCCGTTAGCTTTTCACCCAAATTTGTCATAACACGCCGAAGCTCGGACGATGATATCAATCCATCGTTGTTCTTATCGAAGCATCTGTTGAGAGATTTTGGGAAATTAATGATGTCATTTTATAATGACTTTAGTCGTAATGTAATGTCTCGTTTCCAGTTTATAAGCTCAGTTAAGTGAGAATCAATGAACTCAGGAAAGAATCTAATGATCAGCTCACATAAATTGGAAAACCATGCATCCTTAAGTACTTAATAATCAAATTTATTACAATCATTCCTTTATTTTCTATATATAGCATGAACGAGCTCAATAAAATCATGTAAATCCAATAAATTCTCATAAATCTCGATAAATCCAATAAATTTTCTGGTAATTTAGCACAAAAGGAAAGGGAAAAATAGAATCATAATTAAAAGGAGCATTGAGCAAGGTTGCATGTTGGAGTTCAATCCATATATGCTTACATATGATCAAAAAGCATAGATATTTACGCCTTGACATCACCATTACTTATTCTTTCATTAGTTAATTGAAACTAACGTTCCACATACATATTAAATTGAACTCAATAAGTACTCAATGACATGCATAGATTCCAATATAAGAGTTGTGGCTATAATCTCGTAAAAGAATAGCAAAAGCTATAATCATAATGATACAAAAACAACAAGCAGCATAATGAGAATCTCATACAAATCTTACAGCTTCAGCTTTTTCAGATAAGCAGAATGAAAATTAATGACAATGAAGTCACAATAGCGGAAATAAGATTATATCCAACCTAAACAATTCCGCCTCTTTTTTGCCTTGAATTTTTTTATTATTTAGTCATTCATGCATGGAAATATATCAATAAATTAAATCATCGAATAATGTGTGTCGATGCTTAGGACATTTGAACATGAAAAACAATAAAAAGAAGTCGGAAGGAATGTTTCCAATAAGCGCGACATACAAGGAAGTGAGTTGGAGATTTTTGTGGAAAATTTGTTACTAAGGCGCATATGGCACACATTCTAGGCAGGATTGTAGTCAAAGAAGTGTCTTAAAATTCTACACAACGTTAGGTAGCATTAGGTATGATAAAGTATACGATTCTTTGGGGTACTGAAGCATCGCTCTTAATAAAAGATAAGGTAAAAGCCTCAACAAATTAGTTCAAATATCCATCAATGAATATTTATCTATTAAAATAATAAAAAAGCTGCCAAACCACATCCAATACCATAAAAAAATCCAGCTAACGATACAAGCAATGATCTTGACAGTTTAGGATGTATCACAATTGAATATGTGAAGATTGTTTAAGCAAAATTTTTCTTTCCGAAAATGAAAATTTATCACAAAATCTGGAAAAATGGAGACGTAATGTCTCGAGAATCTGTGCTGTAAAAAAACCGAGATATCCATAAAGAAATGAGGATTTTTTTTTTGCATTTTCTCTTCATTGTTTGTTTGCTTTTCGATGCCTTCGAAGGACAAAAAAAAGTTTTTTGGCCTTCAATTTCTTTTCTGTTCTGCAATGTTCTGGTGACAACAGTTTTGCATACATATTTTTTTCGGATGTCTGGTTGGACTTGTGTGTTGAAATCAAAGATCTGATTAATATTTTGAAAATTTTAATTTTTAGGAATTTATCTCAGCTACCAGACATCGTAAAATGCGCCTAAAATTTCAAATCCAACACAAATCTCAAACTTGAAAACCTTCTTTGGATCATTGAGAAGCTCAAGGAACTTCGAAAGATGAACAGAATTTTTTCCCATCTAAAAGCAAATAAGCACAAAAAAGAGCATTGCAATAAATTCCATTTGGGATTTTGCTGTTTTTCTCCTTCTTATTCTCACTTTTTTGTTAGTTAGTTCTTCTTTAGCATCTCACATTCAACCACTAACGGACGGTTTTGTTGGCTTTCAATTTAAAACGCATTCCAATGTTTTTTTGTTTTGGTACGTAAAATGCTTCAAGCTTTTTTTGTTCAATTGAGGAGTAATTTTAAATGAATTTTATTTGAATTAGTATGCTAGAGTTAATGGAATTTATTCAGTTGAATAGTTTTGTAGATTGGAATTAGTTTTCGATTAGAATTTCAGTTTGAATGATTTATTGATTTCGGATAAATGCAACAGAATTCAAAACTTTTTTTATTCAGCTCGTTTGGCCAGGTAGCTATTGAAATTTCTGAATCAAAGCATGATATAATAAAAATTCTAGTCAAACTGTTCTATATTCAGAACCTAACTCAACATACAGTTCTCTATAGACAGAATCCACTCATCAAAAGCTCAATTCTCTTATCTAACATGATTTCCATTGATAGATTGATAAATTATTATTGAGCGGTTAATTTCAACCTCAATCTACAAACTAGCCTCACATAAAATACTCATGAGATTCATTCCAAAAAGTACGATGAACAACAACATCGAGAAAAATCTCACTTCATCCAATCTTGTCTTATTTTTCCATAAAATACGAAAGACTAAGTTGAATCGTCAGGAAGGCAAATAACAACAACAACAAGGATAGAATGTAGCAATAACAGACATTATATTCCAAGAGTGACACATTCATTGAGAAGAGAGTAAGGCAGTAAGAGGATGGAGAATATGACACAACAGTAATGACACTTTTGAAACTATTTTTATGTAATAGAAAATTATGCTTGACATGACACAGGGACCATAACAGAAGGATTAAGTAGTAAAAATCTCTCTACCATCCTAATTTGAATTCAATGATCCAAGCATGTATTGATTTTTTTTCCCAGTGACATTACTGGAGAGAAAATTATGTCAATTTTCCTAGAGAATTTTTTTTCTTCTCCTCGTGTGCCTTAAATGTTACATCCTTACGTGACAAATACAGAGAATTTAATATCGTATGATGTAAAATTTGATAGAATATTTTATTCATGCACATACAGCGCATTTTAGTTCCATTTTTTAAAAGTACGGATATATAAATCTTTATGACTCAGAAATATTCAAAAGATTATGAGTTTCTATTCAATATCAGCTTCCAAAGTGTCATTTGCTGATCACAAAAAACCTCTTTAAAATATATATAAAACCTCATTGCACAAGGTTATAAGAAAGATTTGCTAAATGGAAGAAAAGAACGGAAAGTTTTTCTCATCTTCGAAGCATTTGATCGTTTAAGCTTCTCTATCAGCTGTATATCTATAAAAAAAATTTACTTCTCGTTCGCTTTCTTTCCTATTTTCACTTCATATCAAGCCTGTTTTGAGAATGACATTATGGGGAATGGTGAGATAAGATTTAAAAATTTTATAGGAATTTTACCCTTTAGGATGTTTTTGAGCCATATTTTGGTGATGGACGAGAATATATTAGAGTCAATGGACTAACTGATCATGTAGATGTAGAACTATCAACATATTTGACATTATGAAAGAATAATCCTTAAGTAAACCGAAAAATACACAAAAATGTACTTAAGGGTAATATGCTTAGTGATATGCTTAGTGCTGAAAATACTAACAAGTGAATTTTGTTGATTTTGGAAAGAATGTAAAAGAAGAAATTCATAGATTACAGTGTGGATGTAAATCAAATAACAAAAGATTATCTTTCTTAAGTTTTCCTACTCGAGATTTTATTTCCGATAAGCTGTTATGAGTAAAATCGATCGCGTACCTATGTGAATATTATTTTTGAGCGAGATTAAAAATTCTTAAGTTGGATTTTCATATTCAGATCCTTGAAGCTGGATAATCCTGGCTGCTTATAAATATTTTTCAATAACTAATGAAGACTTTAATCTCAAACTTTAAAATCGTTCACAAAATTCCATCATCATTTCCATTAACATTACATACAACGATTATGCATTAGCTGTAGTATCATTACGTTTTACTTTACTGAGTTAACAGCAATATCAGCAACAGCAGTGCCATTTTTGAGAGAACAGAAAAAAATTCAGTGATTTCTCTTGAGACATTACATTAAGATATGAGATAAGCATAATATTATGCATTACATTATCATCAAGGATTTATTTATTTAAAGCAAATAATGATGATGATGATGAGGAGCTGGCAAGTGTGTAGGCAAACAGCTCATTCATAAAAATTTCAATACTCACTTAAAAGCTTCCCTTAACTCATCTTCGCTGTCACCCTCGCGCATCTTTTTTGACATCATTTGCAAAAATTCGTTGAACTCTATCATGCCATTGTCATTTTGATCGACATCATTAACCATATTTCGGAGTTCGGTTTCTGTTTGGATGAAGACAAAAAATATATTAAGACATGTGGACTCCAAAAGAAAAACAAAAAAAAAATATTTCGTATGGTAATTGACATCGTAATTCTCAAGGGAAAAAATAATTGAAAGGTTAATTGAGATTCGACCTCTTGCATTAAGAATTTTAATAAATATTAATTTTCAATTTTAATCACATTTGGCTAAAACTCGATCATATTCAAGAGAACTTTCAACGTTGAATCATACCAAAATTTATTGAACATTATTACTCCACAAAATTAGTTAATATTCCAACTAAAATATTTTTAAATATTATTTTACTCACCCGTAGGACGTTGTCCAAGTGAACGCATCACAACGGCCAGCTCAGCCATTGTTATTGAACCATCTTCATCCTTATCGAAAAGCATGAAAACTTCTTTAAATTCTGAAAAAGAAGAACGAAAAAGAATTATTATTTTTTAATATTGATACTTTAGATAATCTGTGTAAAATATCCATAAATGACGTCATTAGAAGATTGATTTTTTTACTGAATAAAAATTTTCATGAAGATCCAGTTTATAAGTGAAAAATTTCCGACGTTAGCTTCTTTAAGGTTTGCCTAATAATTTTTTATTGCTATGAAACTTTTTTTGAATGTCAGTCTTCAGTCTTCAGAAGGGAAAATTTGTAATTTGACCCAGTAAATTACATCTCGCACGATTGCATTCAAAGTATATTTTGACACGTTTTACTCTCGACTTTCCAAGAGATTTAACTTTAATTTTTATGAATAAAGTAGCAACGAATTTGAGCATGAGCAACTGCAGCACTGCTTTGTCTCTATCATATTGTGCCAGAAAAATAGCTTCATTTCTCGAGGGAGGGGCTTTAACATCAACCTTGGTTACAGATGCATTCTAATATGTGTAGTATCGACAACCATGAAAAATCAGTAAACATTATAATAAATACCCAGTAACAGAACTGTTTTCTGTTACTTTTCTAACATTGAAGCCAAGTTCCTGTTTGAGAATTTGCTTAAAAATATATCTCGATAGCATCTCCATCCATAACAGTTTCAATGATGCTATCGTATTGGAAATTTAATCGAAAGACGACGATGAAGAAAAAATTTAATTAAACCATCTGATGCACTAAACACTTCCCTACCTTTCCCTTTCAAATATTGATCAACTCTACTTTATATTATGGACCACTTTATATTAAGTATGTACTTTGCATACATTTTCTTATGCATGATATTAAAAATACCGCAAGAACATACATGGAAAAATGTGTCAAGTGTGGGAGTAAAATTTATAACCTTCGTTCTCTCCCAGGATAAATATTCAGATCTGCAGCAACTCTGTGTGAATCTGAATAAAGATGCTCCCATTTTTTTTATTTTGCTACAGAGACAATGTTATTTGGAAAAGTTTCAGGATAGTTTTTGAGGTCAAAATTTGTGGAAAATCCAGGTTAAATGTTTAGCATTGACATTTTTATTATTTCTCCGAACGGATGCAATTGAACATCTGATTGGATCTTGACCTAGTGGTGTGTTGCATATTTTATGGGTATACTTTTTAGAAGCAATTCATATCCTCTTAGCACTTTTGTTTTGTAGAACTGAAGATTCATATCATCTCCCCGACTCATTATGTACCTTAAAGAAGCCAACAAGAAGGAAACACCTTCCGTTCTTTCGCTTGCTCTTGTATGCTTAAAATTAAAGTAAATAAAATTAAATATTGTGCTCACCTGCTACTTGCTCCTCAGTTAAACCATATTCCGACTGTAAAGTGATAAGCAAAAAAGAAAGTTGATTAGTGAATGGAAAATTTTCGTACTTTTCCTCTCATTTCCCAATGAATTAAGAATTTTTTTGTTCCTAACTTTCCTCATGTACAGAACATACAGCACAACATAAAAGTAGACGAGAAAAGTCAACAATGAGGAAGAAGAAAAAAAAGTTAAAATTGAGTTTTTTGTAGTCACGGAAAATTCTTCGTTCTCACTATTTTCTTCTATCCTGAAACTTTAAATCGATTTGAAACATGAAATGAGGATAGGAACAGCTTTAATGTTAAAAAGTTTATATTGTTTCACAATGTAGAAAGTCAAAATCAGATTCCAATCGATTGAAATCACGTCATTCTATAAATATGAAAGAAACGAGGACGCTCTTTTGATTTAAGTTGTAAATATTGATATCAGTTCATCTGTGGCACATAGGAATAGGCTGACCATCTGCTTGGTTTTTCAGAGGACTGTCCTCTATTTTTTTCATTTTTCAAAAATAAAAAAGATTTGTAATGTTCTAATTCGTCCAGAAAACGAATAAAATTAGTCGACATGGGGGATGTCCTCTATTTTTCTTGAAAATGTCTGGTAACCCTACATAGAACCTCCATTTCATATTTTTATTTCGATGCCAAAACACCACAGATAAAAAAAACGAAAACACGACAAATATTCAAATGGAAAGAGGAATTACGGTCTAAATATATGAAAAGTAGTAGAACAAGTTTGTTACTTCCTTGATAACATTTCCATCTTCTTCTTCTTCGTATATTTATATGCGTATATCATACAGTCGTATCATGCATACTTTCATATTGTTATGGAAACAATGAAATAAGAAGAAGTGGAATAATAGTAGTAAAGAATAAGAGCTTTTATGATAGAATGGAGTAAATCATATCACATGACATAATAATTGAAACACATGTGCGCGATATTACAATCCTTTATCGTAGTCATAGAGCACGTTATAGCAATTTTTCATGCACTCGAGTGAGTGGGGTTCTTCCAAATTGAATGGATGGAGATGAATAAACTAAGAGAGATGGTGAAAGTTTGGGGAATTGAAGACGAAGAGTGAAGAGAATTGGAAAATAAAAAAAGGAAAGTTTTGTGAATTTTTTATGTGAAAAGATACTGAAAAGTTTGGATTCGTTTGGCGTACGTATCAATAGAATCAGCAGCATACACCTGATGCAAAATTGATGAGGATTTTCATTTGGATAGCTTAAAGTTGAATGACTTTTGGTAAATAACTGGACATTTCCAATTCTGATAAAAGATTAATCTCGAATTTTCTTTGATCTCTTTGAAGGCATTGAACTCAAAAACCCTTTTTCTTTTTGTAAATAACATGAAATCTTTGTTATTTTTTGTAAAGTCATGATTTTTTAAACGAAATCTTCGGATTGATGAAATGTGTGACTCATCTTCTCATTTTTAAGAAAGACTTTCATCTCGATAATTATTTTTCTCTCACACAGTTTTCTTCGCTGTTTGAAAATACACTGAGGGAAATTTTCTGTCAGTGCTTTTTAAAGCTTTTTGCTCACAGCACACTGAACCGTGCAACAAAATGGCACTACGAGGCTTCCATATAGCTGCCGTTGCCTCGATGTGTCGCTCGGGTAATGGAGCTTAGAAGTATCTTTTAGAATTGGGAACTAGACACACATATGAAATTCTCATGACACCTAGTGTACCGTGGAATACAGTTTGAAAACCACTTGTCAACAGTTTAACTTTTAGACGCCTTTTATAAATAATTCAGTTTGCAAAGATTTTAATTAACCATAAAATTCACTCACAGATGTCTGTCGAACATAATTACTGCCCACAATTGACTGAAAACGTTGATATTCTCGTTTATAAACTTCTTCACCGTCCGTGCTTTGTGTCGCCATTTTAAATGACTTGATTAGCTGTTATCTTATCTCAATTTTGAATTTGTAAAGCTCACTTGACTTTTAAGTAACGACGGTCCACAATTAAAACTTTTTGTGGGATAGACACAATCAAATTTAATGGCTTGTATTGTTTCTAAAAATTTCACTTCCCACTTGCTATTTTAATTAAAATCCGTATTAAGATAAAACCTCAACCTCATCAATTTCTATTTCCCATAAAAATTCAATCAGCAGTCCACAAAAATCCACTTCCGATTTCACTGATTTACGATAACACAGAGTACGATCTTATTAAAGTTCATCCATTGAAGACTATAAAAATGAGTCTAATGACACTTGCCAAAAAAAAACATCATCAGAGAGGGAGAGAGGAACAAGAGACATAAAGGAATGATGATACAATTTTTTTTTGTTTTCTTTTAAAGACTGTGGCGATGACAATTTTCTTTTTGAAAAAACTAGCGAAAATATTTGAAGGCTGAATGCTCTTTGACAGTCAATTTCAAGGGTAAACATTTCCTGAAACTTCTCGAACAATTTTTCTTTAGCTTGACAAAATTAATCAGACATGAATGTTAGGTGCAAAATGCGCCAATAACCCTAAAACAGTAATTTCCTAACTCATTCTATTTTCTCACATTGACATTGACTTTCAGGCCATTTTCATCTCCGCCTCATAGAAATATATCTAAACAATCATTGATATACAGTCTGAATCTCTCTCTCTATCCATTTAAGCTCATCCAACATCTGTTCATTTGTCACATTTTTCTCATCATCACACATTCGAATGAGCACAGAGGTGGATATTGTGGACGCTTGACAGACATTATGTTTTTACGATTTTATTCGAGAATGTCTCATGATGTGATGATATCAAGTTTTCTGCAGGATATGCTCAAAGACCATGTGTTATGGTTCCTTAACTATTTTGAACGTCAATAATTGAAGTTGATTTGTTGATAAACGTGTTAATGACACACATTTTGAGACTTTTGTGAAGTCTGGGTGACTTTTTTGTAGTTTTTGAGTATTTCAAGATATTCTTGATAGTTTTTCGACAATCAATAGAATTAAAAATAAATCTATTGAGACATAAAACCCATCAATTTAACTTCACAAAAGTCACAGTTCCAGTACAACAAAAATGTCATCAATACTGTGTCATAAAAGTGTTTTCTTGTGTATATTAATAGAATCTGCTGATTGATAATTTGCGTGTTAGCACTTTATATTCCACACGCAATTCTCCTTTTATTATTATCGTTGTGCTGAATATTTATTCCATAAAATGGCAAATAATATTTAAGTATACTCGACAATTTCACGTTAAAATTGAAACTGTTTCGGAGAAAAGAATGTGAGAAAAATTTCTGCTTCAAAGATGATCAGTCGAAGAAGAGAAAATGATTTTTTTAATGTACAAAAAATTTTCTTGTTGATGAAGAAGACGATCCCTTGTTTAAATTTTGTAAAGATACAATGGAAGTGAAAATATAAAAATAATTTTCGCAAAACATTATTTAAACAATTTTTTTTTTGAAAAGAAGTGTGAATTAAATAAACAGCAGATGTGGCTGCAGATGCTTTATTTTATTCATAGTTTATGTGTAGGAGATTCTTCAAGGTCTTTCTTGACTCTTTTTGACCTTTCAATTTCAAATTTTATACCAATAAAAATATTATTTTTGATATTAATGCACAAATGACGTCCGAAAGGAACAAGGCGTAGAACAGAAGAAAACTAGTGTGAATCCAGCCTCATGCTAGGTTCACGCTTACCTGGGGACTTAGAAGGATTAATGGCGTGGATTTAGATTCAGGAGCTAAGTGACAGTGAAGAAGAGGTCAAAAAATTCAATTTTCTGAAGGACGTCATTTTCGAATGAACCTCAATGTGAATTTGATAATAATATCTAAAAGAGAAGCTAGAAGATGTGAGGAAAAGCAGAAGAAGATTTATTTTTGAATATAAAATAAAAATACTTGTTCCGTGTTGACGTTTCTAATTTTAGATACCTAATTCAATAATTTCTTGTAGCTTGAATCAGGGGCATACCTAGAAATTTTTTGATGGGGGGTTTTTGAAATTTTTATATGGACGGCAAAATTTATGGGGTGTTTTGGAAAAAATTGGTAAAATTTTACTTTAACTAATCCAATCTTTATAGTACTTGTTTTGTAGCATAAGAACAACTTACTAAGATAGCGTAAATAGTTTTCTAATTACTTGTTTCATTGAAAAGATATTACAACTTTTCAAAAATCTTGAAATTTTTGATGAGTTAATAAAAAGCTTAATTTTGTTTACATTTCGTAATGAATTAAAAATCTGTTTATATATTAATAAACTAGACGAAATTCCATATTGCAAAAGTACTTTAGTTTAATTAGTGCCATGGAAGAATGTTTTAAAAACTTAAACTCAAAATTTGATGCAAAAATTTGAATTTTTTCGATTTATTCCGCGGCTTATAAAAGCAACTTCCAGTAAGCCTGGAAAAGTGAAACTTTTCCAAAATTATCTACTCGTACTATGCTCCAAATGGTTTTTGATTCACATTGATAGCTTATTCTAGTAAAAAGTTATTAAGATTTCAAGAAACCCTTTCAAACCGGCTCATTTTTCATAGAACGCACCGATATTTAGCTTAACAATTTCAATCTCGACAATCTTGTGTCTCTCGGGCATCTCAAAATATATCAAAAATATTTCCTAAATTCTACTCAATAGCTTGAGAAAATTCAATTAAGAGCCACACTTACAAAAGTCGTTTTTCTCTGATTTTTTCACTCAACCACATACACAGCAAAATAACGAGATGAGAAAAGAATGCGAGTAAGATTGTCGGCGAAAGAAGAAAATTTCATTTCCGTTTATAATTCCTTCGTTTCTGATGACGTTTCAATTATACGCACATAAAGACGCCGCAAGCTGAGCGTGTTGTGGATGGGGAAGAATGAAAATCTCGATGACGATTAACAATACAACTTACGTTTTGTGAGATACACGGCGGTTGCTACTGTATATTTGTTTTGTATTATTTTCATCATCAATATAAATGATGTGGGAAAAAATAAATCGAAGAATTGGAAGTACGAAATTAATTTTGTTTAGAAAATCATATCAGTTTTTTGGAAGCATTATCTGTTTAGGGGTCGTTCATAAATGATGTACAATTTTTAGAGAGGAAGGGGTTCTGACACTTTGTGAAACTTTTGTATGAACAATTTGTCAGAGGGGGGGGGGGAGGGGGTCTAAAAATCTCGTTTTTTGCATGACGTCATTTATGACAGATCCCTTAGAGCTAACGAAATGTACAGAATTTTAAATGAATAATTATCATTTCGACGCACACCTTCAACACACAGGAAGAAGAGTCCAACAATACATGGACAAATGGAAGATAAATCTAAACAAACAGAAGACTCAAGCCTTATTCATCACAAATAGATACTCCAGGCAACTTCCAAGAAACAACATTAAATTTCTCAACGAAAACATCAAGTGGGAAAACGAAGCAAAATATTTGGGAATGGTCATCGACAAGAGAGTGACTCTAAAGCAGCATGTGGAGTACGTGAGTGACAGAGCTCACACTGCACTCAGATTGCTGTATCCGCTAATCAGCAGAAATTCACAACTCGACGTTCGTAACAAACTTCTCATCTACAAGCTAGCCATCAGACCGATCTTCACGTACGGTTGTCCAGCTTTTGAAAGCATGGCAAAAACTCATCTTCAAAAACTTCAAGTTTTACAAAACAAATTCCTGAGAATCGTTCTCAACAAATCAAGATATGAAAAGATCAAAGATCTACACACAGAAGCAAAAGTACCCTCCATCGAGGAGTACGTCAGAAAATTGCAAGCGAATTTCAACATTCGTCTTGCAGCTCAAAATTCTGAATAAAGCAAAAACAGTTCAAATCTAAAACCAAAACTAAGTGACGAAAAGACTTCAAGTCTGGTTCCTTAAAAACCAAACTCAAGAACATGTATTTTAAATTTTTTTTGTACATACTTAATATACAGAAATAAAATAGTATTATTTAAAAAAAAAATATTATTTCGATGATTGAAGTTTTCAATCAGAATTTATCTTTGATCAATATTTTTGAAGGAATTCAAGCATCAGAATTGTTATCGTACCTTACACAAAAATCGAATCTAGAACAAGCAAATTAAAAATCTAACTCAACCTAGTTAGGATAATAAGAAATAATTGCTGAAATTTTTAATTCCCATTAGTAATAACTTGAACATCAAGCTAAAGTGAAAAGTGTGATTAGGTAAATGACGTTTACGTGTAACCCCATTCAGTCCTTTTTGATTTCCTTTTATTGTGCCACATTATGATTTTTACGATATTTACTATGATTTGCTACAATTTTATAGTAATGCTTAGAAATGGAAGGTGTGAGAGTGACTTGCAAAATATCGTAATTTCTAGGGGGTCGTTCGCAAATTACGTCATACTTTACGGGGGAGGGGTTTAAGAATACAATTTTTTTGGTTGTTTTGAAAATTTGTGACAAGGAGGGAGGTAGATTGGTCGTTTTTCTTGCGTGACGTAATTTGCGAACGACCCCTGATGGAATTTCTATCGTGAGTCATTCAAAAGAAACTGGACTTTCCAAAAAATGTAATTTATGTGTCTCTAGCTCTTTCATAGTTGAATGGAATTGATTTTGACCTTGGCAGTGGAAAAAGGATTGTGGGTTGTTCCTTACTGTCTGATTTGCATTTTTGTCACGCTTCTTCAATTTTGAGGATAATGAGAACTACTTTAATATAAGTTTAGGATGAGCAATAGCAAATTTACTTGCTGGACAGAGTATTGTGGAGTATAATTTGCTGATAATGAGCAGCACACGACTATTGATGGATATTTTTATTAAAGATTCATAAATATAAAGACCAAGAGCATCCTCAAAGAAATATTAAGTCATTTCATAGTAATTTAGACTATTTATAGATTCCTACTCCACATTGTAGCAACAAATTAGATCAAAGCATGTAGATATTGACGACAGTTCCAATGAAAATCTTTGTAAACACTCTTAAAGCTCAAAAAGGACACAGACATATCCAATTATTCTATATTGTTCATGTGCATAATCGGAAACATGTGTCATGATACAGAAATAAAATCAGACCATATCATCGACCGATCTGAACATCGGTAAATGGCAAAGACAGAGAGAGGACATGAAAAAAATCGATTTCAATTTAATTAAGAAAATTTGACGATTCTTGATTCCTGATATAGCCAAAAATTGCTTTTCAGCTATCGATTTTCCATTCCGTTTATGCTTGTTGTATCCACGAGTGTGTACATATGAGAATTTTTGGCAAGCACAAAGATGGAAACATTTTTTTATTTGGCAACAGTGAGCGGAAAAGTGAATTTTTTCAGTTGGTAAAAATATTGCTTGTTTCAGTGATATGTATCGTACATCATTAATATGCTTATTTTCTCGCTATTAAAACATGAATAATTGATGTGGCATATTCAACATATACACTTTTCATAAACATGTTATTAGTTTTGCATATGTAGTAGCTTGTATTTTCATGCTCACAACTCAACTATATAATTTAATATCATTATCATTTATATCTTGTGCCTGTGTCTATGCATGACATACATTTTATGCCATACTCATATTTGCATAAGCAGTGAAATTAATTTCGCTCTTTTCGTTTCGATTCATAAATCAAAAAACTTTTTTTTGTCCTTTTTCTTAGTTCCTCACATATGAACTTTGCAATTAGGAACGTAATTGCGATTGTTGGGCGTCATTAGAAAGTAGCTTATTCTGTATGGGAATTTTAAGAGGATTTTCTGACTGTGCAGATCTTTTCATAATCTGTCATGAATTAGACATAAGAAAAGTATCTTAAAATTCTGGAATTAGTGGTTTTAAGGCACAATGATTTATTATTTTCGAAACTTTATGTGCAATTGGGGATTTTTGCATGCCATTTGCATGTGCTCTACTTTTTGTTCCATTTAAATTGAAAATGTTGCAAAAATTGTCAGCTTCCAAACTCGTTGATCGATAAAATTCTATTTGGACGATAAAAAAGTTGCACAATCAGATAAAATTCTCTCAAATTGGTCCCCGTGTGGCAGCAAAAACTAATATTTAGAATCTACTGATTATATTTACTCACAAGATCGATTTTAACATAAAGGTCGTACGTCTTCTTCTTGTTTTTCTTGTTGCGCTGACCAGGTTTTGGTGCTGGTGGATAATAATCACGTCCATCTGGGGGAAGACATGAGAAAAAGTTGTGAGATTAGTCATTGAATTTTATTAAAATTTGGAATTATTTTCTGATGGTCTAATTACTGAGTCTATGATAGATTTGGATCTTCTTTGAGAATTATGATAACTGATAGATATGACCAAACTGAGATGATCTAATTTTGGTTGAAAGAGAAAAATTGACAGGAACTGTAGGTTCCAAATATTTTTCACACTCATTCATATGCAAAAACATCCAGTAACCAATACTTACCATCTATCGACGATGCCGATTTTTGAAGCGAGCCCTTTGAAATGGAGATGCTACCCTGTTTGCCGGATGCTTGTTTACCCATCGGTGGCTGCTTTGCTGAATGAGCTTGTTGTTTTGTTGATTGACCTTTATGGCCGGGAGTTGGTGTTTTCTCACGCTAAACAGAAAGGAACAAAATTTTTAGAGCTCGTTAGTGAAGTAATTAAGAAAAACTTATTTTTATAACCGAAAACTTACTGTCTTGCCAATGTGACTTCCATCAGCTGGCTTATTGCGTGCCTATAAGTAAGAAATGGAAATGTTTAATGTCATGAATTATTGTACATTTTTGAAAAATGTTCTTTCTTGTGTGTTTTTTGCTCGTTGAAATCATCGAATGAATTTCACACATAAAAAATATGAAAAATTAATTACTGGATATTTTTTGTGTGTTATAATTATTTTTGGAATTTTCCAATTAATTAATGTCGTTTCGCTACGATAATGTAGATTAGAAAAAAAATCCATTAAAATAATAATGCAATAAAATATTTTCTGTATTTAACTCTGAAATTCTAAAAGCATTTAATGTGTTTTATCAACAGTCATGCAAGAAATAGTTTTGTGGATTTGTTACCAAATAATAAGAGGAAAAGTAAGTGGTTTTGTAAGAAATGTATGGTATGTTGTTTTGACTCGAGATTGTTTTGTAAAAAAAATTCCAAAATATTCAGAATATTTTGCATTATATAGTCCTTTGGTCCAAACCTCAAAAATTCCTTATTATCCTTGAACCAAATTGGATCAAAAAATATATCCACCTGAGCGGAATAAATTCCATTCATTTCCGAAGTATTTTTAAAATTCTCTTACATGCTTTTTTTCCTCGAAAAGCATGAATGAACAATGTTTCTTCTAAAGGTTGAGCATATACAGATATCATGTTAAGAAAATTGTAGAAAAATTTCATACACAAGGTCGAGAATATAAATTATGAACTCGAATTCATTTTGTCAGTAAAATTTGTTCCTTTTCACCTGATGTCTTCTTTCTCGAAGATTTATGCTTCTTTTTTGCTTGCAGATTCAATTTTTTATCAATAATTGAGGAATTTTTCTAAAAGAACTGCCAGTTCCCTCTAAAAATTCCATCAGTAGTAAAATTTTGACGACTTTTTCATTATGCATGAATATCAAGCTTCAAGAAAAATATTTCCACAATGAAAATAGCATCTCTGACACATCACATGCCAAATATTCAGTCATATTTTTTATGTACCTACTTAATACTTTTGTATTCCGACTTTCTTCTTATCAGCGATGCCAACGAGACATACTTTGTCCCTCTCATCCACAAAAAAATATGAAAGTGAGTAAATCAACTTGATAAAATAAAAATAAATTTTGATAGTCCATTGCGAGAAGTCCGGTAACTCAACACATTTCTTGTGAATTTGAGAAAATAAGTGCCTCGTATATCATCACATTAATAATAATGAAAATGTAGATATAAAAAATATTCCCACAACTAAAATAATCAAAAAACATTTTCTTTCGAGCAGTTTGAAGACGAAAGAATGGAAGAAGGCAAGAGCAACAGAGAAGAAAAATCTCATTTTGATGGTGATATAAGTCGCACTGTTGGAATTATGATTGGGTGACCAGACAGAGATAAGAATATTGTGAGAGGAAATTGACATCATTTGCATGCTAGGATTAATCATATCGCTGTTATGATAATTTTTCTTGAAGTCTTCAAAGAAAACAAATTATCGTAAAATTTTTGTTTATATTATCGTAGACGCTAAAGAGGGAGATGATAGGAGGAGTTTTAGTGGTGTGGAGTGTAAGCATGTCTAAAGAGACATTTATTTATTCACAACATAGAAATTCTTACTGGATTTAATTATTGGATCATCCACAAATGATGGACTTTTAAAAATGGGATTGCTACCAGCCAGGCTTGTAGACAAAGGATGTTGACCAGTAACCAGGATTGCCTATTTAAGATTTGACCCCAACACTCTACCCCTCCCCCCTCAAAAAAATTTGAACGCCATAGATGATTATCCATACAGTCCAACATTGCAAATAAATATCCCATCAACCTACGAGGTAGATTCATTGCCATCACATTTTGACATTATTTATCAATTTTTTGGAAAAAAAATTTATCATATTTTAAAATAATGAAAATAAATTTTAAATCAAGCATATGGTTTACAAATGACTTAAAGCATACGCATGTTTTCAAATTAAATGGCAATTTGTCATAAAACTTAGAACATTTATTAAAGCGTAAATCCCAGTTTATATTTTTTATTTTGACATGAATATCTGAATTAATTTGGAATATCCTCGGTCAAAGAAATTTATTCATTATAAATAGTAACAGATTGTGTCTTAGTTCCGAATGTAATATTTTCATAAATGTGTGAATATTCACATTCATCAAAAAAAAAAATTCACATACACAATCGTAGTTGAATTGTGCGAATTTGAGTCGTCAAAAAAATGAGTAATTCCATTTGAATGTCATCATGAAATAAATTTCTGATACGTGAGTAAGAACACAGTTTTCCACTTTAGATCAATAACACAGTAAACATTTTCCTTTGAAACCAAGTCGCTACGAGCACCTGAAAATTCTCATTCCAAGAATATCAAACCCACATTTCGTGTTAATTAGACAACAATGGTTCATAAATTTATTCATAGTCTATTATTAAACATACTTTTCTTCATAGTCACCCAGAAATAAAACAAACAAAACCATCAACAGTCTTCACTTTTTAAATTCATCAACATTCTTTCTTCTTTTACTAAATGATTTTCATCCACCCGCGAGTGAGTAAAGGAAAATTCTTGAGCGAAGACTGCCACATTATAAATAAGAGAAGAATATGAAGGAAAATAAGTTTGCTGCTTTGTTTTGGATTATGGGGTAGGAAGACGCATGTTGCTATGCAAAGTATTGGCTGTGATTATTGAATTTTCTTTATGATTGTTTTCGCATAAAAATTATATTAATAGGGATATAGCAGGGGCGTTTTCAGAGGGGTTAAGTATCAAACCCCCTTTTTTGGAAATTTTTTCAATTTGCTAGTGTTGAACCCCGTTTTTCTGTTATACAAAAGAAAATTCGAACCCCTCCCCCTCGAAAAATTTCTGGATACGCCCTTGGGATATAACTAAGGAATTTAAAAGTACACGGGTTAATATTTATGCATTCTCTCTCCTTATTATTGCTGCATGCTTATCATGTTTTTGCTTCAAAATGTGACCACTCTTCAAGATTCTGGTGTCGACTTCTATGGTATACCCCAGTTATTATCATATTCTTTAGTATGAAAAGTGTACCCTGGGCCCCTAGTGTATACCTGAGAAACCGACCCCTGATGTTTTTTTTGTAGAATTTTCAATTCAAAAATTGAAAAAGAAAAGAAGACAAAAACGACCAAGTAGAAGCATGCATTCTTTTATTCAGTTTGACTACATCTTGAAATATTATCTCATGAGCAAACATTATCAAGTTTCAAGTTCAACACCAAGAATTTTCGCTCTGCAGTCAGTGTACACAAGAATATTTTTTTAAAGTAAATGAAATTAAATTTAATATAATTGATCATGAAAATTTGTTTGCTTAACGTGTGAATGTTACAGTGTACGTTGTTGCATCCATCATGTCGCAGTTCATTAAGTACTAAATGATTGTTAAAATATGACACACGAGAGGGATATAACTTCAATGTAAAGTAATAAAATTATTAATTAAATATGGAATTTTTGTTTGTTCCACATCAGATTATATTATGAATAATTACGGCAGACTGTAGTCGAGATTTTTTTAAGTGATTCTAGGGTTGACAGCTTTAACTAGCGAATTGCTCAATTCATTGCCATTTAAATCATTGTGAGCTGAATCAGATCGGTGGCGCACGTCTCGTTTTCTGGACTACAATTTCCTGGAGGAGTAATTACCTCGTAACTCTCATCATTATCACATCATACTCTACACACGTTGACATAAAACACGTCCGCAAAACATCAATTAAATATTTCAAATTGAAATGAGGGAAACTCTTCAGTGCGGTGATTTTAAAAAGCAATAAATGCGTCTCCACATTACCCCCCTTGTGAAATCTACTGGAAAAAGATATTTTAATAATAATAATAATATCGTCTTGTGTGAAACCGAATAAAAAAGAAAAGAGAAAAAACTTCACACTGACTCTGTTTTCTTCTCTTTTATTCGACATAAAAGAAAAGAAAAAAGATCTTTTCGAGTTGTGAATTGGATTTGGAATTTTTATGAATGGAGCGATTTTCGTCTGGGTTATTTTTAGAGATTGGATATTTTTATGGAAAAACATTGAGTAGATTTGACTCAATATAGCCAATGCTAACATAATTTACATTGCTACCACACTATGACCTCAAATGAGTTGATGTGTCAATTTTAGAAGTCGATTTATGTGAAAAATCCAAAAACAGGAACTAGTAAGTACTTCCTTGTGACATTATTCCACAATCACTTCCTTTTATTTTAACAACAGCATAAAAATCAATTTGGTGAGACAAATAAAATTTTTTATGTACTGATTACATAACTGATCCCAGAAATTATCGATCTAAAATGGAATTTAGTTGTTGACTTTTTGAATTTTATAGTAAAAAAAATTCAGAAATAAAATTTACGAGTTTTCTGGCTTCTGAAAATTTAATAGCATGATTTATGGCACCAAAAGTTATTGATATGAATCCTGGGAAAAGCTTGATTATTTCATAAAAATTCACAGTTTGAAGCTTAACGTCGATAAATCTACGATAAGTCCATTGCCAATCAGCTGATTTTACACACATAAAAGAACTGAATCAGCAGAATTTAATGACACCATTCAGAAGCTGACTAAACTGTGTGTGATTCCATTTCGTCAGGTATAGTTGCTTGCAAAAAATGCGGCTAAAAATTATAAAATAAAAAAATTCGTTTACGATTGTACGTAAGAAGAGAATCAAGAAGAGGATTTTGTGTCGAATGTCTAAGACTTGTATTTCTTAGGTTTTTGATGTGTGTATCTCCGTATTTTTTCATTTTACATTTTAATTCAAATATAAAATCCAAATGAAAATTTAATTTCTCCTTCAGTTGAACAGAATTGTTTGATTCGTGATCAACTAAAATTCTGAGTCAAAAAGTCATCCCGACCCGGATAAAAAAGTGTTGAGCATTTTGCTTTTTCTTTGTGGACATTCCACATAAATCGTCATATTTAGTCAATTAACTAATTTTCAAATCAGTGAATTTACAAATTTAAAGTCAGCAGTGAAAGGAAAAATTCAATAATTTTTCATTTATTTTAATTAAGCTTTGTGCTTTTTGTGGAATTTTTTGTAATATTGAATTGATTATTGATAGTCGCCAATATGAGTCATGTTAGTAGCTGTCAATTTGGAATTAATTAATTAATGGATTAAAAAAATTATGGAAAAACTGTGAAATTTTTTTAATGGACTTTTGCAAAATATCTCCAAAAATGAGCTTTCTAGAGAGTTACTGGACAGTCATGTCAGCTTGTGGAATTTACTAAAGTGTTCTTGATCAAAATAAAATTGTTAAAAATTAAATATTTACAAGACAGCAAACGGCTGATGATAAAAAGGATTAAACAGGATCAGAAAGTTAAACAATGGACCGACAAATAAAATTAAATTCAAAAAATTGTTTTCCAAAAAATAAAGAAAATTTAAGACCGCGGAAAAATGAAGAGGATTTTCAGCAGCAAATTTATTAAGCATGTGGGTGACTTTTTAATTAAATGTGAAAGACAAGAATTTGTGGAATGATCATAATAATATTTTAGTATAAACTTCTGGCATGTTGTTTAAGATCTGGGAATTCTCTGGTAAAAAATCAAGTCCGATTGAAAGTCATTTATAAATTAATTCATGATCTGCATGACTTAATATTCAACATTTCATGTCGCTAGATTTAAATTGTGCTAGAAAGTGCCATAAAGTCATCAGATTTGACGATAAAATAAATTCAGTAAAAAAATCCATATTCAACAACGTTTGCTATTTATCATTTCTGCATGAATTTTTGTTCAACAAAAAAAAATATTCATTGTGTAATAAAGTACAAGAACTTCACTTCCAATCGTAGCATGAAGGATGGGGGAAAAAATTCACGAAAAAACAATAAAACATTTTTTTCAATCAAACTCTCGAAAAATGAACGATAATCAACATGAATGAATATTGTGTGACAAAAGAACATTCGTAGTGATGATAGTGATCATTTAAATGCAATATCAACGACAAAAAATGATTTATGAATATTTTATTGCATGAAATTTCAGATGAATAATGTGAAATAACTAGTTCGAGTATGTATGGTGAATAAAATAAAATAATGAGGATGGAAGTGATTTGTAGGAGGAATCAGTTAGGGCGTTTATCGATTGATCAAAGAAAAGTGTTGTGGATAGAGGTGTAGCTATGGACGGAAGATCCAGACACCCACAATACCAAACATTTCTCAAGTTCAAATTTAAAACAAATTTTTTCTGGTCTTTAAAAGTTGACAAAGAGTAAAATACAAGAAATATGGAAAGAAAGCTATGTTCCAGCTTGTGGAAAACCGCGCTCTATGGATGCATACATGCTAAGCTGAAATGTATGAAAGAATTTTTCAATTATCATTCATGTAGAATTTTTTTAAATTCGACATGTTCATGAATGTAGAAAATTTCCAGTAAGACAAGTTTAAAGGATATAAAGCGAGATGGAGATATTTTGCATTAAGCCACAGTTTTGCTCATGTTTATATCCATTTATATTATTTGAGTAGAGAAATAAGTTTAATGAAATTAAGGAAAGCAATTATGAGCAAAAAAAAGTTTAATTGAATATTTTTCCTCCTTTCCAATTTGCATGTTTAAAAAATGGAAATGAATTTAATGAAAATAGGAATTGGATGATGAACATGTTCAATGTGAGTATTTAAATATAAAATCTTTTAATTTAAATTTCTTGTGAAATCAATTTGAAAATGTCCAGACTTAATTGAAGTTTTTTTTGCGTATTTTCTATAAAAAAAATAAGTCTGAATCTATTTAGTCATCCGGTTCGATGAAATAATGAAGAAAAATGAACTTAAAATTCCAGAAAAATCTAATTTTCTATCTTAAATATTTTGTCTATCCCTCGTCATCTACATGATCCATCAAATCCAGTACTTCGCCGAGCATTTACAATGTTTGATTCAAACAAATCTGGCAAGATTGAAAGAGAGAAGGTTCGCTTAATCTTAAACACATTGGGATATACATACGATGATAGTGAATTGGATAGATTATTATCGGCTGAAGATACGGAAGGTGAGTTTCTTATTCCAAAAATATTTATTTTTTCATCAATCATATCGAGATTCTTTTCTGCTTGAAGTTTACTGATGAGAAAAATTTCTCTTCCTTACATTCTTGACCTTCGGTCGTCCATAAATCACTTCCTAATACTTTATTCCTTTGATCTGTTTATGGATGTTTCTGTATTTTTGTGTGAGTGTGGCGCTTGATGTTGGAATGAGTTGGAAATTCGACTTGAAGTATCAACTTCAAGTAGCTGGTTCTATACTGAGCAAATCTCAGCAGAATTCAGCACATTTTCACAAAATTAACCCTTAAAAATTCATGAAAATCTTCTTGATTCAAATAAAAAAAGAAAAACGAAAATCTAATTTCCAACATGAAATATATGCTACCTGCTAGGTGTGCTTCGAATCATGAATCAAGAAAATAGTAAGACTGTGAGTAAGTGAGATGAAAACGTATTTTATTGCCATCATTTTCCACTATTTTCTCTTTCTCAAACGTGCGAATGATTAAAAATTATTCCATCCAATGTCATGTATACGTAAAAAAATGGGAATTATGAATCTCATAAATTTTTCTCACGCTCACATGCAATGTTGGAAGTTCAGACACATACACACACTCAGCTTATGAAATTAAATGAGGAGAAAATAACTTTAATTTCTTGTTTTCTTCTTGCGGGACCTTCCAAAATTAAACTTTGAGGAATTTTCGTACGCCATTTAATGAGACATGTCATTTATTAATGGTGGAGATGATAGATAATAGGTGAAATGTCGCCATATAAAATATGAAAGAAAAATGTTGGATATTTGACCAAATGACACATTTATTGGAATGTGTTGACAGTGGAAAGTCAAACTGAATATAAATTTTCGAGTATGTGATAAACATTGATGACTTTTTTTTTGCTGAATTCTTGGAGGCGGTCAGGAATTTCCATGAATTTTTTTTGTGATATTCTCAGACGGTTTTAAAATTTATCGCCTATTAATCCTCTTAAATTTGTCTTTAAGCCATATAATTTATTATCTCACACATCAAATTTTAATCCCCTCTTAACTTTTAATCCTCAAAACATTTTTTACCTCACTTAATACAATGTACACAAAATTCATTCCTAATTAAATCCACTTAAGATAATTAAAATAATCGGAAAACGCGCATTTTAATTAACGGAATCAAAAAAGAAGAAAGAAAAATTTCCGACCTTAAAGCATAGAAAAGAAGAAAACTGTGCGCTTTTATTTTTCATAAACAAACCGTAAAATAGGTGAAATTAAATCTCAATTTAAGGTACCCTTTAGTGGCGGTCGTTTTACGTTATGTAAAAAAGATGTAAATTCATGCGAATAAATATTCAAGTGGCATATGAAACATTTAAATGATTATAACCATTTCACATAGAATATGCTGACTAGACTGCTATAGAATGGAAAAATGTGGAGTAAAATAGTCAGCAATGTGATTGAAATTGGGACTATGACGCATCTATAGACAATTCAAGAAGAACCTTCTGCTAGACAATTTGTAAGACGAAGCTTAATTCCACCAAATTAATGGAAGTGCCCAATTCTATATTAAGTGATCTCCCACAAAAATCACACACAAGAATTCTCAAAATGAGTCAAACAACCAATTTTATACAATAAAGCAGTTAAAGGTCGTAAAAATCACATTAAAATGGCATACCATAGCTTGCATGTCACCTGGGGAGATCGTGTGTGAGAGAATATTAAAATAATAAAATAAAATAAACAGCATAATGTGTGTGAGAGTGTTTGATATGCCATACCTATTTGATATCATAAATCTTTACGATTCTCATTGTATTTATGCGTGTATGGTTTTTAATGAATTGTTTTCTGGTATAAATACATTCAGACATATAAACTTTTCGTGGTTTCCATGAATTTCATTTTAATTGATTTTGTTGGCTTATTAAATTTCAATTTCATTTGTACCATGCCAAAAATCTGTCATACATAATTGAAAATTTGTTAATATTGACATGATGAATGGGAATTTTTAACTCGTGTTGATCGTTCGTGTAACATGTGTTCTTCCTACTTCTTTCCTATCCTAAGCGTAAAATTCTCCAACTCAACCATCATTCAAGATATCAAGAAGAAAAATTATGAAAATCAAATTATTTGTTATGAAATATTTTTTACAGCCGAAAAAATAAATATGAAAATGTTTCAAATTCCAAGATTAAAATGAGTGGCTGTAAATCATCACGAATTTAAGAGTTCTCATCGTTTTCTATCACATCCCATTTGTCTTGTTTTAATAAAAATTTTTGGCTGTGAAATTAGGAGAGATTAATCACGTTTTTTTTGGGGGAAAGCTGTGAGTTCTTTACGATTTGGCTGTGGAATGTATCGATGAGTGACCGCTTGGAGGTTTTGTGTTTATTGAATAACAAGTCAGCGTGTAGCTGGAAATTTTTCAATAAGGGGTTTTAAATTATTTTTGGATATTTAAATAAATTCAAAAATTTCCTCAAAAAGAGGATAGATTGACCCTCAAACACCCCTCTCCTTAAAATACCCCATTTATCATGAATCAGAAGAAATCTGGCATATCCATAAGTATTTTAGTATCATCCTAGTTATCCAATTTTGCCACGCGAACGCGAGAATCTTCTCACATAAAACTGGGTTAATATCATCTACATTGATTTATGAATCGCATCTTTTGCATTACAATCAATCAATCACTTATTCCTTCTTCCTATTCCTCGTCATCTCTTCTTTCTCGTCATTTCTCATGTCGATGATAAACTTCTTTATTATATTTCACTCCATTTAAATTCATTCATGTACGACTCGAGCGCTTTCCTCATTTACTTCCGTGTAAAAAAAACAGTCAATGCATGAGAAGAAATACGAGATTATTAATCAAGTATTGTGCTTGAGAGATTGTTGAAAGTGCGGGACAAATTCAATAAATCAATGATAATTAGCATATAAATGGAAAAATAATTAAATAACAATGACTGCAATGGCATACAAAGAGGAAATGAATGAGCAAACAGTAATATCAATCATTCATAGAACAGTCAGAATATTTGAATTGTAAGTGAGTAAGCATAACGCTATTTTCTCGAGGAATTAAATTCAATTCGGATATTTTTGGATTCGGCTACTTGAATTTCATAAAAGCTGCCTTCATTGTAGACACACAAAACCAGCAAAACGCCTTAACATAATGAAACTTTTCCAAGAATAATAGAGGAAATGTTGTAAGCATTAATGTGATGACTTAATACACTTATGCTGATTTTTCATAGAAAAAATATCCATTTCTCATTGTGTCAATATTCCGGAATCATTTCTATCTTCATCTTTTCCTTCTTGTTTGTTATTTTTTCTCTATCATCTCTGAATGTCATCTCTTCTTCGTTTGTCATATTGGCAATAACATAAGCATCTCATGATGGAAATTATATGGAAAATCGTCGTGTAGAAGAAAACATATTAGAATATCTTTATGTCTGATGAGAGTTTTAGTATTAAAAGGAAGAAGAAGGATACATGACTGATGGATGGAAGTAATGAACTTCCTTACAAAACGCTTTATGATGATGACTTTTATCAGTGAGTTTGGGGATTAATTTAATTGATGGAGATGAAGATGTGCTTTGGATTTGTGAACTAGTCAGTGAATTTAGTGGAAAAGCTTAAAGAGCGATGGCGAGCGTGGATTTTTGACATGGTCCTTCGAACCTTTATGCCAAGAACTGCGACCCGTTAAACCACTAGTCAATCCTCATGTTTCCAAAACCGCAAAGTATTGACATCCAAAATTTTATTACCCAAGATACCGTTTCTCTTCCAAGAAAAACCCAAAAAAATCCAACCCAAAAAATAACTCTAATTTGATTTGTATCCATTAAAATCAAAACAAATCTAGTCAAGCATATCAACCATCAAGCTCTTCCAAGAAGGTCCATGTTCATAAATCATTGCATAACAAACATTTTCTTCCTTCTCCCCAAATCTCCTGTAAACTTTTAAGTTCTCTTAAAAAGTCAAATTTTCATTTCCTTTTTAATTTTCCACATTATCAGAAATGCCACAAAAAGTATCCACTTCAACTTTTCATAATTCTGTACATTTTGTTTGCCTCTATCAAAAATAAAGTTAAAATGAAAATTGTCCTCGATTCCACAAAATTGAGCACATAAAAGAGTGAATGGGAAAAAAAGAAAAAAAGTAACAACAATGGCAACAAAGCACCACCCTCGTGACTTTTTTCATTACTAAGAGGATTTTTAGACAAACTTTCTAAATTTAAATTTAAAGCTGAATTTTTTTTTCATTAGCAGGTAGAAGAACAAATTTAATTAATAAGCCATAAATTCTCTAGATGTTAAAATTTTCTAGAAATAAATTTTTTAAGTCTGAGAAAATTCTACAAAATTGCTCTAAGGATTAATTTTCCGACGAAGAGGAAACTTTCATTTTCCTAGAAAATGCTTCACTTGATTTATCGCTGCTCAGCGAAGCGTGAAAAAAATATGAATGCTGAATGTATGCTTGTGTGTGTCAAAAGAAAAAAAGAAGATTCCGCACACACAAAAAAAATTGTTGTGCTTGACAGAAAAATAAGACAGGATTCATGTACAATTCCATTACTTCTTCTTTTTGTATGTGCTTCCTTCCATTCTGTTAAAGGATTCTTTTGACAATCTTATTCTTCTTTTGTTATTCTCTCATGGGTAAATGTACGAGAAAAGGGTTCAATTTATTAGATATTCATATTCAATATTGTCTCAATTTACTGTTTAATTCATGTCTTTCATTCTTTCAAAGTAATTGACCTGAGCGGCACGCTGGTGTAAACCACACTTTTTACCGTCAAGACGAATGGGGGTGATTCCCCCATTACACAGTTGCTTCTGACTTCTGACATCCAATTTTCCACAGAAAATATTAAAAATCTATTCAAAAATTCATTAACACAAAAAAAATTCAATTTAAAATTATCAATGCTAATAATATGCAACGACGATAGACATCGCTATCCCCAATGGCACACTTAATAAACATCTGTCAAATGATTGATGTCCTTGCAAATTTATTGTCGTTTTCGTAATGAGATTTTTCAATTTTTCACCAAAAACGAGAGCATTCCAATTTAAATTTGTCACATTTTCAATGTCTGCCTTGCTCGAGGCATCGAGATGAGGTGTTGGCAGAGGCGAGGAACGAGGATACATCAAAAATCGTGTGAGACTGAGTGAGCATTTAATGAAATTTTCATTTCAACTAACATGATGAATAATGGAATTTCATGTGCTGTCTAGCATTCAAGAATGAAGGTTCAGAGTTGGACAGCAGTGAATGAATTCGTTAAAAAAGGTATCTTGGATGCCTGTCATGACAGTGAATTAATTTGTATGTCCAACTCTGACTAAAATTGGTATGAGAAGTAGCAGTTGTTAAAATAGAGAATGTACCTTGTCCAACAAACGTTTTAACATTTCCATAAGCTATGCTCTAAGGTACTAAATATAAAATGAAGTAAATGTTATTTTAATTAAGTCCTTAACTATGAATATAGTGTTAAACTGTTTTGTTCTCCTTTTTTTCCTCTCCTTACTGCTGCTATTACTAAATCGTGTATTTATATCGAGCAGTATGCGGTGTGTGGATTGTTTCTTTTTTTGTAAAATTAATGTTCGTATAATGCAAACTATTTTATGTTTCTCGAGTAAAAAGTTTCGCTTCTTGTACAGCTTACACACCCATAAAGGCGCTCACTCACTTAATTCGCTTGAGAAGAAAATTGCATTTAATGCATTGCACATGGAAAAAGTTTTTGCACTATAATTTTGTAATAAAGCGGATGTCGAGGATAAAGTTGGATAAAAAGTCAGAGGATGAAGTGCATTTTTGAGTGACAAATTCGCGTCAATTAGGCCAATACTTTGAAGTTGATGATTTATACACAAATTAAGTATTTTATCTTATAAATCAGCAATCAGCATCAAAGTGAAAAAAATGCACAAATTTCTTGACTTCCTCACCCTTTGAATTTTATTATTTCTTGGGACTTTCAATGTGCTTATTATAAAGTTTCAGCTCCTGATTCTTAAAAACTTCACAGAATCTTGTATCTTGTTGTTTTTCAGCTTCACAGCTCTATGTTTCCCACTCGAAATGAGAAACTACAGAAGAAACTTTTTTAATGAATTCACAACATTTATTTTAAAATGAGAAATTTTGCTTAAAACTTTGTTATTTCTTGCTCCTTTTCTGATCGTTATGGATGTAAGAAACAGACTGAAGAAGTCAGAAGAAATCATTTTTCTTAATTAAGAAAAGAAATATGAACAGAAGATGACGAATTTGTTTTCGGAATCGATTTAAAATTAGTTTTGTATTTACATTCGATCTCGTTTTTTTGTTGAGAAAGGTCTTTTGGATATGCCAAAACCATTCTGTGAAAAATTCAATTTTAATCTCTATTATAGCTGTACATCTCCTTGATCCCCAAACCTTATTCAAACTTTTTTTTTGCAAATAAATATTCAATTTAATTCTCATAATAATGCTTCATGATTTTCTATAATTCCAATGTCAATAATAAATCCATTTGCAGAACAAATGTCATAAGCAATTATGAAATCGTTTCCATTTATTATTGTCTCTGCCACCACCATCACCTCCACCCTGCTCCAAAATAACAACGAATGAAAAATTACAAAATTTATCTAATAAATAAAATCAATGTCATAGCCAAATGGCGAAAAATGGGAAAGAATGAGAATATGAGCATAAAAAGGCTAATGAAATTTTTCGTTTATGTATAAAATGTTGCTTCGTAGTTCTGTTTATTCGAAACGGAAAACTGACATATAGAGATAGAGAAACAGAGGTGGATGGAGAGAATGGAATGAAATATTGACATTTTTAATCTTCTTAAAGTATGGAGGCAAAACTTCAAGTTTCCTTCTTCATTTCTCTTTGTTTTCTTGATTAGGGGTTCTTGGGGTACGGAAGGCAGTTAGTGTAGCTACTTAAATCTCTTCAAAACATTTGAATTCCTATTCCAATCCATTAACTTCTTTGCTGGCGTACAAAACCTCATTATTCAAATTTATGTGGCAATTTCATTTGCTAACAATCCACTGGAACAACTAAGGTGTGTTTACTGAGATTTCTCATTATAAATTTCCACCAAAAAAGAGACTTAAAAAGACATTCAACTTGCATGAGGATGATAATAATTTTTGTTCTGACCTTATTTGAATATTTTGTAATATTTCATTTTCATTTGTCTTTTTTGTTTTCTCATTTCTTACATTTTGTATGTTAAGTATGGAAAATCATACCACACACTTGTTTTGTATGTCAGCAGAAATTTTATTTTCATGAATGGAAATAATGAATTGGTTTGAAATCCCTTAAGAGGATTTTTTGGAGATCATTTGAGTAGTTTTTCAAGTCATGTGAACTTAGTACAATGGATTGCTTTCCTAGTTACGATTCTTCAGAATAGGAAAGGCTATCATAATGATTTTTCGAGAATCCAATAGATTTAGACGGAGCTCGAAGTCAACTCGGATTTTGTATGGAGACTTGTCGACTTCGAGCTCTGGATTTAGATGCAGTAGACAGATCTTCAAGTAAACCTTAGAATATACCATAGAAACCTGCCCAGAAATCAGACTTCAAGTAAATTCTTCTGATTAAATATTATCCCGAGTGACACAAATGAAAAAATCAAGGTTCCATCAGGGATACATTTATTAACGAAGCCATATGGAATCCATACGGAGGCGGAGGCTAAGAGGAATCCATAGGGTGTTAATAAATGTATCCCTGATGGAACCTTGACGGCGACTTTTTCATTTGTGTCGCTCGGGTATATGAAGTAGCTTGATCCTCAAGACGTTAGATTAGACAGCTCACATAGATTTTTGCAGTCTCCAGCTAAATATGTGGTTGTGACCGTTCATAACTTCCTTATTTTCACTTCAAAAGCACTTCAATAATTGCCGATTTAAGCAAAAATTCAAAGCAACTTAAAGCTCATTCCATAAATCTGGCAAAATCACCTCAAAGAAGAAAGAACACTGAAATGTTGAAGCCATTAATAAATTGATTTTTCTTTTTCCCTTTTCTTTATCTGCAAAAAATGTTTTTCTTTGTAAATTCTCGAAAGTTTCATTTTTCATTTCGACTACACTTTTTTACTCCCTTTTCTTTCTTTCCTTGTTTCCATTTCTACAGCATTTTAATAATTTTGAAAGCATTTGAAACACACTCGGCAAGTGAAAAAGTGAAGAAATGTTTTGATAGATCCACGAGGAAAAAAGGAAAGAATGATGATAGTTAATGATGATGGAATGCAATAAATTATCATATGCCATGGAAGCTCTTGATATGTTGAGAGCTTTAGGAATAAAATGTTGATTGAAAGGTTTAAATCTTCCGAATCTATGCTCACATGTGAAGTTCATTGACTAGATTTCTAAATAATAAGAACAGAATCACTGCCTAATTACTTTGTTATTCTGAAAGAATCTCTTCTCATGACTTTATCTGCATTTACGACTTCTCACAAATTGATTATACTTATTAGAGGTAATTAATGGAAGTTGATGAGCATCATTAAATTGAAGATGATTAGCTTCATAATTCAGTATGTCTTAAAAGACAGTTATTTCTTGAATTTATTGCTTTTTCAACCTCAAATGCTACAATCTATTTATATGATTAAAATTAAATTCATCTTATCCACTGCCATAAAAAGTAAAATTCAATCCTTCACAAAAACAAGAAAAATCATCGCAGTTGCACATTCCAAAAGTTAATCGCGGAAAGAGCTTTATCACTGTTACAATTTTTTTTCTGCAACGCAAACATTTTTTAAATGCTAAAATATCATCCATTACATAAAAGTCCCTTTTTGTTATTCCATGAATGAAATTAAAATGAGTGAGATGGGATGGAGGGGATTATACGGCATTATGAAGTTGATTTCTTTATTTCTGGGAAAATCATGATGATGAAATTAATTTTTGCGCGTGTGGAATGGAAAAAAGATATGAAAATATGAAAAATGTCAGAAATTGGTATTAAAATGCTGACCGTTTTGAATGAGATTAGTGAAAAGGGTTTGATGACCTGCTGGTTCTGCTTGCTGGATAGAATTTTTGGGTTTATGAATTTTGATGTTAATTTTTTTTTGTTGAACTCAAAACACGCTTGTGTCATTTGCATTTAATATCTCGTGCCTGTGCTATGACCCCGAAACTCTTACATTGCTGTGAAATTTTTCTTATTTCAGAAACTTCAAGGATCGTGATATTTAATTAATCCAATCTAAAACTAAAGCTAATTTTTATTTTATTCCTTTCTTCTATGTTCATCGCCACATCTTGTGCCTGACGAAAAAATATCCCCGTGCTTAACTAATAAAATAAAAAGGAAAAGGAACATTAACTTTTGATGAGTTCTGTCGTGTAGCCGTTCACTTTTCAGAAGAAGACGACGAAGCTCTCCAGTAAGTCCTAACGTCCATTTCCAATTCCGTTTACATTTCACACTGCTTTCTTGTGTCATAATGTATAATTTAATTTTTTGATATGGATTTTTTTTTTGGGCGCTACTTAAGATGATTGCTACATTTATTACTATATTTTATTCCCAACAGAAAGGAACTGAAGGAAGCTTTCCGACTCTACGATAAGGAAGGTGAGTGTGATAAATTTCCCATGAACTTTGCTCATTTTTCATTAATCAACATTAAGTTATAATGTCCTTCAGTTCTGCAACCCCTCTTCTTGATTTTTGTGAACCTTTCCATTTGAAAGCCTTTAATTTTTCCCTCAAACTTTTATGTTGTAACTAGCAACATCTATATAATTTAATATTCGTAACACACAGGAAATGGCTATATTCCCACATCATCATTACGTGAAATTCTCGCAGCTCTTGATGATCAACTTACAGGTGATCAACTTAATGGTGAGTTTATGAATTAATAAATTAATATTGCAGTAACAAGTGTAACTTAGTGAGAATACTTTTTGTTCCAAGATTTATTAATTTACGTGATATCTTGGATTTGGATCAAAAATGCCAAATGTTATGATTTTTTGTAATGACTCTGAATTTTTGATCCGTAAAATTCATCAAATATTTTTTTTAAATGTTTAACTTTTCTTTTTTCATTATCTCATTTCCTCTACCAAACTCTCTAGAAATGATTGCCGAAATCGACACTGACTCATCTGGAACTGTTGACTTTGATGGTGAGTATGATTTTATTTAATCTCATTCCCATCACAATCTTTTATTCCATCTTTAATTTCCATCTGATTCCATTGAATTATTCATACTTCCTCCTAACTTTTCACACTATTTTCACAAACATTTACACAATTTCACTATCCAACTCCTCATATTATTATCTCTCTATTTCTCATACAAAGTACAATGACGAACTGCAAGTTTTACTCTTTTAAAAAAAATTATTGACGGAAAATTCTAGAGAAATATTCATAAATTTATGGATGTTAAGCTTCTGACTAATAGTTTGGATTATCTTAAAAGTGGTAGATACCGAAAGCTCTAAATGGGATCATTTGGGGTCTAAGTTTGGTGCCTAAACACTTTTGAAAGCATAAACGTGACCAAAAGCACCTAATTTTTATAAAATTAATTCCATTTGATTGACAATTCTTGAGCAGAAAATAAAAATCAGTTTAGGGGCCATTCATAAATGAGGTCACGTATAAAATAAGATTTTTAGACCCCCTCTCCACCTCTGTTACTGTTGGTATGGAAGTGTCATACAGTGTCAGACCCCCTTCCTCTAAACATTGGAATAAATTAAAGAATAACCCTTTAATAGCCCCCACATCAATCAGAAAAATGCGCTCCATCCACCCAAACTCAATAATTTTCAAACTTGTTTCAACTAATTATCGTTTGAACTCCGAATAATTTATGGATAATTCTCACACGATTTTCCGTTTTTCCTCCTTAAAAAATATTGGTAGACTTTAGTAATGGCGTACCCAGAAGGGAAGGGGGGTAGTCCGATAGGGTCCTCTCTCAAAAATTTTTTTACATGGAAAATTTTTTTCTTAAAAATAATTATTCTCTTAGAATTTTTTTCGAAACTTTTTAACAATAAGTACAGAAACATGAGATTAAGAAAGAACTCTCTGGATACGCCTCTGAGTCCTTGGTAGTAGTAAACATAACTATTATTATTATTTTTATTATTATTATTTCCTTTATATTTTCGAGTCATTAATTAATTCAGAGGAACATTCGACTCCATATAGACGAAATCAGAAAGGAAACAATTATCGCGTTTCATTCCTCACAATCATAATACACACATAAGCAAAAAAGGCACTTAAGTTCATTAAGCATACATGAAGTAGTGTTCTTATAGAATAAACATTTATTCGCTGTGCTATGAGCAAAGCTTTGATCGTCGAGATTATATTTTTCTCGGTCGTTGTTTATGCTATCGATATCGTCATTAATTGAATAATAGTAATAATTATAATTTGATTATTTTAACTTACGTGGAATTTTTAAATATTCTGTTTTATTTACATCGCCAATGAATGAAATCTTAATTTGTAGGAAAAGTTTAAAGGAAAAGCAAATTCAGCTTCACTTGATGATATTTATAGTCATACCATTGAATCATTGTAGGGCTGTTTTAAATTCGTACACTTGACAGAATCGTGAAATTTTCCATTCATGCTTTGACTTTTTAATCGTAAACACTCCTTGATTTTCAAGAAGAAGAAGAAGAAGAAGAAGTAGCTTAATATATTTAACAGCAAGGTGAAGAAGAGTGCTGGCTGCACGTGTGGATAATGTATTTAATAAAAAATTTCCCAAATGTTGGCAAAAATAGACTTTTTTGTTTATTTTTAAATCTCTTCACCTGGTTCAAGTGAGCTTCAGCACGGTTTTGTTGATTAAAGTCTGACTACTCATTGTTTTGAGATTTGATTCTGAGAATTTTGATGACTTTTGGTAAATATCTTTTTGTGTATGACTAAAAATTTCTTCAATTGACTTTCACGTCATCAAACCTAGTTTCCATTTTTCTTCTCATTTCTGTATCTTGGATGGCACATGGTGAAAAAAGGCAAAAAAAATGTGGTCCATGACTGCGTAAAAGTGGTTTTAGTGAAAGCTTTAGTTCATGCCAGCCTGGGATCACATTATTGTAGTATAGCCGAGAAACCAGGCCCAGCTTTCCTTTTAAAAATTCCAAATAAATCTTAAAAATTTGAACGAATCTGTTCATTTAAAATAAAAACTATAAAACTTGAATCCACGAGAAATTCGACAATCTCCTTCCATGAATGGCCCCCTTAATCACAGTTCTATTGACACACAAGTAACAAAAAAAATAATAACATCAGAAAAAGAAGTAAAAAAGAGAAGTTTCTAAATTTGTGTTTCCATTTGTTCTCTTTCCAGAATTTATGGAGATGATGACGGTTTGTGTCCAATAATTTTTGATACTCATCATCATCAAGAAGTTTTGAGTTTTCAGGAATTGTTCATAAGAAATTTTCCAGCATTTTTCGGATTCAAAATTTTCACATCAAAACTTATGAACAAATCCTTAATTTATTTAATTTTTTTTTTCAAAATCCTTTAACGTCAAATTCTCTTTTTCTCTACTTTTGTAGGGCGACTAATGTGCGATTATTGTGGGTCAAATGATGTCTCAGAAAATTCTATTTTTCGTTCTAAAAGTTCTTTCTCATTTTACTTCTGGCATATGCTCAATAGTGACACGATGAGATGATGAAGGATACTCTAAATTAAATTTCTTTACGTGCAATATTATTAATTTAATTTTATTTCATTTTGTTAAAAAAAATTTTCATAAACTTTGTTAAAGTAAAAACTTTTTTTTGTTAGTAAAGATTTTGGTTTAAAAAATATAAAAAAAATTTGTTCAATAAAATAAGATTAAAAGTTTTAATTTTCAATGACAAAATGATATTTTCTTCCTACATCTTATATGATGAATCATAGGGTTTCCAATATTTTTCAGAGGTTAGGTTGGTTACTAATTGGATTTACCCTTAGCCCATGAATATTCCGTAAAAATTGCATTTAAAGAATTTTTCTATTAAATTTGCACTTTAGCAATCTACAATCTAAGATGAATCTTTC
Organism: Chironomus tentans; assembly: GCA_963573255.1. Classification (NCBI taxonomy): domain Eukaryota; kingdom Metazoa; phylum Arthropoda; class Insecta; order Diptera; family Chironomidae; genus Chironomus; species Chironomus tentans. The sequence goes on from OY754303.1 coordinate 43,124,644, forward strand.
CAAGGGGGTAACATATACAAAAAATGGAGTTTACTTCATTTTAATGATACCCCCTTGAATTTCCCCCAATTGTTAATTGAATAATAATTTTATCAATGCTGTGAGAAGTAAAATTTTGAGAGAATATGAAATAAAAAAAGATCCGAGCCACTTACGTAATAGTGACGATCAAAATACGTAGAATCACCCTGTTGAAAGATAAAGAACACATACATAGTCATTTTCACATCAGATTTTATTTAAATTATCCAGCAGATTGAAGTTTATTAGCGAAATCGTTGTCAGAAATAAATAAAAAAAAATTCATAAAAAAGAAAAGAAGATAAAAAAATCAAAAAAACGTAAAAAAATTGTCAGTTGCGGGTAATTTTTACTTCATTTTTATTTTATTTAATTTTATATGTTTTACGTATGTCTCACGTAAACTTGTACGTCCTATTTATTATCTGTTACGGAATGTTTAAATGTTGTAAAATCAAAATTCTACTGTTTTGCATGTGCTTGTAGTTCGATTCGATGAAATATATCCACAAATATACAAATTCTAAATTTTTATTCGCATTTATTTGTTTTTATACTTCTATAAAGCGAAATGGATCTATGTTTCTTTTCTATCTATATGTCATGTCATTTATTTATATGTAAAAAAATATGAAATATTGTGGCTTTTGTGAATTTGGCTTGACTTTTCTGCTGTTTTTTTTTGTCATGAACATTTTTTTCAGTAAAGTACTCTGGAAAGTACCATGAATTTTGACCATCTAGAGGATTTTTTGTAAAGTCTTGCAGAGAATTTTAAGGTCTTGAACTCAATTGCTCTTGAAACATAAGCAATGAGATTTTGAAATCCAAAAATGGAGCCTCTTTAAAGGGACCTAAAGCTCCCCAAAATTCTCACATCAACTTCACAAAAGTCACATTTAAATAAATGAAAAAAAGCTTCAAATTTTATGTCCATTTTTGTTGCAAATGTTTATACATGTTGCATTAAAATTTATGTCGTGCTGTTTATGTTTTTTTTTTCATGTCAAGCATTAATTTAATTTTCATTTTTTCATGTGATGATTTTTTTAATGAAATTTTGTAAAATGACTTCCGCATTTTCGCACGGAAGTTTTCTGTTGGAAATATTTTTGGCTAATCTTGTGAATTTTTTTCTTCCTTTTTTTCTTGATTCCATTTTTTTCCTTATCTTTTTAAGAATTTCAAGAGTTTATGAGCTTAGAACGTGATACCGAATATTATGAGCAAGTCGACAATGATAAAGAGGATATATACGATTGTCCAATTTTAAATGCACAAATGCAAAGAGCAGTCAAGAAGAAGGATAACAGTTCCGCTAGTGGCAGCAAATTCCACAAGCCACGACGAATGAGAGTTGTCAGTCATCCAACAAATCAAAATGGTTAAAATGTGAAGCTTAAGGAATGAAGATCTACATAGGTATACGTATCAAGAAGCTGGTCTTTGTATCTAGTCATTATGTATTCTAGATTATAGAATTGGAAATATTTATACCCTGATTGAGATTAGTTTGTAATTTTAAGTATTATAGGAATTTTAGGATTAAGATACGAAAGGTAATAACAGTGAAAATTTTGAGAGATAGTTGCCCCATGAAACGAAAGACGTTTATTATTAGCATGAATTTCTATAGCTAGCATTTGTTTTTTGGGGTTAGTTTTAGTTAGATTTGAATTTTGATTCGCAGATATATGAAATTTTCAAACACATTTTTTTGGTTTCTGTCATGGTTCATAAGTCATTTGGACTTCGATTTCCATAGGTGCCTCCGAGCAGTAATTTGATCTATGTTGACGTGGTGTCAGTCTGTTGGTACTTTTATCCACCTGCATGGCTGCTTACTAATTGCCATTTCCGTCAAGGTGTCTTGATGGCGATGACACGGCAATGGTAATTCCATGGCAGCCATGCAGCTGGATAAATAGATATGTGGGAGGTTCACCACGGCAATATGTCAGGCATTGTTGCTTGTCAAAAAGCACATTATAGGATGCTGCCGCACAACATGGAAAATCTTCAACAAGTTGACTTTTTTTGTTTTATTTTTTACGATCAACAATTTTTGCTAAAACAAAGCTATTATTTTTTATCAACCATAGACACAGAATGAACGTATTCATACATATCCTATTCATTTTTTTCCATATTATACAGCTGATTATACAAACTTTTACACATTATACATGAACGAAATAATGACATTATTTAAAACATAAATTCATATCCATATCTGTATCATAAAAATGTATATAAGGAAAATGTAAAGTTAATAAAATATTCCATAAATTTATTTGCATTTTTATGTCAATTTTCCAGCATGTCAGGTAAATAAATTCATATCCAAAATTGAATACATAAAGACTCATTTCAATTTATTTTTTTATGGTCATTCTCTTCTTTTTGTGGTCTTTGCATGGATTTCATCTAGATTGAAAGTAGAATTTGCATATCTTGACTATTTTTATCAGAGAATTTTGACAGAAATTCCCACAAGGACACAGAGAATGTCCATAAAATTAGAATTTACAAAACTAATGAAAAAATATCAACTGTGAAATTTATGGAAGGTGAAAAGTGAAAAGGAATCGTCAGTTTTCCATTAATTACGAGATTATTTTTGACATTCTGATTACAGCCTTTTTAATTAATTTGCCTACTTTCAAACTTTTGATAATTCATTTTTTTTTGTTTAATGAATCAGAAGTTCTTATCTCATGCAATGATCTTGCGCCTACGATTTTTTTTGCTTGCTTAATTCTTTCCTTCAATTTTCTAGATTAAGATATTTTTAATTCTCAATTTATTCAGCTAATGATTTCTGTTCTAGTTTGTTAGGCATTCCAAATAATGAGGCTTTAGACTTACGTCATAGAAACGATCGTAGTTTGGATCACCCTGTTTATAAAGAAAATAAAGTTGTTGGAAGTAAATTATAGAAATAAATAAAGGAAATTAAGAGAAAATTAGTAAAAAAATTTTTAAATAAATTCTAGAAAATAAGATTTTTGATCCAGAGCCCTGCAGAGGCCGTTTTCTAGGGTTACCTAGAGTACCTTATCCTACCCTACCCTGGGGTACCCTTACTCTACCATGGGGTACCCCTACAAACCCTTACCCAAGGTAGACCTAGAATTCGGCCTCAGATTTAAGTTTATGTTCTCTCATTTTGATCCGCAATCACGTGCTGGGGTTCTATAAAGAAACTCACATATTCTGATGTATAATATCGCGAGGTACGACGTTCGTGTAAATATTTCGAGTTTGCCTAAAAATAATATAGAAATAAAGTAATAAAAAGAAACTGAAAATGGGGGAAACATAAAAGTAAATAACTTATGCTAAAAGTCGTTAGACTTTACATCCAAATTTTATATTCTTCTTCCTATATTTTATCGATTTTTTTGGGGATTAAGAACATTCTTTCTAAGTACAATTACGAAAATGGATGAAATGAACTTCTATCCCAATTTTTTGTCAAAATTTAAAAAGTTTTGATATTTTTCAGATCATGTCCTGTCTACGTCAATTAATTAATCCACAGTCTGCATTCCATAAAGCCATTGGCAAGTAAGTTTTCATGTTCGATGTGCATAAACAAAAAAAAATCTGTTTTACTTTGTGTTTTACTTACAAAATGTCCATAATGTGGATCACCCTGTTGGAAGGAAATTAATTTTTACGGCGTATCGCAAAAAAAGTAGAAAAAAGAAAAAAAGAGACAGAAAAATTAATTTAAAGAAATTAAATTAAAGGAATGGAAAAGGAAATAAAAAAAGGTCTTTTTGCTTGTCAACTTCATTCACTAAACTGGATTCTTAAATTAATTATTTGTAAAACGGCATTCAAGTAACAGCGAACTATTAGCTCTTTGCAGCCCTAATATGCATCTTTTTGTCAATTTAAATTGCAACAAGTAACAAATTGCAACATTTATTTGATTTTTTTTATTTTAAGAAGCTGGAAAATTTTTTAATTGAAATTAAAATTTAATGAACATCCAGATTTGACTTTAAAAAAATGGAAAAAAATATGCTTTTGAATTTTATTTATTTTTTGAAGTTTTAAAATTATTTTTTTAAATCTTTAAAATTATTAGTTTTTAATTTTGAAAATTAATTTATTTTAAATTTTTGATTTTTTTTTAAATTTATGAAATTATTTTTTTAAGAATTTCAAAATTATTTATTTTAAGCAAGAACATACTAAATGTTTAGCAGCAAATATGAAAAATAGCAGCGAAATGGATGATATTCATGAATTCTGTTATGATCGTCAAATCAAATTAATCTTTAGTGATATAAAGCAGTTCATGACGGATCTTAACCTTAAAAAAAATTAGTCATCCCAAAATTGATAAAATCTAGCTTTTGATTGTAAAATTCATCAATAATCCATACGTGGGTCATCATTCATGACATCCGAAAGTAGCAAATTTAATAGGTTTGATTATCAAAATTTTAAAATTTCCAGTTTCTTAAATAGAAATTTGTGATTATGAATGGACTTTTCCTTCCATTTTCATCTATTGACTATGACAAAGACTTTTAAAAATTGATCTCTAATCAAAATATTTACTGCATTGTGAATACTTTTAGGAACCGCTCATAAATGACGTCACGCTAAATACGAATTTTTTTAAAACCCTCCTTCTCCCTCTGTAACAAAGTTTTCATATAATTTTTTTAATGAAATTGTCACACATCATCAGACCACCCTCCCCCTAAACATAGGACGTCATTTTTGAACAACTCCTTGAGAATGACAAAAATTCAATTGGAAATTCCAAATGTTGAGAAAAATCTATCTACACAGGTAAAAATCATGTCTGAAATTCACATTTATGACAGATGTGCGAATATTCCATCTAAAATGATTGAAAAGCATTTCTTCTTCCTAGAAATTCACTTCTCGTTAAGTGACTCCATTTGTCTCACTTAAACAAACAAGGGTGTGAAAAATGCAACACCATTTTGAGTTCAAGGTGAGACTCAACACTTGTTCATCAAAAATTGTCGAGTTTATGCATACATACACATTAACCGGTACTTTTTGTGCCTTAAAACTTCACATGGAAGCTCTTGTGTCTGTGTGCTTTCATTGAGGAACAAAAAAGTGCTTGAATTTAATTTTCGTTCCACAACAATGTCTTTATAACGCTCTAATTATGGTCTTCATTGTCTCCTTCCTCTAACCTTAAAATTATTCGGGTGTGTGAATGAAAATTGTGCCATTATTTTGCACACTTATAAACCAAAAGAGAAAACTAGAGGGGTGTAAATTTTTTTTGTTAGCGCGCACATGCTTTATGATGCTTTCAAGTTGAATATTTATGGGATTATTTTGCTCCCATTCCGTTCTACTTACCCTTTGGGGAATTTTTTGACAATTTTTTTTTAATTTTGCAGCAAAAAGCTATCAGATTCTAAATTTGCATGGGTGAAATTTCACCAAATTTATCTGACAAAATTGAACTAAGGGTTCCAGTGCACAAACTTTGTGATTATTAAAAAGTTTTTATTGCCAATTTAAAATGTCACATCGTGTATGTCTGCGTTTTTTTTATTGCTTCTAAAAACTTTGTTTAATTTCAATATGTGCGGATATAAATTTGAGGTTATTAAGAAAATGACAGGGAAAATGAATGGAATTATTCCTCTCATTTGCAAGTTTGTGGGGTAAATTTTGAGATTTGGATTTTTTTGTTGTTTTAAAAAAAAATTCAAAGGTGATCCGAACGAAAATTTTGGCAAAGTTGAGGTGTTGGCAGCGTGGTGTCAGTCTGTTGCTGCTTTTATTTTAATTATATGGTAGATATGTGATAAATCTATATGTGTTAGCGTCACCACGTTGCCATCACGCCAATACAGAAGTCGCTCGTTTGAATCGTGATTTTTAGAAATCATATTAATGCTGATAAGTGTGTTTTCAGGTGCATATTTAGAAGAGGGGTTAGAGAACCCCCAAAAACTTAAATTTTGCTTGCTGAAAACATGTCAGCTTGTTCAGTCTCAAAACTCAAAATTCTCGAGCTCAAAAACTAAATTTAATTTTTTCATATATAAAAATCAATTTAAAGGTGAAGGAAAAAAGTTTGTGAATTTTACTTACGGAAACCAATTGTTCTGTATCTAATTATTATTATTTGTGCTGATTATTGCAGTTTGTATTTTTAATGAATTTATATATTTGACCCTCTAAAAATTAATTGTCAATTATATTTTCATAATGAGAATGCTGAATTTTGTGGAAATTGCATGTCATTGAAGCTTGGTGATGTGAGATTTGATAATTGTTATGCTTATGAATTTTCATTATGCAAAATCAATTTAAAAATTTCAATTATTATGAAACTAGCTCATCATGAATATTTTAATCAAAAAATATCTTTGCAATTTAATTCAAAAGCATTTCTCAAAACGCATTCAAATCTTTCTTCATTCATAAATAATTTAAATATTTTTTTTTGCTTCTCTCTTAATGCCTTTTCATCAAATTGTGAAAGAAAGAAAGAAACAACAAAAAAGGTTTGAAATGAAAAATGGGGAAGAAAGGTAAAAGATGCAAAAAAGGATGAAACAAACTTCTTCAACAAATTCACAGAAATGCGGATAAAAAAACTACATCAACAACTCTTTTCTTCCACTAAAATCAAAAACTATGAGATAGTCCGGGATGCACATGGTTTGAGGTTGTATATGGCTGTAGAGTGAAACAAATTGGATGTTCTGTAGCAGTTATTGATGCTGATTATGATAATTTAACATGACTGTCATCAAATTTTTTAAAATGGAGTCTCTAGAACCAATCTGGATGCCATAAGGTGTAAAAATGACTAAAAATGTGGCCCAGGCAGGTGTGAACGCAGCATAAGACTACATTATATGAATTTAAATTGATTCCTTTAAATTCAAAAAAACGAATTTTGTCAGCACGACAACCACAAAAAATACAAATCCCACATAACGATGTGCATCTCGGAGATGTCTTCTTTATATCATATCTGTATGATGATTGAGATGATAAATGAGAAATGAGAAAAAGGAATCAAATAAAATGAGTGACTATAAATAGACATAAGAACATTGAAGATGATACTGATGAGGATGATGTAGGATGAAGAGTATATATAGGTAAAATATTATCATTCTGAATAAATATGAGAGAAAGTTTAGGTAAAAAGATAGGAACAGAATATGAGAAGAAAAATAAAGAAGATGCAAATGAAATTTTAAAAAGGAGGAATGAAAAAATATTGAAATTTATGTTCTTTTTCGTATTTTGTATTTTTATTTTGTTGGACGAAAATGAAAGGATTGAAATGAGAAAAATTAATGAGTTTGTTCCTTTTGCTGATAGATGGAAATTCTAATTTTAAAGATTCTTGACTTAAGACTCAAAAATGAGAGAAAGATGACCAGATTAAGGTCCAGGGGCGTATCCAGGTTTTTTTGGGGTTTTTCTAATCATGACCTATTAATTTTTCAAAAAAATGGGGCGGGGTTGACCCTCACCCTCTGGATACACCCCTGTAAGGAAATTTCCATCAACCAGCATTCCCAGAACTCTTCCTGCTTCTCGCCAACAAGAACTGAAAAATAAAACATTTGTAATTGTTTCATGAGATCGAAAAAAGATGGTACAAGTGGATTTGTGTAAAATTGAAACATAATTTTTGAATATTTTTTGTGGTGGATCAGCGAATAAAACTCAATCGATGAGAATAAAATCGAAAAAGTATGACTTGTGAAAAATTGTTCGTGCTATTTTTAATTTAATTCATTAACTCATCTACGTACAAAAAAATATATATTGAATTAAATGTTCTCAAATACTCAACTATTCTAAGTATAAAAAAATTTAGGATTAAAAATGTATTAACTAAAGACTTAAAACTCTTGCCATATACACAATCCAAAGAAAACTAAAATTAGGAAAAATTGAGTAAAAAATTCTGTCAATCAATTAACGAGAACGAACTTTTTCAAAAATAAATGTTTAACTCACTTAACAGTTTGGTATCAAAATTTAACAAGAATTTTTCAATGCACGATTCCAAAATGGGATTTTAAACTAGTTGGAAATTGGTTCAGTGGATGATGGAAGTGTTTATTTGGTGTTTTGTGTCAGGGGTCCACAGGAGTAGATTCAAAAGTAGAGGAAAAAATCATCAATTTTGAAAAGTTTGTCATCAATTCAGACACTAAAAACCAAAACTGCCATTCCCATCAATCCACCTACACCAACTTTCACCATTAAAACTTGTTAAGTAAGTAAATTAACTGCACTAATATATTAATTAACGAACTACTTAAAGAAATTCAAAAAAAAACTAGATTTTTATTAGAAAAAAAAGTTGCGCAAACTGTGTCTCAATGTAACTTTTTTAAGAAAAAAAGTATAACAAATCCTCGTTTTTTCTTGTACCTGGCTCAGAGATCTAAAGCTACTTGTGCTGACGCTCCTGGCCTGCGAAAAGATGATAGATTAGAAGAAAAAAAGAAACTTAATTAAAATTATATTTGCACGAAGGAAAATTAAATTAAAAAAGAAGAAGAATAGAAAGCTGATAGAAATTGAAAGATAAAGTGATAAGGAAAATAGGTGACTGATAAGAAGATAGGTGTCGCTACATATGTGAATCGAGAGCTCAAAAATGACAAATATAAATAAGAAGAAAAATGAACTAAAAATAAATGACGCAAAAAATTAGAAATGAAATAAAAAGAAAGAGAAGAAAATTCTCCTAAAATTTTTTTGGTGAAATGAATGCAATTATTTTAAATTTTTTTAAGCTTGGTTAGATTTAATTTATAAGTTTGTTCTTTATTTTACAGTGGTTGGATTATTAGAAGCTTTTTTGTAGAGATTTGTTTATTTTTGTGCGAGAATTTATTTGCATTTTTTGTTTAGAGGCAAATGGAGCTGCAAGCTTGTTAGCATTTCATTGTTGGATTCCTAAATTGGACTAAATTTTGGTTTGATGATCCTGCAATCATTAAATTACAGCAATTTTATAGCCTGTGAGGGTAACGTATCGTATTTGATGCTTTAAATTTATTAATTCAGTTTAAGATTATTTTTCAATTTTGAACAAGCATATATGAATACAGCATGTAGTTCTGCATAGCGGCGTAGCCAAAAAAAATCTTTAAGTAGAAAACTCTTAGCAATTTTAAATAATTTTTCGGTTTTGGTCATTTTTTTAGAGAAGGGGGTGAATTTTTACCCATAAACCTCCCTCCTGGCTACGCCACTGGTTCTACATATCTAGAAGCAGGGGGTATCCAAAAATTTTTTTGAGGGTCTGATTTTTTCGGATATCTTTTCGTCATGACCTTTCTTTTGGATATCTTTTCGAATCATGAAAACCAATACGGTGGTTTTCAAAAAATAGGTGTAGGGGGTTGACACCAAAAACTCCTCTCTGGATACGCCCCTGTTTAGAAGTGCCAGATCAATTGAATTATTCAAAAAAACAATTTTCATTCAATTTCGGATCAGAATATGAAACATATCAATAGAACTGAATTTTCCACTTAATACTTCCATATCTCTAAAAATTGAGATCATTAAAACACCATATTTGCATCTCTGTACTTAAAAGCATTTCAATTTTTCCCATCAAAATCTTCAATATTCAACTTGAAATATGCAGTAACTAGCTGCTATTTTCGCTCCCAAATGAAACATATTCAGCATAAAAGTGTAAAATTCTCATAGCGAACGTGATTGTGAATCAGCATCTCATAAAAGATTCATACAGTAAATGTCCATCACCATCATGTGCAGAGAGCTTTATATTACTAAAATATCTTGCAGGATGCTCATTGTGATTTTATAGTTCATACTGGGAATAGCACTATGAGGTGTGTGTCAAGAGAAATCTTCATAAGAAGCAAAACATAAGCTTTAAGCAGTAAAATTAGTTGGTTAACAAGCTTGTGGAAATTGTAGACCTTTGTTTAAGATCACACAAAACCATTAAGAAATTTTCCAATTATACATCTCATAAAGCTTTCTTTCACTGCCTAACAAAAAAGACGAAAGAGGCAAATTATCCTTCGGTACCTTTCTAATTCCACCTAATAAGCATAAAGCTTTTTCTGTGTATTTGCAAATAAAAAGTTTTCAGACATACCAAACCTTTTTAACCCATCTGAAATCAATATTAAACCTTTTCCATGAACAAAAGTTTTTGTATTCTTTTTTATTGTGATTCAGTCATAAACCTTCCCACCGAGCAGCACGTTCTCACTTTCATTTACTGCAAATCTCCATTAAATATCAAAATCTGTTGTCGCTAATGCAGGAGGTTAAAATAGAAGATGATAAAGAGACATAGTCTTGTAGGAATTGCATAAATGTAAGATAGACCATAACATAAATCCCCGACAATCTATTCAGGCTTTATTTGGTGTATTTACTTACTTACTATCTGTTGAGTCATAAACAACAGTGGGAATAAAAGTAAAAGGTGCAAGGGGACATTGTGAATGTAGAAATGGAGATGTTGGGAGTGGTTAGAGAGACAGCGCATTTATTGAACCATTCTTGGCATGCTTAAGAAACAAAATTTATGATAAAATCCAACGGATGTGACAGAACATCCAAACTCATCTTATCCAAACTCATCACATTTCTCTAACAACAAAAGCTCTAAAGAGTCTCACTTTTATGCTTTATATCCCATCTCTTTCTCCATTCATTGTTGAATAGATTACGAGTCTATCATAAACCACAATATACACAGACAGTGAATGTCACAAACGCCGCTTCCGCTTTTTATTATTTTTTCACATGGTCACAAACTATAAAGATCATTTCTGTTGAATAGTTTTGAGAAAGTCTTAACTTTTAAAGCACGTTTGATGTCGCTATAAAAGTGGAAATTTCTTTGCGTGCCTGTTTCTTCTTAGTTTTTAGCTGTAAGTCGTGTGATTCTAATAAAAATGTATTTTAAAATTTTAGAGTTTCTAAAAGAAGATGTAAAAGTTGACGACTCTTTGTTCTTGGCTGAGTTTGTAACCTGAATTTTTTGGAGCCGGTGCAAATTTGAATTATGATTATAGTGGTTAGACTCAGAGGCATATCCAGCATATTTTTCTTTGGATATCATGACCATTTTTCTTATTTTACTAATGGTTTTCAACAAAATAGTGGATTTAACCACCAACCACCCCCCCCCCCCCCAAGGATACGCCCTAGAGTAATGACAGGACATTGGTTCGATTTGCACCAGATGGTTAATAATAACCAGTTTATGAGTTAAGGAATATCCGATCGACCCCCAAGAAGTCGCACAATGCTCACGACATTGCAAATTGAACCAAGTTCAAGCACATCTTAAAGCTTTAGAGCCATCATTAAAATTATCAATCTAACAGAATCGAGCTTTATCTGCAAACACAAAATTTATTGTCAAATCATTTAAAGAGGAAATAGGCATTTTGGATTATTTAACAGAAAATAACCCTTTTCATTCTCTTTCTCTCTCTTTCTCCTTCCATTGTCTTACTCTTCTTCCCATTCACTTTCGTTGCCACCACTATTTCTTCTTTATCCTCACATCTACATCTTTCCATGTAGATTTATAACCTGAAAAAAACTCGTTAAGTTGAATAAAAGCAAACAATAAAGTTGAAAAGCTTGTTGGTTGGAAATAGAATGGAAAGAGCGAATAACAAGCACAACAATACGATATTTAGAAAATGTGTGTGCTTGGATGTGTGTATGGGAATAATTCTGTGGAACGAGAAGAGCATGAAGAAGACAAAAATTTTCATTAAATTTAAAGCACAAGAGATAGAAAGGAAAGAGAAAGCGATGTGGAAAATGGCAACGACGATTGTAAAAATAAAAGCAGAATATAAATTGGTTTTGGAAAAAAGAAGGTTCTTCGGGATAACAAATTGCAAATTGGTTGCATAATGTTTCCATGCTAGATATTGATTATTATAGCTTTTATAGCTAACGGCTGTAATTTTCATATGCTAGGAAATTCCAGAAAAAATGTCAGCGGGTATTAGCATTTTAACCTTGACTGTCATGGCATGTGCAGCAACAGAACCAACTTTCCATGAATTTGAAAGAAATTTGTCACCTTCCCTGTATGTGGCATGTCTATTTCATAAACAACATGGCACAAATATTTCTTAATACATTTTTAATGAATGAAATGCTCAAGTATCACTTCCATCTCAATTTAATTCCCTTCACATTTTCTGTCTTACGAGACATGATATTAAACCGCATTAAAAAGGTGTTATAATCAAGCATGTCAAGAAAATTCTTTCTCATCAACATCACAACTGCCAGAGATGGGTTGAACATTGTTACTTCCATTAACAGACGATAGAGATGCTCAGTGAGAATGAAAAATCTCATTTTAATTTATTATTTAACTGTTGTGAGAATATTATGTCTATGTTTTATAGCACATAAGATGATTGTTATCATTGTGAAAAGTTTTCATCTCCATTCTTTGACATCCATGGAAATAGTTGAAGAAGAAGGCGAGAAACTACAGATTAGGTTGTGATACAAGAAGAAATCTGCAGATTCTAGCAAGAAAAGGAACTGTAATCATGAATATTTGAATAAATTTGTATCCCACAGATAACATAATAAGCAGCACATATTATATGAGATAAGAAGGCACAAACAAGACAGTTTCTAAAGGATATTGGCATACAGGATGGTCATTGTCTTTTGCCTGCTTGAAATTTTCATAAAACTAATCATTCAATTTAAAATCTTTAAGAATTTCCATGACATCCTGTGTATTAAGTGCTGATCGTGTTATTGCCACAAGCATTACATCACCACACGCAGCACCAGATGTATGCATAAAAAATTGCCACTTGATTATGACTTCAACAATAAAATTTTAATGAAATTTTCGAGAAAGACAATAGAGCCTTCAAACTCTCGCCCCTCATGCACAGACTGCCCTATCATATCAACATCAACATCAAAATGTATATCATGTATCAAAAAAATACGATATGAGGAAGAAAAATGACAAGAATGTGTATACACAAATATCAAGTTATGAGGAATGAAAAGAAGAGTGGAAGGAGCGAATGCGACAGCTGTGATACACACACTCATATCATTATGCGATGAATACATATTTCATAAGCACGAGAACAAAGGATTTGAGAAATTCCGTCACCTAATCCTTCATATCATTCTAATATGACACTTTACTGCTACATTCATTTCATTATTGAAATTTTCTTCTGATTCAGAGTTTAAATTTAATTATTTTTAGAATCTGCTTCCTTTGAATTTAAGTAGCACAATGTTTTGAGTGACAAGAAGAAGAATTTCATTAGGTTATGGATAAAGCAGTTGTTGACTTGACAATTTAATTACTTTAAGCTTTTTAATTAAGAAAATTGGGTCAAGCTATTTGTAGATTTTGAGAATGCTGTATTTAATGGAATTTTGTGTCACTGAAACTTATGTTCCACAAATTTAAGGAACTTAACTTGATAACTGCTTGTTCATCAATCACAAAAGTTTGTGCAATTTGTGTATAAATCACTTCATTGTTGTTTCTCTAATTTCCATAAAATCAACCAACCCAGCCCTCTAAAGACAGCAGACCAATTAAGATCGCTGAATGTACGTCCTTAGATTAAAAATAAAGCTATTATGATTTCCATGGTTTATGCAAATATTTTCCATTGTTTAGAGTTTCATAAATTTTATGTTAATAAAAAGTTTTAATGAGATAATTTAGAGTTATGTATTTACATGACAATAAAAACCATTTTTTTGATGTACTGTACAAAAAATAATGATTCCTGCAAAAATTTATTTCAATAACCAAAAAATTTCGGTTGATATTTTCCATTTATGACAAAAATATGTGAGTGTGTGTGTATGTGTGGATGTTTCTATACAAAAAATGAATATTGTCAATGATGCTTGTTCATGCATTTCACAATAAAATGTATTATTAAATTTTTTATCGATGTTTTAATGAATCGTGATATAAAATGTTATTGGATGTTAATTGGAAAATTTTTGTCAGAATTATTTTGCTTTTTGTTAAGGCTATAGAGCAATTTAGCGGTAATTACATGGGGTTTGTTCACTTATAGTGTCAAACATTAAGTAACTTTATGGTCCCAGAGGCTAATCTCTTGATATACAATTACCACTTCCTCTATACCTACGCATACCCTACATACTACACCTAGGGTATACACCCTTTGGATTATCCCTGGGTGTACCCTAGAGGTAACTCTAAGGATGTATACTTAGGGATAATACCCCAGGGGTAATCTTAAGGGTGTATACTCCAGAGATATGGCAAACAACCGTTCGGTTCAAGGGGTGTGCATTAAGATACCATACGTTAGATATATACCGAGAGACCAGGTGTTGTAGCTGGTTAAAACTCCATTTTCAAATTTAATTACATGCAAATTTCAAGAAATGGAAGATGTGTTTAAAAATCATTTTTCTGAGTACCTAATTTGTGAACAACCCCATGAACTTTTTTAAAGGAACTCAAAAACTCATCAACTGACAAAAATTTCCATCTCTAGATACAAATGTGAATTAATGTAGTAAAATTTGTTGTGTATGTTTCATTTCAATAACCTAAAAAATCATCATTAATCATTCAGTCTACCTTGCTTCGTTGTCTCGGTGGTGCAAAATCTTCTTTCGACTTTCGTCGCTTATCTTTCAATATCATACGAGCTGCTGCGAATGCCATGCTTGAATTGCTTTAATTTTTCGTCACTCACAAAAATTTTATTGATGAATATAACAGTTTCGAATTTTATTCCAGTTTATGTATATAAAAATATTTTTTTAATTGAATTCCTTTTTGGAATATTGCTTTTCAGATGTCTCTTTATTTTAGGGCTGATTTTATCACTCGGAATTGCTTTAACAACAAAAAAATAATTTTTTATAGATTTTTTATTTGCTTCCTTATTTTATTGACTATTCTGTGTCGTTATGTGCGTATGACCTTGATTCACTCTTTATTATCTTGTATGACTAGAATGCTTGAGACTCTTGTGCTAAAGTCTTGTGGAGATTTTCGGATGGCAAGTGAGAGTTTGAGAAAAATTTATCGATTGATGTGGAAGATCTTGTGAGATTCGAGGTTCAACTGTGCGCTCTTAATTTCAACAGCTGCACTTGACAGCTTGCAGTCCTCAACAAAATCCTTCAATTTTTCTTCCTTAATAAATATTTAAAGCATTTGCTTATTGCAGTTGATAAATTTTCAACTTTCTAGGCGCCTTTCAGATTTCTCATGCGAATGTTGTAGCATCAGCAGAAGCAAAACTTTGCATTCTTTATGGCGCTATTTATTGTTAGTTATTTTTTTTGTCGTCATCGGGATCGTCGTAGACATTCAAAAATGAAAAAGGAAAAGAACAGAAAAAAAATTTTTTATCATCATGAACAAGAAAAAAAAATTGTTGAGAAGAGAATTCTTCGTGTTTGGATTTACCAGCGCAACGTGAGAAGGAAGAGAAAATAGCTCAACGAGGAACCAAAAAGTTGTAGAATAGCAAGAAGTGATAACAACTATGACCTTGGCCGAATTTTTTCTCGGTCGTTTAGATCTCGAGAATTATTCAGAGGGGATTATAATCTTAGTCACCATGTGTGGATGTTGGAAGCGCCATTTTTTATTAAAAAACATCTCAGTTTGAGCCATAAAGCTCCTGTCGCTTCCTTTCACATACAAATTACAAAATTTTCTGTCGGAAACATCAACATTTCTCATACTGAGCAGGATATTCATGCTCATCTCACGAAAATCCCATTGCCACGTACCATCATTTCCCATTTCATATCTCAACATCAGAACTAGCATGATTTCCATTTTCATTTCACTTCTGTCTCACAATTATTAAGAAAGCTCACACATAAAACAACAATAAGGCATACGGTAAAAGTTAAGATGCTTTCGTTGTTGACAGGGATGTTGGATTAAGTTTCTATGGTCTCTGAGATTTAATTCATCGGATTTTAGCATTAAAGTTCATACTTTCCAACAATACACTCTTAATTGCACTCCCTGATCCTACAAATGAATCATCCCTGAATTATGAAAATTAAATTAAATTTCATTTCATTCTAGCACCGAAAAGGAAGAACTTGATCTGTTTCGTGACTTTTCATAGCTTAGACATTTTTTTTCGTTCCTTTCCATTCTCGTTTATTCGCGTTGATTATTATAAGAAATGATAAAACATAATATTTTATGAAGTCATTTTCTCTGTCTTTGTCTTTCTCTCTTTCAAGCTATACTTTTGCAATAATGAAACAATTTTCGTATTGTTCTGTTCTTAATGGAAGCAGAAAGTCTTTCAGAATGTGAGGAACAAGAAAAAGACACGAAGAAAACTAGTATTAATCCATAATGTGAATTCTTTCATATTTTATTGGATGAGATTATGAGTTTCGTGCATGAAACATTGCTATTGCTTGAGGTACAATTGGATTGAATGAAAGAAGGAAATTTGAAGTTATTAAAATTGATTAAGTTCGTTGGCTTTTTGTTCTGTGAAGTTGACCTGAAAATCTCTCGAATTAAACTCTGTTCTAGATTCTTGCTTGAATTTGGAATTTTCGAGGATTTAGTTTTCTGGGGTATACTTTGGTCTATCATTAGTCGGGGTCCAAACCTTACCAACTTACCACACAAAAACAATTTGTCAAGGTAGCAAAACTCCCTGAATAATTCCCGAAGAGACTCATCAAATACTCTAGGGATTCATCGAAATTTCCAAGAAATCTAGCTTCCTTGCCAGGGATTTTTGGGATTTATCGAGATAAATCCTGAGTTTCCACACCTTGCATTTTTTATGCAACCTGACCGTAAGGCTATATAAAGGTGACTCCAATGGATCTGGAATTTATTGTACCGTGGGGCTATGTAAGTGGTCGCTCGTAAATTACATCACGCAAAAAAGAAGAAATCATACCAATATTTCAAACGATTTAGAAGCCAACAACCCAAACAAGTCTATTGTCCAACTGACATGGATAATTTAATGATACCCACTTCATTATCACATTAGCAAAATAAATGGAAATCATTCTGAGAAAAAATCCCACATCGCAACAATATCAATTCATCCAGATTATCACAATTAATTTTCCATAATAAATCAATCAATGTTACAACCCACAATTTATACTCATCATAATTATTCAACCGTATAATTCATTCTCATCATTCAATTCTCTCTGTTATGCTTGTTCCCTATCTTTCTCAGTATTATTCAGCAATAATAATGATATATAATAATATTCATATGCATATGCTTACATACACACACAGACATTTTGTTCTATGAGCTTTTTCCGTTGCTCTCTTTTTGCGGATCAATGATTTTAATCAATTTAATGAATTTGATATTCGCAAACATTCTCGCACATCCATAAATTTCATTTCCATTCATATCATGCAATTTTATTTTACAACATATTAAATGTTGGGATAGGGTGGTCCGTGGTCATGTTTTGTCTGATCTACTTACAATTAGCGTGTAATTGAGCATGCACAGCTGTGATTTTACACATTGAAAAATAATTTTTTATTTTATTGTTCTGGTTTTGACATAATTTTTGGTAATAAACTAGATTGTTTAGAACTGATGCCAAATTTTAGAGAATGTTTGGTTTGTGGTCCTTAAAATTGAATTTTTTCAAGTCCATGACAATTTTTATTGGCACTGAACAAATTAGCCATGAATAGTAAAGTCAATGACTTCAAAAAATGCGCTTCCTTTCCCGTCTTCTTACCTCACAACTATTGTTCCTTTTACGTAACAACGAACGAATGAGGATATGAATGAAATATGTGTAACATCCATAATAAATATATATATCGTGTGCAAAGCGAATAAATGAATCGATAAAAATTAATGATCGAGCAATTTATTGCCTCATATTAGCAAATTGATTGACCAATGGAAGTAAAAAGTGAGGCCAAATTGGATTATTTCGTTGAGATCATTGTCCTAGTTATGATTTAGGACATTCTTGTGGATGAAACATTGTCCAATTAATTTCTCAAAAAACATTTATAAACGTATTTTTACATGAGGAATTGCTTCAATTCAAGAACATTCTTTAGATGCACAAAAGGAAATTCCTTATTTTCTTTTGGATATCATTGCAAACAATTTAGTGACTTTCTATAAAAAAATGAGATTTTTTCAAAAGCACAAAGGATTTTCCGGCTTCTGCTTTTGAATTAAAATGATTGTAAAATTTCTTGTATGAGAAACGTCCATAAAGTATGTCATTACTTTTGTTGTATGCTCAAGGGTTGGTCAATTTTGGGTCTACTCGAGCAGGGGTATTCAAAAATATTTAGAGGGGGTTTAAATTTTTTTTTGTATGAACAGGAATATTTTGGGAGGGTTTTTTAAAATCTTTCTCTTAAAAACCTCTAGAAAATTGAAAAAAATTCTTAAAGGGGGGGGGGGTGTTGACCCCCAAAACCTTTCCTTGAATACACCTCTGTTCTCGATTGTTTTGCAACTTGACAACTAGATTGTTTACCAAAATTTACTAAAATTTGACAATTGAGTATTTTTGATTAGCATTTGATAAAAATTTATAGATATGCCTAAAAAGCAATCCACGAACATTCAAATCTGGTGCTTTTGTTCCAAAAAATATCCAAATTTTCAAAAGAACATTCAGCTATAAGTAACTTTTCATCTTTTCCTGAATATATCTCACTTTTATTACACAATTTTCCTTCCATCCTTTCAGCGAGTACAAAAATAGATGAAAGAAAAAGTTTCTCATATAAAAAAGACGAACAAAGCTTTGAGTGGAAGTAAGTGTATTGTAAAATTCTTTTGTGATGTTTTTCATTTTTTTTGTTGTCGCTGATACTTTTCCGGGATTTTCATTTTTCTTTCTCTTTCATAAAATTGAAATAAGAGATAAAAGTGGAAAGTGGGTGAATGTTGATTTAATGACTCATTTTAGTTCTATACAATAAAAATATATTTTTTTTGGAAAGGAATGAGAACAATAAATGGGGTAAGGTCATTTTCATTGTAGAATTTAAAAAAAGTCGATTTGAACTAGATTTTAAATTACATAGAAAATCGATATCCTATTTCATTGAAAATCTCAATATTGTTCTGAATGGCAAAGAGCAATGAAATAAATCTAACAAGACAAGGATGAATTTACTGCTATTGTGTAATTAATGAGTGCTTTGGATGTAATAATTGAGACATATTTCTCTCTTATCCTATCGAACTCCTGAATTTTAATTAAATTGTCTCAAAATCAGGGGGAAAACTACTTGGTGGAAATTTATTAAGAGTAAAACTATTGGTTCTATCTTGAAGCCAGAAAAATTTTTTTAGGGAGGTTCAAAAAATATTTGAGTTCCTGTACTCATATTTTTTTGCACTTTTTGTTAATTTTAATGGTACGTGAATTATTAAAGTCTAAATTAGAGCTTCAAAAAAACTTTGGAAAAATAATTATTTTAAAAAAATTTCCATATAAAAAAAATTTTCAAGGGAGGGGTACAGACTCCCTTAGACTACGCTCCTGTAAGGTATTATGACACCTTTTCCACCAAGAAATATTCAAGGATTCAAAATCATCTTTGGGGAAAAAATTCTAGTTGCTGACTTTTTTCCACCATGTCGTTTTCCCCCTGCTCTAAATTATTTTAATTATTCTGTCAGCTTTGGAATTAACTAGCTACTCAACGACATGATACTATTAAGTTATCGATTCATTCGAGACAATATGGAAGCATTCATTAATTACGTCTAGTGTTTTATTTAAGAATATGCACGGCCAGGGGCGCATCCAGAAAATTTTTAACGTGGAGGGGAATATCCCTCAGGCTACGAGCCTGTGCACACCTATTGAGATCCTGAGGATGTATGATAAAAATAGAGTAACATTGAATTTTGTAAAGGACATCACTCGCATACCAATTCTATAATTTCCACCTAAAAAATTCATCCACATGTTTCTTCCGTTATTTATTCCACGCGAAAGCATAATTCTTCACGAAATTTTCATTAAAGTAATAACTTGTTCAGCAAGCAAGCCAGCATGTAAGACACAAACTGGGTAGCTGATATCATTCACAGTTTCAACATTAATTCAACTCAATTCACATTAAAGTAATTTGATCCATAAATTTCCCAAACTGAGTTTATTTCTGAAGCAATTTTTTTTAACACATTAAGTTTAAGCACGAAACAATGACGCGGGAGAGAAACAAAGAAATATTAAAATAAATAGGTATCATAAAGTAATCAAATTGCATAAAAAAGAATCATTCAGCATGATGGCTTTAGTTGTCAGACTTTGTTGATTATTTTATGCTTTTTTTGAGGTGAATCATTTTCAGTTTGACGTGAGCTTAATGAAAATGTAGATACACTTTGAGTCTTTGACAAAAATTCAATTCTGTTTGATCTGCGGTTATTGAAAATGGATTGGCGGCTTTCGGAAACGTTTGTGTATGTAATCAAAAAGCATGTCATTTCGGTTGTTACTTACTTTGATGTCAGTTTCATGACTTTGTTGTTTTATTAAATTTGAGTGGATCACAACTCATGTAAATATTCATAATATTTAATTGATTGCATATTCATTCGTGAAATTTGAAGTACCAATAAATAATGATAACGCCAGCATGGATGGATAATAAAAATTATCATTGTCATCACTGAGCATTGTGAAAAGCATGTGCAATCACATCACATCTATAAAGTGACTCAAATGGGTATAAAAAAGAAGATAATTGAATTTAAATAGCCTGACAGAGTGAATTATTGAGACGTGAATAATAAGCTAATATAGCCATGCTCTTCATATCTGTATGAATATATGTACATATATAATTCTCATAAAAAGCATTGAAATGTCTCTTTATGCATGTAAAGCAGGCAATTTCTATGGTGATGAAATAATAGCGAGGCGAGCAATTTTACACATGGGAATGCTTTTTAGTGACGCAAAATTTTTTCCATTAAATTGCCTAAATTACCCCCATTCAAGCGAGACATGGCGAGGTGTGATAATGGCCTGCACATGTGTTTTGATTAAAATGTGTTGAGAATCATTTCAGTTTGGGGTTTCTAGTGCGATTGTCAAAGCTACAAAAGCCTGATTCATGAAATTCAAAAATTCTTTTTCTTCCGAGAAAAGCACGCTGGAAAAATCAAAACACGAGCATACGATAAGCAATGTGATTCATAGCAGGTTCAATGTTCCGCATTAGCTATTATCTCAATTATCCTCCCTTCCTCGACGAAGCAATGAGCGATGAAGTCTATAATTAGGACGATTGACTCAAAGTCATATAGATATGTAATCTCAGGTAATCTCTATCATGTGAATATGAAAAGAGGTCGATAAAGCATTAAAGTTAAATATTCTGCCATGAACTGTGTGCTATTCAATCATGATATTTTATATCTTGTCATAAAATCTTTGGATTTGCAAATTAATTCAGTGGGGATTATTAATTTAGTTCTGTCTACAGTATATACTGTAAAAATCAAGGTTAGAAAAGGTTTTCTAGCAAAAAAAGCTTTGCGTGTTCAGCTTAAGAAGACCTCAAATAATTAAATACATCCGAAAATTTTCTAACAACAGCCTTGTGTCCGGCTTTGGACTTTTATTTGTAAGGCCATTATTTCTGCAGAAAAATGTTGTTTTCTTCTTTTGAGGAATAAAAAGAAATTATAAACGAATAGATTTATATGCAAATTGTTATTGGTTGAGGTAAGATTGAAAGGATGTTTTGATTTTCGGATAGAGCTTGCCGAGCGCATTTTCAGTGACTATTCAAAGGACTTCCAGAAATGAAATAGAGAAAATAAGAAAAATTAAAATAGAGTCAAAGAATTTTGACTAATACACTTGACATAACCTCAAAATATTCAAGAATCAGTCAATGACAGACCGACGGTCAAAGATCCCAATACCCAAACTCATTTTCGGTCAATAAATACAACCACAAAACGTCCAAGAAGAAACAAATATTGTGACTTGTAAAATACGTCCATTAAACAAACAAACAAATCATGAAAGACAACCTTACCCAGTAACACCAAGGGACAGTAGCGTGTCAAGGTCGTCAATGTCGAATAAAGCTGAATGAAAGGATTTTCAATTTCTCTTTCATTCTTCATTTATGTATCGTTTAACTGCTTCACCATGTAATGTCAAAATTCGTTGGTTATTATTACATGCACAGAAAAAATGAAGCGAAAGAAATTACATGTGGTGGGAAAAAAACGATCGAGTCACGATGAAAAAAAAGTGTGTGAGAATGAAGAAGAAATAGGAAGCAGGAAACTTTAAAGGTTTGATGGCTATGCAAAGTTTTCTTTTTAATAATAATATTTTTTTTCTGTTAAGCTTGCTGAAAATTTTCATGAAAACTTTCAATTTATTGACAAAATTTTCTCGTTAGTTCTTTTGAGTGGAATTTTGTTTAATTTTTGACGTGGAAACTTTAAAGTGAGCATGAACTTTGAGTTTTATTAAATTGTTATGAAAGTTGATTTTTCGAGGAGCTGAGTTGGCTGCAATGCACATAAATTGGTTCTTGACATTTGGAGTCATTCACAAATGACGTTCAACATTAAAAGGGGGAGGGTTTGGTACTGGGTTCTCGGTGTACACTTACATCTACCTTTGCCCTAGAAGTACATCTAACCCTACCCTAGAAGTACACCTTCACCTATCCTAGGGGTACACCTACACCTAAGGGGGGGGGTCCTAGAGGCAGAACATTGGGGTATCCTATGGGTTATACCCTTGGTGTAGGGGTAGGTGTATACCGAGAGACCCGCCTTTGTAAAACAATCTATAGATATTTTTTCTTTGAAAACTTTGTGCCCATATTTTACGAACCTCATTTAACAGTAATCCCTTTGAAGGATGTACTTGTTTGCTGCAGTTTTAATGAATTTTTCATCAAAAGCTCATATTTATGGATGGTATGATTTATGAGTAGATTTTGTTGGGATTCAGAATCCAGAATATTTTCAATTCTGAAAAACTTTCAGTCTCTATAGAAATTAAATCCACATTCTCAACATTTCTGCCCCAAAAACTCTAAAAACTTCACAAAAGCCTACTTTTTCTATTCATTGAAAATCATTCCATGTACTTCACTTTAATAATTTTTATTCGTTCCAACTGTACAGAAGACAATAGGAAAGTGAAAAGCTTTTAATTCTCACAATAAATAACAAAGAACAATAAAATACAAAAAGAATTGTAAAGGATTAATTTCATTTTTACGCTAAATGAAAACTTTTTTTACATGTCTTAATCCATAACAGAAATTATGTAAATGTAATTTTCGGATGTCTTTTGTTCTACTTCGACTACAAAAGGAGCTCTTTCGTCCCTTTTACTGTTGTTTAGTAAACAAACCGAAAATTTCTTTCTCATTTTTTATTATTTGTTCCACTTATCCTTCTCATTCACAATTCTCTTGTGTAGTCTTTCGAGAAATTTCTGTTCTTTTATGTACAGGGGTTATTCATTTATTATGTCCAGGATTTAGGGGGGAGGGTCTGACTCCAAAAAAAAATAATTTTTTGTAAGAAAATTTTGTTACAGAGGAGGGAGGGGGTCTGAAAATCTCTTTTTTTCGTGACGTCATTTATGAATGGTTCCCATTGGGTCTATTCATTTATGACGTTCAGCATTTAGATGGAAGTAATTGCCTAGAGGTGTATAACGGTTGGTAAAATTTAAATGACAAAGGCGCTGTCTGAAAATCAAATTTTCTTACAGTCGTCATTTTCGAACGACCCCAACAAAGTATCACAGAAAATTCCTAAATTATATTTAGGTTTACTATACCGCAAAATATTATGATTATTGTCATTAAGACCATTCCCTCGTCTCATGCTTCATATTCTTTACTACGAATTATTTTTCCTTTAAATTCAAAGAAGAAAAATTGTCTATTTACACAATTGTCTCTGGAGTAGACAGGATATTATTGCGCTCAAAAATTCTGTGCCGAAAAGTTTCAGCATTCATGACAACAACAAATTGTGAGAGACATCTTGTGCTGTTGTGAATAAAATTAATTGTAGTTTATTATTTCTAGGTCTTTGAACACACAACCTCATTTCATGTCTCATGCTTATGTCCAAAATACTTTCCTTTTTCTTATTTCATATTTTTGTTTTATATTCTATAAGTTTCGTGTAATCTCTTTCAATGTGCACACAAAAAATGAACGAGGAGACAAGAAGAAATGAAAAGAAATAAAATTGAAGCTTCATGATGATAATAATGGTCAGTTTTCATTCTTTTTGTTCTCCTTTCTTTTCATTCTTATGATCGGACAATATAATGGAAGTGGTTTGTAGTAGAGCCAAGTGTCATTCTCGTTTTTAAAAACGTATCATTTTCTATACACGTTATGGCATGCGAATTGAATTTATATCCATTTTGAGATTTTTGTTCCTTTTTTTCTGGTATTTTATGTCCCGCTTCAAGGTGTGGACAGTGAGGGGACTGTTGATTTGAGATGTTTTGGATGAGAATATTGTTGGATAGAGAAGCATCATTTTAGAGTCAAAAAGCGTTAAGTAAGATAATAGTTATGATGTCCAGCATTTAGAAAGGGATGAAAGAAGGTTTGATGCTTTTTTCTAAGCAAAATGAACAATCAAAAGCCAAAAAAATTCCATCTTCAGTGTCCATATCCTGCAAATTCCAAACCCTTCATCCTTCATTATTATTGAAAGCTAACGGAAAGAACAAGAAGAAACCGTCCTTAAGTGTCATAACTTTAGATTGACAGTGAGGAAATTATTGTTGCATTGTGTATGAAAATTGAAAATTTATTTCTATAGCTAAGGAAAATGGGTTTGGAAAGCTGACGAGAGATTGAATTTTCCCTTTTTTGCAGCAGTTATATTGAGAAAGTTGCCATTAAAAATGTATAGAAAGTTATCAGCATTTGAGGAATGGCACATCATTATGCTGCCTACAATTTCATTTTAGTAAATGAGGATATTATTTTGATTGAAGGCGTTATCTCTTCTGATGCATAAGCAGTCCCAAACTAGCAATAAACTCATGCTGAATTGAAGTTAAAAATAGTGAAAATTGAGAGCTGAATTTTCATTATGAAACCCTCCGGAAATCATTGTGATTGCAACAGCAATATATTTAACGAGATTAATAATATGAAATGCAGGCATACGAATGTTCATGATGAAATATCTTGAAGGTATGATGAGTTCAACACAAAAATATTTTCATGTATGAAATTCACATGTTAATAAAAATAATTAAATTATGGAGGCAACATCACGTTTTGGAGGTTCTTACACAAAGGATTCCAGTCAATGCTTCCTTTTAAAAAATTTATTTTGTCGCCAAGACTTAATCCCTACACATCCTCATAAAATATTAAATTTAAGTAACATTTTATTTGTCGATAAAGAAAACATTTTCAGCTTCTTCCATTCTTTCCGTCTCCTTACAATTTTTGACATGCACGATGAGCATCATAATATCATGAATATTTAATAAACGCTCGATATAATAATCATGATAATTGAAATGTCATTTGCACTTCTTTTAGCCTTCATTTTCTTCAAATCATTACGGCATGAAGACAATCATGACTTTACAATGAATATTTGATGATGAAACCAATTCAGATGATTCGTATTAAATACAATGGATATTGTTGAGCTTTAACATTTGCTTTCTAATATTGCGTTAGTTCCTTTGAATTGAATTGAAAGGAAATTTTATGAATGGGGTGATTCTACTGGAGACGAGACTTTTTGCGCAATATCGTGTTCTATTATCAAGTTAAATAGAAAATAAGTTATAACAGAAACTAAAAGAAGTGAGAAGAATGGAGATGAAACGTTAGTGAGTTGAAATTGAGGCACTGCAGCGCATTTTTTGGACACTCTTCCATCCAAAATTGAATCAAATTTGAAGCTTTTTTTAAATCATTTTACTTCTTCTATATCCACATTTCTCATAGTGACATTTCTACGAAATCCAGCCACAGAGGCGTAGCAGGGAGGCTGCAGAGACTTTGGCCCAGGACCCCAAGTCCGAAAAATTTAAAACATCTCATATAAAGGAGCACAAACATATTTTTAAAAGGCTCCCAATTTTATTAACGGGGGTGCAAATTTCTGATTTAACCCCCAGTCTACAAGAGCTCTTGCTACGCCACTGTCCAAAAAATAAGTTTCTGCAGTAAAAATAAACACAAACATTCCACTCAAAGAAACCAGTCAAACAGAGAAGCTTTTATCCAACCCACAAAAGCTCACACATGAAAAAGTTTTTGAAACAAATAAAACGAATGCGTAGATTTACAATTAGAAATTTCTAAGCTACAAAAATCCTTTTTATAGCCATAGAATAATCAGAATAAGTTTCTTTGATAGAATTAGATACATAAACATATGAGAACTCTTGTGGCGTCTTAAATTATATATATATCGTGTGAAAAGGATTTTACTGTTTATTGTCGAGAAATTGAAGGATTTTTTAAAGGCTGATTTAAAACTTAGTGTCCTTAAATCAGCATTTTTGCCTTTTAAATCCACAAAACCCATCAAACTTAATGAAATTCCATTTCAGTCATCAAAAAAGTCTCTAAAAGTAAACAAATAAGTTTTTTATTGCCAAATTAAACAAAAGGACATGCCAATAACATAGAAAAATCTCATTAATGATCTGTTAAGAATCAATCTCATTAAATATTCCAAAATCGTTTGCCAACCTATAGTAAATAATATTTCAAGAGCGATGAGACGTGATAAGAAACTTTGATGGCCATATTTTATCGGACAGGAAGTCGAGAGAACAAGGAAAAGAATAGCAAGTAGAAAAGTAGATTGAAATTCAGACAGATTTCCGTATGCACATGAATATGTGAGAATTTTTTTGAGTTTGTGAACGTTTTGGGTCATGGATGGATGGAAAAAAGGCTAAAAATCTCTTCTTTTTTTGTTGTCGAAACTTTTTTCGCTGCCCATTTTTTATGTACTTGAAATTCAGTAGCGTAACAAAGTAGAGCAGACAGCATTAAAAATCGATAATATTGTGCCACCCACATCTTTTCTTCTCCTTTTGTTTGTCGCTTCTTTTGTTCGCAGATTTTTTTAAGATGCTGGTTGGTGGTGGGGGGAGGAGGAAGTTTAAGGATGGGAGATTCAGGTGAAAAACATTTAGTATTTGATCTATTTTTTGATATTTTTCTGTTGCTAAAGGATATAAATAGCATCCCCACCTACTCAAATGAAAAAGCTCCAACGAATTTATATTCTAAACTGAATTGAAATTTTTACGACTTGATGGAGCTTTTCATTCACCTAAGCTCTCGTCGATTTGATTGAATGTCATGCAGTCATACATAAGAAATATAAATTCATCAAATTGTATGTAAATAATGTGATATTTCTTATTCCAATCATGCCTACATGTAATACGAGATTTAAGTTTGTAATTTCAAATTTATTTATTTTCCTTTATCCTAATCTATGGGGGGATCAGATGAAATATTTTCTTAGAGAGAATGAAAAAGGTGAGCAGACACGCACATTTTTTTATTATTAGATTCTCCATGAATATATTAAGCATTAAAGCCAAACGGTGCTTAAGGATAATAAATCAATTACGACATTTAGAATTTTCTTATTTCTCTTAAGCTTCTTTTTGCGCACTCATACACATGCCTTGTAAGGCTATTCTTCTTTTTATGCTACATTTTTGCATACGTAAGGCCATTTTTACAGAATCTTTTGGCTTTGGTATGGTTGTGGGTGTGTAAAGTAGATGAAAATTTGCATAGTTTGCTTTTTGGAGGCTATAAAGCATTCATTGACGCTTTTGTAGGAAAACATCAAGTTATGGATTGAAATATGCTTCCATTTCTTCGAATAAACTAGATTTCTGGATAATTAAGAGCATATCTAGTGATAAAACTACAAAAACTAATTAAAATCCTCTAAATCCCTAAACTGGATCTCACTGGATCCTTAAAAATCAATAAACAAGTTAAGCATCTCCCAAAATGACACCACTAAAACTCACTTCTAGTTAAAGCAGCACAAAAAATCGCGCGAACTTTCAACATTATTTATTTCTATTTCGTATATCTCTTTATATCCATTTCTGTACTTTTTCTTTCTCCTATTTTCGCATTCCTGTTCAAAAAAAAGTGCGATAACATTGGTCAGCAAAAAAATAATGGTAGAGCTGTGGAAACTTTTTTTTTGCAGTTATTGATTTTTTCCTAGAGATTAATTATAACTTTTTTAATTATTTCTTTTTTCTGATATTTTTGAGGCTATAGGTCGAGGATTTTTTTATAGATTCTGACAGAATTAGCACACAACAATCTGATAAATTAATTGCAGGATCTTTGCGAGAGTTCAACAAATTTGGAACATCCAATTTAATGAGAAAAGCATCCTTTCGTATTTTAAGCTGCCTTTAAGCTTATTAGCCATCTAATTCGACCGAAAATTTTCATTTAGGTTTATAATTCATACATTCATTTGAGGCTTATTGGAACTGCCACATAATGTGGGAACAGAGATTTTTGGGAGTATTTAGTCAGTCTGGAATGTGAAAAGGGATTTTTCTGTTCCTAAACTTCTTTTCAAGGAGATTATAAAATGGGATAACTTTTACAGAAGATTAATTAACAAGCAGGAATGTTGTAAATTTTTTACAGGAATGCAAAATATTTTAAGTGAATTTTCTGAGATGCTCGTTGAAATATTTCAACAAAATTCATTAATCATTCAGGAAATAGGTCAATAAGTCCAACTGCTTCTTGTAAATTTTTCTAGTGATTTGTTGAAATTTATTTTGACCTTATTTTTATTTTAGTAAAGAGCTTCAACTTTTAATTACTTCATTTTTACGAAAAAAAAATATCTCGGGTGGCACAAGATGTCGAAAGGTTTAAAATCCAGCCCTAGATCAACGTCGTGCTGGATTGGTGGCAGTTTCGTGTCGAACACCAACTTGGGGAGGTCTGAAACCGAATTCATTTCATTTGTGCTTTCCGCATGTATATTAAACTGAATTTTTCAAGCCAAGAATCTTCATTCTTAATTCCATTTATGAATGCAGGAAAATTTCAATAAAGAAAATCCAAACATTTCCCAAATTGAATCTATTAAAACTTTTTTATCTTCCGACACACCTGAAAATTAGCATAAGCAATAATTGAAGCAACAGAAAGAGCCATTAGGCAATAATTTATGCAGAGTAATAAAAACATAATTAAACCAATGTAAACACCTTAAAACATAAAAGCCTCAAAGAGAACCTTCCTCAAAAACTTCAATATTGAAAAACTTTTGTTTTAAAATCTCTCAATTTTCATGATGAACATAACATGTATAGAATTTCCATCTCAAAAAAAGCTCATTATTAAAGTACTTCAATATTTTGCTTCATTATTCTTCTATTCACAGGGGTAGATAAATTCTCGTACAGCATGTTGCACATTCTCACAATTTCTATTGATTTTATTCTTTCTTGTTCTTCGAAAAAAAATATGACGAATAATGAATGAAAAAAAAGGTTTCAAGGAAAATGTGAAAAATTAGAAAGGACGGAAATATTTTTAAGCTATGGATTCGAAATATCAATGAGCTTGAAATGGGGTCGATCATGAATGATGATGGTTGAAAAAAATAGAATTTTTAAAAATTATATTTTTGAAGCGTCCAATATTTAGAGGTCCAATATTTAGAGGAGTCTGTAGCTGTATAATTAAAAAAACGTCATAAAAAAGGAAGGACAGGTACCGTGAGGTTGAAATTCTGCTTCACACCGGCCAAGTGTTGCTATTTTTGATAACGAATCCCATTTTTCGAGACATCCTTTACAAACAACCTCTTCGACATCATCAATTCTAAATAAAAAAATTCAATTGAACTCAGTAAGGGGCCATTCATATATGACGTCCACAATTTAGGGGGAGGGGGGGTCTGAGATTTTGTGACACCTTCATACAAAAGGAATTTTTTTGTATGAAAATTTTGTGACAAGGGGGGGGGGGAGGGGGTCTAAAAATCCCTTTTTTGATGGACGTTATTTATGAACGACCCCTAAGTAATTTTAAAGGCTCCTTAGCTATGTAAATAATTTGATTATGAGTTTTCCCACCCGATAGCGGCGGATTTTTTTTCTTGAAAATACTAGCAATTTTAAATAATTTTTTGGTTTGGGTCAATTTTTCTCGAGAAAGGGGGTGAAATTTTACCAATTCACCCTCCCTGGCTACACAACTGCCACCCAAGTTACTCTCAAATTATTTCCTAAATTATTACAATCACGAAAGTTCACAATTAAAATAATTAATGACCTCTAATACGTGGAAATGCTGGATAATTACTGATATTCGATATTTTAAATAAGAAGAAAAAGTTGTAATTTTAGGGAAGAATTAATGAATCGATGTAACATGATCAATTTTCATCTTCAGCTATTGACGAAGTTATCGATACATTCTGTGCATTTACTAAATTTAGCTTTAATTATTCATTTTTATAACACTGTTTTAAACTAAAATTTGATAAAAAAAATACAGTTTAAGTACTGCTGGAATGAGTCAGATGAGGCCATAACGAGTCAATTGACCTCAAATGCACAAAATTCTAAATCAATTCCATGACATTCAAAAGAATTCATTGCAAAATTCTAACAAAAAATTGCTTTCACCTCAAGCTCAAATTGAGGATCGCTCCTCCCATTAAATCCCTAAAACAACCCATCATGCTATTAAGCTACAAATTTTTTATGACATTTCATTCACGAAAAACAAAAAATTGAGTGTCAATATCAAAGTCACTCTTTTTCATACCCAATAAAGCTATCAACCTAAAAACTACAAACCTTTCATTTCATTTTCTTTCATTTCCCTCTTCATGCTCATTCACATTTTTATTATTTGTTGTTTGTCGAGAGAGGTAAATTAAAAAATCAATAGAAATTGATTTTTATGATAGAAATCTATTCCGAATTTTTATTTTAAAAAAAGGAAAGCACATTTGAAACCCCGACGACTTGTGCCAATTTTTCTTTTCTATTTGGAGCTTTCAATTTTTTTTAAATTGTTCGACATCAGTTGCTGTGAATATTTTGTCAGATTCTTGAATTAGAATTCGGTTTGTGGTTTGGCGCAATCGATTTTGGTTGGAAATAGGAAATTTTTGGATTTTAATCGTGGATTTTTAAATAAATTTGTCTATTAGAAGGGAATGAAGATTGTATCTTCTAAGAACTAATCACATCCAAGCCACATTCCGAAAATCCTCACGAAATTGACCTACAAACAAACCTATTAAGTGCAATTTGTTGAATGTCCTTGGATGTGAGCTTGTAAAAAATTGTTGAAATAAAAAAACAAAAAAAAAATATTTTGCAGCTTGTTGAAAATTGCTGAAGCAATTTGTGGCGATAAAAGGGAATTTAATTTTTTCTTCTTCTCATCCATTCCTGCTTGTGCAGCTATTACATTTTCCTACAAATTTTAACGGTTTGAATGATTTTCATTTTTTTCTGCTCTTTTTGCTGTGTACTTTAGAGATGTGCTTAACAAATAGCACGAAAGAAATTGCAACATTTTTATTAATTTGAAAGCTTTCAAAACGACTTTGGCAGCAGATGAGATCTCTAGATATAGAGCAAGGAGGAATAAAAATTAATTTCCTTATTCACTGAATGGAATAAAAACCAAAAAAAAGGAAAACTTTTTTCATGCATTTTTAAAAAAAGCCACAAAAATTTTATTTTGGATTTCTAAAAAAAAGTTCTCAATGTAGTTAAGGTGCATCGTGAAACTGTGTCAACCGGAAACCTCCGCTTCCTTTCATGTCATATCGTTTTGTTATCGTACATCGTCTGATTTTTCCTCTCTTTTTATATTTACTCGTCGGTGCACTTTTTTATGTGCATCTTGGGGTTAAGCAAGCTCTTATTTGTCTTATCGTCAATTGCATTTTAATGATTATTGCTCAATATTCTTTTAGGAGATTTTAAAGAGAATTTTATGAAGCATTAAAATTGATAGTTTTGATTGGAAGCTCGGACAGGATATTCCCAGTAAATGAATACAGCAACAAATGTTAAATATTCTAAATTCAACAGGAATTTCAATTCATTTGAGATTTTCTGCGTTTCAAAATATTTTAAATTATTTTCCATGCATTCCATACTGCATGTTCTCAAGTCTATGCAGAATATTTTTTATATTTTATACTATTCCAACTGTATGTGGTTTCTCCTACAGTTGTCATGTGTAGAAAAAACATGAGAGGAATTTCTACATGTGAACAATTTTTTCGAATTTATTTCCGTATTTATTTTCATTTTAAATAAGGAAGCTAAAAGGGATGATAGAGGATATCCAATTTGACGAATTGTTTAAGCTTTTAAATTTGTTTGCTTTTTGGAGGGTATTTATGCTAAAACTTTCCTTTGGAATAGAATGGATAGCTTTGGGGCTGTCCTAGGGTAGGGTGTCCTAGGTTACTCTAGGGTACTCCACGTATGTAGGGTATACCCTAGGGTACCCCGGGTAGCTATCCCTAGAACAAACAAAAATTTTAAGAAAATACTCTTTAAAAAATATTTAGAAATCTTGTTAGGGATCGTTCGCAAATTACGCCCCGCTTTTGGGGGGAAGGGGGGAAGAAGAATTTGTCACAGTCCAAACGTAAAATTTTTCTTTCTTTGGAAAACTACAAGGGAGAAGGGTCGTTTTTTGCGTGACGTAATTCACAAACGACCCCTTATCATCCATTTTTGTGGATAATAGAAATTGATTTTCTCAGCATACAGCTCAAATCAAAAAAAAAATCAGAAGAAATCAGGAAGACATTTCAATTTCCATTCAAAGATTTAGAATTGAATGGAAATAAAAATCAATATAGATGCAGATTTATCAAATAGTAATCGGAGATATCTAATGTTGAATTTTCAATTACTATAAGAACTTGTTGTTGGATCATTGAGCATTGAGGATTTTCGTTTAAAATCCAATTTAAAGGAAAAGTTTTATTGACACAATTTTGGAATAGTTTGAGCTGATTAAAAATAATTTTCAAGGATTTCCTAGTGGATAATGGATTTAGTTTTGGAACTAAATTATGATTTAAAATGAATGGCTTTGTTTTTCATTGAATCTGTTACATCATTCGACATTCACACTTAAATTCTTTCTCATTCATACCTTGGCATTGCCTTGAAAAATTCTCAATACCATCAGACATACAAAAATCATTTCTAATCGATTAATTCAATCTTTCTTTCTGGTAAATCCACTGTGATTAAATATTAATTTGAAGAATTCTCTTTTCAAGCTGGAAAATTGTTTTATTTGTTTAGAAAATTAATTATTTGGACGATGAGGGTTATCGAAATTGCCATTTGATTGACATGGAAAGATCATTTAGATTCTTGCAACAAATTTCCAAAAAGTCATCATCAGAATTGTTATTACAAATTGAGAACATTTTCTTGTGTTTATTATCCACACAAAATCTTGCTGACTCTTAAAATTTTCATGACGAGGGAAATTTTTTAAAAATCATCATCAATAAGTTTATTGTATCCATGGGAAGGACCCTCACTCGTACTCAAAAGAACGATGTCAATAAGCGCGTACATAATCTTATTTCATCCTTTTTTGATGATAAAATGACATGTCATTAAATGAAGGAAAAGGAATTCAAATAATTCAGGTCCATTTCACAATTTTATCGTTTGGTAATCGTCAATTTCTTCATTTTTATTTGTCTTTGTGGAAGTACAAAAATCATTTGATATGCGAGGATAAGAAGGGTAAGTGGAATGAAGAATGTACGCATAAATAGATGCTTGATTATCTTTACTTTCATCTTCGTTTTATCCCTTTTTTGTTTCTTTTTGTCTCTCTTTCTGTAATTTCAGTGTTCATTAAGGGACAGGGGCGTATCCAGAATTTTTTTTCTTCCTAAAACTAATTAGAGCACTATTCCAAACTGTTTGTCGCCCAATATTCTAGGTGTGTCTCGAAATTTTGTCGAAAAGAGACAGATCCAGATCCTACCGAACCTCCCTTGGGTATGCCCATATTAAGGGATATCTACTATCATGGCCAGCATTTAGGAGACAGTGGAATGAATATTTTGAAATCTCATTTTCTAAAAACGTCATTTATAAATGACTCTTTACACAATTTTTGTAATTTATGGAAATGTGACAGAAACATTTGCAGTTTGTCGGAAAAAATGTGCAAGATCATGGCTCACGAGCCAAACAAGTGTCAATAAATGGAAATGCGCTGTTGCACAAATATTTCACATCCATTTTCTCTCAAGACTAAAAAATTTATTTTATATCAAATAAAAAAAGAGGTTTGGCAATCGAATGATGAAAGTAAAGCAAATAAGGAGTGAAGGAATTTTTTTTCGCATATTTTTCATTCTTCTTTCTACTATTTCATGAGGTGAAGCACATGATGGGAGAGAAAGAGAGACGAAAATCAATAAAAGAAATCACTTGCAATATGTGTGTTCGACAGGCGACAAATGATAAAAAATTGCTAGAAGAAGCGATTGATGTAGTCTATTGCCGATATTTTTGCTGACAAAAATTTATTTTATTGAATGTATTTATGCGATTTTTATTCATTTTTCTCTCCTTAGCATCTCATCCTTGACGATGTGTCTTTTCATTCCTTTATTCAAGCGCACAGTTTATGTCGTCGGAAAGAAAAATTACATAATCGGTGAATTTGTGAATACAGTCAGAGGAAGCTGCTGCTTTTTACTGTCTTTTTTCTGCTTTTTGTAAATTGCACACATTTTCATTGTGTTTACAGTAAAATGGCGTGGGTGGATGTGAGAGAAGCAGTTCTAAATGAAAAATTCCTTTGTTGAGCCTTTAAGCTATTAATAATCGTAACAGTGTGATGGCAATTTCGATAATTCCCTTTACGTCTTGTGATTAATTTTCCTTAATTTTTCTTTCTCTCAATTTAATTGAGGCATGGAGAATTGGTAATGATTGCATTGTGTGAGACTTTCTTACTTAGCAAACTGATTTGTTGATGTCCTTAGAGATTCGCGGTCAATTGAGACTCAAGATTAAAAAGTTTTTCACTCTGGGCTGGGTCGGTCTACACCTACCCCATGGTATACACCAGAGGCATAGTAGACTAGCTCTGGGGTTGATTTTTGAAGATATTGAGGATTGAAATTCCAATTTTTACAGTAAATTACTGAACTTCTTTCTCAGAACCCTCAAAAACCCTGTGCTGTTCCAAAAAATGAATGAATTCATAAATTTTGCTCATTCGTTAAGATAAAAATTTTATTCATCCATTCCAGAGTCTAAAAAATGTCTTTCTGCTTTTAAAATCCTTGCATACCATAAATAACAAAACATTTGAGTCGTTACAAATATGCTGCTTTTATTTATTCCATTCTAGACATTTCATGTGTTTTTTCGACAAATTATATGGAAACAGCAATAGCCATTTATAAAACCTTAAAAATGGATCCATAAATTTCAAATTTCGACAAAAACTCAAGGTCCCATACTTTGCCCTTTTTATCTAGACCAAATATTTTATTTTGGATATTGAAAATAAATTAAGATGACAGTGATTGATTTTAGATGGCAGCAAATATTTTTGTTTGCGTCTGAAAGGAAAGTTTTCCATCAGACATCATCGAAATTTAGTTTTTTGATGATAATTATTAAGCAGAAATGTGAAAACTTTTCGATTAGTTCATTAGATGAGAATGAGTCTGATGTGATTAATTTAAGGATGCAATTTTCGATTAGGGCAAGGCGCCTAAATGTTTGTTAAGTCGCGGGTCTGATGGGTAAAAGTTTAGGGGTACCAGAGCAGCACGCTGTGCTAAACAGCACTTTTTTACGTAAAGGCAGATCGTCACGATGTCGTTAGCACATCCTAACGTCTTTTTGACGTTTTACTGTTATAATGACTACGTTCTTGCGCTCAGGGTATTTGCGACTCAAAATAAATAAGTTCCAAGTCCTCCAAAAATTCAAAGTCAACCTTCATCACTTTAATCTACTTGCAAAAAAGTATAAAAGTAATTTTTCATAGAAATAAGAGCTGAAGTTTTATCATAAAATCTCATTTAAAATCACTGTCATTATTCATGGAACGCCTCAATATTTCCTTCCAGGTAAAGCACACTTAAAGTGTAAAAAGTACAGAGTCAATCCCCCGATTATCAGTAGCTTCACCAAAAAAAAAACGATGATGTTAGAAAATTTTTCAAGGTGAACAAGATTCTCTGTCATGTTTAAATTTACATTAAGGATCTCTTCTGATTTGTCAAGTGGATCGTTTATTCTATTTTTATAAACGAATTTCGCGGGAAAAAATAATTTTCTAACTTGAGTCAGCCGACGAGAAAAATCAATTCGCTTTAAAAAGTCATCACAAATACAATCGTAACCGATCCCAGTAGCACCATACAACAAAATTAAATTCTAGATACGAAAAATCGTAATTTTTTTCAGCAAATATTTTCTTATTTATGTCTCACCCTGAAAATAAATCTCTTCCTTCTTCTTCTGCTTCTTTCTCACTGCCTTTCTCTTCGTCTATTTCCTTAATTTTTATTGTTTTTATTCTTTTCTTCTTGTTCTCCTTCTTTATGTATATCGACAATATTTTTGCTTTTGCTTCTTCCTTTCGTTACGATAGAATAGAGACAACAAACAAAACTTTTTTTTAGCTTTTATGGAAGCAGCTTGTGTGTGATTTCACGTCAATTAATTATCACTTAATTCCACTCTACAAGATTTGTCAATCAATTTTTATCATCGCACATATATCAATACACAGAAATGGTTTGAAGGAAAGGAAGGCTTTGAATTAGTCAAAGTGTTGAAAGAATTACTGGATTTTTATTTTTGGATTGTGTTAAGGATGTGGGGTATTGAAATGGGTATGAATTTGAACAAATTTTACTTTCGTGAGAAATTTTTGAAAAAATATTAGGAAAAAAACAAATTTTTGAAATTCAAAATTTTGA
This sequence comes from Chironomus tentans, assembly GCA_963573255.1. NCBI lineage: Eukaryota > Metazoa > Arthropoda > Insecta > Diptera > Chironomidae > Chironomus > Chironomus tentans. Next base: position 43,161,762 of record OY754303.1, read on the forward strand.
ATTTTTTAAAAAATTTGAATTTAAAAATTCTAAATTTTGAATTTTTTTAAAAATTCAAAAAAATTTAAAAATTCTTAAATTCAAAATTTTGATTTTTTTTTTAAATTCTTAAAACTTCAATTTCAAAAAATTCTTAAAAATTCAAAATTTTGAATATTTTTTTAAAAAATTCTCAAAAATTCAATTTTTTTAAGAATTTTTTTAAAAATTCAAGTTCCTTCAAATCTTTCCAAAAAAAAGAATCCAGATCCTACCAACAATTCTTACTTTATGCTTGGAGAATTTTCCTTTTTCTTTATGGTATATTTTTATATATATTTTAATTGTGAAGGTCAAAAAAGGCTACGAATTTTCTATTTATCACTAATTATAATTAACATTCGATTGTATTTTTGTCTTTAATTGGTAATAATATTTTGTGGGGGGTTAGAAACTACTAATCTAGTAACTATTCTTGTATATTCTAGAATTATTAATAGAGTTCACAAATGTTTTATATTTAATTATTAAAGTTCTTAATTGATAGACGCGGTACTTATGAATTATTTAATTAACACTCAACAATTGCTCCGTTTTACTTTTGTGTGTGAGAACTTTTGTGAATCGGTTCTTGATTTTTCTGCGATTTCTTTACTGTGAAATAACAATCAATTCCTTAATTGCAACAATCACACTTAACAGAACTGAAAATTTAAGCTTTTATCATTCGAAACACTCAAAAAAATTATTTTTTTTTTCGTGTGTAAAAAGAACGGAAATTTTCTTCTTTATATCTGTGTGCCTTTTCGAAGCCTGCAAAAATTTCTTCACAAATTTTCCTTTCTTTTTTTTATTTTAAAATATTTTGCTATTCTTGGAAGTGAGAGCAATAATTTTCCATAACTTAACGATCAAAAATCCACCGGTGAACTGACCCGTCGTTATTCGAGTGGCATCCAACAGAAAAAATTTTCCCTTTTCAGTACATCATCACTTTCCATGCACAACTTCCATTACCGCGGACAATAAATTTCCACTTCTTACTTTCTGTGCTTTTTCTCTCTCCTTTTCCTCTCGCAACCTTCAAAATTGAGAAGATTTTTGCGATGTTGTGATAACATAAACAAACTTTATGTTGATGGCGTGAGAGAGGATTTCCCTTAATGCTACTAACACATGCAAAGGCTGATAGTTGAGGATTTTCATAGTTTTACAGAAAATACAAGGATATTATGAATTATCTACGGCTATAGTTAATAAGTCATATAATTTACCCTAAAACCCCATAAAAATTTCTAAAATATCCCATAGATTACCAAAAAGTTTTGAGCAAATTAAAAATCCCATAAAAAATTGGATGGAGTTAAAAAGGGAATCCCCAATGAGAGAAATTTTTCACACGCTCATGTGTCTTAGTGCACCTCACATGACTGGAAAGCTTGCAAATACAATGAAAGGAACTTTCAACAATATCAACAGAGAGAGCGAAGCACAAGTTATAAAATATTAAGAATGAAAATGATGCCTGATGAGTGTGACTGGAATGTCTACACACACATTACTAGGCGTGCGCAATACAATGACACATAAAAGTGTCAATATCAAAACTCGCAGACAGAGTTGCAAAAGCATTTCTGTTTTACAGAGCATGAAACAAACCCATGTCCAAACTTTTTTAAGACAACAGAATCGATAAATAGAAAGGAATTTATGTATCAAAAAGTTTTATGTTCTTTCATTCATTCACTATAATTAGTTAATTTTGTTACAGATTCTTCAAAAATGCATATATATGTTAGATATAGATCAAATTAAGCATAACAATGTGTGAAATCTATTCACAAATTTTCTAAATCCCAGCACAAACTATTGACATCATATCCTAAGATGTCTCTGTGTTCTGTTGCATTAATCAATTTATAGACGTAATAATCTGGATTTGGATATTCAGAGCAATTTAAAGAGCTTATGCTTATACCGAGGCCAATTTTATCACCGATTTTCAAGCTGTAGTTTACGTTAGGTGTTATACGATCGTCATTAATAAATGTTCCATTCAAAGTGTTACAATCTCGAATATACCAACTTCCGTCGTCTCCAAAATACATTACGCAATGCTGTCGGCTTACAAATAAACTAACTATAGTCATTGTTGTGTCAAATCCACGTCCTAAGGAGAGGAAATATTATTTTTAAATGATCCAGTTCGCTGGATGTCAGAATTTGTGAAATTTTTCATACCAATTACATTTTTTTGATTTAACTTAAAATATAAGTTTTCTTGGTAGTATCCTTGACGTATTAATGCGTATTCGGTCTCTGAATTATCAATTTCCATGGTTTTTATGACGAATTCACTGATATTTTCACTAAAATACCTTAAATTAAACTTAATAAATATCTTCACGAGTTTGAGGTTAAAAAATTTTTGTGAGATTTTCAAATTTTGACCGTTACATTTCAGTGAGCTTCAAATTTAAAAAAAAATTTAACGGACATTCATTTTTGTGTGAAAACGATAAATCAAGACGAAACTGCTCATTGCAACCCTGCTCACAGACATCTCTATTACATAGAAATGTGGAAATACTGAAAAGAAAGCTTTCACCATGTTTGCATGAAAGAGAAGAGAATAATATACACAAATACATATGCACAATGTGGATATAATCATATAAAGCACATGTGAGACAGAAAAGGTAATGGCAATTTTTACAGCGATTTTTATGATTTTTTTTGTCCCCCACACATTCTTTCGCCTCATATCATGTCTCGACAATAAATGTACCTTTGGGAATTCCATGATGATGTCTAATTGGGGAACTGCCATCATTGATTTTTTTTTGTTCGTTTATGCTGCTCACGATGCAATTTTTGTTTTTGGGATGTAATGGAATTTTTAACGAGCCATGGATTTGCTTCTTCAAAGCATTGATTGTGGTTTATTTGGTGGAACTGCTGAGCATTCGAATAATTTATTGAAAAATATTCTCGTACGGAATTCTAATTTTTTTTGTTCGCAGAAAGTTCAAGGAAGGAAAAGTAAGTTGTCAAGAGAAACTTTTCTACCCATACTTTAAATAATAAATAAATAAAGCCTTTCGTGCTTAGCCTGCTCCAACTTACACGCAATTTGTTGATCAAAACTGATTTGAATTTTCTTCTTCTTGATCTTCAACTTTTACGACTTGGAGATTAGAATTTACTACTTTTTATAACTTACAGAGTGTGGTTGAATGGATTTGAATATAGAATAGGATCATAACTCAATTCTCGTGTAATGGATATGAAAATGGATCTCATTAGTTCTCATACCTAGCCAATGCTTTTAACTACCTGTAATGAGCTTTTAAAAAATGAAATAAAACTCACATATTTCCACTCTAAACATGTTAACCTAATTCTCAAATTTTTATGGGTACCGTAAAAGTGAGAACATCCATTCTCATACAGCACTCAGTGTAAGCTTACAATGTAGAATTATTTATAACAATGGGAAAATGTTATCCAGGTCGGGAACGACGATGAAGCTTTCACTTTTAATTTTATTTATAAAGCTTTCAATTTTTAATTCAATTGATTTCACTGTTACTCATTTTACATTCACGCTCACATGCTAATTTACATTTCATTTTTAGTGTAAGGTATGAGCACAAAAAAAAGCGCGCTCATTAAAAATTCAACAACTCGCTTCCGTGTTTTTCTTAACATTCTGAACTTGTAAAGTTTTATTATCCTCACTGTGAATATACTGGATTGTGGCAATTGGATAAGAGCTTTTTTGGGCATGATGTACCTGGAATATAGGAAGGTTGCATTCCTTTCCATCAACCAGGCACATTTGATTAGCAAGAATTGTCAATTGAGCTTTAAATTAAGATAAGACCTTAAGGTGTCGAGTCATCAAACTCACCAACCTCTTGTCAACAAGTTGTACTCAACATAAGACAATATATGCACAAACTAAACAGCAAAAAGCATTAAAACCACTTCTCGTACTTTCGTTCCTTGCAAAGAAGCAACAAAAACAGCAAACATCCACATGAGGAAAACTTGTGGAATAATAAAAGTGAATTTTAATTGCAACAATCTGACAAATGTCACATGATGAGAGCTCACGAAAGCCCTCGTCGTTTTAAAAGCTATGAAAATTCAATCGTAAATGCAGCAACATGTAAATTGTTCATATATATGTGACTTAATAATTTTTTCATGTCGTTCGTGTGTGCAATAAAGCTTACAGGACTATGAACAACGGTTTGAATTACAGCGGGTTGAGCGTTTAAAAATTAAAAGAGAAATGAAAAGTTTTTTTTTGTTATTGAAATATGTGCGATATGGTGGGAAAATATTTGCATATGAATTTAATTTCAGCACGAAATGAAATTCTTGCATCCGCATGGTTTTAATTTTTCAAACTGAGGGAAAGAGGGGATGCAAGTTTGAAATTCATTGAAAGTTTTAATGCGTTTTGAAATGACAAATTTTAATCTGAAAGGATCAACTAAACTATAACAGAATAATTGTCAAAAATTTTAAAGCCTCATCTACCATGGGTGTATCCAAGAAGAGGGGGGGGGGGTCCTATGGGGTCCGGACCTCTCGAAAAAAAATTTATCTGAAAAATAATTTTTCGCTTAAAATTTTTATATGAAGCTCTAAGGGGTCGTTAGCAAATTACGTCACGCAAAAAACGACTTTTTAGAACCCCCTCCCCCCTTTAAGGGAAGAAAGAAAAAAAAATCTTTTGTATGGACTGACACAAATTCTTTGACCCCCCCTCCCCTTAAAAGCGTGACGTAATTTGCAAAGGACCCCTAATTTGTTAGCTAATCCTTCACGCGGTCATCATTCTGAGTATGTCCTTGCCATCTACCATGACCATAATAGATTATGACACCTACTTCATGGACAGATCAGCCCTTAGGATTTCAAAAGGTCTGACATAATCTGCATTTTTGAAAGTATCTTCCAGATAACTCATTTGATTCAGAAATTTCATATCTTTACCTAACCCGTCTATCCATTTTTCGTCATACTAACATAGAGCCTAGGGTATACTCTATAACATAAATAATTCTGTAAATCCCTCCTAAAGCAAACCTTTCTCACCCACAAAAAAGTTCATACTGCATTCATTTTTACAATAAATTACTGCACCTTTACAACACTCTTGCTTAATCCGCAGATCTTTTAATGCAAACTTTTTTTTACTTTTTATTTTGTATTCACACATAAGTGCTCTATAAAAAGTTTCTGTACATACTTTTTAAAACAAGCATACACCGCACTCATAAAACAAATTCCATTCCTCATACATCATCATCATTAAAAGTGCTTAAAGTGCGTTCATTTAAAATTAAATTTTACACGCTTTTTTAAGCTCTCTCCCCACTTGAATGTTACCGCAATGGCTGAAGTTTACACTTGGATGACTCACATGAGGATATGTTTAAACCAAATGATTTATTGCATGAACATTTTAATGAAGTTTTTTCTACTTTTTCTCTATTCATCAACTAGGATCAATTATTCATTTAAATGCAGAGGTGAACTTATGGGAAAATCTGAGGAATTATAGAAATAACCCTAAATTCTAAACCTGCCTCAATATATTGTTTAAAAGTGAGAATAAAAACTAGAGTTGCTCCATCATTCAACAAAATGTCCCATGTGTGTGTACATGATGGTATAAAAAAAGGAATTCTGTCAAGATAGTAAAGAGAGGAAGGAAATGAAAAGCAGGAAAAAAGGAACTGTTTAGAGATAGCGAAAATGAATGGTTTTTTTTTCTTGTCGTATTTAAAATATTTCATTAAAAGTGGCAATTTTTTCTGCTGACAATGCAGTGGTTGAGAATAATGAAGAATGAGGTTAAATTAAGTGGGTGGTGTAGTTTAAAGAATTCATGTCTAGAACGTGGTATTAATTACAGAGGTCCAAACCAGGGGCGTAGCCAGGGGGGTCCTTAGGTGCCCAGGCACCCCACTCGAGAATTCGATACAAATTTTTAATTTTTTTTATTTTCAAAATCGAAAAATTATGTTTTTACAGAAAAATGATGAAGACTAATCGCAAAATCAATTTTAAGGTCTAAAAATGAATAAAAATTTTATACAAAGGTTATATTACAGTTATTTTTCTAAAAATAAAAAATTGGGCACCCCCCTTCAAACATTCTGGCTAAGCCCCTGGTCAAAACGGGGGAGAAGGGTAGCCAGAAATTTTTTGAGGGAGGTGCTTTGAGATTTTCTTCTCAAAAAACCCTAGCAAATTGAAGGAAATTTCAGTCGAAGGTGGTGTTTTAACACCCCTGGATACACCCCTAGTCCGAACCCCCTTGGACCCTTCTCTGGTTATCCCCTGAAAAAAGAGCTTGGTGGCTAACAAAATTGTTAGTTCCACTTTTTTGGGTGTTAGAATTCAACCTCGTCTACAATTAAATTCACAGCAATCACTGTAAAACTCTGACTCATTAAGTCAGTATCATGTTCATCATCTAATGTTCAGTTCGTGATCTTTTTCTATTGCATCTACCATTAGCATTTAGAAACTCATTTCTTGAATAATTTTCACATTTTTTGCTACAGATTCATTGTTGCCTTTGCTTTGTTTGCTATGTAAACTATTCATACATTTGCACCTTCCTTCCTCTTCTTAACATGTGAACTTTTTTTATTTCAATCTCTTCGTATGTATCTATTGCTCACTTTTGTACTTGAAACAGCACCTACGCATAATACAGATATACCTTTTGTTTTATGAAAGGAAAACTAGCATAAAATTAGGATGGAAAAAAGGATTGTTTGCATAAGATTCACATTTCAGTAACTTCACCTCTCATTCATTCATGCTAGGATCTTTCATGTGGAAGTTCTCTTTTGAAAATTAATATTTTCTCCTTACTACTGTGAGCTTTCATATATTTGCATACACAAGGATGTTCAGCTTTTGATCTTGTGACTTGAACGTGTAGAAAGATGTGAATGATTTGGCTCTGTGTTGATGACTGTCCATGATCCAAAATATATAATGCTAATGGTAGAAGCTTAGGTATCTTAAAATAACTATAAGATCCACGAATTTCTAATGCGCTGCAATAATTATGCACCATTACTCTAGTTCCTCATTCCTTTTCCCTCACAGATTATGTAAAGACACTCATGAAAATTCAAACTGTCGGATGAATATTTTACATCCATATGTATCATTTAATGTAAAAATATCTTGCTCAATATGTATGAAATACACATGGCATGACAGCAGTTACATAATGTTATGTATGGAGAATAGTTCAAACTGCCAATATCTATTGTAACAGAGCATATCGACACAATATAAAGGATGAGATTTTTTGGTAGTAAAGAGCCAATTGATCATGATTTTTCAAAATTTATGCAACTCCATACTCTTGGTGCTGGATTGGGAATTTAAAATTTAATAATTGATTTTTTTTTGCTGTAAATTTGGAATCTTTCATTGGCACATGATAGTTTTGTGAATTTGATATTGTCAGTTCCAAAATATTATTCTTAACTCTTGTCATAAACACTTAAAAAAATGCAACACAGGCAATGTTTTGGAACGTGAAAGGCAGATAATATTGCAGGTTAGCCAAAGGAAGATTACACAGCGTACGACCGTAGAAAAAAGGCACAGCAACAACAAAAGAAGCTAGCAGAAGTAGCTGTCATAGCCCGTTATATAGGGTTATAAAGTTAGATAGGGAAATCTGTTCAACCGCTTTATTAACATCCTATGATGCACTGGGGATCAATAGGAACTAATCATCAAGCTTTTGGCATCCTATCTTATGTCATATGCACACGTTTTGAAGATAAGCTTCTGCAATGAATAGTCCTCTATTTACTAATCGGAAATGCCATTCATTTGAATGGAACTGAATTTTTGTAAAAGTTCTACAAAATATTTGTAATTGAAATTCTCAGTTAAGGAATTCAGATAATTTTGAATGAATTCTGAAAGATTTTTTTTAGATTTGGTCTGAAAATGTGGCATTAACTTAGTGAAATGTTGTTGATCTGTATTGTTGGATATCAGTTTTAAAAAAAAAAAGCTTTAAAATATGCAGCGTTGTAGTAATGTATCCAATGGGATATAAACGACCTGCTACAGACTATGGAATCATTTTCAGACACGACTCAAATTTTCCACCCAAATTCCTCACATGGACATCAAAAAATTACATTCATTTAAGCGCATACCTTGATATCGGTTATCAGTACAAGAGAAAATGGAGAATAATAAGAAGGAAAATTTCATTGTAATGTCAGTGTATGAATGCAAAATGCATGTCATGGATGCAATAAATGAGAAAAGTATTAAAATCAGTTGTGTGGAGAAAAATTTTCATTTCATTTATTTCGCTTTTTCTATACATTTTATATTGCATGAAACCAAGCACAACATCAATGTACAGCAGAAAAAAAATGTAAATGCATGTAAAGAAATTTTCGCTTCTGGTATTTTAACAGTGAAAAGCTTTTTACAGTAAATTGCATGGCTCGATAAGAATTTTTGATGAATTTATTATGAAAAGAATGGGAAGTATTAACAGTGTTCATAAGTTTTTTATGGAATGGGAGGTGAACATATCTCATAAATTAACACGGAATAAAATGAACTTTCCTTTTCATTGTTAATGAACATTTTACGTTCTGGATACAATTTATTATGGAAATTTAATTAAGCTAAGATTGCATGAGCGAGTTGCTGATTATTGGTTGACATTTGCTGACTAATTGCTGCTCAAAAAAGGCAAGCTTTCAATTTTAAAATGTGAACTACTTTGGGGGTCCTCAATTTTAATAAATGTTCCAAGAAAATCATGTTGAACATGTCGAATCGTTCAGATTTTTAAAAACAAAATTTCCGTTACGGAAAGAATTTAAATATTTTCCAAAAAAAAATGAATTTATTCAAACCATGGACCCCCGTGCATGTCTAATAAACTAAAAAAGTCGATGAAAAATTCCACAAATTCTTCTTCTAGCAATAAATTATATTCAAAATACTTGCAATACACCAATCAAGACTGCAATTTTTTATGACTATGACCATTGTGAACTTCCACAAGAAGGAAGAAGAAAACTCCATAAAACAGAATGCAGCAATACTTAAAACATTTTCAATGCAGTTTCTCAAGACTTTATGTATCGAAATACATAAATAAAATTTTATTGAGCGAAGATATTTAAAAAAAAGCTGAACAAAAACAATGAGGAATTGCGGACGATAAATTATCTGATAACTGTTCCTTCAATTTATCATGAAGTCGAAGAGATTTTCCGACCATTTAATTACGAGATGTGATAAATAAATTAAGAATTTGCTCATGACTCAAGAGAAAGTGTGTCAGAATATTATCGTTGAAGGTTTTTAGATTAATAGGCACTGGATGCAATGGATTCTTACTGAAATATTTTCTTTACTTAATTTTATAAAAAATGACCTTTGTTTTATTGATAAGATGAGGATATGCTCATGCATCAATTATTCTTGGCCGCCTATACCAAAAATACTGTTGGTGATGGCAACAACAGCAGTGGTAAGAGTGGTATTTATTGTGGTTGAGGGGCATGGATTAAAATAAAATTTATATAATGGATATAATATTTGTTCCTTCATTTATTGAATTTTTAAGGTAGTTGAAAAAAATGTGAGCATATAATGAAGATGTTAGCATGAAAGATATTCAAATCAGTTCACGTTACATAAGAAATATGCTACATATTTAGGTCAATATTGAACACCAGTTAAGCTTTTTGCATAAATGTGAATAAAAAGCTCTCTCCCTCGACGATAGCATGCAGCGGCATTCGGAACTGTTTTGGCATCACATGAAAAGGGAAAATTTTTCATCCAAAAATTGCAGTCATTATTTTTAATTTTCATTTGCATAAACTAACATTTTAATGGAAAGTTCTCTCCTCTCTCTCGATACAAATGGGTTGGTTCTTATTTATTTAATTGCACTAATTTTTATCCCAATTATCTAGTGCTGAATTTTCACATTTTTGTTAAATATTAAGAAAGAATAAATGTATGTTTTTTTTCAGTTCTAGTGAGTTACATAGCCTTTAAACAACAATCTTTTGAGGAAAAATAATTTAATGTAATTATTTATTTCATAAAGCTTAAAATAGTTGTTTTTGTCATTCAAATTTGAGTCAATATGATAAATATTTAAAAATCATTCAAAATGAATTAGTTCGAATCTCAATAATAATATTATTTAATTTGTAAATTGGTGAATTTTTATTTTAATTACTAATATAAATTATTTTAAGTATTTCCGTTAACTTTTTACTTAAAAGCTGCAATTTCTGTTACCTTTAAATATTTTTATTTTTGAGTCGAATAAGATTGCAAGTAAAGTAAAAGCTTCATAAGATACTCGTAACGACTTTTTAAAATTCAAAAAGAAAGCTTTATTTCATACAACGTTTGCTTGCAAGTCTTGCAAGCATGACTTACAAAAAAGCTATTGAAAGTGAAGAATGAAAGATTTATTTGAACTTATGTGTTTTTTATAGAAAACAAATGTATACATTAAAAATATCATTATATAAGATATTTTTGCATGACTTTTCGGTGGTAAAAAAATTAAAATTCAAAAATCTCATGGCATTTGTTCCAATTTATCTTCAAGTACATAAAATGAATTTTATTTGAGTAACTTTATGTCAAAATTATTATCAACAGTATGTGAATGGCCCTAAAAATATCCGATTATTCTCAGTAAGTCATTCTCATAAACCGAATAGTTTAACAATTCATGTTAGAAACACACAATTAATGTCCTCATAAATATTGATAAGCACTAACTCTAACAATAATATTCCTATTGGAAGAAAGCAAAATGTTCAAGGTTATTCAGTCCTTTCAAAATAATTTTTGTAATAATTTCCATATCCATCACATGCACGACTGAGAGAATTTCTGATTAGCTTCTTAATGATCGACACTTGTTACATATGTTTCTGCACACATAATAATCACAATCGTTGCTATGGGAGAAGTGAGTGGCTTGTAAAATGTTTTGTTCTTCTTTAAATTTTTTTTTGCTTTGGAAGGGTGGGACCATTGACTGAAGTTTGATACCCGCTAGTCTCCAAAAATACTTGTATAATTACTGAAAATTTTCCAGAAGTTGGACGAAACTTTCTCTTGTGAAGTATATAATTTCATACAAAAATCTTAAAAATCAAGAAACTTTCTCTTGTGAAGTATATAATTTCGTACAAAAATCTTAAAAATCTCGAAACTTCCTCTTGTAAAGTATAAGATTTCATACCAAAATCATTATTTTTTAGATTTTAACACTTAACTAGTTTTTTACTTTCATAAAATGTCAACAGCACTTCAAATTTTCATATTTCTGATGATATTCAACCAACTTAAGAGTCCCATCCACTTCCTTCCTACTAAGAAATTACATTTTTCAAAATAATTGAGAGTAGGAATAATAGAAAATTTTCATACATTCATTCTTTTGTTCTTGAAACACAAAAGTAAAATAAAAGTAAGAAGAAGAAAGTGGAAATAAAGGAAAATGATAAGAAGAAATTACACAACTGAATGAAAATCAACATATCACAAAAATAATGATAACAATAATTATGACAAGTAAGAAGACATAGATATAGAATGAGGAAGTGAAGGAGAAAGAAAGAAAGATAGTAGATAAAAAGTTTACATGATGATAATGAATGAGAATACGTAAAGTTATGACGACGAGAAATTTTGCTTCCATTACATTTACTTACACAATCATTAGACTTCAAATGCATAAAATTATTATCATTATTCATTATTATTTGATGATATTCTCTATGTGTACATGTGAGACATGATATAAAACACAAAAATTGTAATATATCGTCTTCGTTCGTTCATCAATGATGATTTTATCAAACATTTAACGGTGTAAAAAAACATTAAAATGAAAAAAAATAATAAAAATTGAAAGGCTTGGGCATTTAATTTAACAAAAAAAGTTAATTGGTTAATCGGGCTTTAAAAAAGTTATGAAATCCTCCCCCTTCAAAAAATGTAATAATTAATTAATTTTTATCCAAAAAAAAAATTCGGGAAACTCAGTTGTGGAATTGATTACATAAACTCTCAAATATTAAGGAATCAAACCCAGTTCTTTTCTTAAATTCTCTGATTTATTCATAATTACATTAATACTTCTTTAAAGAATTATTACAAAATGTACTACATATTAAGCGCTTTTTATTTAAGACTAAACAGCAATGAACATTCTTTAGATTAGAATAAAATGATTTATCCATATGGACGCAAATCTCATTTTAATAAGGTATGGTACCTTTAGAGAAGACTAATAATTATTTGTCACAGAGACATAACAAGGGTTTTCATCCAAACCGCCCAGGGCAAAATCAAAAATTTGAGCCCCCGTAAATTAACGTCACTGTCATTGTTACGTCACTGCTTTGTCATTAAATACCCAAACCTTGATAAAATATGGAATAAAATCTTCATTCCATCCATCAACAAAAAAAGTATGAAAAAAAGTTAAAGAAATATTTTTATATATAAAAAAATGTGGAAACATAAAAAAATCATTTTTTCTATATTACATCACGGTACGAAATATGGTAACGAAATGACAAATGTGATTGTGAAATATGAAATTTGATTTTTTATATAATCTAATTTTGATTTTCTAATGATGATTTACTTCGATGATTTGACATTTTTTTTTATTATATTCTATCGAAAAAATTATTTACTCATTATATTTTTTCAGTAAAATTTTTTTGTTGGGTCTTCGGGGCTTTTTTCCGTCCTAATGAACATTTTTTCCTTCATCTTTGGTGGACTTACCTGGAATTAAAATAGAAAATAAAATTCATTATTAATAAATAAGTTTATTTAAAATTTATAAATTTATGGAATTGAAAATATAAGAAATTACAGTAAGTTATTGATAGAACACTTTATATATGAAGCATTTTCAGTGGTGAAGTCATAAAGGCAGTAGCGTAGCAAGGGAGGGGGTTGGGGGAGAAAGGGAGAAATTCACTCCTTAAATGGGAATAAATGGGAGAAAAATTATTAAATTATCATCCCTCCTCCCCTCAAAAAATTCTGGTTACTTCACTGCATGAAGGTAAACGAAACATTTTTCTAAATTCTTAAAAATGCCGCCCATCTTTCACATTTTTTTGACATTTGCATTTCCTAGAATTTTTTAAATATTGCAGAACAGAACTCGTCGAATTCTAAAATGTGCGAAGAAACAAGATTAAATGGATGAATAAGAACGTTGACGTAAAATAATCGAGACAATGGAAAATATTTCGAGTTTACTGACATCTTTCGACAGTCATTAGTACTGAGTATATCATAAATACAGCTAGACAAAATAAATACAATTTTAGTTTAAATAATGTCGCAAATCCCAACTTCACATCTGTCATGCCAGCAAGTATCCATAAAGTTTCGCTCTGATAATGAAGCACTCAAAAGTTAAGACTCAAAAGAATTTCAAATGAAAATTTATTGTGGTTAATCTAGCTTTTAGAATGTAGACTGAAGATAAAAAAAAGTTTTATTAAATTCTATAATTAATTTTTCACATAAACCACAAAATTTTTGCATATTTATAATTTTTTTATCAATTTAATAAAAAAATTCCATTCCACATACCAAAATATTTCAAGCAAGAATGGTTTATAAATTTTAAATTAAGCTTCAAAGTTAATAAAACCTTTCTAGAATTCAAGAAGAATGTTCAAAACTTTAATCAATTTTGTGCATCAAAATCCAATTATAAAAGGATATTGCAGCACAAAAATAGACAAACGAGATGGAATGGATTTAAGTTTATGCAATTTATAAATCAGTTTGAATTTTACATTTAAGGAATTGCTTTAAAATATCTTCAAATATAAGTGGATAAACTAAAATTAAATTAAATAAAATGTTCAGACTCTAATAATGGATGGAAATGAATTCAATTTATGCAGATTTTATACAAATTTAATTTTGACTCTAGTCTGAGTATAATAATAGAAACAGAAATTCCAAAAAATTTAAAAAAATTTCAAATTATTTAAACTTTTAATTTATAACTTTTAGAATCAGATTTAATTATTTTTAAACAATCTTCAAGTCATTTCAATTTCCATTTGCTAAATATCATGTTTCTCATTTCACAATCTGAAACTTCAGCATGTTATTGTATCTGCTTGTATTCACTTCTGTTTGTCTTGTATCTTTTCAAAAGATTTAATTTCATGAAGATTTCAGATCAAGAGTATCGAAAATAATTCAGAATGTATTTAATTTCAACAAATGCTACAGCAGTTTATAACCTTCTGCTTGTTTGCGAAAATGTCAATGAAATTTTTGTGCTTAAAACTTTCATACTTCGAAGCTTTGGATATGAAGATATCTCGAGATAAGTTTTCATCGGAAACTTATTGTATGAGCTGAATATGTTACCTACACATGTGATTTGAGCTCCTATTTTATTTGCTAAAGATGTCTGGATTGACACAAGCTGGGATTGACATATTCACACCTGGAGTCGGTTGCTCGGATTACTCTAGGGAATACACTATTCCGGGGTACCCTAGGGGTATTAACTTGGGTGACCCTAGGGGTATGACCTAGGGTAATCCTTGTATATACCCCAGGGTATACCAAGCCATCTCAACTTTTTGGTTTTTGTTAGGAATTTTCACTTTCTGCTACCTTGCAGAAGTCCCTCTTCACTTTGAAAAATTCTCATAACAACATGGTGTGAATGCACGCTATATTTGCAGATAAATATTTATGATCACCTAAAATTACATCTGATGATAAAGATTGTCAGTCAGTACAAAGAAAACAAAATATTTACTCTTAAAACTTATTTACTCAAAATATTTTCTTAAATTTAGTTGCAGCAACTGAGAGAAAATTCCAAAAGCTTTTCAATCTGTCGTACAATATCCTTTTATCTCTCAATTTGAGACTTATATGTCTCAAAAGTTTTTCACACAAAGAAGGAACATAAAAAAATTCCAATTAAATTTTTGCAAGTACGATGTGGAAAGGATGGAGAGAAATAGTGCAAATATTGACACAGTTATAATTGCGAGAAGCACGAAAGTATGAACCTTAATAATCAAGCTTCAATTTCTAGACGAAAAGGATAGGATTAGGAGTATGAAATTCATTTGAAAATTAAAGGAATATTCATGAGACAGACGAGTAAGGTTGATGAATTAATAGCTAATCTGCAGGATGCAAAGCACTAAGGGAATGGAAATTTCCATTACAAAAGTCGTTGCCATGATAATCATGTTAAGTCTCACTGCTCAGTTATTAAAAATTTTCTGATTGAAAGCAAGCTGGTAAACATCAAGGGACACGTGTATCAACAGTAAAAATATTATTAAGGGATAAAAAAATATTGCAATCAATTTTGTTTGATGTTGTTCAATATGTGACTCAATTTCGCATGCATTTGTGTATAACAAAATAAAAATTTCCACATTTTTACTGTACATAGCATAACATAAATCATAACCATGGTTATTAATCGGATTGAAAGTTCCAGTGAGCTTAAAAAAATATTGCACCACAACATATGTCCTCATATTAAATCTACAATGTTGAATAGCTAGTTCCATAGGAATTGCTTCATAGACCCATCATTACATAGGAAATTTGAGACTTAACTTCAAGGATTTTCGTTTGCATTTCAATCAATCTCCAACCCTTATTAACATAAATATATCTCGTATCCAATAAGCATAAAGAATATCCATCTCGTATTATTATCAATTCACAGTCGCTTTAAAGCCAAAAGGGAATAATAAAAAAGATTTTTTGTAATAAAATTGCTCACTCTTTCCATTTTTATCGCTTCTACTCACTTCCTCATCTTACTCTATTTTGTCTTATTCCTCACCATCGATGCAAGGGTTAAGTATGAAAAATTTAGCTGTTAAAGTGCATGCTGGACAAAAAGCTACACGATATGGTCATACTTGACTTCCTGGACACTAGATAAGGATCTGCTTGAATACATTCTAAAAAAAGTCTCAACATCTTCATTCCAGCCACATCAAGCACCCCAAACTGATATTATTTCTTGCAAAAAAACCCCAGCACATATTGAAAGGAAAATTTCCATCACTTTATCAACTTCCTCAACCAAGACTGTAATTTTATAGAGCGATTCAAGATTGAGAGATAGATGCAGCATAGAATTTTTAATATTTAATACTTCATCTTCCGTGTCTTGCAGAACGAGTAAAGAGGAAAGGAATTGAATTGAAGGCAAAAACGCAACAACAACATCAGCTAATAAAATTTAATAGAATAGTAAAGAGCGCAATGCAATGTATAGAAAGTGAGGCAAGGAAAAAATGTAAAAGCGATTCACGTAATCCATTTTGTGTGTATCTGATTACCGGGGTATATAATAATTTGCATTATGCAAGAGGGAAAAATTAAGTGGTGGAAGTAGAAAAAAGGGTAAATGAATATAGGGGTCGTTCGGATATTACGTAACGTTAAGGGAGGGAGTCTCTAGTTTTGTTATGCTTCATTTAAAAATTTTCTTATTTTCTAACGAAGGGATCAAAAAATGACCATTTTTAGCGTTACGTAATATCCGAACGACCCCATATTTGAATTTTTAGCTGAACCTTCAGTACAATTCAGACATGATGAGGTGTAATTTAGTTAGGAATATGTGAAGAAGAAACAAACATGTGGATGTGAAGTAAGGAAGTAGTTGGAGTGAAATATTTTAAGCGCTTTATCGAATTTTGCTAAAGAAAATAAAATTTCAAATATCTATTCAAGATCCAGTGAATAGTGGCGTAGCCCATGGTCATCCCCCCTTCTCTGGAAAAAATAGCCCAAATCGAAAAATTATATAAAATTTCTAGGATTTTTCTAATGAAATAGAAAACTCCCCCCTCAAAAAATTATGAATTGATCCAGCCAAACCCCAAACACCTCATAGAAACCGCAAAACTAAAATCAAGTCAAGACATAAAATAAATTTACCAAAAAAAGGATTTGAGGTTATAGCATTGAAAATTGAGTTCTGTAGGTTAATTGAATTAGCAATTAACTTGCTATGATAATACGTTCTCATTTGAATTTCCAAAAAAGAACCTGTTTTAGAGCTCAATGAATATTTTAACATACATGTGAAAAAACATGTAAAATTGGATTTAGGATGGGATTTGTTTAGGAAAAGTTGTATTTGCATTTAAATTACTTTGTTTATAGGATTTTGAATGAGAGTTGATTACACACGTGTTTATGTTACATTTAATTATATTTTCAGGTGATTGGATCGGGTCAAGGTATATGAATGAATGTTAAATTGAAAAGTTTTGATGAGTTTTTAAAAGCATTTCCAGGTTATGTTATTTTAAGAGAGTCTTTTGTGTAAATAATCAGCATAAAAATGTTGGAGCAGCACAAAATATGAAGCTCAGAATTTACATTGATGAAAATGAATAGAAACCACAATTTAAATTTCTGACGCAAGCAACAGTAAGCTCAAATCAATCCATGTATACAGGGGCGTATCCAGGAATTTTTTGAGGGGGGGTTTTGAAATCTCAAAAGTGGAAAAGGTATACTAAACGACTCCAAATTGGGTTTTTATGACTCTGCATGTATACATAGATATAATGAAAAACCACAACACAAACATTCGTTTGCAATTCATTGATAAGAAGAACAATAGAACAGCTCAATATGGCGCTGAAGTCTCATTTTCGCATGATTCTTGTCAGGATTCTTGTTAAATAATAGTTAGTGCTACTCATTGTAAATAAGGAACGTAATTTTAGGATGGATTTATGAAAATTAACTAAAAGTGAAGTATTTTTAACAAAAGCGTTTTAGAATAAATTGAATTTGATAAGAATATTTTTAAAAAATATTGATATATTATGGGTTCGAATCCTACAGATAAAATAAAAATTTAATACAAGTCCAAGCAAACAAATTCGTTATGATTTTTTTTGGAGAATTTAATTAATTTCAGTCAATTTAAATTAGTCGATATTCTAATATTCTATAAATGAATTGGAAAATTTTAATTAACACCAATTTGTTCAAAGCATAAAAACCAGTGGCGTTCACCACCTTCTCTAGAAAAAATGGCTCGAACCGAAAAATTATTTAAAATTGCTAGGGGTTTTCTACTGGAAAAAATTTTTTCGCCCCCCCTCGAAAATTTCTGGCTACGCCGCTAATAAAAATAATCTGATTTTCTTTTCTTTACACTTTTAATTCCGTTACATTTACTGTTGATTTACGAAAGTAATGAAATGTATTTAATTTTCATACATATTACACTCAGACAGAGATGATCTAACTTTTTATAAATTCAAAAAAAATTTGTTTTGAATAATTTGACAATATTTTACTTCCCTACCCATCCATGTACGTTATATATGAACGACCCTTACGAGAATCAACAACAAAAAGAAAAACGCTCAACAACAACCCTGAGTCAAGCAATCGGAATCAAATTTCAAGTTCATGATCATTTGTCAAATGCAATATGAATGGCAAGGCATCGACATGCGATATGTGAGTATGGTTATTAATATTAATAATATTTCCAATCGGAAACGACTGACTACATGAGTAATCGTTCAAATACACACACGTAGGTTAATCACATATGTTTTGAAAATTTTCTGCTTGATACAAAAGCTCACACAACAAATTAGTTACGTTCCAATAAATGCAAATATTTCGTTAATAATTGTTCTTCTTTCTTCTTATTGTTGTTATTACTTACTGCTTACACTGTGTATTAATACTGAATTATTAATTAATAAAGTGATTTGTGATGGACTTATTTTCGGATTTCCAAATTTTTTGGTATGAGAATAAAATGTAATTTAATTTGACAGCTGACGACCTATCTGATTCCAATTTAGAATGGATTTTTGATATTTTCTGATGATAGCATTATTTGCAGAATGCATTAGTGATCCTAGACAGATTTATATTATGGGTAGATTTTTGGTGAATTAAATGATGAATTTTGGAGAATTCTCATTTTGAACGTCATTTATGATCGAACCCTATGGGGCGTTCAAACTGAACTTATACAAAACTTTAGACTCTTCCCCCAAAATGTAAACCTAACAAGTGAACTGTAAATAAGTCTGACAGTCAATAATTGGATGGAAACGACTGATGGATAAAATAAACTAAATTTTTGTAAATTAAACATTATTTACACATACACAATTGCTTCAATATAGAAGCTTGACATAGCTTCAGACCCTCTTATTAACGTAAGTCATCAGAAGCGAAACGACTCTTGATATGTAATAAACATCATTTAATTAATTGATGTATTTAACTCCAATCGACACCAAGCAATACCCTTAAATAATAATTTGGTCAACGAGGCTAATTTCATTGTGTCCTTATTTCATGAAATGAGATAATAATAGAGATAATTCAGTTACACTTTGGAACTTTCATATTACATTATTGACTAATTATTTGCTTGATTAATTAATTTATAAATTAATTAAAACTCAATTTATTCGTTTAAAAAATTGTTTATTAATGAACAATCATTTTTTGAAGAGCAAGAAGAATTATGATTCATATTTTGAGAAGTTTTCAGTTCAAAATGAAGTATTTAAAGCTCTCCAAAAAAATCTCAAGCCTCATCAATAAGTCCACGATAATCAAATAAATCAACTAAACCACTTTTGCGTAATTAAATTAAATCGACCTCACACTAACAGCTTCGATGTCATCAAGAATTCATATTTCTACGAAAAGTACGACTTTAAATGAATTATGCATGAAGCAAAACATAGTTGAGTAAGTTGATTGCATTAATCAGAGCTTTTTATTGTACATCATTTAAAATGGTCAACATTTTTATATATGAGGTGGGAATTACCATTTTTAGACATTCAGAACTTGAGTAAGGAGGAACTTTTAATTTTATTTCCTCAACGGAAATATTTTATTGCTGGGATTTGAATTAATTTCTCTATTACTGCTGCTACTTGCTACTGATTATCTTGATGACGGATGTGCAATGTACCATTAGATTTATTAGCAGACATGACAAAGTTTTGTTTATTTGAAAAGTTACTCGATTCGAGTTTGCTTTTTTGTGTTAGTTTTAAAAATTGTAGAGAGCCCTAGTCTTTCTTGTTATGTCCAACATTGAAGAGTTTGGTGCTCAATTGCATTTTTTCGCCATTTTGAAAATTTTTGAATCAAAAAAATTTTGGATGCTAATTTTGGACTATTTTATCGTTCTAATATTGCATATCCTGGGGGGTGATTTGGGTGCCATAACACAACCCTACTAATTTGATAAGATTTTTTTAGAAAACTTGTTGCCATCCATACAAAAAAAATCATAACACCCCCTCGAATAATTTCTGGCTACACAACTGTCATAATGCTACAGAAGTAGAGATGTCAACAGACTTGATACAATTTATTCTACATATAAATGCTACATGCTTGACTAAATATTAATTAAATCCATACCTTCCTCTTTCACAAATAAAAATTAAATGAGAATAATTCCAATTATCATATTTTAAAGAAAAAAAAGAGAAATTTTTAAGGCATTCCTTAAATTTCACATTATTCAGAATGTGTTCATGTGAGAAACATTCGTTCCTATTAATCCTCTTTATATTACCACAAAAATTCCTCAAATATCATCAATTCTTTCAATAGTGAGTGTGCTTGTGCTGATGATAATGAGACAATCAAGTAATGAATTTATTTTCAAAATGAAGCGCATTTACTTCAAAAGTGAGCAGCTTCAAGGCTTTGTTCTCAATCGAGGAGAATATTATTAAGTGATTAAGCACGACATACGTTATCAGATAGTCATTTTAGCGATAACAATACGCAAATCCATTCAATACACTTTCGTGTGTGACAGAAATATTTAAAATACAATCACAGACATTGCAATACATTTGAAATACACGGAAACTAATCTTAGCTAGTATTTCAATCTCAGTCGAGTACAACTCATACTTTTCTTTGCATATTAATTTATATTTTTAAAATATACTTTACGTATTTACATTAGCAGGCAGCAGCAGAACACGAAAATCATTTAAATTATCAAGTCGATGAGTTTGAGAAGTTTAGTTTTATTTTATTCATCATACGCGTTAGATTGCGAGAACTTTTCTTCCTCATTGTTCCATTTGTTGAGAGCTTGTAAGTGAGAAGTTGAAAAAAGATCTGTGAGTTTCCCACGCGCGTGATTTTAAGCGAACAACTTTCTCTCGATTTTTTTTTTATTTTTTACGCCGTTAAGAAAGTCATGATGCTGTTTTAATCATCCTGGGAATACTTTTATCATGGTAGCTTTTTGTGAAGGGTGTTGAAGTGCGAATTAAATATTTTTCGGCTGAAGCGATGTGTTTTTTGAGGGATAAGTGGACTTGTGGGGGGTGTTTGGGATTTGGTGTTGATTGAGGGTTCGAAAGCTTTACTTAAAGATGCTTAAAATATGGAGTGTACAATAATGTGAGCCATAGCTACCTAAAATGACAAAAAATCTTTAAACCCAAGAAGGAATGATTTAAAAATGACGTCAATTAAAAAGTGAAATCATCAGACCCCCCTTGCCATGAATCAAAAGTAAACGACCCCCAAAAACATTTAAAATTTTCTCAAACTTTCCATTCTCACAAAAGTAATGTGGATTACCAAAAAAAGTTTACAGTCTGTGCATAAGTATGATGGAGAATGTTGAATAAAGAAGAATAGAACAGAATGTTTAAAGATACGAAAGAGTAGCGTGGTGTGAATTAACAGAACATTTTCTTTACTTTTCTGTTTGAATTATCGTCAAATCTCGCCTTCTTTATCTGTATTATTTGCGTGCTTTTCAGCATCAAGCATCAAATTTCTCATGAGAATTTTCCACTCTTCTTGTGCATTTTATTTTTTAAATTTCAAATTCTCATTTTCTGAAGACGTTCATGCAGTTTCAGAAATGGGAAATTGTAGAAAGGGGAATTCCGAATAATAAAAGTGTTTTTAATATTAAATTTTTCTTGCACGTTCTGAATTCCTTTTTTTTCTTCTAACAAAAATCGAAAGGAATTTTCTCTGCGCTCGTGAGTTTCACATGGAGATGTGGCAACAACTGAAATTTTTATGCTACTCAGCACGAGACTTGGATGGAAAGTAAAAGTGTTTAAAATATATTTTTGCAAAAAAAAAACTTGGATCCAACGTAAAAGTTTTGAAGCTTTTCTGCCAAACTTGCTTCATGTCCAACTAGGGGCGCATTCAGGATTATATTTAAAGGGTTCCAATTTTGTCGGATACATTTTTGAATCATGGTCTTGTGAGTTTTCAATAATAGGGGGTATCCTCATACCCTCTCCCTGGATACGTCCCTGTTTCCAACAGAAAAAGATCATAGACTCCTTAATATACATAGAACAGCATAATAAATCTATCAACCACCGATGAGTTGAGGCTGTTCTATACTACCAGGTCATCAAAATTTTTTTATGATATTTAGGTCGAAGATAGATCATAGAATGGAAATTTTTTAATAATGAACATTCATCTTTTTATTCATAAAATTCTTCATGGCTGTGGGTAGTTGTGGACTGCATGAAAAAATTTGTCTAAACATTATTATTGGTAATGTTGAAAGAAATTCTTCTACATAAAATATTTTATAGCTTTTTTTCTGGGGATGCAAGAAAGGTCAATTATGTGGGACTCATTGGCAGCGTTAAATTTATTTTTGGAGCAATAAAGTTTTCCATTATTTTATTTTTGAGTTTAGGATACGAATGATTTTTAATGACCTTTTCAAGTGATATTTTTGTAAAAAGATTGGCTTTTTTCGATAACAAAAAACTCTATGGCATTTACTTATGCCCAGTATTTAGGTTCAGAAAATTAAATCTTGATGCAGAGGTGTAGGATTTAATCATAAAATTTTTAAGCTAAAACAATCAAATTTTAGAAAACTTGTAGGATGTCCTCTTGACTACATTTCTAAATAAACATGAATTTGTGAATGAAATTCATCATTCTAATGATAAACTTTGCTCTGATAAATTTTTAACAATATTCTTTAGAATTCTCTAATATCACATTTCCATCCATACTAATTAAAATATTCATAATTAGAATTTATCTCAATTTTTTTTCTATTTGCTATATAAATTTAATATTCATTATAGAGTAGATTTTAATTAGTTCTTCGAAAATCTTTCAATTTGAATTTAAGTGGATATCAACAGATAAATTGAAAATGATGTTATCGAGAGATACTAAAGTACCACTTAGAAGCAGAGCAAAGCTCGTTTTTTATGAAAATTTATTTACATAATATTCTATAAATCTTTTATTTTGAATAGTGCTGAATAAGAATATTTAAATTATAAATTTTTAAAATTTGAAATATTTTGTTTTAGAAATGTCCAACATTTGAAGAAAATGGGAAACTATCTCAATTTTTTTAAAATTTTGTTGACTAGCCTTAATATTGGATTCATTACATTAAAATAAATCTGATTTTAACTTTAAAAAAATTAAAAAAATCTAAAATTTAATTTTTTATGACAATATTTTCATTTTACATCTTATGATTCAGCCAACAACGTGATCTACAACCTATTATAAATCCTATTATAAATACTGAAAACTCTCATTTTAATTCATTTTGATTTATTTTCTATTGACTATTTTTTTTCGCAACAAACATTTTTTCTATGTAATTAATTAAATATTCAAAAAGTGATTAATTATTTATCAAGTGACTCAGCATTAACTCGAGACGACTAAACAAATAATTTATAATTTTATTTGAAAAAAGAAATTTTAATTGAAAATGGAAAGTTTTTGTTTTCTTATTTGAAAGCTAAATACAAACCCTCATTAAAAATGTATAGCGGAAATGTTTTGTGAGGCACTTGACCCCCAACCAAAGCTGACAATTGCGGCTTTTATTTTCGGTTGAACTGAGTGGCTTTTGGGAATTAAAGGAGTGGTCTTGTGATTTTATAACTTTTTAAAGCAAAATGTGTGCAAATTTTAATAAAATCATCAACAAAATTTATAATCCCAATAAATTTCTGTCAAGCTGACTGAAATTTCAGATCCATAATCATGTATACGCGTGACACATGATGAACCATTAAACATCAACAAATCATTTCAGCACAGACGTTTCATTGTAAAATGATGATGACAAATTTCATTTAAATCAATTATCATAAATCTAAATGATATTATTTATATTCACATTAAATTTATGGATACGACGCTACTTATTTGGCTTGCATGTGACAATTGTAGTGAATTATCATAAAAAATTAATGATGCGAAAAATTCATTGATTTGTGCAGTATTTAGATAATCTTAAAGCTATTTATGGCAATTATTTTAATTTGAAATTTTTTACTGATTGAAATTAGATTAATGGCGTTAATAGATGTAATTTAGGATTTAATGTGAGATATTCGATACCCACATAATGATTTTTATAGATTCATTTTTTGTTATCAAAAATACATTCAACTTTAAATTTTTGCACCTAGTCTATAATTTAATAAACAATGCTCAATTTTTTGAAGGTTTTAAAAAGTTTCCGCGTTTTTTAATCCAAAAATCATCGGAAATACATATTTTACTATAGGGTCGTTCACTTATTACGTTATGCAGAACAGCTTTTTAGACCCCCTCCCCCTTGTTATCAATTTTGAACGAAAAACAATTTCTTTAGTTTAGCCTGTTACAAAATCTCAGATCCTCCCTTAAAGGCGAACATAATAAGTGAACGACCCCAATAAACAATTTCGTTTTGTGATCAATTAAATAAGTTTTGAGATAAAAATGTGATTTATGACCTTGTAGATTCAAATCAATGAATGTAACTCGCTGAGTAGATTTCACATGAGAGCAAGATTGATGCGTATTTACAACAACAAAGAGAAAATGTGAGAAACATTCAATGTTGAGAAAACTGTAGATTCACCAATGACTTAATAAACGAGTTAATTTACATATTTTAATGTCACGTGGCTTTAAAACTTGCAACTAGTTTACGCTTATTAATTTTTAATTTTATTTGGTTTGTGATTCATAATAGCATGTAATTCTACAAACTTTTAACAACTACTTAAGTTTTCAAGTGACTTTAATGAGGCACAACACTTGTTGGAATTGAAATAATTAAGTAATTTAATGAAAATTTTAGCAATTACTGACGACAAGTTAATTTTGTTGCTGCTGTGTGAGACTATTGAGTTAAAGACGTGTTAATGGGGAGCAGGGGTGTATCCAGCATTTTTTTGAGGGGGGGTGGGAGGTTGAATCATGACCTTAATTTTAGATTAGCTTCCAAGCATATTTTTATTGGTTTTTCAAAAAATAGGGGGATGGGGTGTTGACTCCCCATACAATCCCTCTGGATACGCCCGTGACGGGGTTTCAGACTCAACAACCTTTCAAAAAATTCGAAAAATTTCTGACTACGCACCTGAAATGAGCTTTAAACTTATAAATTTAGCATTCCTCAGTGGACATCAATTCAAATTGATTTATTCATAATAAATTGTCTCTAATTACACTTCCTACCAATTTCTGCACGTGTCATCTTATATCTTTACTTCTTCATATTCAATTGCCTAAATTGTGACAAAATTTCCTCAAGATACCAACTTAATCACTCATAAAATTTAATTAGCTAATGATTCACCGTCATCATGAAGAGTGACTGTAGTAATTAAAAATTCAGTAGCTAGAGATTCATTTATGTCACCTTTATTAATTCTAAAAAAGCTCAAGTTCACTTCTTCACAGCAATCCTTCACAAACGTCCGTACTTAATTTAAAGCTCTTAAAAAAATTTTTATGTCAACTTTAGCTGCTCATATCTGAAGAGGTACTTGAGTGCTTCTTTTTAATCTTCGCATTCATAATATGCATAATCATCAACACTTCCAGCATAAACGAGAGTTGAAACTTTTTAAGAAACTTTTTTTCCTTTTGTTCTTTACGTTCTCGTCAAAAAAATACAAACTTTTTGTTCTCATGAGTTCTGCCAGAGCAGGCAACAACAACAACGACAGAAATGCTTAAATGATGTGAAATTGTTTGTAGAAAATAAACAATATAGAAAAAGTTTTACAGTCTTTTTAAAGAAGTAGGAACTGAGGAAACAATAATCGCTATCAAAACGAGAATGAAGCTCTTTTGTGTCAAAACAGCTTTAGAAATTTTAAATTGACTTGGAAGTGCTCTTATTTCATATACGACATTTCCGCTCAAATTAAAATTTTATCTTGTTAATTTGGATGTGGAAAATTGGATGAGAAATGAAATTTTTGAATAGAAATGGATTTTCATTTCGCAATTCCCCCTTCAACTATCTGTCTATATTCAGCCAATTTTTCACATCATTTTCTCGACATATCGTAAAGTTTCCAAATCCATATTTTCGTTATCAAAAGCACGCACGCTGGCTTTTTTTTCTCTCCTAAAAATAGGCAAACATATTCAATTTCTGTTCCTAAAAATACTAGATCTATGATACATTATACCCGCATCATGCACAACTACGCAAAAAATCGTAAAAGCTACCACGTGCGACCGCCTCAAATTTCTCTGAATTAGAGCTTTTATAGTCTTTTGTCACACAAGCATGAATATAAATCGCATATAAGAAGATAAGAGGAACTATCTTTGCGGAGGAGACAATTTCCTTTAATAATGAGGATAGACATGAAGACAGACAAATAAACTATTAGTGAAATCAATGGAGATTGTCAAATGAATCTCATATTTTATTGACTATTTGGCCTTGATGTGAAGATTGGATGAATTTTGAGTGACATGATTTCTCTTGACAGACTTCCAGTCTAGAGCAATTGACTATTTTACTACATGCTTGAAATTTTTATGACTTTAAAAATTAAAATTTACAGATTGAATTTTCTGAATTACTGAAAAATTCATTATTAAGCCACAGACATAATAATGAAATTTCTCATAAAGTATTAAACGGCACACTCAGCACAACGTCAATCATAAAGATGAAAGAAAAAAAATAAGCACAAGAATTTTTCTAGATTGATTGGAAGCTTTCTTCTTTCATTTTCTAGATACCTACTTTTCTTTTAAATGGAATATAATGAATTTTTATTGTTCAAAAGTAGAACATCCAATTCGATGAAAAGTTTCTCATTCAATGGAAGCCTTTTTTCCGGAACATACAAAAAAATATCATTTAACATTTTTATGAGCCATTTTATTGAGTCAAGGAGTTGCTGGTTTGGTGTTGACTCTATGTTGAGGAAGGTATCTTAATAGATGCATAGCTACATATTTTAAACGGGTTAGTTCTGTTCCGTCAGTTGTCCCAATCGAAAAAGTGCGCCTTAGATCCAAACTTTCAACAATCTTCCTCCTTTTTCACATCATAAGTCTTCTTAGACGTTCACACACATTCATCGCTTCCATTCTTCTCTGCAATTGCGTAGAATTCAATTTATAAAAATAAATATGATGAAAAAATATGAAGATGGAAAAACGTTACATGAAAGAATGATTCCATTGAATGTTTTATACATGTGACATTTATGATGCGATTCCTTTTTATTTAAATTTTGCGAGAGTAAAAATACTTTGATACATGTATCAGACACACAGAGGAGAAATAACATAAAAAACTTTTTGGAACAAATAATAGACATGGTGAATAATATCATGATTAAATTGGGGGATCATAAGCATTGTAAAAACTTTTTCCTTGTTGCTGTTGCTTAAAGTGCGATAAGCGGAAGAAGCGTATCTTGAGGGGGGAAAGTCGAAAAGTTTCTTGGGATGACTAATTTAAATGTGGAAGTGGCATTTTACATTTTTTATTTTTCCACATGAAAAAATATTTTGTAGACACTGAGTATATGTCAAGATTCCTGGAGTAGACAGTGACAAAGTTTGTAATTTAATTTGTTTTTTTTAGTTAGCAATATAATGATTTTTTGACTGGTTGATTTATGAAATTAGAAACAATTGAGGACATTTTCTGGTCAATAATTCAGTTTTAAAGACTAAACGTTAGATTCAGGGCTGCATGGGCGTACCCAGAGGGGGGGTATGGATTTTGAAACTTAGTATAAATAAAATCTATTTGAGAAACTAATGATTCATTCAAATTGACTACACCCCCCCCCCCCTCAGATTTTTCAGATTTCTCACGATGCTCAGGATTTCGTTAACGTCTGTTAATTCTGGACTGTCTTCAGTCCTGTAATTATAAATCAAACAATGATACAATCTTTTTGAAAAAAGGGAAAACTCCGGACCCCCCCTCTGGGTACGCTCATTCAGGGCTGCATCAGAGTGGGTTGAGAGTCTCCCTCGACGGAATATATTTCAATATGCTTTTGTTTCATGAATTTCTTAGCCTTTTAGCTGTAATAAAATTGCTTGCAATTTCTTTTCTATCTAAGTGTATCAATTTGTCAAAGAGCTCCAAGAAATACAAGATGAGAAAGTCGTGAATTTTACTCATAAATCATTCTTATAGAGCGCATATTAAATTACTTAAATTCATCAAAGCAAATCTACAGAACCAATGTCTGATTATAAAAATATCAAGCTGTAAAGCATCCTCAAGGCATGTAATAAAATATTAAAAGCCAAATTTTCAAGAAATCAAAGCTCAGTCTCTACTGTTCACACAGAATTACATCGTCTTACTACAGAATTACGATACGAAAAAAATAAACATAAAAGTCGATAAATGAAAGGAGTTGGGGATGGAGAGAAGAATGAAGATGTCAAAGTTGAGAACATGAGTACAGCCAGAGGTGTTAAAATTACATCATGAAAAATCTCACACTCAAAAAGGCAGTAATATGTACAATAAGTATCACATATGGATAAACACATAAAGACAGAGCATGTCAAAGGCAAAAGACAAACATCCCGTTTGACAAAACACAGTAAATTTAATTCAAAAGAAAAGATGAACAGGAAAATGTAAAAAAATGTTTTTCAATTTGTTTCACCTTTTAAAGCTCCATCAAATAACATTTCTTGTTGTCTTTTCTCTTTTATATTCCCTTCCTTTATGCTTAACAGACATAAAAATGGAGAAAAAGTGATTGTAATAAAAGAAAATTTCCTTTTTCTGCTCATACAAAGAAAAATATAAAGAAAAATGTTTCATAAATTTCTAACGCAACTGATGGAAAATTTGAAGCAATTGGGTTAATGATTTGGTTTGTCTGACTGTTTGGTTCATAAATCATGTAAATGGAATCCCCGCCGCCAAACAATAAACGAGAGCTAATCGAGAATCTTCAAAAAAATCTTCACTGATCACATCGATTCCGCAGGATTTCACACAATAAAAAGATATTGTAATGACGCACTCTGAACGGTTCATTATCATGAATAATTTTTAATTCCCGTGCGCTCTTCCCTTCCATTTATATCTCAACTCGACATTCAATTCTTTCTCTATCTCTAGACTTTGTCTGTACGGCAATTGAAAGATAAAGAGAAGTTTATTTTTTGGCAAATTGAGAAGAAGAATATTCTCTACTGAATTGAGCCTTTTCTTTGTCTTCCTGTCCTTGATTGAGGCCTTCAATCTTCAAAATACTTTTTTTCCCAGCGCTCTCATTCCTCTTGTTTTTCATTCATGCTGGTTCATTGGAAGAATTTTTCATACAAAATTAAAACTTTTTTGTTTCCTTCTTCATTTGAATTTTACTTTATAGCATAGCATGGATGTATGCATGCTGAAGTTATTGTTTATGAATTGTTTTGGGAGTTTGAGTAACATAAAGTAGATATGAATGCTATAAAGCTAATAAAATGAATATTTGGGTTAGAAATTTGAAATTATTTTGAGAGTTCTAATTAAGTTAGTCATAAGAATAGATGAGTAGATCTGAGGAGTCGCTAGTTTGGGCAAACTTGGGTCAGACATATTTTAATATAATCTAAGCAACTGTTGGATTTAAAATGACCATTCTATATTTAAGGTTATTCACTTGTGAACACCAGTCTGGTCACCAGAACATTCAGAAAGGAGAATAAAGTACTCTATAAAAATCTATAAAGATCTTGTGACAGAAAAATGAATAAGAAATAAATGTGAGCTAAGAAACTAGGTTAGTAAGATAGAAAACTGTAAAACTATACGCTTATCTCTTGGGCATTTAAAATAATATAAAATTATGAATACGAGAAGAAAATACATTAATCAAAAATATTGGAAAGAGAAAATATGAAAAATAAGCATGATCAACTTGTATGGGATACTTTTGGAAGTTTCTATGCAAAGTTTCTATTCAACCACTGAATCATATTTTGTATTCTGAGACATTTTGATGTTTTTCATGCAACTGACATTCAATTCTTGTGAGGATTGTTATAGATTGAAAAATATTTATGGATTAAATTGTTGTTTGTATATCTCAATTTTGGAATAGATCCTTCTAATATGTAGATCAGTGCTTCTCAAACTGTGTGCCGTAAGAGTTTCATACCTGGGCTGGGTTTCTCAGTGTACCCCTACCCCTCCCCTTGAGTCATAAAGGTAGGAATATATAGCAGGGGTAAGGATAGACCGAGAAACCCAGCTCTGTGCCGCTGAGAAGTTTTTAAGAAATAAAAATTTTCCTCAATTTTTCACGAAGTTTTTTCCAGTTTTCCAGTTTCTTGAAAATTTTCGAAATCTAAAGTTCTTAACACACTTTACTAACTTAAATTGAGTATGAATATAACTTTTTGGAATGCTACATCTACAAAATGACGGCACACTAGTCCCGTAAGACAAAAAAGTTTGAGAAGCCCTGCTGCAGATAATCCATATTTTATTTATTGAATTTTCCCTCAAGGGACTTTTCTCCTTTCATCAACAATTACAGCAATAATTCAAAAGAATCAACAATTCTGAACCCAAAAGGGAGAATTAATCGCTTCCAATTCAATGGAGCAGAGGATTTTATTGTGTTATTGTTTCTTAATAAATGCAATGAAATCTTTCATCAATATTTACCCTCTTTTCAATTTTTTTTTATTTATTTTTTATGAGAATGAAAAACAAAAAATGAGATCAAAGATTCATAAGATGATTATTTAATTTCTAATACGCGGAAAAATGAGGCAGTATAAATAAATTTATTAACGAGACGTTGCGATGGAGATTCATTGAATTACAAAAATGTTTCTTGTGTATATATTAAGGAACGATTGAGAGTATAAAGCTTGTGAAATGTTAGTTCTGTAGATTCTGCAGAAATTGCCTCGCTAGTTTTGAATTCCTTAGATAATTTTCATTAACCTACTAATGTCAAGCACAAAATGAAAAATCTGCTAGAAAATTAAGATATAGCGAGTAAAGTCACTCAAGGAAAGCAAATCAAGTCGATTATGGAAGACGTAGAAAAAATACAATAAAAGATCATTAAATCACAATACATACGAAAGGATGTGCATATCATATCAACTACGTAGATATTAAATGTTTGTATTGTGAATGTGAGCATGAAGAACCTTCAATGATTTTCCAACCACTCCCATGTGTCTTAGGGAGCTTTGGAAAAATACTGAAAATAATCATAATCATAAAACACATCAATAATGTTGATTGAATTGAATAGTCATGAGTCTACACTTATGGCACCCGAAAGGTTTACTCTAGAATCTTCTACACTTCTGAATATGTGAGTGTGTCTATGTTTGTGGAATAATGGAGAACGAAAAGAACTTAATGCTAATATTATTTTGGGTTAGAATGAAAAAAGAATGGAAGTAACATATGCGGTAAACAGTAAAAACCTTAAAAAAGTGGGAAATTTTACAAGAAGGACGATACCGAGCTGTGAATGATTGGGGGACTTTTGATGGTCGCTATCCTACAGACCATTAGAATCTAAAACCTCAATTTTTCGAACCGACTTCAATCAAAATTTATTCATCCATAAATGCTTTTCTATGTTGCCCGGGATGAAAAAAGGATGTGGCGATTTCCTGACCACATACAATACTTTACAATTCAAAAATAGAACTAGCATGAATTGAAGCATGTTTAGTTCCTTTTAGTTTTATTGAATGGAAATTATGTCGTGTTGCTTCGATGCTCTTGTACACATTTTTATATGCTTGTAAGCAGTCAAGTGGCTCAATTTTTAATGGAAATTTATAAGTTCATTGCAGCTTCAAAACTTTACATAAAGCTCTTCTTAGGAATATGAAAAATTTCCTCATTTTTCTCAGTGTGACCATAAAAAATCTTAAATTTCATTTCCACAACATGAAAAAAATTCTTTCACTTCCGAAAGTCGCAAACGTTGCCATTTTCCTCAATTTTTCTTGCTTCTTTATCTCATTTGTGTTCAGCACTTCCATAAACAAGCTCAGAAATGAAAACAAATAGAATAGAAGATTAAAATTTGTTTACATGACAGTCGAGAGCATTGAATGAGGGAGAAAGGAAGGGAAACAAGCAAAAACCGAAACTAAAATGATGACCGTAATCCATTGACTTCTGTGAGATGTTTAACTACTACACGAGTTGCTATTCATTGACTTTTATGACTTTGGTTGTGGGATATTTTGGAAACGTTTTTGTCCTTGAATGTCTGCTAAAAGTTTTTAGCTTAAAATGCGCTTTATTTTCCTTTTTATTGCAAGACTTTTATGACATTTTTTTCATATTATTTCTATTGTCTTTACAAAAACCCCATCAGCTTTAGGTATTAAGTCCATCAACGAATAAGGTGACGGAACATAACACCCAACAAATAACAGCAATTGTCTTTTTCCTGTGCGACAAGTAGACAAGCAAATTCAAAATGAAAACATCAATCATGCTAATTTATAGTGCAGCAACAATTGTTTTATTACACCAATATGTCGTTGTTGCCACACCAGGAAGTTTCACAGACAAAATATCCGACGTTGGACGTTTGGGCTTCAAGGCTGGCACTGGTATAATTTCAAAAGTTCCTGATTTAATTCCAACACCGGAAAATTTATATTCAATTTCGAAGCAAACATTGATTGGATTGCCATTTGAGTTACTTCTGTCAGGAATTGACAAGCTATGTGAGTTTACATAAGCAATTCTATTTCCATTTTATTCGTTTCTTCTTACATCCACTTTCCTATTCATTTCATTTCAATATTTATACCATCTCGTGTTTGTATTTGCAGAAGCTTATTTGCTTGTTTATTTATATTTGAATGAATGTAGCTGATTTATTTAGGATGATTAAGGAAAAGGCTTGAATGTTTAGAATCTACTTTAGATTAAAATAGTTTTGGGTCAGTGAGTGTTAAGATGTTTATGATATTTTCGAGCAAAATATGACAAATTTTGTGGGCGTTGTGGATGGATTTATTTTTATTTTAAGCTCTTGGATGTTGATTTTTATCGTTTTGTGGTTGGATTGCCTACAAGAATCAAGATCATGTAAACAGGTCATTTATTGGGTTAACAGTGTATTTTTATGAATCAGCAATACATTTTTCCCAACAATATTCTGTTGGCTTAGGCTATATTGCTATGCAAAAATATTTAAAAATACAATTAAACCAAAAACCCATGAGAACATCCATCTGTAAATACAAACACCAAACACAGCACATATATTCCATTTTAAATATTATTTTCAAACATAACAAAAAAAATCCAATCGACCATTTAAAATGGTTTGAATAATAATTCCCGTAGGCTCAATCGCACTCTCAGCGAGCAACAGCACCGAGTCATTTAAACAACCGAAAAATGAGGAAATAAATTACGTCCTTTTGACAGAAAATGAAAACATTTCAATTCCTGTCACTGATTCTGTTCGCTTATGGGCACACGAGAAATTTGATCCATCGAAAAAAGTTGTTGTAATGATAACAGGATGGAATTCTGACATAGCATCAGAAAATACAGCAGCTGATGAGTTATGGAAGGCGTACAAGTCGCGAGGCGATACAAACTTTATCTTAATTGACACAGCACGTTATGTCGATACACTTTATGCATGGAGTGCATTCAATACACAAGAACTGGGTAAAGCCGTCGGTATGGGACTTGCTGAGCTTATAAAATATGTTCCACTTGAAAATATTCATGTTATGGGGCACAGTTTAGGTGAGTATGACACGAAAAGTACAACGGGGGCAGCTTAATTTATTTAACATGAAATTTTAATTCCTGCTTACTTTATTTTGCTTAAAGGCGCTCACATTGCGGGAAGGTAAATAACGTCATGCATGTAAATGATTTAAAGGTTTTTATTTTGATAAAATTCCTTCCTTATGCAGTGCAGGCAAAACATTCCAGCATGAGACTGATAAACTTTTACCGAGGATCACAGCATTTGATCCGGCAAAGGTAAGTAAAAGTTATGCACTATAGGATGGAAGATGTCACATGCATAATTTCCATTTCCATCTATGCGACAAAAATAAGGTGAAAACAGATCAAGTAGGAAACTCTCTGGGGAGTTTAAAGCGCATTTTTTGATCTCAGAGATTTTATAGAATTTAAAGCTACTAGAAAGGGTTAATTTAGAGGAATTTAGAAGCACCTTTAAAAAAAATTCCCTGGTAGTGCATAGGAGCCATTCATAAATGACGTCACGCAAAAACGAGATTTTTTAGACCCCCTTCCTTCTTTTTTCAAACAAAAAATTTTCTTTTGTACAACGTCAGACCCCCTCCCACGTACAAATTGGACGTCATTTATGAATGATCTCATATAATAATATTACAGCAGAAAGGGGTCATAAAATACAAAGCTAATTCAAATCAAGACAAATTGTCAACCGAGAACACCCCCATCAGACTTGATACAAGTTGTGCTAGAAATAAGAAAAACTTTCGTAGAAAATTTCATTAAAAAACTTTTCCGAGCTCATTTTTATTCTACTCTCTATTCTCTTTTTCTTTTCATATTATTCACAAAATGAACCTAATGAAACTTTCAGCCATGTTTTGGTGAAGGTATGTAATATACATAAAAAACATACACATGTAAGCTTGTTAAAGATACAAGCAACAGTATGAGGAATTAAGCTTTGATTTTACATAATGAATTTCATTATCATCCACAGGTGAAAGTCTCCAAGGCGTTGGAAGAGGTGATGCAGAATTTGTTGGTAAGTAGATACTAAGGATAAATAAATGAACATTATTGACTGTGAACATCCTTATGAATTCAACAATGTTGTACAAACTTTAAGCTTTCTTAATAAGGAAAATTATGTACTGAGGAAATGAAATGTCTCACTCAGTTGGATGTTGCTTACGTAATAGTCCTATCTTCATAAATATTTTATACTAAATCACAAAATGTTGTTTTGTGTCCTCAGAATTTCCTCTCAAGATTGTTCTCTTGCTACACGCAATGACTATGAAAATTTTTGTGGTCAGATGGGAAAAGTTAGAAACGTTCTTTGTGGAAATTGTTTTGCGGTGAGCATAGGGTGCTTGAGGAAGGGATCGCACGGTCTATTGAGGTTGAACAAGGCACCATTCCTTTTAAACTTAAAATTGATGATAGATCCTTACCTTAAAATTCCAATCTTTACAAAAATTCTTTAGAAAATTCATTGAATACCCCGACATGCAATCATACAATATTAAAGATCTTTTATCATTTACTACAGTCATCACATTTACATTTATATTTAGCTTCTTTTTGTATTCAAAGAATTTCAACCCTTAAAAAATATATTTTATATCCATGATGAGCATTTAGAAAGGAGAAAGTTCCAATGAACATTTATCTACAAGACGATGAGAAATATGATTTATTGAGAGCATTTACGAAGAAGTAAATCCTCGGTATGTTAAGATATCTTCTTATCAGATGGTGATATTTAACGCGTAATTAATTTTTTGTGGATGTAGAATTTTGAAAAATTGTTTTAAGGAAAATTTATAGATTCT
Organism: Chironomus tentans; assembly: GCA_963573255.1. NCBI lineage: Eukaryota > Metazoa > Arthropoda > Insecta > Diptera > Chironomidae > Chironomus > Chironomus tentans. The sequence continues at coordinate 43,197,726 of OY754303.1, forward strand.
CTTTGGTCATGCTATTTAAATTTTTGAGAGTCATTTGGTATAGCAATGTGCTTCAAAAATTTTCCCATAAATTAGAATTTTTATCATAAACATCATCCTCAATCTGACACTCGTAGCAATTTGCAAACATCTCAAAAACTCACAGCCTTAAAAAATCAGCATCATTTCCTCAGTCAAGTCCTCCAATGGAATTTCATGTTCATTTAACTTTATCTCTCAATCTCACCTTAAATTTATTTATCCTTGCTCTCATAACATCTTTCATTTCAAATTCGTGACGGCAATTTTCATTACAGATGTTATACACTCAGATGCCGGTGGACTTGGTAGGTGTATGCATAAAATATTGAGCGTACAAAAGAAGAAAAAGTAATTTTGGACGTTTCTCTGTTCTCTTTTCATCTCATTTCACGATTCATACGGACACTAATACATGTGAATCACGGAAAAACAGGAAAACCCGAAGCTATTGGAGATGCAGGTCAGGTGGACTATCAGAATGATGTCGATTGAATTAATTATTTTTTTATCTGTTGATGTCTGGACATTTTTTTCTATAGCTTTCGAATGAGAGTCTTGTAAAAGACCTTTTTGAGTGGGTTTCTAAGAACGTAATTTTTTAAAGGGATGTTTGGGATTGAGATGACTTTTGGTCTTGTCATGCCTGAGAACTCTAAATTTAGAATTTTTTCTGTTCTATTTTTAAGGAGTTACTACCTAAAAATCCCATAACAATGATAAAATGCTTCATAATCATCCACAGAAAATTCCAACTCATTTTTCTCTTATCGTATAGATTTTTTCCCAAATGGAATCGTTCCGTTAATGCCAGGCTGCTTTACGATTTTCTGCTCTCATTCAAGGTAAATTGTTCTACGTGTACTTAATTTAAGAATTCATTAAAAATTACTTTTACGACTTTCACTTTTTTTTGGGTCGATTAATCGTCATACAGAGCTTGGGAATATTACGCTGAAACGGTGTACAAGGGCAATGAGAACAATTTTATTGCGAGAAAGTGTGGCTCACTTCATTCATTTGAAATCAATGCATGCATCAGACAAGAGATCCCGATGGGTTATTCATGTCCAATGACAGCGAAGGGAAACTTCTTCTTAAAGACCAAGAGTAAATTCCCATTTGGAGTTAGTAAGAGCGAGTGATGCCTTAATGCTGACAGATGAGAAATGACGAGTAATCGTCTCAAGAAAGAAAAAAATAATGTTTAAGGATTGTATGAATGAATAAGCAATAAAAATTTATCCTTTTCTGGCTTTTCTTCTTGCATTATTCGGCCTGAATTTCACTTTCGTTGTTTGTGCTATGCCTCGTTCTATTCTCATGTACGGATAGCTCATATTATTTAATCACTGTTATTTATTTTAGATTTTTCGTCAGACTCCGAGCAGTTTAGGGTTGCTTTTTAGATATTTTCTCGTCAGTAAGATGTTGACTTTCAGACACTTTTTATTTCAGTATTTAGAGCTACTGCTGGCAAAGGTTGCATCATTCACATCTAAATCTATCTTTGTTAGCAGCCACGTTACAGCAGTTAAAAATCTCATTACTTTATTCGGACATTACAGCGATAGGAGCTTATACACACAAATACATACACGCACGTACATACTTTAATGTATATCATGAAAGATAAGTCAACCGTGATGGTGATTGAAGGCATATAAAAAGCACGAAAAGAGTAAAAATAAACAACAAGAATGAGATTAGAAAGAAATGAAGCAAGTGAGAAAGAAACATACTTGACGTAGATAAACCATCGACCTATTCAACTCATCTTATTGATTGCGTTGCACAGCAAATTTATATCCATGAATGTTCTTAATTCTATGATTAGAGAGTCAGTTTTGTAAAATTGCTATTTTTCATACTGGTATGCGTTACATTTGATAAGCTTTTCATGATGTTCTGTGGGTGGGAGATTAAAGTCGTGCTAGATTTTCTAATAATAATGTTTAAGACAGAAATTAAAAAGTTAATAATATGTTGAGTGGTTGAGCTGTGGGAGTTCATGAAGCATTCATGAAATCATCAGTCGAGAGAGTTTTCTCATTTATTGACAGTCTATCAAGACCCAAATCTGATGCTGGATTGAAATACCTATTTTGGGTAGGTTACTTATTACGTTAACTTTTTAGGGAGGAGGGAGGGGTCTGAGATATTATAACAGATTAAAGAATTTTTTTTCATTCAAAATTTGTAAAGATGGGGGGATAGGGTCTAAAAAGTCACTGTTCTGCGTAATATGGTAATTGAATAACCCCTTTAGAATAATCAAGAACAGGTTTCTGGAGTGTGATGAGAATAAAGTAATTGTTCCTAGTCAAGACACCTTAAGACAATCTTAAAATGTGATTTTTTCGAGGCGTTCCTCATTATTTTGTTTCTGCAGAAAGTGTCATATACCCCATACCCAATATGTTGTATATCTTGTGTTTACTGATTACAAATAATTCTTAAAACAAAAGTTAATCCCTTAAATTTCCTCACAACATTAATAGGATTAAAAGACATCCGAAAACATCCAATTAGTATTTTTTTGCAATAATCCAGAAGATTAGATTCCTAACATTCATAATCTTATTTCAAACAAAAGGAATTAATTAATTGTGTTGGGGATTTTCATAGATTTAATCAAAGTATATCCATTAATATGCTCGCATTGTTGCGTCCTAAGAAAAGTTAATTCACGCGATAAATCTTCAAAAATTAACTTGTAGCAAATCTCAAGGGTTGATATTTATCAGCAGGCATTAATCATTCTGTAGAATATCTAAACTTTAATAAATGAAAAGAAAATTCTAATTTATATCCGGTATGCATTTTATTTTCCACCTCCCCATCCATCAGCTCTAATTACTTTATAGAAATTTCATTAACTATAAAATCTTTTATGTTAGCACGCAGAGAAAACTTCAATAACAAGCCTCACTATCGCTCTTTCAAGTTCCTCCTCTTACTTCCGTATTACAGCATAAAAATGGTTATTAGTCATCTCAAGTGTGATTAGTTAAGCTCTGTTGAATTCATCTAACCGTAAACTTAATTTATGGACAAAGGAAAGACAGCAAATGAGAATTTTTCTGTCTTCGTTATTTATTTTATTTTTATTTTCATTTCTTTCTATCTATTTGCTGCTGCTCTTTTCTAATTAAGCCTGAAAAGAGAAACATTACGCTGTATAGGATTTCGTCTTAATCACTAATCAAATAAGTGTGCGGATGTGTATACAAGTGAGAGAGACAGGATACGATGGGAAAAATAAAAAAAAAAGTTTCTGTTTTGTTTTAAGGACGATTTATTTGGACATGCTGTGGTTTTGGTCAGTAATGTGATAACTTGTCTGTAAATGATTTTTCATGTATTGAAACTTTTCAAGAATCTCAAGTTTCTTAATTTTTTACTGATTTTTTTTCAACTTTACTAGCTTTTTTTCTATAAATGCGCAACATCCAATTAAAATATATTTTCTCTACTTTAATTTATAGAAAAGGAAATAAGAAAATAGCATTTACGAGGCATTTGCTATGCGAATATATAGTGGGTGCGTGTAATGAAGAAATTGCCAAACATTCTCATTCCTTTCATTAGGAAATACCAAGAAAAATACCTCAAAACACATATACATTTATTCAACAAACTTTCGAGTAGTATCATTTCGACTAGGTAATTCATATATTTAAGGTTTTGGAATGAAATGAAACAGAAAGCAGAAAAATATGACTGACGAAGAAAATCTTGAACTTCCATGCTCTGCTTTATTTATGTTGAAATATTAAGAGGATGCTCACTTTAACAAAAATGGGATTTTCAAACCTCTTGTCACAGAGGTCATGAAATTTTTATTTTTTCCACCTAAATAATGGACGTCATAATTGAATGACTTCTTATATTCGAGTCAAAATTAAAATTATACCAAGGAGCTGTTCATAAATAACGTCACGCAAAAAAACTGGATTTTTAGACCCTTTCACAAAAAATTTCATACAATTTTTTATGGAAAAGTCACACAGCGTTGGTCTGGCCCCCTCACCCTCAGAAAAATGGACGTCATTTATAAATAATCCCCATTCTACACACGGAAGTTTTAAAAAAAGAAATTAAATTGAGAGCTTTTAATGAAGCTTTTTGATGCTATGGCAGAAATTCCTAATGGAAACGAGCAAAGAAAGTAAATTAAGTTCTTTTGAAATGGATGGATATGTAAATATATATTAAGTTTTAAATTGGATCGAGAAGGAGGAAGTTGCTTGAAAATGATGAAAGCAAAATGAATCTTACTGAGTAAATATGTATAGGTATGAAATTAAATTGAGACATTATCGGCCGATTTCACTAAAGTGGATTATCCTCGATTTTGGATTATCCACTTCAGTCTTTTTGAAATATCTTGAAGATTTTGGGATTTGCAATATTTCTGATTTTAGTTTATAATATTGCAGTATAGTTGTGAAAATTCCATATATTAAAAATATTTCTTTTCTCACTAGAGGGAGAGTTATAGTAAAAATTGTAGTTAATCTTCTGGATTTGACAAAAAAGTTAAATAATAAATACTTCTGAAAAACTTACCAGAAGCTTATCTACATAGAATTTTCACACCAAGCCCACACTATTATAAACCAAAATCGGAAATATTGCAAACCCAAAAATATTCAAGATATTTACAAAAAGCTGAAGTGGATAATCCGAAATCGAGGATAATCCACTTTAGTGAAATCGGCCGTATATGTTCATGTACTTGAATTTGAAGCTCATTTCGGTCTACTTGAATAAACAGAATTTGTGATTTAACATTTGATTATGAGATTTATTTGAGGGTATGGAGATGGATGTGGAATGTCATGTGGTCAAGTTGCAATATGGTCAGTAGATGTAATGATTATTTAACTTTTTTTAGGAAATTCAATTTATATTATGAGAGATTGCTCTATTTTTGGACACAACTGCTTCATATTCATGACATACTACTTATTAAGCCCAAAAAAATGGTTTACAACAATAAAAATTTTTTGCTCTATTTTTGGACGCAACAGAAATCAACATCACCTCAAATTATTTATCATTCATGCTCAAAAAATTATTCTAGTCATCAACTCTGTGTCTGATTGTTTTCGATCATAAAAAAACTAATGAACAATAGCAAACAAGGACAAACTTTTTACTATCATAAAAATGTCACGTCTGAATATGATAAAAAACTTTTTGAAATTCAATCAACCGCCGATCACAATACTACTGTATTGCAATGAAATCAGGAGAGATTGAAATACAGTTGAAAAGATAATTAAATTTTCCCCATTGCCGGAAGGTAACTGAGAATCAGAGAAGATCTTCTATGTTCTCATTTGCACGAGTGAATGTACTTTTATCGAACTTTTGACTTAGTTCCAACATTTTGTGACCAGAAAAGCTGTTCATGCATCCCATCCCTTTGAAATCCTTTCCAACTCTTGCGTCTATTACAGTCTACTAGTCAGTCAGTCAGTCAGTCCTCGCTTTTTTGCGTCCTTCAATTCTCCACATAGAAAAAGTTTCCACTTTGCTTCTTTTCATTCCTCATCATGTCCTGCAGGCGAATGGAACTGAATACTGATTGCTTGTTGAGAGCTATAAAGTAACTTCTATATGATGAAAATGAATAAGGTGGATGGAGATGCTACAAAGAGTGTACAATTTAGGAGAGAGAAAATGTCATAAATGGAGAAGAATGTAAACTTTACGATGGTAATTTAATTGTTGCCAGGTTAGACGTCGTAAAGCTATTCTTCTTATTCCTATGCTCAACTTTTTGAGGACTATAATATCAAATTTGGTAAGAGATGGAATGTTTTTCTTTGTTTTGGAAGGTAAGTTTGAATATAGGATGAAGACGCATTTACTGAGCTAGTTTGAAGCTTAGAATCAAGAATTTTTGAAAGATCCAAGGACAAACCACAAAACAAAGGAGAAATTGCCATCATTCTGACAGTATCTAACAAAATAACCATAAACCAAAAAGTTGTCACCTCAAACATCTTCATGCACATCAAGTAAATGTATTTCATGCATTAGAACCAAGAAGAAGATGTCGTCTAGAGAATAACTGTGAACAGGATCGATACATTATGTATATGATGATGAAATGTTATGAATTTTTTTCATACAAATGCTTCATGCACTACAATATCATTAATCTTAAGGTACTTTATCCCATTCATTTCTTTCTACTCCATCATCGTCGTCCTCATTCTTTTTTAGATAAAAATATTTCTACCTCTGCAAATTTTCTCTGTCCTAAAAAACTGAAAAAAACTTGAGCTTTGCTTATTTGCTTTGCTCTGCAAATGGAGAAATGCGACGAAGAAAACTTTCATGTTTTTCTTCTTCAGAGAGAAATTTCCTATTTATGTCATATTTATTTTATTTAGATGCTGTTTACTTGAGGATAATAATTTTTTTTGAAAAAATTCCTTTAATAAATTATGAATCATAATTAATGTTGACAAATACAGGACACAAACTGAATATTTTCAAGGAAAATTCAAGCTCCAGAATTTTCATACCCTACTAAATGCTAGACTTCATAAAAGACCGTCCCATACTAATAAAGTAATTGAAAATTTAATGATAATTATGGTTATGCATGCTTTAAGATATATTATGACGATAGCGATTACTGCAGTTGAATTCTACATAAATAAACAGTTAATAGTTCCTGCCACTTTCACGATTAAAGGACTTCTAGATGGGTGGTTGTTCGTAAATTACGTCACACTATTAAACAACTCCCCTTCCCTTTAAAATAAATGTATTTAAACTGTTACAAATTCTTCAACTAACCTACCACCAATTCCACCTGCCAAACCCCTCGAACCTAAAGTGTGACGTAATTTGCGAACGACTCCTTGATTAATTCCAAGACTTCCATCAAACGTTTACAAAATATTACAATTATGATAGAGTCGCATGCAAATTAAACACATAATACTTTATATTGCCATTGCATGCATATAATTTCAGTTTAATGTCAATTCGAAGGATAAACGCGTGCAGCATGTGATTATTTTATTCCATGTGGCGCATTTTAAATATTTGTTATAGACTGAAATCGCTTTATTAAAGAAATGAAAGCAATCACGTACAGTTATATATGAGTTTTATAGATAATAGCATTTGATATCAGAAATATGCACATTACGTCAAGGGGTTTGATGAGAGATGACGTTCAATTATTACCGTATAGAGGATGTGGAGCTGTTCGAGACTCTTTAAAGAATTCATTCAGATAAATTATTTTAAAAGTGAAATTTTTGATGGACGTCATCTGTGAATGATCCCAAAAAGCTAAGCACATTTAGCTCCGAGAGTTGTGCAGTTGTTTCTGACATGATACTGAGAATCTAATAATCTGAGCATTTCCTGTCACATTTTATCACGTTTTGACAGAAACTTAAAGCAAACTAAATTATCAGAGCATTAAAGCACTTGAAAAACTTTCATCGATCCCTCTTTAAAAATTTAATCCTCATCTATGTCTATTCATGATTCGAGATACTTTAATAGAATCTATCAACACTTACCGATAAATTCACACAACCCTATCCGACCTTCTTCAAGATGAGCAAGATGGAAATAAAACATCTCGATGAAATGTGGAGAAAAAATTAAACATCTGATATAAAAAAATATAAATACGTATTTATTCATCTAATATGCAGGAGAATGTGCGTATTTTCATCACGTAATGTCTCTTTCTCTCATTCTGTATGTGAGAGAAAAAACGTTAGAACGAATGGAGATGGGAAGAAATATTAAGCGTAAAGTAGAATGGAAAGTCATAAAAAATTCATATAAACATTCCAATGCTTCCCCATTGCTTTAAGGATGTATGAAGGCTCCTAAGTAAATGATTAAATTTAAGGCAAATAGGAATAGTTGGAAATTTATGGTGCTATTTTGTTATCTGTAAATTGTGATTATATGCTTTGTAAGGGTAATGAAATACATTTGAATGTAAAAGGATTTTTTTCCATTTGATCCCATTCATTTCAAAGAGATGATTGCAATGAGATTCCGATGGAAATTTCATTTTTGGGATCAAGTCAGGGTCGCATTTTGAGAGTAAAAACTCATCTACCTCAAAAATTTATGGTTACGGCCCTGGATCAGGCATGAGTAAATGCACGATTTACACAGCATTTACATAGAAAAAATGCTTTTGAGGATTCTTTATTTGTTGGCAAACATACAAGCGATATAAGGATCCTGCATCCATTTTCTGGTGTTGTAAGTCCAGGGGCGTATCCAGGGGGTGATTTGGATGTTCAAATACCATCCTCGACGCAAATTTTCTTCAATTTACTAGGGTTTTTTGAGAAAAGAATTCCAAATTACCCCCTAAATTTTACAGCCCATACAAAAAAATTTCAAAACACCCCCCTCAAAAAATATCTGGATACACCCCTTTGTCAGTATCTTCAAACATTGTGTATCTTCAAAAAGTTAATATTTGGCAACGACCTTCAACATTAAATATCGACCTTCCACACCCCAAAAATTCCAACAAAACTTTCTTTTCTGGTCAAGGTCACAAATTGATTGTCATATTCCGGTTACGATTTCCATTCAAATTTGCCGCAAAATAAAAGCAGATTTCCCAAAACAATTATTTATCATTCTATATTAGAATTCACACAAAAAAACATCACCTGAATCAGAACTGTACACATATTGGTATATTGAGCGAATCCCATAAGAGATTAAGCATGAAAAATATATGAATCCGCAACAAATGGAGAATCGTGGTTGGCTGTTTTGTTATGGGTATTTCAAACTACATTGCTGATTCGTGCGCGTATTAAAGTCGGCGATTAAAGTTGTTCGCAAACTATAAATTGAAATAAATGTTTGTCAATCATGCAATCGCTTCCCCTATTTTTTGACACGTGGATATAATTCGATTTCCATTCTCACCGCACAAAAATGCTTTGATAGGCACTTTATCATCATTTTCATTTACCTTTTCTCAATTGACTTTTGTTTTGATAAGAGGATAAAAGACAATAGAAAGAAGCCTTTAATCTCTAACTCAAACATGCAATACAAATAAGTATGGAACTCTCTAGAGAGAAATAAAGCACATATATTCAGTCCTTTAAAAACTGAATAAAGTTTCTTACTTTTTACGTCAATAAAAAATATGAAAACAAAGGAAGGAAATAACGAAGACTTTCCTTCAGTTTTACATAATGTTTATGTATAGCTAATGTTGTGTAAGGGAAAATATTGAAAATAAGTTTGAAAAATTATGCGCAAGTAAGAATACGAAATGGATTCAGTTGAATGGAAGGAGTCAAGAAGCTTTTAGGAATCATTCATTTATGACGTTTAATATTATTCGGGGTCTGGGGTCGACTTCTAGGCCATATCCCACCTATCCTACCCTGGAAAGGGGGTAGAGTAGAAAAAAGCACCCTAGGACATAGGGTAGGATACCCTGGATAGTCCTAGAAACCGACCCCTCGGTCGAGCGAGGGCTCATTTTTGATGAACGACCCTTTAAGTGTATTTATGGATTTTAAACAATTTTTGTTTCATTTAAATTTTTTTTATTTTGAAGCTTAAGATTGTACAGATGTTTTCGATTTCCTTTCCCAAAAAATTTAAATTTTATACAGCAAAGAATCAGCTACTGTTAAATGGGTTGAAAATTCCTCTATCAAAAATTTAACTTTTGACCTTTTTTTTCGTCAAGCTTCAACAAAGATAGAAACAGCTCTTTTGGTGTTAAAAAGATACGAATAATAAAATCGAGAACTTGTATAAATTTTCAGTTTCGTTGAATACAAATCGACTGTTTTACGAAGAAAAAAACATTTTTGACCTTTTAAAATGTAACATTTAAAATTTAAGCATAAAAGGTTTGTAAATTAAGTAAAATGCATGTAGCACAAAAAATTTCAGCTCAATTTAAGAAAGTTAAGCAGTCAAAAGGAAGTAATTCAAGCTGAACTTTCTCAAATTATATTGAGTAATGGATTAAGTGCGGAATATATTGCGGAGGGAAACAAAATCACTTAGCATGAACAAATTAATTCTAAATGAAGATGGGGAATAGAACGATAGAACGAGTACTTAAAGTAAATATTTGAAAGTCTTGTAAATAATTTATCAGATTTAAAATTGATTTTTAGATAAATTTCTATAAGGCATCCTTTAAAAATAATACCTAGAATTGCTATATAGCAATGTTTTTCTAATGGGTTAAGTCAACTGAAAAACATTTTTCTACGATATAATACATATGCAGTGACACGATATTGTAGGAATTGCTAGTGCTTCTTTAATTCATTTAGTTGATTAGAAGTCATTTCATTTTACTGGGTCAGTTACGTGTGAAAAATCCATAAGTCAATTGCTTTGCAAAAAAATATTCTTTTGTTTAGAATTGCTAGGGAATCATTTACTTGCCTTGGCAACACAAATGACAAAATTCTCTCTAATACAATCCATATGGAAGCCACACGAAGGTGGAACCTTTATATCGCTCGGGTACTTGGTCACTCAACCCTTACTATGTTTTTATATCTGAAAACATCATATATAAATAACTTCTAGAAGCGTATCCAAAGGGGGCTTTCAAGGTCAACCCCCCCCCCTTATTTTTGAAAAACCAATGCTAATTAAAAACAAAAAGAGGACATATCTAAAAAGGGCCCCCTCCCAAAAAACCATCCTGGATATGACCCTGACTCCTAACTCATTGATCATTTGAGACAAAGTATGAAAATCAAACTCAATAGCACAACAACACTAAATGAGTATGCAAAACTTTTATGCAGAATTTTCACTTCTATTTTGACGATCTAAGATAAAGTCATTACATTCACAATCACGCTCCCTCAATATTTCCATCATTTCCGACACATTTTGCACAAAAATTTCTCATCATACCTTCATATTCTACATGAATAAACGTAATGATTGCTATCATGATAAACATATGTGTACATCAAGTTAATAATAAGAGAAGAAATGGAAAAATTACGAAAGTTGTAAAGTAAGTGAATAAAATTTGAACGCGGTTTTCACGGAGGAAATAAATTGAATTATTGTAGAGTGGTTCCTTAAATTTGTATAGTCTCAAGAAAACAACAAGCAAGTCCATCCTCTCAACCAAGAAAATCCACCTTAAATATAATATTTTCTCATCTCTTCCAAACTTCCTCGTGCCTTCCAAAGTTGATGATGATGACACAGCATTAAAAACATTTGTTATTTGTGCAACAGCGCAAGAAAGTCTCATGCAGGGGGGATACAAGTCACAAAAAAATCATCTAATTTAGTTTTCCGAGTTAACAAAAACTCGGAAAAATTGAACAAATTTTTTATCCGGTCCGGTGAGTTGTATTCCCCTTGGTCTCATGTACAGAAACTAATGAGATATAATCAAATAAAACTGTACAAATGATGACATAATGATGAAAACGAAGAAGTTGAAAAACTAATTGAAAATGTTTTGTTGGCAATAAATTCTCAAGCATATTCCTGTGTGTTTGACATTTTAATCAGATTTTCTTTCGTTTTGTTACTCAATTGATTGTTTTGAAGGATAATAGAAAGTTAGACAGAACAAATTAAGTCTTTACTTTATGTTCTTGTCCCAACTTTCTTTCTGTCTCACATTTGGACCCTTTAAGCCTCTTGAGAAGGAAGGTCGAACAAGTTGAAATTTTCTAACGTTTTAATTCCATTGACGCAGTTTCGATCGTCATTGAATCATCCTGTTCTTACTCAATGACATTCGACCAACCATAGCTGACAGTCACAATAAATTTTGCACCTCATTTCTCTTTTGAAAAGCTTTTCCTAATCCTCCAAAAATTATTGAGGTCATTTTTAGGATGTGGGACAAAAAAATAAGACATTGATTTATCGATTTTAATTCATTGCTATGAGGATTTATGAATCTAAATCCAATTTACAGCTTAGAAGTGAGAACAATGTAATGTCAATACAAATACTTACCAATTTCACCTCAAGTGTCAGCCAGCAATATCTCTATACAATTCGCAAGAGAAATTGAAAGATCCTTAGTGGCTTTCTATTTTATTATCATCAACAATAGAATTCGAAATAAAATGAATGATAAGAGATTCTTGAATGTACACTGAACGTCCATTGAAATGAAAAATTAATTTTCTCTTGTATACACACACGTAAGATGTATGATGACAAAAGGTGGAAGGTCATAGTTACATGAAATGAAATAAAATTGGATGATATTTTTCTTCATAAAAAGGATCAAAGACTCTTTAATGTGGACTAAAGAGCTTATTTGAATGGAAAAATTTCTTTGGATCAGACATTTAATTTCCGGATACTCTGGGGTATAATTTTCAATTAAAATTTTCTAGTGTCAGCAGAGTATGTCAGCTTTAAGAATTTATTGATTTTATAGCACAGCAATTAAAGCCACCTCAACTTATCAACAGAATCTGTCATCAACTTTAAATAAAATGACATTTCTTCTTCACTCATGTCAAGGCAATGTTCCGTTCCTCATCATCATCAGCAGCCTTCATTTGTGATAAGAATCCCTTTGAAAATTTTGTTGAAATTTTCATTTATTCAGACGCAAAAATCAAATAGCAAAAGAAAATTTCCAAAAAGAGACCTTTTTGTAGAAAAACGAAAATTCCATGAGGAAAAAGAAAAAAAGTTTTTAGGCTACAAAAGGAAATAAGAAAAATAAGAAGACATCAAAGGGAGAAATTTTTTCAAATATCTTTTTTAGATCATCATTTGCAGGCACATATCATCAACATTTTGATTGGATTCTCAACGCAAAACGGTTATTTAAGGATTTTACATTCGTATTGGTTCATTTAATGGCGTTTTACCGGGAAGGTGTAGTAAGAGACGACGTATGGAAATGATTCTAGCTTTCAGATGGCAAGTTGTGAGGCTTTAGTACACGCTTGCTGCTATGAGTATAATAATAATCACCAAATTACTGCAAGTACATGGATGAGTACATGCGCTGCGCTACAATCATCAACACCTACATCTCCCTACTTATACCTTCTGCTCTTCATCTTAACCTCGCAAATCGAAAGTTTGTTTTTTCAAAAACCCATCTCAAGTGGAGGAGTTAAGTAAAAAAATTGGAAAAATCGTCCCTTCAATTTTTTATTTAAGGATGGAGAAAAAGCATTCGGGATATTTAGACGAAACGATGAAAAAAGATTTCTTTTCCTTCGGCTCTTGCAAGGTAAATATTGAACATCCGAATAAATCAAAATTTTCTATTCTCAGAAAAGAAGAAAAAGAACTTCTATTTGCAGAAGAGGAAGAAAGTTTTTATCTTCATTCCTTAAATTAAAATTTGAGAGTTTATTAAGAGGAGATTTATTTTTTATGATTACTAAATCTATCCATTTATATTCAGAGATTTCAAATAAGTTAAACTTTATTAATATTCTTGAGCATCTAGTTCAGTAATTCGATACTCATGAGTCATAACCATCAAAATAATAAACATCATTAGTAAATCTACCAGGGGTGTAGCCAGGAGAGGCACTTGGGGGCACGTTCCCTATATCCGAAAATCAAAAGTTTATACAAAATAATTTTACTGACAAAAATTAAAAATGTATCACCTAAGATAATTTTTTTTTCAGAAAAAAAATTCCGGGACCCCCCCCCCCCTTTCTGGCTACGCCCCTAAAATCTACCCTCAACTTTATCAAAGAATCAGACAACAATACTCAATTTTTTACACTCCCATCATCTTTTCCCAAAATTTTGTAGCAAGTTGGAACTTTTCAGATACACAACCGCTATAACTGTCTTGAGTATTGTCAAAATCAACCTTCTAATGACACCAAACAACTTCCACAAAAAGTAATGACTTTTCCTCTACAAGTCCAACAGATAGCCACTCTATTCTATTCCCACACTCAATTTATTGTGATGAAAACATGATATTGATTAAAAGTTCCTTCTTTCTTTATCCTTAGAGATATTCCATCAACTCAAAGCTCACCCATCAATTTTCTTTCTTAAATCCATCATCTTTCCCCTTCAACGATATCAAATAACAATGGTTTTATGGCTAAAATCATATTGTACAGATGATTACATATGAATAACATATCATCATCATCTTCATTCCTCTTTCGAAGTACAACACATCAAAAATCAACACAAGAAACTTTATTTCAATTCAAATGGAATTGAGGTTAAAATTATTGATTAGTGGGCATTTTTAAGGGATATTCTTGCATTATTTGAGCATGCAGATCAACTTATTCTAGTCAAACATTGAATTTTCTGTGGTCAGAGTCCAAATTTAGATCAATTATCTTGTCTATCTCATTCACAATGTGCTATAAAGTATCACAAAAACCCATAAACCCTAAATACGCATAATAAATGCTATTTTATTATTGAAAACCAAACTTAATGTAGAGTAATGTATATCATTAATGTGTTACAACATTAAGTGATAAATTGACATACATTTTACACGACATTCTCGAATGAATAAGAAAGACAATTTCCGTTAAATAAATTTATCAAAGTCACTGTAATGAAAAAATAGAGAAAAAATTGCTGCCGCTTTTGTGAATTTTTAATTTAACTCGTAAAGGCAATGCTGTGTGAAATATTTTGTATCTCTCGTATGCAAACATCCAGCACTATTAAAGACAACACATTAAACATTCATACATGAGAAAGCTTACATTTTTAATTAATGACTTAGTTTCATAAAAAGAGCAAAAGTTGCTTTGTTCAAGTTTTTAATAACATCTAAGCTTTAGGCCATGCACGGAAGTTTGTTTACTCGAACCCCTAATTACATGCTCAACTTTGAACATCCAGCAGATGTTTTCATTCCATCTAATTTCTGTTCACAGTCTATTGTTCACTAACTTAACAGGTGTTTAAATGAATGCCTATCTACGACATGTCATATAGTCATGCTTACTCTTGCAAATAGTAATTTCAAATCGATAATTTTTATGTAGATATATTCTACTTAATATTTTATATACGCATATCCGTCCAAACGTCACAAATAAAAGAGAATAAATGTCAGTTTTTTGGAATAAATGTTTTTTGATGAACGTTATAATGATGAGGGATAGATAGGTGAAAAGTGTATGGGAAACGGAAGTTTTTGATTTTTTGATGGAGGGCGAAAATGAGGATTAAGGTGCAAAAAATATATTTGACATTATAAATTATATGATGTATGGATGGATTTGGATGTTTGACATTTTATTGCATATTTGGATATGGAAAATGAATTTTCAAGTCAGGCAGGGATGTAGTAAAGGAAGCTTATCTCCATTATGTCCCCAAAACATCCAAGAAGCTAAGAACCAATTTCAATTAATTTTCCTCACACCAGGAACAAGCAGGAACAAGCTTAAATATTTGTAAACAAATCAACTGACTGTCTGCATGCTACACAGCACTGCCAGTCAACTAAATGTGGTGAAAAAAGGAGCAAGAAAAGAAAAATCATTAATCATATTTGTTCTTTTCAAGACGTTATCATCCACCTTTTTATCTGCTTGACTGGCAATTTAATATCATTATATTTTTGCTGGATATAAAAGTGGAAGTAAGACAACTTTTCATTGTGGTCGATAGAAAAAGTTGTTTTTCATTTCACATCACATTTGTGGACAGCAAGCAGTGTTTATATCGATTACTTTGCTGTTTTTACGACTTTTTACTGCCACACTTTTTGTCCAAATAACATTTTTGTTGCTTTACACATTGTACGTTTTTTTACTACTTCAACGTGGTTGTGCTGCGATGTAGTCGAGCGATAGGAAGCAAAAAAAGTCACTTTTTATCGTGTCCATGTAAATTTTTTTGTTTCGTTTCTTTTTGAGCCTTAACAGAACCAATTGGTGTGAAAGTAAGGTGGGATGTTATTGCTTTATGTAGTTGTGACGCATATTTAATGTTTAAGATCCTTCAACACTCAATGCTGTTATTAAAAAGGGTTGAAAATTACGAAACATAGCTTAATCAGCAACGAAACTGACCGCAATTTCCTCCACTAAAAGCATGTTGAAAGGAAAGCTTTTTGTTTTGTGGAATTTCCACAAAGTCTCGTTTCTCCTTTCATTAATTTCTCTTCTGTTGAAACCGTCAAAGCTCTTTTGGAAATATTTCCGTTTCTCATCAAAAATTCATGCGTATCGAAGGCGCTTAAGGAATTTTTACATTTAATATTTTTCCATTACAGTCGTTAATTTTAACATAAAACAATTTTTTTGTGTTTACGTTTTTGCTTGTATTTTGTGTCCTTTTTCTTATTACTATATTGATAGTAACGTATAAAGGGGGTGCGACTGGAACGGCGGTCTTGAACTCTATGGTTCAAAAGTCATTTAATATTAAGGGCTATTCATAAATGATGACACACAAAAACGAGATTTTTAGACCCCCACCCCCCTAAATGTTGGACTTTATTTATGAACAAAAATTACTATTTGAGGCACATTTTCAAAACCAGGTACTAAAAATTATTGATCCATAGCTGTTTATTGAAAAAATAAACAAAAAATATAGAAATTTCAAATGGATTGAACATGCTTGCATACTGAAGATTTCATCCACAAACATCTTAATTTCAGCATCATGCTTCAAGTCAAGGTAATGATAACACAAAGTCTCAATTTCCTTTACATCTCTTTACAGCCAACATAAACTGCGTCTAGATTCTAAATTGAATTTTCATTTTCATCCCAAATCATTCGAGAGAAAGACGAAATAATAAATTTTCTAGACCCAGGAGCTTTGACTGAAAATGGAAGGCCAGAAGCGAATGAGTTGTCATGCTTGGACTCGAGGCTTCAATACCTTTTTTATTTAATTTCTGAAAAAAAAATTCTCGCATGAGCTAACAATAATCTCGTTGATTGAATTTTTTTTTCGTACCATATCATACATATATATTTTTTTGGATGTGCCTATTTCTCTGTGTGGATTTGAAAGGCATTTTTATATTAAATGAAATTTTCTTCATATAATTGTGTTGGAAATTTTTTTATGAAGAATCGGCATCTTGGGGGAAAAATTGATGAAGTTCATGAAAAAATAAGAAAAAAAATGAACGTGAAGAAAATCAAGGACATAAAAAGTTTGGTGTGATGATACACAATAGACTCTATGAGAATTGTAGATTGATACACAACAAGTCTGAGTTTTTTCAGAGGTTCATTTATCCACTGATTTTGGAAAGCGGATTTTTCAACGACAAAGTTTTTTTGTTATCATAAGAATGTGATAATGATGAGATCAGTCTCTAAGAGGTGCTGGATTAAAGTGTGAACATCAAAGCATCTACAAAAAAATTATCTAGTCAAATATTCTATTGATTCTCAAATTTAAATTTACTTTATTAGATTCTCATCAGACTTCACAACGTGACGAGAATAATATTGAAGAAGATAGAAAACTTCAAGGACATTCGAAAATATTTAAAATTTTATAAGAAGCAGAAAAATTACATTTTCTGAGAATTTTGTTTTAATCGGGTTTCAAATTACTGTGTTCATTAAAAGTTTCTTGCTTCATAACAACATCAACGCCCACAAAAACCATGAAAACATACTTATTATATTATTTGTCAATCATCTGTCAGCTCCCTGTTAAACATATTTTTGGCTTATTTAGCTGTATGAAAATCTAGCGGGCTTATTTTTATAATAACTAGGAAAAACATAGACTTTTGTTCCTGAAGACCAATGGGGTCATTTACTTATGATGTTCAAAATTTAGGAAAGATGAAGAAGTTTACAGTCATTTGATATTTCATAAAATAAGATATTGGGATATTACGTCACGCTTAGAGGGAAGGGGTCAGGGGCGTATTCAAGGAGGGGTTTTGGGAGTCAAAAAAGGGATATCCCTCTTTTTGGGATTTTTTTCTATTTGCTAGAGTTTTTAAGTTTTCTCGTTTATACAAAAAAATTCAAAACCCCTCCCTCAAAAATTTCTGGATACGCTCCTGGAGGGGGTCAAAGTTTATTTATTAAATTTTTACAATTTTCTAAAAAAAATTGTTACAGGAAGGGGTCAAAATGGTAATTTTTAGCGTTACGTAATATCCAAAAGACCCCTTGGGGTAAAAAATTTCATTTTCAATAAACATCCCATGTGAACAACCCTAACGATCTGAAAGCATATTTTATTATGTACACAGAACAGCACTAAACATGAAAAATCCATCATGAACTATTATTTTTCATTCTCCATGTCAGTGCGTCTCCATGTTTCTCACATCGATAGATGGATGGCTGATAAATAATCAAGAACTTTCCCGCAATCAGATAAAAAAATATGAAAAATTAATTAAGAAATTAGATATGAATCTGAGTGAAGGAAGGAAAAAGCGTTTGGGGGAAAAATCGATAGCTGTGAAATTTGAGAACTTCATAGTGTAATAGAAGTGGAAAACTGATTGAATGGGCTTTGGTGGTGATTAGTTTTGATGAATTAATGAGAAATTTGTTGATAAATTTGAAGATTTTGAAGTTAATGAAAACTTTTTTTTAATTTTTCCAAAATAATTAATACACAAGGATCTAAAACTGTCCCAACATTCATCGTCATTTCCATTAAATATCCACAGCAATACCATTATTCATACAATACTGATAACATGGAAAGTTTTACAGGAAAAATATATTTTTTGACAAGAACAATACAATGTTCATTTCCACTTTCATTCTTTTCCGATATTGATAAAAAAAGGGAAATTGTCATCAATTAGTGGCGATAAATAACGAGCGGGAACAAAAAAAAACTCGAATTGAAAATATATTTTTTTTGTGTCGATAAAAAATAATTTAATTACACTCTCGAGTTTTTGAATTGCTCTCTAGATTGCTATTAATTGAAATTAATCGTTAAGAGACTTTATGGTAAAAGGATGTGATAATTTGTGTACGATATGATAATTTAGATTGAGCTAAAGGATTCATAAAGTGTTTTGTAATGAATTGTTAAAGAAATTAAGGCTATTAAAAATATTTTTTGACAATATTTGAAATGATTCAAAATTAGCTTTTATGTAAGTATGGGCATAAGTTAATAAGAACGTAGCCATGCAGGGGCGTACCCAGAATTTTTTTAAGGTGAGGGTCGAAATTTTTTCTTTTTTCTTATGCTCATGGTTTCATGCTAGTTGCTAATTCTAACGGTAATTGAATGATTAGCTAACTAATTAGAGCTTCATCGCAATTTTTTTTTAAAAAGTAATTTTTCAGAAAAAAATATGCAAATAAAATTTTTTTGAGGGGGTCCAAACCCCATCGAACCCCCATTTCCCCCTTGGGTACTCTCATATAGCCACGGAGATTAAAGGAACAAATTAAGCAGCAAATTTTCCTCAATTTTCTATGGGTTTTAATATTAAAAATACCAAAAATTCAGCTCTATAAATTTTCCGTTAATACAAAAAAATTGAAAATCATACTTCAAAAATTGACTGATCTGACTAGGCTCGTGCCAGTTACAGTAAAAACATTTGAGAAAAAAATTATTTGAAACCTAAATTACGCTTTTACTTCATTTCTATTTAATAATTATGGTTTAATATGAAAAATTGTTCAATATGATCAATTAACTCAGGTTCGAATCCTAATCAAACGATATTGCAAAAGATTATTGATTGATAATGGTAATTTAATGATTGATATTTTTTTATCTACCCATCAAGCCTTAAAAACTATTTTTTTCCTCATAAAATGAGCAAAAAATTTTTTAATGCTTAACTGCTTCCTTTTAACATCAAATTATATTCAAATTTTATGTTAGTTTTTTTTACTTTTAGCAAAAAACTGTAAAAACCAGAAAACATGAGCCATTCGAATAAAAAATTTCTCTTACTTTTTATTATTTTTGTGCCTTTTTTTGTGTGCCTTCCATTCAGGTCTTTTTCAGTGCGAATAGCATAAACAATGTTTGAATAAACTCAAAAAAAAGTCGAAGGAAAAAAGGAAAATGTATGGAAAAGACATGTTCACGTTGTTGGCGAATATATATGTATGATTTCTATATGCGATTTCCATATGGTAATTTTCACAAGCACGAAAGGCTAAAAGGGAAACAACGAAGAAATGAATGTAAGAGAGAGAGAGAGAGAAAAGACATCAACCTTCCTTTGTTTCTCATAAAAATATCTAATAAAATGGTAATTCCTCCATATCTTTCTCCTCATTTTTACTTCTTTTAAAAATATTTATTCCAAATCGCGTCTTCAAGTGTTTGCTAACAAGTAAGTGGGTGTGTGTGAGAAAGGAAAATGAAGAAATAAATGAATAAACAGCATGAAAATCGAGTTGAGGTGAATTACTGACTGAAATGCATGAGAAAATTTGGATTAAACTAAAGAATGTCCAAAACATAAAGCTTGCTTTAAAAAATGTAAGATTAAGGACTTAAGGGTCGTCCTTAAATGACGCCTATCTAAAAATTTGTCTATAAACCCCTCAAAAATTAATATCTGATTTTTTATTGACTCTGAACTTATATCTCTACCTGAATCAACTAACATGAATGTCAGACACCACAGAGCTTTAAAAATATTCTCATTATTATTCAAAATAAGTGCTAAAACCAGCGTACAATGAAGCAATATTTATGAATTGCGCATAAATTCAAATTCACTATCGTTTTCGAAATTCATAAAGACATTTAAATAGCAGCACTCAATTCCTATTTCTTATTTTCTCGGTGCGAAAAAAACAATAATGTTGAATTCCATACCAGCACAATGTAAATGGGAAGATAAGTAAGTAAGCGAGGAGGGAAATAAGACAGTGAATTAGAAATGATGGAGTCTGATATGAAGAGGGTGAAGATGATGGAATTTATGATTTCATTTGAATGCATTTAAATTTCAATTAAATTAAATTTCAGAATCTGTAGCTATATTTTCAAGTTAATCTACAGCAGTTCGACAAGCTCTGATTTTCCAAGAAAATGAAATTTCTTTGAAAGTAATTTTAGGTCAAATAAAATAAATTTTTCGGGCGTTTTCTTAAATGGCCTTAATTATGTACGGCTTATTTAAAATACGGCATAATAAAGGAAATAGAATGGAATAATTTTTTGTTGGGTTTCTTAGTTTATCTGATGCTATTTGTGAGGAGGTTTTCGTAATTCGAGATTTGAATTATTGTAAGATTATATGACGTTGATTCTGCAATGATATATCCTGACAGAGGCGTATTGTGGAAACATTAGATCCCACCTACCCTACCCTCACACTCTACCGAGAGTATTCTAGGGAGGGATGAGTGAGGTATCCTAGTAGGGTAGGGTACCCCAAGTAGTCCTAAAAACCGGCTCCTGAATACATTCTTACACCCTTATTCCTTTCAAAATCTTCTAACAATCAAAATATTTTACATCCAAACACTTCCCATAATTAAAAAGAACACCAAATGCTACATCCTGTCCAAGACTCCATATTGTAATATCGGCAAGCACTTATGTCAGAGGCATAAAATATCACATAAAAAATTCAATAACTAACAAATTTCAGCTCACTTCTCCGTCCCAAAAAATAAATTTGAATTTTAATGAATTTTTTTCTGTTCTGAACAAAAAGCTTCCTCAAAATTAAATTCATCAGTATTGAGTCAATTTCATTCCATCTGAAGATGTTAGAGAAAAAAAAATTTTTTCATTGTGTAAATTTCACCCTCATTTCCATCGACCCGAACAACAATATTCATTAAAGAAGAGAAAAAGTGCGAAAAAGCACTCAATATAATGAGCGACAAGGCAAATGACGGCAACAATAAAGGAGAGAAATTGAAGATTGAAGTGGAAGATGGGCGACGACAATAATGATAATTTTTCCAATGTTCTACCAACTCACCCTTCGCATAACTCGTAAAGCAAATGATGATGTCTTCATGTTGATGTCGTTGAGTTGTTTACTGCTTTTCTATTTCGTTTATAAAAATTTTTGTTCACTAATTCTTTTCTATTTTATTGTCACTACGCGACACGTTTGATTCTTTCTCAAGGATGAGATTTCTATCTTTCGATAATTAAGATGTCAAGATTGAAATGATAGATCTATCATAAGCACAAGTAATTGTCATTAGGAAATTTTTGTCAGAATTTTTTAATATTACAACAATTTTAAAAGACATCAAATTAGAGACCTGGTCAGGGGAGAAGTCTGGGACCTTGATGGAATGATTCTTTGTTTTGCTAAGATTTTTGGAAAAAAATCAAGAAAATCTTCCTTTTTTGAATAATTTTTGGCTATGCCACTGGACTAAGCATACTTAAAGGAAGAAAATAAAACCCCATTAAATCCTGAATAATATCCAAAAAATTCTGACAAAATTTTCAAAAAAATTCTAAACTTCAAACTTTATTTTTTTAGACTTTCTGTGTCATTATCCTTTTGCTTCTGAGAAAAGCTCTTTGTGCATTTTTGATAAAACAAAATGAGAGATTAATAAATCGACATTCAAATGTCTTTACTTAAATGAATGAATGAATGAGGAATGCTTTACATATCAAGAGTATGACGTAGTTAACTGTTGATTAAGTGTTTGCATGAACACCGCACATAAAGGTTCTCTACCTTGAAGGAAGGTGATTTGAGTGTTAACACCACCCTCGATGAAAATTTTCTTCAATTTGCTAGGGTTTTTTGAGGAGTAAATCCCAAAACGCCCCCTAAATTCTGCCATCCATATAAAAAAAATTCAAAATGCCCCCCTCAAAAAAATTTCTGGGTACGCCCCTGGATAGACCTACAACATTTTAGAGTACTAAATAATATAACTTGATCCACAGCCTACCTAAGGCATACAAACCATTGAAATTTATATTTTTGCCCAATTTATCTTAAAATTCATTCTCTTTCAGTTTAAATCAATTCAAAACTCTTTATTATCATCATCATTCTCATCATCAATGCTACAAGAAAATAATGGAAAATTATTAAAGAAAGTAATGAAATAACTAGAAGAATTAAAGGAGAAATTATTCATAGAAAAAGTTTTTTGCTCTACTCTATAGCATTGCTGATGATGGTGGCAGTGGTATAATTTTATGGGATATAGATGTACAGCAATGGCGAGGAATATGCTTCTTATAAAAATAAAGTAAGTTTTATTAAAATGGGAATTTTTAATGATTTTAACTTTAAAGTACATTTCATTGAATGTGAAAGTTCTGAAGACATTGTAAAGTTTCAAGGAGTTTCATGGCACATTAAGGATAGTTAGGAACTCTAAAGGGTTAATAATTTAGACAATCATGAAGAGCTTCCATAACTCAAAAGGTCATATACCCTCACTGGCCCTGAGTGGCACGTAAATCAATTAAAAGTTTTGGGATACATCAAGAACTGAATGAGTGCCACAATTTGTTCAGCTAATTTGAATGTTAAATGAGTTTTACATCCAAAAGCATTAATTATGCATGAATATCCAAATTTTTGCAAAAATATATTCACAAATTTTCCAAAAGCTTAAATCCTTATTTTTGTGCCGTTTACGATGCAAAATACTTATAAAAATAAATATAAAACTTTTTTGAATTTTCCTGAATACAATTAGGATTTTTTCATGTAGAACTAATAGCGCTAATTGCAGTAATTCCCATTCCACTGCATTATGAATTTTATTATGTCCACACTTTGAATTTAAATTTCAAATTTTTCCTCAAACACATCCTTGAATACAGAAAAGCTCTTCTGATAAGTTATCACTTTCCATTACAGAAAGGACTGGGACTGTGTGTCCCTTCTCATGATAATAATGCCAAAAATTACTTATTACAAAAAAAACTTAATTAGTTTAATCCCCAACAACGAGAAAAATTCTAATTTGTCAATTAATTCAGGAACAAGTTGTAAAGATTTTCTCATCAAAATGAAAATTATTCATTTCGTTCTCAACCTTCTGCTTGATGAAATTCTCTCTCACTTTTGCTTCTTATTCTTCTTTTAGCTGATATTTTAAGCTGGAACAGATGTAAATGTTCTCATTTTGTTTATGTTTATCTTGTGGATTTTGATGAATGATATATGGCAGGGTCGTACCCAGAAATTTTTTTAGGGGGGTGTCTAATTTTTTTTTCTTTTATATCTAAAGAGAAAAGTAATTTTTCCGAAGGGTCCAGACCCCATTGGACGGATTCCTCCCTTGGGTACGCCCATGGTATAGGGGTAGTAGTGGGGGGTTTATTTGGAAATTTCAATTTTCGTAGATTTAGTGGAAACTGAAAAACATGAAAATTAACTTTTTTCTGAAGCTCGTTACCGTAAAATGCTCAAAGGTAACTTAAAATTTTAGACTTTCTTCAAATTAACATAGGGGCCATAAATGACGTCCAACATTAAGGGGGAAGGGAGGTCTGAAGTTTTGTGAAACCTTAATACAAAATAATGATTTTTTTGTATGAAAAAAGGGGGTAGGGGTGTAATAATCTTGTCTTTTACGTGACGTAATTTATGAATGGTCCAAAAAATTAAATTACTTAAATCTCATGATAAATCCACAAAATTAGCCACAAAATGCGTTCAAATAGCCAATAAACTTCTAATTCTCAAACTTTTTCTAATAAATTTTCCTTTTCACTTCACATTTTCTTCATTCAGTGGAAGAATTTCATTTCAGTCACTCCCTCCACTTTGCCAAAAGAAATGAGAAACAAAATAAGTCATGAGAGAGAAAAAAGAGAACGAAGAAAAAGCGAAAAATTATTAAATTGCATAAATTAGCATGAAAGTCTTCAAAGGATCAGTCAGGATATTCATAATTCCATCTTGCCTTGAAGGAATGAGAGCCTTTAAATTAATTTCTTATTTTTCTGCATCCAAGGAATGAGAAAAAAAATTTTTTTCGGTACAGGAGAAAAAAAAATATTCTCCGTGATGTGGATGAGGAAAGGGAGACCTGTTGAGTCTCTCATATGGCCTGAAACTATTTATGCCTTTATATTATTTTTGTGATGCTTATCATATCTCTCATTTTGATAGCGAGACAAATTTTCACTGTTGCACACAATGCTTAATGTCACTCAAAATTTAATGAGGTGTTGAATGTGAAATTTGCAAGGCATAGCCTCAAGTAATACGCAAAATTTTGCACAAAGAGCTTTTCCTCCTCAAACTTTTATATCCACAAATATTTTTGATTTTTGTTCCTGATCACTTACAAAATTTTCACACTCAAAAAATTTTCCTTTTTTTTTGAAAAAATTTCAAAAATTTTCTTCTAATTTTCTTTTTCACACACAAAAGTGGACGTCCGTAAAACTTTCGAAAACGCGATGCGTTCACAACAACCGATAGGAGTTGAATGACGAATGAGCTGAATGAGCAGTGTTGTTACTCAGTCTTTGACTTACTTTCTTACTTTCCTTTCAGAAAAAAAAGTCATTCAGATGCGCAGTGAGTGGAGAAGTAAAAAGCTTTTTACGATCGGAAGCTTTCGGGTCTTTTTTTGGATTCTCTTCGCATGCCATTCTCTCTCGCTCAATTTACACATTTGTACATCCATCTCCTCCTTGCGTGTTAGAATCAAAGCAAAATTTAATGGCAGTTCGTTGTTTTGTGTCAGCATTTGAATATGAATGTTAAATATTAATGTTTAGTCGATCAAGATTAGCAACTGAAAACAATTATGATATTCACTTCATATATTATGAAAAAAGATTAAAAGTAATGAAGAATTTCCGTGTTTTGGAATGAGTAGGTGTGAAGGAACACCGATACATTTGTGTTATGATTTTATGGATAAATTGAATTTGAATTTGGACTATAAAGCGCATCTGTGTCAGTTCTGGTTGGAATTTAATGACTAGTGCTGTCAATTAGAGTTAGACAGCTTTGGGGTCATTCATATATTACGTAACGTTTAAGATGGAGGGGGGTCAACGTTTTATTGTGCTTTATTTTAAATTTTTACGATTTTCTCACGAAATTTGTTATGGGATGGGAGGGGGATATATCAAATATGACCATTTCGTTACTTAATATCTGAACTACCCCTTTAAAGTTATCTGAAAATTCATTTTAAGGTGCATATCCATACATGCATTAGCTAAGAGAATCTTGATCTAATGATTGACATTTTTCAGACATTATTTAAATTTTTAAAGCTTAGTTGTGACAATTCTAATGATTTTTCAGGTTTGAGCTTCAAATTCCAAGTGACATTCACCAAATCACCATCCATACCTAACTGCTACTTAAATTCATGACATAAATTCCTTCCACTTCGATTCCTCATGAATATTTCCATTTAACATCCCTAATTAATTATTTAATAGAAATGATGATCAGATTCTTCCATCCGAGAAGCCAATTTCCATCTCTAGATTAATTTCTGACACAAACTTTCTTCCATTTACGAGAAAAAAAGAAGGTCAAACATATTCCAACAAATACCAATATTAACATTTCAAAATGATTATCATAATTAATTTCTCACTGACTGATATCAGATGATTGTTCATCTTGTGGATGTAGAAACAAAAAAATATCTAATAAATATCCGGCATTGCGCACGATGAGCTTTTTTTAGTGCTTTTTTGTCTCTCAATTTTTTTTCTCTCTCAAATAGAAAAAAATTTTCATTGAAGATGAAGAAAAATCAACAAAAAAAAAGACTTTAAGGAATTGGTGCAAAATATTAAGGAGACTTTAATGTTGTTGCCTTGTTTAGAGCTCATTGTTAGAAATTCTTATATACTCATTGTCACGTTCATGCTCCTCTCCAAGTGTCAAAAAATTAACTTATCATAACATTCACGAATTGATTCATTGCTATTTGCTTCTTTGTTGTACATACACACTGCCACTCTCTCCTTGTTCATGTACACGCATATAAATGTACAGGATGTGGAAGAAGAAAAGTTTTTAATGAACTTGTAAACATATTTTTTGAGGTGTGATCCCTTAATTTGTATATTCTTTTTATAGTATGAATGGATTTTATTCTAGTTCCGATTGTTGCTTCATTAAGTGAGAAAATGTGCTTGAAATATTTTTTATTATTTCATTTACACAGAAATTGTTAATTGTAAGATTATTTTAAATTGGTGAGGGGGTTTGTGATTTGGGTACATGACAGTTATACCTATTTGAAGCTCATTCTATAAAAATACATAGGAACCATCCTTAGTTCCATCCTTAATTTGACCACCCCCCTCATCCCTAAGCGTTACTTAATATCCAACCGACCCCTTAACCTCACTCAAGATTTGAAAACATAGCATAACGTAATATTCGAACAAATCCCCAAACAAACTGCTCACAAAAATAACTCCATGCTCCAAAAAATCGTAGACAACACTCAGCATTTTCGCAAAAATATCACTTCGGGAAAATTTCATGCAACAAGTAGACGGATGTATGAGCAAGTGGAGAATATGCAAACACACAAAGCAATCAAATTAGCTGTACTATTTAGCATGAAGTAGCTCATTTACATGAATGTAGATTCAGCAAAACTTTATCGGAGATGCAATATAAGGGTTGGAATTTGGCAGTTCATTATTTTGCTATAAAGTTTTATCCATTTGCATTTTATTGAGAAATTTGTATTAGCTTTAAAATCCACATGTTGCTTGCTGTTCCTGAACATTTAAGCCCAATCATTTGACATCATTCTCTTTGAGGTAATACCAGTCAATAAACTGCCATCAAAATTTTCCAGTCTATAATTTTCAATTTCAATAATTTCTAACTGAGTTAACGTAATCACTTTCAGGCATTTTTTCTACCACAAATGTGAAAAATTGGAACACAACAAAGAAATAAATATCGTGTATGCCTGGTTGGTAACAAAAAAAACCTTCTATGCCATTGTCGGTTTCAATCAACATCAAGTCAACATCCCGCATGAGATTTCATTTTGTGTTGTGTTCGAATCAAAAGCAGAATTAGAACAAAAATGTATCTACGTATGTACTGCATATTAAATACAATGAATGGAAATCTGTGAGAATGGAGAAAAAGAATTGTGTCCAAAGCAATAAAGGGAACAGTGACTGGCATTGAAGGGCGCAAAAAATTGTGCTTTTCCATTAGCTTGAAACATATAGCCATTACGTTCCTCTTGCTGTCTTTATTTCCATCGAAAGCGCCTCAACACGCGCTATAAAAGAGCATACAATGTACATACATAGCCATTGAATGCTTATTCAACATGTGGGAGTTATATTCTCTCATCCTTTTATCCTTACTCGGTTCGATGATCTATAGACGAATTGTGTCTGTTTTGAGGGCATTTTCGGCTATATGGATATCCAAGTGTAAATATGCTGTGGATTATGGACTATAATAGAAATACGTGCTACCTTGAAATACCTACAATCTTTCTAATATTTGATTTATTCTCATTCGATGATCAATGCAAAAGCTTTCAACCTTTTTGTACACATTCAGCATTTTTCGCCTATCACAATGCTTGATAGCCATAATGCTTTTAAGCTATAACAATCATACACTCTTCTGTACATTGAGCATGAAATGAATGAATGAACATGCTGGCAATGTCAAGAGTTGTTTTGAATTTAATGAAGTCCTGCTATCTGTGATGGAAATGGACATGAATTTGGATTTTTGGGTGTGAATTTGAGGATTCATTTGTGTATGGTCATTGATAATTTTTCCTTTTTTTAATGCTTTAAGTTCTATTTTTACTTTCACAAAATTTAATTTTGTGTATTACTTCATGCTGCCTACCTACGTAAGTATTTATAAATAGAAGAAGCAATTTGTCTTTGCAAGTGGATTTTATCTCTTAAAGAATTGGTGATGTTGGTGGTGTTGATTGTCTCTCTAGGTTTATTACTCTATTCAGATTCGTGTTCAAGGGGGTACAGACTCCCTTCTAGAAAATTCTGCATCCCTCCAAAAAAATTGACTACACCTCCGCCTCTATGAATGCTAATAATTCAGATGAATTTTAGATCCAGCTAAGATAATAATTTAACAGAAAAGCTTGATGACTGCTTACAAAATTCATCAATAACCAATAACTTTACAAACTTATTCTATCAATTTTATTTGGAGTTAATCTTCATCAATACGTAATGTATTGCATCAAGCATAAGGAGATTGATTAGGTGATGGATGATGTTCAATTGATTTTCTGAAAGATGGTGATAAAAATTGGATGGAATTGTTGCTAGCTCATGTAAAGAGGATGGAAGAAAACATTGTTATTAAATTTAGGAATTAAGTGTGTGTAACATAACAAGCTATTAATAGATTGTTGATGATCTATTTATAAGATAAAATGCTATTGTATACCTTAAAAAAATTTGTAAGAAGATTTGTTAGGAAAATTTAGGTATGTGAAGCTTTATGGAAATATCCTCTTAATGCTTGTTATTGTTCAGATGAGGCTATTATATCTTTTACTCATTCTGACCATATGCATAGAATTAAATTTCATTCAAATCAAAGAACTAAGCTCATGCTGAAGAATTGCAATATTTTAAAGATGACAATTCTATTGGAGAAGATTGTAAAAATGTGAAAAATATTTTTGATTTAAATTCAAACAAAAACAAAAATTATTCATTTGAGCTCCTTTAAAATTTATTAAATTGTATAAAATAAAAACCAGCATCAAGACAAATTCTCAAAAGTTTATCCCAGGGGTGTATTCAGGGTAGGGTTTTGGGGGTCAACCCCTCCCCCTTTTTGGTATTTTTTTTCAATTTGCTAGGGGTTTTAAAAGAAAAAATCCCAAACCCCAATACTTTAGCATCCAATACTAAAAAAACTCTTTTGTGGTTTCTTTTTTGTATGGTTTGGAGTGTTTGAACTAAAAGCAAGGAGAATATGCGGGAGGAACTGTAAAAAAGAGACACACAAACTCAAAAAGCATAATGCAAATGTATGAAATATGAAGAAAAAAAATTCCTCCTCAAGCTTTCTCAGATTTAGAATGCTTGAAGGATTATTATCCGTCATTTTACATTCACGCTTTACGCTTCTAACACATAGAATGACGCCTCTCACTATGTAAGAAGGGAAAAAGGCAAAAAATGAGAATCTAAAGCAGTGTAGAGAAATAAATTTAATGATACAGTCATAACTGCCTTATCTTTTACGAATAAAATTCAAGTACCAATCTTATATTAATCCAAATGATAATCCTTAATATCTTCTATTGTTGTCTGCTTCTTCTTTTGTTGTAGTATTTTGAAAATGTTCTAATTAAGCATAAATTGCGTACGTATTCAGTGCTAACTAATTAATTAGTAATAAAATAATTGTGAATTCTCGATTTCATCCACAGAATGATATAGCAAGATCCCTAAAGCTACTTTGAGATATGCTTAACATGATTGTTCAGGATATAATCATTACAGTCAAAATATTCTCAAATCGGTACTATTGCGATATGTTGTCTCAATAAGAAGAAACATTTCCTTCGGTTGCACACAAAATTATACAAATAGTTAACTTCCAACGACACGAATGTCTTCTTTATATTCATAATAAAAGTTTGGGTAAGCTATCGCATATGTCAAGAATATTGCCATGGATTTTTATGCTTCTTTTTGGTCATTAAATATTTTTAATGATGCTTAATTTTTATTTCATGTGGTCATTCACTGTCTGATTTTAGGAACGTTCTTTTGGGAATATAAAAGCTTTTTCTGCTAACTGCCATTTATTAAATTTAATCAATTACAATTTTGGATATTACAGACATCCTGTAATACATAAATATGTTCAGGAATCACAGCATTCATTAGAAACTCACAAATTTCCTAGAATTTTCCACTCAAAAGCACAAGACCTTCCTCATTTACTGAATAGGCATTTCTATTTCATTCACAGCATGTCAGAGACACATTCTCTGTATTGTGTTACACATTTTCAATGTCATTTCCACTTTGCATGACGAGATACAAAATAAAATATTCATAAATCTCTGTAGGTTTGTGACACATTATCACATGTTGCTCGTTTTTGGAATACTTAGTTTGAAATTCGGCATGACATTGGAATCACCATATCTAGGATATCAGGACTGCTCTCTTGAGAGTTGGCATTTGTCGCGTGAACACGTTTCGGTTAAGTGATGGAAGAAGATAACCACTGTGATGTCTATGCTGTATGCAGGATGCAAACTTCATGAGAATGTCAGCATGTTGTAAGTGATGGATAATGTGTAACTGAGGCAAAAGGAAGTGCTGAATGGTGAGGGGGAATACTAAAGAATTATAAATGTTTTCAGAACGAGTGAGTTACTGTGTAAGGATAGATTAAGTTTGAAATTGTTAAAAAAGCATTTGCCCATCCTAAATTTCATAACAAGGAATAACCACTTCCGAACAAAAACAAAGAGTCCAAAATCAATTCAAAAAATTACCGGAAATTATAACAAAAAAATATTCAGTTATAAATTATTCAGTCATTATCTGGTAGCACAAAGCCATTAAAACCACATCCCAAATCTACATATTTTCATTTCGACATTTAACTCGACTTGACTTTTCCCATTCCAATTTGTGGATTTACTACAAACCTAAAGAAATGAAATATTAAAATGTAGCAACTTCCTTCTCACTCGCTCAAACGCCAATGAAAAAGTCATGGAAAGACAGACGAAGGAAGAGGAAAGAAGAACGAAGGAAAGTCAAGCCACAAAGTCTTCCCATAAACATGCAATAAGAACATAGAGCTTCCATGTCTCGACCTTGATCACGTTATCATAAATTACTTCAGGCACTTTGCCTCCTCATTCCTTTGTTGTGGAGGTTTCCTGTTAAGAAAGGAATTAATGTGTTTAATTTGACGGGTTTGGCTTGGGAGGGGGGCATTCAATTATGGAGTCCATCAAAAATGGGATTTTAAGAACCCCTCCTCCTTGTATCTCAATTTTAGTTCAAAAAATTATTTTGGTAAAAGTGGAACAAAATCTCAGAATAATGGACTTCATAAGTGAATGTCTTCTTGGATTTCCTGGAAAGTTTTAATGATTGTTGGGTGCTTTGGGGTTTTGTAAGCTGTGTTTTAGCATTTAATGGCTGCAATCAATTTTTAGTCCTTAAATTCATAGAGCAATAGATCGAGACGACACGCGGTGTAAAAATGGTCAAAAATGTGACACCAGGAAGACATGAACGAGACTTCGTGCCAAATTTGGCCATTTTTGGCATGAAGTCACGTTCATATCGTCCTGGGGCTAAATGTTGGGCCATTTTTCGCCTCGTACTATCAGAGAGATGCGCTCACACATTCATCCTCCACGGAAACATCAAAACTTATCAAATTCCTTCCTTTCTTTCTACTTGAAGTACTTGTGTATATTTAACCTACCTTAAGTAGCTATCTCTCTTCTAAGGAAAATTAATTTCGAAGTTGAGAGCGTAAATATTCGTTGTTGTGTGGCAAATAAAGAAAGGAAAATAATGCGATATACACGTTATAAGGTATGTAAAAGAGGCACAAATACAAGGTCTTCTAGGTGAAAAAGTTCTCTCGTGTCATAAAAATTTTTTCTTCCTCCAACTTAGTAGCTTTTTTGAGTAATTTATATGTTAATTTCAACTCATGATATCTCATAAATATTACTTTACAGTATGCTATACTTTTCAATAAAGGGTGATTCGTAGGGGTTCGCAAAACTTGGTCATGCAATTTAACAAAAAAAATTTGTGGGGTAAAAAGTAAAAATACAGCAAGTAAAAGTTTCGAGAGTTTTTGAATCCGAAAATCTGATTTTGTTTGCAATTCCAATAAAAAATTATGTTTATTCAATTATTTTGACATTTTTAAGGCTTCCAAAGCATTTAAAACTTTTTAAATTTATTTATCGAATTTTTCAAGGCTTCTCAAGTTTTAAAGCATGTTAAGCGCTGCCACAAATATTCACTTTCCTCTTCTCCATTCTCATTAAATGCTGCCAACAATTTTTTATTCATTTTGCCTCGCGATTACCCTAGAATCACCAAAAAGCCAAGAGAACAACATCAACAATAATGATAGACTGTAAAAATGTCCATTACAATAAATGAATGAAAAATTGCAAGAAATAAATTTTTTTCGGTGGTATCTTATTTTACATAAAAATAATGGTGCTTCTAAAAAATATCTAATAAATCATAATTAGCACTAATGCTCCTTCGGTCCAATAATAATGCACAATCATTATATAATGTGTTGAAATTTATATAGTATTTTTAGAATGGAAATCAGAATTGTATCTTTTTTACTGTGATGAAAGGAGCAGCTTTGCCCTAACATACGATACTACTAGCCACATCAACAGTGACCATTTTCAGTTTCAAATCACGTACAAGTGTAATAAATTTTAATGGATCGCCGACAATTTGCTTCTATTCATTTTCATTTTACTTCCAACATACAGACACAGACACTCACATTTACATACACAATGAGTGTGAATAAAAAGATATATATGTTTGACTTACTTACGAGCAATAGTTGGCAAATTTACTGTGCTTGTGATTTTAGTTCATCTTTGTGGCTATACCAGGGACGTATCCAGGATGCTTCTTTTTGGGATGAGTTTTTCAAATCATGAAATTTTTTGGTAACAATCATAACTTTTGGTTTTAAAGTAGTATTGGTTTTTTAAAAAAAGTGGTTGACTCCGAAACCTCCCCTACCTGGATACATCCCTGACCTATACTGTACCCCTGGATACGCTTCTGAGATTAGCAGTGCCAGTGGTAAAGAAAGGGGAAGGCGCAACTGAGATGCTTTGATTTAGGGGTTGTGAAATTAAGGATCTGTTCCTAATATGATGGTACTGAATACTGGATACATAAGAATGAAAATGTTTAAGAACTGTAGCCTGAATGGCTCATTTGTTTCACTACATTCTAAAATTTAGAACTTGATTTTTGTCACAGTCCACTCCACTTTGTGACATTTTCTTCAATTTCATTTCAGCCAGCACCTTCACATATCATTTTCCTTATACTTTTTATTCTCGCCAATACATTTTTATATTAACAGCAATTTTGGGTCAAATAACCAAACTTCTATCGTAACAGTAAATTCCGGTACTTAATGATGTGAAAAATATTTTCAACATGAAATGAAAATTAAATGGAGAAAAAAAATGGTTAAGTAAAAGGTTATAAAAAAGGGAAACAGAAAGCTGTGTAGGTGTTGATTATTAGTTATAAATATACCACTGCAAAAGTTTATGATGGGTGTGAATCATGAATGAATAATTTAGAAATTATTTTGGTTTTGTAAATAAATTAAGGACTTAAACTTGTTATTACGTAAATAGTTGATTTTCAGGCTGGGTTTATTTAGATTATTAACATTTTTAGATTTATTGGTCTTTGTTACTTAAGTCCATAAAATTTGAGCATTTGTGTCACGATTTTGTCATTTGTGTTGCTCAGGGAAGTTCGTACCTTTTTAAATAAGCTCCTCTTATTATATCACTGAATTTGATGATAAATTTTCTGAAATTTTCAATCTTAGTTTGCCATGAAATCAAAGAAAATTTCATTTGATTTTCAAATCCGTTTCAAATTTGACCGTTAAATTTTGCGTTGTACTTTTTTCCCATTAAACAATGAAGACTGAGCAAGATGCTCACAGAAAATTACAGAAGCTCTACAAATTAATTGCTTTCCAAGAAGTATTCAATAAATAAATTCAACTTCTTCTATCCATAGACAAAATTTATTCAATTTATTTAGAAGTGTCTAATTAACTTATTAAAGCAATTACCGTAGGACTTCCAATCACAATAAATTAATCGAGAGGATAATAATAAGTTGGAAAATAGCTTTAAGACTTCTTCAATATAATAAATCGGCTTCGATAAGAAGATTTTTCCAAGAAAAAAAGACCTTCAGATTGTTTGACTTTGAAGCTAATTTAAGATATTCATGCAAGTTCTAATTACTAAACCTAAAATTACTTTTAGGACCTAAAGTCCTAAATTATAGTTTTATTCCTTTATACTTTGAATTACAATACTAAATTCTTAAATTTTCCAAAAATACAGCGTTCAATAAATCAGAAAATTAGCATGGCATTAAGGAGCAATGGAACCAAAGCAACGGAAATGTATTACAATGTTACATTTTCACGCTGGTTTCCTTTTCTTTAATTTCATAATTTAGTACAAAAACATTTCTTGTTGTTCAAGAAACGGAACGAAACATTTTTCCTCTTTTGTTGGTGCCGCTTTTACTGCTGTTTATTGATACAAGGAAATGTAACAAGAGGGGAAGGTTTTGAAAGGAAATAGGTTGGATGTTGGAAGAATTGATGACTGTAAATAAATAAATTTAAAAATCAACTGTGTAGGCGAGATCCATAAGGGAACTTTAAGGCTCAACGGAATTTTTTATTATGCAATATACAAAACTTTTTAGTGCTTCTAGACCTGAATTTATGGAGATGGTAAAATTCAATAAAAATAAACACAATTGATTTTCAGTTTCCATGACTTCAATGAATAAAAATAGCTTCGACCTGACCCATTCAATTTGTTCTGCATCGTCTGTACACAAATAATGTTCTTATGGAACCAGATCAAAATATTTTGACATTTGTTCCTTATCATCCTTTTGCTTTAGCTTCAAGTTCCTATAAAAAACATAATTGAGAGACCAAAAAAGATCCAGCAGTTTCAATTGAGTATGAATGTATAGGAAATAGAGATTTCATGCTGACATTCTTCATTCCCCACCGCCATTAACATATTGTTGCTTTTCTTTATCGACTGTAAGGAAAATGGAAGGAAGAAGTCAGACGAGAATAAAAAGAAACTTTTTTCGCTACAACTGTGCGGAAAAAAGGATCCGTGATAAGCTTCTATAACACACAGATTTATTTATTGATTCAGTTTTAGTGCTTTTTACACAGTTTATGGAGGTGAATGGGAAGAGAGTCTTCATTTTGGGTGTTTTGAGTCGTTTATTGAGGATTCTCTGCTGACTAAAATGATGTAGAAGTGGTGAAGCTTAAACTGTCCAGAAAACTAGATTATCATGACATTTTTGACTCATATCCAAATTCAATAATTTCTTTCATTCTGGATGTCATCCAGTAAACCATTGCGCTCCATTCATTTCCTCTGAATCCTCGCCAAACTGTTGATATCGTTGCTGGCAAAAATCGATACACACGCAATTTTCAAGGGTGTTTTCCGATTTCATTTCTCGATATATTTATACATTTACTTATCTAGTACCATTTTGCCGCCTACATGAAGTAAATTACATCAAGAAGAAAACAAAAAAAGGAAGTGGAAAAGTAAGCGAATGGAAAGTCTATTGAATGAATACAAATGGATTTTTTTTCTTTCTGTTTTATGTACCATGGATGAATCTACTGGAGCGAGGAAGAAGGAAGAGGGAAAATGAGGTGGAAAACCTGTTGAGTTTCAGCTGTGCCATATGAATTTAATTAATTTTAGATAACCTTAAGTCCATTACTATATGTTGTACTCAATGATTTTATTGTTGCTATTAATTGCTTGGTGATGCTGCCCATCATTGTCCATAGGGAATAGAATAATTAATTAAATGTGATTTATTGCTATCTAAAATTATTCATGATTTTCCAAGAATCAACTGATAAATTAAGAACAGCTAGCACATTTGGCACACAATAGCTTGATTCATTTATGTCAGCCCACAGCCATTGTCATTGAAATTAAGTAATTGATTGTGTAGCTGTTAATTAGATTTGAATGATTGAGAATTATTGTCATAATTTAATGTATTACTTGACAACCTCTGAATATGTATACAAAGGATTATTTTCTATTTAAACTCAATCATCGAAGTTATTGAATTTCAGGCAACAATTTAATTAATTTACACTCATTAATATTCGTTGGTTTCCATAGCACACATGAAAATTAAATTGAAAATTTTTCGAGGATTTTGAAATGACAAGTTGCAAGGTTGTTTAGGGGTCGTTCACTTATTACGTTCGCTTTTTGGGGAGGAGGGGATCTAATATTTTGTAGCAAGCTAAAGTAAAAAAGCTATTCTTCATTGGAAATTTGGAAGAAGTCATTCACTTATGACACCAACATTTAGGGGGGAGGTGGGTCTGAGATGATGCAACACCTTACAAAGAATCTTTTTGTATGAAATTTTTGTGACAAGGAGGGGTCTAAAAATCCCATTTTTTGATGGAAGTCATAAGTGAATAACCTCTAACGAGGGGGGAAAGTCGCTTTTCTACGTAACGTAGTAATTGAACGACCCCTTATAGATTAGAGATTTTGTGAACTGCTCTGTGGATAGAATTATATTTTGATGGGATAATTTTAAGTTACTGGGGTCATTCGCAAATTACGTCACGAAGAAAACAACTTTTTTGACCCCCCCCCCCTCATTATCTGTTTGGATTGTAAACCACCCCCCTCCCCCTAAAGCGTGATGAAATTTGCGAACGACCCCACTAAAGACTCTGACTCAGTTTATAAAATAAAAGTTAAAAAGTTAATTAAAGACAGAAGCAAATCTCAATTCATTAATACTGTTTCTGTCGCAATGTACTTTTAATTAAAAAAAAGTCCGAAAATAATTTCTGTCAATAAAGTTTCTTCTTCATCTCAGTTTCTATTTTTATTCAAGAGAGAAGCTTAGCAACATTCAAAAGCTCTTGGGTATTAAGGAACCTTCAATGGAATTCTCATGCGTCCATTTTTCTGCACGTATTCGCATTATTTTAAATTTTAATCTATTAATCTTCATTAAATTCCTTTTTTTGGATTCATTCAACAAGTTTTACGGCATTAACTTGTTGAATGTTTCTTATTCAGGCTTCATGAGAGCTATAAATCGATTTAATCGAGACTAAAATTTTTCATAACAATAATTCTGATTAGAAAATCAGAGGCACAAATTGTGTCATTCGATTGTAATAAAATATATTGCTGCTACGCACAATAAACTTTGTCACCCTTCTCTTACTTAATAACGTTTAATACGACCATAAAATTTGTAGAAGAAAAAGGAAACGTAATTTTATGTGCACGAGAGATGTGAAAAGTAAGATATTAATAAAACTAAATGGCAATGCCAGTGTCACAAGACAAATGGGATTGCAATAAATGTGATAAAAGGAAGGAAGATTTGAAGGTGAAATTTTTATTTATGGACGAAAAATTATAGCTGTGGATGGAAATCAAGATTAAATACAAATATTTTGTCTCGTAAATTTATTAACCAAAAATATTCAATTTATTAGAATCCTGAATTTTAATGATTATCATTGTTTACTCACAATGGCTCACAACATTTGAAATTAACTTGCACAACAACAGATGTAACATATTGTCTTGAGACATAGACAAGAGTGTGTGAAAAGCATTTTAGTTTTATTTGTTCCAACTATGTTGAGAAAACATAAAGTTATGATTTTCAGCTATAATTGATTCCCACACACATTCTGATAATTGAATTCATTGAATTGACCTTACCTGCAATTAAACTCCTTGCTTTTTCTCGAAAAATAAACGAAGAAAACAAAGCTGAAAGTATCTACCTCGATATATCACTCTAATTCATCTAATCTCGTATCTGTAAACTGAGTATGAGATATAAAACAAATTAAGTTGCTAAACCTGACACTTTTTATCATCAACTTAAAAAAGTTAAAAATTATGTGTAATAAAAAAGTGTAAAATGGTGAAGGTGAGGAGAAGTTCTCATTCTTATCTTCACGAACATGATTAATTGAGTGCTTAATATTTTTCTTCTTCATTAAGAATCTGATATCAACCTTCTTATCCTTAGAAAAATTTTGTGTGAATTATGCCCAAATATTGAACTCTTAGCACAGTATATACTTCAATTTAATTTTTGTTCATTTTAGGTCATCTGATCAACATCCAATAAGAACAAGTTTTGTACCAAATATTCGTCATTCAACTAAGGGTCTAAAAATCAACTTGAACAAGAATCGAGACATCGTAAAAGAAACAAATTATAATTACACGTTAATGGCTTCATCTTTCCTTCTCAACTTACTTTTTACAGGATTGCAGGTATGTTGATTGCTTGACATTTTGTCTGCTTGAATTTTAAATGTCCAAAAAAGGCGTTCTCAATATTTACGATTCCTCAAAGCTGAATTAATGAAAATTTTAAGTACGGGGATGGTATGTCTAAAAATACAGTTTTAAAATTTCTCCCATTGACTGCAAACAGTCCTTATTATTCGAAGACAAAATTTCGAAAATTTGTTTTTTTTTTAATTTAAAATGACCGTTGTAAATCAAAACAAATGTTTTTTGCTCATTTTAATTAAATACGGGTAAAGCTTGCAAAGTTGCTAGCTGTAACCAAAAGAAATCAATGAATCATATTTTTG
Organism: Chironomus tentans; assembly: GCA_963573255.1. Classification (NCBI taxonomy): domain Eukaryota; kingdom Metazoa; phylum Arthropoda; class Insecta; order Diptera; family Chironomidae; genus Chironomus; species Chironomus tentans. The sequence continues at coordinate 43,237,102 of OY754303.1, forward strand.
AAGAGCCGAAACATTCTATAAATAAGAATAAGTGAAATTTTTTAACGGTATTTTCAAATTCAAAAAATTTATCAGTCAAAAAATCTTCGAAAATATTTTGAATTTAATAAAAATAACGATTAATGGTGCTGTTTACAGCCAATGGAATTAATCCTAAATTTTATTTTAAATGATATCAATCCAAATGCGTCTATAAAAGTTCTACTTCCATATTCTTTTCTTTCTTATTCTATGGCATCTTCTCGGCGTTATTTGACGCTATAAAAAATTATATAGATTAATTTGAGCATAATGTCGAGCTTTTAGAACATAACTCGACATTCACTGTCATTGTCGTTCATACTCAACATCGTTGTCAACAATTTTTTTACATTTAGTTTCCTGCTTTTTGTCACGTACGGAATTAATAAATTAAATGGACTTTTATCGAGCAGCGATTAAACTTTTTATAGATAAATTAATAAGGAAAATCAATTGTGAATGTTATTTTAATAATTGTGAAGCTTTTAATTACAAATCAGTTTAGTCTATTCAAAAAAACTTGCATTAATTAACTGATTGTCAATATTGACATTCAGTTCTGTCTGTAAAATTGATCACGAACAGAGAAATATTTTCGAGTTCATGACACTTGATTCAACTCAATGTAATCCTTGTTCTTAAATATCGTGACATTAAATGAAATGCTGGAATTTATCCAATGGAGAAAAATTGAAATTTCTAGAAGATTATGAGATTATTGTGCGAGAGATTTTCGAAGTGAATTATGAGATGGCACATTCAATTGCTTTATTTTAATGCTGGATGGATAGTTTCCAGAAATTTCAATGACATTGAATGATTTAATCACTTTACTGTCCTAGTTCATTACTTAAGCAAGAACCAATTGCTTCCATTCCTCGTGACTATTCCCAATTGTCTCATAAAACAATTCTTTTGTCTTTTTATTGAACAATAAATTTACATAATGCCAGTTACTGAATGTAAAGGAAATTAAATTAATCAATTAAATGCACATGAATAAATTAAATACAATTATTGTCACTGAGTATAATTAACTTGTCCTAGGTATGAAAAAGTTGTCTACTTTTATGCTTTATCATATTCTCTTCTGCACTTCCTTTAATTACATTTTCATTTTGTTAAACAATACGACATACATGTGCATCTGTAAATGTCATATAAAATGAATGTGTAGGATGTCATATGAGAAATTGATTCAATTAAGAAAAGACATAAAATGGTCTTGTTATTCTGGATTTTTTTTTGCAAAGGCAAATTAACTTCATTAAAATGTGAATGCAGATGCTTTACCTAGTTCAATAACGTAATAATTAGCTTCTAAGGTGATAAAAGCTGTATTTTAGACTAATTTCTTCTTGTTCAAATGAAGTTTGGTATACACCAGGGGCGTATCCAGAAATTTTTCGAGGGAAGGGTTTGATTTTTTTTGTATGGATGGGAAAATTTAGGGGTAGGTTTGAGATTTTTTTTAAAAAAACCCTTGCAAATTGAAAAAAATTCCCCAAAAAGGGGCCTCTAAGAACATGTTTGATCCCCAAAACCCCTCCCAGAATACTCCCCTGGTATACACTATAGAATGTAACTGAAAAATTCAAAAATATTAGGATTTGATTGTGATGATAAGCTTTAAACTTTATTACTTATATTCGTAAATGACGCTAAAAATACTAAATAAAGCATTCGAAAATGAGAATAAAATTTTAAATCTAAAAATAACGGTTTCTCAAAATTTGAACGAAAGCGTTTTAACTAAGGTTTTGCTACAAGGTATGAAAGCTTCCTTTTTACACTTCAAGAACTTTATCTTCGTTTGTACACTAAACTTAAAATGAATTCAAATCTATTGTCGTTATTTATTTAATTTAATTCTGATATGAACATCTTAATCTTGAAGCTTATAGTCGATGGTTATTATTTTTTTGAATCTTGAGTTAGATCTTTTGTACAGTTTGGATATACAAAGATACTAAACAATTGACACGAATTATGGCACCACATCTAAATTGTTAGCTAAATTTATTGTGGGTACCAAAAAACAAGGATCATGAACAATGAACATTCAATCTCTTGTTTTTACACACTCCTTCAATTTATGTTCCTTATTAACCGTCTTTTTTTACTGAACTTACTTAGAACGAGAAGAAGATGTGGAATGAAATTTTGATGAAAAGAGTTGATTTGAAACATTGTAGCGAGTGATCTGCGATAAATAATGTTATTTCCTGAACCTTTCCAAAGAAAATGAGGCAACAAAAAATAAAAGAGTTGCGAAACGGATGGTTTGAATTTGCACCTGACAAAGGTGATATTTTCTTGAGCTATACAATAAAATTGGAAACAATTATAAATTAACATCAGGCTGATAATAATGCAAACCGATTATTTATTAATTACTTGGTTAAATAATGGGCTTCTTTATGTTGCACTTAATTGGGACGGTTGCAACTGGTTGATCGAATAGAATGGGTCTTCATTTCTTCTGAATATTTCATCTATAACTTTCCAAAAATCCTAGAATATCAGATATCCATTTGACCAATAAAAGCCTTCCATTGTCCAACAAGATGAGCAAGTGCTTGTCAAGAAAATGTGCAAAGTCATGACAAATTCCTCATCCTCATCAACATTAAAAAGAGTCACCATGCAGGCTGCAAAATTATAATATTTATAAAAAAAATAAAAATTTCAGTTAATGAATATTTTTATTTAAAAAAAATTTTTAATGGAATGAAGCTAAAGAAATTTGTAGAAGGAAGACGGAATTCTTCGCTTCGACTAAAGTGACGAATAATTGATGTGCTGCGTCAAAACCACACATTGAACGAATTACATAAATTAGTAGGATTGAAAATACAGAGTGAGATGGAGCATGAATTTAATTTTAAGTACATATATTAAGCATTATGTGAATCATTACATGTTGCAACAGAGATGAAAATCAAAAGGGAGGGACACGCTGAATATTTAATGTGTTTTGGATTTAGTCATGGATATTGAAACTTTTAAAAATACACTAAATTTTGATCTAAATTTTAGAAATTTAAGTTTCAATGGAATTAACAATTTAATCTAATTTTTGACTCCGATTACAAAGTTTCCAAACCTGATCACTATCAAACACACATTTTCCTTCTTTTTCCCAGTTTCTGGTCTTAATTGAAGCATCAAGAGGCAGATAAAAGAAGAACAACAGAAAGAAAAGAAATCAAACCACAAGAGATAAAAAAATGGACCATAATGATTCCAAAAGGTGGTATTTTAAAGCTATTTAATTTCACATGAGGGCTGGCATAATATGCTCTTTCATGATTCTATGCTTTTATGCTTCTTTCTCTTTCATTATTAACTCTTTACTTTTCTCTTCGTCTTTTTTTAGCTCTCAAGTCTGATGAATAGACATGCTAAATGGACTGATTTCCATTTTTAATTCCTTCAATTTTTGACAACAATATGTGAGATATGATGCTGGATTATGTTTTGTTTGCTTAAGATACTATGGACCGGAGATGAAAGCCTTCATTAGACATTTGAACGAATTATTTGGAATTCTTTGTCCAATTTGGCATCTAAATCTTTTGTGGTTCAAGAGCTTCTTCCCTATGACTCATCACAAGATAGGTGAGTTAATTAACTAATCTGATGTGGATTGTGACGAACTGAGACAAATTTCCTGAAAAATTAATTATATTAAAATAATGGCAGAATGAAACTCTAGTGTTTCAATTCAAATCAGTAGCTTTATTCGTAAATATAATTAATAAATTTTGAAAATATTTGTCGACTTGAGTGTTGTCAAAAAGAGAGTGAAGAAAAAGGTGTTGAGAATTCAAAAGGGGCATGAAAATATGAAAATTCAAATAATAAATGACCGTTACAATTTAGAATTCAAAATAACCGTTAATTAGAAAATAAAAAAAATTTAATTCAATTTATTTGTCGCAATTAGTGACAGTGGATCAAGGGTCAGTGTCTTAAAGGATCCTCAATCCCAATACCAAAGAACGTGCTTAAAATATTGAAAATCCTCAAAATATCGACAAAAATATCAAAGTCTCAATAATAATAAGTCATTTGCTGGCAATGAAAAGCCTCAAGCTTCACAATGTTCTATCCATAATCTACAATTACTTGATTACAATCTAAAACAACATCAGTTCTCGAAAAAACAAAAAGATTTTGTCAGAAAGTCACTAAGAAAATATCTCAATCATTAAATCCATAGTTAATTTTATTTAGCCGCATACTCGTGCATGATCAAAGTCTCACTTCCAATACCCTCTGTCTATGCTGTTCTTGCTTAGTGTTGAACCAACATTGTAATTAATTTGTATCCATTTTATCGCGCCACAAAATTGCTTTTTCATAGTCTCGCAATGATGTTGCCTTCCAGCAAACTACCACAAAAATTATGTGTAGACCAGAAAAAAAGCAACCAATTTATTTTTTTCAATGTTGTTTTGTGCATTTTAAACAAAAAAAAACTTAATACAATAATTTTGATGTTCATGCAAGAACAAAACTGTCTAAACACGTCATCATTTTCATTTCTTTTTTACCTCTCAATTTCCTTTCAAAGAGTTTTGTTCTCTTCTTTTAATGTGCCAGCGGCATAATGTGCTCTATTAGCGTAATTTAATTTCTTTTTTCTCTCCATTACTCTTCTTTACATCTTTCTTCTACATAGAATCTGACAAACAGTGGAGAGAATCGGGTTTAGTCATGTATGATGTTATGATAATTTAATACAAGTGCAAGGAAATTGTTGGCATTATTGATCAGTTTTTGTGTGTAATGCTAGTATGAAATAAGGCAATTATGATCGATTTAAGTTTTTTATTCAAATATATTTCATGCTACAGGATTTAAGTAAATTATAAAATTTGAGTTATAAAACTAGTGATTAAAAAATTATCCGCGTAAATAAAAAAATGCAGCCTTTATATAGAGATTTTCAGATGGGGGCCAAAGTCTCATCCCCCATACTCGTTACGCCACTGGTAAAAATTAGCTTCATCAATTTTGGCTTTTAAAAATATAAATTTTCTTTAAAAGGATTTAATCGTGATCTTAAGAAAGAAATATTAATGAAAAGAAAAGATATATTAATATTATATTTGATAATCTAGATCAGTGTATTCCAAACTGTGTGTCGACGCATATTCTAGGATACCTAGACGCTAGATATCAAAATGGAAAAGGCCAAAAATGACCAGCGTCATCAGACTTGCTCTAAGAAAGGTCATGAAACTCAATTTTTAGCTATTTTTGCATGAACTTTTGAAAACAATATTTTTTTTTGGTATGTCACGAAGAATTTTTGACTTAAAAGTATATCACCAACCAAAACAGTTTGGACTGGTCTAGATACTAAGATATTAAAAATAATTTTCTTAAACATATCTAAATAATTATTATAGCAATAGGAGAAACGAAAGAAAATCTATTTAGGTAAATATTTTAATATTTTTGCAAATACGCCTGCTGTTGTGGCTGCCATAGCCATTGCGTTTTGTAAACGCTGTTGTTGTACAGCTTCGGAAATCCTACGATTTTCTCTTTCCAATATTTCATTTTTCTCGCGTTCTGATCTTGCTAACTCATCAGCTAACTTAATTTTAGCCTCACTTTGTTCTTTAATAAATTGAGCTTCCTTTGCAGCTTCCTGTGCCCTTTTTTCTGCCTCCTTTTTTTCTTCATTCTTCTTTGCTATTTCAATTTTATGCTTACTCCAATTCTCGTAGATTTCCTCAATATGCTCTTCTAATTTTACTTCATATTCCCTATCATGATTTACAGTCCCCATTTTCTTTTCCTTCCTGTAGATGTTCATAGCCTTTGTTTTGCACTCATGATGGATTGTAGGGATCCATTTAGGATCATCGACTAAATCATCATTAATTTCAATGAATCTTTCGTATTCAGAAATACACTCTTGAACTATTTTGCGCATCACATTTTCAATTGTTGCCTCATAAACACTTTGTACTTTCAAAATACCGTTTGAAATAAGTAAATTGAAGTAAATTTCGATAAAACTCTTCATTTCACCACACGTGATTTCATTTGAATTGATTTTCTTTAAAACGAAATTGTCCGGGTGTAAAAGATGTTCGATAAAAACTTGAAGCTCTCCTCGAAAATCTGGATCCATAATTGACCAGCAACCATTATAGTCTTTAACAGATGTTACAGCACTTCCTGGGTTAGGCAACAAACAGGCGTTAATATTTTCAAAAGAGCTGTTTATTGATTCTCGAACTGATTGTAACTTCTCATTTCGACCTGGTGTACTGAGCACTTTCTTAAGGTAACCTTTACCTCCTTCCATCCCATAATCAAATTCAAATGGAGAGCTCCAATCACGAACTAAAAACGTCAACTGTTGAAAAGGTTTTCCAGCAGTCCTTTCACCTTCTATTCCAGTAAAACTTGCAAATTCTGTAGCAAATCGTAAATAATTTAACTGATCTTCTTGAATTTGTCTAGACAGATTCAGTACTTGAATCGAAGATAACAACGTTCCAAGACTGAAAATTTTCGAATTGTCCTGTTCAGTTGTTTCGTTGTCGAACAGGCCCTGGGTGTCCATAACAACAATTGCTATTTTTTCACCATTTAATGTATGGAGAAAAACGTCATTCCACATAGTAATCCCAGATGTTACGCGAGTTGATCCTGCTTTCCACGAAAACCCTTTTAAAGGTTCGGTAGAAGATCCCATCCAATTGGTATTAGCTTTGTAGGAAGTTGTAGATGATTGTCCTGGATTGTTTACTGATGGATACTGCATTTAAAAGAATTAAGAAAATCATTTGTTAGAAAATTACTTAGAATAAGAAGAAGTGCGAGATATTTTTTAAAAGAATAATTAAAATACTTACATGAGAATATAAGAATCTCAAACAATAATCAAGAAAGAAACTCTTTCCTCCTCTAAAAGCTCCGATCAGAGAAAGAAGCACTAATTTACGATTGATAACCTCGACGTTATTGAATATTTTGTCAAGTTCTATCTTATTTACGCAAACATTGTCTTCGTTAGTCAGATCTAGGACTGTAACAGCTTCACCAAATGAATGAACATTTGACATTTTCCAATTTTATTGCGATGCAGTTAACTCAAAATATTTCACAAAATTTGGTAATTTGCGTTTAGTTTCTGTGAATAGAAAGAATTTAAGTTTAAATTTTATGAATTTTAGAATACAATAAAGTTTTTTTATGATTTACACATTTTGAAGCAATGATGGAAATTTCCAAGACTTAATTTTTTTTTATTGTTTAGTTATTTACAGTGTTTGGGGCCGTTCACTTATTACGTAACGCATAAAAACGACTTTTCAGACCCCCCCTCACCCCTTTGTCACAAAATTTCCATGAAAAAATTTTTTCTTTGTTTGAATTGTCACAAAGTCTCAGACCCCCTCTCCACCCTAAAAGCGTTACGTAATAAGTGAACGACCCCTTTACTGAGATGCAATTTTTCAAGTACTCCAATTTGTTTTGCAAAAAATAAAAATTTACATAACTTATGTTTGATGTGATTTCAGTTTAAAAGAATCCACGGAAGTAATCAAAAATATGAATTACTTCATGCCCTTAGTTAAAAAATTAAATTTTGCTAAATAAATTCCGAGAAAATTGAAATTTTTTAATTTTCACTTGGAGTACTTGAAAAATTGCATCTCAGTTAACATGTTAACAAAATTTGACCGATGTCCTTCCCCTGGTTATTTATAGACAAAATAATTACCTTTATGATTTACAAAACTTTTTTTATTTTATCACCACAATTCAATATGAACGAAGATACTTCAAAATGACTTTTGAATCTCCTGGTAAAAACTGTTCCAGTATTTATACTTAAGTAAAACATGTTATATTATAACATTTTACTTTATATAACATTTACCTTTTACTTAAAATTATGAAATAGATATGCAGGTAGATATGTTATCCATATTCCATTTAATCAAAATTAAGTTAAAAATCTCATTCATATTCCCAAGATATGCCAAAATATCGTCATGAAATTATTTTTAAATTACAAGTTTTAGATTAAAATGAATTTGACGTAATTGGCAAACGAAATGTGCAAATGTTTTGGATAACATTCTAAAATGCTCATCTCCTTGGAATGACCTTGATTGAACAAGATTTATTATATAACATCATTGTATATATAACAACTATAACATTCTTCATTTCAAAGAATAATATCTTGAAAAATTATGAAATTCAAAGATTTGGATTTATAAATAGGGTTACCAGATATTTTCAAGAAAAATAGAGTACATCCCCCATGTCGACTAGTTTTATTCGTTTTCTGGACGAATTAGAACATTACGAATCTTTTTTATTTTTGAAAAATGAGAAAAATAGAGGACAGTCCTCTGAAAAACCAAGCAGATGGTCTATTTATAAAGTTCAAAATTTCTACCAACTACTCTAGAAACGTAGGGGTTGTTCCCTTATTATGTTACGATACTCCCTTCCCCTTAAAAAGCGAACGTACTAAACGAACGACTCCGTAACAGTTTTCCTTATTTTACTACATTAAAATTTTATAAAAATGCTAATCTAAGCATCAACACCCACTTCCCCCACTACCCTTATCCATCCAAAAAAAAACCACCTCTCCTCGAAAAATTTCTGGATACGCCGCTGAAACAAAAACTTGAAAATTTTTAAGGTTTTATGAAAGCTTTTTTAACGGATAAAATTTTTCTAGTACTTGGTTTCAGGCATAACCGTAAAAATATCTGATAAGCTGTGATAAGTATATCCCTTAGGAAATCCTGAGACTTTACCTACTTTTGGACCCATTATTGTCGTATCGGTGTCACCAAAAATTACACTCTAAAGTTCTAAACCATTATCTTAATTATCAGCAAGGCTTCACAAGTTCGACAGATTTTATTTCCAGCGTCAATGACTCTGCTTTAATTTTCAAATTATTCAGACCACATCGCATGCCTCCAACGAATAATTCTAATTTACACAACTTTTACATTATAATTTCTTTTATTTCTTTAACAAAATAATAATCACTGAAGAAATGAGTGTACATAAGACATAAAGTGTAATAATGTTGTTGCTGTTGTAGATCGTGTGTCGAATGATGGTTCATGATCGTGGCAAGAGAAATAATAATAATTTCTAAAAGGGATTTTGTTCATTCTTACTCCATAAATTCAATTTCTTATAATTTTTTTTTGGCATTTTCATCGTGATCTTCACATCGTCTGTGAAGAATTGGAAGACATAGAGAGAGAAAGAAGAAATAAAAGAAATTAATATTATGAATTTGTTACGGACTTGATTCGCGGTTGGCCACAGAAAATGAATGTTTCACCATCCACGCACGTATTCATGTGTATATTCTGTATTCCTTTTGACTCCTCAAAATGCGGTTTTTGTTTGAAAAAAAAAAGAATAAGGAATAAAAAAATTAAAAATAATCGCATTAAAACCACAATCATCATTAATTCCCATCACTATGCGAGGCACATAGTCACAATGTAAGAGATGTTCTAGCTTGATTGCTTGAGGTCAAGTTTCTCTTACTAATAATTCACATTGAATGCGCAGAAGAAAAATCGACTGAGACAAAATAATGAAAAATTGCATAAAAAATTAGCAAGCGCCGTGGCTGATTTTTTATGAATTTTTTTTAATGAATATTTTTTTTATGTCTAATTTTAGCAGAAACGGGTTGAACATATTAAGATATAGAGTTTATGTCCATCCAACGCTCTTAATGTTTTGCAAAACAGATAATCGTTTCAGGGGAAATCTATTTGATTCACTGTGGTTTTATTATTAGCATGTTTTTGATATTGTACTCTAGGAATTATACCCGAGCGACATTGACTGTTGTATTGACATGGTGGCAACTTAGTGGCTCCCACATGTCGATTTATCCATCTGCATTGATACTCCCGATCGGCACACAGTGAATGTTGCCGAGGCGGTGCCCTGATGGTGACGTGGTGGCAGTATACTTAGAACCAAGCGGCGGCCACACCCGCCATTGGCAGCCATGTGGCAGCCATATGGCTGCCATTGCTCTGTGGCGGCCGCTTGGTTCTAAGTATACTGCCACCACGTCACCATCAGAGTGCCGCCTCGGCAACATTTCGATGTGTGCCGATCGGGACTATTGCCTTGTCATTGTCGTTAAGGCACCTTGACAATAAAAGGTCAGCCATGCAGCGACAGACGACACTACGCTGCCACCACGTCAACTTTGACCAAATTGCCGCTCGTGATAGCTTATTATTTTTAAAGTTTGACATCTGATCTATTCATTTTCAATGATAATCGTATTGCAGAAATTTAAGCATTGTTTTTTGAATGCACATGTGAGAATTTCTCCGTGAGACAATCTTAAATAGTCAGCATTTTACTTAATCACGATTGTTACTCAAATATTAGATCTCAAGTGTCTGTTCCTTCACAAGCGCTTTATTATTGCAAAACTTTTACAAAATCCTTTCTCAACTCAATTAAGCTTCTCAGATTTCACTATCAACACGATCTTCATTTTCTTAAAATATTTCAAGTTGTGTGTGATCTGTTTGGCTACTTAGCAGTGCTGTGGAATTAATTTATATTGAAATTTTAATGTCTCCATCATGAGGCAGGCAGCACAAAAGACAGAGACCGGGGAGATATCTTAATTAATTTTATTTGCTGATTTCATTTGATCTTCTTTATTGTCTTCTTGCTTAATTTTCGACTGTGAATTTGCCGCCTCTAAAAACACAAAAAATTATTTCATTAATGATAAAGTTCAGTGGCTCATTTTTACTTCAATTTGCACTTAACCAATCGTTCCTTTAATGAAAATTAAGAGGTCCACAACGGATTGGCGTTAAGATTAAATAATTACCCCAAATGGTCGATGTGGACTAATTCAATGGAGTCATTCAAAAAATTCTTTGATCACTAAATTGATGATCTTCAATAATTAATCTTTTAATTTCATTTTTTGTGACTCGGATCGATTTTAAAAATATTTCATAAATCCTGTGCATTTGTGGTTGTTAATCACTTAAAAATGAAAGGAAGTAATTGGCTGAAATCATTGAATAGCATGGTAGGCGAAGAATCTGTAGATTTACAATCATTATGACTCATTAGCTGGTAAATCGAGTGGGTTTTTGAAAACTAATTTATGACAGTTTGTAAATGTTGTGAAGAAAATTAAATACATTGATTGAGGATTAGCTGAAATGATAGGGAAAAACAGCTTCTATTTTGCTAATGGGTGTTTGATGGAATATTCAAATTTCATTCTCAAGAACCAAAGCTTATTCATCTCAAGTCATCAGATCTTTGAATACTTTCATACATTGTGTTCGCCAGACTACTAATATCTCAAGAAAATGAGTCTGCACATAAATTTTGCATTCCTCATAAATTAGGAAGGTTTTTTTACGTTTAAATAATTTATGTAGCGAGAAGAAGAAACACCACCGAAAAAAAAATCCACATTGAAGAATGAAAGATGAAAAATACGCAAAGGAAATTAAGCGTTTCGTAGAAACAAAAGACGAATTAGTCGTCGACGAGGAATTCTTTTGTGTTTCAGTCATGAGTTCAGTTTGGGGTTTGAAGGTTTGCAGGGTTCATAAATATGTGTATAGATTCAGGAGATATACCCGAGCGTCATTTGGATTGAAGGCAACGTGGTGTCAGTCTGGTGTCCCTCATATATATGGCCTTCTCATTGCCATTGCCGTATCGTCAGCAATGGCAATGAGAAGGCAGCCATGCAAACGGATAAATCGACATTTTGGAGCCACCAGACTGCCACCATGTTGCCTTCGATCAAAATGCCGCTCGTTATATCATAGACCAACAGCTGTAGCATCATCTAAATTTTGTGACACCATTTATCACTTAAACTTTATACCCGAAATCACATTTTGTAATTAAAATTTATGGTTCCTATTTCTATTAATCATTCTTAGTTCATTTGATTCTCTATCATCATAATCTAGTCAATCAAACTTCCACATCCATGCTTTTTACGAAGAAGCGCCGATCAAATTAAAGACTTTATATAAAACCTCAAATTGCCTATCAGATCGTTAGCAAATGATGTCCATCAAAAAGTTGACTTCCATCTTGTCATTTTGAAAAGTAGTTTTTAATTAGAGTTGAACTGTTTCAGATCTTGAATGGGGTTGTTAGAGCCCTACTATCTCGACTATATAGTGGTTAAATTTCACAAAATATAGTCATGAGAGTGGTTCTTGCCCCACTTACTGACAAAAATCTTGATTTGCCTCAGTGTGCTGCTCGAGAGACCTATTGTAATATTGGACATTACAAGTGAACGATTCCCATTCAAAAATGAAAAAAAAAATTAAGTTCATCATTTTTTTGCGAGAGAGGAAGGAAGGCAAAACAAAAGAAGAACACTCGATTAAAGGTTTCAGAAATAAAAAGTCTGTATCTATCGTTTAAATCTCTTTCAAGTTTCTTTTTTTGTTCCTCAATCTGACCTGAAAAAAGGTGTGAATTAGAATGAAAAGAAAAATGATTTTTCAACAATGACTGAGACGGAAAAAAATGGGATGAGATCATCTGGATATCGTGTAGGTAGATATTGATATGATGCGCATGAATGCACCAATTTCTAAGATGAAAAGTCAATTCATTATTTGACTTTAATTCATTCTGATGTGATTTTTAAATCGTTGATATTTTGTGCATATGCAATACTCGACCTCCTTCCATTAAACTTGACGTTCTTAAAATTATGCATGCAAAATTTTCTGTTTCATCAATTTCATTCAAATGCGGTTACTTTTTTGTTTGTGAAACCTTAGCCGTATGGGTGGTATTCATTACGTCTCTCCGGCTTTATGGATGGCGCACTAATATCACTTATGCAAAGTAAATTCTTTCAGTGAGCATGAAGCATTTACATTTTAAGCTGATACATTCATTTGAGGGATGACTGTTTGACCATTTTATTGAGGATGAGACAAGCCTAAGATAGAAAAGTTTAAGATTGAATCAAAATATGACTAGTGAGTTTTGACATTAAAGCTATAAAGCTAAAATTTATGCTTGTATTAGTCGAAACTAGATAACATTATGACAGAGCCATTTATTTCATTATATCGTGGGAAAAAAATTCCCAAATATGTCAAGTAAGATATCACATAAATGCGCTTACACTGCAGAATCAACAAAAACACATGAATCATCTTCAATTTCAGTTCTTTGTGGATTTCTGTTGATATTATTCATTATTGAAGAAAGGTGAAGCCTTAGAAAATTGCAATGCATGCGCCTTCTTTTCTTTTGACATGAAGCGAAAACGAAAAGTCAGTCCAAGAAGAAGACATAAAGCAAAAAAAATAAAGCCTTTAAATCATCTGCGGGCATCAAGATATATCTCCTTTCATTCTTCTTGCATTTACTTAAGACATCGATTTTCTTGCTCATCGAATTACTTGTGTATATATTTCTCTGTTATCTTCTTCTTGAATTGCTAGAGTCCCAATTAACATAGAAGTGCTAAAAATGCCATTTCCGTAGCTAAACAATAAACTTCTTCTTCTTTTGCTTTTCTTTTGTTTATTTGCTGTTGTTTCATTTCTGTTCAATTATCAGACATGTTTCTACTCAAATTTTTTTTGTTCTTTTTGGTGTCTTTTAGAACTTTACCGAAAAAGTTGATAAAGAATCGATTTTTTGGATGGTCCAAAGCGCATTTTAAGTCTATGGTGTCTTTATGCTGTTAAAGCTATGATTTTTAAGCCTTAATCACTGTTGTAGGGTGTTTTGAAGCTGAAATAAGTTACTAAATATAGCTACGACCATATTGTAACTAGATTGTATCTATCAGATGGGTTCGAATCATCATCTTTTATTTTTGAAGGCTAGTATTGGTTTTTTGATCCTAAAAATCCACTATACAACGTCAATTGAGTCAAAGAGTCTCACTTTACCAGCTATAACTAAAAATCCATGAAACAAAGGTGTCAAAGGATTATAAAACAACAATATTCTTAAGAAGCATATGGAACCGAAAGAGGAGATCCACATGATGAAAATTTACTTCCAGTGTGAATTAGTTTATTGAGATGAGAATGAGAAAGGAGAGAATTTTAATTAGATAAACTTTTAAAGTCATTGAATGAATGTTCATTTAGTGGAGTCTTAATGGTTCTTACACTTTAGTATTTTCAGAGGTGATAATTGTCTGAGTTGGAGTCATCATTGTTTCTCAAAATGAAAATATAAAATTTTTTTTAGGAATTATTTTTAGATGGTAGTTTTTATTTGCATTTATGGGTTCTTAAAATTGAATTTTTAATGAGCTACATAACTGTTTGGATATTGATTAGATATGTGACCATTTATGGTTGCTACTCAGAATACTTTAGATACAGTTGATGTATGACAAATCACGATCAAATATTTCATAAATATTGTAATAAAAATGTACATTAACTAACATCAAAGATGACTTCTCATGCATGCGCATATAGTTCACACCATTAAATGCTATTTACACAGCGAGAGTCATTAAAGCCGATATGTGTATCAAAAAAACATAATAATTTCTTTAATCCATCCAACATCGTTCATGCAAGACGAAAAACATTTTTATATTGCCTGGGAATATTCAACTTCATCGCGATGGCTTCGTATAAATGTTTTAATTCACTTTGAAAGATGATGGTGGCGTAATTCCCCTTCTTTTATTCTTTCAATTCTCCTTTGATGTTTGGTTGATTTGCCGCCTCAGCAAACCGGAGGCTTTTTTAATTAACTTAATTGATTATTATGAAAGCTAATTTTTTTTTAATGTTTCCATTTCACTTACTCGTTCTCGGTCTTTGTTCCTATGTTGTGAATTTATTCGATGCACATTGGATGTAATGTGTGATGAAGATTGGCAGAAAATTGCTATTCTATCTGATGGATGTAGTTGGGGAGTTCTTGATGATTATTTTGATCTTTCTGCATGCAGGTCCTTGGGTCCTCTGTAATTTCTGTATCCAAATTTAATTCTGCATCCTTAAATATCCAAGAATCAAAATTTATGCCCGAAAATTAAAACTCACGACCATATATCACTGTCTTCCAGGATAGGCACTCGCTTGCTTGCTTACTTATTGTTGCTACATTTCATTATTGCCCCATGTGCAAGTGTTTGGAAAAAAGGCAGTAAAGCAATTTTATCGCTTTGAACTTTTTTCTCTCTCACTCACTTTATTTATTTTTCCTCTTTTACATCTGACGGTTTTGTGCCACGGCGGTCTTCTTTCATATCGCTCAACCATGAAGCACTTGCAATTGCAATTTTATTTTCCTTCTTGCTTTTGGCTTCAAATAATAATAATGCTATGAAAATAAAGAGAGAAAAAAACTACAAAAAACCCACACACATGGGACTTGAAAGAAATTTTAATTCTCAGGAGATAATTTCATTGCAATTTCCTTCTTTTCTTCTTCCTTTACACGTTTAATTTACAATTTGTTATTCTTTCTCATGTGCATGCATATTATAAAGGTGAATAAAAGGTATATTTTGCAGATGTGCCTTAATAATGTGGATCGATGTGACGAAAATGAGCACAAAAATGAAATTTTTGATGTGAATTTTATTTCCAATTAAAATTAATATTTCTTCTATGTCCTCAGGTCAAATAATGACCAATTGTTCAAAAATCATTTCCTTTAAAAATGTTATTCACGATTTGACATTGAATTAAGTTTAAAAAATGCAATTTAAACAAAAAAGAAATTATTCTATCTATTGACTTAATGTTTTTCGAAAAAAATTCACGTTCTTTCAGCTTTTCAATTTAGTTTCAAAACGTGCCATCACAATTTCATTTTATCACTCAAACCTCATTAAAAAATAAATAAAACATGCACTTAAAAACATTTGCAAATATCTTGCCTAAGGGGTCGTTCGCAAATTACGTCACGCTTTAGGGGAGAAATTCCAGAAATTTTTCGAAATTTGAAATTCAATCGTATTTCAGAAATTTTGAAATTTTTTTGTATGAACGGGAAAATTTTAGGGTTGGGCAGAATCGTATACGTATATATACGTATATAAATATACGTATATTTTATACGTATATATACGTATATTTATACGTATATTCATTTTTCAAATTTTTTCAGTTACATATCGTAGCTTAACAAAATTAAATTTTCTCAGACTTTTAAGACAAAATATGCACTTGTTGTTCATTAACAGTGCTCAATTGTCATTACTAGCTATAAATTATTATCTAAATGCTTTAATTTTTTCTTTTACAAAATTTTTGTAACGGCCAAAAAAATTTCAAATTTTGCTCATAATTTGTAAACAAAGAAAAATTAATTTTTTCAAAAAATTCTCATTTTTAAATTAAATCCTTGCTTAAACACTACTAAAATGCTTAGTGGAGCCTTAAGTTACTCTATTTCACCTTTTAGAGTCCAAATTTCAGCATTTTAACACATTTTTTAGCAAATTAATAACGTACTTTTTGCGTTTTGAAAAATCCATATACGTATACGTATACGTATATATACGTATATTTTGTTCTTCGATATACGTATATATACGTATATATACGTATATTTGCCCAACCCTAGAAAATTTAGGGGTTTTTGGACCCTAGCAAATTGAAAAAAATTTCCCAAAGAGGGGGGAAAGACCCCAAAAAACCCTCCCTGAATATGCCCCTGGGAAGAAGATTGTTGAAGGATTTGTTACAGTTCAAATACAATTTTTTTTGTTTTTTTGGAAAATTTGGGTCGAGGGGGTCAAAAAAGTCATTTTGTTGCATGACGTAGTTTATGAACGACCCCTAATATATTTTTCATAAATAATTGAAATATTTTTCGTTCAATGACTTAAAACATCCATTAAACCTTAATTTTAACGTCACTCAGAACCCTGCTCTTGACAATGCCCAAAAAAAGTCTTACATGCAGCCCCAATGAGTATTAATATAGTCATAAAATCCAATAATTCACTAGCCAAGTCAAGAAACTCGATTTTCGCATCATAAAAATTCAAAACAAATAAAATTGATTCGTCAATATGAAATTCGATATCACCGATGAACGACAATAAATATTTCACGGAAGGCAAAATGGGTAGTAAAATTTTCTGATCTTATCTTGCGTGTGAGCTTCTCGCGCGGAATGCGTTAAATGTTTTCGAAATTTTTATTGATTTTTTATTCGATCTTTTTCTTCCATGAGAGTTTAAAGGCAGTAAAAGAAGAAAGGTGGTTGTCGTATGGTATATGCACAGATTTAATTTATTGCCGATTGTTGGAACTCATTTTTTTATTTTCCATATAATTGGAGTTGGTTTCACTATTTTAAGAGCAATTGTTCATCACTAACAGTCACTGATCCATCATGAACTGACTTAGACATTAATGTTTTTTTTTTTTGAAAAAATTAAATCAATTTTTTTATTTCATTTTACTAATTTTACACTTAACAAATATTTTTCAGAGATCAGAATGGTGGCTTCGATGTGAACACTCGGAAATCAGCCCATCCTTGGAATCCCTTCCAAACAATTGTTCCACTGCATGCACCAATCGTTACAACACTGTCATTTGTAACTGACTTGGAGAACATTCTTACTATACCTCCTGGATTGCAATTGTCATTTTTACTTGGCGGAACATTGTTTACATAAACATCTTCACATAGTGGACAGAGATTTTCGTTTGTTGATCTTGGCGATAGCACATCTTCAGTAAATGTTGGACTTCCACAAAAAATCCAGTTGATTGAGAGTAAAACTATACAAAGGATGAAAAACTCTCGTTCCATTTTATTTTTTAAAAGCAATTCTACTTGACTTGTTGTTCTATGAAATGTATTTAAACGGAGACATGCATTGACTTGCTTTTTTATAGGCAAGGTAAGAAAATTAAAAAAAAGTTCATAAAATGTTTTGTAAGTTTTAAAAATCGTGATAATATTTTAAACATTCAGCGCATTTTGTGTGACTTAATGTTCATTAAATTTTAAATGAGTAGCTATTTGCATGCCATCTGCTTTGTTATTGCTCAAAAAAAAGTTGGTTTCCTAATTTCAGTAGTGAAATTGAAGTCGTTAATGACAGTCACAGTCAGTCGTCTATATTTTTGCAAAATAACAGCTACTTGGTCGACAGATAGTAGACAATGACTGCTAAATAAAGCCTTAAGTCACTCGGATTATAAATAAAAAAATTTAATATTATATCCATTGTTACTCGTGCACTGTCGTTTTCCAAATTAATTTAATTAATATTTTAAAATTAATTATTACTCTTCTTTCAGGAAATAAATGACTGTCACGAACTTCTGGGGCCTGATGCTCGGTATACCCACTATATATCAATCCCTAGGGGTTGTATGTCCTAGGGCTACCATAGGAGTTTAACCTAGGGTTATGCCCTAGGGTAACCCAAGGAATAGTGTATATCCTAAGGTTTACAGAGTAACCGGCCCCTGAGATTTAACAATAAAATTTCATTTTAATTGATTTGAACTTAAATTGTATTTCTGTGGATCACGACTTAAATTAAGGGCTTAAAAATTAATTTACTGAAAGTGAAAGCTGTAAGTCTGTAAATTAAAAGTAATTGAGACATGAAAAATTCACATGATTCTGTAAAAATAATCAGCATTAATGCCCACAGTGAGTCGAAACCTTTGAATATTCATCAATAAAAAAATATTAACGGATTTTTAATCCCCTCATATGTCCATGAATTTTCCTTCAAAATAATCCAACTGAGCAGTAACTTAACATTTTATTTCCTCAACCAACATGCCAAAAAAACTTTATCTCGCAATAATTAAATCATCCATTTAGAAATTTAATGGCTATAATCGGCTAAATAAACAGAAAAATCTTAAATCTATGGATTAAAAATATTTAAATTTTTTTGATATTCAGCAATATCGACAGGACAGAAACATCGCGATGACAAATTTTTTAATATCTTTCTTAATCATCGTCATTTTAAGAAATTAATGAGTAAAAATTAAGTAAATTCTGCTGAAAACCACTTCAGTTTATCTTTCTCATATTTTTTTGTCTTAAAATTTTTTAAATCCTTGCATATGTGTGTACGGGAATATTCATGGGAATAAGCTCGACAACGATGCTTCTTGTATCATTTCAATTCTGTTTGTCGGTAAATTAAATCTCACATAAAAGAGAAGCACACAAATAAATGGTAAGAAGCCACTTAAAAGAGTGATTATCTCGAGTTGGTGAAATGACCAGCTTCGTGGATGGAAAATTTATTAATTTTATGACTCGAAAAATTAGATTAAGTTTTAGTTTTATGACTATCATTCTAAATCGTTGAGTTTATGAGCTTTCCTTATATTATTAGTTTTTTTTTGTTTTCATCAGTTGTCATGAGCAAATTTTTATTGTGTCCACAAAGATGAAGACCTCCTGAGTATATGAAGCAGTGGTCCTCAAGCTTTTCAATGCAGTGGTCCCCAAAACCAGGAACCTAATTTTCGAAACACTTTTTACTCGTATTCACTTAAAATCCAGCATTTTTGGATTAAGCTGTTAGTAGTTATCTCTATAATTCAGTGTCTTCCAAAAATTTTGGTTGGTGACTCAAATTCATGAAGAAATTGATCAAAAATTAACAACTGTGACCTTTTTTGGAACAAACGAATAAAAAAGTTTGGAATACACTGCTATAATCCTTCAGAATCAGTGTATCAGCCAAAAATTTGTCGAGAGGGGATTTCCTGAATTTTTTTTTTTGAAAAATCCTAGGGGTTCTTCATAAATGATGTTGAATTTTTAAGGAGGGAGAGGTCTGATGCTATATGACGTCATTTATGAACGACCCGCTAGCAAATTTCCACTGAGGTTGGGTGGGACATATCCCCCAACCACAACTGACTAAGCATCTGTTCACTACAGTACCAAAAATGCAAAATTCATCCCAACACTTTCCCATAAATCGCCACAAAAAGATCCATTCTTTGTCCACCTGCATAAAAGCACAAATCGTCAAATAAATGATATAATCGTACACACGAGAGTATCAAGTGATTTTTTTTTTATTGTTACGACTTGTTTCATTCTTTTTATTTTTCTTGTTCCTTCTGTTTTTTTGTGCTTCCAACGAAACATTTTGTGAACACAAAAAAGCGACGCGCTTTGAAATCCATAATAAAATTTTACGAGTCAGAGATCAAAGGAATTCATGCGACGTTGAAGAGAGATCACTTTATGTAGATGTATATATATATATATGTATCACTCAAGTCATGAGTGAGTGAGCTGTTCACAATAATATAATAAAAATGAGCAAAATGTGGAGCTGTAGTCAGGCAATGGCTACTGTTTGATGTTTTCTCTCATGTTTGTCTCACAACCCCACTATACATATTAATGTATGCATATACATAATTTTAAGAATTTTTTTCTCTGTTTTTTTAAACAAAAAATTTTATTTGTAGAATTTTCATTGTTCCTGCCTTTTTTGTGATGATATCTGCTAGTGTCATCTGTTCTTTATTGTCATAGATTTTCATGCCTGAAATTTTAATCTGAGTGATTGAATTCTTGGAAAAGGTCTTGCTTACTTTATAGATGGGTTGTTATATCAAGAGTGGACTTGGAATGCATCTAATTCTTTATTTTTAGGTACCATCAGTTTGAGGTTCTTGCCACCTAAACATCTAGAATAACGGATCCTGAGTGGGACTTGAACCCACGTACTACGATTTCTGGTCACATGCTTCTACCACTGAGCTATCGGGGGTTGCAACAGGTTGTCTGACTTTATGGCTAAATGTCATATATAAGTCACACACTTTTCTGTAAAACCTAGCACTTTTCTGATTCCTATAAATGAGGAATTAATTCCAACATCTACCTGGATCAACCATAAAGTCCATTTCTTTGGACTATTCCAAATTTTCAGATATATTATGTTCTAAATTCACAAAACTTTACGTTTTAATTCCTCACCCCCATCAAACTTACCGAGCCACACTTCTCTTAAGCATATATATTTATTAAAAACCAGCAGCCGAAAAGAACATACAGAAATGAAATATACACAAAATTAAAATGAAGAGAATATGAAAAAAGAAGATTTGAATGCAAAGATAAGCGCTGAATATATGTGTATATGATGTAGATATGCGGAGAGACAGGCATTAAGCGCCTTGATCTTCTCATCGAAATAATATCACGTTTCCATAAATAAATATTTATGAAAAAAAGCGAAATATAATTTGTTGTCATTATCCACATTTTTTTTGCTTACTCTCCTCATAGTCGGTGCTTGAGGAGCTTAAAAACTGGAGAAAAAAAAACTTTTAATCTCCTTTGATTTAAAACATTTTTTTTGCTGTGCTTCTTTAATATAAAAATCTTTTTAATGTTAATTATCTCAATCTCTGTATTAATTGATTATTAATTTTATTCGTTTTTCCTCTTCTTCCTTCTTTTCTTTGGGCTTTGGTACTTTTTATTGGTCGACTAGAGTCAATTCTCGTTGCAGATGGAATGAGTCATTTGCTTCTATGTTCTTTAATTTTGGAACGTGCTTGAACTGAGACATAATTTATGAAAATTGTCACTAAATCTGTGAGTTTAACACTCGAAAAGCACAAATAAAAAGAATCTGGTCCCAAGCTAACCCCAAGCAAGTGTTCGTCGTGAAACAGCCACCAATTCGCCACATTCAAGTGCTACCTTATCATATAGACAACACTCTCTGTAATGATTGAAAAATCGACTTCTAGAAGGAATCGAACCCACGTTCTAACAAAAAAAGAGTAATAGATATCTGGTCTCTTACCTAACCACTCGTCCAGAAAAGTTTTACTGTCGCACTGGCAGGTTAACCTAAATTAGGCTTGATACCTCAGATTCCAATCTATTCCGACACCACAATAATAATAATGTAGAAGGATATCAGCGACTCAGTGAATCCAGCTGAAGGAAAAGAGACTCCAATCGAACCGAAATCTATTGCACCATAAACAGTTCCAACACTACAAACTATTTTATCCAATTTCTAAAGAATCATCATCAAAAAATACAAGGAACAACAGACAATCATCAGAATTTATAAAACAGACACATATCGAGTGTTAATAGAGATCGAATATATTCAAACCTGACTATACATATTGAGATGACTTTAAGTGATGAAGTCCATTAAATAATTAAAGCATTAAAACGTTAATCTTTATGTGGCACCATTATATACGAATATATTTGAAAGCTCACATATGAGAGAGTATGGCTGAGTGTGTGGTCATATTTTCTTTATGTATATCTCATTTTTAATATTTCCGCTTTAGCCATTAAAAGCAGCCTTCTTCTTTTACGTGTGCAGAAATTTCATTTTAATGCTGTCATGAGATGACATCACTTCTCAATACATTCCTTATTTTTATTGATCAATTTTCATCATTCGCGCTTTGATGTGAATAGTGGATTCTTAATTGATGGCTATTCATTCATCTGTTGGTGCTAAGTCATCATTTTTTTGTGTTTCCAAAATTTCTGATTCTTTTCGATGGACTTACATGGAGGTCAAAAATTTTTTTTCAACTGAAAAGGTTTTACAATGCTGAATTCTTTATGGATATGCATGATACTAAGAATTATTTTGAGAAACTCAATGAATCGACAAGATTTATTTTTAGAGGATGTCTGCAACGATCTTCAATCCAAATTTGCTAATTATTTAGTTTAACTAAAATATTTTGCTACGATTAAGTTCAAAACCTATCAAAAACTAAAATTTTCAACAATTTTCAATTTACTTCTAATAATCTCAATTTCATCTCCAACAGTAAATATCAATTACCCTCAAATTCGCTTCAGCAAGCAATCACAAAAAAGTAAATTCTACTTACGTTCATGCTTCACCTCTTAAAAAACTAATCGCAATAAAAATATCAAAAAAAAAAATGAAGAACAGAAAGAAGAATCCAACCACAGGAAGAGCCCAAAGGCTTAACAAGAAGGAAATCGGTGACATAATGAGGTACTTACGAGTGCTATTAAAACCTCTAATTGTAAGCAAAAGATTGCTTTCGTTTAAATTGAAAAAAGTAATGAAGGCAAGTATGGAATGCGATTGTGATTTAAATATAAGTTAATTTTTGATGGCTAGTCAGTCTAAGGACAGTAAGATTGAGATTAATGAAAGAATTCAAAGCTCAGAAGTCCAAAATTTGTATCTTGGTTTGCTGATCTTGAGATCAATGACTAGGGACCGATTTCTCTGGTGTACCCTTGGGTATGGCCAAGGGTATACTCTATCATATACCTCAGGATATACCCTAAGATACATAAATTATTGTATTATACTTCAAAGTTAAGTAAAAATATTTTTTAGGTATACCCCTAGGGTATGGAGGATACCTCAGTGTATACCCAAGAAACCGTCCACAGAGATTGATCAATCCAGTCCAAAATTTGTTGCAACTGACGAAAAATAAGACAAACTGCAAGCATCAACACACAAATTCCTTCAGTTAAGTTCACGCAAAAAAGAAGAAGCATCTCAAGCATATACAGACTTTTGAGATCACAAAAGAAAATATGCGAAATACACACAATGTACTTAAGAAATATAAAGATCAAATTCAAATAAAGAAGAAGAACAAGACGAAGAGAAAAAGAATTTAATTCCACATGAAAGATTTTTTTCATTTTCGAAAAAAAATGAATAAAAAAAAGTCTTGAGATCAAAAAATGAAAATTAAGAATTTAATTAAACATCGCAATGGCATTTAATCTCATTTTGAATATGCTGATGCTTCATCAAACTCTATTCGAAATAATATGTGTATTCATTGGATGTCTCGGTATGCCTTGGTCGTATTATATTTCCATATATACAAAAGACTTCAATTTTCTTTTATGCGATTAACAAAAATTTGTTTTTTATTCAATTGATGTTAAGAGAACTTCTTTCAATAAACTGAAGAAGAAGCGGAGAAAGGAAAGAAAATCTCATCTTTTGTTGGAATCTCATCGCTTTGGAGCTCAGAGTTGTTGATGCATTTTCAGTATCGAGCTGTACACAGTAACTTTTTATTGTCTGGTTTAGTGTTACTTTTTCGATATAATTTTTAATAGTCAGTAAAGTAAAGTAATGTTTAGGTACCCTAGGGTAGGATAGGTGGGTTACCGCTAGGGTAGGATAGGTGGGACACCATAGGGTAGGATAGTTGGGATAGGTCATCTTAGTAGGATAAACTAGGGCACCCTAGCATACCCTAGAAATCGGCCCAAGTGGTACCCCAAATTTCAATCTAAGCAAAAAATAATGATATAATCACAGTTTTCGATACTTGAGAAGGAGGGTTAGCTATGTCTCGGATAGACAGTCCCAACAGTTCATAGTACAAGTCGTTTCTATGGTTTACTAAATTCCAACATCCCAAAATGCGCTTTATTCCAATCCCAGCACACTACTTCTCAACATTCTAAACATACCTTCTCATTTCTTATTATTAGCGTTCTGTTTCAATGTAAATGTTGATTAGACACTGAGCACTATTCATCAGGTATGTAAAGAACTGTAATAATAAGTAATGAAGATATGAGATTATCATGTTTCTCTTCTTCTCTGATTCCAAAATTCTACAGAAAAAAATTAGTTTGAAATTTTCTTCAGAACTTGAAAAAGATGCACAAACACTTGAGTATATAATGACATGAAGGATTAGGGTTATCTGATTGTAATATCATCAACTACTGCTTTCAGCCACTCGAGAGAATTCCTTTTTTATGGATTTATTTTATTTCACTCAAATACAACTTCCATTGAAATATTAGGGATATAAAATGTGTGTGGTAAGTAGCTTTACCTTCGGCAATGAAAGGACAAATGATGATAGAAGAAGAATAAATGACATAGAAGATATTAGTAAGGGTCTACTGGAAGTAAAAAGTTGTTGACAATAGACTCTGAACTGTAAAAAATATTTCTTCTCATTTCTATAGAACAAAAGCAAAAAAATTTTGTACACATGATGTCTCATTGAAACTTATACGCATCATATAACCATCACATCTCTTATGAAGCTAATAGACGGTTGTAAAAAATCTCTTTTGTTGTTCACTCATCTCTCAACTTACTCTTTCTATTTTCATCTCTTTTATTTTGTTCCTTCTTCTTCTTCTCCTACAGTTTGCTGTTTTATTCATAACATGAGGATAGGCAATAAGCAATATAATAGTAATAACAATAATTGTAGGGTCGACAATACGCTGGAGAATTATTTGGAGGGATTAGACGCTGAATTGAGGATAGTCTTGTAGCACACGAGCTCTAGAAGAATTTCAGATTTGTAGCAATGTCCACATTTTATTAATGCCTTCCGAGAAGATTAGCATTTTATAGACAGCATCTCCAAATAAAATTAAGAAACTTGTGTCAATAAAATTTATGCATATTTTTTTATTTCTGCAATATCCATAGATCCCATAAATTTAGCAATTAGTCTCCACTCCTGTATCTCTTTTTTTTCTTCAAAATAGCATCTAGCCGAAAAAACTCACACATACGGTTTACAACTTACGAATATATGCTTTTAATTCTGTTTTAAAAGAAATTCCCTTCTTCATCTTCTTTTGCTTCTTTCCTTTTTTTCAAATTCCCAATTCAAAAGATGGTTTTATAATCTTAATTATAGCTTAAAAGCATCGACAAAAAAATAAATCTAAGTGAGGAACAGAAAAGAATCTGATGTGTTGTTTGGACCTCAGAGTCTAAGAATACAGCCAAATAGAATAGACGAAGAAGAAGGAAAAAATTTGCTGTGGTTTTATGAAAAGAATGAGAAGTGAAAAATGGAAGTTAGATATGAGTTATAAGGAAGATTGAGTTGCAAGGCGCATGTATAGGCTGATCAACTGCACCTTTTTTCCTCATTTATTAGAATCTTCTTCAAATTTGCATCAAAAAATCTACATCCAAAGATTCATAGACATTGTCAAATAATTCTAAAAATTAATTGAAATTTAACGGAATTATAAAATTTAAATTTTAAAATTTAACGTACTTTTTCAAATTTGAAAAGTTAACGGATTTATTGAATTTAAAATTTAACGTACTTTTTCAAATTTGAAAAGTTAACGGATTTTTTGAATTTAAAATTTAACGTACTTTTTCAAATTTGAAAAGTACGTTAAATTTCTAATTCAATAATTCCGTTAATTTTTAATTAATTTTGACAGACATCTCAATTGCATAGAAGCAGCATATCCCTAATTCTTGCTAACAAACCTTTTTCATCCATACTTCCAGGAGGGCAAATGATGTCGAAGATGATGATGATGATGATTTTTTTTTGGTGTTCATCTTAATGTCATGGTATCGACATTACTTTACATCCACGAAGAGTATGAAGATCTGTATTATCCATAAACTTAATTTCATTCTTTCGCTTTCGAAAGCAGTAAAGATTGTTTGAATGCCTTAACTAGAAAGTGTGATTAGACACAGTTAATGATGTGAAATGTGAAAATTATCAACGGTCCAGTCGAGCAGTTTCTACTTTTGAGAAAGAAGAAGATGAAGAAGAAAATTCTTGTGAATTTGCTAAATTGTGAATTGCATGAAGTGAACACAATGAACCGATGTTCATACCAATGGCATATGTTCACAATTTAATTTATACCAAACCATACATTCCATTTTGTCGTCGACTTTTCTTCTGCCTTGTTCTTCTTTCTTTTTGTATTTCATTTGTCGTCACTTTTGCTTCTGATGCTGCTGTTGAAGATCTTACAGATAATTAATGAAAGAGCTTAGAGACTTAGAGACATTCCTCAATGGATTTTCTCTCCATCTCACTCAACGCTCTACTCGCGCATATTCTTTGCGTGAATAACAATGAGATTTTCAAATTGTTTCACATTTGAGATGTGTCGATTAAGAATGTAAATTTCTGTTGATTCTTTTAGCTTTTGAAGACCATTTCGACTCAAATGTTCTATTGTTTTTTTTGTTGCTCAGAATGCCAATAATTGTATTGTGACCTCAATGGCCTCGATGGGAAATTTTTATAGCTTTAAGGTTCGTTTGTTCTGTAATCAATAATTTGTTGACTAGGGTGGATTTCTCGGTATACACCAACACTTACCCCTACACCTATTTACACTTACCCCTACACCTAGTTAGGTGTATACCAAGAAACTCGCTTTAGATACTAAAAATAGCTCTAGAATACTAGATCTAGTCATTAACGAACCTTAATGTTCATTCAAATAAAAATTCAGGTCCAAATCAAAACGAATTTATTCTATTCCAAAATATCAAACTCATAAAAATATACCCCATATAGCTCCTCCATATCAACACATAAAGGCAATAATATTGTACAATTTGTAACATAATAGATACACAACCGCATATAAAAGACAAGTAAAGGGCAATAAGGAGAGTGAGGGAAAAAAATTAAATTTTCAAATGCTCATCTGTGTGATGTACAAAAAGTACAGAAAAGAATCAAAGAGAACAAGAAGAAGAAATCAAAAGAAATGAAAGCGACTTCAAAGAGCGACTACACAGTGATCGTGCGGCAGCAACAAATTGATGTGTAATGTGAACGTCTCTCTCACTCTCCCTTTATTCTTCTTCTTCACCTCGATCATGTTCTCCTTTCATCTACAAATGCTTGGGTTCTTAAAAAAAATAATGTATAAGAAAAAAAGAACCAAGAGTCGCTGCTTCTTTCTTCTTCCCATTATTGCCATACGGCTATAGTTATCTTGATGCAATGTGTGCAAATTGTAAATTTATTTTTATTTCTTATTTTTCATCTTTTTAGCAAACGTTTTGACACTGACTGACGATATTAAATGGATGCATAAGCGTGACTGTCTGCTTTTTAGTGTCGTCAAATTTTCCAAAAGTATATCATAGAATATGAAGGAAGATGTGCAAAAATAACTTTAAGATATGAAATAATTTAAAATAAAATTGCTAAAAAATATTAAAATTAAGAGGTTCAAATCCTGTAAATGTTTAAAACTTAAGATAAAAATAGGAAATAGTTTCCATGACTTTTTTTATTAAAACATCCTTTAAATATTATTAAATGCGCTTTTAAGACACAATATAAATAATAACTTATTTTTTCCTATCCACAAAGATGAAACGTATAGAAAGAAGGCAGAACGACAACGACGATGAGAGAACGATCACATTGCAAAAAAGAAAGAAAGAAATTAAAAGAAAAATGCGCGCAAAGCTAATTAGTTTATTTACTTTACATTTCTCCCCTTCCTCCTTGCTTATATTTCAGTTCTTTCCGTGTGTAATTAATGCTTTATTAAATGAACGTAACTGACAGTCGGCTTTTTATGTTTGTGCTTCTGCAGTTTTATGCAATTGAACGATGAATTTTTTTTTCTTCTTTATTCTTGTTGTTCTTATGCTTTTTATAGCTACAAATGCCGAAAAAAAATATTACAAAAACATGCTGTCAGTTTAAAGTCCTTGTTGAAAATCTGGAAGATTTGTTGCCATGACATCTGAGCATTGATTTGGAATGGATGAAAGTGCAATCATTTTATATAAAAAAATAAAAAAAGCAAGAAAGTTACCCGAGTGATATGCTATTACCATCAAGGCAGTCAAAAGTCACCTTCATGACACCAACAGGGTCCATTGTAACGTTGACGTAGCCGTGCCCTAAAAATACTTTTAATAACCTGTTATTAAAATCAACTTTAAAAAATATTTTTTAAACTTAAAAATTTGTTTTTAAAATTTAAAAAAACTGATTTTTAAAATTTTTCCGTATATATTGATAAATCGTTACATAATTTTACATGGACCTCCTGTGACCTAGTGGTTAGAGTACTGAACTACCATACAAGAGGTCCATTGGTTCAAATCTTACTTCAAAAACATGTATCATTGATTTCTTTTGGTTACAGCTAGAAACTTTGCAAGCTTTACCCATATTTAATTAAAATAAGCAAAAAAAATTTGTTTTGATTTACAATGGTAATTTTCAATTAAAAAAAAGCCAAATTTAAGAAATTTTGTCTTCGAAAAATAAGAACCATTTTCGAATAATAAGAACTGTTTGCAGCCAATGGTTTTAACGGTTCAAAAAAATTCAAAAATTAAAAAAAAAGTTTCAAGAGTCCAGTTTAAAAATTGAATTTTAAGTTTTTAAATCTTTTCTATGGGTGTAACTTTAACCACAAAACTCAAGGTGCAAGACTGTAAATCTTCACGAAATCAATCCAAAGGAAGCAAACCCTAAAAAATGCATTTTTAAAACAACAAAAAAACAATGAATTATGAGCGGAGCAAAAAGAAGACGATCGAAGATGAAGTGATATGGCTAATGCAATAAACATCCATTAAGAGTTTTTTCAGAGCTTCACATACACATGCAAATTGTACTCTTCTTAATAATTGCAAGCAGCATAAAAAGAAATAAGAAGAAAGAAAAATATACAGAACAATATTACATATAAAATAAAAATATTTTTAGGGATTCATAATTCTTATGGGGTGCAGTTTGTTGATATAAATGAGGAGGTGACTTAATTTTGTCTGTTTGGTATTGATTGATGTGGCTGATCCATGAATTAGGAGGTTTTATTTGAAGTGGCTTATAAGGAGCTTCTGCTTGTGGATCAAAACCCACAAATCCATCTCCAATAAATGTTGTACTCACCAACATAGTCAGAAATTACTCCTTTTTTGTATGGAAAATTTTTAAAACATCATTATTTTAAGTTTTAAAATATTTTTTAAATTTTTAATTTCTTAAAACCAGCAAAACAAGTTTAAAAATTTCGAAAAACAATTTGATTAGAGTGAGAATCGAACCAACGACCCATTTGTTAATAGTTCAGTGCTCTAACCACTCAGCCACCAAACCATATAAAACACAGATGACATATTGTCAATATATATGCCAGACTTGCGTCATATCAAAAATCGACCGTTACAAGAAAATTTGAAAAATTTAAAAATTATTTTTCCGTTAAAAGAGAAAAGTCATTAAAGCTTTAATTAAGCTTTGTGGAGCATTTAAATGATAAAATCTTTTTTCTGATCACTAAATCTTTTCATTTTTATGCCTTCTAGGTGCTATGAAGTTAGTTTTGATTCCTCAAAGTGATAAGAAATACTAAATATTAGCAAAAACAAAAATGTCAACAATGTCAGTGAATAAATTTCCAAAAAATATTTTAGCGAAAAACTCTTTGATTTCACTAAATTTCTGGTTCAAGAGATGATTAACACATTTAATTGACATTCGTTTTTAATTCTAAGCTAGCTAATATCAATAAGTATTGTTCAAAATCATAAAATATGTGATTGAAAAATTTGCAATTATAACGGTCGAATTAAATTTGAATTTTCGTAAAGATTGTCGAATTTTTCGAACCCAATGTCGAATTTTTTCGAAATGATATGACGCAAGTCTGATATATGCAATTTTTTTTAAAAAAAAAAATCAGTTTCTTAAATTTTAGATTTTAAAAATATTTTTTAAAGTGGATTCTAAAAACATTTTAAAAACGGATTGTTACAGGTAAAGTAAATTGAAGAATTTTTCGACAAAGGCTCCCTTGGCTACGTGCCTAGTTAAGCTTCATAACCCAGATCAATAAAAATGCGTTCCTTCCATCTAGTCCATTAGCTCATGCAGTATTTCATAATTCCTAATTCTTTTTCGTACATGCATGCGATTTTCTTCTTCATTTGCCATCAATTCCCTTTTCCTCTACTTATATAATATTCGTACACCAAAAAAATGAGAGAAGCGGCAGGCAAAGAGGAATTACCAAAAAAAATTGTTTCCAATGAAATTCATCGACGAAACATTCTGTCCGCTGTCCGAAATTTATACTGTATTATCCATGCTCCTTTTTCGCCATAATATTGTTCTACCTCAAGAGATGATGAGTGCTGTTGTTGTTGTTTCTACTTTAAAGCTATTAAACCATTTGATTTTTACCGGTTTCTCTTCATGTCTTTTTTTCATCGTATGTATGATGAATTTTCTCAAATATTGCTTCGACCTCTTCTTCTTCTCACTTCTCGAGTTTATTTTATATCTTTTATTTCTCTCGTATTATGAACGTTTTGTGATCATTTCTTGATCTCCATCATCTGCTATTGTGCAAAATTATTGAGAATATTTCCTCTCTTATTTTCTTCTCTCTCGCTCATATTTTTTGGTGTTTTCGTTGCTTTGTTTTGAATAAGAATTGAAGGTGTGTTAGTTGGAAGTAGATGGAAGAAGAAGAACAGATCAAGTGGGTGACAATAAAAGTAGACAAGAAAATTGTTTGAATTTTTTTAAATTTCCTAGGATTTGAAACTTCATAATTATTTTGTACAAGAAAAAAAAGTCGATAAAGATTTTTTCATTGAAATTTTTATACTTCATAAGAAAAAGGGGGTCGTTCATAAATGACGTCGGGAAGAGGGTCAGACACTTCCATACAAGAGAAAGAAATTTATATGAAAATTTTGTGACAAAAAGGGAGGAGGGGGTCTAAAATCTAGTTTTTTGCGTGGCGTCATTTATGAATCGGGGCCATTTCAAGAGCTTCCATTTCATTTCAAAAGATTTAATTTTTCTAAAAAAATAAAGAAAAGATAGCATGCATGTTCTATATACTTAAAATGTTTTGTGGGATTCGAACCCTTGAAAATTCAGAATTTAATTTCATTTTTCAGAATTTAAATTTTAACAAAATCTGACAAATTTTGCATCACTAGTCACCACGTTGATCGCCTAATAACACATAATCCATTACATTTGTATATGTGCATCGCATTTCTCTCAACTTCCAATTTGTCTCTCATTTCTTCTCTCTCTGAAAAATTCTCTTACTTGTTTTATTTTAAAATACAAAAGGCATTTTTAGTTTTCGTTTAGTTCGCCAGAAACCATCCAACAAGGTAGACATTTGTTCACCTCCGTTCTCGACAGATCTTATTTTGATTTTATTAATAAAAAAAGTATTTTTGAGTCAAGGAATAAGAGAAAGAAAAAAGAAAAATTATTAATTTTTTCAATAATTCGAATAAAATTGAAATCTTTCTTCATTCGAGGAAAAAAAATTTTTTTGTGTGCGTTGTGTTGTGAACGTGAAAAAATAAGGAAAAAGAGAAAAGAAACGCCAATTAATTGAAGAAAATTGCGCAAACAATTAAATTTTACAACGTGTTTACATAAACGTGTGTGAATTTTTTTTTACTAATTTCTTTGCGGAAAATAAAAACAACAAAAATTTTGGGTAGAATTGTGAAAAAAATTGATTGTTATTACTCTCATAATCAATGCCGAACCTAATCAGACGTTGAACAGGGTTAGAAGCAGATATAAATTGATTGAGATCGTACTGAACATTCACATGCACAAGTTTTAGAAATTTTTTAATTGAAAAAAAGACTAACTGGAGGTGAAAATACAGCGATACACAAGCATTACCTGTCACAACGGTCATATCAGGTGTAAATAAAGTGTTTTTCGGGAGATAAAAGGAATATTATCTGAACTAATCAATTTTTTTCTGTGCGGCCAAAAAAAAGTCTGTTCGGTATTTTATAAAAGTAAAGGCGCAAAGCGGGGTGTATAGAGAGGTTTTTCTAGTGTGACACAATAGATAAGAGGAGAATAATAATATAAATAATAATAATAAAAATGTACACATTAAGTGGAAATAAAATGTTATCAATTGATTTTCTAATGTTACTGATACTATTGCTCGTGATAAAAACAATTAATGCATCAACATTGCCATTATTGCCATTGTCATCATCGACACTCAATGAATTAAATAGCAATAACAACAAGAATAATAAATGTGAGCAGATAACGATCAAAAATTGCCCAGAATTGAAATATAATCACACGATGAGCACATCAGTCGATGGTATTGGGCATAATCGAATGGATATCAATGATGCTAATGAAATGGTGAGTCAGATTAATTCATTTGATTAAAATCATACTTGAATGAATGATCTAATGAGGACATTATAATGTCATTAAATTATTATCGTCCTACACGTCATTTGGGATTACTGTCTGTCTTACTCCGCTATTTCTATGATTTTTGTGTCAGGATTTATTGGAAAAATTGTGAATTATTTCTCGGTTTGTCTTATTAGACAAGATTCAGCTAGTTTAAATATTTTTGACTAAAATTTTGTAAGGATTCATAAAACCATGAATATTCATGCACTAAATGCGCTCTAATCGCCAAATCAATAATCAATAATTTCCTTACTTCCTTTAATTTTTATTTCTTTTCATTATTAAATCTCATCTCGCTGTTGCTCATTTGAAAAGGCATTAATATACCTTATCTTATTCTATTCCTTGAGCTCGCGCGCTCATACTCACAACCTATCTCAATTTACCTGTTAAGTCTAACGGGCGGCGCGGCAAAAGTTCAATCAAGAAAGAGAAGAAAAAAAAATTACAAAAAGGCAACAAACGAACGAGAAGAGAGAATAAGAAAGAAGTTATGAATAATAATAACAACACAAAGAACGTTCATTAATGACAGGCGAAGTAAAGGAATGGATGAAGAGAGAACCAAAGGAAAGAAATAATATATTTTTAATATAATGCTTAATTTAATTATCGATGTGGAACTAAAGCGATAAAGGCATCTATGCACTTACGTAATTTCAATATAATTTGCAAAAACTATCAAATTACAGACACAAAAAAATATTCAATGTAATCAATCGATTAATCGTCAATGTCTTTTCCTTGCCGCTGACTTCTGAAGGTCTTCACTGCAGTCAGTCGTTCTCTTCTTTTCTGTAGCGCGCGGATTAATTTGCCTTTGGGCGCACTGACATCTGCACACAAGTTGAAAGATCACGCGAGGAAATTGACGGGCATTTTTCGAGTCTATACACTGGTATGTCTTGGAATGAATAATGTCTTACTAAAAGCAGCGAACGTCAATTAATTACCGCATGTGTCACATTCTACAAAGGCAAGCAAAAAAAATTAAGAAATTAGCCATCGTAACAAATTGATTAATTAATTTATTATGGAAATCTTTTTTTTTCGTCGTCGTCGCCAACGCATCTCTTTTTTGATCATATCCGATGATCATCATCATCAAGTTAATTGTCGCTCCTCATGAATATGAAAATTGATTCGATGCGTGAAGATTTATTAATGAGAAAAAATTAGCTATGACAAAAATAGAAAAAGTTGACGCCTGACACTTAAGTTGTGGATGT
This sequence comes from Chironomus tentans, assembly GCA_963573255.1. Taxonomy (NCBI): domain Eukaryota; kingdom Metazoa; phylum Arthropoda; class Insecta; order Diptera; family Chironomidae; genus Chironomus; species Chironomus tentans. Next base: position 43,271,390 of record OY754303.1, read on the forward strand.
AAAGTGATATTTAGGCAGGAGAAAAAGTTACGAAATTTTGGGTTTCAAATGTGTTGAGGTGTAAACAAATTTTGATACAGATTAACAGTTTTGCCATCATGTCAGTCAGACACACAGCTACAGACATCATTTATACCCCCATGAGAAAAACGCACTAAAAAAAGAAAAACATGACAGAGCGACTAACTTCTTTGATCTTTTCACTCTTTTACATCTTTTATTTTCGCATATGTTCAACTCACTCCTTTTAATTGAATGTCATGCCACAACTTTGTGACTCACTTTCTTCATGCACGATAAAATAAAAGAAAAATAATCTTCTTTTTTATTATTCTTATTTTTCTCTCTCTCATTTGATGTTAACAAACATGTAAACTATCTCAGACTGTTTCAAAGAGTTTGAAGAAACACAAAAAAAAGTCTTTGATTTTTCCACGGTATATGGTTTGTACATGTGTATATACAAATGTGTAACGGAAAATTAAGATGAAATAGTGATACGTGTGATGAGAAATTGTTCGAAAGTTGGGAGGGCAGGTCTGGTGGGAGAGTAAGGCGCATTCTGGGTAGGTTAAATTGAAAAATGAATTATGTATCTAAATATCGGTTACAAAAGCATGATACTTTAAGTCATATCTATAGTCCAACCCAAAGACCTTAGAAGAAGAGAGAATATCTCACAGCCAAGGCAAAAATCAATCCAAACCAACAAACTCAAGCTAAAAACATTGATACTCGTATTGATCAAGGCAAATGTTTCAATCTGTAAATTGTGTGTACTTAAAAAAAATTCCCATCCGCAATATATATGTGCATAAATACGTATGTATCCCGGATTCTCGTCTTATTTTCATCATCATCATCTAAATCGTGTATATACACACAAAAGTTGTAGCGATTTATCGTATAAACGATGAATTTCATGTTTAATTTTCCATCACAGATCACAGGAAAATCAAGTGAAAAAAAAAGAAGGAAAACGCGATGTTTTTCTTTCAAATGCTTTTAGCGAATTAAAGAAGAGAAAAAAAAGATTGAGAAAAGAAAATGCCACAAAAGAGGGCGAGAACAGCTCTAAATTATAAATAAAATTAAACGATCATAAACAGAAAAATTTCTTCCATCAAAAAAAAAAAAGTAATATAAACCCATTTGCAGTGCCAGTTCGCTTCTTTTTTTTGTAAATTAAATGAACAAAATCTTCTCCTTCCTCTGACATCAAACAATATATATAAAAAAATCTTTTTCCTTCGTTTTATTTTGATTAGCTTTTTAGATAATTATTATGGTCATGCTTAATGGTAAACCATTGCACTTCTGTCTCTAATGCTGATGATTCGGTATGTGAGGTTTAAAATGTAAACAATTAAGGCAGCTATTAATTTAATTTTCTTCATTTGCGAGGCTTCCTACTGAAAGGGGTCAAGATCCTCTTAATTTTTTTTTTTTGATTTCTGTCTCATCTTAAACGACATTATCTTGATGTTGCTTCATTCTATTGCGTTACTGTACATGCTAATGATAAATCATAAAGCTCATGTTAATGATAATGTAAGAGTTAAATGTCATGAGTGCAAACAACTGTAATGAGGCTAGAGAATCTACAAGACAAGATAAGCTAGTGACAAAAGATGACAGTTATAAATTTATGAGACTTTTTTTCCATGCTATGGGAATGATTTTTTTTCCCTCTGGAAAATTAATTTTTGCGGCGAACAGAAAAGCAATTAGTTTAGATTGAGGTGTAATTTCCGTGTCTGCCAACATTTGAGGTCTGGATGATAATGACTTGAGTGGTTGAATCTCACCTGATGCCTAGCAATAATGGAATGCATATAGCCCTGTTGCCAACTAGATTCATCGTTCATGACCCAAAAAAAAGCTGTGAGAATAAAATCATTTGAGAACACACATGATGATGAAAACAGCACGATGCGTGTAAGGCAATTAAAAATGTGAGAAAACAGTTGTAATATTCATAATAATTTAATGCTGTTAATAAATGGTCAATTTTTTTTTCTTCATTTTCATTTCCATTTCCCTCAATTTTCTCGCTACACTCACTCATGCTACATCTTGCGGTTGTTTATAAAGAGAATCTCGAGAGAGAAGAAAAAAAAATCATTAAAAAAATTATCTTTTTAATTTTTTATTTGATCTTCAAAAAAAAATCGTATTGTTTATTCATTCAATTTCCCTCACGATTTTATTCCTCACATAGATGAAAAAAAAATTGGTCCACCAGATCATCATCATTTCTATGACGCCTGAAAATTTCTGGCTTGGCGATTTTTTTTTCTTCTGTAGAATTTCTATCATAAAATTATACCGGTTGTTTAATTTTAAACAGTGAGAAAAATATAATGGAAAGGAAACTTTTAATGGACATATGAAAATCTTTCCATTTCACTCACACTTTTCTTCTTTATATTTAATTATTATTTTTTTCATAGCCTCATGATAATATTTTTATAGTCATTCGGAAAATTTTCCTTTTTATTTGAATTAAAAAAAATTCACGAATCTGCTGATCAACGAGTAGGAAATCATTAGAATGTAGCGCATTTTTTGAAAATAAATTTCACCTGCAATCATCCAGCTAATTAAGACATAAACTTGTCAGAATCTGATTATTCAACACAAGTCACTGTTGACAGAAACACATTTAACATTCCCAAAATGATGTTCATCAAGCTCATCCTCATTTCATTTACAAAATTCAATGTCGATCATGAAAGCGTCTAATTAAAGTGATTTCGTATATAAAAAAATATAGCGCGTTCTGTTTTATTTTTCATGCCGGATTTTCACGAGAGAATTGAACATAATCAAAAGAAATTTAATTTTTGGAATAGAGAAAGATGGAAATTTGAAAGGCATTTGGCATAGGATGAGATGATCATTTACTTCATAAGATTGTTAGGTAAATGATTATAAATATAAGCTACTTAGGAGATTTTTAATGTCTTCAGCTTCTGCCCAGAAACCAAAAATATATATAAATTTTTGTTCAGCATAAACACAGATGATAGTCAATTTTCTGTTGCTAAATGGAATGGATATAATTGAGATTATTATGGAGGATCATAAAGACAATTTGTAGAAATGAGTCACGATGTGGTGGTCTGCGAATGATATTAGAGAATTTTAAGCACCACTTAATTTGAGGGGGATATTAATCATTAGGGAAATAGAGCAATGCCTTCAAACTATAGCATGTCGTGCGTCAAACATTAAATCGCACTTGAATAAATGCATAATGAAAGTCCATTTTATGACCCATAATTAACAAGTCATGCACATTTCTTTTCCGTACGCAGACAAATCGAAAACGTCATAAATTAATTGAAATATAAATGTTATGTATATTGATGATCATTACAAATTAAAGACAATGAGAATGAGAAAGATAAGAAGTACAAAGCGTCACATCAATCAGTCAGACAAGACAGAAAAATTGCCACTCAATTCATCCGACATTGAAAGCTCAAAAGCATGTACAGATGTACAGTGGAGGAAACACACACGAAAATGTTTACAAATTATGACTAATTGCTTTTTAATTAATTTATAATTGCACAATAATTTAACTTTAATATATAAAAAAATTATCAAAGAGGTTTCCCTTTGTGGTATTAAATTTAATTTACTACAAAAGAGAGCTTGCGACAAAAACATTTTAACTACAGAGTCATTACATGCGAACGCACATGGAAATATGATGGATGGATATTAAAGGAGACCAAGAATTAATCCAGAAGGCTTCGATATATTTATTTCCATATAAATTACAGCTATAGATTGCCGCATGCCGTATCAGCAGGAATATAAAAATTTATTTTTGAATCAGGGTATTATGGAGACTTCAGCGCCATCTGGCAAATTTATGACTGCCTTAATTTCTTCATGCAAATAAATTTTGCGGCACTGTAAAGCGAAGAAGTCAATTAAGAAAGTCGTGAGTATGAAAATTTGTAAGAAATGCCGCTTGGAAGTGCATTTTATATTCTTGTGCATTACTTTGTGGATATACAATTCAGAAAAATTAAATTTTAATTCATTTTGACCCCAATTTCCACTGATATATCCACAAAAGCAAGATACTCATGAAACGGACAATCTGCCAACTCAAATTGAGCACCTCACCCAAGAAACCCTCATCGCATTTAAAAGGATTGAGAAAGTGCGAAATAAAAATGATTTATTGAAGTTCACTTAAATCAAAATTAAACAGTAATTTAATTATCATGTATATTTGCGAGTCTCTTTTTCTTCAACGACATAAAGACGACCTGACAATGAAAATTCATTCAGTTTCATTTTGCCTCGTAAGAAAACGTGTGTGTCTCATTACATATGTTCTTATACGTACAACTTCATAGTCAGTTTTTCAATTTATTATTAACTTTTATTACTCTCCGTACATACAAACATTGAAATATTCGTGAAATAACAAGAAATAAATATTAAATATTTCTGTCTCACTTTTTTGCTGTGTTGTGTGTGCAAGCCTTTGTCGGCAACATGAAGCGGTTTTCTTGTTTCATGATAAATGGCTTGATTATTTATTTGTTGTTGCAATAAAATGTTTTCCCACAAAAACACAATCTATATAGTCAGTAGAGTGAATATTGATAAGCAATATTTTTTTTTCTTTCCTATTGAGGAGGTTTCATGTGTGCGCCTCATGACGAAAAACCTTTTTTTGCTGATAAGATGTCGGCGATAAAAAACGTGAATTAAGGAATGAAATTTTGTGGATGAATAATTTCTATTTTGATTTGTTTTGAATGAGTTCATTTAAATGGAGCAGATTAATCATCAAACGATGGCTCAAATCAGACTACCGACACCTCAAATTTCGAACGGTTCGAAATTCAATTTCAAACTTTTCGAAAAGTTCGAACATTTGTTCGAATTTTTTTGTTTATAAACAAATAAAAGTTTCATTTCCAAAATTTTGTCCTTTAAGCTGATAAAGCAACTAAATTTTGAAGTCTAAATCAATTATCTATGATATTTTATTGATTTAGTAGGCTCAGTGATAAATTATATATAAAATTAAGTGAGATTTCATTCAAAATATTTTCAAGAAAAATTTCACTAAATTTTTGTTTACATTTTTGTTTGTGTTATGAAATTTCAAATTAACTTGAAATTATGTTTAAAATCAACATCTTATGACTAATTAGCAATTGTACAAGCATAAGAATGTTATGTTTTCTGTAACTAACAAGCTAAAACTATGATTTTAGCAAAAATATTCAATTTTGTAACGGCTACTTAAATTTTTGAAATTTTCAACCAACGGACTTTTTTGAGGTGTCGGTAGTCTGGCTCAAATATTTACGACAGTAATGACATAATCGTAGCTGATCATTAAGTCTTTTGATACCCAATATTCATTTTAAGAGGAAGGCAGTCTGAGCAGTACAAAAACTCTATTGGTTTTCATTATGAACGATTATTTTTATTATTATTATTGTTTAATTTAAAAGGAACCGATTCTTCCTAAATCTCATAGAACTTAGTAATTTTCAATTTGATTTTGAGACTGTTAATAATCACTGAGGCTATTTGATTAAAAGAATTTTCGCACAATTTAATGGCTGTTGACAAAAAATTTTAGCACATAACTGATAAAAGTGGAATCGAGTGATAATCAGTGCGGTAAAAGGCAATATAATTGGTGACATCAAAGATATCTCAAGACGTGCTCATCGACTTTTGAAATGTGTATCAAAGGCACGTAATATTTCCTCAATTAAACATTAATTATGTAAATATGATTTCAATTAAAAAATAATAATGAGTCACAATAAATCTATTAATAAAAATCATTCACAAATCACAAACGACCTCAAAGAGATTTATTTAATAATGTTTATATTTTACAGAATGGAATTTCTCACAACCTTTTTTACTTCTCTCTACTTTTGCTTCGTTTTATTTCACGAAATGATCGCTAATATGCAATGGAATGTGCAGTGTCTCTTGATGCTATGTGGCGCGCTATGAATAGCAATTTTTACATGACTTTGAGTTTAATGTCTTCAAAATGAGCAGTTTGAGTGATACTTTGACTGCTTTTAATATCAGTTTTAGCAAAAAGTATTAAGAAGAAAAAGTTCAGTGAAATAAATTTTACACTGAAGAGTTAGGTTCGAATCCTGAAAAAATCGTAAATGAAATAAAATAATGCTGAATACTGCTGGTTTTCATGCTTTCAAAGTATTCAACATTACTTACTTACTTTTTTTGGTTCTTTCTAATTCTGCTGACTTCTTTCCGTAGAACTCCAACTATATTAGTACTATCATTAGTATCAATTTCAGGTTTTTTTCCTTCTTTAATTAATTTTTTGAAACAAATGTTTACTTACTATTTGGTTCCTTTTAATTCTCCTGACTTCTTCCCGTAGACTGCACTGAAGATTTCATTACTTGAACATACTTGAACTTGATTGGCATATGAAAGAATTACAGATGATCATTAAATGGAAGGCAGAAATGATTGTGGATTTTTATATACACAAGAGAAAAGATTTTTTTTCTTCTCCAAAGAATGAAATCGACCATCAAGTACTGTGTATATGCTATTGGGAGAATTTATCGCTAGTGCGGCAATAAAATAAAGTTAAATCACTGATTGTCGGACATTTATCTTCGACAATTTTTTTTCCTGCCTTTTTCCCTCTTCATTGATAATTAATCGTAACGAAATGCACAAGAACTATCGACAATCGCTCTCTGTTTAAGACACACCGTAAGAGGTAATCTCAATTATTGTGGAATATTGTATGCCACTTAACATACATTATCAGACGATGTGAATCAATTCCTTTTTTAAAATTGCCAATCATTCCCAATGGGCTTCTCAGATGAGAGGCTCAAAAGACGATCAATCTCGAGAATCTTAATAGTAATAATCCATAGACGGAATTTTCAACATCAAAATATTCAATAAGATTTTTGAGCGTCTCGAATTGCTGATGACATAGAAAATGAGTTTGTGATTGTTATGCAAATTAAGGCGCATTTTTTTTGTTAGAACCAAGTACTATAATCAGTACTTAAGTATCTCCAACAGAGAAACCACAACCATTCTGCTATCATAAGTGCCTAACCGAATCAAAAATCTAATGTACATTTCGACCATAATCCAATAAGTCTCTATTTACCCAACAGAGTTTGTACATTCCAAAATGTATAATAATACTCGAAAAAGAAGATAAAGCTCTATTGACGCTGGCAAATATTTAATGACAAAATATTAAGAGACTTTCATATATTGAAGTCGTATTTAGTGATAAAATAAAATTGAAAAAAAATCTTTTTATTGTGGTATATAAGACATCAAATAAGACATTAAATATTAAGAGAAAAATGCCGACAATGATAATTTGCCAAATGGTAATTTACACTTCGTTCAAGAAAAAATATTCCTTTATATTCGATTGCCTATTGTCTCACAGATTGAGTCACATTTTGCCTGAAAACCTAGCAAATTTAACGCTTATGAATGCTAAAAGCGATTTATTGTTTTTTATGAGAGAGTCTTTCGTACACAAAAAAATTGACTTTATTTGCTCATCAATAAATGTGCGGTGCCAGACATGCTTTTATAGTATCTCACCTCTTTTTTTCGCGTCTTCCATAAAATACTTTTATTTCACCGTGCACGATATACAATTCAATGAAAGGAGATATGACAATGATAGCCATGGATGATAAACATTGGAGGTTTATTTTCTTGCACACAATCAACAGTTGTGTATTATCGAAAGGAGAGAAGAGAACAATTGTGTATTCATGCCTGGACATAGTGACTTAGTTGCACAGTATCTGCAAAAGGGGTCATTCACTTATGACGTCCATCAAAAAATGGGATTTTTAGAACCCCCCCCCCCATTGTCACAAAATCTCAGATCTTCCTCCCCCTAAATGTTAAACGTCATAAATGAATGACCCCAAACCACCAGTAAACAATTTCGAGGGCCTCGTCTGAACAGGAAGAAAATGTAGATCTATTACAGAGATATTCAGTACAATAGACACTGGCGTTATACCTTATGACACACAATAAATGTTTTCCTTCTCATTTTTGCTGTTATCAGCCATGGGCAATAAAATGCTGTAATTTGTACACACATTATTTTTTACCTTACAAATTTATCTAGTATCAAGAAATAGCTGAGATTCAAAAATTGTCGGAAATGGCAGATTCCAGTCTTTTGTCTCTAAATGGCTAATGAATCCATCCTCAAGTCATGAACCACAAAGTCTTTTTTTTCTCATGATTAATTCCCGTCATCATTACGTCTCATTTTTTTTTTTTGCTATCCAGCCAACGTATATCCATCATATTTTCTCATTTAATTTCATTCTATGCTTTAAAACGTTTGCGTTCCTTTCATTTATTCCCGCTTATTATTATGATGACGATATGGTTATAAAACAAAAAAAAAATCTTCTTACTTCTCTAAGATATGTGAATAGATTACAAAAGGAGGAACAAAAAATATATACACGACGAGCTAAAAGTCATAATCCAAAGACAAATAAATTAAGCAAAACGTTGACGGGAACGAAGGCAAAAAGAAACTGTGTGTATATAGATATATGAAATTATTATTTATTAAATATACACACAAAAAAATATATTTTTTTACTCCGGTGTGTACAGAGTCTACATCCATTCAATAAAGAACAAAATGTAAAGACATGGATGGATATGATGAGGAAGAAATAATAATGGTTGAAAAGATTACTACTGTGGATGTCTTGTGCGCTTTTTATGACGACATCTTGTCTATAATTTTGTGAAGTCGAGGGTATCTGGAGCTGTAACCATTTAATAACATCCGAAGAATCAGGTCTGAATTCCTACAATTTTTAAAGCTGATTTAAGTAACCAACTGTCCACCAGACAGACAGTCATCAAAACGAGTCCCTATCTTTCGTACAAAACTGCGCTCATATGGATGATGTTTATTAAGCGATTTATGTGTCTTAAATGGCTTTAAACGAAGATGAATATTTACAATTCGTCACAAAAAATGCCGTGAAACGTCGTTTCGTTTTTTTCTTCTTTAATTTCTTAAAAGTCTTCATCATCAAGTCAGTCATTTTTATGCATATACACACATATTCATTGTGGCTCAAGGGATGGATGGATGGATGTATGAAGAAAAAGAAGATATCTTGTAGTCATCGATGTAGGAACAGACAAACCCGTGTAGATATGTATATACAATAAAAATTAAAAGCCATAAGAAGAACAAAAAAGCAAGGAAAATAATAAGAAGACGAGGGAAAAAGGAGAAAAGATCAAAAAGCTGATGCCGACTGATTCACAGGAAAAATGTATATCGCTCGCGTTCATATGAACGTAAGAGATTTCTTGATGGGCATGAAAAAGAATAAGAAATTGATAAAACCAAAAAGTAGGAATAAGAAGAACTGAAATCATGGTTGATTATGCTTTATAAATAAAAAAAATTGCACAACTCACAAATATTGCATGCATTACCATGGAATGTAAATGTAAAATTAAAGTGAAATTACGCGATTTTTATCGTTTGCGGTTCAATTCAATTGCGGAGAGAGAGAGAAGGAGAAAAATTTCTTCCATCCTTCATTTTGTAGCTGCACATTTTCCTCCTCTTCTTATTTTTTTTTTTTTTCCTCTTTATCTTTAAGTCGCCTCACCGCTTAATGCATGTTTCGATCGATGTATCAAATCAATAATGCGGAATAAATTGATATTGAGCACATTAAAGAGAGATAAATTTGATATTTCTCACAGGAATGAGACGAAAAGACCGAAACTGGAGATGAAAGAGGAGGAGAGGAAGAAAAAATGAAAAGATAGAGAAATTAACCCTTTCGGCTTCTACAGATTCTTTCACTATCTATCTTATTACTCTTTATTATTTCTTTTTTAATCCACGACTACGAATGAGATTAATTAAGCGATCTGTCGCTAATGGGTTAGTATTAATAATTTCAATGGAATTAAATGACTGGATTTGTGGTAGGGTATTCAAAAGGAATTAACGAGAGTCTTTGAGAAAATTCTTTGTCGGATTCGTAAGAACAAATTGAATTTAGGCAGCTTCTATAATTTATATTTGCATTTATGCAAAATAATTTAAATATTTAAATATTTAATGTGAATTTGCAATTGAAAATTTATTGAATCCTGAGTTCGAATCTCATAAAATTTATAATTATTTCGAGTTACCACGAAATTTTTTTTTTGTTTTTCCATCCATTTTCTCTAAAATGCATCCAAAAATTATTTTATCATATCTAATAACACGAAAGTGCAACGTTCCATTCAGTCCACTTTAAGTCTCTAAAAATTTATTCAGACGAGTTATAAATGATATCAATGATTTTAAATGCTCATTACCTCATATTTGTTATTATTGTCTCCTTTTTTTATGTCATGGCATTAAATAAATTCAGCACATATTCTCATTTCCATACCTTTCTTTTTCTGCTTCTGTCAGATTCTTTTATAACTTGAACGAATGTAGAAAAAAAATTAAGAAGATCAGGAATTCGATAAATGTAAATTTGCTGGTTAATCTTTAATCGATGAATTATAATTTTGCAATAATAATTTTCGTTTTCAGCTTTTTTATGCAAATTTTATTAACATAAGATCAGAAAATTTGTAACGATTAAAATTTAAATTCCTTCGTTATTTTTCTTAATCATTTCGGAATGAAATGTTAAATAATGGACGACGAATGCTAAATAATAATTTAAGGGATTAATTTTGTTTTTGTATATTTATTTAAAGACGCTTTTAATGACTTAAGATTATTTGTTTGTTTCTCCTCGGTGACGCAGGCAAGTGATCGTGATGGAATTTACTATTTAATGTGTCTAAGACTGCTTGAACATCAAGAAAATATTTTTAAATATGCGTGGAAGTTAAAAACCTGTTTCTAAAATTAACTTTAAAAAATATTTTAAAATTTTGTTTTTAAATTTTAAAAAGTGATTTTTAAAATTTTTTCATATATATTGACAAATTGCCATATTTTTTTATATATAGTTCAGTGGTCTAGTGGTTAAAGTATTGGACTTTTTACCAAGCGGTCACTGGTTCGATTCTCACTCCCAGCAATTTTTTTGAAATGATTTTATTTTTAAAAACTTAAAAAAGTTCAAAAAAAATTAAAATTTTTTTAAAAATTAAAATAAGTTTTTAAGAGCCCAGTTTAAAAATTATTTTTAAATGTTTCCATACAAATTTAAAAAAAATTTAAATCTTTTTTTATATGTGCACTTTAGAGGTTATTATTAAATGATGTCTATAAAAAAAGATCTTGTCTGAATTTAAAATGTCTGGCAATTTATTATTGGACGTCATAAGTGAATGACTCCTTAGTTCTTCTCATTTTGTTGCAGAATATCTACAAAGTTGGTGATTCAAGCCATACGCGCTCGTCTTTAATTCTCTTTTAATCTTATTTCCTTCAAAAAAAATTCATATTACGTTCAATTCAATTCTTTAGTTTTTATTCATCCATTGCGGCACATTTTTTCACATCGCTTCTTCTCATCCTCCTTCATTCTCCTTTATCTCTTCGAATGTATTTACATTTGTTATTTTCATTGCAATTTTTAATGTTTAATCAAGAATATAGCGCACTGACAGGCTTTTTGAGTCGCCACAATTCAACCAGTGCATTTAAATTGAATGAAGACTTTAAAGACATTGCAGTGTGCCGTCTTGAATCTCAAGGGAGATGGCAAAAAGAAGCGAAAGAAGATGAAAAGAAGGCATTTGCAGACATAAATATAATTGTCGGCAAATGGCAATATTTTAATATTTTTTTCTCTCTCTTTTCGTCGTTGCTTTCTTGCCTTATTTTTTTTTTTGTTTTTCATGCTGCATTACTAAATTGCAATTAAGTCTCGCAATAAGCATGCACATGCTTTTACTCTTTTTTTTTCTTGCAAACTTCTGAATAAAGTCAAAGGAATTTTTTTTCAGTGTCTGTTTTTACATCAGATGAGTCTTACTTGCCATAAAGCCGCGGCATATATTCCAATTATTACCGCAGTGCAATTAATTAATGTTTGGCAAATCTACATCGATTATCTATGGAGAGATAATCAAAAGCTTCTATACTGGAAACTTCCTTTTATTCAAACAAATGAAATTAAAAAAATTATTCCCTCCGTGAAGAAAATTTCGCATGCTCAGCAGGTCTCTCTTTAGTCATCTCTTTTAATGTTTTTTTTGTATTATTACTGAAATCTCTTATGCTGTATGACTATAGCAGATGAAAGGAGAAAAATGATGTGCTGATTTTGAGGAACTAGTGAGTTTGAAATGGTATCAGTTTAGAAGTCTGCAGCGCTGAATGCAATGACTGGATTTGTGGTCGAATATTCAAGAGGTTTTAAGGAGAGTCTTTGATTTTTCAATAATTTATTATAGCATTTATGTAAGAAAATTTAAGCATGTAACGTGAAATATTAATCAGAAAATATTTAATTCTGAGTTCGAATCTCATGATAGTTTAAAAAAAACTATTATAATGACGATTTTTTCTTCTTTTTTTTCATTTTTATCAATTCCACTAAAAATCATTCACAAAAGTGTGTAACGTCCAATTTAGTCAACGTCACGTCTCTGGATATTTGTTCCTAAATGATATCAATGATTTTAAAACACTGACATTGTCATGATATTAAAAAATACAGCATATATTCTCATTACAGCTGATGAAGTGTTAATATCACAGATTTCGAATTCTCCATCACTACATAGCTATGACCCCAAGCATCTAGTCTCACAACATCCAACAAATTTAAATCTTCACCCAAAATCACCATGCATAGTCAACATTAATCCCAGTGAGATTGCAAAAAAAATCAGTATGAGAAAAAAATGAACTCTTTTATTCCCAATCTTGTGGTTGCTGAGCATCTTATTCATTTATATGATGAAATTTCATACAGCGATCTTTCTTTTCTCTTCCACATTATTACATTTCACTTTTTCTTTCTTTCTTTGCTTCTTTATGAGTTCCCTTCCAGTGGAGAAGAAGAGAAGAAAGAAAAATCTGTATCTACATAAATGAATATGCGCGCACACACGGTGCGGTGTAGATCCATCGATTTAATTAATGGTAATGTTTCACGGCACAGCATGGTGTAATATTATTTTATTAGTCTTAATGATCCCACAAATTCGACGAAATGGTCATTTTTATTTGCCTCACTATTGGATATCTGATCATCAGCACTTTCATGTATGATGAAAATCTCATCACTTTTATTTTTTCTGTTTTTGACTACTGTAGCAAATTATTTTTTATTCGTAAATGATGACTGTTATTGAACTGATAAATTATTAATGTATCGGAATCAAAGAGACAATTTTCTTTATGTGCTCGTAAATAATACTCGGAAATTTTCTTTTGAGCTAGTTTTTCTGTGTGATTGGGGAAGCTGTAAGCATTTTGATGTATGATCAAGATCTAGCATTTAGCAACATCCAGTGACAGGGGCGTAGCCAGAAATTTTTCGAGGGGGGATTTTCAAATTTTTTGTATGAAATCCCTCAAAAACCCTAGCAAATTGAAGAATTCTTAGGCGAGGGCCCCCAAATCCCCCCTGGCCACGCGCCTGATCAGTGTAGCTAAGGATGCATCATCAAGCTAGAAGGGAATGTCCGAGAGTGACCCTTTATAACTCACTTGTCATCTCACCCAAAAACCACACTACACCTCAACAAATGACTTTTCAAAAAATTTCTTCACATTTCCATCCACTCATTCATATCTTTTGGCAATAACAGAGAGGTAGATGATATCAAAGTAATGGCTATTTGGATGATGATAATGTTCCCATCAATTTACGTTCTTTTTCTCTTCTCTTTTCATAACAAACGATCACTCTTCATTCTCTCGCATGAAATTCATCTTAATTATCTTAAATAACGCCAAAAATAACACTTCTCTTCGAATTTAATTTGCCACACCGTTGCCTTCTTCTTTACATGAAAAAGGTTCTTTCAGTTCTCTTTTTTCCATCTCGAATTTTTTTTATTTTATTTTGCACATAAAAGAAGATGAAAAGGGAAATAATGTGAAATTTTTGAAGGCTTAATATTCATGAATGTGCTTAATTTTGTTGAATATTCAAAAAAAGAAATAACTTTTTTCAGAGAGTATATCGAGAATGATTTATAGTTCATTTATTAATAATCACTAATAAATGGTGATGATTTGGGTATTTGAATATTTTTGAATTAAATTTTTTGATAAAATATTTTTATTGCTAGACAGTCTAGTCGATGGCTTAGCAAACCTGAATTTTTAGGTTTGTTGTTAATGATAAAAAGTTGGAAAAAGAAAATATCTAATATGCATGAGGCAGGGAGGGATTGGGGGTCAAATACCCCCCCCCCCTTTGGGAAATTTTTTTAAAGTTTTTTTTTTAAAAAAATCCCTAAATTTTCCCTTCCATATAAAAAAATTCAAACCCCCCCCCCCCCAAAATGAGAGGTCGCTCAAGAATGACGTTCAACATAAGGGGGACATAAGAAATATTTTGTTGTAGTGGACAGAACCCATATTTTGGGTAGACATCATAAATGAACAGCTCCAAATATTCCAGCATATCGACAAAAAAGTAAAGCTGATCTTGGACCTTTGATCCACTTCCACTCTATAGTCAATAAATTCCAAATACTCATTAATAACTGACAACATTAATACAAGAATTTGACAACAAGCTTTCATGACTTTATGAATGATTTCAATTGAATATCAATTCAATTGAGTCATGTCACAATTTGACAATATCAGCACGTGCCATTAACTTTTTTATGTGCATTTAATTTAAATGTTTATGGCTTGAAAACAATTAATTCAAATTATAGGAAGCTTTTGTGAATGAATTAACTGTACAGTCACATATGAAGCTACTTAAAATTTTCATAACTTCTTTTCTTATCGATTTTGAAACAAAGTAATGAAAGAATAATAAAAAAATTTTTGTCGGCTCTTTTGAGGGTTTTTATAGGCATTTCCAAAAATTAAAAGAGCTTAAACGGTGCAAATTTTTTTCGAGTATAGTCATCGTAAAATGATCGTACGACATTTCTTGGAAATTAAATAAAATTATTGCTGAGCTGGCTTCTCGGTTAATTGTATGGCTTAACGGGTAATTACGTTTTTGTGGTTTTTTGCTTCGAGTTGAAATCTAAATAATTTCTGTTCTCAATGGAAATTTCTAATTTGCTCATCATCTTTCCTTAAAAGCATAGACTTAATACTGGGTATTACAACAATGAACCCCAAAATTTCATTATTTCCCAAGAAATAAATTTCATAAAACAACAAGAAAAAAATTCACGTAATTTTTAAATAATTTCTTATTCGACTGAAAGCATTAAGGCACAGAGAATGAATGAAACATGAACGGCAGCAGCAGCAGTAAAAAAAATTGAAAGAAATAAAAAATTCTGCATTCTTATTGCTTGATCCGAATTCAGTCTTGAGGCAACGTTTTTTTTGCTGCTTTTTGACTTACTTCAAGAAGAATGAAAAGAAGGAACAACAAAAAGCGTCATAATTACATGCATGCATAATTTTCTTATTTCGTTTGATGATCGTGCCTTCTTCTTACGATAATTACACTATAAAAACCCATAAATTTGGCACGCAAAAGAAGTGTTTTTTGGAAATATCGCTTCACTCTCCTCTCCTTCGTTGTTCTGTTCTGCATGATTTTTACATCATTCTTCGTTCCGTTCATACATTCTTGCTCTGTTTTTGGAAAGAGCAACAGAGTCAGGCGGTCATTTATTGAGCTTTGGAAATTTCACATCAGAGTTGGATGCTTAATTGACAATCAAAAGAATCTATTCAGTAATTTATGAATGAAATTCTTTTGTATGATCCATCAGTCATTATAGCCAGTCATTAAATAATTATATGTCATCTTCTTATTGACAATAATGAGCCCATCCCATTTGATTTCAATGAATAAAAAAATCAATCAATCATTAGCAACTAACCCCAGCGAACCTCAAGACAGCCATCTCTGTTCTCTCATGAAATGCACGAGTGCAGAAGAAAAGTGATTCGATTCACATCAAGAGGAAGATTGGAAAATAAAATAAAAAAATATTTTGTTGCGGCTATGAACGCTCATAATTGAACGTTAAAGGAAGAGAAACGAAAGAGGAGGGAAAAAAATCAGTAAAGTCATTCTCCATCTCTCACTTACTGGTCATACTGAAGAGTCACCTCTAATTTGTCTCGCACTGAAGACCAACAATGAAAAATAAAATTTAAAATTGAATGTTTCGCATTTCATTAAGAAATTTGTTTCAATTCAAAGCCTCATCATCGTCATGCAACCGTGACAAATTGATAATTTATATCCACTATCTTTGATGCAGATCGAGACTATTTCGTTCCACAATTTTTATCCATCAGTAAGTCTGTGGCTAATAGTAATCATGATCGATCTAATGAATTAAGAATTTTCTCAACAACTCGAAGTCTTCGTTGTTGTCCGATGAGTTTGATACATGTGCGGCTGTCACCTATGTAATTCTTATACCGTTGAGACTAGCAATTCCACCGCCAATGAAAATAGCTACAACTTTCCAATGAAATTCTTACAAACAGAGATGAAATTCTTGAGGTTGCGAGCAAATATAAATAATAAAAGGAAAAATTCTTCACTGCATATATGAAGATACAAAGTAAATTCCTCATAGAGTATGTTGCGAATATTATAGGCAGAAAGAAAAACAGAAAGATGAAAAGAATGGCAATGGAATTTCTCGTTTAATTTCTTCCTACTTATTATTCATTGATTGAAGAATTTTTATCTCTTAAATATTTGATCGAGCTATTAAAAGTTGTTTGTGCTTTATAATGCAGAAAATTTCTCTTAATTCTATTTATAAATTGTTAATTACTCTTCGGATTTCAATTGACTTGAACTAAATACTTTGTACTTTCATAGCACTCTCCATGAATATTCTAGATCTCAGCACTGAGGTGGGTCTCATTGCAAACATCATAAACTTATAACAATATGACATAATTCATCATAAAGTGATCTTGTCGAGGATGTTTATCAACTCTTTCATTAAATTATCTAACGTCAATTTTTGTTCATATCCGTCAAACACGTGTAAATAATAAGCAACTCTTATTTACTCTCACATAATGACTAAAAAACCTTTTTAATTTACTTTATTATTTTATTATCTTCAAATATTTGAGTACAAAATATTTTCTAAGAACACAGCGCATGTCTCTTTCATCATGTCACACAATGCAGTCATAAAGATCTCACAAATGAAAAGAAGGTCAAATAATTTTCAGAGTTGCATCTTGATCGACAGTTGAAGAAAATTTACACATGAAAAAGATATTTTTTATCATAATTTTTATTGTACAGTTCATCAGCATTATGGGAGATGTGCATAGTAATCATCATCGTCTCATACACAACATAATGAAGAGAATTTTTGAGATGAAATAAAACTCATGTGGAAGTGATTGCAATGGTGGATAACTTTTTGATAAATGTTAGCTGATGTCCATCAGAAATTAAATTTTTAGAGCTTGAGGCGTATCCAGGATGTTTTTGGGAGGGGTTTTTTCAAATCATGACCTTATTTTGGGTAATCTCTGTCAATCATGACCTATTTGTTTTAAACTAATATTAGTTTTTCAAAAAATGGGGGGGGGGAGGTTTGACCCTGAATCCCTCCTGGATACGCTCCTGTCAAACACGCTTATAAATTATTAGTTTCTCGAGTAGCACGCTGCAGAAAATCTCATTTTTGGTCATCAAATTGGCTTAAAATAACCCCACGTCTTTCACATTGTGCTACTGCTGATTAAGACCTCCAGCATCCTTAAATATCGTACCTCATAAGTGATTAAGAAGTGCTTGTCAGACCCCAAAGTAATCCAGCTTTAAAGCTATGCAAATATTTAGTAGCTTCTATTTGAAAACTCTGAACCAAATGATCATATCCAATATGTTATCATCCCTCGACCGAGATATAATGATGATGAAATGAAACTATGTATACAATAATATGAAAGAACTTTGTATATATCCAAAAAAAATAACAGTCAATAATAATAACAACACCAACAATACACAAAAGAATGAAAAAAAAGAATCATCTCTAAGAAGAGAAGTCGATCCACGACACAGTGGTTCATTCGTGGCAAGGAAATGAGGCAAGAGAAGATCGAAGAAATGAAACAGAAAGGAAAGAAATAAAAAAGAGATAAAAGCAGACAGAGAGCAAGCGAACGATTGCCTCGAATGAAGAAGAAGAAAATAAATTAAAGAAACATAAAAAATAAATTAAGATTATTTTTGTGGGCTCGCTGTGTCTATTGAGTCATTTCTGATAAATGTTATTGCTGCATACTCGTGATTTTTTATAAAGCAATATTATTATGTGACGTAACATTTAAACAAATCGCTTCCACAATGATTTTTTTTTTTCTTTTCCTTCTCTCTTTCAGCTTTTTGAGGCAATTTTTACGATAACATAAGGAAATTTATTCTTATAATAATATTAAGTTTGTGGATTGTGTGTGTATGAGACTTAAAATAAAAAAATCTTTTAGCGGATTTTCCAGAAGGAAGCAACGGCTTGCGGTTGCATTTTTTACTACAGATCGCATGATGTGATGTAGATTTTGAGAATCTGCAGCTGATCTGCTTTTAAGATTTTAATTTCTGTGTATAAATCGTAGCTTACTGAATCAGTCAATCTGATAAATGCGTTTCTGTCTCTATGACTAAAGCCAATGCCTACTCTAAATCTATTCAAATTCAAATAAAATTAAGAAGAAGAAGCAGTAAAATAGATAAAAGTCACTTCACCTTTAAAAGTCGTTGATCGGCTATCGGCTTCGGATCAATTTCTTAAAAGGAAGAAGAAAGAGTCAAAAAAGAAAAGAAATTAAAATTAGGGAAATTACAAACGAAAGCATCATCAAGATTATCGACGACAGACATTTGATGATGAAAGGGGATGAATTAACTCAAAAGTAAAATAATATTGATGTTGACGGATAACACAAGCAGAAATATTAAGAAGAAAGGTAAATAAATAAAGACGGTACATTTAACCCGAGACGAGAGTCATTCACGTGATACACACTTAAGTGGACATTCAAGAAGATCCACAAACGAATGGGCCTTAAATTGTTGAATTAGCTGTATTAAATTACACATTTTTGTCAAATTTATTGACTCTTCATTTGAATAATGCTGACTCTTGTGAGAAAGAAGATACAAAAACTGGAAAGTGCTGTCGACGATTTATTTCTATTGATTACATTGACTTCTGAAATCTCCGGGGATGTTCATAATTTATTTGTGAATTTTTTCTTAAAAGCCTAAAACTGGAATCTTTAAATGCTGATGCAAATGACCTCAGTATGACTGAAAGAAGCTTAATCCCACAAAATTTCCATTGCACCACTTCCAAATTATGAAGTAGCTAGTCATAACTAACAAATTCACAGACTTCCCATAAATTTTATCTACACATAAATTCAATGCTTACTAACAATCATAAAAAACGCACATTTTCTATTCTTGGTAATAAAAAAATGCATTCCACATTCACTTAAGTAAAACATGTTAATTGATATAGCATGGAAATGAAATTTTTAGTATAGACTGAAAAGTGCACTTAAGAAAAGCCAGAACTATGTTCGTGCATTAGAGAAAAGATATAATATTGAAGAAATTGTGGGGCCATGTGATGATTTTTCAATTTTATGCTGTATAATTTTCAATATTTGTCTGTCAATAAATTTTTTGAATCTCAGGACTCAATGAAAATTGCCTTGCGAATCAACCTAGAAATTTGCATGTTTATTAACTCATCATGCATCCCAGAACCCCATCCTAGTCCACAAAAAAAGCTATGAAAGAATGAGAAATCATATATGGAGAGATTGAGGCATTTCACAATAAAAGAAATGAAAGATTGAAGAAAAAACTGGGCACTTCCATTCACTCATGGTCTGTGTTTTATTTCTCTTAATACAAAATTCACGATGAGAAATGAATTGTGGCCACTTTAAAAATGTGTTAATTAACATCTCTCCCTCTTGCTCTCCCTTTCTTTTTGTGGCCTGTTTTGTTGGAAGAAAATTTGAATTTTTTATGTGATGAAGATGCCTGCAAACTGCCATTGACGATGAAAGAGCATCAATTCAAAAGAAATTTTCTTCTTATTTTTTGCTTTTATTTCTCTCACTATATATGGCTTTTTTATGGATTTATGACCCCATGAACGAAACAAAGAAGACGAAAATATATTTAATAATATGAAGACTTGGAGAGGCAAGAAAAAAAGTTGTGAATGAAATTTATTTCGTGAGAGATTTTTCATCAAATCTACAACACATATTCGTGTGGTGCGCGAGCGCTTGAGATCAAGAAAATAAGTTGTAGATTTGGACGGTTCAATAAAATTTTATTGAAATTGGCGCATTTGTTGAATAATATCCGGATTACGCGGCACGATTGCCTGTTGATGAGCCAGATCCTGATTGAAGATTTTTGAGAGAATTTGACGAATTCTGATGATTTTGAGATCCATGGCTGGAAGTTTGAGTAATTTCAACAATTTTCTCAAAGATTACTTTGAAAATATTAATTTATTTACGATCATCTAATAAAAATTCAAAATCGACATCCAATAAACCCAAAATATTTACATAATAATAGCTATGCAAATCAAATGGACAAACTGTGACTCATGTTTAATAATTTTCAAGAGATTCCACTTCGAAAAATAAAATCTTTTCAACACTGATCAACTAAAATTATGCAAATTAATTTTTATTATCACTCAAACATGAGATGAAAATGTTGGAACCGTCCAAGGAAGGGAGATCGAAATAGAATATAAAATAAAATAAAAAATTCCCGCTAAATGGATTTTTGATGAAGAAATTCCGATGATTGTAATATTCAAGAAAAAAAATCTGTCCACGTCCATCAAAAAATATATCTACAGCTTCTGAATTTATTTTTTTCTTCCTTTTTTCTTTATCTTTCAAACTCTTCGTTCTGTTATGCTTGAACCGGAATTTTTTATTCTCGTTTATAAGACAAAAAATATGTTTATATATCTATACAGTTCTTCATTTATACATATATTTTTATTTCATTTTATTTCGTTACCATCTCGCTAATGGATGTTCACTGTCGTCTCATTAAATTGATTTGTGTGTGCGAGCTTAATTGGCGGAGCAGTCATCAACAATTATCGTTAAATTGACGAAACGAAAACAATTTTGAAATGCCGATGAAAAGTTTTATATATGCTCTTTTTTTATCATTTTGCTGAAGACAACGAAGGTGGATGTTGGGAATGGATTGTCTTTATGGGTCTCTGAATCTCGTCAGACATGATCAGACCTGATCGTTTCATTGGATTTTGATGTAAACTTGCTTTTTTTATTTGTATTTTCTTTTATTGACTTTCTTCGTTGCAATATTGAACTTCTTGTAACTTCCAGGAACTTCTATAAGATTTTTGCAGGAATTTTGAAAGAACGGACTTCAACGCAGTAGTTCTGATCGGTTGTGTCCAAACTACAAACCTTTGGTGCGTTCACTGTTCAAAAATCTCAGAACTACTGCTTAATTGCCTAACGTGGATCCAGCGCTGGATCAGCTTATTTGATACCAAAAGATGATTCAAATCCTATAACTGCGTTCTGTAGTCCATCAAAAATCTATTCCAATTCTTACTCATTGTCCTCCTCGTCACTTAAAATCGTCACATATGTCTGAGTATGTATTTGTGCAAGCTTGCATTCCCATACACAATAATTTTTTTGTTTCATTTCGGATATCATGCCTTTGATGTGTCATCCGAAAAATTAAAACTGCTCTTATGTCGTTATCAAAAAAAAATAATATCACGAGAAATGAAGGCACAAGTAAAAAAAAATATACGACAATCCAAAGCTTGGAAAAAATAAGCGAAGCACTTAAATTGAAGAGCGGCAAAATATAATTCAATAAAAGTTAATAATCATTATATCCAAGCCAATTGTTTGTACTTACAATGTTCAGTCATTTATACCAGCCTTTTCTCTTTAAAGCAACAGTCGGAAAATTTCTTTTGATTTATTTGTGCTGTTTTATTTAATTATAATTAAGTGGCATCATGTGTTTAAATTGAATTTGAGCATTAAAAATGTAATGAAAACATTCTTATGGAATTTTAAGATATTTTTTTTTTGTGTAAATAGCAGCAAATGTATGATTCAAAGATTTATGAAGAATTTTATGATTAAGTGGACGTTTATTTGAAATGATAAAGCAAAAAGACATCGCAAGAAATTCTTTGCAATTTGCCGAATCAAAAGATATCACGGCTTTTTGCTTATATCTCTTAGTACTTTTATGACTCGTCATTGTCGGCAAAATATTACTTGCTTAATGCCACCTAGATACTCGCCTAAACTGGGAAGGACACCTCAACAATGTAATTACAAAATGCACAAAATCCTTCTGGGCTTGTAGGTCCATGGTAGGTAAAAATTGGGGATTGTCCCCTAAAATGACTAAATGGATTTATACACAAGTTATAATTCCGAGACTCACTTATGGCTGTGTTGTATGGTGGCATAGAGCTACTGTTACAAACTTTAATTTAAAACTCAGCAAATTACAAAGAATGGCTGAACTCTGCATTGCTGGAACCGCCAGAACTACACCTACAGCTGCACTGGATGCTGCCTTATTGCTTCCTCCATTAGAAATAGTGGTGGAAGCGAGGGCCAGAGGTGCAGCTATTAGACTGGCATCTTGCAGTGCATGGTTTGGCTGGAACCAAAACTTCGGTCACTGCACTCTTTCAGGATTTTTAACGAAGAATTCTGAATATTGGACAGATCCAGATAAGATCTCGGGTGCTTTTGACTTCTCAAAAACCTTTGAGATCATAATAAACAATCGTGAGGACACTTTTGACTTTGACAGCTTAGGCGCTGACTCGGTCATCTGGTTTACAGATGGTGCGAAGAATAGCGAAGGTGTAGGAGCTGGAATTTACTGCACCAATCCTCAAATTGAATCTAGTTTTAGCATCACTGAACATGCAACTGTCTTCCAGGCAGAATTACTTGCCATCAAAAGATGTGCAGAAATCTGCTTGGAAGAAGCATTCTCACACAAACGAATTTTTATAGCTTCTGACAGTCAAGCAGCTTTAAGATCCCTTGAAGCTTGCAAAATCAGAAGCAAGACTTCTCTTGAATGTATTGAAACACTTAATCAATTGACTTTAACAAACAATGTCAAGCTTGTGTGGGTTCCCGGACATTCGGGAATTGCTGGTAATGAATTGGCTGACCAGTTAGCCAAATCAGCTGCAATTTCTTCAGTCCAACCACATACAGCAGCTTTTGTCGACAGATTGTGGAAGCAAGACATCAAGCGCTGGCTTCTACTAAAACACAAAAAAAATTTCTCAGCAAAGGAAGGCTTGAGAACATCTAAAGCTTTCTTGACGGTAGATGAAAAGAAATCTATGGAACTTCTCGACCTTCCAAGACACGACTTAAGGATTTTACTGGGCATCCTTACGGGACACTGTCGGCTCAACAAATATCTCTATGATATTGGGGCTAGTAAGGATGTTATTTGTAGATTATGCAAGGACAAATCAGAGACTTCGACACATCTACTTTGCGAATGCAAAGCACTAGCAGAACACAGAAGGAAACTTCTAGGTTCCGAGCTAGTGGAAACAGCAACTATCAAAAGGACCAAGTATTCAATCTTATTAAATTTCATCAAATACTCCGGTATAGCGGAGCTACTAACTTCTGCTTAAGTTTATTCGCAGGGAATGGTACAATAGACTCCGGTTCAATAGGATTCGCAGTGCCCTCAGTTGGATTCATCGATTCGCTGACCCTTCATTCATTATTATTATTAGTTTTGTCAACTCGTTCCTAATTACATGATGTTTAAAAGGTGCATCAAAAATACTTCTGACTGCAATTTAATTCCTGAAATTAACAAAAAATGTAATTTTAATTTGAAAATAATTTCGTCCCAAAAAATTATTTTACTTTCAATTAAGATAAGAGCAGCAGCAGCAAGAACAAAAGCAAATAAATACGCTCAATTGAATAAGAAGTTGCACCACAAAAAATAAATAAATATGAACAAAAAGACGGCCTGAAATTGCACAGAAATAAAACTAAGAATAAAGAATAAAATAATAAGAAAAAATTCCATTGAAATTTTGGTAAAATTGGCCTGAATGCTCGTTGTTGTTGCTGGTGCTGCCAATTGTTTTATAAGAATTCCACCATCTGAGTTGCCTGATCGACAGTTGAATTGCAATTTGCTACAATTCGAAACAATATAAGCTGATGCTGCTAGCTACAAGTTTTGCTCTTTTTTCCTTTCTTAAGGCACACAACTGACATTTTTGACTTGCGCGCGGGACCTTTTTGTAAGACTTGCTTTATATATATGAACAAATAAACATGGAAAATTCTTTAAAAAGAAATAAACAGAAAAAAAGACTTGCAATAATTTTCTTCAAATTGATATAAAAAAATTTTATGTCAGAAATGAAAAAGGGCAAAAGAGAGCTAAAATTGGCGACATTTTTTTCTGTCTTTACTTCACTCAAAAACGAGTAGGAGATCAGTTTGGTGGAATTTTTGCAGCGCTTGGTCGTTCTCCTCAGTAACAATCTTCCTTAGTTCCATCATCAGATTCAAACTTTCAATTTATGGATAACTCAATTTTATTGGATGGACATCATTTATGGACAGCCCCCAAAAACCCTCAAGTCAGCCAATCTGCCACCAATCAATACCCACCCATCCACAATCAACGATAAATTCACTAAGAAGTCATGTCAGGTGTTTCTTAAAAGTCGGCAAAATTAAATAAATCAGAATGGATGCAATTCCAAGAAATCAGCCCTGAAATCCTCGTCTTTACTTTTCAGTCGAAAGATAAATCTTAAAATTTTTTTCTGTTGTTCAGAAATCTGCAATTATACGTGAATGTCACAAGAGACGAACGACATGACTTAAAACGCAAAAAAAAATCTTGGAAATAAGAAGGAAAAATAAAAATTATGAAGACGATCATCCGTCCATAAATAAAAGAGAAAGAAGATCACGTTGTGAATTTTTTTCCATCTTCTATCCGAATGTGACGTGCATTTTTGAGTGGTTTTTGTCAAGAGGTTTCTGTTAAGCCGCTTTGTTTGTAATTCACATGAGAATGGGACATAAGAAGAAGGCAGAATGGGACTTTAAAGATCAGCTCTGAATTGGATCTAAATTAAATTTCCTCTTCAGAGAAAACAGGCAGGAAGTAAGATTGAAGAGGAAATTGGGAATTAAATTTGCAAAAAGGTGTCTTCTTGATATTATTGGGTCATTTAACTTTAATGACGCTCATTTATTTGCAGCTGGATACTCGCAAGCTGTTGCTACTCGCCTAGCAATGTAATTATATTCCATACATCCGCAACTATGTCGTCTTGTTATTCTAACATTATCATTATTCATCTTCACCAAATCTGATCTGATTTCCTCATAAAAATATGAACTTGTCACTTTCATAAACATTCCTAACACCTTTCTATTTGTCAAGCTAATTTGTCAAATATTTTTACATGCCTGTGTCAAATAAGAAGAACATTTTCGTCATAAACATCGCCAAACTGTCTCTTAGCGATGCTTAAAAATTACTTAATTTTTCATCACTCATTTTATTAAAAAATCTCACGCCTTTTTCGAGTCATACGTTAGGTGAGAAAAATGACTGAATAGCCTCAAATTGGATATGAAAAATAGCACTTGTGAAAGAAGACATCAATAAATGTTTGGATATATGATTTGATGTCTATAAATAATCTAAATTGGGCATTTCTGTCATGAGAATTACGAGATTTTGGCATTAGACGCTTTAGCTTTAATATTTCCAATTTAAGCGACACCTTTTCCCACCAAATCATCATCCTACGGCTTCCAGAACAACGTCAAAGAAGAACTTATTTCCCTAAAAAATATTAATATTTTTTCAAAACACATTAACCATATCAGCAGCTTATCATCAATTAAGTCTTACGTTTCAAATTCGTTAATGCATTTTTATTGAACATTCCGACTGATAACACCTTTTAATGTTTCCTTCTTGCCTCTCTTCTTCCAATTCCTCCATTCTCGTCTGCTTTTTTCTCTGTTCATCGAAAAAATTATTCGTCTTGAATTTGTGAGCGTATAGTTTAGAATATTCATGAGACGATCTGTCGTTTGCCTTACTTTTTATTCTTCTCTTTTGCTGCCGTCGTTTGCAGCCCAAGGAGGATTCCCGATAGCAAGATTCATTCTTTTACTCCAAAATCTCTAATTTAATATTTTTTTTTACCGAATGAAGAAAATAAAGAAAAAGGAATAAAAATGCATTCATGAGTTGATTGTGGAGAGGCAAAAAGAATGAATATTTTTTTTTGTTCCTTACTATCAGCTTATATTCTTCTTGAATTTTCTGGGTGCTCTCGGGAGAGTCGAAGAATATAACAGAAGTTTGAATTTATTTTTCGAGGATTTTCGATGGCTTGAGCGATTTTTATGGAAAGTGAAATTCTTTGTGGCTGTACAGCTGCACCTGAAGATCAGAAATCTTATTGAACCTGTGAGTTATAGAGAAGCAAATCTCAAATAAGCTCACTCAAGCATAGACTTACCAATAATTTTAATTTTGACGTCATTTAAGAATGGACGTGATTCTAGACCTGTGTGACTCTGCTTCTACAAAGAAGGACTTGGTGGTCTGAAGATCCAGCTTCTGATGAAAATTAGTTCTAAATTCTAGATGATCATCAAGAAATTTCAGACTAATGTTTTTTCACTGATAATCAAAACATAAGCATTGCTACAAATTTGCCATTGCAACGTTTTGTTGATTCCAGTTCTCTTACAACTGCTTGCCGTTTCATTCAATCCGTTCTTCTTTCATTTTATTTCTTCTTATAAAATTCGTAAAGGGGATTTCGTCTTTCAATTCTTTTTCTTCATTCCATAAAAAGAGACGGTCGGCGATAAGAGAAACAACCGGCACTATATGAAACAAAAGCAAAGTGGTCAAAAGGAGAAAAAGTCGATGAAGAAAAAAAATCGAAAAAGATAACAAAAATTGAGAAGAAAAAAAAATATTGGAGAGAATTTATTTATGTTTTTCCAGTTTTACTTGCTTTGCCTCTAAACCTTTGAATTTGTGTATTGTGAAAGAGATTCTTAATGCTACGTCTGGTTGTTCTATTACATTGTTTATATATTTATAAATTTCGTCATTTGTTTCTCTCTTAAAATTGTGCAAGAAGTCATAGTAAACTTGTTGAGATGAATTAAATCAGCACTCACATTGCCAATATAAATAAGTTAATGTTTATTTATCTCAGAGAATAAAGAATGAATAATACATAGAAAGGGGATTACAACTATGACAAGGGAAATCAACTAATTGTAGTTGCTAATACAATTCAAATATAAAATGACCGTTGATTTATTCTCAACAAAACTGGAATGTGTGTTTATGGCACATTCAACTTGTGCTGGATAAGATTACATTCAATTCTCAAAGAATGAATCTTCTAATATCATAGGCTTATTAGAATTCTCACGTCATACCGTACGAGCACTAAAAATTTTATCTGTAAATTTATGAAGATGCTGCACGTTTTTTTTCTCTTTGCATACGCATTTAAATGACTTGTTATGAAATCTTCTTACTTCATTCATATAAAGAGATTAAATTAATAAATTGAATTAAAGACAGAATGAGCATAAAAATGGGATTTAAAAGTTTTGAACTCAATAAAAAAATAGAAATGAAAAGAATTAGATATGAAAATTGAAAGCAAACTATTCATTTGAGAGATTAACGGTTAATCATATAGGAACATCTCATATGCGGTGCTTGAAAATTGCATGTTTCAAGATGGGAATTTTGAGCATACAATCAGCGCATTAGCTAGTAATTTTGTAAATTATCTTGATCTAGAAACAAAATGCTGTGCTAGTTCCAGCAAATCCAACGCGAGAAAAAATTCATCAAAAATTTTTAATTTCGCCTCAAAGTTTGTGATTCTCAAAAACTCCCGAATATCACTTTTAATAGCCACTGAGGCACATTAAAAATTATGCGATAAAAGAAACTGCTTTAATTTATATCTTCTTTGCTCTTAAGGCGATTTCAAGGTTTGGATCTTTCAGTTTTTATGGAGCAATATAAAATTTGCTAGCTTCTTAAAAAGAAGTCAATTGAGACGGATTTATATTAAAATTCCATCCTTATCAAGCTGTTAAATTTGATTCTTATGGCTTGCAAATAAAATCAATCATTGAAGTTTCTGACCCAATATTTTATATATTCAATTCCAATTAAGAACTGCATAAAAATTAAAATTTTCCAAGCCTTGTCATCAGCATATATTGAGGATTTTATCGACGACCAAAAAAAGGCAAATTTCATCCGAATAATTAATTCTGAGATTAAGAAAAAAAAAGAGGCACAATGAAGCTCTTTTGGCCTCAAAAATTAACCGCGATGTTAATGTTCACTAATTTGTTTTTTCAAGAAGGTCCACAAGTAATCCCAAATTTTATTGACTTCACATTAAATACGATAAATTGAGACTTTTTTCACTAATTCCCTTTTCTTCTTTCCTTTCATTTTTTGCAGCTTAATAAATTGGCACCAGTCTTTGACATAGCAAGCAACAGTCAATGCTCTCGACAGATGCGATTTCTGATATGCTCAACACTCTTTCCATTCTGTTCCGATGACATTTCACAGCCCGTTCTTGCATGCCGGAATGTTTGTGAGAAAGTAAAGAGTGAATGCTCAAATGATCCGATTGTTAAGCAGTTCTGGCCTGACTTTCTGGATTGTGAACAATTGCCACAGAATGAGAAGAGGGATTTGTGTCTTAATGTAAGTAACTGGAATGCTTTTTATTCCTTACTAAACCTGTAAATAATTTTCAAGTACATCCAGAACTAATGTCAAACTTTTCCTCTTAATTCTCATCCGTAGATGCCAAATGAACTCATTGTTGAAGGATCGACAGTGACTGGATCCGATATTACAACTGAAATTCCAGACGATGACAACGATGATGACACAAAGTTCCAAATCAATCACATATCTCATTCAACAATTTGGAAAATTATTCAAACTCGCAGTCAAGTTTCAACACTTTCGACTTGTCCAAAGAACTTTACATTAAATGAGCGCGGCAATTGTGTCTACAAATGTGGCGCTGATGCTTTTTACTCGATTCATCAGAAGAAAATTGTTGAGACTTGCATTTTAGTCTTTTCCGTACTATGCTTCATATTTACGCTATTTTCACTCATCACATTTTGGACGGAATCAACGAGATTCAAGTTCCCTGAAAGACCCGTCTTGTTCCTGACATTGTGCTACAATCTTCTCAGCATTTGCTACTTATTGAAAATTTTCTATCAAAAATCAACCAATGTTCCTGAATATGCTGATGAAATGCACGACTTTAACGGTGGAATGTCATCAATTAAAACAACAGATATTGGCTCAGCACAGTGCATTATCAATTCCCAGTGCCTCGCATACTTTATAATAATAAATTATCTCATTTTGAGCGCATCATTCTGGTGGCTCATCTTTGGTCTCTCATGGTGGCTAAGCACAGCAAAACAATGGAGTCCTGAAGCACTCGAGCGGAAGTCTGGATTATTCCATGTTTTTGCGTGGCTCCTTCCACTCGCATCACCAATTGCAGCCTTGCTGTTTGGTGCAATCAAGAAGACTGAATTGACGGGAATGTGCACAGCAGTTGGATTCACAGAAATCCCATCGTTCATTCTACTCGTCATGGGTGCAATTTTCATCATTTTATCAGCACGATCACTTCGGTCGTTGAGAACATCATGGAAGAATAATAAATTGTCACAAGTCATGAGTAGAATTTTAATGTTTGGCACAATTTTCGTAACGCCCGCCATTGCTGCAATTGTACTCATGTTCATCGACTATGACAACGAACTACCTCCATGTTTACCCGGCGAGACTTGCTATTTGCCAGAGAAGAGGTCAATAAACATTACAATTATCAGATATGCATGTCTACTTATGGGTGGTGTAAGTGGAATATGGGTATGGTCTAAAAAGACATGCATATCATGTCGGAAAAAGATAACAACCGTACAATACTCAAATCCATCGCCGCAAACGACAATTGAGAATATAAATGGAATGTCAAATAAATATAATACATACAAATATGTCAACTCATTACACAAAAGTCTCCTTAATAATAATTATCATAATCATTATCATCAAAAGAAATTCATTAGTGGCGTACATCGAACAAATCATTATCACATTGACTGGATACCTCCACAGAATCGCATTTAAAAAAATTCTAAATTTTTTTTATTGTTTTTTCATGGTTAACTACCAAGTGAGGCATGGTAGGGTAGTTAGTTGTTATTTCTTTTCTTTAAAAGAAGCAAAAAAAACTCTTGTAAAATAATTTTTTTAGTCAATTGTGAGGAACAAATAGAAAAGATCAAATATTGGGGGGTGCATGGTGAATTTTTTGAGGATGCCTTCAACTATCGTACCAAAATGTTGCTTAAAGCTTCACAGAAGCTGTATTGCAGATTTTTTTTGGTGCAATTATTTAGATTTTTAAGCATGTCCACTTCAAGAACCCCCCCCCCCAAAAAATGTGAAGCTTTTTAAAAAAAATTCTATCAAAAATTAAAAATTGCAAAAATTTTAAAATATGAAAAACTAAAAGATTGTGATCATTAGCGTGTAAGAACACTTTAGGTTTGTAATAATTATATTGTTAGAATATTAAGGACGTTTTAATAATAAATAATTAAGATTTAAAAAATTTAAATATGTTGTTTATTGGATAATCTTCGTTTAATTAATTTCAGCTTACATCTTTGATAAATTACATAAATGACTCCAACTAGCAGCATTGAAGAAAATACACAGAAAGCTAGTAGCTGATTTTCTTTTGTCTTATCACAGTAATTACAGGTTTCAGTTTCTGCTGTCGTTACTTCCATAATGATTTTGTTTTTCAGCTTTCCATAGTCTCTGTAAAAAAAATGAAATCTCATTGTAAGTTAGTCAGGTGAATGAATTTATATAGAAGAAAGCTTTTTTCATTTTTTTAAATAAACTTCTATTAAGTTCTAAAGCTTTGATCCTAATTAAAAGCAGTTAAAACATTTCAAATTAAAAATTTTAAAGCTTTTTCAGTCTTGAAAACTTTAAAAATGTCAACGGTTTTTAAAATTTCAAATCCACAGCTTTTTCGAAGCTTCGTACCCCTTCGATTTGTTTACAAAATTTTCAATGATCAATTTTCAAATAAAATTACTTTTAAATCACTCAATAATCGTCCAAATCAAAGATAACATTGTGAAAAATTGTCGCTAACGATTAAGTATTAAGTTATAATTGAAAATACAGTGAAATTGACTAAATAACCACAGAAAAAGATTATTTCCACAAAATGTAAATATGCACAAAGATCCAGTTTAACGAAGTTGTGCCAGAAATTGCATTTTTAAGGTTTTAGTGAGGATTGTTTTGGTGAATTTGGAGACGAAAAATTTGTAGTCAAAATAGAAAATTATTTAATGGAATATAATACGGAAAAAACGATATTTGAGCTTCTTCCGAGTGAATTATGGGCAATTGTTATCTCGTATTTACCTAGAGTATCAAGGCATTCGTTGTCCAAAATCTATGGATTTCAAGATTTAATTGAAAGTAAGTGATTCA
Organism: Chironomus tentans; assembly: GCA_963573255.1. NCBI lineage: Eukaryota > Metazoa > Arthropoda > Insecta > Diptera > Chironomidae > Chironomus > Chironomus tentans. The sequence goes on from OY754303.1 coordinate 43,303,288, forward strand.
TTTAAAAATTCATAAATTCTGTTAATAATATTGTTTTATTGATTATCTTTCAGGTGTATCGCATTTAGAGGACAGGAAATTGTACTTCTCACTCAAAAACGGCAACAAATTACAATGGCACAAAGTTAAACTATCAAATGAATTGATGCAAAAAAGGTTGAAGCATGGAGCAATCAATTTTAATGATCAAATCCTTATTTTCGGTGGAGCAAGTAGCAATTCAATAAATAATTCAGGCATGTATAATGATGTCTGGATTTATAACAATTACACTAAATACAAGCGAATGAAAACATCGTCAGCATGTCCATCGCCAAAATCCGACTTTGGGATTGTCAATGCTGGAAATAAAATGATTGTTGTTGGAGGAAAAAGGTAATAATGCTGTATTTTACAATGGAATTATTCTCTTTATGCCTTAGATGGCATATTTTTGATCAATTGGATCTAAAAATTATAAATCCAGTGGATGTATTAACAAAGTTGATTCTCTTCCAGTTCCGTAGGTAGTTCAGTAGATCAACCGTACTCAGGATTATTGAGTGCTTTTGAAATTCATTCTGTAGATCCTAAAACTGGCATCTGGCAAAAAATTCAGACGACAGGAACTGAGCCTCAAATTTCGAATGGTAAATTCAATATCCTTACTAATTAAATAACGAAAATAAATAATTTTTATGTCAATTTTAGGAATCCGCTGTGTCATGTTATCAAAATTAGAATTAATCGCCGTTGCTGGTCTTATACCAATTTTTCACAATTGGGATGCAATGAATGCCGAGGAAAATGTTCAATATCGAACGAGTTTGCATGTATCGCTGTTAAAGTTTACTGATGCATCTCTCGAAAAAGGACATTGGTATGACTTGGCTAACTTCCAAAATCGAAGAGGGTAAGTTTGCCAAAAAAAACAGTTTCTGGATATAATAGTTTACTGATTTTATTATATAAATTCATCTCGACAGATTTCCGACGCCAAGAAATGAGACACATTTAGTGAATTTGGGAAATGACTGTGTTTTAATGTTTGGCGGACGTGTAATTAATGGAAGTTGTCAAGACGCTTGGATAATGAAAGTCCATAGAAATCCGTACAGTATAAAATGGATTCAAGTCACAATTGAGAATCCATTACTTCCATCTTTACCGACTCACATATTCCCATCATGCTTAATTAATGACTTGTTAGTGTTCACTGGAGTTCGGACATCCTTATTGAAAAAGCCTGAAATCGATAAACAGAGAAATGTTAACAACATTAATAATAATAACAATAATGACGAGTCACAGAAATCTCAAAGTCAATCTCAACAGCCATCATCATCATCACTTTCCGCGCTTAGACGACAAAAGCAGCCTGAAGTTCGTCGAGTATTTATTAATTCTGATCGCCCACTGCATACAATCGGTATCATGGCAGCATTTTCTGTTGTTCCGCAAAAAGTACTTAAAATTCAAGTATCGCCTGATCCTTCACCGATGCCACCAACAGAACAGCCTAAACGACTCCTTAAAGATTATCCAATGAGAATATTTTGCCTTGATCTCTCAAACATTATGAACTGCAGTGACGAAATGTTACGAGAAAAAATATCAATTAAATGGATACAAATTTACAACGATGGACTATTCCCAAATGCACCGGAATTAAGAGCACACGCTACATTCACGCGACTAGATAAGGGAATATTTTTGATTGGAGGTGTTAAACGAAGCGAAACAGAGGACGATGCTCTCTTCACTCAGGCTACAAATGAAATTTTTATGCTTACAAATAGCAATAATGAAACATAATAAATCAATTGACAAAAAAAATTTAATTCAAGTTATTCTGTGGAGTTTGATTATTGTGTGACAAATTTTGGGGATGGTTTGACGAAATTTGATGAAATTATAGTGAAGGCTTCAATTCGATTGGTGACAGCATGCAGGCTAACTTCAGTCACACTGATTATTGAAAAGGATGAAGATTTTTGAGGTTTGTAGATGTAATTTTCTGACAATTCTTATAAGATCTACTCAGGAATTTTTGGAAGGGGGGGGGGGGGGGAGAGGGTTGGTTAGGATTTTTTTTATCAATAAACTTCCAAATTGAAGAAAGTTTCCGTCGAGGATGGTGTTTTAACACCCAAATCATCCCCCTGGATCTACCCATCTGACAAAATAATCCATAAAATATCATACTGCATAAGTAAATGACTCCTTTATTCACTGCAATGTAAATGCTTGCTCATATCAAGGATTTCTGCTAAAATAATGAGTATGACCACAAAAAGCTACAATATATTGAGAGACTTGTGCACGTTTTCAAGCTTTATGTTGGATTTCGACAGAATCAATGTTGAGCAATACTGTCAGTGCTTATACTAGACTTCAACTACATTGTCAGTTACAGAACTTGTGTATTTATGGAATATTCAATTAAAATTCAGTTCCTTTAATAACATTTTAATTAATAAATCCTCAAAATTCTTATAAGACATTCACCAGTAAAAACTCACCACAGTCTCTCAGCATAACTTCTCTCTCCACCCGCATCACACATACCATTACGCACAAATACATACAAATGTCTTTTTATGATTTTCCTCTCTCGATTACAAATCTTATTAAAAGGAATACAAGTCATTCGTTGAGCACAGTTCAAACTTTTCGGTCATAAATCCGCGTTATGTGTTCATAATCATTTTTATTATTTTATTTTTCATTTGTTTTAAAGTGCAAAATTCAAACAAAAAAAGTAAAGAGCATAATAGAGGAAACAATTTAATGCAAAATTGGTGTTGCAAAAAAAAGTGTTGAGTTTATGATTTTTGCGGTGCTTTAAGATTTCTGTGGAAAGGAAAATCTAGAAGATTTTTGGGGAAATTTGTAAGGAAATTGAATAAGAAGATTCCTAAGATTTAAGATTGTGCATTTGAAGCTTGACTTTTTTAAAGTTCTCTGAAAAGCTTGAAAGCTGATTCCTAAAATTTATTTTTGATAAAGTTCAAATTTTGTTTTTAGAAAATTCCAACGAAAAAAAAATAAAATTTATTTGTGAGATAATCCACATCGACGATCAAAATGCCTGTTTTTCATACGAAAACAATTGAATCAATTTTGGAGCCAGTCGCCAATCAGGTAATTATCGACAGTTTATTTATAAAACAATAGAAATTTCTTCATCATTTCCCGAGAAATTCAAGAAAATAATAAGTTGGAAAGAAGTCATCGTCATTTCTTCTTTTTTTTCGCTATACATTCATATTATAAAAATCAGGTCCATTTAACTTCACATCCACAATGTCCAATTCCAAAAATAACTTTCATGATGAAAATAAATAACTTCAACTGTGACTCATACAAATGAAAAGTCAAATAAGAATCGAATAAGACGAAGAAGTTTCTTATTAAAGTATGTATATAGTAGCCAGAATTTCGTGAGAGATAATGCTACACCATGTGTGTCTTATTTTCTTTCTCTCCACACACGGTTATGTCTGTCTTGTAAGAATCTTGTCTTTATTTCTGTGAAGATGCAAAAAAATAAATGTATATACACACTACACACGTAACAAATACAGTAAAGACATTACAAACGTCTTCATGTGCATACATAAGTAAATTTTCCATACAAATGTGAACATTTCTTTCTTGTATTACTTAAAATTCCATAAAAGAAAATATTTTTTAAGCTAGAATATGTTATCAAAAAGAAATTTGCAAGTTTTTTCTTTCTTTGTCGTGGGGATTGTGTTACTAAGTTGTTATATGCGTGGAAATCCGACGAGTATGAAGAAGAAATTTCTCTTCGAAAAATACATTATTTTAAGAAACCGCAGACAAAATTACATGGAATTGTTGTCGATTTTATGCAAGAGCATGTGAACTTGAAAAATAATTTAAATAAAATTATAGCAAATTAAGTGTGAGAAAAATTTAACAGCGATTAGTTCCTACTCGATTTAGAAGAAATTCAAAAAGTACTTTTTTTTCGAAATTGATGATTTTTCAAGTTTGAAAATAATTTGTTTACATTTTTCAATAGGGGGAAATTCAAGAATTGCGACCGTTAAAGCTTCCTAATAAACTTGTAAAAATTGCTTATTTGTCTGTCTGCCATACAAAATTCGAACTGAAATACCCCAGTTTCGAAAAGTCGAAAAACCAAAAAAAAACTTTTAAAAAACCAAATTTTATATGATTTTTAAAGAAAATAATACAGGACAACAGTCTTTTATTTTCGTTATTCTGGTATTTTATTTTCGAACGTGGTAAAACTTGTATTCGAAAATCATTTGTTTGCATTTTAAAATGAAATTTTATTTCCTCAAGTTAAGCTTAATTTCATACTTATCAACTGAATAATAAATTGAAAAGCATTTTATGAGTATGCTCAAAGCTATTGGTATCAACTGACATTAACAAATAGCAGTAAATAGCTAAAAATTGTAAACTTTTAATTTTGTTAATTTTCGAATACAAAAATTATTAGTAAACAAACAAAAGAAAAAGTGTGGGAAATTTCAAATTTTTGAAAAAATAACGGAAATTTCTGTCGTTGCCTTGTATTGGAAGAAAATTTAATGTATTTTATTATTTGTAACCATTACAATTCTAAATGCTTTGAATAATTGATAGAAATATTAAGAAAATGAGTAAAAAAATTCAACGGCTTTTTTAAATTCAAAATTTTTGACTTTCCTAGATCTTCGAAAAGTCTGTCGAACTTGAAATTTCCCATTGTTTACCTTTTTTCCACCTCAGAACTTTGGACATTATTTTCGGCTTCATTTTACGTCTATTTGTTATTTAGATGATTTAAAAATACTCTAAAGCTGTGAGTAAAGCAATCAACATAATATTCCTTCATTAAAACATCCTTAATAATCAAAAAATAGTAAATTTCAATTTTTTTCGAACATCAAAATTTTTTGTTTACAAAAATTCGAAAAAAAAAATCAAATATCTCCAATTTATCATCTTCTAAGCTCGTCATTTGCCATTAACCCATAAACAGATTAAACACTAATTACAGTCCTTTATTATGCTTAATCTCTTACCAAGCCATAGCCAAAAACTACTAAACAACTCATTAATCTTCTTCAATGAATGAAATTCACACAAAAACCATCAAGACCTCCAAATGCCTCCCAAAGATAGATACTATAATAGATAATTTCTTTCCGTCCACGAGTCACTTCATGATTAAGTCATTAATTTTCATGCTGTTTGCTTTACGAGGTTTCATGATGCCTAAAATTGATTTTTCCTTTTTTGATCCAACAAATAATAAAATTGAGTCAATTTTCACTGTCATTTGGCTATTGACACAACGAGTCATTGTTTGTATTTCGTAATAGATAGATGTAGATATACCAGGCATTAAATGAAAGACTGGCAGCTCATTAGATTAAGAAAATGTCAGAGAATTTCTGTAAAGTCACAACTTACAGGTAAACTGCAAAAACAAAAACAATACAGCGGAAAATAAAGCAATGCCGAAAAAAATACAAAAAGACGATAATTTTTCAAGCTTTGATTACACATCAACTTTTATTCATATGTGTGGGCCGTTTCGCCCAATATATCTCCGATTTCTCGCTCGCTACATGTATTCGTAGAACGATATGTATGACGTAATTGGGTTAATTAGTTGTTCTGTATAATTTTCATTTATTGATGGAATTATGCGCCATGAAAATTATGATTTCATTCTTTATTGCATCTTTCGGCTCTAATTTATGGTTAGTTATTGATTGAAAGATTATAAACTTTATGGATATTGAGCTACTTGATATTTTTTTCATGCTGCTGTGGAAATATTTTGATGCTTCCAAGAGAATTTCTTTGGAAATGTTCTCTTTATTTGATTGATATGATTTGGCTGAGGATTTTGTAATATTTTTGAGTATTTAGGACCTTACTTGCTCTACTTCCACTCTACTTATTGTAAACTATCTGAATACGCCTCTGCACATCACTTAATGAAACAAATTAGACTAACTGATGTTGAGTGTTCTTATATTGTAAGTTGGGATAATAAATTGCATTGTAAGCGGAATATCTCAATGACATCATCTTCCATAAAACATGATTCCTATTGTTGGTGAACGATTCAGTAGGAAATTTCAATAAATATGAACTAATCAGCTACAAAGTGTTATCTATTTAAGATAATTCAAACCCTCCTCTTGCCTGTCACAAAGCTTTCATGGAGAATTCCTCGTTTTAAAGCTTTAAACTTCATAAGGCGCCAGTTCATAAATGAAGTCCAACATTAAAGGAGGGAGGGATTTCTGGAGTTTTGTGGCAGATGCATATGGGGCACAGGCGTATTCGGAGGAGCTATTTGGGTGTTAAAACCTATCTTGATGGAAATTTTCTGAGATAAAAATCCTAAAATATCACCCTACAATTTGTCGTCCATACAAAAAAAATCTAACCCCCCTTCCCCTTGAAATTTTTTTTGCTACATTCCTGATATGGGGTCATTCTCTTATGACGTTCAATTTTAGGGGGAGGAGGGTCTGACACTGTATGACATTTCCATACAAAAGAATATAGGGTAAAAAATGTTGAAATTTGTGTGGTTTTGTACTTGAAGATTTCATTTGCTTGTAACTTTTTATTGGCTTAATGTAGAAATTTGAAAATGGTCTTAAAAGATCAGAAATTGTAGAAATTTTCATTTTAAAATTCTTTATTCAGGCTTTCTTGCTTACAGGAAGAGAAATTTGACATTTTTGGTCAAATGTTGAAATTTGTGCGGAAATTTTAAAATTTGTGCAAAAAAATGTTGAAATTTGTGCACATTTTTAATAGCAACCTTTGACATTTTTAAGCAAAAAAGTGTAAACAAACAATTGTTTACAGATTTTTTTGAGTACAAAAATGAATTTTTCAAGAAATTATCAAGGAATTGGATAGAATCGACCTGAATCAATTTCGAACTAAAAATTTCAAAAAATTGGCGACTGATGTATCACATTCGGAAGTTTTTTTCAAGAACTGATACAAATTTTCAAATTTCGGCTGAGTTGGTACTGGCTGATGTAATTAAATGCAAGAATTTAATTTCAAGGAACAAGTCAAGAACAATTTCAATATGCAATTTCTTTAATCATGTATCAATATTTTATTTATTAAGTGCAAAATAAAAACAATCATAAGTTTTACGGTATCTTATTGTTTCTCTTCATAAATTCTAACTCCTCTATTGAAATCCTTGACCTGTTCGGAAGTAAACATGCTTCGGCTATTCAATATTATTTTTTGCGTTTTCTTGATTTTTATTGAAATTTTGACTGACAAATTTTTTATTATTATCATCTTGACGATTTTGGTACTTTCACTAAAGCTTATCTTCAATAATGCTTTAAAATCGCATATTTTGAATTAAAAAATATTTATTGTTGACAAAAAAATTTCGTTGAATACTGCGATAAAAAGCACACAAATTTTAAAATTTCTCCAAAATTTTTGCACAAATTTCAACATTTAAAAACAAGCCATTTTGAAATCAATTTTTAAAGCACTTCCAAAGACATTTTTGAACCAGAAACTTTTTAAATTGATGAAGCAGCATCGAAATTTTATTTTTCAATTCCAAAATGTAAAGCAGAAGCACTGGTTTTGTCCAAAAAATTAAAAGATTTGAAATTTTCATTTCGTATGGGATTTTGTATTTCTCAAGTTTTAAGCTGATAAAAGCTTTTGGCCTGTCCAAAAAGATACAAAAACATTTGTGCAACAGTTTTACACAGAATTGCCATTCAATGTTTATTTTAAGAAGAGGATTTTGGACGTAATTTAACATTTTTAATTTTCATGTGAGCGCACAAATTTCAACATTGCACAAATTTCAACATTTTTTACCCTAAATATCTAAAAATCTCGTTTTTGAACTATTTCGAGACAAATAAATATTCTGAATAATTAATACTTAAAAATATCACATTGACTCACTTTTCACATCTCATATGACCATCAACAATCAAAAATACCTTGACCAAGCCATACTATGTATATCTTCATTGTTATTCTTCTTATTTACTCATTCATAATTTAATTCAAAAGTCACATGTTAGGCTTCTTTGGCGCTTACGGCGCAACTCCTACACTTTCATTCAACTATAAATTGTGCAGTTTGTGTCAACGATAACATATGATATGGTAAAAAAATTATGCTCTTAATATTTATGTGGTGTATAAAAAACAGCGTGTAGGCTTTATCGCCAATTTAAAGATTTTCGGACTTAACATGGCCTTTTATGTCTTACATCTTGCTTCTTTCTTTTATCGTTTTAATCTTATTTACTTTAGTATCCATATAATTGGACAAAAATGCTTCTCAATAATTTTTTATATGCTCATTACACATGTCCCAACATTTAATAAAGGTAATTCAGTTCAGTAGGAAAGGAACTCCCAAATAAGGGAAAAAATGTCAGTCTCATTGAAGCAACAGCGTCCAAAAATATATGTAAATTCCATAAATCTAGTTTGTGTTTCGTTTCTTCTCCAAAAAATAATTTCTAGCCAAGAAAATTACGTCATGCCTGTTATTCCATGTATAGGTGTCCATATGTCATTGTTGTATTATAGAAAATACTTTGTTATTATGACTTATCAGTAAAGTAAATATGAAGACTTAAAATTGTTTATTATCATTGCATTCGTACGTGAAAATGACTAGTTAATGGCAAAATTGTGTTAGTGCTGCAAAAATATTGATTTTATTGTTCTTAAATCCTCAATTTCTAATTATATTCTATTTTTAAACTGCACAAATAAAATTCCTAATCAAGCATACAATACAGGATTTATAATACAGTCAGTTGACCATCTGATGATGTCAACAATGATGAAAATATTTCAATACAACCCGCATGACAATAAATTACGACATGAAATAATTTTCTCTTAATTGTTTCAAACCCGGAATCAGAATTTTGTCAAATCAACATGCTTGCGGCATATTTTTGTGTACCCACCTATATGTCTCTCATAATTCCACAAATACATATCAATAAATTATGTCGAAATAATTTTTTGTTAATAATATTGATGTGTGTACACAAACTATGACAGAAATTTTATTAACCGCATGGCACAGAGAGCAATAAATTTTAATATTTGTTTTGTTTACTTACAAATGACAATGAATTGAGCAATCATAAGTATTTCTGAGACATTCAAATAAGCACGAAAAAATTTGTTATTCAATCTTTATTTTTGGATAAATTCAACACTTGGATTGATGAGTCAATTATTGCTTATAGAGATATATCAGTAGGGAGGGGTAGGGGGGTATGGTTGGTGGTTGACTAGATTTACCAGTGTTTATTAAGCTTCAAAATTCAGGTCAATTTCAAAAGAAATTGGACAGTTGTATGACAGTGATGCAATTATTGTTATGTTGGACATGTCAAGACAGGGGCGTATCCAAAAGGGAGGAGGAGGGGGGTCAAAGGACCCCCTTCTTTTTTGGGGGGTTTTGGGATTTTTTTCTTAAAAACCCTGCTAAATTGAAAAAGGGGGGTTGACCCCCAAAACCCCTTCCTGAACACGCCCTTGTGACGTGATTCTGATTGTGTCAAGTTACTTCAATTTACAATTTTCATTTGAACATTCTATCTAGACTGCTTGTCCCTCAATTCCTGTGGTATTTTTCATATTACGAAATACGGATACTATAAATCTAGAATTTCTAATTGAGGTTTTAACAAATGAGACAGCGAGACTCCATGCATATAAAAGTTTTCAAACCAATTAAATTTAATCTAATCCACACATACCCCACATGTTACCTCCAACAATCTTTTGTAATTAACACGAGAATGCGAAAAATTCGCAAACGCTTTACTGGCAGTAAATTATTTTCTTTCATTAACACACAACAAATCATTTTTCATTCAGTATGCTGGCATGAATCAACATTTTTGGCATACCGACGACGACGTTGTTATTCGTTTATCCATAAAATTGACGATGTGGACAATTCATGAATGCTTTATGGCTTTTGTGTGAGGTGCTTTATTAATTCTTATGGCGCTGTAGGTAATTTTCCTATTTACAAAAGATAATCGGTATGTTTGATCACTTGGTGTGTTAACATATCACTCTTACATGTCCGTTAACATGCTGGTGCTTTCTTTCAAGGCAATGTCAGATGAATATAAAAATTTATGTGCTCAGAATGGCAATAAAAACAACTAATTGAGATTATTATTTTATGTAAAATATTTTCATATGATTAATTTTTATGATCACTCAACGAGCTTGATTATAAACAGTCAGCATCATCGTACTCGGAATTTCCTAATCTGATTTGAAAATATTTGAAAAATGAAGCATTTTCAGCATTCTCGGAGTTTACTCAATCGAATATTCTAAGCATAAAAGGAAGTATGGTATAAATTTAATTGAATTGAATAATTTTCGAATTAATCTACGGCGCCGCATTAATTTTGCGTATTCAGCAGTTTAATGTGTATTTCATATTGGCTTGAATTATTTTTTATCGATCGCATAAGCTGCAATGGACTTTATAAGGAGAATAAAAATACCTATCAATAATTGATTACTATTGCCCTTAAAATTCCGTTACGTCTCATATTTCTTTATTAATTCTTTCACATAAATAGACACAATCGTGATCAATGCGCATTGCAAATTTCCATATATGTATGTACAATAAATGCATTGTGAATGCACTAACAATATTAATTTATTCATAAACAAAAGCGTCACCTTATTGAACATTCTCATGAATTGCTTGTTCTTTACTTTCTCACACCCGCATTTATATTAAGGTTATTCTCAATAAATTGATACTTGATTGAAATGTATGATGCATGAGATCACTGACTAGTAAAGAAATTAAGTCGCCTTCGTAAATGCATGGGGTCATTCATGAGTGTCGTTTACTGGGTTCACTTCTGTTAGCAATTATTTATGATCACTGGACAAGATCTAAGGTTTTTATAGAAAAAAATGAAATATTCTCAAGAAGCTCATAAATTTCTTCATTTCCTGTAAAAATCATCAAATCTCCTCAACAAATCCGCCCACGAAACAGACTTCAATGGCGCCAAATTGATTAAAACGGTCAATTTCACACGTTACTCACATAAATTATTTATTTGCCAAATTTTCATCGAGATAGACTTTGAAAATCTTCAATCACATTACATTGAAATGTAACGAAACATTTTATTTATATCCACTTTTGCTTACCTTTTTACACGAAATGAATCATCAGACACGCTCACACAAAACCACCTTCTGGCCCTAACGAAATATCAAAAAATAGCATCCCGCATGTAAAGAGTAAGTGAAAGAAAAGCTGAGAAGATGAAAACATAAAGATATTTTAAAAATAGATTTTATTAATTCACATCTCGTGTTTTTTTCTCGTAGCGAGGAAAAGGTTTTTCATGCGGGTGGATAATGAGTAGAAAAATGATTCTTTTACCTCTCTGTGTATTACTTTCTTGAGGGGGATTTTTTCTTAATTATTGACTGAAACGACTTATGTAACTGTGTCATTTTTCACTGAATTTATGATATATTGTGACTGTTGATAGACTTTTTATGTTCATGCTTGTCGTGTTGTTCTTTCCTTGTATTTTTATCCAGTTTTATTTTTATAGCCTGCCCAACTTGTTGATCTCAAGGTCGTAGCTTATTTGCAAGGAAAAAGTTCATTGAGTTTTTAAGAAAATTGATGGAAACTTGCTTGAATCTTTGAGATTCCTCGAGAGTTTCTGTAGAAATCTCTCAAGAGCATATCTTTAGCTGATTATGGAACTTCAGATCATAAATAGTTCTCTTTATGATCTTACAGAACATTAATTACCACACAGAACTAAATTTACTAGTAAATTTTATTTACAGACAGACAACTTCTCATTCACAGAAGAACGGAAATGCATTAGACATAGAACTAAATATTTTCGAAATCAACTTCAAAGGAATTTCACATTTTATGGCTTCAATCGAATGTTAAACTAACTTTTTCTTGATAAGAGGAAACAAATGATTTACCGACAAGTCATGAAGTCAGTAGACCAGAGGTGTAGTCAGGATGGGGTCCAAAGGGGTCCGGACCTTTTTTTTAAATTTTTTTTTTGTATAATGTTTTCTCGGAAGCTTTTTCGAAGCTCTAATTTAGAGTTTAATCATTCACGTACCGTTAGAATTAACAAAAGATACAGAAATATGAGTACATGGACCACCAAAAAAATGTTCTGTCTACACCCCTGCAGTAGAAAATGACTAGCTGGCACTAAAGTTGAAATTATATTTCTGGTGCACGTATATTTCTTTTCTCATGCTGAATTTTAAAAAAGTTATAGATTGCGATAAAAAAATTGATTATTTTCATGAATTTTTATCTTGTCTCTTCGACTAGCACGTAGTTGCAATAAATCTCCAATTTTTCAAGCTACATTTACGTTCAAAATCGAGCACAGAAAGAAATTTTTTGTCACCAACTCGTGTCTCTTCATTTCACAATTACAATTCTCAGTCATTAGCGAAAGTGATAAATCTTTAATTCTTTTACACATTTGTATCATCAATCTCATTGATTTTGCATATTTCATAGCTCACATCATCAATGAAAGAATATCTTGTTTTTGTGTGGAGCACACAAGAATTTTCTTTTTACTTCCTTCATTACTTCAAATGAAAATTCAATCGGTGATTTTCATTGTATATACTGAACCATATGTTCCGCTTATACATGCATGTTGGCGGTGTACGTTGAGCGTAATGAAGTATAATGTATGGAAACAAATGTAAAAAGATTTTGTGATTGTTAAATTTTCTCGTGTGAGGGAAATTAAGAGGGATTCGTTCACAAATTACGTCTACCAGGCGCGTAGCTAGGGGGGATTTTTTATATAATTTGATAGGGTTTTTTGACAAAAAAATACAATATGACCCCCCTCCCCTAAACTTTTTCCATACAAATTTTTTGAAAATCCCCCTCAAAAAATTTCTGGCTACGACGTTGACGTCTACGATTATCTCTCTGCTTAGTCACAAAATTGACGTCCGAAAATAACGATCATTTTTCAATAAAGAACAATGGATTTCTTAGAAATTCTGTTGTTTTACTCCCCTAACCCCCTCCCCCCTATGGACGCCATAAGTGAATGAGCCCATACTAAAAATTATTTTTAAAAGTGTAACCCTTCGTCCATCCTAAATGTTAGACGTCATAACTAAACGTCCCAGAACAAGACACACCAAAACTGAAATTATGTAGCTTAGATTTACGACTTCAACTTATAATGATTAATGATATCATTCACATTTACAAGTAAAATCTTCTTGAATGTTTTCTAGTCTATTGAGAATTTGTTTAGCGGAAAAACTTGATACTTTTCATTTGCTATCAAATAAAGTCAATAACCGCGGATTTCACTGGACATACGGATCTAAATATATCTTTTGAAAATTCTCTAAAAACATTTCTTAATCATCTTTGGGCCATTCATAAATGACGTCATGCAAAAACTTAATTTTCAGACCCCCTCTTTTACAAAATTTTCGTTTGCTTGGAAGTGTCACACATCGTTAGACCACCCTTACCCCCTAAAACATTGTACATCATTTATGAACAACCCTTTTAAAAATAAGAAAATTCATTAAAAATATTACAACCTTATCTTCATGTAAATCACTTCAATGTTCATCACCAGACGTGACAGTTAGCATATTTTATCTCTTTTTCCCACAACAAACTAATTAGACAACTCAAATTTCACGCTCTTTTCACCCACACGTCTTTGTTATTTTTGTTATTCTCGTCATTTATTACATCTGTATTCAATGTCAATAGTGACTAAAGTAGCAAATAACAACAGGTACCATAAACACCGACTACATTACAATAATGTGCACTTGCTAGCGAGTAAATTATTGACTTTGAATTGAGTGTGCGGCTATTGAGATACAAAATAAAAATTGTTTACAATCCTACGACACAAATATTAAGTGCTCATTGCACTTCCATCACGCCGAGTCAATAATAAGCGAAATGTAATATGATATATTGATATAAAACATCATCAATATTTAGCTTCCATTGATTATGTTTCAATGCTCGTCCATAATTAGCAGAAACAGAAAAAAATACTGATTATCGAAAATTAAATTATTTAAAGTTTTTTTTTTGTTTATGAAAGAGCCACTTGAAGTTTCTTTACGAAATACACACAAGAAAAAAATACCCACGCGTAAATGAGGATGAGAGATATGAAAAAAAAGAAAATTATTTAATACTTTACACGATGACCGCATCAGAGTTGGTGTTTATCTTTAAAATCCTTCAAAAAGTACGAATCAATTAAATTCAGAGAACCTCAAGCTTACTTCGTCACAGGGGCGTATTTAGGGATGGGTTTTGGGGGTCAATCCCCTTTTTGGGAAATTTTCTCAATTTGTTAGGGGTTTTTAAGAAAAAAATCCCAAACCCCCTAAATTCTTTCCGTCCATACAAAAATAATTCAACCCCCTCCCTCGAAAAATTGCTCCGTCAAGTTGAATAATTTTGACCCCAACCACCAACCCTGTAGCTTCACAGAACGATGATTTTGTATTTTTAAAATTAAAAAATTGAGTCATCTCCTTGTATTCAAGCTTTTTTTGTTACTTAAAAATGTTATTAAACAGACAGACGAGACTGAGATAAGATGAAGAAGATTACAATTATTGGCAACGGAAGTCTGAATGTTGACATATTTACGATGGGATAAAGATATAAGTCCAAGATAGAAAATGCATATTTACTTATGTGCAATTTTGTTGATCTTTTTAAAGCAAATCTTTTGGTCTTGAAACGTTTTGCTTTTGTCTTCTGCATGCTTTATTTACTGCCCAAAAATGGAAATATATTGAATGGAGATAATATTTTGAAATGTACAAAACTGGGTTATCTCTGCGTAAAATTATAATAAGATTATGACTATGTCACCCTAAACTTTGTCAGCCCTATGTCCGTTGACCCAGAATGTAAATTCTAGGTCAGCACGTGATCTACACCGAATAAAATACTTCAGTTTCAAATTTCTGATATTTCTTGACATCTGTTGAAACACATTCGTTAAATATCACAGCTTGATGTGTGGATTAACTTCCCTAACCAAAATAAATTCTTAAATCATTCCTTTTTTAAATATTTCATTACCAAATTGGAACAAAAATACCTGAATCGCCGCCCACGACATATGTTAATTAAAAGTAAATACCGAACGATCAGAATGTCGTGGCGCTGACTCTTTCCCAAAAAAGGATATAATCAAGCGATTCTGATTGAATTTAATCGCAAGTTTAGTTTAAAAATATAAATTGACAGATTTTCATCACACAAATCACATTCTCATAATTCTCACTCTGTATATGTGTTTAGGTGTCAAGACTGGTAATTCTCCATGAAGAAGCTGAAGATGGCAATGCTATGCCCGATTTGTCAAGACCTGTCCAGGGAGTATCAATTGCAGTGACAAATCTTGTTAGAGTTGGACGTGAGACAATCAACAGTTCTGATGATCAGATTTTAAAACAAGACATGCCATCGGCATTAATGCGAGTTGAAAATGCGTCACAGTTGTTGGAAGAAGCTTCACAACTTTTAAGAGCCGATCCATTTTCAGGACCAGCACGTAGAAAATTGATTGAAGGATCACGTGGAATTTTACAAGGAACCTCACAACTTCTTTTATGTTTCGATGAGTCAGAAGTACGTAAAATTGTGCGCGAGTGTAAACGTGTCCTTGACTATTTGGCAGTCAGTGAGGTCATTGACACGATGGAAGATTTGGTTCAATTTCTGAAAGATTTAAGTCCATGTCTTAGTAAAGTATCACGTGAAGTCAGCAATCGTGAAAAAGAATTGACTCATCAAGTTCACAGTGAAATTCTCGTACGCTGCTTGGAACAAGTAAAAATTTTGGCACCAATTTTGATCTGCAGCATGAAAGTCTACATTCACATTATCGAACAAGGTGGAAAGGGATCAGATGAAGCTGCTGAAAACAGAAATTATCTTGCCGCAAGAATGACAGATGAAATTCAGGAAATTATTCGTGTTCTTCAGTTGACAACTTATGATGAAGACACCAGTGAGCTCGATAATTTGACAGTCCTCAAAAAATTAAACAATGCTATTCATAATAAAATGGAAACAGCCAAAGACTGGCTTAAAAATCCATATGCACTTAAGGGCGGTATTGGTGAAAAGGCATTACGACAAATTATTGATAATGCTCACAAAGTTGCTGATCGTTGTTTGCCAAGTGATTCATACCGCATTCATAGAAATGCTGATGACCTAACTGCAATGGCAAATGCTTTGTGTGAATTAAGACAAACAGGAAAGGGAACATCACCACAGGCTGAGTCATTAGCACGTGAAATGATTGATAAAATGGATGAAATGGATCAAAATATTTTACAAGCAGTAATTAATGTCGACAAGGCTGGTCTTCAACAAACAGCACACACTGTAAGTGTTTGGATTATTTCTCAAGAATGAGATTGAGTGACAAAGTGTAAAAATAATGGGAACTCAATATGACGTATTTGATGAGAAGTGGCAGAAAGTTCGATGCATGGATATCAGTTTCAATCATTTCCATTTTATCGTTATGTGTTTTTTCATAAAAATACAAACAGCATACAGACTGGGCATACACTTTATGTTACTCAATATCATATCTAAATTTAATGAAATTTTACATCAAATTATGATTTGAATCAAGTTCAGCTTCTTATGCTCATTCTAATAATAAATTTTTTCCATGTTTTAGGTTCAAGGACGTTTGGAACAAGCTGTTCGTTGGTTAGCCAATCCAGGTGGAGACGATAAGGGATTAGGTCAACGTGCCATTGCATTGATCATTGAAGAAGGAAAGAAAGTTGCTGATGGCTTGCCTGGTCATCAAAAATCAGATATCCTTTATCTCTGCGACGAAGTCGAAAATCTTGCCAATCAATATTCAAAATTATGTCAAGCCGGTCTAGCACATACACCAGAAGCTCAAGAAATTGCCAGAAAATTAAATGCCAAGTTACATGAACTTAAAGCTCTGATTCAATCAGCTGTTGTTGGACGTGTTGTTGAAGATTTTATTGACATTTCAACACCATTGAAGCAATTTACAGAAGCTGTTAGTGCTCCTGAAGGAACTCCTAACCGTGACCAGAACTTCAATCAGAAAGCTTCTAATCTGCAAGCCTTCAGTGATCGTGCATCAAAAACTAGTCGAATGGTTGCAGCTGGAGGTTCTGGAGGAAATAAGAAGTTAGCTGAAGTATTGCTTGCCTCAGCTGCACAAATTGACAGTTTGACACCACAACTTATTAGTGCTGGTCGTATTCGAATGAACTATCCAAGTTCAAAGGCCGCTGAAGAGCATTACAATAATTTGAAACAACAATATGCTGATACAATCTTAAGGATGCGTACACTCTGCGATCAAGCTACTGACCCAGCAGACTTTATTAAAGCTAGCGAAGAACAAATGCAGAAACACACATTACTCTGTGAAGATTCAATTAGGAACAAAGTTCCACAGAAAATGGTTGACAACACAAGCAGCATTGCTCGTTTGGCTAATCGTGTATTGTTGGTTGCTAAACAAGAAGCTGATAATTCTGAAGATCCTCAATTCATATCTGAATTGATTGGTGCATCCGACAAACTTCAGAATTCAGTTCCATCAATGGTTCAAGATGCCAAATCTGTTGCCACAGATATTGGAAATACTTCAAATGCAGCAAGCTGGAGAGATGCTAATAAACATGTAAGAACTTTTTGAAGAAATATTTTTGTAGTTTTTAATTTTTTGGTTTAATTACAGCTTCTTCAAAACGTCCGTAACGTTCGTAATGCTATCACCCAACAACCTGAGATTCCTGCTCCACCAGATCTATCAGCACTTAATCTCAACACTCACAACACTCAACATATTGAGTCACGTCCAGAACGTGCACCACCACGTCCACCATTGCCTCGTGAAGAAATTCCACCAGTTCGTCCACCACTGCCTGAAACAGATGATGAAGATGAAGGTGTCTTCAAAGCTGTACCGACATCAAATCAACCAATCTTGCTTGCTGCCCATGGACTTCATCAAGAAGTTCGTCAATGGTCATCAAAGGACAATGAAATTATTGCTGCTGCTAAACGTATGGCTGTTTTGATGGCCCGCTTATCAGAACTTGTACATCAAGATTCAAAGGGCAGCAAACGTGAACTTATTGCCACAGCTAAATTAATTGCTGAAGCTTCAGAAGATGTTACAAGAATTGCTAAGGCATTGGCTAGAGAATGTACAGATAAGAGAATTAGAACGAACTTGTTGCAAGTTTGCGAGAGAATACCAACAATTGGTACACAATTGAAGATCTTATCTACAGTCAAGGCAACAATGTTGGGTGCACAAGGATCTGACGAGGATCGTGAAGCTACTGAAATGCTTGTAGGAAATGCTCAAAATCTCATGCAAAGCGTAAGTTGAATTTTCTCTAGATTTGTGACTGAATTTATTGCAAAACTTAATCTTCTCAATTTACAGGTGAAAGAAACTGTTCGTGCCGCAGAAGGTGCTAGTATTAAGATAAGAAGCGATCAGACAAATCATCGTTTAAGATGGATCCGTCGACAGCCGTGGTACCAATACTAATTAATTTGTTTCCGCAATATCGTTTTAATGGATTTCAGCTGAGTGGTTTTATTTGCAAAAAAAAATCAGCTAAATTAACCCATCTTACGCTCAATTTACTTTTTTAAATAAAAAGTGTTACATAAGCAAATTAAAAGGATTCTGTGCCTAGCATGGATGTTCCTTAATTAAATACACAAACACACATAAACACGTGAAAAAAAATTTAACTAAGTTTTATTTGCTTTTTAAAAATTAACAAAATTATTTTACAAAAATTTTTTGTTAGATTCTAAGAATGTAAAACTGAAAGTAATGTTGATGAGTGGAATAAGTGATTGAAATGAAGTGCCTACCTACCTTTTTAACATTAAATGTTGAAAATTATTATAATAATTAATTAATTAAATTTTCTTTATAGAAAAAAAATGTGAAAAAATTTATTGCATTAAGAGAACTTTTGAGCTTTAGCTTTCATGATTTGCAAGCATTTCTAAAGTTTGTAGTTTCATCGTGAAGGAGTTCTGATTTTTGAATACAATTTTTCTATTTCCTGCTAATAATTCTTGCCTAAACTATAATTTTTTTGGATGAAATTCAGAACTCCTGATTTGTTATAGATGTAGAAAATCCAATATAGAAATTGAAAAGTATTATGGCACAATAAATGTATCCAAAATTACACTATAAGAATGGAAGTCGAATGAGAGAATCCTTTCTATAGCTAAGAATCTAAAATAATTTTCTAGTGATAAAATGGTGCAGAATTTTTTGAAAAAAATTAACAATTGAAACTAACTTTATACTTTGCAAAAAAAAAGAAAACTTGCTGTGCAATAAAAGCAATCAATAATATTTCACCTTTTCTCATTTTTTGCTTCCACATTTCTTCACAATGTCATCAATTCATATGGAAATGTAGAGTTTGGATATTGCTGTGTGCTTAAATTTACACATGATCCCTAGCAGACAAAGAGCATGCTTTCAATGAGTATGCTCACTGACTGAGCAGTCAGTACATTTTAGTGAGCATGCTCTTTGTCTGCTAGGGGATGTTGTCAATTTTGAAATTCCATAAGGGAGTTTAATGCAATTTCAGTTTTTATCGTGCTTGAAATTGCTTCATAATGTCTGATCAACAGATACTAATAACTAGTCAGCAAATATCCAACTCTAACAACAAAAAAAAATCATTTCCAAAACTTTTTTGTGTTCATTTATTTTTTTAAAATTTTATTTCTTCTTTTATTTTATTTTCTTATAAAAGGCATGAGAGAATCGATCTAGCTGACGGAACAAGAGATATAGTTGAGTTAAACAATCGTACTAATGTGCCAAAGTATATTTATTAATCGTCCAATCAAGATTGAGAAAAAAATTTGCAAATTAAATTTACAAAATTATTTTTTCAAAAATTAAAAAATTTAAAATTTTGTTAGAATGAAAAATGAAATAATAAAAAATGAAATCGAAGAAATTGTAACTAAGTAAAATAAAGGCTTAAGCCTTGATAAGGAATTGAGGTGAGAATTAAGTTTGACTAACTTCTAATAAGGATAAAATTGATTGAATAATCACAAATTAAGATAGAATCAAAAGTTAAATTTTCAATCATTTTATACCTTTAATTTATGGGTAGCTCTGCCTAATATCTATCTACATGCATAGCGTCCCAATACTGAAAAATTCTTGATTTTCTAAAATTTACATGTTTTTTTACGTTTTTAAATATTTTATCCTTTGTTTCATCGTCTCATTAAATAATAATTTTTAAAATTAAAAATTTTTATCTTTAATTAGCTAACTTTACTGTGAAGTTGTTGTTGAAAAATTAATAAGATAATATGAAATGAAAAACAATCGATGTTATGATAAAAATGGAACGAAAATATTGAAAAAAAAAGAATTAATTTAGAATATTTTAATACCTCCAAAACAAAAATGAAAGTTTCTGTCTTAAAATAATGAAATATTTATACTTTTAGAACTCTAATAATAGGAAAGATTTTTGAGGAACTAAAACAAAGCAAATGAAAAGTTTAAATAAAAAATAAATTAAATGAAAAGAGCTCAATTTTGTTTAAGAATTTTCAGGTGTAAATTCTCACTCTACATTTGTAATTTACATCAAAACAGAGGTGTAGCCAGGATTTTTTACAGGGAAAGGGGGAGGCAGGGGCGTAGCCAGGAGTGTCTGGGCACCCCCCCTAAAAATTTTGAACCGCAGCGAGAGCACGGCTCAAAATTTTTAGGAGAGGTGCCCAGACCCTCCTGGCTACGCCCTTGGGGGGAGGGGTGCCCACTTTTTATTTTCCAAAAAGATACTAGAAATTTAATTTTCATACTTCTTTAGAAATTACGAATGATTTTGCAAGAAGACTTCAACATTTTATTGGAATTTAAAAATAAAATGAAATTTGTATTGAAAATTAATCTCGAGAGGGGTGGGGTGCCTGGATGCCTAAGAACCACTTCCTAGTTTTTGGAATTACATGTAGTGAGCTGTCCAACGATAAATCATTAAAGTGCTAGGGAAACAGAAAAGAATGTAACTTATATATAGGGTTACCAGACATTTTCAAGAAAAATAGAAGAAATCCCCCCATGTCGACTACTTTTATTCGTTTTCTGGACGAATTAGAACATTACAAATCTTTTTTATTTTTGAAAAATGAAAAAAATATAGGACAGTCCTCTGAAAAACCAAGCAGATGGTCAGCTGTCTTTGAGCGGAATTAATGCAATTTTGCGAACGCGCTTTAAATGAGAAATATTGAAGCTTTAATTTTGCTTAATTATATTTATTTCAATATTTAGCTGAGTTCACAAATTTTTGCTGATTTGCGTCCGTCTTCAAAGACGTGTGAATAAAAGCGAAAGAGAATAGCAAAAGGGGACGCAAATTCATAGGACGTGTACTAAACGCGTTACATTTTCTATGCGTATTTAAAACAAAAGATCAGTTGAAAATAATGTCATTCAGACGCAATGACAGTCAGCCTACTTATATATGGCATTTAACCATATAGTTTGATACCTCCAATAGCTCAGTGGTAAGAACATGTGACTGAAAATCAAGGACGTGGGTTCGAGTCCCACTTGGGATCCGTTGTTCTTTTTTCTGTTGTCTTCTCCTCTAGAAGTTACTAGCTATACGCCCCTGCATCACAATGTAACACCAGTCGCTCGCACATCGTACGAACAACATATCACCTGTTAGTTATTTACGTACAAATTCTAGCAACATTGGAATGTAGTCGATCATTACCAGTTTCAAATTCACACGAGTACTTTGAGAATAAAAATAAATAACCTTGGACAAGTTCACTAAAAAAAAGTCATCCACATATATGAAACAGATTGTTTACTTTTGTCAGGAACAGATCTCAAACTTTTTAGTTCACTTTGTGAGTTGTTGAAGCTTAGAGTGAAAAAAAATTGTTGCTGGGTCTTCAACACAAATACTTATTTTATTTTCACAATTTATTGTCTGTAATCACAATTTAATGAAATTAATATTTGCGTAGATACTTGGACCTAAAGACATTATGTTTAGTAGTGGTCGAAGTAATTTCTTCATCATCTGGCTCAGTATTTTCCTCAACTCCCTGTCCAATAGTCTTTCCGATGTCTGGAGTATGTGGAAGTTCACTCCATGCATTTCTATAGGCGTACTTTTTATGTGGAATGATTTTCCTTCTTCCTGCCGGTGGTTCTATAGTCGATTGCTCAATATCAATATCATCGCAGCAATAAGCTGAAGCATTTGCAAGCGTATCCAAAACTCGTGTTACTGGCACTTGAAAAACTTTCAATCTTAAATTCAAAGTATCACAGCCACAATCAGCATTTCTTGTGAAATCTTTAGAACACAAAGGACAGACATCATTCTCGGTGTCACAACATTTGCCTGTAAATCCTTTACAAAACAATGGTTCATTACTTCTGTAACAAACTACTCGATTTGATACAATAGAATCAAATTGTGAACAAGTGCATTGAACGACGTTCTTAAATCTTGAGATTTCGATACTGTTGCAGGATGCACAAATAAATCCATTGATTTGGCACGAAATTGATCCAAAAAATGTAAAAATTACGAATACTTTTATTAATACTCTCATTTTGTGTTCCTTTTGTTTTAAAGTGTCAGAGAGTACTGATGAGAAATAAGTAAAACAGATCTTGTATGAAATGCAAAGGACTTGACACTTGAGAGTTATTAATTTTGGGACACTTTTGATGATTTGTCATCAGATAACTGCACTCTGAAAACAAGTTTGTGTGCCACTTTATCAAGATTTGATGCTCGTAAAAAACTGAAGTTCCATCCAAGAACCTTGAATTAGCAAACATATCAGTCAGTGACAAAGAACAATCTCCCAAACCCTTTCGAAAGACTTAGTGGCACATCCTGAAATAATTTGTACAAAACAGAAGTATTTACTCAGTTATTACGTATTTAATTTCGCGTGCTGATTATCGAACAATTCCATTAAGGGTCGATCGCAAATTACATCACGCTTATAGGGGGATGGGGGTCCAAACACAAGAAATTGCTTTCTATGGAAAATTTGTGACAAAGGGAGTGGGTCGAAAAAATCGTTTTTTAGCGTGACGTAAGTTGCAAACGACCCCTTAAATATGAACTCAATTTATCTTTTTTACAGACATAAAAGTAGGGTTCGGACGTCTGCGCAGACGTCTGCGCCGATCTTCGCCGACCATACAAACGTCGGCGCCGACGTCGTCGAAGACGTCTGCGCAGACAAATTTGAATATTATGAAGAACTTTTAAGAAATTTAGCATAACCAGCAATTTCAGATTTTTTGCAATAAATTTTTAATTTTATTATTTTGTTAGTTTCATTATTAATTCTTTTAAAAACATTAGTTAATTTAACTAAAAATAACAAAAAGCAATTTTTCCATAGAAAATCTTGTAAAATTTTCTCTTGTGAAGTATAAAAGGAAAGTTTCACCAAAATTCTTCGTAAAACATGTCCAAATTCATTCTTGGAAGCTATTTTGTTAATAAAAATCCATTTTTGATCGATTTTTGAAGAAATTTTTTAAAATTGACTGATTTTTGGCACCCTATGCTGGTTGTCGAGCAGCACCTTTTTCGACTCACTCACACTACTATAACTTTTTACAAAAGAAATATTTTCAAATTATGTTTTCTTTATTTGATAGCTGAATGAAGTGTCTTTAAATCAATATATAATACTTGATGGTTGAGTAAGATTTTGGTCATTTAATTTGCTTTGGTTTGTGACGGACCCCATTCTGGAAAATCTCTAAAAGACCATTTCTAGATATGGTATTTAAAAAACCAAAATATTCATATTATTTTTATATTTTTCATGCTTAGTTATGATAGTTATGAAAACTAAAACTCAGATTTTGTGCTTTGGAAGTTTTTTGATGCTTATAGGTATCTACTAAATAATAACTAGGGCTACTTCTGAAAAATGCTACCTGTGAGCATCATAAAGTTTCCAAAGCACAAAATCTGAGTTTTAGTTTTCATAACTATCATAATTAAGCATGAAAAACATAAAATAATATGAATTTTTTGGTTTTTAAATACCATATCTAGAAATGGTCTTTTAGAGACTTTTCCAGAATGAGGTCCGTCACAAACCAAAGCCAATTAAATGACCAAAATCTTACTCAATCATTAAGTATTATATATCGTTTTAAAGGCACTACATTCAGCTATCAAATAAAGAAAACATAATTTGAAAATATTTCTTTTGTAAAAAGTTATAGTAGTGTGAGTGAGTCGAAAAAGGTGCTGCTCGACAACCAGCATAGGGTGCCAAAAATCAGTCAATTTTAAAAAATTTCTTCAAAAATCAAATAGAAATGAATTTTTATTACTTACTTCAGCTTTAAAGACCTGCAATACAGCACCAGGTGGATTAAAAAGTTTGAACTTTGGGAATTTGTTCCTACATACATCAGCTTTGGGTGTTGAATCATCAACTTTCAAATGAGACATCTCTGAAGAATTTTAGTGAAACTTTTGCTTAAAAGTTCAATTGCACTTTTTTTACGATTTTAGACCAGTGTGGTATAGTGAGATTTCATACAAAATTTCTCAAAAAATCCCTTGCCGTCATAGGTTCGAATCTCATAGAACATAAAATATACTTTTTCATTATTTCTAATTAAATTAAATAATTTTTTAAGTTTTAGATAAATTCCTCGTAAATTTCAGAAATTTTTTCAAAACTTTCTGACTTTTTATGATAGTTCAATTAATAATTATATATTAAATTGAAATAAATTTTCAAGTAAAATAATTTAAAATTTTTATTTCCGTTAAACTGTCTGCGCAGACGTCTTCGCATACGTCTTCGCCGATATGCGCATATTTTGTCGGCGCCGACATATGCGAAGACACTTTTCCGAACCCTACATAAAAGTGTCTTTTATTGAATTAAATTCTTTTTTTAAACAAAGATCTTCTCATAGAAGACATAATATTGCTCAATGATCTAGTCTTCACGTGCTCATATTGATGCTCGAAAATGTCGATTGGATAAATATTTTTGCTAGACCTGCCAAACTCAGTAGACATGAATGTATAAGCTCCCATATTGTGAAATATCATCCAATCTCCAATTTCCATCTCTGGAATTATTTTGTCTGTTATGATTTTGTCCATAGGATTAGTTGTGGAACCCCAAATTGTTGACATGACTTCCTTTGCTTTATGCTTAGATTTAGATTTCCGGCGGATGATTGAAAATTCTAATTGAAGGTTGTAAAGAAAATTCATGAGGAATGACGTGAACATGCTGTCATTTAAGTAATAATGGATATGACCATCTTCAGAAATTCGTTTGAGGATCACTTGTGCTGTCATGGAAAATGCAGAATCCACAAAGTATCGTCCAGGCTCTGCTATGATCTCAACATCATTTGATGAGAAATTCTTCTCAATTCCAGCATTTATAGACTTAGCATCATTATCAAAAATTGAGTGATCTCTACCAACGAATCCACCACCAATGTTCACAAATTTCAATCTCATTTCCAAAGTCTCAGCATAGTCAAAAAGCACACGAACTACATCCAGAGCACGTTCATAAACTCCATGATCAGTTAGCACCAATCCAACGTGAAAAGCAATTCCAATGAGATTTATTTTCAATTCCTTGCAGCTTTTAATTAAATTATGTGCTTCAGTTTCAGGATCGCAGCCAAATTTAAGACCCAAATTGACTATTGAGTCTGCTGCATCGAATTTGATTCTCAATAGAACTTTTGCTTTTGAGTGATGCTTTTTTATCTTCTTAAGCTCAGCGACAGAATCAAAAGTCAATATTTCCACTCCTTTTTCAGCTAGCAACTTTAGAAGTGAACCTTCCTTCACAGTATGTGAACAAATTACTCTCTTAGGATCAACATCTATATCCAAAACTTGTAATATTTCATTTTTTGATCCACAATTAAATCCAAATCCAAGATCTCTTAAAAGTTTTATGACTTCTTCATTATTATTACATCTCACAGAATAATATGGATTAATTCTTGGAAGCTTCTCTATCCAGTGATTGTACTTTGATTTCACATCTTCCAAATTTGATATACAAAACGCGTCATCATTTCCTTCCGAAAGATTTTGATCAATAATTTTACTCGCAATTTTATCAACTTCCATTTTAGTTGAGGCTGAATTCTCACTTGAATTTTCTCTTTGAACACTTGTTTGAATGGAATGAGATTGACTTGACTATGATAATAATAAAAATTGTAATGGAACTGAAATGCTGAATCTTTATAGTATTAATGACGGAAGTAGTTTGATCATATGTTATGACCAGGGGTGTAACCAGGAGGGTCTAGGCACCCCCTAGAAATTTTGAGCCGTGCTCTCGTTGCGGTTCATAACTTTTAGGAGGGGTGCTCAGACCCTCCTGGCTACGCCCCTGGTTATGACTAGTTCTTAAAAATTGTGATTGATTCTTACAAAATGCTAAGTCTGCGATCTTGTAATGGATGTCATTTATTTACATTTTCCAAAAATCCAGCAACTTCATCAATCTACTTTATCTTCTACCGAGGACAGCAGATTTACAAAATAAACATAATAATCTACTTTAACGATCACGCCAGCAAACTTCATGACTAGTCACCCCAAAAATTCTCTCTTAAAAAGAGAGGAAACTCTCTTCTCATCTCTCTTATCAAGCATATGCTGAATATCAACAGTGTAGTTAACCACTTGAAAGGAAAAGGTAATGAAATATTCTTTTATCAGCTAAATATTAGAATACTTAGATTCTCATACATAAAGTCATAAAGTACATAGCAAACAGATTGCTTTAATCGATAAACAAAAACATTTAAATTATTTTCAATTTGTTCCTCTCTCGCTCAAATACAAATAATCTGTTTATTCACATTATCAATGTACTGTTTACTCATACTTCCTTACTTTATCAATCAGCTCTCAAAATTAAAGTTTGAATGCAAAACACAGAATTTTAATAAAATGATCAGTTGCTTCTCATAATTCATAATGATCAGCTCAATTATTCGCGGTAGTGTTCCAAAAGTGAATACATTATTGTCTATTTCTTGCAGAACGATGTCGTCACGCTATCTTATTGATGATCCAAAATTTTCATTCCTTAAAGATTTGGGAATAGAAAGAACAAATAAAGGAGTTTATAATGGAGAGTGGTGTGGAAATGGAGAAGTTACAAAATCATATGATCCAGCGACCAAAGAGGTTATCGCTGAGGTTCAAAATGGAAATGTTGAGGACCTCAATAAGTGTATAAAAATAGCTGATGATTCTTATAAGCAATGGAAGAATCTTCCAGCACCATTCCGTGGAGAAATTGTAAGACAAATTGGCGATGAGCTTAGAAAGTATCGCGAGCCACTTGGAAAGTTAGTTTCACTTGAAATGGGAAAAATTCAAGCTGAAGGAATTGGTGAAGTTCAAGAATTTATTGACATTTGTGACTACGCGACTGGACTTTCACGTATGTTTGCTGGACAAGTCTTCCCATCAGAAAGAAGTCAGCATGTGATTATTGAAAAATGGAACCCACTGGGTGTTGTCGGTGTCATTTCTGCATTTAATTTCCCTAATGCTGTTTTTGGATGGAATGCAGCTATTGCATTGGTTGTTGGAAATTCAGTCTTATGGAAAGGAGCTCCATCAACACCACTTATCTCCATAGCTACAACTAAAATTGTTACTGAAGTCCTAAAACGCAATAATTTACCACCAGCAATCACATTATGTCAAGGTGGAGTTGATGTAGGCAAGAAAATGGTAGCTGATGATCGTGTCAAGCTCCTTTCATTCACTGGAAGTACACATGTTGGTCGTGAGGTTGGTGTTGAAGTACAAAAAAGATTCGGAAAAGTTTTACTTGAACTTGGAGGAAATAACGCTTTGATTATCAATGATGATGCTGATTTTGACATGGCACTTGATGCTGCATTTTTTGGATGTATTGGAACAGCTGGACAGAGATGTACTACAACACGTCGCTTAATTATTCACGAGAAACTTTATGATGCATTTTTAGAGAAACTAATTTTAAGATACAAGGGAGTAAGTTCCTTATTTTTAATGGATATATCAATAAGATGCTAAATAATATTTATTTTTATAGCTCATGAAACGAGTTGGACATCCACTTGACGAAGCAACAATTTTAGGTCCTCTTCACAATCAACAAGCTGTTGATGCATACAAAAAGACAATAAGTGAAGCCATTGAACTAGGTGGAAAGATTGAAGTAGGAGGGAATGTTATCGACCGTCCTGGATACTTTGTAGAGCCAACCATTGTTTCTAATCTACCTCATGATGCACCTGTTATTAAGAGAGAAACTTTCGTTCCAATAGTCTATGTATTGAAGGCCAAGAATTTAGAACAAGCAATTGAATGGAATAATGAGGTTGATCAAGGTCTATCGTCAGCATTATTTACTAAAAATATTGGATCTACATTCAAATGGATTTCTGAAAATGGTTCCGATTGTGGAATTGTCAATATCAACACATCACCATCAGGTGCAGAGATCGGTGGAAGTTTTGGTGGTGAGAAAGCAACAGGAGGTGGCCGCGAGAGTGGTTCAGATGCATGGAAGCAATACTGCAGACGCTCAACTATAACTCTCAACTATTCACAACAGTTACCATTGGCACAAGGACTTGTTTTTGAATAAGATTTTTTTATTGTTCAATGTGCTGAAAGGAAATTAAATAATTAATAAAATAAATGACTCAAAAGTATGTTCAGCCTCTTGTTACTGATAACAATTTTATGGAATTTCTTGATTCTTTCAGTAATTAAAAAATTGTTTCTTTTTGAATAAAAAGTTTCTTTCATCTAAGAAAAAAGCAACTGTTGAGTCATCGCACTTTTAGTTCTCAACGTTATCAGCGAAAAATATGTTTGAAAGAGAAATAGAAGTTATGCATTTACCCATATTTCTATTTGAATAAAAAAAATAACTTTTTCGTGATCAGCACATGTTAAGCACTTTGCATCTCTTTACATTTAAATTATTTGAGAGTCATAAAGAGAGAAGTTTCAAGATTTTGACGGCAGAAATAAACAAACCGAGTCATCAGATAAAATTCTTTAATTTTCAAATAGTTGTCTTAAATGGATTATTTTGCAGAGCTTGGTGTCCGAAGAGGAGCAACTATCAAAGAAGTCAAGAACGCGTACAACAAATTGGCTTTGAAATTTCATCCTGACAAGGTAAATTAAATTTAAACCGAAAAATTCAATAATACATAACAAAAAGTAATTATAGAACAAGCAGAAAAGCGCTGAGGAAATATTCAAGAAAATTTTTGAAGCATATACAACGCTTAAGAATATTGCCCCAGATTCAAGTCAGCAACCATCAAAAACTCAACAGGAATATTCGAGCACTAATGAAAAACCATCAGAGCCTAAGCAGGAATATTCAGGCAACCAGCATTCATCAAAACCTAATCAAGAAAATTCAGGCACTTACAGTCAATCATCGAAGGCTAAGCAGGAATATTCAGGCACTTACAGACAATCAGGCACAAATAAAAAATCATCGAAACCTAAACAGGAATATTCAGGCAACCAGCAATCATCAAAACCTAATCAAGAAAATTCAGGCACTTATAGACAATCATCGAAGGCTAAGCAGGAATATTCAGGCAACCAGCAATCATCGAAGTCTAAGCAGGAATATTCAGGCACTCATCAACAATCATCACGACCAAAGCAAAATAAGAGAAGAAGAAGATCAAAATCCAGGTCAAAATCTAAACAAAATCAATCAAGTTCCGATCAGCAGTCATCAAAACCGAATTTTGAATCATCTAATCCTAATCAACAATCATCAAGCTCACATCAGCAAGCACCAGAGCCAAATGAATCATCTTCAGGCTCAAACAAACAACATTCCAACACAAACAACCAGGATTCTAACTCTCAAAAGCACTCAGATGCAAACGAAGAATTTTTCAGAAAATATAATGATTACACTAACCATTATCCGTCTTCAGACTCGAATCAGCAATATTTCAATCATCAGTCGACTTCAACCTCAAATCAGCCAAATTTCTCGTCCTTCAACACAATTCGTATAACAATGCCTTCTGAAGCTGAACCGTCAAAAATTAAGTGGAGAACATGGTGCAAATATTTGTCAATTTTAATTGCTATTATAATAATCATCATTATCATTTATTTATTCATTACAAACTTTTTTGTCATTCTTCGATTTCTTCTGGACTTAATTGTAAAAATTGTACTATTAGCCTTTGATGGCTTAGTCATAGTCTTGAAATTTTTATTTCATATAATTGTTGAAATATTATCAGCAATTTATGATATTATTAAAGGTATTTTTTCAAGAATTTCTCAAGGTTTCTAAAAACGAGAATAATCTCGTTCCATACAAAAATTATTTTTTGAAATATTTAATTTGAAATTTAAAAATCTATATTTTTTTAATAAAAGTTTTTTTAATTAATTCTGTACTTTGAAGAAAAATCAGGCAGTTTTGGTTCCATTTTTCAAACTTTAAAAAACTTGGAAAATTCTTTAGTTTAGTCTGTTACAAAATTTCAAACCCCTCCGTCCTAAAAAGCGAACGTAATAAGCTCATCGCACTAAGTTCTCAACGTTATCAGCAAAAAATATTTTCGCGAGAGAATTATGGGAGTAGAAGTTAAACTAATTGAAAGAAATCATAACTTCTTCGTCTTCAGTACATGTTAAGCACTTTGATTCTCTTTACATTTAAATTTTTTGAGAGTCAAAAAGAGAAAGAGAGAAGATTCAAGTGCATAGAAAGAGTTTGACGGCAGAAATAAACAAACCGAGTCATCAATTTAGATATTAAATTTTTAAATAGTTACCTCAAATGGATTACTTTGCAGATCTTGGTGTCCGAAGAGGAGCAACTATAGAAGAAGTTAAGAATGCATACAAAAAATTAGCATTAAAATTTCATCCTGACAAGGTAAATTAAAGTTAAAATGAAAAATTAAATAATATTTAACAAAAAAATAATTATAGAATAAGCAGAAATACGCAGAGGAAATATTCAAAAAAATTGCTACATATTATAAATTTCTTTTGGATTATAAGCCTTCAAACAGTTATCATCAGTCATCAAACCCTCAACAGGAATATTCAAACACTTATCAAGAATCATCAAAACCTAAACAAGAATATCCAGGCACTCACAGTCAATCATCAAAACCTAAGCAGGAACATACAGGCACTAATTATCAATCATCGAATTCCAAGCAGGAATATTCAAGCTATCAAGAACATTCAAATGCAAACGAGGAATTTTTCAAAAAATATCGAGAAAATACCAACAATCATCAGTCTCCAGGCTGGAATAAGCAATATTCCAATTATCAGTCGACTTCAAATTCAAATCAACCCAGAAATCACCCAAATTTCCGTTCAAACCAGTCGTCTTCAGACTCATATTCCAGCACAGTTCGTCTAACAATGCCTTCAGACTTCGAATTACCAACATGTGAATGTGGACCATTGTTCCAATTTTTCAAATATTTAACTATATCTTTAATAATCGTTGGCATCATATATTTATTTATCACGCACTTTTTAGACATTTTCAAATTTATTTTGGACTTACTCGTCAAAATTATATTAAAACTTTTTGACGTCATAGTAGTTATGATTATTGACATTTTTAAAGCACTTTACGATATTATTAAAGGAATTTTTTCAAGAATTTTCTAGTGAGTTTAGAAGAAGAGTTTTGTATCCGAGCAGCCACAATTCGGCAAATCTCATTTTTGCCTTCAAAAGAAATAAAAATAGTCTATGACATTTTTACTTAATTATTTTATTAATCTTCTCTAATTTAAGAGACAAATATTCACGATTGAATGTCTGATAAAATTTATTTTGCAAAGATGTGGTACATAAGTCTGCAATTTCTGCTACAAACTCAAAAAGGAAGTGAACATGTGATTAAAGATTTTATATGAATTTAATAATGATAATAAAAAAAAGTTAACCAAGTATGCCATGACTCAAAAAATTTTGAACAACACAGTTTAAAATTTTCACTTCATTATTTTATGTTCTATATATTTTACAAGAATTCTATTAAGAAGAGTACGTTGAGAAAGAAGCACTGCTTGACAGATTTTTTTAAAAAAAAACGTTATTTTTTTTATTTTTGCTTTTCAGTATTTCAATACAATTTTTAAGAGATCTAGCAACAGCTATTACAACTTAATTATGGATTTATAAATGAAAATTTATTGTTTTGTTTTTGATGCGAAGAACATCCAGATGAGACTTATGTTTGTTTTATGCTTTTTGTCATTTATGACGATTGATTTCCAACTCTACACAATTGCATGACCCAGGGTATATCAATGCAATGTACCTAGCCACAATTTGTGTGCTGACATCACACAAACCGAGTTGATATGGCTAGAACAGTGAAAAAGCACCCAAATCCGACTAGACATTCCCTGGGATCGAACCCGGGTCGTTAGAGCCGAAGTCCGACACTCTAACCACTACGCCACAGCTGCTTTTCCACTGCTACTGCTTGACAGATCATTAAAGGATTTTCTTCTTGAGAAATACAAAATGGAGTACTTTGTCGATATTGGTGTACGAAGAGGAGCAACTGAGATTGAAGTCAAGGATGCATTTAAGAAGCTGGCATTAAGATATCATCCTGATAAGGTAAAATAAAATTATGATAAGAAGCTTCATGATTATTAAAGCTGCATTTTTAATTTACAGAACAAGCGCAAAATGGCACATGAACAATTTATAAGTATCTATTCCGAATACGAAATTCCAACCTTCCAACCTTCAATCTATCGTCTAGATTAGTTAAGAAAGAAGTATTGCCGATTAAGAGTCTGTCACAAAATTTATTGATAATATTTTGATAAGTTAACAATAATTGTTATTGCATACCCACTTCAAAAGAATGGGAATTGATAAGAAGGTTTTCTATGAATTCTAGACGTGTCTATAGACAATATTAAAGTCTTATTTTTAAAAATCTTCAATGCTTTTGCTGCTAAAAATGTTCAAATTCTGAAATCCATTGAATGCCGTAGACACTGTCGTGGTGTAAGCTCCCATATTATGAAAAACTAGCCAGTCACCCATCTCCAGCTCTGGAATAATCCTGTCAGCAATAATTTTATCCATTGAATTACATGTACATCCCCAGACTGTTGATAATTTTTCTTGTGGTTTCTCTTCGGACTCTGATGCTCGAATGATGGTAAAGTCTAAATGTTCATTGTATAAATGAGCAATAAGAAACGACATGTAGATGCTCTCATTTAAATAGTAATAAATTTGACCATCTTCGTGGGATTTTTTTAAAATCACTTGTGACACGACCGAAAATGCTGAATCTACAAAATACCTCCCAGGTTCGGATATGATTTCAATGTCCATTGATGAGAAGTTCCTTTCGATTCCAGCATTAATTGATTTGGCATAATTGTCAAAAATTGACAAATCCTTGCCAATAAAACCTCCACCAATATCCACAAATTTCAATTTTATGTCTAATGTTTCAGCGTAGTCAAAAAGCTTACGAACAGCATCAAGAGCTCGCTCATAGACACCAAAATCTGTTGTGCCTGATCCAACATGAAATGCAATTCCAAAAAGGTTCATATTTAGTTCCTTACACAGTTTTATTAACTTTGGTGCTTCCGTTTCTGGATTACAACCAAATTTAGTTCCTAGATTTATTATTGAACTTGAGGCATCAAATCTGATCCTCAGCACAACTTTTGAGTTTGGATAAAATTTTTTGATTTTATAAAGCTCAGCTTCTGAATCAAATGTGACCTTTTCAATGCCCTTTTCAGCTGATACCTTCAAATGTGATACTTGCTTTACAGTATGTGCATAGATAATTTTACTTGGATCAACATTTAAGTTCAGCATTTGGAGGATCTCCTTTTTTGATGCACAATCAAATCCAGTTCCTAAATCTCTTAGTAATTTCAGCACTTCTTCATCATCGTTGCACTTTACAGCATAGTAAGGCGTTACTCTTGGGATCTTTTCAACCCAATGTTCATATTTTCTCCTCACATCCTCAAGATCCACAAAATAAAATGGATCATCATTGCCTTCTAATGATTTTTTGTTGATAATTTTCCTTGCAGCTTGAATCACGTCCATGTTTGTGTAAAATTGTAAAGGAACTAAGTTTGAATTTTTTTTTGGTTCAAAGCTTTTTATCGTTGAAATACACCGTATGTGATTAGATTAATTTTTTCGAGAGTTGGAATGGAATAAGAGAAGAGAGAAAGCTCTCTGTGTGGAGAATTTTATTCAGTAAGCTTGATCACTAAACTATTTAAAATTTAAATTGAAAAATAGAAATTTACCTAAATTGGTTCATAT
Source organism: Chironomus tentans (assembly GCA_963573255.1). Taxonomy (NCBI): domain Eukaryota; kingdom Metazoa; phylum Arthropoda; class Insecta; order Diptera; family Chironomidae; genus Chironomus; species Chironomus tentans. The sequence goes on from OY754303.1 coordinate 43,337,875, forward strand.
GCTAAAAAATTTATTTAATTTATTATTTATAATAGTAATAAGCATATTGTTCCTATATAGATATTAAACATATATTAAACGATATTTTTTTAAATTCTTATACCGCGAGAAATTTGAGAGTAATGTAAATAAATATCAGTAGACACAACTCAACTGTGAGTCCGAAATATTCAGATTAATTTAGGAATTAAAAATGGATTATTTTGAAGCTCTTGGAGTCCGAAAAGGTGCAACTATAAAAGAAATCAAGAATGCATTCAAAAAATTGGCATTAAAATATCATCCTGACAAGGTAGAATAAAGTTAAATTGGTAAAACTAGAAATTTAATAGTTATCAACTAAAAATTTATTTATAGAATAAACAAAAAGGTGCAGAGGAAATATTCAAGAAAGTTGATTCATACTATCGGTTTCTTTTGGATTATAAGCCACCAGATTCAAGCCAGCAATCAAAACCAAGCCAGAATCAATCAAGCACTAATCAAGAACATTCAAGCTATCAACAGTCATCAGCTCGCAATCAGGAACATTCAAGCACTAATCAGCAATCATCAAACCCTAAACCAGAACATACAGGTACTAATTATCAATCATCGAATTCCAAGCAGGCCCGAGCGACACAAATGACAAAATCGCCATATGGAAGCCATTAAGGTTCCATCAGGGATACATTTATTAACACCAGATGGATTCCGCGCCGCCTCCACCTCCGTATGGAATCCATATGGAAGTCATATGGATTCCGCGCCGCATCCACCTCCATATGACTTGCATATGGATTCCATACGGAGGTGGAGGCGGCGCGGAATCCATCTGGTGTTAATAAATGTATCCATGATGGAACCTTAATGGCTTCCATATGGCGATTTTGTCATTTGTGTCGCTCGGGAGGAATATTCAAGCTATCAGCAGTCATCAAGGCCTCAACACGAATATTCAAACACTTATCAAGAGTCACGACCTAAGCAAGAATATACAGGCACTTACAACCAATCATCAAAACCTAAACAGGAATATTCAAGCTATCAGCAGTCATCAAGGCCTCAACACGAATATTCAAACACTTATCAGAAGTCATCAAAAGCTAATAAAAAATCAAAATTTAATAAGAATTCATATCAACATTCAAATAAATCAAATCAGAATTCAAGCTCACACCAGCAGTCATTCCAACAAAAGCCAAATCAACATTCTTCAAAACCCAAGCAGGATTATTCAAATTCATATCAGCAATCTTCAAGACCCAACAATCAACAGTCATCAAGCTCATATCAGCAGTCATCTAAACGTAATAAAAAATCATCAAAATTTAAGCAAAATTACTCCCAAAAAGCAAACCAGGAATATTCAAACACTTATCAGCAATCAAATCAGCAGTATTCAAGCTCATACCAGCAATCATCAAAGCCTGATTATAAATCATCGTATCAGCAATCATCAAACTATAATCAGTCGTCTTCAAAGCCTTATAATCAATATTCAAGCACTTATAAGCCGACGTCAAGCTCTTACCAACAATATTCCAGCACTAACCAGCAATATTCCAGCACTAACCAGCAATATTCCAGCACTTATAAGCCAACTTCAAGCTCTTACCAGCCATCATCAAAGCCTGAACAGCCATACAATTCATTTGAGCAGACATCAAGTTCACACGATGGTTGGTGGGAATTTTATGATCAGCAATCTTGCAAACTAAATCAACAATATTATAAATCATACAACCAGCCGTCAGGTTCGAATCCACCTAAAGTATTAGAAGTTATATTAAACATTGGAAAAGCTTTAATTATAGTAATTGCAACAATCGTTATAGTTGTATTTTTCTTCATTAAGTACACATTCCTAACAATCATAGCAGTAATTAAAATTATCATCATAGTGATTTCGAATATCATCAAAGTTACAGCAGCGATCATTAAGTTTGTACCGTTCAAATTACTGTCAGTAGCCATCCTAGGCATATTAGCTATATCAGTAATCTTCAAAGCTGCATCATTAGCTATTAAAGCAACTTCAATGGGTATTAATGCCTTATCCTCAGCTATTGAGATTACATCCAGACAAATCAAATCAACATTTAGCAATTTTATGTCATCATGCATGAACGGAATGTTTTTTCCATTCACAAAGTTCGCATCATTATTCACTCAAGCTAAATATACAGTAGTACAGTATATATCTTCGGCTGTAAGTGCCTTCTATCGAGCTATCGAGTTCAATATCAGCAAGTGATCGAATTAAAATGACTAAAATTTTGTTGGATATTTTTGATGCTAATGACAGTTTATTGTGCTCAATAATTTAATTAGTCTAAGCGGTTATGACATAAAAACCTGAACAATACATAAAAATACAACAATTTTAATTCTAGTGTTACTTTAAAACTTAAGCAAGAATTTAATAAAAATCATGTTCATATTTAAAATAAATTTTTTAGAACTGCAGTTAAAATTTCATATGTAACGTATTTTTCAAATTCAAATGTAACGTATAATGAATTTTAACGGTCAAATTTGAAAGTTCGTTCTTTTCGGAGGTCTTTTATCAACGACCATAATATTGCATAATTTTATTGAAGATAAAAGATAGATTTAAGCTTAACTTTTAATTAAAATAATGTATAAAGACTACTATGAAGTTCTTGGAATCAAGAAAGGAGCAGATAAAGACGAAATAAAGAAGGCATACAAAAAATTGGCACTTAAATATCATCCAGATAAGGTAAAATTAAAAAGAATCAAACTTAGATGTGCTTATTTTCACAATATTGCAATTCTTAGAATAAATTACCTGGATCTGAAACAAAATTCAAGGAAATTGCTGAGGCGTATTCAGCACTTACTGACAAGGAAAGGGAAGAAATGACGAGCTCATATTCACGATCTAATGAACCAAATAGCTCTAATAAGGAATACGAGAATAATCATCCACGGACATCGCATAACGATAATCATGAATCATCAAATGCTCGTCCCCAATCAAGTTCATATAAAAGATATGACCAATCGTCAGGATCTTATCAGAGATTTTATCCAGATCATGAACAATCTAAGCCTGAGCCATCAAGAAGATATCGCCGGTCTCCTCGAAATCATCAATTCACAGAGCCAAACCAACAATCGAGTTCAAAATCCGGTTATCGATATTCACCTTATGGACGATCGAGACAGGAATCATCAGGCTCTAATTCCTACAATGCGTCAAATCAGCAATATAGTTCAAGTCAAGCAACATATGGATTCGAGGATATACTGAAGAATATTTATGGGCGTTCACAGAATCAGCCAACATCTGATACAAGTCAACCATCAGGTTCTCATTCTAACAATACGTCAAATAAGCAAAATAATTCAGGTCGATCAACATTTTGCTCTAATGAATCATACGAGGATTTTCTGATGAGGATGCGTTATCGACAGGCATTTGATACAAGTCAACCATCAGGTTCTAATTCTTCCAATACGCCAAATCAGCAAAATAATTCAAGTCAAGCAACATATGGATTCGAGGATATATTGAAGAATATTTATGTTCGTTCACAGAATCGTCAAACAACGGATATAAATCAGCAATTAAAAGATATATATGATAGATTGAATGGTTTTTTAAATAATCGATCAAATTTCAACCAGAATCCATTTTTTATTAATAATCAACAAGACCCAAACATGCATTCAAATGCTAATTATAGCGAGCGCAAAGCCTATCGACCTTCCTATGATCCAAAGGTAAGTAAACTTAGTTAACTTTCTAATTCAATTCACAGAATTTAGATTAGATTTTTAACGGTCAAAAGTATTTAAATTGTGGTCATTCCGTCATGTAACTGCCATTAGCATGCTCTTAATTTGGAAAATTCTAGATAAATTTTTAATTAAAATTTTTCATTATTTAAAATGGCAAAGGATTACTACAAGATTCTTGAGATCAACAAAGGTGCATCTGATGACGAGATCAAGAAGGCTTATCGGAAACTGGCTTTAAAATATCATCCAGATAAGGTAAAATTGACTAAATTTTTCCAAAAAGAAGTTTTATTATTAAATCCATAAATTTACTTATAGAACAAGGAAAAAGGCGCTGAAGAAAAGTTCAAGGAAGTAGCTGAAGCATACGAAGTCTTGTCCAATAAAGAAAAGCGCGAACGATATGATCAATTTGGAAATGCTGAATATACTGAACAGCCATCATCCAGACCAAATCAACAATATTATACATTCCAAGGAGATGGTCGTCAGACATTCCGTGACTTTTTTGGAACTGATGATATTTTTTCAGCATTCTCTCAGTTCTCTTCGTTTCCGCAGATGAATCCTCAATTCCAATCATTTCCGTCCAAGAATTTTGGTAATAATTCATACATGAAGCAAGATCCACCAGTTCAGTATGAACTTTTGGCTACATTAGAGGAAATCTATAAAGGTGTAATTAAGAAGTACAAGATCAACAAGAACAATTATCTTGGAAATGGACAAGTCATAAAGGAAGAGAAGATTTTGAATATTGAGATTAAGCCAGGCTGGAAGGCTGGTACGAAAATTACTTTCCCAAAAGAAGGCGATAAACATCCAAATATAGTTCCAGCAGATATCATTTTTGTCCTACGTGAACAGCCACACAAATTATTCACGCGCGTCGATAACGATATTGAATATACAGCATCAATTTCCTTGAAGGAAGCAATCTGTGGAAATTTGACACTAAATGTCCCAACATTAATTAGTGGAGAAACTAAGAAGTTTGACTTTCGAAATGAAGTCATAACACCGTACACGACAAAAGTCATTCCTAATCTTGGCATGCCTCATCATAAAGATCCAAAAAAGTATGGATCTATGAAAATTATATTTCAGATTCGATTCCCTTCAACTCTTTCGCAGGATGCTCGGAATCAGTTGATGGCCATTTTGTCTTAAAGTTGTCTTCTTTCTGAAAAAAATGCTTTAAAAATTTAATTATATTATAACTAGAAGAAAAACTGTTTTGTAAAAAAATTGTAGACATTTTTTTAACGGAAAATAAAAATTCAAATTGAGTTCTACAAAAAAATTTGTCGATTAATTATTTCTGTAGAGTTTTTGCAACTTTTTTATTAAATTTTTTCATTTGTCAAAAAATAGAGATATTAATTAAATTAATATGGACTTTTCTGATCCCGCAGCTGAATTCTTGTCTCGCGAACGTGAACAACTCGGAGATTTAATTAACGATGATGAAAGTAAGTGAAATATGGCAAAAAAAAAAGTCTTATCAAAATAATTTCTCTTTTATCCAATCAAAAGTTCCAGCAGCGAATGATTTCAATATGTCGAATGATGATTTTGAGCTTATAAATAATGAAATTAATCAAGCAGATTCACAAGCTAATGATTTGGCTGATGATTTGTCAGGAATGAGCTTTATTTCAAGTCAACCAATTAAGACAGAAGAAAAAGTTGTTCCTGAAAAGATTCGAATCTGGAAGGAGAATACAGAAAAGATGCTCCAAGAAAAGGACCGTCTAGAACAAGAGGCTAGAGAGGCATTGCGCGAAAATGCTCAAAAGGAAATGGATGACTGGAAAAATAAGTATTTTGAACAGCTCGAGAAAACAAAGGCAATGAATCGGTAAGTGCGATAAGATAATTCGACGGCTGTTATTCTCATATTTCCATTTTGATGACTCATCATTTAGCACTGCCGAAGATGAATTCAGACATTCTGACATGAACGGAAGTACAGAAAGTAAAAATATGTGGGAAAGTATTGTCAATTTATGTGACTTTTCGTCCAAAGGACCTAAAAATACCAAGGATGCAACTCGAATCAGACAAATATTCTTGCAGATGAAGACAGCTCCTCCGACAAAAGTTAATTAAATTAATTGATTCTCCTAACTTGTTATAAACATGTAATGAAGTTTTTTGCACTGGAATTTATGTTCAGTCTAGATGTGTTGACTGGATCTTTGCTGTGACTCCTATGACTGTAATATTTGTGATTATATTATAGAATTTTCCAAGATTTTTCATTAAAAATCCATAGAAAGTTGAAAGTATTTAAACAAATTATAAATAAATTAATTGAGCAAAATCCTCCAGTCAACAAATCTAGATCCGCATGAATTTCCGCCTTAAATATTTTGTATTCAAAATGAAGATTTATAATATGATTCATTCCCTTATATTAATTGTATACTACTAACTACTTTTCAATATTCATATACCCAACAATCATTAAATTTTTGAAATAAAGTTTACGTTCTCAAAAAAAAAAAGTAACGGTCAAAAATTATTTGAAAAAATCTGTTCATAATTTTTTATTTTGAAAATAAAATAATTAACAAAAAAGCATGGCGCTGTCAGTTTCTAAGCATGACAACCTTCCAAAAGGTGCTGTAAGATTGACGGAAGAACAGGCTTATCAATATCAAGCTGGAATTATCAGGAATTGGGAGAATTTAAGTGAAGTGTAAGGAAAATTAAAAATTATTTGTAAATTTTGTTTATTTAACTAAATGTCATTCATAGATTTGGGCTGAGAGCAGGTGCAGGCGTACTAGCTGGTATTAGTGGAGTCTCAGCGATGGTTATTCTTAATCATTTTAGAAGAAAACTAAAGTTAGGATTACATGGGAGAATTTCAAGTTATTTGCCGGTTGTTGCGATGCCTTCTGCCTTAGCTGCTCTATTTCACGTGACTGTAAGTTACTTAATATAACTATTTGAGCTTACTTTTACATATAGATATCATATTATTTCAGTTTATAGAGCGGAGCATCGTTTTAAGGAAATATGACTGTCCATTGTGTCTACAAAGTCGAGCAGCATTTCTTCAGACAGGAATTGGCTTTGTGTATCCATTTCTTCTAGCACCTATGGCATCATTCATGTTTGCGACTAGACATTTCACAGTAAGACTTCCATACGTCACAGAACAACCGAAAGAATGGCTCAAACTTTGGATCAAATTGACTCGATCAGCAAAGCATTTAGCACCTTACATAGTTTTAGCCAATATCATTGGAGCTGTAGGAATAACTTCATTAGAATTTCATGAGTTTGAAAAGTTACAAATGCATTTTGAGGAGCATGAAAGGAAAGTGGAAAGCGGATATTTTGATAAATGAGAATTAGAGAATTGAAATAAATCTTAGGATTAAAATAGTGATTAAAAATTAATTTAACAGACTTAAATCTTGGCCACATGCTTTACTCTCATCTAGAGCTTTCCGATTGATTATAAGCTCCATTGTCACCCTCTCTCAATAATTTTTCATCTCATTTTCTCCCATTTTCCAATTGCATGAAAAAGGCGCAGTCAATACTAAAAGCTTTTTCCAGTCAGTCATTCCAGAGGCCGCGATACAGAGAAGAAGCTTGTGACACACAAGTCATGCAAATACAAAACTGCACATAATTAGATTACACACTATCAACTGAAAAAGAATATAGTCGCATTTCCAATGTATTCACGTCCTTGAATTTTTCTCTTCCTTTCTGTCCTATTTTCACATATTTTTTTGTACTCAATTCTCCAGTTCCTTGAAAGTTTCAATGTAAGTATCCTAAATTAAAAGCGCGTGACATTTTCTGAAAATGCTCTATATCCATATTGCTGTTTATGAATAATGATGCTCAATGACTGCATTATGCAAATCGAATTCTTTTGTTTCGCTTTTTTTGATGAATTTTTGTTCTGGTTGGGGATATGATAATGTTGTGGCTTGTGAATGGAACTAAATAATGCGAATGCAAATGAGATTGAATTAAGTAAATTAATATTTAAAGGCAGATTCGGCTGTAGATCAAGAGTGCTTTAAGCTTGGATGAGACTGTCAAACATTCGAGGTCATCATTAAAGAATTCATGCCATTATGTCCACACGGCATTATACTTTCATGATCCCAACAAAAATGCAACATCTGTGTTAATTAGATACTTTGTCAACATCTAAACTACAATTCAAGAAGACAACAATAGCTTTGACACATTGAAAGCCTCCAGCATACCGAATTATGTACAAAAACATTCCATTCATCCATTATTTCAAGCCAAGAGTATAGAAAAGCAGTCAGTGTACACTTGTTTAGAAATTTGTGGGTGGAAAATTCCCTCTTCAATGCACTCATTAGTACAGACTGCTGTGTTGTATATTTATAATGGATTTTCGTTTACAAAAACTAATAGTCGTCGGTAAGATGAGTTGAGGATTATAAACAGCATTCAAGCCATATTCGAGTGATTTATTTGCTTTCAATTTTCAGAGTGATTTCAATTGTAATATAGGATAAAATATTCATCAAATGAACACGAAAATCCGCTTTATGAATGTTTTACATTTATTTTACATCCATAAATCCTTTCCATCCATGCCTCACACGAGGTTTTTGTGTATATTTTTTATGAATTTCATTTTTTTTTGAAGAGTGATTTTTCATCTTTTGTACATCTTACTTTTCGCTATGCTACCTGCCAATATTTCCTCATTTTTTATATAAAATATGTTTTTGCAACGAGAAAGCCAGGTGTCGGGGATGAAAAAGGAAAAATAGCACCATGAATCGAGCCAACTGCTCTCGATTGAGCTTTCAGTTCAAATCTTTGTTTACAAGTAGAAAATTTTGATTTTTACTTAACTTTATGGTTAATAAAGCTGCTTATATTGATTGCTGCATTCTTAAGAACATAAGGATTCATAATAGCAAGATCCAGTGCTGTTTAAATGAACAGAATCTTCTAATTTTTCTTCACATATTCAGGAACTTTGCAAATTTTATATTCCGTGAAATTCAATCGTCTGGCATTGTCATATCATCGATCCACTTACAGTTTATATCCCTAAGTTTTACAATAAACTAAAACTGACTGTTGAAACAGGGAGGAAGGACATAAAAACTGATTTTTTGGATCTTTTGTCATACTTTGTACTAAAATAATTCTCTTGAAATTCAAATTTTGTACTAAAATTTGTAACGTATTTATTGATAGCACTAGATACATGCATACACATAAAAAGCAGCTCTATATCAACGTGATGCACAAAATCTGTTTGGATGGAGGAAAAATGTTAATTTACATAAAGTATAAAAGCACCTTTTACGTTGTTGCTGCTGCTGATATCGTTCGTGATAAATTTATATGCGGTAAAGGAAAAAAAAGAACTTTAAAAAATAAAATAAAGAGACAAAAGTGGGAAATGGATATATTTATGGGAAGCGATGTTCATCTCTTGAAGCAATATATTGACTAATAAGACTTCATGTTAACGACAACGACACGAAAAAAAGGAGCAACAAGGAAAACGAATTTATTGAAAAACTGCATTAAACTAGTACACATAATGCTCACGGCTAATGGGGGTGAAATGCATCATCGCATATGTGCATACAAATGTACTATCACCTGCAGATATGCATTATATTCTTCGTGTTCCTTCCTTCCTACTGCTTTATCAAGTAAATATGAAACGAAAATTTGCACAAGGAGAACTGAGACATTTGTCACATTCCTAAGTGTAACACAACATTCCATAAATCTTCATATTCTCATTGTTAAAAATGTTTATTCTCATTTTAGTTCCATTCATCTGATATGCTGTATTATTGTGTAATTTTATGCATATTTCCTTTTATGATAAAGCACTCAGTATCAAGGTGCTAATGTCGGAATCTTTAACATCTATGAACTTAGTTCAAATTCTAGAGCTGCATGGACCAGGGGCGTAGCCAGGGAGGTCCAAGGGGGTTCTGAAAAATGATTTTTCTTCCAAAGCTTTTCTGAAGCTCTAATTTAGAGATTAACCCCCCTGAAATTTTAAATGTGAATTTTAATAACTTAAGGGGTCGTTCGCAAATTACGTCACGCTTTAGGGGGGAGGGGGTATAAGAATTTGTGACAGTCCAAAGACAAAATTTTTCTTTGGAAAATTTGTGACAAGGGGGAAGGGGAGGGGGTCGAAAAAGTCGTTTTTCTGCGTGACGTAATTTGCAAATGACCCCTAATAAAAATATTTTTTAATTTTTTGAACTTTTAGAACCGTTAAAAAAATAAAAATGTTTTGAAAAAAAATTCCACAGAGTGAGAATCGAACCGTTGACTTTTTGTTTAGAAGTCCACTGATCTAACCACGCAGCCAGCAAACCATGTAAAATTACATGGCAATTTACAAATATCTATAAAATATCTATAAAAAAAGTTAGCTTTTCAAAATATAGAAACAAAATTTAAAAATATTTTAATGAGTATGCAGCATAGACTATCCCAAACATTTCATTACACTAAAATCTCATCATTTCATTCTGCACCATTGATCTGAAAAATAATACAGATACTCACACTCCATTTATCCCCTCTCTCTCTTTGTAGTTCGTAATTCTATCCTTTACAAAACTTTTCACACAAAATAAATTTTATAAAATGAAATTAAAGACATCATCCACAAAGTATGTACAAAGAGTTTTCGAGTTTTTAAACTTAAAACACAAAACAATGGACAGAAAAAAAATCGAATAAATTTTTGTTCTCTACCTAGTTGCTGCTTCTAAAACAAAGATTTCACTTTCTTTATCGGAAAAATAGCAGAACTGAAAAAAAATCTGACAATGAAATTTTTTCCACCCTTTTTTCTCTTCTTTATTTATTTATTCTTACAGATTTTCTGAGCTTCTAATATTTTTTGTGAGGAGTAGAATAAGAGGTGATGTGTCTGTATTTTATCTTTGTGTCCTTTTGATGGACATCAGTGGTATTCCTAAAACAATTTAAAAAAACCGTTTTTAAAAAGTTTTTAGAAGTCATTTTAAAAATATTTTTTAAATTTTAAAAATATTTTTTAAATTAACAAATTTAAAAATCTGCTTTTTAAACTTTAAAAAACAAATTTTAAACTTTAAAAATATTTTTTAAACCTTAAAAATATTAACAAATTAACAAATTTAAAAATCAGCTTTTTAAATTTTAAAAAACAAATTTTAAACTTTAAAAATATTTTTTAAACCTTAAATTTAAATTTTAAAAATATTTTTAAGGTTTAAAAAATATTTTTAAAGTTTAAAATTTGTTTTTTAAAATTTAAAAAGCTGATTTTTAAATTTGTTAAATATATATTGACAAATTGTCATATACATTTACATGATTTGGTGGCTTAGTGGTTAGAGGACTGAACTACCACCCAAGAGGTCACTGGTTCAATCATCACTCTGAGCAACTTTTTTCAAAATATTATTTTTTCGGTTCAAAAAAATTTGAAAATTTAAAAAATAGTTTTAAAAATTTAAAAAAAAGTTTTTAAGAGCCCAGTTTAAAAAGTTCTTCTCTTGATACAAATTTAAAAAAGTTATTTTGGTCCTATTTTTTATGGACGACATTACAAAATGACCAACATGCCATCGAAAAAAGATGTGTTTTGCATTTGGAAGTGCGCATTTAAAAATTTACGTTTCCTCAAATTTTGATCCTCGTTTCAATTTTTAAATTTTTTAAATGAAAAATGTGAGGAACCATCTATTTCAGCTGCTTACTACATGATTTTTCAATAGATTTGGACCCAAAACTATGTCGTCAACACAAAAAAAATTAAAGACACTGCGCTGTCATCAACAAATGTCTGGTAACATGTAAATTGCAAAAAAAATCAAACAGGTAAAGCAGAGAATATAACATAATTGTTTTTTAATGATTATAGGATTCGAACCTTCGTTTTGAATTAAAATCTATTCTATTTATTTATTTACTTATATTTCATTTTTTAACAATGGCAAAACACATTCATAAATTTCACACAAAGACATTGTCCAAAACATTCGATTCCCTTACCTCAACCATCTTAATTCCACTCAATATATGCATAACTTGAATTATTTTAGTTATTTTTTTGCAACTTTTTTTTAATCTACCAAAAAAATGCGTTTCCATCATTAAATCATCCAAAAGGACATCCGAACTAGGCTTTTTGTTTCTTTGGCTCCATTCACTTCATGTCCTTTGAAAGTTTACTTTAAATAGAATTTCTTGGCTTTATTTTTTTTTCATCCTCCTCTCATTGAATGGAAACAATGACAATGACAATAGTATCGAGAGTGGTAATAGAGTGGAATGAAACGACGAAGCAGCAGAAGATGATGAATAAAAAAAAGAGAAAAGAATGGAAATTGCTTCGATGTTTCAGTGAAATTTCTCCGGGGAGACGAATAGATTCAACAAAACAAATTTGTTCTTTTGATGTCTTTCAATATCCCATTGATGTGATTGTGATCCATTGAAGCTGAGTTTATTTATTTCTTTCCTATAAAATTAACCTACTTTTTATAAGAGTTGACCTAAAAAAAGGGGAATTGTATCCTCTTTAATAAATCATAATTAAAAAATCTTATGCCTTTCGACTCAATGGACACACGGAACTAACAGAAACAAAACGAATCCACACATAAATCCACTAGCAACTTTTCAATTCACAGCTCAATAACAAGCTATATAGCTTAACATTGATGTGAAACAAAGAAGAGAGAGAGAGAATAAAAATCAATTTACGATCTGAAATTGACTTGGTTGCTGTAAATGCCATTCTTATTATTCTTGATTGAAATTGAAACTTTTAATTGATTTCCATCAGGGCTTCCTTGTGTGTGTCCCTCAAGTTGCAGAGGAATTTTCTCAACTCACTTTCCATTGTGTTTTTCGAATTAAAAATTAAATTGAGAAAAGAGAAATGGAAGTTAAGACGGTTATGGGGTGCTGAGGGGATAAGCAGCAATTTTCTTTTTCAATAAACTTAAATGTATTTCATAGTGGATAAGAAATTGCCATGTTTAGTGATCTTAAATGGTTGTCTGATGTTATCGACAGCAGAAACTATTGTTTTAGCATGTATGTTGTTGCTTTGGCTTGAGAAAATATTGTAAACTGAGAAAAATGTCTGAAATTACTTCGAATTTGATCTAAAGTTGCAATGAAATTCCAACCGTCACAAAAAATTCAAATTTCTGACCCAAAAACTCCATCAAAAATTTCAAATTTTTTATGTCAGTTACAAAATTCTCTGTACAAAAATCAATAATTGATTAAATTTCAAGCACTATCCTGCTCTACCTTCATATCTTCTATCCAAATTTAATTTAATTAAAGCAAATAGACAAAACGAATTAACAATCTCCATAGAATTGAACGAAAACAAGCAACGATAGAGTTTTGAATTGAAACGAATTGAATATTGACTTAAGAGAAGCTTCTTAAGTGTCTCTGCTTGTGATATCGTTTGAATTATAAAATGCAAAAGTGTAGTTTAATTAATTTGTCAACTCATGCAAACTGAGGGAGGGAGGAAGGACAAATTTTTCAATCTGATAATTAAAGTTGTTTTTTTGTAATTAAAATGAGAAATTTAATCTACAGAATTAAATTGTATTTAATTAATAAAGACAATATTTGAGCATATGAGGAGAGTTTCTTTCTAAAATTCAGGAATAAATGTAATTGAAAATTTTGTTTGAAGCTTGTCAGAATCTTTAGATAATTAAATTGAATTATTTTTTGGGATGGACAAAAGGAAGCCATGGAAATTCAATCAAGAAGAATGTTTAGCATCAAACCTTGATGTTTATAAGATGCCTGGATACGCAAAAGTCTTTAAAATTCATGAAAAACTTCAATGAATAGCTAGCTGTATTTTTTCGTGTATTTTCTAAATTTAAATCCTTAATAATGCATGAAAATATGTAAACTGGTTCCCTCCTCCATGTTGACAATGCTCTCCAGAACTTTATTATGCAGCACATCCCTAAACTCCACATAAATCTAATAGAAACATACAAAGGGAAAAGTTCCACTTTAAATTTTAATGACTCAATTATTCAGGATGAAAATGATTGTAGTTCATCGTAATTTTCTACGTTAAATACATTCCACAATTGACTGTGTCAGGAAATTGAAAATTGTTGTAAAAAATGCAGCACAAAAAATCATTTTCACTCAGGGAGCTTTTTGTCATCAAATAAATAAAATCCAATTTTTTTTGTACCGTTCTTCCGCAAATAAACATTCACAGTAAATTGATTTCAAATGGGGTCACAAGCTTTACTCATGCGTGCAATTCACAACTTAATAGTACAAAAAAAGGAATGCCATACGAAGCAATTAAGACTGCTGAGTTTACATGGAAATTTAAATATAAATCGAGATTTGTAATTTTATTGTTTAATTGTTTTTTTTGGGTAGAACGAGCACATAAATGTTGAATTCTGTCGGGAATGAAACAATCAATGCGCTCCTTCAGGCAAAAGTTAATTTAACATGTGATATAATTTACGTTATTGTTTCACATCATTTCTTTATATTTCCCCCGAGCTAATCTGACTTGTTTTACAGCCAAGTTCTCGTGTAATTTTTAATGTGAGGTAACAATTTAATGAACGAATTATGAATTTTTAATGAGGAATGATTTTAATCTGCGATTTTAAAGCTTATTTTGGGGGGATTTCTGATTTTTCTTTAAAGTACCGTTGGTTTGGATCTGTTTGGTTTATTAAGAGGGTTGAATAATACCAGCATAGTCTGATAAAATATCCCAAAATTCTCATGTTCGAATACATTCCAGCACATGTCGCAATAAATTGTCATTTTAAAATTGCGTCTATTAAAAATTGAAAAGTGCAATATAGCTGGTTGCTTGATATACACTAGGGTATACCCTAGGTTATACCGAGCAACCATCCCCAGAGGCTTAGCCAGGTCGCCCCCATCGAAAATTTCTTGGTATGCCCCTGCTTCAGTCCAATCCTAGGACCAAGTGATCATGTATTTATTCGATTCTCAAGCTAATATACCGCAGTCCACGAAACGTACCACAACATGGTAATGGTCCTGACCACATGCTCCCCTTGTTGTATGCCATTGTGGACTTCACCAAAAATTAAATGATTTTTCAGGAACCTAGAAATATAACCATTGATCCTTATCATATAGAAACTCATGTATGCCTTCACTACAGGACAGGCGTGTACTCAATTTGCTAGTGCTTTTGAGAAAAGTCCTGAAAATTCCCCCACCTAAAATTTTTCCATATAAAACGTATAATTTTGGCTACGCTGCTCTTGCAGGGACATTCTCGCTCGTATAACAGGCTATAATTAGAAACTAAAACGGAAATAAATAAAAAAGGTGGTAAATTTTAATAAATTTCGCTCAGCATTCAAACCCACCTACCGAGAATTTATAGACACCGCTTTATTTTAAGCGCTCATTCAATTTTTATATCCACGCATCTGTTTTTATTTCCAAATACATCATACACATATATGTGCATGAAAAAATGAAACGTAAAAATCTCTCTCATTGAATATAAATAAACATTGGTGTTTATAAAAAATTTCATATTTTTCCACCAAAAAAAAGAGGAGTAACTGCCTTCATATAATTTTTTATGTCTGTATGTAACGACAATATATGAGGATCAACATCAGCTAAGCTTTTATAAACATAAAACAACAAAAAACAACCCATTTAACTGAGCATCCTTGCCTACCATTAATATAACATTCTCTACTTTTTATACACAGTCCTGATGTTTGTCTATTTTAGCCTATATGCATAAGCTCTTGCCATTTGTAATATTATTTTTAAAGATTTCTTTGAGGGTATGTGCATGTGTAAGTTTGTGTGCGGAAAAAATGGTTTTCAAAATAAACATGTGACAGAGGAAAACTTCTGCCAGTTTGAACACAAAATCACAGTTGATGCTTCCCCCCCGTTTGACAAATTGAATAAGGGTAGAATTGTGAGCTTTTTTTTTGTGTTCGGACAGTTTCAAAGCGAAAGTTGATACTGCTATGGCTGCTTTTAACATTTTGACGATTCAGTTTTACGTGACCGTATCTACTTTAAAAGGGAAGAGCTTTGTTGATAAATGACATGGAACGGCCAATGTCTAATGTTGCTTTGAATGTGAGAAGATCTTCTGTGAGATTTTTAGTACAAAATTCAATTTTAGAACATTATATTTTAGTACAAAAGATGAAATGTTATAAATATTGTTAAAATTCTTGATTTTCGTCTACATTAATAGTTCTTGATCTACATTTTTATAGTTGTAATTGGCGTAGATAAATAAACTGCACGATTGTAATGTAATTAAAAGTGACTTAATGTTTATTTAATAAGAGACGATGTTTCTCTCTTGAGTTCATAATGCAGACTGAATATTTACATGAAAGGGGCAAACAACTATGTTACAATAAGTATTATTTAAATCTCAAATGAACGTTATGACATACATAGTTCCAATCTACTGATCGTTAAGTATAGAATGATCATCATTATGATAGAGCCATAGCTTAATTTAATGAAAAATTTTACAAAATCAAATATTATGAATTTTCTCAATGAAAAGCTTCAAATTGCGCACCTTTACCCGTCCATTTCCAACTTTTGCTGGCCATTACCACATTCATTGCATATAATAAAATATTCCCAAGAGAATACACTCTCATTTAATGTTGATACAGGACATCCACAGGAATTATTAAATAAGAATAAAAATCCTTCCTGTAATTATTTTTCAATGACAATAAATAATGACAACAGCCACAATGACAATGGAAAGAGAGAAATAACAATGAAAGGAAAAAATGACTTGCAAAACGGAAATGCTCAGAGTCGCAGTTCATTCAAACTGAAGCTCTATGAATTTTCATACCAATTCAACTGCGAATGTTAGTTTATTAATTTTTTTACGACTAAAGAATGATGAATATTTACATGTATCATCATCCAGTGCATTCTATTTGTTATTTCTACACAATAGAGGTGAGTGATGTGTGTGTAACCATAACAGTAGATTTTTATGGCCATGTTTGAAACTGAAACTATGGATGTGATGAAAAGTTTTCCATTGAATGCAAAAATTCAGTGAATAAGGGCTTTAAATTGGATATTCGCGTAAATTTCAAAATAATTGGTCAATTTATGTGTCTGTAGATGGATGTAATCAATTTCGACGTGAACTCCATAGCTTATGTACCTGAAAATGACTGAACCATTTAGCATTAATACCTTCACAGTATTTCAGAAAGCGAAAATATAGAACTTCGTAATCATCCTCATGAACAGGATTCTTCAGCACATTCATCTTCATGCAAAATCCCCAAAAAATGACTTTAAATCACGTCAAAGCTCTTCTTTTTACATGAAAACACATTTCGCTGAAAAAAATAATGCGACTCATTAATCTAAATTCATTGAACATGCTTGCATTGAATGGCTGACTGGCTGGTACAGCGACTCATTCATGTATACACACAATGTGTAAATAAAACAAGCACATTATATTTCTAAATTATTAATTCACAACATTTTTCATTTTTATGGTCGTTTGCCATCCTTCCTTCTCCTTTCATTTCCTTGTTATGTAACACTAGAGCCATTTTTATCCTTTTAAATAGAAGTAAAATGAGAAAAAAATGTATAAAGAGAGATATCAAATTTTAGGATTCGGGAAGCCGTAAACAAAGATAAATGTAATTATTCATTAATTAATCTTGGTATGGAGAATCATGTGCTTGTATAATTATCATTGGCTGTTAGTGTCGTTATTTTTTCTCCCCTGCTGTGTGCCATATGAGCTAAAGTGGCTCGTTGGCTTAGCTTTTTAGTGTTTTGGTTCCTAATTATTAAGGCTCGACACAGCAATCATTGAATTGTAATTGCATGTACTGAAATTGAAGCTTACAGCCTCTTATTGTAAGCTAAAGGTTATCATGTTATCAAAGGAGTCGTCCCTGATCTAAATTTAAACTGTGCACTAACTGCGTGCCATGAGAGCTTAGCAAGTACACAAAAATAAAGACAAAATGCAGCTTTTTGAACATAAGTGTGCTGTCAAATGCTTAAAATGGTGGCAAGTGTGCCGCGTGTCAAAAAAGATTGAGAAACACTGCTTTAGGCCTTCATTTTGGTACCTTAGCTTATGAAACTATAATTTGTGCTAATAATACAGAGCTCACAACCCCTGGGGTAGGGTATGCCAAAGGGTAGGGCTAGGGATAGAGGTATACCCAAAAACCCACCCCAGCATTCAAATTCTTTTCAATGAGTATCCTCCAAAGTGTTTAATAAATTTAATAGCTTTTAGACACACAATGCGGAAATAATTAATTATCTACGGTATAATTAATCATAACTGATAAACAATTTGTGGTTTACTGCACTGTTTAAAACTAATATATATAAAAAACTCCATTCTAAAAAAAATCAGTTCCCTCCACCCATAATCATGATGGGAGCGTAATAGCATCTAGTCCCTATTAATTTTTCATTGCATATTTTTTTTTGCCTCTGAACGTAATAATTAAACATTATTTTTAGTAGGATATTTGACATTCTACCCTTCCAAAATATTTATTTTATCTCCTCAATATCTGAAAAACGAGGGCCACATAAAGTGTCGCCATAAAAAATTAAAGAATACATTGGAATAATGATACAAAGTTTATGCTCCATTTTTTTGGCTCTAAAAATGAAAGAGAAAAAAATTCGATATCCTTTAATACACAACTTTTTGTGTGTGAATGGGGTCATCATGAGGGAGGTGGAGTTGGATAATGTGAGAAGGATAAAAGCGAACCGGAAGAAGATGCTTAAAAATCACGAGATTATGTCGATATAACTTAAAATTTCTTTTTTGCTTTTGTGGAAATTACAGGCAAGGTTGAGTTTAATGTTGAAAGAATATTTCTCATCCTTCCTTCCGACAATACCTTTTTTTCCTTTTTTCTTCGTACAAATGTGGCATTTACCCTATATTCTCGATGGAGGTCGATGTGGAAATAAATTATCTGAAAATGTCAATTTCAATATTAAGGGAGTGTGTTGGACACAGGACGTTTAATTATTCGACTAGATGTACTTTCAAATTCAATTTGCACCTGGTCGTTTGAAAAATTTGATTATATTATTTTTTGAAGCAATTTTTGGGATTATTAGGAAACGAGGATAATCACAAATGACGTCAATCATAAAATGGGATTTATAGAGTATTCCCACTTCTAACATCCGGATTGGAGGTGTTAAACAGCTTCAGACCCACTCCTCTTAAAATCTTGACATAATTTAGGAATGATCCCTAAAATATCTGTTTCGGACAACACGAGTTACGTAAACTGACGTAAACTTTTATTATTCATTATATCCCAAGCCACAAAATAATGAATGCACTATTGAAACATCACTATCCACCTTAGTGTTACGTAATTTCTAAATAACCCCCCAACAAAATAAAAATGATCAAGCTTAAGGTAGTCAGAATTGAGATTTTGTTTCAAGAGTATTATGTAAAAATCCTGTAAATCCAATAAGAGTTTTGAGGCTTAAAATCAGACAGGTCCTCATCCATATCCATAACAATTAAGTGAAAGGAAAATCTCTTCGTTCCGAACCGAGCAGGTTACCTATTCTTTTGTAAAATCATTTTCCGTTCATGTTTAACACAAAGCTTTTTTTCTGCAGCACAAACATGCCAATTTTATGTTGAGGAGTGAGACACTGTGGAAAAAAAGGAAGACGAGGAATGACAACTAAACACTCATTGAATTATTTTCCTGTGATGGGCTCTATATGGATCACATTCAATCCTACATTCTTTTTTTTCAATTGTTAATCGACAATTTGTATTCATCAATGCCTCCGATAATGGCACAGACATGCGATAGATTTCACCATTTATCTCTGTTTGTACTCTTTATCCTTCGGCAAGAAAGCACAATTTTTCTCTCTCCTTTTTCTTCTTTCTGATGACGATTACAGATTGTTTGAAATCAGTTCTGAATGTACACATCAAACAGCTTTTATGCAAAACACAATGAAAAATTTAAAATTGAACCTTTTTTCCCTTAAAAGATTCTTGTGAAATTAGATAAATAAATATATTCATGAGGGCATTTTTATGGAATGTTTAATAATTTTTTTAGTACAAAAATAAATGTTTTTATATCCCCTAAAAAATTCGTAGCTTTATAAATATTCGATCAGAGAAAAATATTTTCCTTTTTTTCTATTTTTGAAATGTCACATGATAATTTGATATGTACATCCAGGTCAATAGAGTCCCATCTCACACATCATGTCTTTCTCCTTTGTCCATTAACTGTCCAAAATCTTATAAAGCATAAACACCCCATAAAAAAGTAGCAATTCAATAATGTTGAACCTGGATGTGAGAACATTGATAAAAAAGTCGTTATTTTTTGAAATTTTCCCGCACTTTTTCTCATTGATATTTATTTGTAAACAATTTTTTTGTTCGAAAAATGCTAGATTAAAAATCTACGAATTGCAAGCTGCCTTGGGTAATTTAATGCATTAAATTGATGTTATTAGACTTGCTTATATGCAATTTATACCTTTTTATCATTTACGTAACTTAATTCCATGAAATTAATCCCCAATTAGCGAAAAAGACTAATTTAAGAACAAATGAACTTCGAATTTTCGAAAATAAAAATTCGACATCGAAAAATAAAGTCCAGTCGACTCTCGTTGACATTGACCGAATTTAACATCAATATTATATCCGGAATATTTTTTGAGGCAATTGGAAGTGAGAGAGACAACCGGAAACCAAAAACAATCATTGATATTTTTTTTCTCGACATATTATGAGTATCAACGGCATATCATCATAATTGCAGCAGATGTCCTGTGTATTTTTTTGTATTATTAGCTAAGATATAGAAATGAATTAATGTGCATGGTCAGATTGTCTATTTACTCAAGAATATTCAATATTGATCTAATTTTATAAGAATGGAACAATTAAGTCAATAAAATTTATTCAAACTATTGAATATAATGCGTCTCAGTCCAATCAATGACCCCAATTCCCTTATTCGTCCTCCGATCAATCTACGCAAAACACATTCATTTTATTCTGCATACAACATTGTAGATATCCGTCACATATAAATTATATTCGTGACTAGAAATAATTTCTCATTCATTTTCTGCTCATATTTGTTGATATGCGATTGTGACAATGCATGCCATTTGGGAAGCGTAAAACTTATAAGAAGGTTAAATAATGCTCATGTATGCACACATTCCTACACTTTTTGATTCAATTTTAATTTCATTAAACGAGCATCATCGTGATTTTTGGTCATTAGAAAATGGAGAATTTGTATTCCAACCACAATTATGCATAATTGGTGTGTGTGACGTTGGCCAGAACAGGTTCTCCAATCGAATTGAAACTTTGTCAGAATTACGTCCATATTACGTCCATTTACGTCCCACATTTAAATATTTTCGTCCTATCCACTGGAACTGGATATAGCGCATGCAAGATTTGGGTATTTTTCCCGCGTACTTCACTTTTTTAGCTGGAATAGATAGCGGAACTGAACTTTTATGAACAAATTATATATTAAAAATGATCTGCTACTTACGTCCAATTTCGTCCCAAAAAAATTTTTGGAATCGGAAGTAACCACTCAGAGTTATGGACTTCCAAAGTTTACGGCTGTGCCGCTTGTGGACCAAAAAATTATTTTTTCTTAAAACTAAATTATTACATCATGTTATATATCAAAACACATCTATTTTTCATCAGTAATTCAAATGTGGAAAAATAATTTATGTCTGACCTTATGTCTTGGACTTATGGCAGTTCCAGTACTTCCACTACCTGACCATGACAAAAGTTTCAAAATTTCATATCTATCATGTTATATATCAAAAAACATCTATTTTTCCTTAGCAATTCAAATCTGGAAAAATAATTCATGTTTGACCTTATGTCTTAGACTTATGGCAGTTCCAATACATCCACTTCGTACCTGACCATGACAAAAGTTTCAAAGTTTCGTCATCTGAGATTGTTGTGATTTCTAGTATTCTTGAGATTCTATTACATTTGTTTATTAAATACATTTAACTAATTTAAAAATATAATAAAAATTCCATGGGGTTTATTAAAAGACAATATTTTAAATCAATTAAAAATATAAAATTTTAAGTAACCTTTTTCCCATACACTGTCTTTTAATAAACCCCATGGAATTTTTATTATATTTTTAAATTAGTTAAATGTATTTAATAAACAAATGTAATAGAATCTCAAGAATACTAGAAATCACAACAATCTCAGATGACGAAACTTTGAAACTTTTGTCATGGTCAGGTACGAAGTGGATGTATTGGAACTGCCATAAGTCTAAGACATAAGGTCAAACATGAATTATTTTTCCAGATTTGAATTGCTAAGGAAAAATAGATGTTTTTTGATATATATCATGATAGATATGAAATTTTGAAACTTTTGTCATGGTCAGGTAGTGGAAGTACTGGAACTGCCATAAGTCCAAGACATAAGGTCAGACATAAATTATTTTTCCACATTTGAATTACTGATGAAAAATAGATGTGTTTTGATATATAACATGATGTAATAATTTAGTTTTAAGAAAAAATAATTTTTTGGTCCACAAGCGGCACAGCCGTAAACTTTGGAAGTCCATAACTCTGAGTGGTTACTTCCGATTCCAAAAATTTTTTTGGGACGAAATTGGACGTAAGTAGCAGATCATTTTTAATATATAATTTGTTCATAAAAGTTCAGTTCCGCTATCTATTCCAGCTAAAAAAGTGAAGTACGCGGGAAAAATACCCAAATCTTGCATGCGCTATATCCAGTTCCAGTGGATAGGACGAAAATATTTAAATGTGGGACGTAAATGGACGTAATATGGACGTAATTCTGACAAAGTTTCAATTCGATTGGAGAACCTGTTCTGGCCAACGTCACACACACCATAATTGCAATGTTCGAAGCCTAAATATACATATGCCAGTTGGTCACATCCAGAAAAGAATTCCTCCATTCAAAATGTTTTAATCTAGTAAATTAAACAATTTATTTTTTGAATTTTCAATATCAATGCTCACTCCATCTCTCTGGCACAGCCAGCCATTAAATTTCATGAATATTTTACTCGTTAAAATATTTGGAATTATCGTTAATAACATTTTTTTTCTGTCTGTGCACATGGACATGTGTATGTGCATCCCTTGCGGTGATTTTTAACAAAATTTTGTGAGGTTGTTGAATAAGGGATTGGGGGATATGCTTAGTAAGCAGGGGGGTATTCATGGGGGAGTTTGGGAGTCAACCCCCTCCTTTTGGGAATTTTTTTCAATTTGTTAGGGTTTTTTAAAGAAAAAGATACCAACCACCCCCCCCCCCCCCCCTAAATACACCCTTGTTAGCAAGTGATTAATTTTAAATCCAAGAGGGTCCGTTAAGATCCAGATCCCTACCCCCATACACTTATTTTTTTATCACCATTCTCCTGAGTCTTAGCACAATCCACTAACAAGATAATGTAGGAGGATGGTAGTCTGTGAGTAGACTCCAAATTTAAATTCTAGTAAAATGTTAATCAAGGGGTCATAAAATGGTGCTCAAAACAGAATGATAATAAATGTGGTTTTTAGATTAATGGATTAATGTGTGGGATCAGAAAGAATTTTATTGACCATTTTATTTTAATATGTTTACATGCGAATATTTTTGTGCTTTCATAAATAACATTTATCACATGTGATTGTGGATTTTGTATAAAAAAAAATAATACACAGAAGTGGACTTTTCTCGCGTGGCTGATTAAAATCTTTCCGAATTGCAGGAATATTGCATCTTTGACGGATATCTTTGTGGCCGTTCACTTATTACGAAACGCAAAGAAACGACTTTTCATATGACAAAGGGGGAGGGGGCGCTTTTGTCACAAAATTTTCATGAAGAAAAATTTCCTTTGTTTGAATTGTCTCAAAATCTCGGACCCACCTCCCCCTAAAAGCGTTACGTAATAAGTAAACGGCCTCTTTGATTTTTGGATGGAAATGACAAAATTTTATAGAAAGGATGTAAAAGTAAATCAAATGAAATTTTCAGTCATTATTCCAATACTTCTTATCCTCCGTAATCAACGTAAATTCTGCAATGTCATTTCCATTTTTATGTCATTCTTCTGTTTGCAGCAAATCAGCGTGACAAAAGAATTTTAATATTCTCATTCTTTTCATAAAATGTTCTTTATAATTTTTTTCATTGCTGACATCAAGTCTGCTTCTTGAAATTTTACTTCTCTCAAATAATATGACAGACAATTTTTTGCTATAGAAAGTTCAATAAATTCAACATTAAATTTTTTTTTACCGTTTCAATGAAAGTCCCATAAAACGTCCAGTAACTGCTCTCATACTTCAAAACGACATATCAAATGAACGATAATTGACTTCAATTTTTCTCGCTCGTTTCCAGGTAAATAATAAAAGAACTTTAATTGCCATTTCATATCATGAGTGTCAAAGCTGAAGCATCCTTTTGAGAACTGGAGAAAAGCTTTTTATTAAGGATTTGTGAAAAAAGAGCAAAGATGAAAGCTATGAAAAATTGAATGACACGAAAGACAATGAAAAAACTTTTTCTCGACTCATTTTTCAAAAACGAAGAAGAGAAAAAAAAGCTGAAGAAATTTTTTGCATCGATAACGGGGTCAACTTTCAGGCGGAATGTTTATTCGTCAAATGGATAGTCATGGTGGCAGTTTGTCTTTATTAGGAAATTGGAGCTCATTATGTGCTTTCTAACTTTTTGAATTTAAACATTTCTTTTTTATAAACTTTGTTAAATTAAGAAATGAAACAATCAGTTACAATATTGATCCTTCTATGATCAATCAGCTACAGATTCATAATTACAAGATCCAGTGCTGATAAAATAAAAAGAAAGAACTGATCTTGATAATTTTATTATTTTCAAAGTTCCTCTTTACTAAAATCGGCTGTACTCAATTCAAATTTTGTACTAAAATCAGAATTAACGTATTTTTCAAGAGAACTTAACTTACATCTATCAATCCAGAATCAGCTATAAGTATACACCAGGGTCGTATTCAGAGGGGGGGGGGTCAACCCCCCCTTTTTTGATAAATTTTTTTCAATTTGCTAGGGTTTTTCAAGAAAAAAATGCCAAACCCC
Organism: Chironomus tentans; assembly: GCA_963573255.1. Lineage (NCBI taxonomy): Eukaryota > Metazoa > Arthropoda > Insecta > Diptera > Chironomidae > Chironomus > Chironomus tentans. Next base: position 43,362,886 of record OY754303.1, read on the forward strand.
CCCCCAAATGGTGCATTGATTCAAAACACGATTCAGTTTTCATGCACTGAAATCAATCCTTTTCAATCATTAATCGATCCTTTAAAAGTAACATCCTTGTCAAAATTATGCATCACTGCCGTTTCCCTTCAGACTTAAACACTCTCCAACTTGTCATCATCTTATTTCAATTGTTCAGTTCCTCTTCTTTATTTTCACAATTCTTCTTTCTCGACTCTCATCATGTCTTCATATTTCTGTCATCATTCAGTCAGTATTTTTCCAAAGACTCAGCATAGTTACATAGCCATCAATTTTCACTTGACCTAAGCATTATTAAATATTGAATGAATTTTTATTGGAACTGTCGGAAAATAGTATTATTTTTGATGCTTCCATTCAAAATGCACATCATGTTCTATTTATAAAATTCCATATTTTTCGCTTTCTTCATCATCGTGTACTGAAAATCATGAATTGAATAATTCTCATTTCTCATGACTTTTTGATAGACAAGATAATTACGGTAAAATGAACTCTCATAAATGTATTTGCTAGGAGCTGTTGCTGCACATCTACCTTACTTCATAAATAATTGAATATCAATTTTCAGCGCATTTCTTTTTTTTTTTTTGTTGCTGTTGTTTTTATTTTCCTCACAAAATAATGCTGAATTTTATGAGAACAAAACGTGCAAAGGAATAATTGATGCATCAGGGAGCCATAGCTAGAATTCTTAATAATCCTTCAGGTATTGAGTTTGTGCACTTTATGCATTTTTATTTTATTTATATCGACGAGAAATTTGATTTCATTTTTTATTGAAAACTTTTTTTTGTTGAAATTCTAACCTCAATTTTTATTGAAATATTTCATTGAAATTAAATGTAAAATTAGATATCCATGAATAATTGATCGGAAGTCCTCTCGATTGATCTGTTGTGTCTTATTTTGCAGTGTATAACTAGAATTAAGAATCAATATTTGATGTCATTTCTAAAAATAATTAAATTGTGAATTTTGTTATTTTGATCCATTTTAACAGTCATGGATCTATATTTTATTAAAATTCAAGCCTTTAAGCCTAAGAAGATCAATATTATAACGAAACTTCAGCTTGTTTTATCAACAAATTTTGTAAAAATAAAAAAATCTCAGTTTTGATTGTTAGTAAACAAAGATTCAAAATTCAAATCAAAAAAATTAACGGCTATCAAGAGCTATTATTCTCATGATCATTAGGGGTCGTTCACTTATTACGTTACGCAAAAAAATGAAATTTTAGACCCCCCTCCCCCCTTGTTACAAATTTTCTAAGAAAAAATTTTTTCTTTGTTTGACCTGTTACAAAATCTCAGACCCCCTCCCCCCTAAAAAGCGAACGTAATAAGTGAATGACCCCTTACTCTAATTACCAAAATTTAAATTTAGAAACATAAATTTAAAAATACCCAGAATAAACTAATCAAAAATAATTGAAATTGATTCCTTTTATCACTCCACGTAGCCATACCAAGCTGAATTTTGCATGTTTTAAATTGAAAGCTTCTCAATTTCATTATGCAATGTGGAAATTCTTCCGTTCGGAAATAATAATAAAACTTGTACATAACATATATACTAAAGATTTAGAGGAGGAGGAGGAGATGGAGAAGAAACAGGAAGAAATATAAAATTGCTGTTTTGGATTATATGCCTCGATATATGTACACTTGAAAGAAAGCTTGGAAAAAAAGGAAGAAAACTTTATGTTATGAAGCCAATGGTATATTAAAAATTAAATTGCTGTATTATTACCATATCATGATAACATGAGAATGAACTTTATAATGTGAATAATACATGCACCAAAGGAATATGAGATTGTGGATAATTGGATCAGTTTGGACTAGAGTGCATTTTGTATTGTGGTAATTTCTAATTTGAGGGTTCAATGCTGAGTCAAAGTACATTATAGATACAGGCAAAGAGCATTTTGAATCTCAATTCCCATCAACTTAACCTTCAATTGTCCATAGATGCATTCATATAGTCTAAACACAGACAATGAATATCATAGACAAATAGCTCCTTTTAATACCCATTCACCCCGCCTAGATATTCAAGCGATAAAAAAAGCTACAAAAAGAATAAAAATGTTTCACTCCTTATTTCTGCCTTCTCACTTCAATAATATGATTGTAAAGTATGATTGCTGTATAGCACGAATAAAGAATTCTCAACTGGTAACTTTTATGCAATAAAAAATGTGAGGTTAATTCTCCATATACTTGTTGGAAAGTACAATTTCCTGTCTTTGAAATACACCTTCCTACTATAAGAAATTTTGCAGACGTAGAAAATAAAATATTCGCATAAAAAATTCATTTTGTAAATTAAAAGGTTTGAAAATGAAAAATTGATTGCAATTTTAGAGATAAGAATGTCTCGGATGTTAAAATGAGGAACATGGAAATGTATTAGACATAATGGATAAACAGTTGCTTTAGTAGGAATATTAGAAAATTGACTTGATGACACAAAACTTTTGTTTAGTTCAAACAACTTAGTCAGGGTGAAACCTTTCATATCCTTTTCACAAAATGACATTTTGACCATAAGCATACACTACAGCATAGTCTGTAAGCACATATCATCCAATTCAAATAACTTTGTTTCCTTCCTTTCCATCTGGGTTAGATGACTTTGCGAAACTTTGCAGTTTACGAGCAAAACTTTTATATCCATTACTCCTCATGGTTTAAAAATTAATGCACATATATTTCCTGATATCCTTCCATAATCAACTTAGAAGTTTTCTATTTCCATGTGTAGTTTTTCACTCCCACGGTATTACTTGTACAATCAGCTCACGGAAAACAAAATGTTCTGTACATAATTATGTATAGTATTTCTGCACTCTACACTTTTATGAGCTAAACTTTTCTTTTTCTCTCGCTATTCTAGTCTCATCTATCTCGTCTTGTAGGAGGAAAAGGGATGAAAACTTTTTTAATTAGTGAATATTCTATAGAAATTTAATTATTTATCATCAACATCATCATTGCGAGAATTAGTGTGATGAATTAATGAAGAAAAACTGCTTTTTTGTTGGAGGAATGTGGATATAACTTGACTTGATTGGAATTTTTACTATTTTGTACCTTACGATTTAATGAGAATATTGCAGCAATGCGGAATGTTGATGGATTTTTGATGTTTTGGAATATTTTATGAAGGACATTAAGTTCATGTGAAGATAAAAATTCAGGTCCTAGGTTGCGTATCTGAACGTTTTTCGGTGGCTAAGAAAAAGATAATTTTGTCTAAAAAATGTTGGATGGAAAGGGGTCATTCACTTATGACGTCCATGATTTAGGGGGAGGGGGGTCTGAGATTTTGTGACACTTTAAATTAAAGAAATTTTTTTGAATTAAAATTATGTGACAAGGAGGGGGAGGGGGTCTAAAAATCCCATTTTTTGATGTACGTCATAAGTGAATGACCCCAAAGGATATCCTCTGAGAAGGACCACTCCTTATTTTGATGACCTAGGTTAATTTAGAGGCGTATTCAGGGAGGGGATTTTGGGGTCAAACCTCCCCCTTTTTGGGAAAATTTTTCAATTTGATAGGATTTTAAGAAAAAAATTCATACAAAAAATTTCAAAACTCCTTTCTCGAAAAATTTCTGGATACGGTCTTGGGCTAATTATAGCGAATGCATAGGTAATTTACTTTCTAACTAAGGAGTCATTTTCATATGATCTCCATAATTTTGGTCCAAAATTTTGAAATTTTGAGAGAAGGGTGTTGAATTTAGGGGGGGGGGGGGGTTTGGTTGTGAATTTTTGTCTCAAGAAACTTTGGAGCATTCGTAAATTACGTCACGTAATAAAATGACTTTTTCGACCCGTCCCTTGAATATGTCACTAAACATAACGTTACCCTACGCCAAAATTTGCCTAAATCATTACACAATTATCAAGCACTCAACATCCCATCAAATTTACACCAAATTTGAAATGACAATTTTCAACTCAAAATGCAGTACACATCACCAAAAAGGGATAATTAAATTTAAATATTCATGATGACAACAATTTTTTTAAATAAAATTTAAGTTCATGCACGAGCTAATATCAAAGTCATCGTTACATACATTAGTATGCATGAACATTTACAAATATTCATCAACATATTTTTTTTGTACATAATTAAATTATGAAAAAAAGTTCTCTTTGAAGATCCTCGTACGACATGCGGCTTCTCTATACTTTTTCAAATCCAATAATTCCTCTTTGTAGATTTTTTCGAGGAAATGAAAGCGTAAGCTTGAGAATTCTACCATGAAAATTCTTGTTTGTTAAAAAATTTCAGAATTTTCGTTCACACTTCTCAACTTTTTTTTCAGAGATTTTTATTCCGTCCGCACGAGTTGACATGAGCATATTTTTTGACAAATTTCATTTCCTCATTCATATTTTGTGGTTCATATTCATTTTTAAAGGCTTGCATAATGGATTATGATAGCAGGAAGTGCTTTGATAAACTTTTCTTTAATAATTACACAACTTTGGAAATTATTCTAATTTAATATTCTTAAATTAATTAGTTCTTTACTGTATCACACATTACCATAATTATTTTCATTAAGGCTTCATGTTCCGAGAGTTTTATGACCTAATAATTCTCAAATATTTACAAAAATTAGACATTTTAATTTTCCATTAATAATGCAAATGGATGTTTTTATAGTTTCTACATCCTGAACTCAATTCAATTAACTTAGAGCAATGATTCTAATTGTGGGATTGTTTTGTAGATAAAATTAGCCTCTTTATGTCCCAAAGCATCCTTTAACTTATAAATCTGAACGAATATCATGAAAAATTAATTCAACTGATGCGGCTTCCTGAATTTTTTGCAGTCAATTTTTAATTGATTGATTTAAATTCAGCAATTTTAATGAAAACATATTTTTTGTCTGAATTAAGAGTGACATAAACATATACACACAGCATGTTTGCGTGGGGGGATTGGAGATGAAAAAGATACGCAGAATTAAATAAGCATAAACATATTAAAATTTTTTTGTTCTCTTTTGATGAAATGGAAATTTATGAATTTTTTTTGTTTTAAATTTAAAGTCTCATTTTGTCAGTTTCTGCTCTCGACAACAAGCCTTAGGGCATCCTTTATGTGCATTTTGAAGTCCCAATTTAGATACTTTTTAAGGATACTACAGGGTATGTACCCCTCAGAGCTGGGATATGTATACCATGAACGACACAAATGACAAAATTGCTTTTACGATTCCATCAAGGTTCCGCCTCTGAGTGATTTATTAACACCAAATAGATCTCACGCCTATTCCACCTTCTTGTAGAAAGTCACACGAAGGTGGATTAGGCGCAGAATTCATTTGGTGTTAATAAATCTCGCACCGTGATGGAATCATGATGCTGATATTGTAATTTGTGTCGCTCGATAACCATAGTAAGGTAAACATATTCCTAGTCGGATGAAGAATCTATGATATACCCTCAAAAATGGACAACTTGCTGAACATAACAAGAATACTGTAAACCATACCAAGTATTCACTTGTTAGTGCTGCATGTCCAAATGTTCTTCGTTTTTTATGTTAAAAAACTATTTAACATAAATTACAAGATTTTAATTCTCACAAAAAATAGTCATGAAAAATTTATGGCATGAAAAATTACAACCCATGTGGACGCAACAACATGTTATTTAAATAAAGTATTCATGAAAAAAAAATGTTAACGAAAATGAGCAGAAACGAGGAAGAGAGACGCATTATGTAAGCACAGCATAAAACATGTGAAATAATTTATTTTAATTAGACATAATTAAAAGTTCTTGCTGTGCTCTAAAAAAATGAAAAACATGAAACAATTTTAATGTTCTGTGGGCGACAAAATCCTCTCAAAATAATTTTTATTAAGGAACGGATAGATAGTACATGTCTGGGATTTTAAATCCTCTCTTGCACAGTAATAACATCATAACAACAACTCAAAAGATTTCCATGAAAATATCATCAAAAAACATCAAAAATTGTGACTGGAATTCCTAAAAAGTGAGCAGCACTGCCGACCTTTTTGTGTGCCATTTCTAATTAGCAATTTAAATGAAAGCGATGATGCGATGTAAATTAGAAAAATAAACCGAAATGAGAAAAGAATTTCGGTTTCGTGAGGGCTTTGGGTGCTTTACTCGACCAACTGGGGTAAGGTCAAATAGGAAGCTAAAGGCGCAAATTTGTAATTAACATCATTTATAGCATAGACGATCCCTTATCGTGATTCAAAATTTTCCTCATTTTTCACAACTTTTTGTTTGTAAAATGAGTGTAATGGTCTTGATACTTTGACTGATTGGGCGGATGATGTAATGGTCTTGCTCTGAAGTGATTAATTTTTAAAGGATTACTGCCCGTATTCTTACTGTCGATTTAAATTTGACCCATTCATTTAGAGCATTCGACACAAATTGATATCAGCTGTGAAGCTCGTCTGAAATGCGCCAATTCTCCTACCCCGTCTAAATCTCTAACAATTCTCCCACTCAATTATATTTCATCTTCTGATTACATTCTGTAAAAAGCTTTCGCAATAAAACAAATATTATGGTTGTACGGACACGAAATTCTTCTCGTCTTTTGTAGTAATTTAAAAAATTTGTTCGAGGTGGAGAATGGAATTGTAAAAAGATGACAAAAATGCCGTCGAGACCTCGTGCTGATTAACATTCAGTTTGTTTATTGCTGACTCAGCTTACAATAATACAAAAATTTGATAAGCTTTATCGCTTCGTGCTACAAAAATATTTGTCCTTTTGTGCTGAGTTCGTTAATTTTTCGAGCATTTGAAAATTAATTTTTTTTTCTGTTAGCTCGATATTTATTGTTAGCCTATGGATATTGTTTTTAGGGGTAAAAGTAATGCGATTCAAATGAAATGTAATTACAACTATAATTTCTATGATTATATGAGGCTGTAATTTAATTTTATTTTTTTGGATAGGAAAAAAAGCTTCTATTTTTATTAGTTCACCAAGAGTGCTTAAACTGTGTGAAGTGGTACTATTTTTTAAATGTTTTGGCTTATTATCCTAGCAGAATGTTTTGTACATTCATCTTATGGGTCGTTCAGTCTAATGACGTCCAACCTTTAGGGGAGAGGAGTCTGAAGCCACATGACACCTCCATACATAAGAAGGGGAATCAGGAGTGTATCCAGAAGAGGGGAGGTGTGGAGTTCAGGATTAAAATCCCCCTTTTTGAAAAACTAAGACTAGTCTTAAATACGAAAAGTTCATGATTCGAACCCCACCCCTTAAAAACACCTGAATACGCCTCTAGTGTGCATGAAGCATAAAAATCCCATTTTTGATGGACCTCATAAGTGAATGACCCTTATAAGTAGGAAAATAATTTCCAGCTATTTTCCTAACCAGTCATTACGCTTGCTTCTGATAGTTAAAGAATCCCTGCATCAACATCATTTCTATTCCCCTAAAAAACTTTCTTTTGTGAAAAATATTTCTTCGAATCTTCAAATGACTTTAATTGTCTCATTTAAAGTTTCAAAATATTTCCCTGTCAGATCCAATACAACCAATCACCCCCCTCGCAACCTGTCGGTGTCATTTCCCTTTCCCATTCTATCGCTCACTCTCTGTTTTCTTTATTGTCGATTTTAATTAAATTTCATACAATAAATTTTTGGCTTTGCTTATTCAACAATGATGATGCTAATTAAAAACAATCAAGCGTAATGTGCTTATCCAAAAATTTTGTATATATACAGAACCTATGAATATAGATGAGAATAAAAAGAGTGAAATTCGTTATCAAGTGCAAAATTGCACACGGGCACACATTAAATTTAATTTCCATACAAAAAAAATCTTCTCTGGGTTTTGCTAAATGGATTTAAAGCATGTGTCACATTAAATTTATATTCGCAAATTAATCTTGTGAAGTGTTTTAAATTAGATTTCAATATTTGATGTGAAAATTGAAAAATTCTCGCATGTATGCATGGAAGGGGTTCATAAATTTTGTAATTTTCTCGGATGGTTAGTTTCTCTGTCTCAATTTAAGCGCTTCGATATTTTATCATAACCGCATTATTGAACAATTTTATGAATTTTTCACTAGAATTTATAAACGAGTGCTTGCTTGTTGGCTTAAGCAATCAGAATGAAGAGGATTTTATCTTTTTTTTTCATGTCAGTAAACTTTCAAGGCTTTGAGATTAAAACGACAGATTTTCACCGCATGATGTCAGGGAATATTCAATGCTGCAGCACTCGAAAAATCTGCCCAAAAATAACTTGTCAGATGATATTACCTTTGAAAGTGTCAAAAAAATCAACGAAATTCCTCGTAGAGATGAAAACAAGCTTTCTATATCTTCGACTAATTCCCAAACTCAAGAAATGTGTCGCAATTTTCATCCAATACGCAACAGCAACAACAACAACAAGACATCAGCAGATATACAAACCAATATTTCATCATTTCAATTCGGAATGGTACACAAGTAATCCCACAGTATTGACTGCTTAGTGACAAGATTTTTTCTGCAAACACAATCAATAGATTGATATTTTTATTTCCTTTTACGATTGCCTACATTTCTCGTTTCATGTATGTATGACTATTATTTTATTTCCCTACCTCCCCTTCCATCAATTTAGCCAAATCCGATTCCATAATGACACACTTTGTACATAAAGTTTTATGTGAAATTCATAGTTCAGCAAAATAATGCAGAAGAAAGGATGAACTGGAAAATGCGGAAGAATGTTATTTCGATTTGCTAGAAGAAGCGTAAAAAACATCAATATAACACATTTTAACATTCAATATATCCAATATTTCCTCCTCATCTGACTTCATACAACTTCCCACCCTATTGATGATAAAAACTAAAATAATAATGGCATTGGAAACACAAGTAACGATGGATTTGAAATAGGAAAAAAATATCGGTTACCTCCTCTATGATGTACTGCCTCCACTGCCCTTGAATTGTTTCCATCTTCTACTTTTTTTCACTAGATGATGAGGTTTTCTTAGAATGTCAAAATTGGAATATCGATTTATGTGCCATAAAGTGGGAGTTGGGGGGTCGTTCACTTATGATGTCCAATGCTGTTTGACACTCCAAAGTAATATTTGCTTGACATGAAAATGAGATTACGTCATTTATTTAGTTTCTGAGAAAAACCTTATTATCTGCAGTCTATAAAATCCAGTGCATATCCAAGATTTTTTTAAAGAGGGGGGGGATGGGGGTGTTCAAATTTTTTTTGCTCTTTTTACGAATCATGATTTTTGGATAGGGGTCGTTCATTTATTACATTACGCAAAAAAGGAATTTCCTGATCCCCTCCCTCCCCCCCTTGTTACAAATTTTGAAAGGAAAAAATTTTCTTTGCTTGACCTGTTACAAAATCTCAGACCCCCCCTCCCCCCTAAAAAGCGAACGTAAAAAGTAAACGACTCAATATCAGTATATTTTGGCTAGTGTTGGTTTTCAAAACATAGGATAACTAACCCCCTGGATATGCCCCTGACAGCATCATTCAAAAGATTTTAGATTAGAAAACCATTGAGGATACTTGTCAGCGGAACTACATTATAGCATAAAATCATACCATTTTATTATCATCTTGTAGGCTTAATATTATTATGTATATTTTTATTTTCAAACTTTTTAACACATTTTCTAGGAAAACAAATCCCTTCTGAGCCCCACTTTTCATTTTCCGATTTTATACATGATCGCTTGACATCTTCCGTAGTGTAAAAATCTTGTAGCAATTCAATAAAATTCTATAATTTATAGCGGCATTGCTCCTCTCTTTTTTCACCATCTACAAATAATAATAAAAATTTTCGTACGATACATAATTTTCCGTTCTGTTTTGCAAAAAAAAAGCTGTTAAAATGAAAGCCTCCCGCATTTCATGACTCATTGTACACGATAAGAGACATGAAAATATATAAAATGCCTTCCTCTTGCTCTTTTCCTGCTCTCTCTCTCTCATTGCTGACTTATCAATAAATATTTCATAAGAAGAAAAGAAAAAAAAAATATTTTCTGATGGAAGAAAAAAATATTATTTTTCGTCTCATTTCTCTCGTAACTGATACCAAATGAAAGAATATTGAAGTGGGAAATGAATTTAATCTTTAATAAGGAAGAGAAAAAAAAGTTGCTACAACTTTCTTTTCTATGGACAGCAGAACAATCATTCCCTGTCTGTTTGTTTGTTTTCATTCTTACTTTACTTTTCTATTGGACTGAAAAATAAACAATAAAAATTTGATGATTTTAAATGAATTTATGAGAATGGAAAAAATATGAGGTGGAATGAGGAGTTTCAGACAATTAAATTTAAAGTTTTATTGCTGACTGTTTGAGGATATTTGAAATGGAATTTTAAACTTTATGATGCAATAAGCAGACTGTTTGGGGTTCTATATATTTAGCGCACTTTGTTGTGGAAAAAATCACTGTTGTCTGTATTTTGTCTATCAGCTTGTCTGTGAAAGAAGAGTTGAAGGGCTGGTCAAAGATGAAAGACAGAAAAAGGGGATAATGAGAACTTTCAAAATCCTAATTTTACATTCTAAAATAAGGATTTCAAGTCTGGTAGTCAGGTTTGTTAAGAGAAATTGTATAGTTAGGCATTTAATCCTGCAGCACTTAATTTGGAACAGTTATAGAATGTCCATAAATTTTTTTGAGGGGTATTATGTATTAAAACATCTAGAAGTGAGGAGACGAACAACAGATCTCGAGTGGGACTCGAACCCACGTCCTAATATTTCAGGTTGCATGCTCCTACCACTGAGCTATCGAGGGTTATACTACTATATGGCTAAATACCACATATAACCTGTTTCCCTAGAACTCTATTGATTTATCGTTTGACAGGTCACTACATGGAATTCCAACAAAATGCGCTTCCATTGCTCATGAATAACTACATTAATCAGATTTATTGCTGACTTTTTGATGAGTCTTGTAGATTGTCTTCCAAAATTCATCATAAAAATGAAGAGAATCTAATCTTGATACACTTCTACAGAGAGAATTATCATAATGCCATCAGTGAAAATATAAAAATCATACTCAGTCACATTTTCACGGGAAAATTCCCATCTCAAAGAAAAACTTTCATTCTTTTGATATCTGAACAAATAAAAAAATTAATCAAAAAATCAATTCAAACGAAAAAAAAGAGAAGAAATAAAAAAAAAAAAGGACGAAAAATAGTCTATAAATAAAGTTCGCATATACATCAGGAAATGAAGAATGAAAAGAGTAAAAGAAAAGAGAAGAAAACAAATGAGAACTTTCATTCCAGACAAGAGCGATGAAATAAATCAAAAAGACAGATTTCATCTCCATTTCCTCCTTCTATTCATTTTCACTTTAATGCTGCAACTTTTTCAATGGCTTTCTTTTGTGAATGGAGCTGGTGGGGTCGTTTGAGGTTTGACCGGTTGGTTGTTTTGCATTCGTTGATGATTCTTGGATAGCATAGAAATTATTCTAAAATTATTGATTTCATGTCAAGAAATGTAAAGTTTTGGATCTGTAGTAATCCATGATTTATTTACAAAAATGCGCCATTTGCCCTCAAGAAACAATCACTCACCTAGCATCCTTCTCTGGGGGCCATTCGCATGTGGCGTACCGATACAAATCATAGTCATTTTGTGAACCAACCTCAAATTTTGCCAGCATAAGAAACCTATGACATTATATCCAAACAACACCTCATCTCCATCCACCCACGAATCAACGTGGAATAAGTTGATGACAAAAAGTATTGTCTTTTCGGAAGATCGAATAAAGAGAAGAAGAAGAAGTAGCACAGAAAAATAATTTTTCATGACGACAAAATAAATTTTCAGGTAAATTTAATGACATTAGAGGAGGTAAAATTATTGTTGATTACATTACTCGTTTGGAAAGTGTTTTCATTTTTTTGTGTCTTCAACAATATCTTTTAGTCTCATGTTTACCACCTTCATGATTACTTAATCAAATTATCAACTTGCTTTATGCCTTTTACCATTATATTGTCTTTTGGTGCTCAAATGAAATAAAAAAGAGGATATTTTTTTCGCATTACTCTTTTTTTGCTTCCTGTCTTTTTGTAAGCCTTTTGGCGATCAATAGAAATTAAGATGGTTGAGGAATGGAAACGAGAGAAAAAAAACAACAACTTTATCACTCCCATGTGATTGTGGGGAAAAAAAGTTGCGATAAAAACAGGAAATTAGGACATTTTTTTCGATGTGTTTTTCAGCACTTGAGTTAAATGCTTTAAGAGCTATTTAAGTGCTCCAAAAATGGTCAATGGAAAATTTTTATCCTTTTGTTTCAATTATTTACAGCTCCACTTGAATGTTTTGTGGCCTGTTCAAACCAAATTTTCTGAAAATGCAGCTTGATACTGTATTTTGTAGATTAGAAGAGCCGGTTTCTAAGGCTACACCGGGTAGGGTAGGGTACCTCGAATAGGTAGGGTGTTCCCTTGGGAACGGTGGGGTACACTAAGGTGTCTTAATGTAGGATAGATGGAAATACTCTAGAGTGTCCTAGGTCACCTAAGGTATACCCTATCTACCCAGGATAGGATACCCCTGGTAGCCCTAAAAACTGTCGGAAGATCGTAATATTGTAAATAGAAAAGTTTGTATCCCAATAAATATAATTAAGTACTAAATTCAAGTTAACTCACACTTATTAAACCCTCATAATTATTCATCTCAGCACCAGATGGTGAACCAATAAGAATTTTGATTTATCACCAGTCCCTTGTATATCAAACTTCAAAAATCATCTCAATTCAACCTTGAAAGCATCAAATTTCACCAAATTGTCTCCTCATTTTCAGCATCATCACCTAAATATTCTCAATATCAAATTTTCGTACGTAAAACTTTTGCAATTTTCTAGAAAATTGTTTTTGAAAATTTTTCAATAAACCGAGACAAGCACCACGTGCAATTGATGTGAACATAAACGTATAGTGATATCACCTTACTTGATGACATTATCATCATAACAACTATCAAAGTTATACTTTATTGGAAAGTTTCTGTCATTTGTAAAACGAGGTATTAAATGGTTCATTATTCAGCAGTGCTAACAAGATTTAATGAGTAGCTATGTAAACATTTAATCCTTAAACTAATGAAAACCCCCGGGCAAGTCCACTTTAAAATATTTTTAATTAGTTTTTCTTGCAAATGATGACTTAAACGGAAATCCTCAATGCAATAAATTTTCCACCTCTCATCCAACATTTTCATATCAAAATTTACATAAATCATTAACATTTTTCTTCTTTTTCTTTTATCCTTTCAAGACGACAGTTTCGCTTATTCTCCTTCCATTCTTACCGCACACAGTGTATATGATATTACTCTAGGGTATCCAGTTTATTATGGGAATTAAAAATAGTGAAATTAAATAATTTGATACTTCCTGTCGTAAATTTCCTCCTGGCTAGATTTTGAGCTGTTTAATTTGAAATATTGGGAGACATCCACTTCCAGTAATATCAAAAAATAATTTTTTATTGAAATTTGAGACATTTTTAGCTAGAATTTCAAAATTCAGCATCAATACTTATACTTTAAGCAAGCATCCCTCAAGTACGGTCTTTTCAATCCCCATTCAAACCCTTAAGCACTTGAATATGGAAAATCCAATCAATTTTGTAATGAAATTTCACATAAAACACTTGACGATTAAACATCCTCACAGCTGGAAGCCCCTAAAAAGAAAGGATGTAAGCCAAAGAACAGGTAAAGCGTTCTATACAAAATGTTCACTGTCACTACCTTTTTATCAGCAGTGCGGTGTTTGTACAAGGTAGCGTAGCGGGTAGAAGGCGGAAGAAAAATGAGCGAAAATTTTTATAAGAAGTGAGGATGAAGAGTAGAAAAAAATTACATTTGAGGTTTGATGGAAATTTTAAGAAAATTTGTTTTAAACGAGGGAAAATTTAAAGCATCAGGAGCTGAATAATGTTTTTTTGGAACATGATTACTCTCGTGAGATATAAAATAGTTTAAACAGAGCATGGAAGAAGTATGTTCATGTGCCAAGTAAATGAAACATACAATTAGATGTTGAAATAAAGAACGGAAGTAATGTATGAAGTTTTCCCACTTCATTACCGGTTATGGCTGTAGTTTCATGTCTTGTATTTAATTTCTGCTGTCTTTTGGATGCAATGATGTAAAATGATAATATTTCGGTTGATACTTACTAAGCAGGAACTTACGATTCAACGCAGGATGAGGTATTGACAAGAAAAGTATTTCCATCCATAATGTGCTTGCGCCAAAAAAGATGCTTGATGACATAAATCATTTAATACCACCACACAAAAAAAATCGTGAAATTGAGTCTGAAATGTAATCAATAGAAAATGTATCGGAAGCTCATCTGTTTCATTCCCACCAACTTTTTCTTTCCTTCTTCCTTTTACATGAAATATGCTTGCAGCATACCGATAACTTTCATATTTTCTTTCCATTTTTCATCGTCTTTATTCTCGTCATTACTACTTTTTCATGTGCATGAATTTAATCAAAAAAGGAAAAAAGGTAGAACGAGGTAGAAAATGTCTTGAACCCATTTATATGTGTATCTTCGTTCTCCATTCCACATCAACTGTACTTGGCAAAGTTTAATGATAAGCAAATGACATGTTTAATTTCCTGACATAAGAGATGCTAATGATGGAAGCAACATTCGTGTTTTGAGAGCGCTTCAAGTTCTGTGTAAATTGTAACATTTTATTTTTTTGATGTTGATGTTTTTTGTGGTGTCGATAAAAATAAAAGGCAATCGTGATGTCACTTTTGTATTTGAAAGTGTATTTTTTAAACGATATCATGTGTTCCTCGATGCATTCATTAGCTATGGCATATTGCAGCTACAATATGCTTATCTAGGGTATCTAAAACTCTTTGGAGTCTATTAAAGTAAGCTTTGTGTTTCAATTCGTGTGTCTATGATTCAAACTCAAAGTATTTGGTTTGATCTTATAGTTTTCAGGCTCGAAAGTCATGATGTTGCCACAAAGAAGATGGAAAAACCAATCAACCGCCCCCACCCTCCTGCCATGTCATTAGACCCCTCCTGAGACACGTCAGTTAAAATAAACATCCACTAACAGTTCTAAACTGAAGCAAATCACCCAATTTCATCCAAACAAATATTCTGAAACGATTTTTATGTTATTTTGTGACACTAACAAGCAAACAGCTTCGATTGATGTGTACAAAAAAATAATTCCACTCTTGAGGGAACTGTTACAGCATAAATTGTTATTTTAAGTACCTCCATCTGAGATTCTTTGCCAATTTTTCACGTGTTGTATTTTAATTCATGATTCGATGTTGTGACAATCTCTCACATTTTTAATGTATTGCTTGTGAAGCTGTCATAACTCATGATTCATTAAGCCTTACGACTTAATCTATGAAAACCATTTTCGTTCATTCCTTTTTTTTATCTGGTGTATTATTACGTTTATATAGTCTACGAAGACATTAAATAAAGCTGAAAGAGACAAGAAAAAAGAAGAAGGAAATTTTTTTTGATGAACAACGTTTTGTCGGTAATGTGTTCGTTCACGAATCTTTATGACCATAATTAAGTTGAATTATTTTTCTCATTTTTCATTACATTCTTACGGCAGCCGATAGAATTTTCTCAGAGCTTGAATTTTTTTCTTTTTTGGTGCATTAATTTAGACCCATTTTATTATTCATGATGATGTGACATTTTTTGTTGTATATGAAAAATTAAAATATAATTTTAAAAAAGTTCCAAAATGAGTTATGGACGGAGCATTAATTAAGACACCATTAAAACTGCTTATGATTTTTTGATTAAGTGAGAATTTTTATAGAGTGCTCGTTTTGTTATGACGTGATAAGGATAATTCTGTGTTAAGTGCTCTTGATGAAGCTTTTTTTGGGTTGAAAATGAACTTTTGGTTCAAATTTTAGATCCTTTGTTTACAAAACAATCGAAATTGAGATTATTTAAATTTCTTTTTAAATCAACCCCATTGGCTGCAAACAGCACCATGAACCGTTATTTTTTAAAATTTAAAATATTTTTGAAATTTATTCGAAGATTTTTGACTAATAAATTTTTTGAATTTGAAAATACCGTTAAAAAAATACCGTTTCTGCTCTTCAAAAACATGATTCATTAATTTCTTTTGGTTACAACTAGCAACTTTGCAAGCCATGTCCGTATTTAATTAAAATAAGCAAAAATAGTTTGTTTTGGTTTACAACGGTCATTTTCAATTTAAAAAAACATCCAAATTTTCGAAATTTTGTCTTCAAAAAATAAGAACCATTTTCGAATAATAAGAACTGTTTGCAGCCAATAGAATCAACCTTTTTGTTCGTCATTATGTTAATCCTTCTATGCTAAATAGCTCCAAAATTGAAAATTTCAATATCCAGGACATTCCAAACTGCCAGAAAGACCAAAAATTATGATTTATTTTATTCTGAAATTTTTAATTTACTAAAATTATCAGTTCTAAATTCAAACCAGAAAATAACGAATTATTCGAGAGCAACCAGTTTCTGTGGCTGTAAAAAAGTAAAAGCTTCTCACAAAAATTTCATGTTCATAAAATTGTAGGATCAAAATTGATCCACCTTCAATCGATTGTTATCTTAATTCTGGGTCTATAGACATCTATGAAGATATTCAATTCAATAACATAAAATACTGCTCATAATGTGCCGATGAACATAGAAAGTAAGACAATAATCTACAGTAGATTTTTCTTGTCATAATATCATTTTCACTTGAATCTATTATTCCTCTTCATAGGAAAATTTATTGTATAAGATTAGAGATTTTCTAGCCTAGCAATTTATCACATCTCGAATGGGACGAGGCTGGAAATGATGAATTTTGAGGGCGGATAACATTGAGATGAGACATTAATGTTATATATTTTATGTTGGATACCTTAAAAGATACAACAAACGTTGTGTGTCCTCAATTTTCCTTCGGATAGAGACATAAAATTCAGACAAATTAAATCAAGTCCAATAGAATCCCTAAAACTCATCTTGCTGACAAGTAATGTTCGTTAAATTAAAAGGCAAATGTCTATTCTCTCATCTTTTACAGCCTCTTAATGTCTACAATTTTCATTTCTACATTCTCATCGTCTTTATCATTCTCATCCTCATGTGAGTGCTTCATTGCTTATATAATGCGTTACAGGATCACTTACGTTTGTGCTTGTACGTTATATAATGCTGAAAATAAGTAAAATAAACAGAATTGAATGTAATCGTAATGCACAAGCTTTCCCATTTCAACGTGTCATACACTGAATATTTAATGACTTGAAATAAGGCGTGTAGAATGAGGCACGAGGTGAGAAATGAAATTTGAAAGAAAAGTTTAAGGAAGGAGCATTTTGCAATGGAAATTTCCTTTACTGAAGAGATTTTCAATTGAGAATCTGCTTTTGCAATGGATTTTTGTAAAAGGAGAGCTGCTGCATGATTTTCATCAATTAAGGAACACATTTGCTGTGGATATCGAAACTTTTTGAGAATTTTGTATCTTTTTGATGTGGTTTGTGTCTATAGGCAATTTTAAAGGGTCACAAAGTTTGATGTTTTGCATTCAATTCAGAGATCAAATATTCATGTTAAATACTTGAAAAGTTTTTGTAAATTGGAACCGAATATCCTTAGATTCAAAGAGACCAACAATTTGATTTTCTTATTCTCTAAAAGTTTTGTAGCTTAAAAGTTTACGATCCAACAGAAGATGATTAATATTTCTGCATTGGGGACATTCATATCAGCATTGACTGCAAGAAAGTAAAATTGTAACGAGGAAAGTCATCAATTATGATATTTCACACAGCTGAGAAACTGCACCGTAGTTTTAAATGTGCAAAAACTCATAAAAGTGCAATCACTGCTTTCATATTTTTCATGATCCACATGGGTGTAATTAGCTTTTTGCTATTTCACAGCAGTTTCTTATTTCCACAAAGTATGAAAAGTTTCTCGCTAAGATGTAAAGATGTTTGATGCTTGCTGCTGTTTGAGAATTGTCAACTATTAAATTCTTGACCTAGGATATTGCAAATACCTTTTTAAATGCTGTAGACAGCTGGAAACGAGTTGGGGTCGTACACAAATGACGTAAATGATGATGAACATTTAGCAGCTTCTGTCTTAAATGCTGGACGTAACACTTGAACAGCCTCTGAAAAAATGAGAAGCCTGAATGAGAATCCAACCTATTAAGGCTAATCCATAACGACATCATTACTTCTTTTTAATCCAAAACCCTTTTTCATATTTACTTCCTATTTTGTATGTATGGCAGTTTGTTATTTTTATTAGAAAACTTTATCTCATTATAAGGATGAGCAGCTGAAGAGGAAAAAAAATGTATAACAAATATAATCATCATTATCAGCATCAGCAACATCAGCAGGTAATTTTATTTGTTACTTTTCAACTTTTTTTTTCATTCTGTAAAGCAATTTATGCTCATCAAGAAGGGCTCGAAAAAAATATTCATCTATATCTCAAGCACATCTAAAATAATGAGCCACTTAATGTGAACAATGAGATGCGACGCGCACAAAAAAAAAGTCTCATTCATCTCCCCATCTTATTTATTTGGTTCCAACAATCAAATGCAGAAAAAATGAGCTACAAAGTGATCAGAGTGGAAAGTGCAAAACATAACAGCATCAAACAATTGTAAATTGTGTTTGCGTTAAACCACTTTGGCGGTAACCATAAATCTTATAATCCGCTTAAGTCATTCTAAAATAAATAAATGAGTTTGGTCATCTATTTTCTGTTGCTATATGCCTTTCATTCTCTTCTGTGATGCTGAATGCATTAAAAAGTGTTATTCTCAAAATGAAAACAATAAGATGGGAAAATGGAAGTGGATGTAAGTGTCAATGAGCTGTAGAGGCGCATTTTTTGGTACGGAAGTGACTTTTTGCATTAAACAGAGTGAAACTTGGCACAGAATCAGCCATAGACAAACTGCTGAAGCAAAAAGCCTATTCCCAACAACATCCAGAAAATACAGCATAAAAAAGAGGATAACACTGAGGATAAAGAAGAGAAAAAGTTGTTTTCATGCAATGTTGATGGTTGATGCGGAGCTATAATCTCCGACGGCAATATTAATAAGGAACAGAGAATATATTTATTTATAAAAAAATATATGTACACGAAAAATAGCACCGAGAGATAAATACAGTGTCTGAAAAAATGAAAAAGCTTTGTATGTGCCAAGCGTCGACAAAATAAAGTATTTTTGTTTATTTAAAGATTCTCCAAGAGGATTCGTGTTTAGATTATTTCGAGAAAGAAAGGAGGAATTAAGAGAAACTGGGAAAAAAAACTTTTTTCTTCTGTCGCTTATTTAATTTAAAATGAAATAAAAATATACAAACTACTTAGCATAAATTTATGCATTTGTTTTGGCTAATCTCTTCATATCTTTCTTAAGTTTGTGATTAAAATGCCGTGAAAATTTTATAAAGCTAGGGGGGAAATAAATTTTCTGGACGATTTTAGATTTGGAAATTGGGGCATTCTGATGTTGTATATAAGCCATACCTTGAATTTTTTTTTTGGTGGGGTCCGTTCTTATATTTAAGTCTCAAGCGGTAAACCACACTTTCTGCTTTTCAGGCAGATAAAAGCCACCGTCTCGATGCTGTCAAGGCAATTTCACGTTATAACGTCGACTTAGCAGTACTCTAACGACTACGCTGTGTCGCTCGGGAGTTGTTATTGTACTTTTTGTTAATTAAAGATTTGGATCCCCCTTAGATACACCTCTGTAAGAATTAGATGATCTAAGGGGACGTTCGAATATCACGTAACACCAAAATTTGGATCATCACCCTCTACCTGTCACAAAATATAGTTCAAAAATTCAAAAATGTGCAGCTATGGCATCCATTTTACCCCCATTATCACTTCTAACACCCTCTCACGTAATTTTCAGACTACTCTAGATTGTGAATAAAATCATAACATACATAGCAAGTTAAACCATTCAGAAAATTTATAAAAAGATTTATCTCATGATGTTACATCAAATAAACTTCCACAATATCCTTGAATTTACATCTACTTATTTACTGCGAAATTTCATACTTTTTTAAAGCATCACATCAAACTATATCAATGCGGAGCTTTTCACAAAGCTGTCATACAATATTCAGCATCTCTTTATGTCACAAGCAGATGCAATCACAAGAATATCAATTTCCCTTAAAAATCCAATTGAATAAAAAAGAAAAATTCAAGTCTCGCTATAATAAACAAATACTTTTTTTTCTCCATTTACCTCTCTTGTGCATGCTTTATTCCCTTCTCTTTCTGATTTTAAAAATCAGACATTGCATTTCTCTCAAACCAGTCAGAGAAAATTTTCATCTGGTATCAATTTTCTTCTTTTTGTTCTATATATGTGTGTCTCGTCATTTACCCCCAAAAAAATAGCACCACAGCCAATAGCAATAAGAGCATAAAATAAAAATGAGGACAATTTTTATTTTCTATGTGGTTATTTTTCTTACTTTCTATTTTGAATGCATTGGAAAGTCTCAAAACAAAAGGAGCAAAGCAAACATTATTGAAAAAGTTTGAGAGTAATTTGGGATGAGAGATTAAGGCGCATTTCTGAAGAGGTGCTCATGGGTATCTAAGAGAGTCCAGTGAGGATAAAATCTCCTTTTCTAGCTGGAATTATGTCTACAGACAAAAGATGAGCATCATCCACTTTTACTGCTTATCATCAACCCCAAAAAAATATTAGAGAAGCAAAAAAATTGAAATTTATGTTTTTCTTTGGTTCATATTTTTTTATGCTTACACAAAAGTTGCTTTCTTTGCTCCTCACCCCTTTCATGCTCTCGCAGAGCAACGTACACACATTTCTACAGCTCATTTCCATATTCTTCTTTCTCAATTGTGGCTTTTGGTTTGCTGAATTTTTATTTTATTTTCATGCTTTTTTAGCAAAATTTTATTACAAAACAATTGCAGCATTGTTTGCAGTTTTTGACCTCATCGGGGGGTCGAAATTGAGTTCACTTTACTTTTTCGAAATTAAGTAGTCACAAACATTCATGAATATTTTTTATTTCCTCTGAAAAGTACAAACCTGTAACTGATATGGAAAAAAACTTTGCCGTTGGATCCAAAATCATGTTTAAATTCATACAATCAGAAATTTTTCAGTGAATTTAGTTTTACGGTTGAATGATTATAAGCGTTGAAGCTTTGATGACAATTTAGCTTTGGGCATTTCGCGTGGAGTGGCTTATAAGAGAGTTTTTTTTTCAAAATTGGAGCTTTGTCATTACGTCATTGAGAGTAGCGATGAGTATTGGAAAATATGTGAATTTAGAGAGCAAAACTTCTATGGCTGAGAGTTCAGCCAATGCATTGGTCTGATTTAGGATTTAGGACTTAGGTACGATTCCTATCAAATACCAATATTCTCAATCATTGCATTAAATATTTTGGTATGCTTGGTATTTTAACAATGATTGCCTAACAGCATGCTCATTGGTATTTTAATATTCACACTGAGCGCACCCGTAAGCATACTCATTGCTTGTT
This sequence comes from Chironomus tentans, assembly GCA_963573255.1. Classification (NCBI taxonomy): domain Eukaryota; kingdom Metazoa; phylum Arthropoda; class Insecta; order Diptera; family Chironomidae; genus Chironomus; species Chironomus tentans. The sequence continues at coordinate 43,384,596 of OY754303.1, forward strand.
AGGGCTTTCAATAAATTACAGTACCAAATTTGCCTGTTATCCATTCAATAATAAACAGAACAACATGTCTACATACTCGACAATTTCCAATAAAAATGGCAAATATCGACTCAGCATGACTTTCCAACTCGTTGTTTTCATTGCTATGCTCACAAATTAATTTTATGATGGTAAAATGAAGAAATAAAAGCATCCCAAAATTTATATCTTTTTAAAAAACACACAGAAAAAAAGCAACCTAGTTGATAAGAGCGTTTCGAAATTAAAGTGCACAAAATGGAAAATATTTTGAATCTTAATTTTTTTCGCATTTAATTTTGTTAAAAAGAATTATTTTCAAGTACCCGAAAAAGCACTAAAAGTGTTTAAAAAGTTGTTCAAAAAATTCATCTTGAAAAGGATTTTTTTTCCCTTTTCACTTAAAAGAAAATAATTTCCTAATTTTCATCACTTTTTGAATAAGACGAGATGAGCTGTTGAAGAAATTTTGTCAGATTCTGTTGCCATGATGGAATTTTAGGGTTCGTTGATTTTAATTTTTAAGATAACAAACATGTTTAAGTGGATATACTCCATGATGTTTTAAATAATTTCTTAGATGGAAGATGCTCACTAACTTAACCCATAACAAAACCGTCCTAAGGGAAAAGAAGACAAGAATTTTTTTGTTATGAAAATGTGCTTAATTAGGGATAAAGAAGGAAAATATTCAGTCTGTCTGTACATTGTACCCAAAACAAAGATAAGAAAATTGAACAAATTGCCGTCCTTTTTAGTTCCATCGCACATCATTTTATACAAATTAAGACACAAGCTAAAAAGGAGCCGAAATAACTTTCCAAAAAAAAATTATAAAAAGAAGGCATAATGAATGAAACATTTATCGTAATGACATTGCTCTTTTTATGGTCATATGTGCATAGATGTTTCATATGATGGGAATAAAAATAATGATGATGATGGTGTCACATAGGGGAATAAATATTGTAGAGGACATTAGCGTGGAATTTTCAGGGTACTAAATTTTTATGAATATTATTGAAGATCCTTTCTTCATGCTTTTCCAATGAATTTCTTCAAAAATACTGATAATAGCTTCTCATCTGTGGTCATAACATCTAAAAAGAAACATCAATAAACGAATAAATTAGAAAATAATCATACATAGTAATTTCAAATTAAAACATATACTTCCTTCTGATCCTGTGAAAATGCCGAGTCCTGCTTAGTTTCATCTTATTTTTCGAGCTATGTGTGCCATATATTCGCGTTCCAAGTCTCAGAATTGTCCAAAGAAAGTATTTATTTTGCGTATTTAAATATTTTTAGATTCACCACTTTGTTTACATAACACGTCAATAGCAATTTGAACTTCGATTTAAATTTTGAACTTCCGTTACATTTTTATGATTTTGAATATTTAAAACAGAGTTGGGAGCGTCCTACTTTGGCGTCGGACGCCACCAGCGTCGAACGCCACCGGCGTCGGACGCCAAGTGGCGTCGGACGCCAATTTTTTTTTTGGCGTCCGACGCCAATGGCGTCCGACGCCACGGGCGTCCGACGCCAGGACGCCGGGCGTCGGACGCCAGTACTAATTTTCAAATTTTTTTCGGAAATTATGGAAAATGGTAGAAAATGATGAAAATTGGTGGAAATGGTGGAAATTGATGGAAAATGATGGAAATTTATGAAAATTGAAAAAAATATTGAAAAATGCTGAAAATAGTAAGAAACTGATTGAAAATTGTGGATATGATAAAAAATGGTGGAAAATTGTGAAAAATTATGGAAACTGTAGTAAAATGGTGGAAATGAGTGGAAATTTTTGGAAAATGATGAAAATTGATGAAAATGGTGGAAATTGATGGAAAATGGTAAAAAATGATGGAAATTGTTGGAAAATGGTGGGAAATGATGAAAATTGTGGTAATTTTTGGGAAATGATGAAAATTGTTGGAAAATATTGGGAAGTGATGAAAATTGTTAGAAAATTGTGAATATGATAGAAAATGGTGGAAAATGATGAAAAAAGATGGAAAATGATGAAAATTATAGTAAAATGGTGGAAATGAGTGGAGATTTTTGGAAAATGATGAAAATTGTGGAAATTGATGGAAAATGGTAAAAAATGATGCAAATTGTTGGAAAATTGTGGGAAATGATGCAAATTGTTGGAAAATTGTGGGAAATGATGAAAGTTGTGGAAATTTTTGGGAAATGATGAAAATTGTGGAAATTGATTGAAAATGGTGAGAATTGATGCAAATTATTGGGAAATGATGAAAATTGTTGGAAAATTGTGAATATGATAGAAAATGGTGGAAAATTGATGAAAGTGGTGGAAATTGATGGAAAATGGTAAAAAATGATGGAAATTGTTGGAAAATTGTGGGAAATGATGAAAGTTGTGGAAATTTTTGGGAAATGGTGAAAATTGTTGGAAAATATTGGGAAGTGGTGAAAATGGTTGTAAAATGATAGAAATTGATGAAAATTGGTGGAAACTTTTGAAAAATCGTGTAAAATTGTTGGAAAATCGTGAAAAATTGGTGGAAATATTTGGGAAAATGGTGAAAATTTGTTGGAAAATCATGGAAAATTGGTCAAAAATTGATGGAAAACTGGTGGAAAATCGTGAAAAATTGATGGAAAACTGTTGGAAAATCGTGGAAAATTGGTGGAAAATTGATGAAAAATTGATGGAAAACGGTTGGAAAATCGTTGGAAAATGGTGGAAAATTGATGGAAAATGTTGGAAAATTGATGGAAAATTGATGGAAAATGATGGAAAATTGGTGGAAAACGATGGAAAATTGGTGGAAAATAGTGAAAATTCGTTGGAAAATAGTGGAAAATGATGAAAAATTGGTGGAAAATGAAGGAAAATAGTGGAAAATTGTTGGAAAATGATGGAAAATTGGTGGAAAATGATGGAAAATTGGTAGAAAATGATGGAAAATTGGTGGAAAATGATGGAAAATTGGTGGAAAATGGTGAAAATTTGTTGGAAAATCATGGAAAATCGGTAGAAAATGGTGAAAAATAGTTGGAAAAATGGTGGAAAATGATGGAAAATTGGTGGAAAACGATGGAAAATTGGTGGAAAATAGTGAAAATTCGTTGGAAAATAGTGGAAAATGATGAAAAATTGGTGGAAAATGAAGGAAAATAGTGGAAAATTGTTGGAAAATGATGGAAAATTGGTGGAAAATGATGGAAAATGGTGGAAAATTGTTGGAAATTGGTATAAATTGTTGGAAAATGGTGAAAAATTGTTGGAAATTGATTACCTATAATTTCATAATTTTCCAAAAATTTCCATCATTTTTCACCATTTTCCACCAATTTCCACCACTTTAATCATTTTCCAATAATTTCCACCATTTTCATAATTTTTCCACATTTTCTATCATATCCACATTTTATCAACAATTTTCATTATTTTTTATCATTTTCCACCAATTTCCACAATTTTCATCATTTTCCACCATTTTCATCATTTTCCACTAATTTCCATGATTTTTCAACAATTTCCATCATTTTCCACCTTTTTTCAGCATTTCCTAACAATTTCTTACTATTTTCAGCATTTTTCAATATTTTCTTCAATTTTCATGAATTTCCATCATTTTTCATCAATTTCCACCATTTCCACCAATTTTCATCATTTTCTACCATTTTCCATAATTTCCAAAAAAAAATTTGAAAATTAGTACTGGCGTCCGACGCCACTTGGCGTCCGACGTTTTGGCGTTTTTGGCGTCCGACGCCCGGCGTCCTGCCAACTCTGAATTTAAAATACGTTTAATCCTCATAATTCTCTTTAAAGATTCATTGAATCATTGAGAATTATTAAATATGATTTGATTGTTATAAACTGCATTTACAATAATTTAGTAAATAAAATAATAATAATAATATAAATCAAACAGGATTAAAGTCACCAAAAAATTCCCTCATCGAAAAAACCGCGCTAAAAATTTAATGCGTCTCCTTAAAAACATGAAGCACAAGAAGTTAAAGGTACATAAATTTATTTATCCATTAACTCAACATTATCGATTTCTGACATATCATTGTATTGTGTCGTTTTCACATAAAATAACTACTGCTGCTTCTCATACCTAAAAAATGACAGTAAGCACCACATGCATGAGCCATAAATTTTTCATGATGAATAAAATAAAATGATGAAATAGGTGATTATGAAGCATCAACGTTATCGTTAAATATTCATCCAAAAGCAATTCCCTTTTTCTTCTTTTCTGTTGTTTGTGATTGTATGTCAAATGCACGCGTATATTCGTGGAAAATTATTATTATCATTTTAGCAAATAATAAGCAAGTTGATGTGTCATTATGGTCGAGGGTAATAAAGTGCGTAAATTTTTGATGCATTTTTGGTATTTTTCACAACACTTCTTCTGAAGCATTAACGTTTACCTCATCAAACTTAAACTTGTGTGACATAAAGTACTCTTCCCATAAATATTAAGTTAAACATGACACATGGCATTATATCAAGCTCAGACAGACCAAAATATCTCATCATCGAGCCCATTTATCCTTTTTTGAATTAAAAGGTCTCTGTTTGTATATGAACATGCCCGATCCGATATAAAATAATACTTTTTTTTGATTTATTTAACATATACCGATACATCAGAGGTAAATATTATTATCATCATCATCAGACATTAATGTAATCATACAGTATTAAATGAATGAAGAAGTAGAATTAAATTAATGGCAATTAAATGAGCGACGAAAAAAAATTTAATTGATAATAATAAAGCAAGGTAAATTATGACTGAGTCGTGTATGCTGTTAATATTCAACAGTAAAATTAATGATGATTGTTTTTAGTGCTGATCACGAGTAAACCACATCTAAAGTATTAATTTCTCATTCATTAAAGAAATTTTTTAAAGAAACTATCAAAAAAGCTCAAAATTAGGATTTTCTTTTAAATTTTGTACTAAAATAAGGAAAACAGGTTTTTTTGGAGTTTTTATATAAAAATAGTAATATTTATGTTCAATAAGTATAATAAAGAATAAACATTTGAAAGTATAATAAACCATAATAATCATAACAGTATAAGTAATAATGAATAATAATAAATGTATCTTGATAATAATAAAGGTATTCAAATAATAAATAGATGTCTTTAAGACATTCTTAATGTTTAAATCCATGAAGGGATAATATATGTACAAGGGATGTATGATTTCCTAAGGAGTTCAGACATAATGTCCTAATGTCTTAAGACTAATCCACAATTTGAGCAGCAATCCGGAAATTTTGTCTTTCATTCAGACTATTTTTTCCAAACTGAAAATCCATGTCACTTGGCTTAAAAAAGTATTATAAAGTTTCACATCATATTTAGTATAAGGCAACAGTCATGATGTTTGAGAATTTGACTTTCTTTCGGGGCTTTTGAATCTTTTTGGCCGATGACTTTTTCCCAAGTGAATTTTTATGCTTGATCTTCATCAAGTTACTAGACTTTTCAATCTTTGAATCAACAACGTTCGACATCTGTAGCATACAGTCATCAGTTTCGTCCATCATATCCAATAAATCTGACTTAACACGATCGAGGGTAACATCAATTTTAACATCACTGACAGGAAGGAGGTTTGGATCTTTATTTTCATTATTGTCAGAACCAAACATCTCATGTGAATCCATCGTCACATCAGCGCCAGATGAAGCATCCTAAAGAAAATGATCACTGTAAGTAATGTGGTTAGTTCAAATGGAAAGTTTATAACTTACAGTAACATCGCAAGTATCATCGAAAATCTGATTGTGCTCCAACGTTGCATGTAAATAGCTGATGTATTCTTCTAACATGACAATCTTATCAGCATATTGTTGACATCGAGCTATTGAGTTGCGATGATGCATCTTCAAACGATCATACATTATAGATCCCTTAGCATTTGAGCAATGAGTTGACTGCTTTTTGGCTTCTTTAAGATTTTGGATGTGTTGATTCATTGATGCAATCATATTATTCAGATCAAAGACCTTCAGCTCTTGACTCTTGATAATAGCAATCTTTTCATCAATTATATCTTCCTTGCTGATGATCTCCAATTCCCTTTTGTCAATTATCTCGTTCAGATCATCAATGTATGAATTCTGCTCAGCAATAACGACTTCCTTCTCATTCAAATGCACTTTTTGCTTGGCAAGTTCCATTTTCTTCTGAACAATGAGGGAATCCTTAAGATGTAACAATTCAGCCTGTTTCCTGATCACGTCATTGTTTTTCTTCAATTTCTCATCAAATTGAACGTCCTTCTTACGAAATTCTTCTTCATGCTGAGCTATAACTTCATCCTTTTGGCCGATAATCAATTCCTTTTGCTGCAGATCATCACTTAATTGTTGAATTTTCTCGTTCATTTGCCATAACTCGCGCTTCAGATTGTCATTCTCAAGTTTCATTCGGTCTTCGTCTTTCTCGTAATTCTTCTCGTCCTTTTCAATCAAATTTGACATTTCAACCAGCAACTGACGTAGTTCTTTCTTGATTTCAGAATCTTCCATTTTTTAATTAAAGCTTCTTAACAATTTTTCACGTGTTTACGTCTCAAGACTTCGATTTACACTGAAGAAAATTCTTGGAAAACGTTTTTTCATTGTTTACTTTGATCAAAAATTTTTAATGAAAAATTTCATCTTTTAACAATGATTCTTATTTCTCTCTTAATACAGCTGTTGAAGCAACTGCTGTAAATCCAATTGATTTGGTAAAGACAAGAATACAGATTCAGAGAACTGGATCGATTATTGGTGAACTTGCTTAAAGGAATCCAATAGATTTTCATGAAAGTTATTTGACATGAAGGAATGTTGGGACTTTATACATGTTAAGCACTACAGTTCCTTAGTGCTGCATCAGATAAGATCATCAAACTTACAGTCAATGACTTGGTGAAAGATGTAAGCTTAAAAAATTTATGTTTTGAGGATTTAAAAGTACATTTATGATCATTTTCGCAAGTCAACTTCACTAATCCTTTGGAAGTCGATTGCAAGTTGCTGGATATGCTGTAAGTGAAACAAAAGGTTCATGTGGCATGTTTTAAGAGAGTTTAGATTCATTGGACTTCGTTGGATTGTACGAAGCAGTACAAAGGTATTTTAATACAATAAAAACTTCCAGATTGGTAAAAATATGAATTTTGCACATTTGATCTATTTTAACATCACTGGATCTTGTGAAAACAAAATTTTTGATTATTTAGCATGAAAGGATCATTATTATGACAAGCAAGCAGTAACATTCAATGCTAATTTTCACGAAAATCAAAAATTTTCAATTTCATATTTTTGTAAACAAAGATTTTATTTCGTCAAAATTTGACATCCTTAATTCCTCATTAATTGATTTATGGAAAGATACAGACGAGATGATTCACCGGCTGTTTTGGATCATGGAAATTATGAAGCAGAAAAGGCGTAAAAATGTTGAATGAAAAGGATAAATAAAATTCAAGAGTCACTCTTCCTCACTTCCACATTACAGCACTCTCTTCCACATAGCTCACTCAAAATGTTCTTGAAATACCAATGATTTGAAATGAAAAACAAGCGATATAGTCCCTTGAGACAACACTCATCAAAATTCACTCGGCTTTCCCTTTTCCTTTTATCCTTTTGTGTTTATTCTGCTCAATAATATTTGATCACTTAGAAGTTCATGAATTTTTTTTTTGGGACATCAATACTTACCGAAAAAAACAGCGAATAACATAAAGAAGAATAAGAAAGACATCTCATTGAGCTTCCAATTTCATTGTGTGTTTAGGACAACGAAGGTCAAGATGTATGCAAAAAGGGTACAAAATATCTAAAGGCAATGTTAATGCTTTAATGTTTTCAATGCAAATAGTTCTTTTTTTCAGTTAAATTTCCATCCTCATTCTCATCCACACAACCCACATGCTCATATGAATTCTTATTGCATTAATTTAATTTTATGCTACAATACATGTTACATACAAAAAAGCAGTCAGTCTCAATGACGAGAGGGTTTCAAAACCACTTTTGTCATGAAATTTTAATTAAATGATCTAAACACAAAATAATTTTCTCTCAAACTCATTTTGGTGGAATGATTTTTTTTATAATAGAAAAGTTTATGTCTGTGCATGTAGATGTTGGGATTTTTTTTTAAATTTGAAAACCATTTATTCATTCATTTTTTGTACTTCACTGTTTATTTTGGATGTAATTGAAGCTGTTGATGGACTGTCGATTTGTCAAAAGTTACACTATTTTTATACAGAGGATTGTTATCATGGAAGAGGTGTAATATATTGTGATTTCAGATCAAAGTGGAATCTGGGGTATCGAACGATATATAGGAGAATCTGCCAGTAGTCAATTATTTGGGCAACAGACTGGAAATCTGTATCACTGCTTTTTTGTGAGGATGTGGGTTCAATTCCAATCAGAAGCCGATCTCTCAATCATTACATAGAGTGTTTGTTGTCGATATGACAAGGATTTGCACAATACTCACGACATGGAACTTTTAGACAACCCTGATCAGAATTGGAGGTTAAATACAGGCAGGAAATATTTCAGATCTGGTATTTTTCAAGAAAGATCAGGAGCCGTTGATAAATGACATAGCGCAAAAAACCAGATTTTTAGACCCCTTCCCCCCTCAGTTATTTTGTATGGAAATGTCACACAGCACCAGACCCTTCTCCCCTCCTTAAAATTGGACGTCATTTATAAACGACCCCATGCTTTGCATGCACGGTCCATGCTTTGCATAATTGTTTCAGGTTGCTCACAAATTACGTCTTACAGAACGTGGGATTTTCAGACCCCCCTTTCTTTCACCTGTTAGCCGTCATTTGGAAGCGACCCTAGTATTGCATAATTTAATTGAATACAAGAATGAGGAAATGCGCTTTAAACACCAATCCAGCATAATTTCAAACAACATTGTTATTTCATTTAATGTTCATATGATATTCCCTAGAAAAAAGAATGTGAGAAATATTTTACATTAATTAAATGAGATTTTTCTTCATCGTTATTTAATGCAAAATTTGACCTCATAAGACTATCATGATGTAATCCATGTAATGACATGAAAGCTCACAATCTCTGAGAAAATTACTTTTTCGAAAAAAAAAAAATTCACCAACCAAGAAAACTAAAATAAAAAAGGAACAAACTATAAAAACTGCAATAAAATGTGAGCTATACGACATGAAATGATTGTTAAAATGAAAATAATAAAAAAGATACTGAAATGCTATAAAAAATTCGATTATAGGCACTAAATCTTATTGACAAGGTTGTGAATTTTACTTTCTGATGAAATTGATTTTTTTTTTCTTAAAAATTTATTTTTAGATTCGTTGGGCTTTAAATTTTCATTTTTTATGAGATGCTGTGCTATTGTAAAATTTTCTGTAACAATCACCGAAAAAATCATTTTCGTGCCATGACAATAAAAACCATAATTCTGTCAACCGAAATCCATTACTTTATGAATATTTTATTAGCATTTCCATTATCTGTGTTAATGAGAATTTTTTTTTTGAGTCTTTAAAAGCCATTAGAAAAACAAAGAAAATTGAGTGAAAAATTTATGTTGCGTGAACTGTATTGCATTTGGTGATGTGCTGATTTGATGGTAAATTTGATGAGCATGAGAGTTTAAGATGATGTGGCTGTGTGGCTAAATATTCAAAGGATAAATGATAATTTTTAATGAAGGTAGTGCCGTAAACCTATTAAAGCTTATTAAAACTAATTAGCACTAATTAGCACTTTCCCAACAACTTTTGAAAGCAATTTTATCCGTTAAATGAGCTTTAATAAAGCTCAAAATTCAAATTTCTGTCTACAAACTTCAAAATTTTTGTTTTTTTTTTAATTTAGTCTTCCTGAACATAATTTTTTGTCATGTTTTTGATCTTTTGTTAGTTCACAACTCGAAGTTATGTGTTTTATATGTCATGAGCTTGTAAAATGAACGAAAAGTACTTGAATTTGCAATCTTTGATGCTTGTTTCAGGACAAAATTTGAATCAGGTACAATCAAATTTTTTAAGATTAATTAAAAAGCTGAATTTTGATGTTTTTGTCTGTTTTTCCTGCACTGGATCTTGCAATTGTTAAAATTTGTATTATTAAGCATTAAAAGATCAATATTTTGATGTTTTTGTCTACTTTTCCTGCACTGGATCTTACTATTGTTAAAATTTATATTATTAAGCATCAAAAGATCAATATTATGACGAACTAACAGCTTCATTAATTGTAAAAATTCAAAAATCTCAATTTCGATTGTTTGTAAACAAAAATGTGAATCAAACCCATAAAATTTAATTACCATTAAACAGACATAAGAATTTTATTACATTTATCCTGGTCGAAATCTTCAGAAAACAAAGTTTTACCTCACAATTTTCCATGGATCATAAACTCTCTCAGAAGCATTATTCGTACAAAAAGGAGATAAATATGATCATTTCATTTCATTTACGACAGTCAATTCTGAGAAGAAGGAAGAAATAAATTTGATAAAAGTCCAACAAAAAAGGGTATCTTGAGAAAGTTTTATCAATAAAAAATTAATAACAACTTATAAAGCTCTTCCAAAATTGAATCTCGAAACTTTTTAAGTTATTAATTTCGAGTAAACAGACCAATGCTACTTCCATTTCAATTTATTTTTTACGGCATTCTTTTCTGGAACGATGGATAAATTATGCTTGATTGTCTGCCTTGGTCAGTTCGTGGTTTCTTTGTCTATAAACTCTTGCATATCAATTCACTAAATTTGCCAGAAAATTTATTCGTTTGAGAAATGAACAGCCACAATTCTAACTTAATTTTCTCCAACCTTGAAGGAAGTAACTTGAGAAGGATAGCATATAAATGCGCCCCAATTTATTCATCAAAATTTATTTCTCTTCAACTTTTCTTATTAAATTTCTCATCTGTTTTTTTCATTCTTCAATCCATAATACATTATGAAAAGGAACAAAAATGAGAACACTTTATAGCAATTAATGGAAATGGAAGCTGATTTTTCCTTGGGTTTTTCTTTCATTTTCCTTCTGTGCTTTATTTTTCTGTTATGAAAGGAAAAACGAAATGAAACACTCTAAGCCGTTAAACGCAGAAACAAAGATATAACAATAACATCACAAAAGCTTCTTAATTACGTATGAGAATGGCGAAGTCAAAGAGAAAAGTTGTAGGACGGAATGTTCGCATTGATGTGGATAATTAGCGCATTTTTGACCCTCTTGTTCATAATGTATTGCTGTTACTCAGATTCAGTTCCCTCCTGATGTCGATTCTGAAATTCGTGAGCATGCTCCTTGTACAATAACTTTAAAAACTCACCAGTTGACTTCCTCAACAAGCCATGAATCGAATTCATGAGGCATGTCAATTTTCACCACATGGTGCGTCTCTTCTCGACCTTTCCTTCATGTGCGTATCCCAACAATCACTAGACAATATTCAACAGACCAAAAGAATGAGCAAACAGATGTATTGATTGGAAAATAAACTGAGGATGACTATTTGGCACAAACCAAGAGTCAGAATAGCCATATTTAAGTCATTCAAATAGACATTTTTAAGAATCTGTCTTTGTGTGTCTTTAATTTTCATTTTCTCGTTCATAGACTGATAATGGATAAATGAGATGATTGTATAAAAAATTGAGGAGCTGCAAATAAATGGGAAGGTTAATACAATGAGCAAATCATTCCATGATTCTTATTTAGTCAGTAAAGTAAAACAAAGCTGGGGTTTTTGTTCGATAAAAAGTTTTGTAGTGGTGAGTAGTAAGCTGCTGAAAGTTGATTACATAACAGAAATAGAACCAACCAAAAAAAACATGAAGAATGTGTTGTCATCTCTGAACAGCAAAAAATTGAACATTTTGAATCCCTATGCAGCACAAAAAAAGTATTTACCACATTCGAATGGAATTACAACCACAATCTCCATACAGTGTCAAAAGTAACACTTTACCGACCCTTCACTATGAATTGTTGTAAGTTCCTTTGATCGCCATTAATGGAGAGCATTTCCATTTTGATGATTCGAAATTCAGCATGCAGTATCGCCAACATTCTCACACAAGTATCTCTAAGCTTTCATAAATATATCAATTTCAAACATTTGCGAACCATTTGTGGAATAGTAAGCAAAATATTCATAAGAAGAAGGTTCAATATCTCGAGTAGTGCATATATAAAAACAACAATCATAAATTTCATTGCGATCGTCCCCAGAATATCATTTTTTGCCACAGATGAAATTTTATTTTCTTGCCAGGGATGGGGTCTTCGGTTTGTACTTGAAAATAAAAAGGTTTTGTGGCTGTGACTTGCAGTTTTGTGTTTTTTGACTTTTCATGATAAAAGACCTTAAAGTCAGAGAGTAAAGTCATCTCGAAAATGCGTTACATGCTTCTATGGTTCTTTCCATCATCCCATCCCAAAATGATCCTTCTCTATTACATTTATGTTGATTGCATTCACAATAAGCATCTGAAGATTATTATAGAATACAAACATTTTATTGACTTATTTCTGTAATGAATTCGGAATCTATTAGGAAGACGCTCATGCATCGTGAATGAGTATTCGTTGCTGATTTAATCATAAGACTTTGAGAAATGGCGATTGCTTGTGTAGAAAAATAAAAGAATTGATGGAAAACATGGCTATAAGTATAGAGCGAATGGACATAAAAATGATATTTTAGTTTATTAGCGGCAATTTAGAATCTATCGAGGATAAGAACTTGAGGAACAATTTTGATTGGGAAGCATTTTGTTGTCATTGATGGTCTTTTAGCAGATGTGCGCGTGGGAATAGATTCAAAATAGTCCAAAAAGAATGAAATCCATCAAAATCCCAACTCCGTTAAAAAGGAAGGTTCTCTAAAGCAGTGTGCCTTTTTCTCTTCTTGATTGTTTTTTTAACATACGGCTTTAAAAATCCATTTTTAAATTGAATATAAAATTTCAAAGCAATATGCTCAAGAACAGCATATCCTCCTTGTGGATCGAACTATATGAGATAATTTATGCACATTGAAAATGATGTTAACAAGAAAACAACAGGAAAATGCGAGAATGATGAAGAAAAAGAAGATCAAAATTTAGTTGAAAGTGATAACTGGTTATTGGATGTATCATAAAACTCAATAACATACATATGTGGCAGAAGATGCTTGTAGACACTTTTTCCGGCAAAGATTATCAATTTAAATGAGAATAAACGTTAATATTCTTGCTAAAATGAACATTGTTTATGGCGTTGGCAGCATAAGCTGTGCTAACAATATTTTAATGTTGATGGCTTCAAGAATCAGATCCTCTTGAAAATATTAATTGACTTTTTCCTTCTCTTTTCTGCTTTTTTTTTGTTTTCTCTCAAATCATAACATTTTTCTGCTCGATATTCAGCGTTTCCTACTTATTATTCACAATAATATTCTCTCCTTTCCTTTTCTTTCCGCTATTCGTGTCGCCAGTGTCATATTAATGAATAAAGAGGAAAAAAGTTTACTTTTTATCCTGTCAATAAAATGAAAATGAATCACATGCTTTATTTTTGTAAATGCGATGACATCAGCATGGAATTATTTAAGGAACTTATCGAAAAATGAGTTTTTGGAGCTGCTTATGGAGGCGCATTGTTGATAAATCACTAGAAGTCATTAGGGGTCGTTCGCAAATTACGTCACGCTCTTGGGGGGAGGGGGGTCAATGAATTTGTGACAGTCCAAACAAAAAATTTTTCTTTTTTTGGAAAATTTGTGACAAGGAGGGAGGGGAGGGGGTTTCGAAAAAGTCGTTTTTTGCGTGACGTAATTTGCGAATGACCCCTTATCATAAGCAGATAGATTTGAGTCAAAGACTCATGCCAATTTTTTTTATGTAAGTGAAGTAAGCACCTTAGTTGGTCTAATAACAGAAATCGCTAACCATATTGATGAAATTCACTTCTTTTGCGGCTGATGGTTCAAATCTAATCAAGCCAAACCAACCTTGAGTTTTAGTGAGAGCTACAAGCAAGCTTTCTTTAATTTCAAAGTCACGAAAATTGACAAGAAGAATCTCTTACTTCCAAAAAGCCCCAATCTAGCACCAAAATATCTGTGTGTCATTTTCCTCTTCTCATTTCCTCCACAAACTCATATTACGCTAAGATATTTGAAAATAGAATACATTTATTAAGTCATGACTCTTCGACTGTAGGAAAAAGAAGACGAATGAGAGAGACTTAATTGCTTTTTTTTTGGTCACGCAGTGAAGATTTACGCTGTAACTATCAACGAAATTCTTGTTGGCACATTTTTGGGATTCCAATATTCATATAGCTGTCACTTTTTTGCGTATTGCTCTATTCTAGCTTTTCTGATCGATCAATTTTGGGTCGAATGATAACGAAATGTTCTAGACTCTAACCCAAATTTTTCTTCTATAAAAGTGTTGCCATGAAAAATGGAATTGACATGGGAGATATGAGGTATTTATTGAATATCAAGTATGTCAATTTATTTTGGTCTAGATACCTTTAGGGTGTTTCTGCCGAATGGAATGAAAAATTCGAAGGTTAATCATGACTTTTTAAAGTAACTTTTGATGTTTGCGTTTCAAGCTGATCTGTAGCTTCTCATCTACAAAGCAAATATTTGGTAATTTAATATTCTTGAATAATTGACAGCAATACCTCTTCCTGCTTAAAATTTCAGCACAATTTGTTACATGAAATGAGCACATACACATGTGCCTAACAATTTTCATCAAGCATCATTATTCATTCATCGAAGATTTTCTTTTGTTGAAGTTTATTTCCTTACATGAAAAAAAATTCCCATTCTTTCAAATTGATCTCATGAAAATTTTATTCAAAATTATTCAAATTGATTATATTGAGCGTAACTAATCTAATAATATAGGTATGAGGAACGAAGAAGGAAAACTTCTCATGAATTTATAAAAATGTAAAGCTAAGCTTTTCTTTTTTTATAGCACGTTTAAGGATGTGATGTGCTTTGGAAGGTGACACTATATGCTAGAAATTTTCTATCCATGTGACTTCCTAATTCAATTTTCTAGTCGACAATATTCAATTTATTCCTAGAAATGCGCTCCATGAAAATTTATCTCAAGCCAATTCCAACTTATATCGCATCCTAATTCTCTATTCTCTCCTTACATAACAAATAATGTGTTTCAAATATCATAGCAATTGATTCCATCAGGAATGAGCGTTTTGAATGTTTAATCTATATGGAACGAATGTTGAATATAAAATTATTTTTAAATAATTTATAAGGAAATTTTGGGACTTTTTTACGGGATAATACAAAAATTAATGATCCTTGTGGATATCAATGTCAACTTAGAATAATGTTATTTGCTGTTTTGGGAAACTGAGGTTATTGAAATGTTGTGGAATTGAGGAACATGAATAATATAAGATGTTTGCTTTATAAGGATGTATTTAGGGGAATTTTGAGGTTAATTCTTCCACATAAAATCCTATGTGTTGGAAGTTATAAGTGAATCTGCAATATGATGAGTAGTCCATCACACAGCCTTCTTAGAATCTCATCGAAAAATATTTTAAATTGCTAGATTGTCACTACGATTCCGTCAAGGTTCCGCCACGGATTGATTTATTAACATCAAATTGATTCTGCCTCCATTGCCACACCTTAACTCATTCATGTCGGCGACTTCTTCATTTGTGTCACTCGAGCAGGAAAAATAAAATAAATTCTGAGTACGTCCTTGACCCTTCTATATTAGTTTTTGTCAAAATTAAATGACTTAACATCAGGGGCGTATACAGATAGGGGGGTTAGAGGTCAACCCCTCCCCACCTCTTTGGGAAAATTTTTTCAATTTGCTTTTGTAAGAAAAAATCCAAAAACCCCCTCTAAATTTTCTCGTCCATACAAAAAAATCAAACCCCTCCTCAAAATATTCTGTATATGCCTCTGCTTAATATGCATTTATTCAAACTTTGAGATTTAATTTACATTTTGTTCTGATTTTGTTCAAGCAAAATGAATCCATTTCGTAATTATTATTTACAAAACAATTTCTCATCTGTCACAGCAACGTTAAAGCATTTACATTTTAATTATGTTTATGACATCCTGAAAGGAATGAGAATATCCTGAAAAATTATTAAAATATAAGACTTTTGCTGCATCAACCACAATAGTAGCAAAACAAACCCAACCAACTGAATAATAACAACAAGAGGAAATTTTCATAAACTTTTTTCTTACTTTTTCATTTTTATTAACGATTTTTCATTTTATTTATGTCATTTTTATATAAACTGATTTTCTTTTATTTTTCTAAAGAATTTTTCATCATTTTCATGTCTTTTTTGAAAACCTAAAATTTTAATTTATTTAATTAATTTTCCTTTCATTTACTGATTTTTGAAATTTTTTAATTCTTTACATTTTGAGATGCGTGGAAATGAGGAATTTAGGGTAATTAATTGTTGAGCAGTTTAAAATCTTCATGACTAGTTGAAGAATTATCAAGTACCCAAATTTCTCATGTCCATACTCCTCAATCCACCGATTATTTTCTTTAATAATTTTTCTTATACTTCTTTTTGGGAAACACAGTATATAAGGCGCTTTTGCACTTGAGATTAAAAATCTTTCTTTCCTTCTGTTTTTTATTTCATATCATTCATCATCTAACACTTAAGATCTCCAGCAAGCAAATGACCGTAATAACCAACAACATCAAGACTTATGTTGGCAATAACAATCATTCATGTGCTAAGAGCTTTTTATTTCCTTTTTACTTATTTTTAAATTTTTCTATCTGCTTTTTTCCGTTAAAATATTTATTTTGAAATTAAAAAAAAATTTTTTCTCAAATTTCTATCCATCTTTAATTTTTTCATTTTGATCCTGGAAGAAATTTTTTTTTCAATAATAAAACCGGTATCGTCTTCATTTATTTATTTTTTTGGTCAATCTATGTCAGTTTTAATATTTCTCTTTATACAATAAATACAATTTGACAATCGATCATTCGGGGGAGATTATAAATTCGTGAGTAACAGAAATACCGAATTATTGAATGTATACAAAATTGTTGAAGGAATTAGAAATAAACTTCAGGAAATTTAGACTTCAAAAAAAACGTTTGAATAGTTTGAAATTGAATTTCGAAAAATTCGAAATTGATTTTCGAAAAATTCGAAATTGAATTTCAAAATATTCGGAATTGAATTTTGAAAAATTCGAAATTGAATTTCGAAATATTCAAAATTTAATTTCCAAAAATTCGAAATTTAATTATGAAAGTTTCTAATTTATTTCCGAATTTAATTTCAACGTTTATTCTACAGAATGGAAGAAAAATTCTTTACAATCCAAAAAAAATATCATCCATCACGGCAAGAAGCATTTACCATAACAAAAACATACAAAAGCGCTGAGCAGATTAAATCTTTCAGGCATTCCATTTTAAACAAACGTGAAAAATCTGCTAATTTTCTCACCAATGTCACTGTCAATCTTTATAAAACATTTTTCATTCAGCATATCATTCAGCTTTTTTATTCCATTCACAATTCAGCCTGCATCACGGAAACAATGGTAAATTGAAAAATTTTCCCCCTAAACTGAGCGAAAAATTTACCGTAGAAAGGTTGAAATTAAAAAATAATAATTGAAAATGGACAATTCATGGTGAATTGGCAGAAAACTAATATTTTTTATCCCTCACAGAATCGTGGCTGTTTAGGACGTTTGGCAACCGTTTTTCATGTTTTCGGTGTCAAAAAATTACTCTAGCAATTATAGGGTGCCCATAGCATCCAAATATAGACGAAGAAAATGATTTTGGCAGTATTTAAAATTGCACCAGATGGGCATCCTTACTATGTGGTAAAATTTCATGATTCTTAGTATTTTTAAAATTTATTTTTTTGTGCGCAATTTATTTCACTCTTCATTTTCCATTGTCACGTCTTTAAAGTCTGGTAAATGACACTGACATGTAATGAATACGAGAAAGTTTTTCCATCTCACATTTTTCACAAAAAATGATGCAATTTGAGGGTAAAAAAGTTATGAAACTTGAATTAAAGTCAATCTACCTTATTTCTTCTTCTTCTATACCTTCAAGCATTTATATGATACAGACGGGAACACTTTGAGCAATAAAAAGTCCAATAAATGTCCTAATCGCTTATATATTGGCAACCAAAAGACCAATAACTTTTCTTTTAAAGCTCAAATCTAAACATTTTTTTGCCTCGTTTAAGTTTTTTTTGTGTGCCTGTAAAACATTTTTCTGAAGCTGGATGTGAAAATGCAACCCTCTTGAAATGTATGATCGCAAATTAGAGCTTCAAAATATTAAATTGGAATGTTTATGATTGGTTGAAAGATTCTTTAGCTACAGCAATGCAGGAACGTACCCAAGCAACACGAAGATGCAATGGTAGCGATACGAAGTCTATTCTTAGTGCCACTCAGGGTAAAGGGTTTGGGTGTCCGAAACTGGAATTTTCCTCCTCAATAATGCCTTTTGTATCATCAGTCCCTCAAATTTGCACCCCACAAGCCGAAGCGTACAAGACTATAGCTCTAAGTAACCTGTCCTTGCTTCATCACTGCAGAAACGCTGGTTACTAACCCAACAAGGTCTCATCCATTTAAATTGAAATCCAACTTTACACGAGTAAACATTCCAACCTTTTATGAATCGTAAATTATATTTAATAACCTTTTACGATCCTCCACCACTAACAGCAACAAGAAGAGGATGTGGAAGTATGAAAGAAATGAGAAAATTCTAAATAATAAAAAAAGGATTCCTTATCTACTTTGATGAGGAGGAAAACGGTCAGCAGAAAATTTATTAACCCACGTGAAAGAAAAGAAATTTTTTCATTTCCACCTGTTAAGGCATGAATCTTTCACAGTAGGTGGGATGTCGTGTCACTTAATTTTGGGTTCTTCAATCATAATATTTAAATTATTTAATGGGAAATTTAAGGTTGGAAATAAAGCAGAAATTTTCTCACTTCCGTGAGAAACTTTTTCATGTCCGGGCCGCTTTAATAAAATATAAATATAAATGTTTAGTTAAAGTTGTGAAGCAAAAAAAAAGGTTAGTGGAACTTTCATCGAAAATGTGATTGGAGTTTTGTTCCTCAAATCTGTCGAAAGTCATTCACATCATGCAGGAAATCATTCACTCAACACTTACCTCTCTATCCTCGTCCTATTCTAACCATATCTAAACTTAACTAATCATCAAACTCAAAGAAATTTACAACGAATCCTCAATCTGGTTTCTAGGGTATCTCAAGTGGTTCGGATTCTGCTATAAATTGTAGGTCTAAAGGGTGTGGTACAATAGATTCTGTAAACGCAGTGCCTCTAGCTCTTAAGGATGGGCCTAGTAGGAAAACTTGATGCTGAACCTATCCAATTGATTGCCTAATTAATATCTTGTCGTATCCTAATTGACAAATTTTAGAAAAAAATCTGTTTGCATGGGTACAAAATGACAAAAGAGCTGCTGAAGCTTTGGTCTTGTCGCACGACTCGATAATGCAGACTTTTGTGTGCACCGCTACACTTAGCTCTTGCTATGCATGGTTAAGTAGATTATGGATGCTCTATAGAAACCAGAATCAGATGACTAAACAATTGGGTATTTTTAGAGATCGGTAAATACCAACCGAACCCTTATATATGCACACATCCCATTTAATGAAATAATTTTTTTATGATTTCAAGAAGATGAAAATTTAAAATTTGTCCTTTTATAAAAAGTAAGTAAAGATTCTAACTGAAGTTAATTACAAAATTGTTTATACAAGTTTTGATTTTAATATAAAGTAAAATATTGAACACTTTTTTCAGATTTTCTTCGTAGTTTTCATTATTTTTTGGTTTTTATTATGTTATAAAATTTTCGTTTCATTTTCTAAAGCAGTTCAATAAAATTTCTTGAAATTCTCTTGACAAATGTCTTTTGTCTACATAAAAAATAATGCTTGATATCCATTTGACTAGATTCTCTAGTTCAACTACAATTTGTATAGTCAATTGAGTACCAAACACAAATTGCTTCTATTTTAGTCTCATATCATGTGGAAATTGGCAATATTGTTGCGTCAGTTGCTGCAAATCACCTTTATAGCAGCAATGCCTATCTTCAGCACGTACAAAACTTAGACATCATTTCTCACAAGAAACAGAAGAAGTTTTATTGCTTTGCCAACATTAATATACAAATTATCTAATTAGATCTCATTATTTACCATTTTCATTAATAATTTTTTTAATTTATATTATTATTCGTTTATTATTACAATTATTAGTCAATTTTTTTAATAAATTTAATATAAATTACACATTAATGTTAACTTTAAAAATTTCTTTCGTTTCATAAAATTTTAATTTTTTTCACTTCATCATTTTCACTAGTTTTTAATTAATTTATTTATTTTTCTATTCGAAATTGAAAACCTTCACTGGTAATTGCAGCAATTGCAAACTTTTTTATATGAAAAGTCTTCATTCATTTTTATTCATTTTTGAATAAGAATAAAATTTAAAATTTCTTTCATTTTTCTCGGTTTAGTTTGTTTTTATCTACATCGTCACATTCGTTTTATTAGAGCTGCTTTTTTTTGTTAATTTTCTCATTTTAAAATTTTTAAATCAGTTTTAAAAATATTTAAATTTTGAAGGTAAAAAAGGAATTTTTAAAAAATAACAAAATTTTGGAAAAAAAAAAGTTTAGTATTTTTTGGAGTAGTTGCAAGAAGGTGAATATATCTAGATTTGAATCGGTTTTTGGGGCTACCTGGAGGACCCTACCCTACTCTATCACTGGAAGGTAGGGTATACCCTAGGTTACCATAGGTGGATACCATAGGGTAGGGTGAGTGGTTATCCTAGGGTGACCTTGGGTTTGTAAGGGTGTCTTAGGATATCCCACCTATCCTACCCTAGGATATTTTAAGTTGAGGATAGGGGTAGGGTAGGTAGAGGCACCCTAGGATATACTCTACCTCCCCAGGGTTGGTTAGAGTACCATGGTACTCAGCATTGCTCGATAAATAAATGATTTTCGAATTAAATCCAATTTAAAATAGTTTAAAACTTTAAGGATGTAGACCATGGAGGGCAGAAGTTCCAATTTTCTGATATTTTTTGTTCAGAAATTTTTAATATTTCTAAAAAGTTTCAATTTTAAAAACATCCTTCTGGCCAATTAACCTCATTTTATATTTTTAAAACAGCAGAATGTTCATGTTAACAACAACTCAAAGGATCGAAAGGAAAGTTTGAAACTTTTTTTCTAAAAAAACATTCAACTTAAAAAATCAACATTAATTTTCTTTTTCATAACTATTCATATTTTCATAGATTTTTTCTTTCATTACATTTTTATATATTCTATGCAATTTTTTTTAAGTATTCATTCATCATAAACATAAGTTATCTTTTCCCCTTTTTTTGTTTCTCATAAATTTTCATAGTTTCATTTATATGCATCTTTTTTAGAATTATCTACAGTTACATAACTTTTATATAGTACATTTATGGAAGTTCATACGATCAGAAATATAAAATTATAATAATTTCCTACGAGAGTAAAGAGAATGGAATCAGATTTAGTTGAATGTAAATTCCTTGCATGTGCTGTTGTAGATGGGAAATGAGCAGGTGAAGTTCTAACTACTTAAATAAGAATGTGAAGGATATAAAAATAATATCCAACGTGCTTCGTAGTGAATTAATAAAAACTGTGTAATTTCCACCTTCATAAAATCTATTGGCACTTAACAAAATTATAGACTGCAACTTATTCGTTATGATGCTCATAAACCTGTGAAAATCTCTCTTAACTTTTCATAAGCACATTAGCACTTATGAAATTTCATAATATAATATTTATTGATGCACACATAGGCAGCATCAAATTGCATTAAATAAAGCCATAAAAACTCAATAAACAGACTTCATGCCTTCTTGCATGTTGTAAGAGCAAGTTTACACCACTTATTTGAGGTTGTAGGAAAATATTCTTACTACAATAGCCTCAAGCTATGAATAGCTCTGAAATTTACTTTGTTAAATTCATTCTTTTGTTGAGTTATAAAGACCATAATAATGTTTTGAGATCTTGAGGCATTCCTATTAAGTCACACAAATTATGAGAGCATGAGATAGAGAGAGACAGAAGCAGCATGAAGATGTCTCTTATCAAAAAATTTACAAATATTTACTAGCATGTAAAAATTTATGATGAAATAACTCATGAATGGAAGGAAGGCAGAGAAGACACAAAAATGTTTGCCACAAAGATGTCCTTTTTGTTTTTAGAAAAATATTTTCGGAATCTTGGGATCCATTTAATGTATGATGGAATTCACCTCTACATGCCCTCAAAAACCCATCATTTTTTTCTATTAAAGGATAACTTTTTGGCTGTGCTGAATGTTACATGCGTGTAATGATACTTCGTGCCTTACAATTTAATCTGTTTTGCTTTATTGTTGTGCAATAGCGAAAGCAGTTATTACCCTATAAAAGTAACACCAGCTTGCAATTTTTATATCCACAAAATGTATGTAAATCCTTAAGCTCTCGTAAAAACAACACATTTTTATGAACATTCTGTGAAAGTTTTGTTTCATTATAGTTTGTCACTATGTAGAATGTCAAGCATTAACTTGTATGTTTCTGGGAATTTTCTGAGGAATTGAATTTTTTACTGCATTTTTCCAGTTTTTATGGCTTTTTTGTTTTCAATAGTAAATGTTTTTGCTTCAATTCTTCAATAAATTCAGTTTTTAAAGATTAACGGACTTTTGAGATTTAAATTTTATTCGTTCAGTTTGACAAACGTAGTTTCACTCCCTCTCAGTTTACAATTTCTGTAAATTTTTATTCAAACTGTGTATATAATTAAATTTACTGCTTACCAAGGGCTTAAAATGATATTTTTATGTAGATCTTTAGATAAAACACGTCAATAATTCAAAACTCAAAGGTTTAAGGGTATTTTTATCAGATTTCAGACAAAATTTCCTCATTCAATAAATCACTATGTGTCAAAATAAAGCTACAGCACGTAGATCATCCTCAACCAAGCAAACTGAAAATAATCAGCACAATATCCGATCCACAACAACAAAGAATTTTTCATTCAACCACATCCAAATTACAATTAAATGTATCTACGTGAGATTGTGAAAGGAATTTTTAATGATGAAATATCTTTTTGTTGCGCTTAAAATTTCAAAAATTACGAAAGTTTTCTTTACACTGTTCACGTAATGTACGTAAAGTTTGCTCATTTTTTGACGCAATTCTTGTAAATTTTCATATTTGTGCTATAAAATTTATTTTCATGTTTTTAGATTGAAAGTTATTGGTTATTGTATAAGTTGAATGTAATGGAGTTGTGCGACGTTATGTGAGAAGTTTAATGTCACTTTTCGAGTAATTGAAATTTGATAACGGAATTTTGAAATTTTAAATATAACAGTCATTAAAAATTTGAATTTTATAGCAAAATTATAGCAATTTGAAATTTTATTATCCGAACTAACAGCTGTTAAAATATAACGATCAATCTAAATTTGAATTTTATAGAAAAATTATAACGGTCAATCTAAATTTGAATTTTATAGCAAAATTATAACAGTCAATTAAAATTTGAATTTTATACCAAAATTATAGCAACCTCACACAAAATCCCACAAATCCAATCACTCCTGTAAACTTCCTGTTAGTTTCTCGAATTGAATTTTATAATAAGTAATTTTAATAAAAACTAAAAAATCAGATGATGAATTCGATTGATTATTTTCCTAGTATCTTTAATCATTCATTCTATAGTATAGATTACTTCCAATATATTTTTCTTTAAATATTCTATTGTACAGTGTACGTTTATAAAAAAGAACTCATACTTCAATAGAGAGTATATATTTCAGTAATAATAAGCAAGTAAAAATTGAATTCGATTTCACAGTCCTAGAGTAAGTCGAATTCGAGACTCATTTTAATTCTTAAAAGGATAGAATGATAGATAGAAATAGACAAATACTCACGAACTTATTCATTTAATTTTTATTCATTTTTTTTCCTCATTTATTCTTATTTTTTATGTGAAGATTCGCTGCGGCAATTACGAAAGATTCTCTTTATTGTTGATGGTGCCTCCCGTTGTCGAAAAAAAAATATGTAAAATCTCCTCGTCCCACGTTGAAATATAACAGGCATGTTAGACAGGCAGGCAACATCGAAAATGACGATGAGATTAAATCTAATTATAAAACCGGTCTCGCGTGTCTCGTCATTTGTGTTGTGGATGCAATTTCACTCAACTTAATGTCAATTGGCATTCTGGAATCGTATAATGTAGGTGCTTGCAAAATAATGCCCGCAGTACCCACAACAACAGCTATTGTAAAAATCCATAAAAATAAACGATCTAGCACCATTGCCACGTATTTCCAATCTTCTTTCACCTATGTCGATTGTGTACGGTAGTCACCATCATTAGAGAAGCATGAAACGAAAAAAAAAATTGGAAGAACAAAAAAATAGTCATGAGAGAGATTGAAATTGAATTAGAATTTTCTGTCTCACTTATTGCCTTTCAAACTGGCTTCATTCCTTTAAAAATTTGTGTTATCAAAAAGAAAGTTTTTATTGGAAATAATGGAAAACGAAGACAAAAAGTCGTGATGAAACTTTGTAAAACCAGTTGGAAGTTTAAGCCATTAGTAGGTGGATAGATAGAAGCGTCTTTGGTATGAATTATTAGAGAATGGCTTCAAATTTTGAGCCTTTGGCTATACTTATTGAACAAATTTTAAATTTTACTTTGGACAGTGAATACTGATGCCTTCTTGGATCCAGCAACTCATTAATATTGCCATACCAAAGAACAAAACTAAACTGAACAGAAATTGCTACCTTCCTAGTCACAAAAGCTCAAGCGCTTCTTCCTTTACATCTTTACACTTTCTTGTGCCGTATTGAATTTAAATTACTTCCAAAACAACTTTCAAGGAGCTAAGGTACAGCTTTGTTGAAGGAAGGAAGACAAACTTAAAGTTTGTAACTAAAAGTTCACTTCTTATTCTTTATTTTTAAAGCTCATTTGATTATTTAAGGAAATGTTATGGAATATGGAAATTAAATTGTTATTTGTGCTGGAATTTGAATTTTTACAGCTATGGAACAACAGTTACCCGCTACCCCATTCCATTTTAGACGCCATAAGTGGACAGCTTTAATGTTCCCAAAGAGAATGTCTAATAATCCAATTAAACTTACCCTCGTACTCTCCTCCTCCTTTTTCGTATGATCAGCTATGTATGTGACACCATCCATCGCTTTATGCAGCTCCGGACACGTATGCCAACGATGTCGAATATTTGACTCTTTATCCTCAGTTTTATTAGTTTTTGTTGTCATTGTTTCATCACCCTCCGTCGTTGTCGATGGCTGAACAATTCCACTATCAAGATTGGTTGTTCCAATCGATGTTGTATTTGTTTTAATATTGTTAATTATCACATTAGTCGTATTTGTTGATGACGTATTATTATTTAAATTGCTAACCGTATTACTATTATTTATATTAGGATTATTTGTGGTCGTTGTCGATTGACCACTGGCTAGTGTATTTGTTGCTGTTGATGAGAAATTTTGTCCATTACTTTCAATCACTGATGGCGGCGGATTTGGTGATAACATCGGTGACTCTTGCACCAATAAACCTAAATGATGTGGATCCGTTTGAAATGGTAATGGTAGATCATCCATAAGATCCAAATTTTGTACTCTACTATGCGAACGATGCAAATACATGTGATGATGATGATGTAATCGGTGATGTGGTGAAACATTTGTCGATGTTCCGTGCTTTGGGCTGCCATGTAATCTACACGTTCCTATACTAATTGTTTCCAAATTCCTGTGTGCATGATGGTCGGGTGTACGGCACATAAATGAAAATATAAAAGAAAGATTGTAATTTGATGATTAATGGATGCCATGCAAGGGGATATCGACATTACGATGAAAATTAATGGATGACTTTTATTTTGGTGCTGCAGATTACAGTTGAAAAGTCACAGACTTAGAGGTGGAAGATTGATTTCACATGTGAATCAGTCTGTTGATTCCAAAATATACAATAAAAAGGATTTGTCGCCACAAACTTTTGATACGCTTCCTTTTAACAGATTTTCTCCTTTAACTTGTCCCAAAAACATGATGTTCATGTAATTACATCAACCATAGAAGATATTGCCATTAATTTACATGAAATAGGACAAATAACAACAAACTCGTATCCTTTATTTTGCATTTATAAAACTTTTATACCATCCATCCACATCAGCATCCAAAAAACATACAATGTAGTTAGTGTAATAGTGTCATAGACATATCAAGCTCATGTCATACCATTCTCCATATTCTACAGAAGGCAAAAAGTAATTCTAGACAGCTGATAAACTTATAATTATGCAATTTATATTCAGTAAAGTAATTTTATTTGTTGAAAAAGCAGTCTTACAAGCACTTATTACATTGACTTGTCATGCTTTAGATGATTTTGTGGATGGAAATGACACTGAATGGAGAGATAGTCGTAGGGGTTGTGGAAAAACTTGGATTTTTAGATTATTTTTAAGGAGTTTCCGGATTATCATGTCGTTATGTTTATTGCCTTAAATTGACATTCTATTGAGTTCGTTCTTAAAGTTCAAAGTATGTATAGAAGTCCTCTCAATGGAACTAAACGTTAGGAATGAGCTTCAAATTCAAGATTTCAAAAATTTGCTTACGAAAATTCCAAATTCAAAAATTTGTTTTTCTTGCTTCAAATTGAGTTTTATGTCCATCATATTGTTGATCTTCATATAAAATACAACCAGAACTTCTATATAGAATAGATCCAGTGACGTTAAAATGAAGGAAAAAGACCAAATTTATCATTTTATTGTTCCTAAAAAATCGTATGTACTAAATTCAAATTTTGTACTAAAACCAAACATAACGCATTTATTGAGATGACACGACATCAATTAGAACCGCTAGATTTTCCATGATATAACATGGAAGCAAACATAAGAAATTGTAAATGTCGAGAATGTCATCAGAGCTTTACTTGAATAGCATGTTAATCGCACAATGCCTTTTTCATCATAACAATGAAAATAATAATAATTCCATTAAATATATAAAAAAATAACAACGGGTTTATGATTCTCTCCTACTTCCGTCCTTACTGTCAATGAAATTCTCTATTTTCTTTATGCGTATAGAATGAATAAGCATGTTTAATTTAAATCTTTTGTGTAGATTGACATGAAAATTTCATGGAAAATGTTCTCATTTCATTCAATTTAGATGATTAGGAAGTTCTAGGAACGACTCTTTGAAAGGCACTGTTATTTAACATTGAATTTCAAATGAGGATGCTTGAGTTTGTCGTCTTTTGAATTTTTAAGAGGATAACAACTTCAAACAGTTGCTGCTTTGAGGCTCGCATTGTGCTTTCGAGAGCTGATGTCACTTTAATTTATTTTTAAATATTTTCTTGCAAATATTCATGAGAATTTTAATTGGAATCTCAAAATTCGCCATTTTTAACCTAAATTCGTAAGATTAAATGAAGAACTTAGCTCATACGTGAGGCTTCCGTCTTATCAGTCATAATCTCAATGATCACTAATGAAGGAACTCTAGTATTATAAAATTTTTCCTAAATTAATGAAATATGCTTCATTACATTCTAAAGAGCTTAAAATTTTCACAAGTTTTTATAATGAATGAGTGAAAATGCGGAAACAAGTTTTGTTGCTGAAAATTAATTGAGGGGAAAAATTCTCTTGAACAGAAATTCAACTCTTAAATTTTTTTTAGTAATTCCTCTAAAGGAAAAAGTTTTTCGTCATTTAAATTTTCATGAAATGGAATATTCATGAAGGAATCGGAAGAAAAATAAGAGCTTGAAAGGATGTTTATTGTCTGTAAGTGGTAAAGCAGCATTTTTGTTCCATATTTTAAAGTATAAGTGTTTGAATAATAAAGCAAGTAAGAATGTTTGTTAATGCGCGATACAAATCATTTAACTTTATACTTATCCAAAAGTTTTCCGTTAGAAAAATAACGGTTAAAAAGTTTTTAAAAAGATAACGAACAGAAAAAATTTAAATTTTTAAAAATTCAAATTTGAAAAATAACGGTCAAATAAATTTTTTTTAAAAGACAAAAGTTTGGAAGAACAGAAAATAGAGACAATGAGACATCAACCTCCAAAACATTCTTTCCCTCAGTACACAGCGCGCAAAAAGGCATAAAAAATTATTCTCATTAAAATAATTCGTTGTGACATGCTTTAATGGAGAAGAAAAGTGGAGTTTTGCGGAAAGAAACTATTAAACTTGATGAATTACTAATGCCTTTCCGTCATCTCACTTGACTTACACAGCATTGAGTTATGATATAATTAATTCAGCTCGATTTATGTAAATTCATGGTCGAGCTTTCCTCCATTTTTTCCGTGCTTCTTCATTTACGGAAATTTTTCTTCCTTTATTGTTCATTCTCTTGTGAGACTTGCCATCATTATCGATATCATTAGCGTGAAATGGTTGATGTCTTTTTTTTATTGTTCTCTGCCCACATTATAATGAGAAAAATTTGCTGGTCTGAGTGCTTTTTTGTAACTGAAAATCTGTAACTCGATTGGGTGAAATCATATTTGTGAGATAAAAAGTGAGGGAATTCCCCTGAAGCTGTTTGGTCTTATCCTAATTTATGTTCAATCAAGGATAAAAGGCATGAAAAATTGAGAAATAAATTAATGAAGTTAGAATCGAGATAGCTAATCATTTACCCCATCTGCGTGTGATCAGAATGAAATTAAAGCACGTATTTTAATGCTCGAGTGAGTATTTGATGGATTATAGCAGCTTTAAGAAAGTAACAGAATCACATTCAAGATGGTAAATAAAGGACTTTATACGTCCCAAGTCCTCTGGATAGAAAAAAATCAGTTATTTTTTGCGATTTGAATTTGAAATTTCAGCGACTGTTCCAAAGTCAATGAGTACTAAAAGTTATTATTTATTTTTTTCCATTAATATGAAGATTAATTTGAAAGATTTGGATAACGTTGTTAATAATTTATTATTATTTAGTGATTTGACGAGAAAATTTAGAGAATAAAATTAAATTTTCGTATTAATTCTGTATATTTTTCACGGATTTTGTTCACAAATAAGTAGTCTAAAATTCAAATTTTAGTACAAAAATAAGTATTGTCCGTTAGTCCAGAGGACTTGGTAAACGTCCTTTTGTTGATAAGATTCGTCTACTAATGATGGATGGGGAATCTTAAGGAAGTGAAGGATGGAATAAGCTCCTGAGAAGGTTGGAGCTTGAAATTAGAGAATATGAATTGAACCTTCAAAGATGATGGAGATATAAGTATCCAATTGTTGACAGACGTCACTTGTGAACGACCTAACCAGAAAATCATCTCCAATTCGTGTTTCTGGAAGATTCAAGTTTGTAATTCGATAATAAAAATTTCATAGAAGTGTTCAGTTACTTGGAAATCTAGATCCAACAAATCTTCAAGCCAGACAGTCCAGCAAAAAATAAACTTTAAATATAAAACTTCCCAGAAATTTTCCGAAGACACATCAAAATAATTTTAATTAACTTTCGGATCAATTGGAAGTTTAAGAGAAATCAAGGATATTAAGGCATAAGAGTCATAACATCATACAAAGGGAGAAAAGATTTTTCCTTTTTCGCTCGTATTCACAATTCCTTTCCACATGATTGAAGCGAAATTGCTTTTGAAATTTTATCGATATTAATTCGATTAAACTGAGCATTCGCTCAATTGAAGTTGATATTGAATGAGATGAGAAAGAGAGCATATTGAAAAAAGGAGGAGATGAAAATATTGTAAAATGAGTGAACGAGCAGCATGTACATTTAATATAATATATAATTTTTTTTGTAAAAGCTTATGACGTGCTGAATAAAAAAGGAATGTGAAAAGATTTATAGATGACGAGACATCTTTTGAATTATACATTATGCTGCTCCAATATTATTGCGAGTATGTTTTTATATTCACTTTAAGTTCTGCAACATAAATTTAATCTCGAGAATATTTTTCTTATAATTTGACAAGAATCTTCCATTTTATGGACTAATTTGATGCTTTTGATCCATGACCAAGAGAATTATTTACTACATCCATAAAATTATGATTCAAAATGTAATTTGTTTGAGTTTTGAATTTCAATGATGTGAAGCTGTTGAATCAGTGGACTTGGAGATTTATGGTGAGAAAATCTGAAGCGAATGGTCATAAGTCAAGATAAAGTTGATAAATGGCACATACAGTGTGGGATTTTCAACTAAAATTAGAAATTTCTATGCAGACTCAGACGTGCTTGCTGGAAAAATACAAGTTTTCAGGTAATATCCAAATACTCTCGATGACTACTAACTGTCTTATTTTTAGTACAATATTTGAAAGTATTTCAAAACAAAATGATGATTTTGTGACAAAAATGCTCATTTTTACAGCACTGGATCATTTTATTAGTAAATTTTAAGCTATTTAGTACATAAAGATCGATATAATAACAAGTAAGCAGTAGAATTTGGTGGATTTTATTTGATTTTTCAAAAAAATCTCATTTGGATTGTTTGTAAACAAACATTTCAAATTTTCAAATTAGAAGCTCATTTTAACGTCTAAAAGCTCAATCAAGAGCACCAAAGATAATATTAATAAAATTTCTCACATCTTGTCTGCGCTTTTGTGAGTAATATCGATCGTTTTATAAAATATACCAAGAACTACCATTCATACAACCAAAAACTCGTATCTCACATTCATAATGACGGTTCCAGTACTTTTCAAACAGTAATCATAATCATGTTGAATTTTGCACATTTCACATTCATCAAATTCTCATGGAAGAAAATTATTTTAAGTGCCTTTTTCAATTGCTCCTTCTCCCGATTGAATTTAACACCATTCATATCCACAAGTACATATATATGTAGTTACACATGCACACAAAAGGCAGATACAATATTCATCATTCAAGTGGTTCATTTCAATCAATCGCACAAAAAGGCATAAGCACAAACCATTCAAATTTATTGCTGAGTAGTGAAGCGCTGTGTCACGTTTTCAACTATATTACGCACATATAAACTTTATGTTTATAAGCACAGCATTCATATACATCCATAAATACAGTAGAAAAGAGAGTGAAGATAAAAAAATATATAATAGAAATTCCATACCTGTCACTTGGATCTAAAATATGATGATCCATTAATAAGCTCGGATCGAAGCTCGTTGGTAGCGTAACTGGAGGTGGACATGGTGGAATATCGTGACGCAATTCCAATCCCGTTCCCGATCTCAACATAAAACGACGTGATGCAGCACTAAATTACAGATGTTGATAACACATACAAAAAATGAGAGAGAAAAAGAATAAAAAAATTTCATTGCCAGACTCGACCATTAAATGCAATTCCTCCATAACTCACTAACCTATATTGATCCAATCCTCCGTACATCGGACGTTTTATAACGAGCAATTTAGGCAAATGGTTAATAAAAATTGTGCGCACCCACGGTGCCATCGTGTGTGTTTGTGGTGAACGAAAATGGATGTTTAAAACTATTACAGTGACGCATATACTGGAACAAGAACAGATTTAGTTGTCAAAATTGAGTTATTTAGATTTAGATTAATGGAAGTAGTCACAATAATGTTGCTCAGATTTATGGGCTTTAAAAAAATTTGATTTTAGATAAAGGATACCTTACAGCACATGAAAATCTTCATAAAAGGCAAAAACCCACAAAAACCTTAGTTTTACGGAAAATGGTGGTAAGCATGCTGAATCTTTCGTATCTCAGATGAACCAAAAAGAAAATTCCACTTTTTCCTCAATAGTATTGTTGTTGTTGCTGCTGCAAAGTTCAAAGAGGAAATTTTTCTCATATTCGGAAAGCTCAAAAGTTAAATTCATAACCCACATTTGAACTGTTGTATATCCTATACATACATAAAAAATATATTTTTTACGAGTTTCCTTTTAATAATCCTCTTCTCATCTAAAAAATTTCTATATTTTGTGTACGATATGATATGATACCGCACACACAAAATCCACGGATGAAAATGAAAATTGCGTGTGAAAAATTATTTGGATTTTGGGATGACTATGGCGCATTTTTGGGGATGGTTGTGCTAATAATTTTCAGCTTATCAACGTAAAATGTTAAATTTGACATTGAACTCAGTCTGGATGCAAACAATTATAAAAAGATTTATAAAAATTTTTAAAAAGTTTTTAGAAGTCACTTTAAAAGATATTTTTAAAATTTAAAAAATATTTTTAAAATTTAAAATTGGGTTTTTAAAATTTAAAAAGCTGATTTTTAATTTTTTTTACTATAATATTGACAAGTTATCATATACATTTACATGCTTCGGTGGCTTAGTGGTTAGAGTACTGGGCTACCAACCAAGAGGTCACTGGTTCGATCCTCACTCTGAGCAATTCTTTTAAAATATTATTTTTTTTAACGGCTCAAAATAATTTGAAAATTTAAAAAAAGTTCCCAGTTTAAAAAATGTTTTTAAATCTCTTCATACAAATTTAAAAAAGTTTTTTAAATCCTTTATTAAGTGAAGGAATCGAACCTAGAGCCTTCGGTAAGTTTAAACTCTATTTCATGCTAAACATCCTGCTAAAATAATATCCATCCCATAAAGTCCATCCCAAAATGCACACACAACCTTCTCAAACATGCTGCAAAAGCCATTACTTTTCCAAAGAAATGAGAAAAGCAAGAAAATTCGAAAAAATTCTCAAAAGCTCATAAAAGATATCCTTTTGATCCTTTTGACTGTGCGAGAAAATGAAAAGTGTAAGATAAATAGGAAAGTGAGAAAATGGAGATGGAGGATGGGAATAAGAAAAAAAACCTATTTGTTTCTGGATTTTGAAGGGCTTTATATGTTTTGAAAAGACAAAATTATGCAAAATCTCTTCCAAATATCATCTGCTGTAGGATGAAAACGTGTTTGTATAATATTTCTCAGATATTCGTGTAAAATGAATGATTTTAAAGCATGTTGCTATAAATTATATACATATCAATGGATTTCAATTTGTTATTGATCAAAAAGTTTTGTTGTTTTTGAAGCTGTGCCTGTATCGATTTTTTGTGTTCACCACAAAATTTCTAAATCCAAAAAGTTTTAACCTCAAAATTTCACCCATTTCCCTTCCATAAACTAAGAATGAATTAAAGTTAATGATGTAATCCATCAGCATACGAGCCCTTAAAAAATCTGGACATTATAAAAACTGAATAATTTATCAATTTCTTCTTTCCATCACAAAAAGGTTATGGAATCTCGTAAATCTCATCAAAATCCTTTCAACATCAGTCCAAAATCTATATTTCATCCCAAAGTCTCATGTGATTAAAGGAATTTTTTTATATCCGCTGAATTCTTGTTCTTATTTCTTCTTCATAAATCATATCAAATTAGAAGAAAATGATAAATTTTATATTTCCTTCATGTCAATGGTTGAATATGCCTCCATCCAATCGATTTTCCTTCTTCTTATAACTCCAATATCCGGGTTGAATTTTTCTTATTTCGATTGCGATCACGAATAAAATCGGACGTCTTCTAAGAAGGGTGTGCTTATAGGTATGAGCTTTCTTTTGTTGAAAGAATTTTGGATTCTATGGAAATGCATTTCTACAGCAGTTAAGTAGAATTTTGGACTAAAGTGGTTTATTTTTTCTAATTCGAATTTTTTCGAGTTCGAAATTTCATGTTCGAAAATACTCACCTTAATATTTTAAACTTCAATACTGATTGAATGTTATTGATTGATGTCAATACTGATTGAACGTCATGTTTATTGCTTATCTAACTAGTTAGATGGCATAAAATGTGTAGGAGCAAAGCTTTTTACAATGTTTTTTTATCAATAATTTTTAACCTTTAAAATTGTTTGTAAACAAATTTGCAAAAAAAAATTCAAAAAAATAACGTTTATTTTTCTAAGTCAGAAAAAGCAGCCAAAATTCAATTTCTCGTTATCAATTCTCGCACTTCCATCATCTATCGGAAGTTTAGATTTAACTTTGAATTATTCTCATTGTTGTTTCTGCTTTTGTAAAAGCAGCACGTAGCATGTTATGTTATTGTTTATCTTATTGCTTTAATGCGTATGCCTAACAAACAATTCTTTTATAAAAAAAATCATTTTGAGCATAAATTAAGATTAATTTTTTCTCTCGTCTTTCTGACATCGAGAACTGCGAAAACTGCAAAGAGGAAATCATCAGAAAGCAAATTAAGACGATAATGGAAATGATTTTATGAATGATCGAAGTTGTGCGTTTAGAAAATTAATTATAATCAGAACAAGAAAATTATTGGATGGAATTGAATTAATATTAACTCGATTGTGTCTATAGAATGACGCTAATTTAGATTAAAGACTTTTTGTAAGTGGAAAATTATTGTCAAAAAAACGAAACAATTTTGTCAAAAGTTGGGGAAAGTTTTAGCTGATTTGTGTTGAGAGTCACAAAAAAAAAGAAGTTTGACATCTTATCGCACACGATTTTTTGTTGAGATTTTGTTGTGGCACTTGCTTTGTTCACTTAAAGTCAGGAAGTGCTTTAAGGGATTTTGTGTACGATTAATTCAGTACGGTAGATAATTGGGATTTTTAGGGCTGTATTAATAATAATATTACTATGAGAGTACTGTAGGGTATCAAATGTAAGGTAACGCTAGAAATTGACCCCTATGACTGGTTTTTTGGTACCCTAGGGTATATCCTAAGGTAGAGAAACCGTCTCCTGAATTAACAGAAAGATCCAATGGATAAACAAAATAAATTCACAGTTAACCAGTTGACCTGATTAAATATCTTATTCAATAACAAATCCCACCTATAAAATCCATAAATCTGAGCAAATGATAGGCAATGATAAGGCTTAAGGCCCTCCATAAATATGTTCAATATTTATTGTGACAATAAAGTTTTCTATTTTTAGCGCATTTTTGAAACTTGTTTTAAAAAGGTAGCTTAATAATGCACTTTGTTCGGTCGGTCGTTCGGTCGTTCGTTCGTTCGGCTGTGAATCGAGATAGAAGCAACCAGACATCGTAGAGAGCTCTGGTTTTTTGCATTAGCTCAGTGCCATCGAGTTATTGGCGTATCGATTAGTTAGAAAGCTCAAAACCATCGCTAAATACTATAATTAATGATTTTTTGTTTTTATTATGGTGTAACCTGTCAAAATTTTATTTTACCTCTATAATTTCACCATTACCTCTATAATTTCAAATATATTTTGACCGTTAGAAAATTTGAATTTCAAAAAACCGTTAAATGACAAACCATTTTATTATATGAAAATTCACCGTGCAAATTGTTAATTATACTATAATTAATGATTTTCAAGTGTATTAACGCGGGAAATTTTCAAATATATTTCGACCGTTAGAAAATTTGAATTTCAAAAAACCGTTAAATGACAAACCATTTTATTATATGAAAATTCACCGTGCAAATTGTTAATTATACTATAATTAATGATTTTCAAGTGTATTTACGCGGGAAATTTTCAAATATATGTCGACCGTTAGAAAATTTGAATTTCAAAAAACCGTTAAATGACAAACCATTTTATTATATGAAAATTCACCGTGCAAATTGTTAATTATACTATAATTAATGATTTTCAAGTGCTTTTACGCGGGAAATTTTCAAATTTTTTTTAGCCGTTAGAAAATTTGAATTTCAAAAAACCGTTAAATGACAAACCATTTTATTATATGAAAATTCACCGCAAAATTGTTAATTACACTATTATTAATGATTTTCAAGTGTATTTACGCGGGAAATTTTCAAATATATTTTGACCGTTAGAAAATTTGAATGTCAAAAAACCGTTATCGAGCCGTCGAATTTATTTAAGTCACAAAACATTCATGATTGACTTATTTGATACGAAGTACTTTGCTAATCAAATACTGATCGCTAACACAAAAATGCGCTGAAGTCACTCGATCTATAACACGAGGACTTTCTTTAAATTTTTAATTAAAAAAAGTCATTTCTTACCTAAACGTATCTAATATCATCGTAAACAGCACAAATTTTCCCAGTAATGGAACAACTAGTGATGTTGGTGGAATAATTTCGGCCAACAAGAGGAAGAACACAGTCAATGACAGTAAAATGGATATGCTTAACGATACCTGAAAGTAAAAAAAATGAGAAAATTTTCGTCATTATAGCGATTATCGATGTTAATTTATGAACTTTTCATTCCCAAAAAAAAACATTTATCTATGAGGGGAGGCGTCTTTCTTATATGAGGATGTTCATTTTTTCTGCTGTATGTGTTTGAGATCAATGCTCGATAAAATTTTCATTCTTTTTCTTATCTGATTCTTCTTTCCACTTCTTTTTGTTCTCGTTCATGCGAATAAAAAAAATTTTTCTCATAAAAATTTCTTTTTCCATTTTTATTCTTTGATAAGAACATTCTCATCCTTTCGACGAGTCAATATATATTATGCTTTAGTAGATGAGCGTATGTGTGGTATGTTTCTGATGCTGAAATGTAGCCAGGAATCCCTAAAGATTGAAATTTGTATGGGGGATTTTTTAAACCCCTCTTAAGGGTTCAAAATTGTATAAGAAAATAATCACAACTCAAAGGGGGCCTTCTGAGGGGGTTGACACTTAAAAAAGCCATCCCCCTGAATACACCCCTAGTAATGTATATATGAGTAATCAAAATTAATGAAACGATTTTTTTTTCTTTTATTCGCGATTGCTGTATGAAAAAGAAGAGAGACATGTCATACCATTAACCCCATTTTTCTGGGATATTACTTTTAATTTCGCATTTATTCACTTAAGACTGATGTATCATCAGATTGATTGATTTTTTTCATATTGAAATTAGGACAAATTTTGTATCTTAACAATTCCAAAATATTCAAATTCTAATGCTAATTTACGCTTCTAAATCCATTAAGCTTAAACAAAATTGTTCCTTAGTCAACAACCCACAAACATCCACTCTACTTATCCTACCGAATAAAATAATAAAATTTGTGTGAGAAAATAGAAAAGAATATGTTTCGTGAAGAATTAAGGAGCTTTAAATGAAATTTATGCTGTGAACAAAATATGCAAATATTTTTTTTTCACAAAGCCTACCAAAATACATGGCACTGTGTGTGTACAAGGAAACCAGCATCAATGATTTCCTCATGGGGTGTGTTGAAGAAAAATGAAATTTTAGAATTTTTATTATGTATCATGTGGTGGAAAAGTATCATACTCAATGCAGTGGCGTAACAAGGGGGGCTTCAGCTCCGGGCGCCGTTCGAAAAAACAAATAATCTCATATAAAGGGGTGGCACTGACTCAACGCTAAGGCAGTGGTCCATAAACTGTGTACCCAAAACTTTACAAAATAAGAATTTTTCACGGTTGTTCATAAGATTTTTTACTTGTTAAATTATACTATTTTTTTAAATAATTGTTATTAAAACGAAATTGAAATTTTGTGATGGATGTTTTGCGAAATTATAAAATATAGTTTTCATTTAATAAATGTGAAATGATGAATTTTCAAAATTCAAAGGTTCAAATCCTGATAAACTATATTAAAAAATTCCCAATTACGAGTTCACTTTTTTGCCCTTTTATTGTCTTAAATTACTACTCCAGTTTGTCTTTTTTTTTTTTCTTAAAGTCAATAAAAATATTTAGCTTGTAAAGCAATAAAGATAACAAGTGAGAGTTGGCACAATTAAACAGATTCTCGTTTTCAACAGTCTAATGACATAATTAAGCAAACAATGACATTATAGAGATGCTGCTGATTCTGCTTTTCTTCTTGTGCTTGCTTATTTTCATTCGCATGACAGTTTTTGAGCAATTATTACATGAAGAATTTTTATGTGCAAAACTTTTCATTTTTCTCATCTCTCATCTGCCAGCGGGTGCTTTGGATTCTCTTCTCATTTTTTTAAGGGGAGAAGTTAATTAAATAAATGATTTTTTTTTCTCGTCTTGTGTAAAGAAAGAGACTAAGGAGCTTACTTACTGTTCAGAAGATAAAATATAAAAGAAATTATTTATGACTTTTTTACATTCACTTTCCCTATTCTTGAAGAGAAACATTTAAAATGAACAAATACGGCCGACCCCAACCTAAGAAAATTGTGAATTTTTTTGTGCTGGATGAGTAAGGAAACTGAGAATTCCTTTTTGCAAATAATGTTGACGAGGTTCGGTTTGTTGATAAGTTCTAAATTCTATAGATGCTTTATTTAAGCACATGATTTGAATTTAGTACGAATTCTCGAGTAGCTTTTGGGAAAAAACTAGTTTTAAGTTTTTTAACTGGAATCGCAAAAACTCTTTTTTATAAATTTTTTAATTTTAAAGGTATGATTTTTCTGAATTTGTTAATTTTTTTAAAAAAAATGTTAATTTTTAAATTTTTTTAAAAATTTTAATTTTTTTAATTCTTTTTTAAAAAAATTAAAATTTTAAAAAAAAATTTAAAAATTAACATTTTCTTAAAAAAAATTAACAAATTCAGAAAAATACAATTAGCCAGACCGAGAATCGAACCCACGACCTCTCTCTAGTTCAGTATTCTAACCATTAGACCACCAAACTAAGTGAAATAAGTTGACAATTTCTCAATATATATAAAAAGATTTTAAAAATCAAAAAGTAAAGTAAGTAAGTTCTAGAGTGAAGAAACTAAAAACAGCCTCAATTTGTGGTCAAAACATTTTTGCCTATAGAAAAATTTCACTTTTTCACTTCATTTAATCAAATTTTTTGACCGAATCAACTCAGATTCAATGAATATCGTCTATCACATTCGGCCTGTTTCACTAAAGCGGATTATCCTCGATTTCGGATTATCCGATTCAGTGTTTTTGAAATATCTTGAAAACTTTAGGGTTTGCAATATTTCTAATTCTAGATTATAATTGTGAAGGTTAAGTGTGAAATTACCATATAGTTTAGGTTCTGGTTTGAAAGAGTAAAGTATGTGTAATTTAATGTTTTTGTTAAATCCAGTAGATTAACTCCAATTTTTACAATAACTCTTTCACTAGTGGGGAAAGAAATATTCTTTATATATGGGAATTTGTCACCTAACCTACACTATTATAATCCAGAATTAGAAATATTGCAAACCCCAAAGTGTTCAAGATATTTCAAAAACACTGAATCGGATAATCCGAAATCGAGGATAATCCGCTTTAGTGAAACAGGCCGATTAATTTGAAGCTTCATTTCACTTGACTTAGGCTTGACCCAAAGAAAATAATTTTTAAGCCGCACCAAAAAAAACCCAACCAAAAAGAATTATACATTCCATCAAGCAGAAGAAAATTGCACTCATTTTCATCAAAAGCTTAAAGAAAATCTTTGGAGAGCTTTCAAGGTTCCATCATAAAAATTGTTTAAAACATTTCCATCCTTTTTCTCAATTTTCTTTACTTTTTCTTGTTCATTTTTATGCCACATTCGAATGAGTTCGTTCACTACGATGGAAATAAAGTGAATTGAACGAGGAGAAAGTAGAAAAAGAAATGATTTTTTTAAAAAAAATTCTCAAGCATAAAGTAAAGACTCTCTTGATATTCAAGTCATTGATGAAGGAAAAAATAAGCGGGGTGAAGAGTAATACTCGAGAATATTTCCATTCAAGTCATTTCATAAGCACTTCATTTTTAAAGTTTCTCGTTTT
Organism: Chironomus tentans; assembly: GCA_963573255.1. Classification (NCBI taxonomy): domain Eukaryota; kingdom Metazoa; phylum Arthropoda; class Insecta; order Diptera; family Chironomidae; genus Chironomus; species Chironomus tentans. The sequence goes on from OY754303.1 coordinate 43,424,578, forward strand.
CTTTTCTTTCGAGCATTCTTGAGCCCATGATTAAGTAACATCGATGAAAAGAACTCATTGTAAGTGCTCGAAAAAAATAAAATTCGCACTGAGAATAATGATAACAATCGAGATTATTCAAATTGTCGCAATTGAGCCTTAATCATGGTGCCGACGACAACTTCCTACCCACATCCAATAATTCTAAAAATAAACATTTAAAAGTCCCACATTTACATTTTTAAAAAAATCCAATAATGTCAGAAACATTTTTTTATATCCTTAAAAATTCACATTCAACCTTATTTCTAATATAATAAAAAGAATGAAAATCACAAAGGAATGAATAAAATTTTCAAATTTACCATTCCAATCCTCAATGAACCCTTAAGCGAGAGACAAATTTACTCAATCAAATGATTCTTTCGTCGGATTCAACATCTACGAGCAAAGGATAGAGATACGAATGATAAACTAAAGAGAAGATTCTTTGAGCAAATATCAATAAAGTACGAAATGGAAATGAAATATTTCTTTTGCATTCACTACAAGTCAATCATTGAATGTTGGGGACGGTATGGAAATCTTGTTTGGATATTAGAATGGATGCGCATTTCTAGAGTTTTAAATTATGGATTATACATAAAGATAAGTCGGTTTCTTTACAATTTCTAATTGATGTCTTAAAGTATGCCTTTCAAGGATGACTAAGGAGTATGCTCAAGAGGTTGTCTCTAGGATGTTCCCTAAAAATGGCGGCCAGGAGGAATACAACTATCCAGTGAGTTGTAATCCTCCTGATGCCAACGTTCTCCTTAACAGTGAAAATTAGACACCATGACAAAACTGACTCAAAAATCCATTTCTCAAGAAAACCCAAGCTTCTCTCCGTTAAGTGGCTGGCACTGAAAACTCACACAAAAAGAATTAAATTTTATTGCATGATGAAAAGAAAAAGAAGTAGAAAAATGTTCATCACAAGACATCAGCAGTACAAACACCAGCAAGAGTAGAAAAAATTAGAAGAAGTGCAAATATTCGTGCACAAAGTGCTTTGATCTTAAGGATATTTCAACTTTTCTTATGTCTACATGAAAAATTCTTTAGAGCTTCTTTTCTGGAGAGCAAATTCCTTGAGGAGGATGTCGTCAAGTTTTAAGTGGATCTGATGGCATTTCTGGAATTTAAATTAAAAGTTGGTCACAGGATTGGAAGTAATCTTGTAAGGAAATGCATTAAATTAGGTCAGATTTGATGAATGTATTCAAGTAAGAAGACAAAGTAATAAATTTTTCATAACTTCCTCGAAATTAGACATTAAAAGTCATAAATCTGACATAATTTCTATAAAGGGGAAGAAGTCGAAAAAAACAAGACATGTTCATTATTTTTATATGTACATGATAAGAATGTATGCCACTGAAAAGAGAGAGAGAGAGACTTGTGATGACTATAATAAACACACTAGATATAAATCTTTCAGAGAATTCCTTTTCATTTTCCTCCTCGTTTCTTTCAGTGTTTGTTGAGAAACATTTGTCTTTATTTTCACTTCCTATTTATTTTTCTTATTTGTAAGCTTCGCTTCTATGTGATATGAATTAATTTACTTAAAGAATCTCTCATCTTCTTTATTTTTGTTGTTTCTTTCTTCTAGTTCCACTCTTTGTTATTATTTAATTTGACGAGAAGAAAATGATGAGTAAACAAAATTTGGACAGATTAAATATGCCCTAGAGTTGAATACAGCTAGTTTCTCTCATGACTAGCTCTTAGTTAGTGTATGATGATAATAATGATGATTGATTTCATTGGCTTCTGAGGTACTTTTAACAAATGGCCTTGTAGTAAATGAAAATGGAATTGGAAATAGTTTTGCTTTTTAATGAATTATTCTCCCTATTCAGGGATGATAAATATGTATGATACATATTCAGGGATGTCAAATATGGATCCATTGGCTGCAAACAGCACCATGAACCGTTATTTTTTTAAATTCAAAATATTTTCGAGATTTTTTGACTGATATATTTTTTGAATTTGAAAACACCGTTAAAAAAATTCCAGTTATTGTTATTTATAGAATGTTTCGACACTTCAAAAACATGATTCATTGATTTATTTTGGTTACAGATAGCAACTTTGCAAGCTTTACCCATATTTAATTAAAATAAGCAAAAAAAATTTGTTTTGATTTTTAACGGTCATTTTCAATTCAAAAAAACCAAATTTTCGAAATTTTGTCTGCGAAAAACAAGAACCATTTTCGAATAATAGGAACTGTTTGCAGCCAATGGATATGGATAATCCATACTTGATTCAAAAATGACGCATTTATAAATTTTTGGCGCATTCCCCTCAACTATACAGCACAATAATCTCACATGCAGATTTCAAATAAATAACAATTAAAACCAGAATCTTACTTTTTCTCCGCTATCCGATGGCAGGTAGAACACAAGAATCGTTAAAAAACTGATACCCATACAAGGTATTATAAGATTAACTGTATAAAATAACGTTTTCCTTCGCATTGTTACATTGAATGCTGGGATGAAAAGAAAGAGACAAAAAAAATTAATGAAATTAAATTCAACCTCGCTCTCGAAGATTCGAAAATTTAATTCAAATTATTTTGATATGCAAATCACATTTTAATTTTATTCCAAAATACAATTGATACTTACTTATATCCTATAGAAATTGAAATTGCGTTGTGGATCAGCAAATGCATGGAGATGAAGAAAGGAAAATTTTCATTCGTAATTAAATTTATGGAAAAGCTTTAAATTGAGATAAATTAAATTAAGAAATGTTGAAATTGATGATGGAAATTCATTCATAAATTTTGAATGGAAAACTTTCTAAGCTGCTAAATGATCTGAGGTTGGAAATTTTGTTAGAAACTTTTAACAAGCTTCCATTGTTATAGAAAATTTATCTTCATAGAGTTCATAGTTGCATATAGTTCTTAATTTTACCATAGAGGATAATTTAAAGAAAGAATCTCGAATTTCGAAAGATTTTAAAATTCACATTTCGAAAAAATTCGAAAATAACAAAAATTCGAATTTCGAACAAAAATGAATTTCGAAAAATTCGAAAACAACAAAAATTCGAATTTCGAACAAAAATGAATTTCGAAAAATTCGAAAATAACAATAATTCTAATAAATCATGACCTAGATTTAAGCTCTACCAATTGTATGGTCCTCGATTTAAAGGACAGCTGGATAATTTATCATCCATATGGCAGAAAAATCCAAACATTTATCTTGAATCTAACTACAGATCACTCTACATTATTATTATCCAATTTAACTCATCGCGACAACCAAGTTAGACTTGTGACAATGTCACTAACTTGTAAATCTCGTCTATCTATTAATCTTTATCAAGTTTTATTACAGAACTGTTTCGAAAATAACACAAATAGTTAATCTTAGCATCATAATGGATTCTTTAATTAAATTCATTATTCTCATCTCATGTCGTTGGAATGAATGTAATTAAGATGTCAAAGAGAATGTTTTATTACAGAGTAAAGAGTGATGGAATATATTTTATGTAGGAATTTTCAAAAGTAATTTGGAAAGTTTTGTTGATGAATTCTTGGAAGTTTGTTGAACCTTTTCAGATCTGAAATGAGTAAGTTTTATGACGGATGTAGTCATAAAATGAAGGAGTAAATTTGCTAGACAAAAAATCGTAAACTTTATCCTACGAAATATTACATTTTATATGACTTTTATTTTTGTAGCTTGATACCTTTTCTGCGAATGGATCTTCCTATAAATTTTATGATTTAAATTTCTACATCAATAACTCAACGCAAACAACCTCTGAGTTCAACAAAATACAGCAATTAATATATACTAAAAGTTATTTGCTTATACTCACAAGATATGGTTCCTGTTCATGGCATAAATAAAGAAGTAAAAGAAATTTTATGTTATTTATTCGAAATATTAATATTGTTTGTTCTTTGATCCCAAAAGACCATTTATGGCTAATGTTTATTCATACATTTATCATAAATATATGGCACCTAAGCGCCCACCCTTGAAATAACTTTGCTAGAAATTAATCTTGATTAAAAAGGATCTCAACATCCAGGGATGTAACCAGGAATTATTTTTTGAGGAACAATCCCCTACCTGCATCCCTGTCGACATCCCACACAGAAACGTGCTTAAAAATATTGAAAAATTGCCAACACATCCAATAAAGTTTGCAACATTCTATTCAATTCTAGCAAAATTTTCCACAAGGGGATATAAAAGATATAAAAAAGTTTTTATAAATTCAATATTTACATCACAACATGTGTAGAACTTTTCATTTCTGAAATGGAAAAAGGAAAAAGAAGCAAAAAATTAGACAAAAAGTTCAAACTGCACAATTTATGAGTTGCTGAACTTTCTCATACGTTTAATAATATATGTTTTAATGGCACAAGTGCATCAGTTCATGCACTTTGTTTAATTGAAATGCTCAATTTATTTCGTAACATGAGAAAGTGCTTGTCGAAAATTATCATATAAATGGCTATTAATAAAGGATGACGAGTCAAATTTCATTCTGATAAATTAACTTATAATTAGAGTATGACATCAAATAAACAATATAAATTAATGGCTTTTTGGAGATGCATTTTCTGAGTGAAGGATAGGTTAAAGAAATTTAGGTAAATAAAGACATGACTTTTGCTGATTTGGATGCCATCGACATCTTCAATGATCTAATTTTTGATCAAGAAGCACTAAAAGGAAGGTTTGGTCTACTATACCATTTAAGTTAAATACACTAGATAGCATAGAGGTCTGTAATGTTGTGAGCATTGTGCGAATCCTTGTCATATCGAAACACTCTATATAATGATTGAGAGATCGGTCTCTGGTGGGAATCGAACCCATGTACTCACAAAAGAGGGATACAGATTTCCGGTCTGTTGCCAACCAATCGACCACAAAGGCCTTACTCTCGTACTGGCAGATTCGCCTATATATGGTTCGATACCCCAGATTCCACTCTGCTCAGACACTACAGGGCCATTCGCAAATTACGTCACATTAAAAATCGACTTTTTTAAAAAAACAAATTCTCACAAATTTTTTATGGAAAAAAATTGTTTCGTTTTAACTGTCACAAAATATTTGAACCCTCCCCCACAAAAACGTGACGTAATTTGCGAACTACCCCATAAAATACATTTTTGAGATTAGGTTATATCCGACAAATCTGGCTCTGGAATTGAACCATAGCCATGCACCACGAAGGGCTATGCTACACTATGACACTGGTAGGTTAGCCTACTTATTACTCGATACTCCAAATTCAACTCTGATCTACCGCCACATTCTCATATGCTAATCTAGATTCCACAACAAAATTTTTCAACCATTCACCTGTCAGATATAAAATCTAAGATAAAGAAACTTTATCGTTCATATTTTCTTGAGACAATTTGAAATTCATCACGAACCTCAAGTCTTCAACTTTTTTCCCCAAACGAGAAAAACAGAATTTAAAGCATCAATTCATCATAAAGAATAAAATTAAGCGTACAAAAATTTATGCATTAAATGACAAATGTTCCGTCACATCCAATTACATTCGCTCATACAAAATTTACCTCTTCTTATTTTTTGACACGTCACATGTTGGGAGAAATAATAATAGCAATAACAATAACAACACTTGATGTCAAGAGAAAAAAGGAAAAAGGAAGAAAATGAGACGTGTTTGAAGAGGAAAGAAGGCAAGTAGACTTGCAAATTGGATTTTAACGCAGTTTTTCGGTATATATATGTAAAAATATGATAATATGGAGTAGATACTGATCAGAGTAAGAACAAGTTGTTTCACTCGAGATGTCAACAATTGCTGAATCAAATTTATCCTCACGCAACCTTTCCAAATGTTCCAACAAATTTGATAACATTTGAGGCATGATTTCCTAGAATATTTTGGGTAAATTGCGTTCAAGCAGCATGAGCCATCAGCATGAAGGAATCATAAAATGTGAAAACTTTTCGGGTAAATGAGTAGGAAGGTGTTCGAGTTTCCGCACAACATATAACACTTTTTATGTCTATATACAAAAGACATGACGAAGACGAATCATCTCCCTTCAAATATATCTTTTGTCTAATTTGCAAGTCGAATTTATTTCCAACTCGTCAAGGCTGCTGTTTTGTGTTTTGCTCCTAAACAGAATTATAACAAAAAGAGAAACTGCTGGGATTGTTCATGATTGACGTCACAAATGGAATCTAAATAGTGTCAAATTTTGGTCGTCATGTGTAAATGAACCCACCTAGACTAGTAGTCAAAATGAAGCGTTTGAAAAAATTATTCCACGTCCTCTCATAAAGTTTCTTACTTTGTTACTTTACTGACGGTGCAAAAAAAGCAAACATGGAATTGACGGTAAGGAAAATAGACATAAGAGCATAAAGTACAAGCAAGAAGAGGGCAAACACCATTTAAAGGTGGAAATTTAAGACACATATCCACTGAATTGGTGGTAATATCCATAAAGTTATATGTTGTATGAAAAATATCTTATACTTAAATTGAAAGTGCTTGAATCTCGGGAATTGGATCACATAAACAAGAATTCTGAGTACATCCAATAAACGACACCCTCGAAAAAAATATTCTGCTTACCAAAAATGCCACCAATCTTTTCACCATTGGAAAAAAAATCGAACATGAAAGTTAGAAAGTAGGAAGCACAACAAAAAGTTTGTCATGCACGTAAAATTCCCTTTGCCTAGCACTTTTTTCCCGTCTTTCTTCCTTCCTTTGATATGATACACATTGAATTTTTGCACTATCACATAAATAGAATCAACCATGACTAAAGATACACAAACACATCCAAGAGACTAACGGCGGCACTTTTTCTGCTGTAACTTGCGTTAAACTTTTCTCTTCTTCCATCAAAAAAAGGAAGAAAAAAAGAAATGAGGGAAGATAAATGAACGAACAATATTTCTTAAATAATAAACGATGCTCTTGCTCTATGTGTGTGCGAATATAAGGATGATTATTAAGTAGGAGATGGAGGAATTCACAAGCACAAAAGAGAAGAAGAAAAAAATCGTAAAAGCTTCTGTGGTGCAATTTATTATGTAAATAGCTTTAATGTGTAAATTGTTAAATGAAGAAAAGAGAGATTGAGTTTGTGGGACTGGTCTTTAGGTTGGAATGGCGCATTTTTAGTGAAAATGTTTGTCGTATGTTCCATGGTTGTACCAGGTCACTCAAATGGTACTCAAACCCTATCTGTGGGTTATTTGAATGAGCAAACAAAAAATCAAAGGCATACATACAGGGGCGTACCCCAAAAAAAGATATTCCCCCTATATAGTCCAAAAAAAATTCTTTTTCTTATTCTCATGGTTTTGTACTTGTTGTTAAATTTAACTATACGTGAAGATTTGGAAAAACCTGGAGGAAAATTATTTTTCAGAGAAAACTTTTCGAGGGAGACCACATCGAGACCCCAGTCCGGACCCATCGCAACCCCCCTTGGATGCGCCCATGCAAACACTAGAAAACAAGCCCAAACGTGAACTTTCTAGATCATTTAACGAATAAATTAAATAATAAGAGTCTCGAGCATCCATAAAACAGAATAGAAGAAGACAGTTACCCAAAATGACCCACAATAATTTATATTCAAATTTTACATTCTCCAAAAACTTTCCCTCAACATTATATGAGCAGCATTTGGGGAGGAAAAATATTATCAAGTCGTTAAATGAATACACACTCACACAAAAACACATACAAAGAAATGGAAAAAAAATTCAGACAATAAGTAAAAGCGATTCCTTTCACGTGCGTAAGCAGTTAATGTTTCATTCAGTCTCTCTCATCGATTTTCCTTCTTTAAATAACTTTGCTGTAAAATTTTTTTTAACAAAACAAATATAGCTGTGAAGATAGAGTCATGAAGATGAGGGACTGTCATACTGAATCATTTTCATTTACGAATTTAAAGTTACGTCTTAATTTGCCTCGGGATGTGCGTTGCTTTAATATTTTGAGGGAAGTTCTTTCAAGAATATTTAATGAGTTTGAGGAAGGAAAAGGGCGGGAATTAAGGAAAATTTATCGATTGTAAAATTTTCAACTTTAGTTCCTAATAATAGGTCAGTTCTATTTCTGACAAAATTTCATCAAGGACTGGAGCAAACAGTCATAATTGCTTTATTACCATAGAAATTGTCCACAGTTCCCAAAATATTCTTCACCACAAACACTTCTTCATTCACAGCCAACCCCCACGAGGCTTCCAAAAATTATTCAAATGACAGAAACATTACCGTTGCACACACAAAAAAAAACTGCCGAAAAATAAGACATAAATGAAGTTATGGAGCGCTCTCATGTTTTTATTACAGAAACGTGACTTAACACAAATAAGTCAGCACTCGTATGAGAAAGTGAGCATTGCTATTTTTTCGTACGCGTAGATGAAAATTTATGAACATGAATACATACCTAACTGCTGGCACCTCCAATATATCCCACTCAACCGATGTGTAAAACTCTGATAAATCAACTCCAACTTCAACAATATTTGTACCGTTTAATTCATCGATATGCCTCAAATCAACCTGCAAAATTGGAAAGATTTACATTTTACAATTTCTGTAGATGTGCCACTGCCAATTAAGTGAGTCAAGTAAATTCAGCAATGCAGATTCAATTGTTGAGTTCCAATTTAAATAATTTTTATTCAATAAAAGTCAATCAACTTCTCAGTCTACAGCAGTGTTGTGTAAACTGTGTTCCGTGGCACATTGGGGTGCCGTAGAACATGCTCAGGTGTGGTTCAAAAAAGTTTGAACAACACTGCTCTTTAGAAATTCATGCAAATTTTACATAAATGTAAGTCTTCATGAATATCATACGACATCCATCCAAGACTCATCTTCTTCAAGAATTCAATTAATTTCAAGCTTTTTAGAAGGAGTTCAAAGATTGATAAGACTTTTTCACATTCTGAATAGATAAAACAACCTTATTAACTCTAACAACCCTTAAAATGTCCTCTTGAGAGCCACAAAGGCAAATTGTTATTCAAATTTTGTTCAATTTAAGAAAATTTTCATCTTGATTGCTCTCCAGAACAGAACTCAATGGTCTCATTCTCATTAAGTGTCCTCTATGGACACAAATTAATTCATTTTCCAATCATCATTTACATAATCGAATTTAACATGAAAATATGAACCGTTTATGTGTGTCTTAAGGCATCTCGATTCAAAATTTAAATTTAATTATTCTAATTTAAATGCAAATTGAGTTTTTATCCTCATTAGATTAAGAAAGAAATATCTTTGTCTTTGTAATTTAATCCTGATTTCTGCAATGCCTCTTGAGGAAAAGTGGGACAATTTATCGAAAGACTGGGGATTTTTTTTGAAAGAGGTCAAGGATTTTGCTGTGTCAACAAAATAATTTATGATGAAAAGTCACTGAATAACAAAATGGAAGTGGAAGAAAAGGTGTTGATGAAAAATTAAATGAGAAAGTTTTTGAATTTTATGAAAACAAGCTCAAGAAAAAATTAATTTAATTTTTTGAAGGAGCTGAATTGATCAAATTTGCAGAGTTTATTGAATTTAATTAATTTTAACGAGAAACTATAATTTTATCATACTGCTTTTTTCGAAATCGAATATTTTTTACACTTCAACACTTTGGATATTAATTTAAGCTCAATTTGAAGTTTTTTGGTTGTTTAAATGATTTTAAAGTATTAAATAATAGTGAGCAAGTCGTTTTTCATCTATTTTACTAAACAAATAGGTTTAAATAAACCAAAAACTTAAAATTTTATGTTTAGAAATTTCAAATTGTTTTTGTAAACAAATCTATAATATAAAGCGTGTAAAAAAACGCGGGAAATTCTAATTTTCAAAAGAAAAAATAACGGATTTTTATGAATTTATTGAATCTCATTGCTGAATTTTTCTAAATTGATTTGTGAAAAAGTTTTAAATTATGAGCTTGAACCTAAGTCAGTGGTCCTCAAACTCTACTGTGCCGTGAGAGTTTCAGGAATTAAAAACTTTCTTCGATTTTTTTATATACTTAAATTGAGTTCAAATATAATTTTTTGGGACTCTAGTGTGCCACTAAGTCCTCAAAATGGCGGTTAGTGTGTCGCGAGCAGAAAAAGTTTTAAAACCACTGACCTAAGTTATTATCAATTGAATACGAATTTCCTAATCAAGGAAATCACGCTCAAAATTTCCAATTCAAGTCTCATTCTTCTTCATAAAAATTTTCTCATTTTTTTATTTCAATTTTATATTTTGACAGAAAATTTATATGAAGATTTACAAAAGGAAAAGGAAAATCGCATTTTCTCAACCCTTTTTTTCTCATCAACATACCTGAAATCCATCATAAGTCCACGAACCTACATCGAAAGACAGAAACGTAAATAAAGAGAGAATATAAAAAAGTTATGTCAATACATAATATGCCATCGAAATGAAGATTGAATAAATTTGAATTGAATCAATCAAAGATTGCTTTGTCATTCATATGTGGATCGTGTATACGTACCAAACTTCATAACACAAGTCTGCTCATCAAACGGAAAATATTCTGCAAAAATTGAGGGCACAGAAAGGAAAGAATAAAAAAGACATTTCAGAAAAGCTGCGATGTCAAAGTAATGTGAAAAATCATCATTTTCTTCGTACCAACATCAATTTCACAACTACTTTTGTAGATTGCCGGAGGCCGCCATTCCACTCGCCCTGTGTAATTTAGCGTTGCTTTTGTTGCTAATGTGACTTCGAAATTACCATCGGCACTAAAAATGATACGGAGAACAGGATTATAAACTTTATGGAGACCCATCAAGGACAACATGTCAAGACTTACTTATTATACAAAACTATATCGGGACGCCAAATATGATCACTTGGCACGTGCAACATCTCCACACCACCGTACTCTCGTGGATCCCATTTCAATTTATAGTCATACCAAGATTGCTCCACCCAGAGATTTGATGTCATTATCTGATTCTTCAAGTTCTGTTTATGTTCAGTATTTTTTTTATCGTACGTTTGTCACAACCACACATGCATGGATGTAGAATTTGGGAATAGACAAAAAAATTAGTTTTATGTCAGGACATGACCGAAAAAAAAGAGCAGAGTAAGGCAAATGAACTTACCACGTCTATGAGCTGAGAGAGTTTGAGCTTTATCCGTACGGTTAATGCATCAGTCACATTAACAACAGGACGAACCAATTTGTTATAATTACTAAGAAGGTCGTCATATAATCGTTTTGCATCAGGATTTGCTGCACATACTGAATTGTTTATGTATGTTTATCATTGCGAATGCAGATTGATGATGGAAATGAGTGCGGAGTGGATGGAAAAACAAGAAAATAAATCAGTCAGTAAGACATGTGGCTGTAAAGTCTTTTAAGACGCATTTTGCACATAATATTAAAAATTCTCTATGCTCCATGCAGTGCAGTCACCGACTGCAGAAGAAAAACTCATTTTATATTAAATAAAATGAAGCTGTCCATTATTTTCTCGAAGCACATCGCTAAGAAGCAATGTTTCCCTTTCATGCAATATACAATCATCTCGTACAATATGTACATTGGGAATACTATGTATGTATACAAAGGAACAAGAGTAGATACATAATTATAATGAAAAGAAGAATGCTACATGCACGGAATTGCAATAAATTTCATTCTTTATTGTTCTGCTACAAATGAATAGCTTGAAAATGCTGGTTTGTGTGTTTGCACGTTAACATTAGATACTTAAAGCCTCTTCGATGGATTGCTAGACGAAATGTGTAGAATATTCGAGAATGTTTAATTGCCATATCGATAGAATCTCATTTAAGGTATTAATTAGATAAATTGAGATTGATTTTGATGATGAATTTCAAATTTAAGGTTTCAATTGATTTAATTTGCGCATATTTGAATAGGAAATTATTTGGAATTGAAATCTGTTGGTATAATTTGCATGTTGAAGAGGTTTTGATTTGATTCATCAAAGAGGATTTGAATTGGTATCGGAATTGAATATTTCCAGCTGAAATTCGCATCTGAATTGATTTTCAAGTGAAGTTCTGCCATTTTCAGAACCATTTTTCTTTCAAAGCATATTTTGCAATGCACTGGCACTAAATGAAAGCCTACATGCTTAAAACTTGTATGGATTTCATAACAGCTTCCAAATGCTTATGAAATTAAATGAAAAAAATAAAATTTTCATACTCAAAGCATTATATAACCGAAATGTGAACTATGAATCTATTAGCATTTCTCTAAAATGGCCCCATAGGTGTTATGAAATGGCAAACTTTAAATTGAAAATTTAATTTCATGTTGCCCCCTAACTGACCAATTAAATATTTAAATTTCAAATGTTAGTACAATCAAGCGTACATAAAGACTTTCGTATGCACGTTCCATGCATTTTGTGTAAATACATTCTGGCTTGAATGAATAAATGCACAAACCAAAAGGAAAATGGATTTTAATGCATTCAAAAAGTAAACATAATCTCACCTGAAACTAGAGCAAATATGACGATCATTTCACTCTGAAGCAACTTCATTTCATCTCTATTATTGTTGTGTAATGTGCAGTATTCCGCAAATTTTATATCAAATTGCAATTTAATTAACAAATACATATATAAAACACTTTATTCTCTTCTTGTGATTCGACTTGAGACACATGAAAAATTAAAACTTTTTTTTTTGCTTTCTTCTAGGTTTTTCTTCTGGAATCTAAAAGAGATTGGAAGAGATTATGAAAAATTTGAAGCAATGCATGCAAAAATTCAAGATTTTGTTCGAAATTTCAATATTTTATTTAAAAATTCAAAACTTTGTTTAAAAAATCCAAATTTTGTTTAAAAATTCAAAATTCTGTTCAAAGTTTCAAAATTTTGTTCAAAATTTTAAAAGTTTTGTTTTAAAAAATTCAAAATTTTGTTCAAAATTTCAAAATTTTGTTCAGAATTTCAAAATTTTATTAAAAATTAAAAAATTTTGTTCAAAGAAATCAAAATTTTATTCAAAATATCCAAATTTAGTTCAAATTTCAAAAGTTTTGTTTAAAAAATCAAAATTTTGTTCAAAAATTCAATATTTTATTCAAAATTTCAAACTTTTGTTTAAAAAATCAAAATTTGCAAAAATTTAGAACTTTGTTTAAAAAAATCCAAATTTTGTTTAAAAATTCAAAATTTTGTTCAAAGTTTCAAAATTATGTTCAAAAAATTCAAAATCTTGAACAAAATTTCAAAATTTCAAAATTTTGTTCAAAATTTCAAAATTTTGTTCAAAATTTCAAAATTTTGTTCAAAATTCAAAATTTTGTTCAGAATTTCAAAATTCTATTAAAAATTAAAAAATTTTGTTCAAAGAAATCAAAATTTTATTCAAAATATCCAAATTTAGTTCAAATTTCAAAAGTTTTGTTCAAAAAATTAAAATGTTTTGTTTAAAAAATCAAAACTTTGTTCAAAAATTTCAAAATTTTGTTAAAATTCAAAATTTTGTTAAAATTCAAAATTTTGTTTAAATTCAAAATTTGATCTAAACCTAAATTTTCCCTTTTAGCAACCTTCTGAATTTTCCAAGAACTTTTCGGTCACTTTCTTCTGTTCTCCAAATTTTCAGTTTCTTTGTTACTTAAATGAATTAATTAAACTTTTTTATCACAAATATATAAACGTTATAATTCACTAATTTCATTAGTTGTATTCGTATAGGAAACTTTTCTACGATTTTCACTAGAATTGCTAATATTTACTAATTTATGATGAGACACACACATTTTCATATTTTTTTAATTAGAATATTTCTGCGAACATTTCAACATAAACCTAAAATTTTAAAAATTTCCTAATCATGAAAGTCAAATTCTTTCGATCATTGTTCAATGATTCTCATTCACATTATTTCCACTTCATTTTCATGATGTTTAACAATTTTCCACATCCAAAATTTATTGGCACAGCATCTGAAATGAGAATAGAAAGAGAAAATGTATGTTAAGGATTTTTCCTAAAATATTCATTATGATTGATGAATATTGATCCTCATGATGCTCAGCAATAAAATCATAGGCTTCAAAGCATGATTAATTGATTTATTGTGAAATTAACACAGATTTTTCAACAAAAATAAAACATGCTGCTCGGATCGTTAGACACAATGCAGAATCTGCTCATAAGTCTCTCAAAAATATCGATCTTGACATATTTTTTGATTCCTTTTAAAGCTCTTAATGAGCTTTGCTCTCTTAGCAGATGTGAAGCTATTAAGAGGCATCAAATCAGAAGAATTCATTACAAATTTTCCAAAAGAGTTGCAATAAATTGAATAATTTCCTTCAAATCACATCCTCAACATAAAATTTAGCAAGTTAGTCATCCTAGCTCCCCCCAACTCAAACCAAAATTGACATCAATTAAATTAATGAATGAATTTCATGACTTTGAAAATAAATCCAATCAATTTCACAAGAAGAACTAAATGAAGCATGCAGAAAATTCTGTATTCAATAAACCAATAAAAGCAATGTGTATATCATGAGGGAAAGGATTTGACATTAAACATTTCCTACAATTTGTTCTATCAAACCGCATAGCCAAAATGTGATGTTGCCTTAAAAAAGGCATCGGATTTTCAAAACTTAATTGTGTTTCTATGTAAATGCGAGGATGAATTAAGGATAATATGATGAAGAGAAAGGAACTACAGAACTGTTCTCATGTTAATTCCACTTCCGAAACACACAGACTACAAACTTAACCAACCCAATAAGAATCAAATTTATTTACAGAACTTAAAATAACAGAGCGCAGATACTGGAACATTTTTGATGCCATAAAGGGTTCAAAATGATTTATGCCAGCACTGCCACTAGAAAATCTAGCTATTAAAGGAAGGAAACCTTAAGGAAAATGAGAAAAAGGCACGAGAAACCGACTCATTGTGTATATTAATGTTTGTTTTCATCCAAGCAAGAGAAACTGAAACAGAAACAAGAAATTTTATTTTTCTGATCTTTATTTGCTTTAGATTTCCGTTTGCAAGCATGAGTTATTCAAACAATATCAAATGATGAAGTAGAAAGCACAGAAGTGCTTATTTCGAAACAAAAGCTAGAGACTCTCGCTGTTTTTGATTTCAAAAAGATTTATGTTAATGCTTAATTTAGGAAACTGCTGTTTGCTGTTGAATATTAAAAGGAATCTGATGAGATTTTAAATATTTGAATGCATAGATTTAAAATTCATGAGTCATAGTTGGAATTGAGATCCAGTGCAATGTTTATTGTTTGAAATTCAGTGAAAGACTGAAAGTTTTGTAATCAAGGGGGTTGCAACTATGTCATGATTGCATAAATTGTACAAAAGGTAAGAAACTATGTCACATTTGAATTCAAAATGACCGTTAGAACGTCGGTAGAGAGAGAGAAACCCCTAACAATTAAGTTCACTGAAATTGATTCCTTTTCTCTTGTATAATTTCCTTTTAACAGAAGATGAAGAATGAGGATAAAGGAAAAATAAGAAATTAAATCCGCACATAAAGATGAAAAATAAATACAGCTTAAGATCCAGAATTTACATCATGCGGAAAGTTTCAAGAAGGATAAATGTCTTTTTAATTTTAACGGTCAATATGTTTCAAACAAAG
Organism: Chironomus tentans; assembly: GCA_963573255.1. Lineage (NCBI taxonomy): Eukaryota > Metazoa > Arthropoda > Insecta > Diptera > Chironomidae > Chironomus > Chironomus tentans. The sequence continues at coordinate 43,440,297 of OY754303.1, forward strand.
ATACTTTGTTGTTTTCTGTAAGATTAGCTCTTTAAGCTTGGTTGGAGTGATTTATGAAAATTATTTAAATAAGAATTTCCTTCTGAGAACTGTTTACTCTAAAAATTTAAACTTTCTCACCAATAATCTTGAGGCTTCAATCGCTTTTTACTAAAGCTCAACAATAAACCTTCCGCCAACGGTAATGACTACAGATTATCCAACTTCTTACTTCCCACAAATTTTCATCTCTCATTTCCTTCAAGCATCGACTAATCTTCATATTAAAGTGCTTATTACAACCACGCTCGAAATTGTATGCTCAACTTGTTTTTATCTCTTTCCTTGAAACTCCATTCACTCTTTAATCATCTTAAGTCATTGACAAACACTAAAAAATACTCGAGGAATGAAAAAAAAATATTTTATCACTTCATGTGTATTTCGACATGACAGAGATTATTCCCCTCCATCGTTTTTATGAAGCTTTTGTGCTTTCAGTTGTCATGAAGTTTATTCGCACTCGTTTCCTGGGCTAATACTAAAAATAGAGAATCCTGCCTGGGTAGATTAATGAAGCGCATTTATAGTATTAATGGAAAAACGAAGTCAAGTGACTGAGTTGATCAATGAAGGTCAATATTACGGACAGATTCTAACATAAAGTAATGACGTGATCAATTTTTATGTGCTGTAATACAAAAGAAGTCGATCCGAACCTTCATGAATTTTTATTGACTTCAAAATTTGTTTTTAATACGGAAGTTGTAGAAAATTCTCCAACAAATAATCAAAATGACTTAAATATGCGCATTTAAATTCAAAATCCAGTCAATTCCTCTATGTAATGTAACACTTGTAAACAACAAAAAAATTGGCACACTTTCTCACATCAACTGCACATTTCCCATTCTCATTTTTACATCATCCACAAAAAAAATGTTGCCTAACACATGGGATAAAGAGGATACATTTATGGAAAATGTAGATATACATGTGGTGGCAGAATCATAAAGATTCTATTTACCATGCTTTTTGTTGCGCCGTATTTCTCCTTGTGGAATATGATATGAATAGATTGAAACTTTATCACAAATAGTTTTTATGAGGTGAAGCATTATTTTATTTTTTGTATGTCATTTTTACTTAAGCCTCCCCACAGGATGCATACATCAAGGGCTGAGTCGATGTGAAGGACGAAGAAGAAAATAACGTACACAAAAAGAGAGAGGAAAACATTTTATGTTGATTTTTAGCAGCTATTGTGTGTGTAACCAATGTGATTATCTTATCGTCTTGGATGACTGACTGAGCAAGCTATTCAGCTTTTTATCCAATTTAGATCAGCTTGTGTCAAATAATTTCAATATGTGTATTCAGACAGACAGCAATGTTTCGATCAATTTGTAGGGTTTCTTCATCGCAGTAAGCATGCTACAAATCCATCTCTGATTACACGAAAAGCAACCTACCGGGAATTTCCAAAAGAACAGTTCGAGAACCTTTTTTGTTGATGGATATCACTCGCAAACGACTCCCTGGAAAAAAAACTACACTTTCCCTACGAATGATGAATTTGTGACGCATACACAAAAAAATACAAAAATTTACTAGACCAGAAGATGAACGGGCATAAAAAGATAGCAGGAAATGGCAGAGATGAACAAAAAGGTTAGATAGTAAATACCAACAAAATACATACAAAGCTTTTATGGAAATGGATGTCCATAAAATAAAATCCATCTTATCATTGTTATCGTCATGGAGATACTCCTTTTGCCTTTCATGCATGACAAATTTTTTATTGATTCATTGCTAATTGATATTTCTTGCTGGTGCTAAATATTTGATATTCCTATGTAAAGATCACTAAGTGCTGTAGGGTGAAGATTGTTTATTACAATATTGAGCAATTAGAAGCTTCTACAGCAATAAAAGAAAATGACATCTTCTACATCCAGTCAAGTAACCCGTCTCATCCTCTTCCTCAAATTCGAAATAGAATACTCAGTAACCCAAATATAGAATTTGCAACTATTAAGCAATTTCAACCAGGAACATTTGTGGTTTTAAAAAGATCGTATTTGATTATCGTTGGTTGAATTTTCTATCCTTATCGTCGGCTACCCTCATGTATGAATACATAAATATCATATGTTCACATTTGGCAATTAGTTAATTGCTCATGCCGCAAGGAATACTTTAACAAAAGTGTAATTAACGAAAAAACTTCCTTATATGCCTTCTCGACTGCTATGTTGTCTCGACTGCTATGTTATTCAGGAACAGCATAATTTTTTCTAAGAAAACTTTAATGAACTTTTTTTTAGAAATGACTTACGAGGATGAGATATAGTGAATATACAGCAAGCAGGGTTGTCAGAGGTAATAGACAGATTAGGTAATTCAATAGACGCATTGTTAATTGAATTTTGGATATTCAATCAATAGTCATTGTGGTCATTCACAAATGATGTCAATCAGAAAATGGACATCCACCACAAAGCTTAATTAGATTACTTTTTGCTTTTCTTTTTTAACGGAAAAATATTTTTTGAATTAGGTAGTCGAATTTTTCTGTAACGGTCAAAATTCAAAATGACACAACCCTGACTAGTCTATCATTATTTAGTAAAGAAGGTATTCTTCAATATTCTATAGACATCGCTTTTGGTCAATCCTAAAATCCATATCAGCCTACATCTTTCAACAGCACTCAGTCAACATTCAATCCAATTAACGATTTAATACCACAACATGTTTGATAATTCCACCCGAAAACTGAACAATGAAGCAAACTCTGCAAATTGAGGAAGCTCTTCAAAGAGTCGCATAACAAGCTCACATTCAGTCAGAATCACATAGAGAAGATGCTTTCAGATAATCTTTTTCCTTTGCATGTTAATTCGACATTCTCTCATACATAAATCATGAGAAAAGTTTTCTTCTTTTTTGTAGCTCTATGAAAAAGCACACAGAGTGTGTAGAAAGGAAGCACCTTGATTATTATGAAATATTGAAAATAAAAAGCGGAGCAAGCAACAGCAAGAGCGGCGAGATGAGATGAAGGAAAAATAGATTGAGGTTATAAATGTTTGCATAAATAATTCAGCACAAGCCACATATTTATATGTACAGTCACTTAAGCTTTTGAGACTTTTAATCATAGCTTCGAGAGATAATTATATGGCTTGCTACCTTTACATATTCATAGCTGTATGTATATAATATATAAAAGTGCATGAAACATTGCTATAATAGGCAACTGAACTTTGTAAATAAATGAAGAAATAAACATCAGAAATGAGAGTCTTCACATGAAACAGAAATCCTTTGATAAAAATTCTCATGCTTGCTCGTTAGAATTGAAATTCTTGTTCTTCATTAAAATTCATGTAATGATTTGCAAATATTGATTTTCTCTGTCTTTTGTTCTTGCTTATTTTGAATATGTTGTGCGGATCTCATGAATATATTCGAAAAGTTTTCCAATTAAAAATTCAGATCGATAATTTAAATAGGAATTCATGCGTTGGTTTAATTTCTGATGCTTTAAGATGCTCACATGAATTTACAGTATTTATTTTTGATCAGCAAACCCGAGCGACACAAATGACAAAATCGCCATATGGAAGCCATTAAGGTTCCATCAGGGATACATTTATTAACACCAGATGGATTCCGCGCCGCCTCCACCTCCGTATGGAATCCATATGGAAGTCATATGGATTCCGCGCCGCCTACACCTCCATGATGACTTCCATATGGATTCCATACGGAGGTGGAGGCGGCGCGGAATCCATCTGGTGTTAATAAATGTATCCCTGATGGAACCTTAATGGCTTCCATATGGCGATTTTGTCATTTGTGTCGCTCGGGAAATTAGTTAAATAAATTCAGGAAGGATACATCCAACACAAAATATGTTGTCAATATCTTCTGTTAGAAGATTTAGAATGTAGTAACACAATCGTGAGTGCTATGGATAGAGCTTAATGGGTTAAATTTGAATTTTAATGTCGAATTTTCAAATATTTGTTTACAAACAATCCAAAATGAGATTTTCCATTTTTATGGAATATTTCATTAAATAATGCTAGTTGCTTGTCATAAAATTGATCTTGTGATGCTGTATATCCCAAAGTTTGATAGTTTAAAGATCCAGTCCAATTAAAACGACAAAAATAACAAAAATTCTCGACATTCTTGCTTCCATTAAACTAAATTCAAAATTTCTCATTAAAACAACAAGTAACTTGTCTATCGAGAGTACATAGGCAACATCCAACTACATTTTATTCCTATCTTCATCTGTTCTACAAACACAACATGATATAAATTAATCTGGAAAGGATTACATATGCTACAGCATACGAAACATATTCAAATTTTCTAAATTGTTATTCTCATAGAAAAAAAACCATACATGCTGAATAAAATTTTAATGAATTGATTGAAACTATTCTAAACCTGAACCTTATGGGAATTTGAACAAATGACACCACAAGAAATCTCTTCTGTTTCAATATCTTATGCCACATGACTCTGTAATGTAGATGGATTCGAGCAACTAGAAAAAAATCATTTCACATGAAATTAGAGTCACATTAAATCACTCTTCTGTAACTTCATGGAATGATGATTTTCCTGTTCCTTTTTCTCTCATCACCACCTTGATTCGTATAGTGTTCGCATCATATACTTTCAACGAATGAAAAATTCCTTCCCCTTAGAAGTGAATTTCACAGGAAAGGGACGTTGAGAGCTCTTGAAAGAGGAATTTCGACACAACCTTAAACGATTTTTGATCACTTTCGAATGTTTGAGAAAAGGGTTTACAGTGTTCACACATAATTTCCTTCTTGAACTCATCTATGAGCACCTTTTGAACACTTTCCAGATAAGTTAAACACTCATAAAGGAACGATAAAGTTTATACAGGATTGAGTGTTCGGATATTAGGTAACACAGTGGGGATCACTTCCGACCAACTCCTGTAAGTTATGAAATATTCTATAAAACTTGAAAAGAAAATCTTTAACGTTAAGCAACTAAAATTGACGCAAGGAACTCCAAAAGATAAATGACAACATTTATTTCAAAATTTGCACTGACAGGTAATTCCTTAAATCTCATGAAAATAATGATAGACTTAGTTTCAAGCTATAAAGCTGAAAAAGGAAGTCAAAATAAACACTGAGCACGTATGTTCATATTACTAATCTCTAATTAAAATAATGTAAGATGTAATCAGATTCTCAACATCCTTAATACACTCATCCCGTAATAACAAGATTCATAAGTGCCTGTGATTAAGTCTGTTTTTGAACTAACGTGTAATTCCAAGATTCAAGAGTCAATAAGCCTTGATGTATGGGAATAGTAGAGTCTTGTTTTAAGAAATCATTCATTATGATAATGACTTAATGAATCTTCTTTGTTTGTGATCGAAATTTGTCTGATTCTAATATTGATCTTTAATTAGATTCTCTTCATTAATTAAATTTCCTGAATAAGGTTTTTTCAATCTTTAGATTCTTTTTGAAATAAGAATGTACAGAGGTGAGGTTAAATGTTTATTTATCTAAGAGACGATGTTCTCTCTTACGAATTGTGAAGAAAACTAAATAAATACAAAGAAAGGGGAAAAACAACTATAAAAGGGGAAATCAACTAATTTTAGTTGCTTATACAATTCAAATATATAACGACCGTTGATATTCTCAACAATTTAAAAATCTCATTTTGGATTGTTTATAAGCAAAGAATTTAAAAAACAAAATATTTAGCTTAAATAACAGCCAAAAGCTCCAAGTGAAACCCTCATAAAATTCAAGCACAGATTCACTAATTAATTCCGAAACAGAAAACATTGAGGCATACTTAAATCTGTTTTATCAAACCTTTAATTTTTACAAGTGAATTCAATATGTGAGTAACATTTCACAGCAAATGACTTACGATAACAAGAAAAATGTGTTTTTCTGTTCCACCGACATTGTTCCTACAGAAATTAATCTTTCATATCAAAACCTTTCCGTTCTCTTTTTCCTTTCATGCCACATTCCTGTATATTTTCATGAATACGAATTATTTCACCCTCACACTGACGTTTATTTTTATATATTTAGATATTCTGTATGTGAGGCTTTCTTTTGGATGGAATGGAAGGGAAAATTTATATTTAATGATAATAAGTAATTTTCCATAACGGAAAAATATTTTCCTTCTCTATTTTCATGGTGAGTAAAGTAATTGCGAAATAATTCCGCACAATAAGAGCCAACAGCAACAAGAAATCTTCATTCTGGTCGAATAGGACGTCGATAAATTTTGTAAGTTATTGCTTTGTGATGTTCGCAATCGTTAAGAGGAAAAAAGTTATATGGTGGTCAGTTCTATAGAGCAATTACCAGCTATTGCTTTAAGAATGGAAATTCGGATGTTCCATGCTAAGATATTGATTGAGTTAGCCAGGATTGATGCATCTATGTTCTAATTTATCATGGTCTACCTCAACTTTTCATCTCGAAGCTTCACCTGCTCCTTCATATTACCCAATATCCATCATTAATCTTCCCATGGAATCTCCCAACAGAAGAAAAATTTACGTTGGCAGGTGGTGGAAGGAGAGAGAGAATAAAATATATAATATAATAGAACAGCACTTCCTAATGAGAAATTTCCCGTCTTAATGGCTTATCTCACGTTCACTTTAAGAAGTGTTATGTATATTAACGTTGATACGTTGATGGCTTGGTGGGGGATATAAAAAATATTATAAGAGGAAAATGAATGTGGAATTGCTGATGACACATTCAAGTACTTTACTATATTATCACTTTAAGATGAGTAAAACGCTTTAATTCTTGCACTTCAGCTGTTTGATTTCTTGCAATGAAGAAAAGCTCCCGGCTGTATCTTCAAAAAGATACTTTAAATAATTTATTTTGAAAATAATCTTTTTGAAAAGGATGAGATGAAAAAAGCACTTAATTTGTCTACAGCATGCGATATCTCATTTTAGATTTCAAAAGGATCTTTCTGTCTCACAACTTAATCGCATTCTCTACTTTTGGTGATTTGTGAGCCTATAAGTGAGGCAAGAAACAAATTCAATACTTTTGTGGCTGATAATGATGTGAAATCTGGTGTGTTTCATTCATTGGTGCTTATGGCTTCAAAATAAAGCCACTAGATTGCATCTTTAATTGAAAAGCAGTATATAATGAGGTGTATTTTGATTTTTGTGTCTGATTCAGCATTCTTAAATGACACACAGAGTAGAAAAGGTGAAAAATAGTGTCTCCGGGCCGGAATGAGGCTTGGGTAAGGTTTTTTTTTTGTTTAAACTCCAAAAAGCTCAAAAATGAATCAAAACTGCGCTTTAAATACAATTCATACACCACACTTATACTTAACACAATACCTTTCCATGTCTCCCTACCGTTAGCTCCCGAAATGTCCATGAAACTAATTTACATCGATGTAATGGCTTGAAGCAAATTTGTAGAATTTATCGCTTTTATTAACGAGCTTAGAATCAATAGACGGAAATTCCATCCCTCGATCTTAATAATCCCCTGCATTTCTCGAGTCTCGACAGGATGGCAAGAAAATGTACGCGTCCCCAACCAAAAAAAATTGTCTTATTATTTCATTTCTTATAGAAAATATCCCATAATTTATGTTTTTTTTTGCGAACAGAAAAAAAATTGGGACGAAGAAAAAGAAAAATTAGAAAACGAGAAAATTTCCTTTGTCACATCCAATTCATGTGTCCTTCTACTTGATTCCATTCAGAAAAATAACTTTTCTTTTACTATAACACATTTTTTTGTGTGTAGATGGAGTATGAGGGTCTGTCGTACTCACAATATATTAAGCATCTCCTAAGTATCGATTTCTTCTATCTCTCTGCAATAGCGATGTGGCATACAAATGTCCTCTTATTTTTCATTTCCCATTCTTAATTTCGTTATGTGTACTTGTATTTGTATTATCATTCGATTGTTACTCTATTGATGATCTGTCTGAGGGTAAAAAATTATATGAATTCCTATGCTTTGTCAATACACCATGAAAAAGATAAATAAGTAGGATCTAGCTCTAATGGATGTGCCTTTCGTTTAAGTTAATTACTGAATTTGCAGGGGATATGTGAAATGAATGAAGCTTGCTTCAATGACTTGGATGTTTTATTGAATTTGTAACGAATATAATTGAATTTGAATGATATAAATTCCAGCATGCATTACTTTTTTAAATTCCTTTAAGTCTTGGTACTTTAAATAAATCCGTTATTATTTTTAGTACTAAATTTGAATTTTTTATGTCAAGTTTTAGTACACTGAAAGTCAATCACAATAAAAATGATGAATTTTAATATGTTTATTCAAATTTATTGTCCTGGATCTTTTAATTCCCAAACCTTAGATCATTTACTATCGAATGGCTAGTTTTATGACAGCTATAAAGCTTACTTCATTGAAATATTTCAGAAAAACATAAAATCTCAATTTGGATTGTTTGCAAACAAAGATTTCAAAATTTTTACGATAAAAGCTCATTCGAGAGTACATAGACTTGAAGCACTTGAACATTTCACAAAGACAGGAGCATTCCCAATGGACGATCCATCCTTCAATCACATTTCAAGACAAACTGAGTCCCAGAACAATCAATCTAATTCGTTCCTCTCAAAAATAGCTAAAAAGTACACGAGAAAAGGAACAAAATAACACACAAAAATATATTTTTTTGCAACAAAATCACAAGTCACTATGCGACATAATTGATGACTTTCAAAATAGATATTTATCAGAGATACGAAAAATGGATGAGAGACATACAAAATTATAGAGACAGAGAGACGAGCAGCGAAGCTAAAATGTAATCTTTTAGTCACGTTCAAGTCATTTCAACTGCTTAGTTTTTTACTTTGCATCATCCAGAACAAAGTACTCTATGTGTGTATACATGAAGTATGTACGAAAAACTACATTGTCATAGCCTTCAATGCATTGCAGGGAATATAGAAGTTAATGCATTAAATGATAAAGCATATTCAGCATATACAATTTTTTTATGCTGTTTACTTGCTTCTCGTTCGTTTATAAGGTTTATGTGTGTGGAAACAATCACATCAGATTCTATGGTGGAAGTGGAAGGAGGAGTAAATCACAGCAAACATAAGAGGATGGAGGATTGGACTATAATGAAAATAAAGTAATCCATATTTGTTCTAATCGCTGCGTGCTTATCATCCATGCAAAAAAGATTTGGGACTCGTTCTTGAATATGAATTGAGAATTTCACTTCCGCAATTCTTTTTCGTGTTTCTCTTCAATTTCTGGATGTTGGGAATTAAGGCAGGGTTGATGAATTTATGGGAAGATATTTTTCTATAGATTATTATATGATATATAGCCACAACTTGAAGAATGAATAAGGAAGTCATTTTTTTAGTGCTTTAACTATAAATCTCTCCTTTCCTCTATAGAACAGACATCAATGTCGCAATAATTCATCTGTAACACAAACTTTTGAAAGTTTAAACATCCAGGAACCAAGCTAAATCATAAAACATTTATGTTAAGTTGCAAACTACTTAATAAGTCATCTCAACACTGTTCCACACAAAAATGACCCAAAATTGCACGCATTCTGCAGCAATTCACAAATTTTATATTTTTAAGTGCTTAATAGTCTATAAAAGAAAATTATTTACTCCTCATAGACAATGCACAAATTACTTATTGTGGTTGAAATCCTCAACCCTCATTCTTCTCCAAAAAAAAAATATTGGAAGCATGAGAAAGTTTCAATGATATGAAAACAATTTCCTGATGTGAAAATTATTGAGGTTTTTTTGGTAGATTATGCAAGGAATTTTCAGCTTGCTCCTAATGTGGGTGAAAAATGAAAATTATTCAATGAAAGAAGAAATTTTTTATTTTGCATTTCATCATGTTTTTATATGGAAGCAGAAAAGGAATGAATAAAGAATTATTTGAAATTATAAAAAAAAAATTGCACAACAATCCCTTTGAGCTTTATACGAATAGGGAGCAATTTTCAAACAGTTTCATTTTCGGATAATTTCTGCAATTATTATCAAATGTTTGTGTAGTTTTTGCTTTGATAAATGCTTTTTTGTGAGCTTCAATTGGGTCAATTATTCGTAATTTCATCAGTTTCAGGATACTTTTAGATCTTTATAGAATTTATTCAGAGGTGTATCCAGGACTTTGGGGGGGAGGTTCGAATCATGACCTTTTTTAAAGCTAGTCTTGGTTATTCAAAAAAAATAGAAAGGTGTTGACCAACACACCCCCCCCCCTGAATACGCCCCTGAATTTACCTTTTAAGGAAGCTATTAAAGGGATTATGAGGAAACTTCCCAAAGTTTTCAGCTCAAAATAATTTTTGGGACATTGAACGGGATGGGAAATTCCCATCTCATTTTTGATACTGAAAAAGTTTAGTTATAAGCCCCAAAATACAACTCAATAGTTTTTTCTTCAATTTTCTAGGATTTTTAGAACATAATCTCAATATAATTTTAAAAATAAGGGGGTAACCCCTAACCTACAAATATATTTGACCCTGGCGGGTGTTATTTTCCACAAATTCAATCTCAACATATTCTTTAATATTTTAGTTAATAAACAAAAAAACTTCATAAATCTTGAATTTTCAAAAATGCGAAAACTTTAACCTAAATTCTTTCCACAAAAGTCCCCATGGCTACTCCATACCGTTCTTATAAAGAAAAATCCTCTCTAACTAATAGAAATCCTCAAAAGCTCACAGAAGCATTTACATTTCATAAATAATGAAATATCCTTCAATAAACCCTTTCGTCAAATACTTCAATTTCCATACACAACATAAACTTACTGTGTGCTGCACAAAAAGTTTTATGGAAAAAAACAGAACAAAAAAAAATATTTAAATAAATCTTTCATATCATTACATTATGTAAAACATTTTTCATTATGCAATAACTTTATCATGAAATTTTCCTTATTCTCGTCCTCGTCAGTTGGTTATTTTTTTAAAAAAAAAATTATTTTCTGCATAAATAAAATGAAATGACAAACATTTCTAACTGTGGGAGAATGTATATTGTATGGTACCTCGTTCTGTTGGAATAAGATTTGAAATTTTTTATTTTTTATGTCTACCACATTTATGTTTCATCATAAATCATCAAAGACAGAAGAAATGGAAAGAGAATTCAATGGATTTAAGGAGAAATGAGGATTTTTTTTTTGCTTTTGATTTTATTTTTTAAGAGGAATTAAAAATTTATTTGTGGATGAATTTTTAAAGTCAGTTTTTAGAATTTTAAACCAGATTACCAGTCCTAATAGGTATTATCTTTTAAATAAAAAATAAATGCATTTGAATTTATTTTTTTTTGTAAAAATCGTTAAATTTTAATTTGAATTTAATACATTTTAGTACTAAAATGAGAATTTTTTTAAAAAATATGAATTTTTTTTTATAAAAACCTTTAAATTTTAATTTGAATTAGTACATTTTGAATTAAGTACTCGAATGAGAATTTTTTTTAAAAAAAATATGAAAAATTGTATATATTTATGCAAAAAACCGTTAAATTTTAATTTAATTTAGTACATGTTAGTAAAAATATGAAAAAAATATATTTTTTGGTAAAAACCGTTAAATTTTAATTTAAATTAAGTAAATTTTTAGTACTCAAACGAGATTTTTTTATAAAAAAAAATGAAAAATAACTTTTCTATTTTTCAGATATATTTAATGAACTGGATCTCTAAAATGTTGAACTTTTAGATGTAGACTAACGAGAATTCTTCATTATGACAAAATAACTTAATTTAATAAATAAATTTTACAAAAATTGACCTTTTTTAAAATCAATAACATTAAAATTTTCAAATGAGAACAACAACAATTCTAGTAGACCTTCCAATAATCCAGGGCATCTTATAGCCAAGCAAGAAATATTTGCTTCATCATGAGAAATCAATTAGTTTTGGCATCAAAAGAGCTTTTGTCTATACTTACGCAGTATTTTTAGTTTGTTCCTCAAAAATTTCCTTTTTTTAAGACATTCAGTTCCACAATTTTTTAAGTTATTTCACTAGATGTATGAAAATTTTTCACTAATTTTTTTTGGAAAATTTGTTAATTATTATACTTATGCTAGGTTATTCTTATAATAATAAGTTTATAACATCCTTGACATATTAATTTTTAGAACAACTTTAAGTTTCACTTGAATTGTATTAAAACTTCGTATTATCTAAATTTTTAAATTGGAATATCTTGCATATTATTAAAACTATTGATGAGTTATATAGCCAATGAAACAGCTAAGCTACAACTACATTCAATTCTGATAACTTTCTGATAATTTTCATGATTTTTCATCAAGAAATGCAATTTTTAATGGTAATTTTCTTCCTTTTCATTTTCGCTTCACTTCACTTTCCATTAAAAAAAATTTTAAGAGCACAATTCAATTTATTTGAAGCACAACTTGATTGCCTGCAATGCAAATCGTTTTCTGTGCAGCACGAGAATTTATGCAGCCATCAAATGCGATGTCAATATTTTCATTAAAATCGTCTGACTATTGAACTTTTTGAAGCTTACACGTGAGTGCACAAAAGGTTGTTTGGGGTGCTAAATGTCGCTTTTGCGATACATTTTACTGTGGCTTTAGGGAAAAGTTGGATAGACTTCCGTCCTTTTTAATGTCTTTTTTCAGTTGATTGAATTTTCTCAAATTTATTTTTTCTAAAAAAAAATCTAGTTTTTTTTGTTGAAATTTCAAAGCTTGTCGCACTAAGAAAATAAGATTCAAGCATCTAAGATTCTTATTTCATGATAAACATGTCAATCATCCTCAAAGCACGACAAATTTTCTGAAAAGTTTTCTTTCACATTTTCCATCGATGCACGAGGAATTCTCATCAAAATTTCACACAATGAGGTTCTATCCCATCCCTCAGAATACATTTATCGTCTAGAATAAGATGATGTAATCACTTCGTACACGAGCACTACGAAAAACATTTTTTTTTCTCACATTTTTCGCAACTTCTTTTTCTGTATTTTTTAATGCTTTATTGAAAATTTTCACACTTCATTCCTCAATTTCCATAAACTGTTCAACATCACATTCAGTCTGTCATGTCTAAATTCTTCAATCATCTTTCACATCTCCTTTTATTTCACATTCCATATCGACCTTTTTTTCCTTTCCTTTTTCGATTCGTGCCACAAGAAGAAAATTTTCTTCTGTCACACACAAAAAAAAAGTTCTTATGTCCTCTATCTCATTTGTCTCCAGTATGTGTCTGTGAGAAAAATCCTAATGACTTTTCTCGACCGAACTGTCTTGATACTCGCGAGCAACTGAAAAAATCATCCTTAGATGTTCTATTCGGTTACAGTATGTTGAGAAAGTCACTTTTCCAATTATCTGTGAATGCTTTGTGTTGTGTGTTGAAAAGTGTGCAATTGGAAAGTGCGAGAGAGCTTTCGTGTTTGTGAGAGAAGTGAGAGGAACATCAAGAGCGTGAGAAAAGCATGACAATGTCCTGAATGAAATATTTGTATTGAAAAACAAGAAAATTGAAAAAAGCTTGAGATTTTGAGAGTAAGTTTTCATGCCGACAACTGAGAATATTCTAGACTCGAGAGAATTTCTTCAGCATGGGAAACATTAAAAGTTTAACAGAGAATAAAACATTGGGAACGTTTATAAAAAATGATGAATAAATGGAATCAAAATAGTGCAGATGATTGAAGGACAAATCACTGGAATACTTCAACCTCTGAGTTGGCAAGTTTGTATGGAGAACAAAAGGATGCTCTACATAATGTTTTTCTTTTGCTCCTTTTTTGGGAATTATTTTCAAATGATTTTTTAATGCCTTTTGAGCTGGAGATGAAAATTTTATTTTTTAAACTTAAAAAAATGAAAATTAATGTTTAATGTACACTTGCGTGTAGCTAAAAAGTTTTTTGAGGAGCTTAACACTTATCAAATGGTCTTTTCTAGCTCCTCCCTGGCTACATCACTGATAAAGTTTGATATGACTTTATGACACAGTAATTGAGTACTTTGGTCTGTGAAAAATGATACATCCATCTTTGGTTCAAGTCTCGAGATAATACACTTGTGTTTTAAGGTACATTGCTCTATGAACCTTCCAAAAATGCTATAAACTCTAGGCTTCTTTTTAAATTAGTGTAATATCATGAGCATTGTGTGAATCCTTGATATATCGACAACACTCTACGTAATGATTAAGAAATTGACTTCTGGTAGGAATCGAACCTACATCCTTACTAAAAGGAGGTTACAGATATCCAGTCTGTTACCTAACCACTCGGCCACAGAAGCCTTAGTCTTGCACTGACAGATTCCTCTATATATGGTTCTATACTCCAGATTCCACTCTGGTCAGACACCATATCTAAATCCAAGCCCTCTGGACTAACGTATAATACTTATTTTTGTACTAAAATTCGAATTTTAGACTACTTATTTGTGAACAAAATTCGTAAGAAAAATACAGAATAGATAGCAAAATTTAATTTTATTCTCCAAATGTTCTCGTCAAATCACTAAATATAAATAAATTATTAAAATCATTATCCAAATCTTTTAAATTAACTTTCATATTGATGGAAAAAATATATAACAATTTTTAGTACTCATTGACTTTGGAATAGTCGCTGAAATTTCAAATTCAAATCGTAAAAAAATAACTGATTTTTTTCTATCCAGAGGACTTGGATCTGAATATGCCATTACCATCATATGTAGCTATGCTTGATAGTTAATCATAATTAATGTCAAGGACAAAATATTCCTGTCTACGGAAATATTTATCTTACGAATTTCTTAACTGATGAAGCGTTGAATAAAGTTAAGGTACAAAAAAATATTCATTTGATCTCTGTCGGCACGTTTCACCAGAGCATTTTCTTGTTAATTAACCGCATCTACAAAATATTTATTTCTCAGCAAAACTGAACAAAACAGAATAAATTCCAAATTTAATTTTGAAACTTTTCCTCCTCATTTTTCCAGAAATTCATCACATTTTCATAATTTCATATAATCCACATTTTTTTCAGCAGCACAAGGGTTAGGAATATTTGAATTTTAGATGAAAGAGAATTCATCTAAACATTTTGCGAACGAGAGAAACGCAAACCTCAACAGAAATGCCTGTTTTTGCATTCATCATCAAAAAAATGATTAATAAAATGCTTTTTTTCGTTCGACTCTCCAGCTTTTTTTGTTCAAAGAGGAAGCATAAATTTTTTTTCGGTTCCTTCCTTTTCCAATCATAAAAGCAATTAAAATTTAATAATTTATGTTCATTTTATTCAGTTTTTCTCTTCTCAAAAACGCATTTCTCATCACAAATTTTTTGGCTTTTTTTGGGATCTTTTGCAGAGCAAGAAAGGAAAGTTCTATTCCATTTTATTATTCACAACATGAATCTTGAGACTTTGACCTTTTTGTGCTTGCTTTATTGATATGCGCGCTCCACACGATGTTGTCTTGTACTGAAAAGAAAGAAAGAAAATAAAAGCAGAATGTAAACATGTAAGGGGTATAGTGAGAAAAGAATGCTCAGAATGAAATAATGACTTGGAAACACAATGACCCATGTGTAGGGTAAACAAATTTTCCGTGGATAGAAAGTTTTGGTATGGGAGGAACAGCAGAAAAACTATATTTCCTCTCGTGGGATGAAATATGAGGGATCTTGGAAAGTTTTTGATCTTTTGTTTGTTAAACTTTATTTTGCGTTAGGGGTCATTTGGATACGTCATTCGTAACGCTTAGGGAGAGGGGAGGGGGTCAAAGTTACACTTGAATCAATCCATATGAAAATGCAATAACTCCATAAGTTATTTTTAATTATTTTTCTCGGGAACTACGTTATGAACTATAACATATTTGGTATCGTTGGAAAGCTTAGATCAAGAGCTAGCTACAAAGTAGAAAAGTTTTGGATTTGGACTTAAGCAGTTCCTCCCAGAGCGCCTCAAAGGTCGAAAAAATGAGGTATTTTCAAATAAAAATTTTGTATCCCCACTATGCACAAATTTTTAATTTCTTTACTGTATTATGTAGTACTAAGTAAGAACTAAAACCCGCCACCTCAAACAATAAATTTGAATAAGATGCCGTCGAGATATGATTTTTTGAATTTTCCGATTTTTGCTAAATTTTTACCTATATTTTTCATAAAAACAGCTATAATTTTACTAAATCTGGATATTTTCTGAAAATTTAAACGGATGATTAATGATTAGTACAGCAACTATCAATTTCAAATCTTTTGGAAATATTTCCAGTACAGACATATGCTATTTTTTATGCAAATATTCAAAAAGTCAGTTTTTTAGTAAAAGTCAAAGAAGAAATTTAGCCTTAATTGACAAAAGTACTGAAACTCCATAATGTCACACAAAATTAATAGATCTTGTGGTAATCTTTCCATATATGTTTAAATTATCGGAAAATATCTAGTTTTAGTGAAATTATAGTTATTTTTGTAAATTTTCATCAAAAAATATTAAAAAATTTGCAAAAATCGAAATTTTTAAAAATTCATATCTCGACGGCATCTCATTCAAATTTATTGTTTGAGATGGCGGGTTTTAGTTCTTACTTAGTACTACATAATACAATAGAGAAATTAAAAATTTGTGCATAGTGGGCATACAAAATTTTTATTTGAAAATACCTCATTTTTTCGACCTTTGAGGTGCCCTGGGAGGAACCGCTTATATCCAAATCCAAAACTTTTCTACTTTGTAGCTAGCTCTTGATCTAAGCTTTCCAACGATACCAAATATGTTATAGTTCTTAACGTAGTTCCCGAGAAAAATAATTAAAAGTAACTTATGGAGTTATTGCATTTTCATATGGATTGATTCACTTCATATTACAGTTTTCCGATTTTCTCACAAAATTTGTTACAGGGAGGGGAGAAGTGTCAAAAATAGTCATTTTTAACGTTACGTAATATCCAATCGACCCCTTAGGGGTCATTCAAAAATGACGTCAAAGATTTAGAGGGTCTGAAGCTGTGTCGTACTCTATAAACAAAAAGAAACTATGTAATAGAGTACGAAAGTGGTCTAAAATATAATAATTGATGGACATCATTTATGAACGTCCATATTAATGCTGTTAGGTTTTCCTTAAGGATTCAAATAGAAGTCCTTAAGAAAAACTCTATTTCTAGCTGCATATACATACAAAACAACATAAAACTATCAAAAATTTCTAACAAAACATCGAGTCAACAAAAAATGGAACCACTAAGCTAATCGATAACATTCTGAACTCGTTCATATAAAAAACATGATGCAGCAAATGTTGTTTTTTTCGCGTTCAGTCATGGAAAAAGAAATTCTCTTGTGTTCTTTTGGTATTTGATTTTAAAATAACAATGAAAGTCTTTGTACATTATCAAAATATTATTCTGAAAATTTCCACAAAATCAGATTCTTGAATGAAATGTTGAATTTCCAACTTTTAAATCTTTTTATCTTGAATTCAATTTATAGCAATTCTAAAGAATTTCAACTTGAGAATTTCCTTTTCAAGCTCATTCAAGAATCCATAACTTTTGGCTCACATAAAAAGTTAAATTTGAAAGTTCAATGAATAAGATAAATATTTTATTGGATGTATTTATCTTGATGATGAAATTCTTGAGCATTCTAGAAGCTGTTGACTTAGTTAAGAAGAATTTTGATTGAATGTGGGCATTA
The DNA here is from genome assembly GCA_963573255.1 of Chironomus tentans. Taxonomy (NCBI): domain Eukaryota; kingdom Metazoa; phylum Arthropoda; class Insecta; order Diptera; family Chironomidae; genus Chironomus; species Chironomus tentans. The sequence goes on from OY754303.1 coordinate 43,458,087, forward strand.
ATATCTTTACATATGCTTGCATGACATTTCTCAAAGTCAGATCTTAAAGTTTGTGGCTTAAAGGTATTTAAGAAAGTCAATAGAAATTCAAGAAGCTTAAAAATCCTCTTTAGCTTCCTGAAGATAGCAGGAAGCAGCTTCTTATTTATTTTGTAATATCCAAACAACCTCATGGTAACCTCATTCACCTCCAAGAGCCATAAAGACATCCATACAAACATGTTCAATTTTAATCTACTTTTAAACTGAAGAGAATCCTTAAATAGCAATTCACTGTCGTTTCCAACTATTTTTCAGTTCCCTGCTCTACGTTCAATAGCTATTTACTAAAAATTTATTCAACCCCCAAACCATGCAAACTACACAACTTATTTAATGTTCTAAACTACAGCACCTGGAATTCCCATCTGAATTCTGCAAATTTAAATAAGAAGAAATGATTAAAAAAAGAGAGGAAAAGCACCCAAAAGGATTTATTTTATTGTGGCTTTTATTCACATTACAGATTTATCTGTTTATAAATATGTAGGATGGAAAATGCACAGCTGCTATAACTGTCAAACCGAATACAATTTGAGGATGAAATTTTATTCGCATCGGCACGAGATTTTCATGCATGCTTGCTATACCGCCATGTATGTTCATTTTCGTGGTTTAATTTGCATTTATTTCAATTTTGAAATTTCATCATGCAATTGTTTTACATTCCTAATTTTTATTATGATTGCTGCTTACAATTAATTCATAAATTTTTTATTATGATTGCTGCGTTTTTAAGGATGTTTTGATTGTGGCTATATTTTGGATGAAATTATTGAATTTTGAACTTAGAATATTCATCACAGTGATGGATAACTTGAACCTTAATAAGGCTATAAACATGAAACTCTGTCTTAAGATCCATAAACCTTTTGACCTAAATTTTCGTTATAAAAATCCAATTTTGCTGCATCATCCAAGTTGAAACAAAGACATCTTCACATGACAATGAAACAACTTCTTTGCCTGCAGGCACCATGTGGTGCTTTTCGATTAACTTTCTGTTTCAGTTTTCTTTTGATTTTCTTCTATTTGATAAGTCTTATCAGAAATATAATTCACAAAGAAACTTAAAGATTCAATTGTGTTGTCGACATCCGGTAAATATTCTTTTTCAACTTTGAAATAAATGTTTTAATTTTTGAAACTTAATAAAAGTTATTTTGGCTTTACTTGTGTATGCACTGGAATGATCTTTGTCACTAACGTGAATCCGTGAGAAAACTGTAAAATCTCAATAAAATTCAAAATTTTAAAATACGTTGAAGCTGAAAATCCAATCAAAATTGAAATAAACTGCAGAACTAAATTCAGTTTGAGACATTCATAAAGTGAAGTGCCAAAAAAAAGTATTGCAATAAATTTACACTCAAAATCACATCACATTCGTATCCAAGTCAAGCGAGAAAAATCACATTAGAGCAGAATGCTTAGGTGATAAAGGCAAGTATGGGAATAAAATATTCAAACTTCACTGCCGCATTTCAATAAAAAAGCAATTTCTCCATTCAGTCGGAAGACATATCAATGAACTAAAAATTATCACCATATTGAAACAATAAAAAGAGCGAATAATCAAATATCTTATTCATGCACAAGTGTTATTTTATATGAAAGCTCTTGATTCTTTTAAGACATGAAAAAGTGTCTGCAGATTGTCATGATGATGGATTAAAAATCATAGTTATGATAAATGCGCTTTAATATCCATTAATTATAATGTTTTCGTACCACTTCCTCAGTATCTGCATAAAGCTTTAAATTTTATCTCACAATTCCAATTCTTCCCAATATGTGCATAACATACGTATATGTGCAAATGTATCAAATATTCCAATCAATTTCATTTTGTAAATAAAAAATGATTTTTTATTCCATTCTGTAGGCTTTTAATCAATTGAATGGGATTGTTGAAGCAGCACATGAGAAAGAGAAATGAAAAATACGAATGTTAATGATGAAATAAAATTAAATGCAGCAATCGAAATGATAGTAGACGTAAGCAATGCGCTATGGAAATGAACGCGAATATGGAATGAAAAAACAGTCGTAAAAATTGAGAATATGTGAAGTGTGGCGCTTAATGGCAAATAAAAAAAATCTGAATTGCACTTGAAAATTTGCGAAAATAAAAAAAAAGTTGGTGATTATTGGGAGGATGTGGAGGTAATGCTGAATACTGGAGCGTAAAATTTTTAAAATATGTTTGACTATGAATTTATTATCTTATTTAATTGGCAATTGAAATTTATTGGGAGGAGCTTAAATTTTGAATTTGATTAATATTTTGTTAAACTGCTTCAGTCCAGAAGCGAAGCAAGGGTTAACAGTATAGGCTTGCTCGATACCGGGACGCAGACTACGCGGTCAATAATAATTTTAAGATTTTGTTTACAAACTGAAAAAAAATTAATATTTCATACTGGGGCCTGTTGCACGGTATACCCTAGTGTATACTACCTAGTGTATACTACCTATTGTATACTACCTAGTGTATACTACCTAGTGTATACTACCTAGTGTATACTACCTAGTGTATACTACCTAGTGTATACTACCTAGTGTATACTACCTAGTGTATACTACCTAGTGTATACTACCTAGTGTATACTACCTATTGTATACTACCTAGTGTATACTACCTAGTGTATACTACCTAGTGTATACTACCTAGTGTATACTACCTAGTGTATACTACCTAGTGTATACTACCTAGTGTATACTACCTAGAGTATACACTAGAGTACCCCAGGTAGTATGGCTTAGGGTATACCGAGCAACTTGCCTAAGAAGAAATATTAAAGAATTATTTGTAAAATGGGTATGACCCAGTGTATACCCCAGATCATACTTCTAGGGCAATCCTAGGGTATACCCATGTGGTATGATAAATGTCAGATCCAGTGGAAGAAAAACAATCAAAAAGTAGAAAATTTAGCCTTTTATTATTAAGTGCTAAATTTTTTATTCAGTAAAACTTAAGAGTTCTGTAAAAATTCTTTAAAAGGTTCATGAGCACATCATCATTGCCGCATCAACAATTCAGCAAGCCCAGAGATGAAAACTTTAAAAACTGATCAATAAAGCATGAAAAAATAAAATCTTTTAGTGTCAACAACTCACTTCTATTTTTATCCTCGTTTTCATCCTGAACAATGAAAAATCTATATTTTTTCCAATTTGATACAAAGTACATAGACACGTGAAATTGAAAAAAAAAACAATATAACATTTTTTCAGCAAATAAAATTCCATCAACATTTTATTATTATTTGTGAAATCATGAGAGTATGAAAGGGGGAAGCAGGATAAGTAGGAACAACAAATTTGAAGAATTATTAAAACGCATTTAATTCCAATGAACAATTTAATGAGTATTTTCCTAAAATTATGCATTCGAATGTAAACAACATCCTTGTCGACGGCAGTAAAACAATCCACATGAAGCACTTCATATCAGCATAAACACCTTTTCCTGTATGCATAAACTCTTGAAGTATGAAGGCTCTTGACAAATATTGAATGAAATTTTCATCTTCAAATTTTTGTCGTCTACCTTTCAGTATTCATCGATGAAAGAAGCGTAGATGCAAAAAGCTCGAGCTCTCAAAACAGTTTTTTGCAATTTGCAAGAGAAGAAAAAAATTGATAAAAATTCATATGTGTGTCCTCAAAAAAATAACAAATAAAAAAGTACACACATGCACACATGAAAAAGTTGATCTTTTAACAAGCTATGAAATATTTTTATAATGAAAATCATTTCTCGAATCAAGAGGGCATTATTGCTGTCGAAAACTTTTTTCGTATAAATTTTTGTGAATATTGAATTTTGTTGACAGAAATGAGAGTTGACCAAGCAGTCCGATATATTGAGAAATGTCAGAGAAGTTTTCAATATTCTATTGACCTTTCATGAATATTTTATTAGATTTCATAAATCTAATCTTTAATATCCGATTTAGTGCTTATGAAGCTGGTTTATATGGGGGTAATTGATGACATTATCCAGCAGATAAGCATCAATGAGGTTTATAGATCTGCATGAATATATATTCTGACTTAATCACAGGAATCATTATTCTTAGCTGTATAAGCAGGATGCAGAATGCTATTATCCAGCACATAGATAGTTTGACCTTTAAAAGCATCGTACAGACTCTAATCCATGAATTCTTACTCAATGGAGTATGACAGCAGGAAGATGAAGACTTGTTTCATTTATTATCTTGTCATGAAAGACAATGACACAGTGGATCATATCCATCATCATACATTTCAGAAAAATCTCAGGTCTGATTGGATGTACTGACGACATTTACTGTGATAATCCACAAAATCTTTTGATTTTTTTCTTGGTGACGTAATCACATAGGACTTTTGACCTCGGCAACGGATAGCAACTACATCACCAACAGCAAAACGAAGGCATTACATGTGACCTATTGTAAAGAATTTAATATTTTCAAGCCATAATTTTCATCACATCCAACTCACAATAAATAATGCCAGATTGACGATGCAAAATGCCTGAATCAAATGTGTTAACTCATAAATAGACGATTTATCTACGTCATAAGCAAATGACATCTTTATGTGCAGATCATATGACATTTTACTGTAGACTATAAATGCTCAATATGTTTTTGAATATCACGAAAAAAATATGGTGCTTGTTTGGAACGTCAATAATGATACTGACAACATTTCGTGCCTATGAATTATTTTGTTAATGCTGCATTCGTCTGTAAATGTAGAATTTATTCACAGACATTTCCGTTTTGATATCTAATGATCGAAAGAAATTTGGAGTCATCCTTTATCTACTGGATCTTGTCAAACATACTTGCGTAGCTATAAAATTTCAAAAGAGTTTTAAAGCTTCAAAGAAGCTAGCTGAAAATTAACAATCCCCAATCAATTACTTCCTGTTCTCTTGATATAATCCTAGGGGCGGTTTCTAGGGCTATCCAGAGTACCCCACCTACTCTAGAGTACCCCACCTACTCCAGAGTATCCCACCTACTCTAGAGTATCCCACCTACTCTACAGTATCCCACATACACCTCGGATAGGTAGGATATGCCCTATGGTACCTTTACCTATCCTACCCTTTTCCTTAACTTAGAATATTTCAACCATTCTACCCTTAAGAGGTATCCTAGGACATCCTAGTAGGAGGGGGTCTCCAAAAAGTTTTGAACCGCAGCGAGAGTATGGCTCAAAAATTTTAGGAGGGGTGCCCAGACCCTCCTGGCTATGCTAGAGTCCACCCTACCAACCCGATGTAGATTATGGTAGGGTACCCCGGGTACTCTAAAAACCAGCCCCTGTATATTTTCAGATATGTCAATTCATGTTGTTTGCTTTTAATTTGGCCTCGTGTGCAAAAAATGCATTTTTCTCTGAAGGTTACATCAGTTAGCAGAATATGATTAATGGCAAAAAAACTGAATATTCTACAGTCTTTAGTTCTCGCCTGCTGAGAGAATATTCTTCAAACTTTTTAAATTACAGAGATTTACATGCTTAAAATTTGAACTATGTAATAAAGTATTCATAAATGTCAGCATATTAAGGCTTTATAAGTCTTGTGCTGTCTTGTGTTGTCAAAAGTAATAGTTAGTTAGCACGAATATACCAAGTAGCTTACTACAACATGTTTGGCATAATATTTATTAAAACTGCATACACCACAGGAATTCTGAGAAAATCATTAATTAACAAACATATTGCAAACTCCTGCCACAACCAGCATATGCTCAAAAGTTGTACATACACTTATTGAATGCTTAAATGAGATGTTGAGCAACTTTGATTAATAATAAATCTTGTTCGTTGGATGTTGTCGAAGCTTGCAATTAATTAAATTTTAAAATTTATTGCCTTTAAAGCAGTAGACAGAAAATAATTGTTGACTTATTCCCGACCAAATCTGTATCAATTAAGCAGCTCAAATAAATAAAAAAAAACAGAATTTAAGATGAATTTCCATTTATATTTTTATTACACATTAAATTGTACATGAAGATAGGAAAAAAGCACATTTAGCAGACAAAAGTACATCAATGATATTTCAATTGAGATATGGATATGGCGCTTGTGTCTCATCTCTATAAATTTCACTAAATGTGACCCAAGCATTCGATGCTTTTTGTCTCGCACTCCTTAATCCAGAAATAAATTTCGTTTGTAAATCCTCACAAATACTTACAGTTGTAGCTGTTGCCGAGGATTTAAGTTGAAATATTTCATTTTGCCCATAATGATCATTGATGCCATGACTCGATAAGAAATTTTTTTTATTTGTCAAACGGGCATTAACATGATTTCGATTATTATGTTGTTGCACACTTCCATCAACATCGGCACGTCTCAATGCGCAATATGGACGTAACGATAAAAAATAAATGATTTCCATCAGCGATATGACACTAAAACCCATAAATAGACCTAAAAGTCCACCGGTGTTACTGAGGAATTCCGTAAATCCAATCAACTCATTCTTTGTATTTCCACTGTAAGCATTCTCATTTAATGAAATATGAACAACTGCTAAATTATCTCGTATATAGTCTGAACTATAAATGCTCGAAAGTTGAGGCTCGACTGTTTGGAAATTTCCAATGCCCAAAATAGAGGAGGATATCTCACGTCCATAATTTATCTCAAAACATGCTGGTAAACAATGATTGCATGATAAATTACTATCCATTGTATTTTGTATTTTATATATAACATTCTCGTAACATTGTGCTTCTAATCTACTACATATTTTACTCTCATTGTCATACTTCCTCGGCATAAAATATAATGTACATCCACACTCACTTTCCGTTAGTTTTGAATTACATTCACTTTCGCAGTTCTTCTTCGAATAGATTCTATAATATGATAAATTATTTTCACTCGCAAATACACACTGTCGTTGCTGCATTGGTACGCGTCGTATTAAATCTGTTGCCTCACTTATTTTCGGTGTTATTATGACTTTAGTCTCTAATCCTGGTGAAATGAAAAATCCAAAATTGGCCATTTTTGGTGTTTCGACTGGCGAGTGTAGGAGAGCTTTAAATCCATACGAACTCGTTGAACTGCAATAATAATTGGCAACGTCAACATCGAGAACTAATGATAATCCAAAATGATTTCCTGCACCGGGTACCTGACGTGGATATGGTGGCTTTATATTACTATATCCATTCTCTGGACTCCATGTTGCGTATTCAAATTCACTCAATGTATTGTCAATGTGGTTATCCTCCTCAAAGGTCTTGAACATTAATTTCGGATGAAATCCATTAAATGTACAGCACAGACCCTCATCTGTAAGGACACTCACAAAAATTTTCTCACAACTCACATTACGCATACCAAACTTACACATTTTTATCATATGATGACATGGCTGGGATGCATTGAGAAAGAATTGCCGTACGTATGACCATTTCCCTTCAAAGTCTGTCGAATTGTCTTTTAATCCATCACCACTTGTACAGATGCTATCCAAAATAAGTTGATCACGTTTCGTTTGTATATTTATTGCGAAACTTTTCCTTACTTGATTCATATTGCAAATTGTTACAGCTGGAAATGGAATATCCTTAATTTTTGTTGTTATTGGATTGCCGGATATGATAACAGGACTATCATTCCACTTTTGCCAAATATTTGATATGAAATATGCAGCAAGTACGACGACAAAGGCAAACGAAACACCAAAAAAAATCCTCTCGAAAGCTGATAAGCTTGTTGTGCCAATATAACGCAATCCGTGTAGAGACGAATTGAGACAGTATTGTTGAAGATTTTCGCAACGATTCAATGTTGATTTCTCGATTTTTGCGCTGCTACGTGCTGGCATTTTTATATATATCTCTCGTTTTTGCTGTTTTTACGATATGCAACCACTCTTAAGCACAAAAAGATTGGAAATGATGGAAAAAAGTGCTACTTGGTAAAATCGACATGCATGTTCAAGGAGCTTTAGCAACGAGTAAACTTGAAGAGTCCGCGGAATAATGAAAATTGCATTAGGGAAATTATATTTACACAAACTGAGCGAGCAATCAAATAAGTTTGCTTTGCTCACATTTTTCACAATATTTGATGCAGTATGTACGGATATGAGAACGTTTGTGTCGACTAGGAACAAATTTCATTAAAAATTTGCTTTTGTTGCTTCAGGCGAGATTTGAAGGATGATGTCAATAATTTTTCTGTGTATTAGCTGATCCATAAAACGTCTTTATTTCAAATACTTACAGCTTTTAGTACTAAATTGCATTTTCATCAAATTTTAGTACAATTTTCTTAGTACTTGAGAAATTCTTTTAAATGATGCTGAATTTTGCACTTTTTGTGCACTTGAACCTCACTGGATCTAAAAAATATTTAGATTCAGACATTAAGCTGTGTAAAGATCATTAAGTTGACAATAATAGACTGATTTAAAGCCAAAAAATCTTATTTTCTAAATTTGTAAACAAAATTTCCATCAAAAAACTAATTGTGATCACCAAACTTGACAATTTATTACGACAATCCATATCCATTGTTATTTGAAGCGCAAACAACACTTCTGCACGATTGAAATGGCACAGTGTCTCTCATATGCACCTCGCTGAGGACTCTTACGATTTCATGGTTTTGTGACATTTTCAAATATGTCAGTTAAATAAACAGTTGAGCATGCAACTTAAGTGAACAACATGATGATGAGTGCATGCATTTAATTGCGAAATATTAGTGATGTTAATGTAACTTTTTCAATATTATAATTATCTTGACTTTCTAAAGACTTTTCAAACGTACGAAAGAATTAATTAACTTTTAAACTGAATTCCAAGTAAACACGAAACTGGATTCATCAGTTTTCCATTAAAATCCTAAGCTCAAACTTTCCTCAAGGTTGCCAATACAACATGTATTGAACATCCATTATTGTATACACAAAAACTCTCTCAATTAAAAAACTTCATCATACTCATCACGAACAACTGTCAACAACATGCAAAATTCCTGTAAGTTCCAATATCTGACATATTTTAGCATTCATTACAAACTTTCCTACCCCAAAATACATTATAACTTGGTTTGTTTTTTCCATGTCAATCTTTTTATTCTCTCCACGATGTTGTTTATTCATAAAAAAGACATTCTGAGGGTTTTCTTTTTGTTGTGCATATTTTTAGACTTTTTTCATCACATTTTCTGTCAAGCCACACTTCGGGATGTTTTTTTTTCAACCTTAAAGCTTTTTTCTCCCGACTCTATTGTGTAAGGCACAGATTCTTCTTTAATGCTTTAATAGGATAGATAATCTCAAGAATAATTTTTTTGTTACTGCTTTAATGATGAGAATAATTTCATGGACATTCAGAATATTTAATTAGTTTGTTTGTAAATGGATTGGCGACGATTTGATTCTGAAGCTGAATTCTTATTATTGCTCTATTAAAACTTGTATTAATTACTGTTAAGTGGTGATTTTGCTTGAGCTTTACGAAGCTTTTAATTCAAACTTTCAAATAATTGTGTACTAAAATTTTAAATTGTAAAATATATACTTAAAACAGACATAATTTTGTCTAAATTCTGATCTTATGATAGTTCCTGGTCCAAAGATTAGTATTTGATAGATCCAGTGTGAGATATATTGATGAAAAGTACAAATTTCTTTAAAATTTATTTTGGTTATTTTTCTCATGTACTAAAGTCAAATTTTGAACTAAATCAAGACGTTACTTATTTATAAGCTTGGTATTCTAATGAAAATTCAGCTTTCAAAACAAATCATGCCTCCATGAATAAAGAAGTTAACCAATTTTCAATATTTTAGAAGCTTCGGAAGTTTCCTTTTAATTATTGATAAGCACAGCTAAGCAAATTCAGAACAAGCCCACGTCGTCCACACTAAAGCGAGAAGTTAAGAAAAATTTTAATTGCTTTTTGATTTAAAGCCTTATTTTCCATACTTAACGAACAAATTGCAGCTTCTTGAAGCCGAAGCCTTACAAAATAGACACGTTACTTATTAAATTTAATATCTCCACATTACATAGAACCGTTCATGACCATTTCTCATTGGCACTTCCTCCAACATATTGTGTGTTATTTAATATTGTATATACAGAGAAAACGGAACAAAGAAATTATGATCTCAGATGTTCGTATATATTTCTTTAACAGCTTCATGCTCGTACAGCTTTTACAGAGTAGTTATTTATTACCCTCAATATTTCTCAAAAATTCATGAATAAACGAATATATTCTTATTTATGATTATTTCTTCGCTCTGATCTGTTTGAATGGTTTAGTAATAAATAATATTTGCTTAGCTGATGTAGTTCCACTGCTTATTTTTGTTCGCAGATTTTTTTTTCCTTTCCGATTTCATGCATTGCAGATTACAGGAGATTTGACAAACTTGAGTTGGTTGTAGGTGAGTTACAATAGATTCATGCTGCGCATTTTCCCACAAAATTATTAAATTACATCCAATTCCTTTCGATAAATATGTTTCTTACTGTTTTAGTACACAATGTACACAAAAATATTGCAAGTTTTCAAAAAGGTTATAAATTTTCATGATTTAGTTCATCTAAACAGTCCTGGATCTTTATTTTATCAAATTTTATGTCTTCAGGCATATGAAGATCTGTATTGTGAATAACATAAAGCTTGTTTTGATTTAAAAAAACAAAATTTTCGATTTGTAAACAAAAAATTGAGGTTAAATCTTATTCCTAACATCAAAAAGCTCTATGTACCCTTAAGAGGGATGTCTCCAATAAAATTCATGCTTTAAATCTCCATCATTGTGTGTAAAATTCATAAAAATGAAAGCTTAATGCATTGCTGTCGATAAAAGCAGACCCTCAACACAAGGATGTACAAACATCATCAAAAATATCACAAAAGGCACTAAAAAATCAGTTACAGCTCGAAGCCAGAATCAAAAATATCCATTACAACCCAAGTAGCAAATAAATAAGCATGTCAATCAGCCGGATCATCCAAAAAATATTGCACAAACAATTGGATTTCCTTTCCGTACGTGTTTTCATCCAGACCAGGCCGGTACAATTTGTTTTGTTATTGACGATAATAAAAATGCTATAAAAATGAAAGAAGCACGGAAGATTGAATGATTTCTTTTCCTTTTCATCATTATCGCTTTTCCTTCTTGCTTCTTTCCATTTCCTTGCCTTTACATACCAAAAATTTATGAGTGTTGATGCAATAGCGTCAATCTTCCATATTTTATTTTATGCGTTATTAATCAAATAAATATATCTCAATTATTTATTTATTTCCATCTCGATTTGAGGTACACACAAATCTGATTTCACATTGAAATTTTCTCCTTTTTCTAGGAATAAGCAAGTAAACAGACACGCACGAGTGTGTTATGGAAAATGATGAGATATAATCCGGTATTCAATATGCTTATTGAAGGATACATGAGTAAATAGAAATAAGTTCAAATTATCGTTTTATAGCTGCGTCCCTTGAGGAAATTTGGACAGAATATTTTGTTGACATCAACCTACATTTTATAACCATTTCAGCATAGAAACTCATGAACTTTAACATTTTCTCTCATTGCCAATCAAGAATTCCGAATAGCAAACAAAGTTATAATAAAATTGTTCCTAAAGACCTGCTCTACTTTCAGAGTTGTCATAAAAGTGTCAAATCTTTAGTTCAGAGTCTTTTCTGACTATTCTCTAAATAAATCCTAGTGCATATTCAAAGAACATGTCCAAAAGTACCAAAAGAAAGTGCTAGATATAATCTAAGAGATACTAGTGGAACCAGGGGGAAAACAGCTCCACGGAAAAAGGAGAAAAGTGGAAAATTTTTGTAAAAAAGTGGAAATTTTACAAAACTTTTTCCGTGTAGCTGCTTTCCCCCTGAGTGGAACTTATCCCGAACCAAAACATGTCATATTTCTTAAGCATATTCTAAGCCAAAAAAAAAAATTGTCATACAATCACTGCCGCAGTAGGCAGTCCATCTGCGCAGTCTTAGACATCAATCCAGTTCTCACCTCTGCTCCTTACATCTATACTTCTGTACTGACTCATAAAACGTTCAATTCAAATATTTGCTCGTTCATGAATGATTTTCTCAGATACGAAAGGAAAATCAGCAGTAGGTCTTAACAACATAAAAAGATTTTATGATTCTGAATTCAATTTAACTGAAGCTTTAAGAAGAATACTTGAGATTTGTGTAGGAAATTGGATGGATTTATCCTCAAAGGAAAGGAAAGTGTGAAGAGAGATTAAGGACTGAATGGATTCTGTGAGTAATTAATACCTCTACCTCCATTATAATGGACATTCTATTAATTCATGAGAACTAATGACATCGTTTCCATCAAATTACTGAATATCTGTGGATTAATCGATTCTCTAAATCAAAAAAATTGAGGAGCATTAGCAAGCAATTTTCTATGGATTAATGAGAATTTTATATTGATGAATATTCTCGAGTTATCAGGCATTAGTCTTTGCAAATTGAATAAAGGATTGACGCTTTGTTTTAGACATTAAGAATAAGTTTGATGTGCCTCAATATCAAATCTTTACTTTATTTGTGGAAATAGTCACTGACTGCATCTAGTTCCAGGTAATATCAAAGACAAGAAAGCCAATTTTCACCCATGAAAAATGACTGTAATCCATCAAATTATCGTCAATTACTGTAACAATAGAGGCTTCTTCTATTTGGGGGTCATTCACAAATGACGTCCATCAAAAAATGAGATTTTCAGACACCACCTCTCTCAGATCACAAAGTTTTCATATACATGATCCAAACACCCCATCCCATAAAATTGAACTCATTTGAGAACGAACCCTTCTTAAAGCTCCTTCATCTGCTTTAAATTTGTTGATGTTAACGGCAGTAATGATTCTTCCGTTAAATAACAATACCATTCTATAAAAATTATATTTTCCCTCACATTCTTTTCCTATCCATCTCTATATATCCATTAATTGCCAAATGCGAGAATCGATGATGAAAAAAAAAGAAGAAGAATAAAAAATATATAAATCATTCTCATTTTCCTTCAACTCTCTTCCGCTTGATAGATTGATGGCGCCTGTCATTCATTTATTTCATATTACTTTTCTTATTCTCAGATGGTTGAGATGTAAAAAAGGGAAATGTTGATGGCGAATAAAAAATATATACTGTTTGAGTGGGATGATTGCAGATGTGTAATGATTTGTCACAAACAACATAGCATTAAAGCCATTTGACCTTGAAACTTTTGCGATATTTAATCATCTTTAGATGCTTTTTGTGTCTTTGCCAGTAGATGAAGAAGCCTTTGTTTGCATATCTTCTGGTTTTATGTTTTGCTAATTTCCTTTTTACAACTCTTTGATTTTCTGATGAATGTATGTTTGGATGCTGATTAGCTGACAAAATTCTTGTCTATGCTTGATATTATGTCTTTTAGATTGAGCTTACTATGCTATCTTTGTTTACAAACATGTAAAATTTACTTTTTTGAAAAATTCAGTCAAAAGTAGAGCTTTTGTCGCCTTAATGTTGATCAATTGTGACGACTTTAGACAAATTTCCTGAAAATTTAATTATATTTAATCAATGGTAGAATGAAACTCGAGTGTTTCAGTTCCAATATGTATTTATTCTTAATATAATTAATGAAATTTTGAAAATATTTGTCGACTCTAGTGTCGTCAAAAAGAGAGTGAAGAAAAATGTGGTGAGAATTCAAAAGGGGCATTAAAATATGAAAATTCAAATAACCAATAACCGTTACAATTTTGAATTCAAAATAACCGTTAATAAAATAAATTTAATTCAATTTATTTGTCGCAATTAGTGACAATCAATGACTACTTTGTAGCCTTGAGTTTCATATTTTGTAGATCCAGGACCCAAATTACATGATTTTGTAATTTATAAACTTTAAAATATTTAGTAAAATGTTCTAAACTTTAATTCTGTTCTAAACTAAGACTTTAAGGCATAGTTGGCATGTGTTCATTTTGTCCTCGAGTCCTGCCAACTCTGCTTAAAGGAAACATCCAAATGACTAAAATCTCAAACGTCTGATTCTCCTTCCTTTTGAATTGTTTTGATTGCTCTGACTCTTGATAGTTTCAAAAGAAAATCTGACATGAGCATAATTTATGTGCTCTGTATCTGTGCAAATGCATTTCAACCCCTATTTCCTTTCAAACAATACACGACGCTTTCTTTATTCCACAGTTCACAAACCACGTTCTGTAAATTAAAGTTCAAAACTTCCTTAATGCAAATTTCCAAAAACTAATTTGATTAAAATTAAGTTTTCAAAAAAACTTCGCGGCATTTAGCTCAAATTTAATCCCAAAAAATATATTTGCAAAAAATTTCCTTAGTTAAACAAGAATGAAACCACCAAAAAATGAATTAAACTTTCAAAATTTACATGAAAAACAAAAAGAAAAGTTTTAAAAATTTAATTTTTGCTGCATTACAATACACAAAAGCAAGCGAAACAGCATCAGCAGCAGTTTCATATAATACACAGTAGGAATGGAGAAAAAGCAGCATGGAATTGCATTTGTAGAACTTAAAATTCTCATGATATGAATTGTAGTGTGAAAGAACGACTATAAGCCAGGGGGAAGACTATTTGGTGAAAAAAATCATTTTCCGCCAAAAAAAATTTTCCGTCACGCACTTTTTGAGCTATAAATCCAAATTTACACATATTTTCTGGCGGAAAAGGGGTCAGTAGTTCTTATATTAAGGTTTTACACATGTTAACACCAAAAATTTGATTCTTAGTGCTCTCTGAAAATTTTCCACCAAGTAGTATTCCCCCTGCTACAAGCAAAAAATGGGAGATAGCGGAACTTTTCTCGTCATTTTTCACACTGAAATAATGGGAATTGTGTTCAATTTCCTGTAATTTTATATCTCATCTCTGTCATTGGAGATACCATTCGCTTATACTACATTATACTTAGCATTATTATCTTTCTTTTGAATTTAAAAGCAATGCCGAGTGTTGAGCTTGTACACAGGAAAAAGTTCATTTTTTACTTCTCGACTTATTCCTGTTTGTTCTCCTCGCTTTTCGATGATATTTATAAAGCTTTAGCTTCCTTTAAGTTTGTTCGACTTATCTCTTATGCTCCACATCTACTATATTTTATGATTTTTCGGGTTTATAAAACTTTTTGTTGGTACAATAATTCTTGATAAGAGTCTTTTAATAATAATGGAAAAGATAATGGAACTTGAGAGTTTTTGTAGGATCTTCTGGATGGGGATCATATATTTTGGTTAATGTGTCCAAATCTGGGGCTATTAAAGTCAGGATACCTTAGTGAAGTTACACAAGAATATACTCAAGGTATACTCGAAGAACCAACCCCTGATTTTTTTCTAAAATGTGATAAATTCTCTCTAATCCAAGCTGAATTGATATCGCTAAAGCATTATTTACAGCTCAAGGAAAATCTTCTAAAATTAATCACTTTCAATTTGGAATTATAAATTTTCTCTCAATACGAACATAAAGAAGACATGAAGAGAATACATCAAGTTTATCAGAAGTTTTCTCTTCGAACATGTTTTTCCGTTTTAACTCACTCACTGTGCTGTGCATTGTAGTTTTCTATACACATTTTTAGCTTTTGTTTTCACATGATATATTCGAGAGAAATGAAATTTGTATAGTGCTAGAGTTGGGGGTTGGGTGATGTAAAGTTATTTTACTATATTTATTTTTGGTTCCTCAAAATTCAGATTTGATGGTTTTGTTTTGGCTTTTCTCTCAGTCAATCTACAAACGCAGAGCGAGTTTTCTGCGTAAATTCTTAAGTAGGAAGTAGGGTTCTGAAGTTGTGAAACCAAGCGCATATTCAGGGTTGCTATTAGGACCCAGGCCTTCTCAGAACAAAAATCAAAATTGGCAAAAAAATAAAATTGTTTTTAAATTGAGATTAATAGAGGAAAAAGAGACAGGAACGTAGTAAATGTTTAATTTAATCAAAATTTGAATTTCGGACTGCTTCGAAACTCCTTTTTCTGAAAGAAGCCTGGTGTCGATTTTTAGAGCTATCGGGGAGTATACCCTAGGGTGCCACTACCTACCCTACCCCTACTCTCCATCTTGGGTACCCCAGGATAGGTGGGTTGCCCTAGGGTGACTTTAGGGTATGTTAGTGTACCCTAGGCAATCCTAGGGGGAAGGGTAGCCCAAGAAACCAGCCCCTGGCTATGTCCTTGGCAAGGAGATCTGAAAATCGGAATTATTCGACAACTTGACCTATGGAGTCTCGAACCCAGGATAGTAATACCAATGTAAAATGAATATCTGTTATGTAAAAACTTACATTTGTAAAGCACTGCACCACTATAGTATTTTCTCTTTTATTCACCAACCCTGCTATTTACTTATTAAATTATAAAGTTTCCAACAAAACAAGTATCAAAGTTCTTTGACTACTGAAGCATCTTCTTCTCTAAAAAATTTATTTTACATTTACGAAGAGATTACAAAAATTTTCAAACTTTTAAATATACAACAACAACTCACTTACCCTCTTTACTTCAAAGAATAGTTCGAAGAAATGAAACTTACTCTTCCGTGCGTTCATTATTATCAAAAATAACTTTTGTGTAACTTGTATCTTGTTGAACAAAAAAAAAATATTTTTTTTTTGGTTTCTCACGCCCTTTTCTTTCCTTCTTATTTTTAAAAAAGAAAAAGAGAAGAATGAATAACGCCATAAAGAACTAGATATTTTGCAAACTGATAAACATGAAATTTATAGGTTTCGTGTGGAAGAAGACAAATCGATATGAAAAGAAGTAAGAAGAAGTATAACGTAAAAATTTTGGCTACAGCTTTTTTGAAAAAAAAGTACAGAAGCAAATTTCAATATTCACCTGCTTCGTTTCACATGGGCGACATAAAGTCTACAGACAGTTTTCGAAATGTGGCTGTTTAAGAATAAGAAGGAGAGAAAAAATTGAAAAGTCAAGAAAGAAGACTTTTTTCTTTTCTCCAACAATAAACATGGCAATGAGGACGGTAATAGAAGCTGTAGCAGTAAAGGATGAATAATATGAAAATTGTCATGGGTATAGTAGGTAAAAAGTAGCACATTGTAGTGATGAAGAAAAATTAACATTTCATTATTTATGGATGCAACATTTTTACATTTCAATGTCGTTTCACATTCATTCTCTTATGCTGTTAGCTGCTATTTTGAGAGGGTATTGGATGGGGTTGTGTGCAGTTTGTACACTCACAAGTTTTTGTCAGGGTTTGTGTCTTAACTTGGTACTGAAGTTGATTTGGTGGATTAAAATTGTCAGTAAAATGATTTTAAATCAGATCAGTTCAAGCTAATTTAGGTCCAAAGGGCAGATATGGTTCTAGCTTAAGGATAGATTTGCACTCATGGTTTTCTTTGAGAGGCTGTGAGGAGGTCCGATTTTTTCCAATATCTTTTCATCAAGACCTTTTTGTGGATATATTTTCGAATCATGACCAAATGGGTTTTCACCTAACCCCCCCCCCCCTCCTCCTCACTGTACACCGGGACCATGCTGGAATATTTTTTATGGTCTTCGTGTCATGTCACCCTGGCTTTGAAAGCTCTTTTTCCACTGTCTTCAATCGAGCAGTCCACAAATACCAATTGACCTTGAGTCAATACATTCCTGCACAGCTAAATGCGTTGTGACATTAAACAATTCGCAATAAACATTCAACTCTGCTATATTTTTCATATATGTAAATGTAGTAAAAAAAGGAGAGAGAAGAATTCAAAACGACACTTCATTTTTCTTCTCTCCTTCTCACGTCTGCCTTTCTTCTGTCGTTTTTCTTTCCCCCTTTTTTCTGTACTCTATTCCACCAATTGAAATGCCATTCATTGTGATGTGAAATTATATGGAAATGAGTTAAATGGATGAAGGTTGATTCTCATATGAATATTATTAGTACGTGAGATATCAATTATGTAATGGATGAAATAGACAAGCAAGAAAGCATGAGATGGATATCCTTTCAAAATTCGAAGGACTTAATGCTTAAACCTTTTAAATGTCTCAATTGAAATATGTCATAAATTTTACAAAATTTCCATTAAAATCAGTTAAGGGTCACCCCCCTTCCCACATAAAACGTAAACGACCCCTAAAAATCGAGTAAGTTTGAAAAATGTAAATGGGTTCAGTAAACTTAGTTTTCCCAGACGAAATTCATCAAGATCTGCCATTCTATGAATTCGAATTTGCATGAATTATTATTCCCAAAATAGAATAGTTGTATGGCAAGGATAGACAGTAATAAATCAAATTCAAAAGATATTAAAATTTCCATCAAGCAGAAATAAATTCTATTGAATTATTTCGACTAATTCACACATTTCTGAGCATGGAAAAAAAATTGGAAATTAAATCAATCATAAACAACATAAATAACTTATTCCCCAGCACATAGATGTGCGCAAACAATGAAAGCGATTCTGATGATAAGCAATAAATAAAAAAAGAATGAAAGAATATGGGAAGAGACACACAATTGCTTTGTGTCGCACAAAAGCGATCCATCAAGCTCATCTTTGCGATTATATCTGATTCATCATCAGTCCCCGCATCAATCCTTTTTAGATTTCTTCATGCTTTGCCACTGCTTATTTCCCACATATTCCTCGATTCTTTCTTATCTATCAACTCCTTCTTCTTCATTCTCTCTTGCTTGATGCGTTGATGAAGGGAAAAATGTGGTGATGGAGAATACAATGAGAGATTTAGATATGGAACTGAACGAAAGGAGTAAGAGTTCATTGATGTTCATCAAAATTGTTCATTTTCTTTCGTCATGTGAGAAAATGGATTCAGTGATATGTCAAAAAAAATAGACAAAGAATTTTATAAAGGAAATCCATTTTGTGAATAAATTTCAACCTGAAAAAGTTTTCTGCTGATCCTACAAATTTCTCATTCATCCTTCCACAAAATAATATTTTTTCATCCTCACGACACACATTCTCATTTCTTTTCATCTTAAAAAAATCAATTGGGTTACTGATGCTGCAGTAACACCAATAACATTCCAAAAGAAGGTCAAGTAAACATCAATAAACGTACACACATTTCATTAGCAGATACATAACGATCATAAGCTGTTTTTTTGGCTTGTGTCATAAATTTAGGACACATGACCCGACCTCATAACGTCTCATACAACAAAATACTTCGAGATGTTCGCATTTTCTCTCGCGTGATGTTTCCAGTCCTGCTCTTATTTATTGGATTTCCAGTGAAAATGCATTTTCCAGTGTGCAGAACAGGAATATTCTCTTAAGGAAGTGAGAGGGACATTTTCGTGAGAGAAAGTGCTGCATTATGAGAGATAGTCATTGAAAGCTCAAATTAGAGAACTAGTCATCCTTTCAGGAATATAAATTAAATAATAATTTTTATTAGGAACATATGCATAAATTACACTAAAAATCACATTGTACAATACGCAAAAGGTGCTGGAAAATTAATCCTGGAAGGACAAAAAAATAATCACACGTGTATGTCTTTTTAAAAATAAGATTATTGTTGCTTCACTTGCTGATCATTCTTATTTTCGCGAATTCTTTTCAATTTTCTCTTCAATGTCATGACAGCCTTGATTGTTTGGAAAGCTTTAGCTGATGCTGCATGCTCACTGAGATTCAGTTTATTCAATTGATATCGTTCCTGATGCAATTTAATTTCAAAGTATGCTCGTTTAAGGCTTTTGTAGTGTTTAAGTTCGGGGGTGTCTTTAAGCATTAAGCATCTAGAGAGCGAATTTTCTCCTTGACAATCGAAGGAATTGAGATGATAAAGTTGATGCTGAAGAGCATGTAAGAATGGTGAACACCAAACTCTCGATATATACCAAACCATAAAGGATATTGTCAATCCAATTTCCACATCTCGTGCATGAATTGTCGGAATCATATATTGGAATGGAAGAAAGTTAAGGAATACATAAATCCATGATATAAATTTAAAGACGACAAATACTCGATACATAAGAATCTGATCCTTTTCTGTGTGCAATGACAGTAGGGAAAGCAGTTCTGTGAACATTTGAAATAATCCCAAATTTATGTTCAGCACTACTGAATAATTTTCATATCCATAAATGTAACAAATCACGACTAAGAAACTGAACAAGATTTTCGAAATCGACTCACTAATGTCGCGTGCATGAAGGTCGAGAATTGCAGCACAGACATTAAATCCAGAAATTATGCATGTAATTATTTTAAATTTGATCATATCACATGGCTTATAGAACAGAAGGTTCCTTCTCTTTGGGTACCACTTTCCCTTCTCAAAATCCAATTCATCTTTTATAAAGTATGAGTGATAGAGAATTAAGAATGTCGTGCAGCAGAAACAGAATATAAAGTTCCAGATGAAGTTTATTGATTGACGATGCTTGACTTGCGATATTTTGGATTTTATTAGCAATTTCTGGAAGGGAAATATTGATTAAGTTCCTAGAATGTTGCAAAAATTACCATTTTTACCTTAAGCAGGTGATAGAACAGAAAATACACGAAAAGGATGAATAAAATGTAGATAAACAGGACATTTGCATTCTCATTGAAGTCTTTTGAGCCTAAACGAAATTTTAAATGCTGTACATACTCGAGACACTCAAGCAGAGATATTTTAGACCACATTTATACAGTAAATTATATTTTCTACTAAACCAACAACAATCAAAACAATCAGGGTACACAGCTGAGAATCATTTAAATTTGTCGAAATACGTTACGTCTATTTATGAGATGTGTGTGCATGTACATGTGTGCTGAATGAGAGAAATTGATGTATTTTTACTTTCTTTACTGATTATGGTTGTAAATAAAAATAATCTGAAATAAAAATTGATAACTTTTTGAACCTGAACTAGTTAAAGTACAGACTGTTTATGAAAATGGATGATTTTAATTGATTTAAACTAGATTTTTAACTTTTTTAATTTTTTTTAATTTGGATTTTTTTGATTTTTACATTTTTTTTATATTAATTTCAAATTTTTTTAATTTTTTTTTTAAATTTTTGAAGTTTTAAAAAAATTTAAAAAAATATATTCTAAACTTTTAAATTTTTTAGGTTTAGAAAAAATTAAAAATTTAAATTTAAAAGAATTTTAAAATCAAAATCCTAAATTATTAGAAATTTAGATTTATTTATTATGAATATGGATGATTTTAATTGATTTAAACTAGATTTTTAACTTTTTTAATTTTTTTAATTTAACAATTTTTAATTTTAATTTTTAAATTAATTTCAATTTTTTTAAAATTTAATTTTTTTTAAATTTATGAAAAATTAAATTTTTAAAAAAAATTTAAAAAAATATATTCTAAACTTTTAAAATTTAAATTTTTCAAGTTAAGAAGAAATTTAAAATTTAAATTTAAAAGAATTTTAAAATCAAGATCTTAAATTATTAGAAATTTAGATTTTTTTTTTATTTAATTTAAATAAATCGTAAATTTTTAAATTTAGAAAAAACTATATTCTAAAATTTAAATTTTTTACCTGATTTTTTAAATACCTACTGTGACTGAAAAGAAAATCGTGAAGTGAAAATACACAATTATTTTTGTCATGTTCTTATCTTTATTTAAAGCGTTGTCTCGTAAGTAACAGTTTACAAAAATAATAATTAAAATTGTCTCAGTCAGAAAATTCACTTAATTTTTAATAAATATCTCTCTCAATTTTTTAAGTATTTTTATTTTTATAATTAGCGCATTTTCCTTAGAAAGTAATGCGCTTAAAGGTCCACTTTGGCTGGCTGGCTGGCCCGCTGGCCCGCTGGCCCGCTGGCTCCCTCAAAAACTCGGCAGGGGAAGCACGTAGAGACTTCGGGTTTTTTGCATTAAATAGCTGCTATTTCGTAGGGGTGCGCAACGTATTTAGTTTTTTGAAAATCCTCACCTAAACTTAATTAAATTAACTTTTCTGTTTTTGGTGTAAAAAATCACTGACGTTGGATTAGTCAAAGTTTAACGTGACGCTTAAAAAGAATACTTATATTAAAAAACCCTTCAAGTCGTGGGTTCGATCCTCTCCGCGGGCAACTTTTTTTTTACACTTTTTTGATTCTTTTTTACACTTTTTTGATGTTTTATGATATTTTATGATTTATTAATGCATGATTAAATTTTTTTGAGTCATAAAACAGCAAAAAAGTACATTTTTTCATAAATTTTATTTTCTCGAAATGTAAATGTATGTAGAACCATACAAATGTTGCTGTCATTACTTGTGAAGTATAAGTGACAGATTTAATTTGTACTAAAACCATACAAATGTTTTGAAATAGCTTCCGGAATTTTTTTCAGCTACAACTATATATTTCAAGCATTTATGCTATGTTTTCAATTCATTTGGGGAAATAAATTAAGTGGGTACTTATTTTTACATTCTGAATTATGGATTTATTTACTGATCTGTGCGGGAAAATGCGCTTAATTCCCTCGATGTATGACACGAGGACTTTCTACATCTTTTTTTTAATATTATTCAATTAAAAACTTCGCCAAAAAGTTTCATAAGGCACTTTACTTAGATCTAAATCAACAGCCAACATTAAACTGTTAATTTTTTGAATTCAATGAAATGAAATTTTGAATTTAATGAAATGAAATTTTGAATTGTTAATTTTAAGAAATATTTTTGATTAAGAGGTAATTTATGTTTTAAGCGTATTTTGGTTCTCTATAAAATATGGAAGTAAAATACAATAGAACATAATGCAACAAGATCATGTTGCAATGATGGGAATATACATATATTGGAGACAATGTATTGCATTTATGTATTAAGGGACCATTCATAAATGACGTGATGCAAAAAATGAGACCCCCTTCCCCCTTCGTTCACAAAAGTTTCATACTTCTTATGGAAGTGTCACACAGCGACAGACCCTCTCCCCTCTAAAAATTAGACCTCATTTATGAACGACCCCTTAATGAATGCATGTTTTTAATTAAAATTTCCAGAATCAGTCGAGTCCTTCTGTTAATTTTTGGGTGTTTTATGATTTTTTCGGTAACTTCTACTTCCTTCTGAGAACATAACTTGCATGGCTTTGCCAGAAATATTATCTAATTCTTATGTCCTTCCAGGAATGCATAAAATTTGTATTTTCTCTCCAGCAACTTGATCAGTCTTTTTCTTTTCTCGGCTCATATTTCGTTCCGGTGTACTGACATGCACATGTACGCATTCATTTACAAAGAATTTGTATGACTGTACAAAAAAATCCTTCATGGTCCTTATATCAGGTAGAAATTTAGTTTTGTAAAGGATGGAGCACCATAGTTGTTCATGTGTCATTCTGTTGGAGGGAGGATAAAAATGAAAAAAAATTGTTGAAAAAAAGAACAATAAAAGTTTATGAGCATACTAAGGATTAAAATGCAGGTCGACTTTTTCCTAAATAATTCTATGTCAACAATAGATACATTTCCAAGAACCAAATGAGAAATAGAAAGAAGGATGAAATTTTATGATCATTGAATTTTTTTTAAATCTACCTGATATAATATAGGTATGAATGTTTTGAAACTAATACTTATGTATATTAAATTATAAAAATGTGCTAATGCATAAATGGTACAAAATGAATGTCATGCAAATATATTGAAGAATAATATTTAAAAAAAACGTAACTGACACCAGAATTTTGAATTAAAATTGAAAACAGAGCTTTTAATGTTAAGTTATCAAAGACACAAATGAATAAGCTTCCATAGAACCAGAATTTTTGAAAATAGAACAAATATGAAGTCGAAGACAATAGCTTTTGTAGATTTTTTTCGTACCTTTATTTCTTAATTATGTAATAGATTTTTTCAAATTTACAGTAGAGAGCAGAACATTTTGAAGATGTGCAATTCTATTGTATTAATCTCATAACTGGGACTAAATTATTGAAGTCATTCATATTTTCAATTAGAAGTCGAGCCGACAACTTTTAAGGGTGTAGTAACTTTAAAATTTAATTTACTTGTTGAAAATTTCTTGATGCAAGCTGCTTTTCTCATCGTAGGTGCTGATAGATGAGATATATCGCATCGCTCAATATAGAATGGAATCATGTTCATATGCATGTGGACCATATGACTAGACATAAAATCTAAATTTTGTGTTCCAAATGTACAGTAGCAGCAGTTGTAAGTGTATATACCATAGCAATTTGTTTGATGTCCTTCTAAATTGCTTATTTGATCATTTTTTTGGCATTTATTGCATGTGATAATCAGTTTGTCGGTGCATTGCTTTAAATGCAATCGGAATTGGTTATAGGTTTGAAATGTTTGTGGACAATCTGGAAACAGAAGAAAAAAAGATTAATGATTAATATGTTGGAATCAATTGATATCCAATTCTGTACTTACTTATACACTTTAAAGATGGAAGTTCCCTTAAAGTAATTTTTTTGAACTCTTTATCTTCCAAGATGGATGGAATATTTGAAAGAATAAATAATTTTGTTGAATCGACATTTACATGAATCTTAATATGTTGAAGAGCACTGTACTGGCTGCATGTTCTATAAAAGCATCGACTACAATAAAGATTGCAACGGCTGTATTTTTCAGTAATATGCGACACTAATTCATCCACATTTTTAGTATTGTAAAAACAATAACTACATTGTAAATCAAGATTATATGGATTATTAACAGCCTGTTGATGAAATTGCAAGTGTCGACGAAAAATTTCGGCATTATCAGTAGCGAAGCAACATGAAATAGACATGCATTTGTAGAGTTGCTTCAAATATTGTTGTGTAAAACATTTTTCAATGATATATTTAGATTTCCAATCATCTTTGTTCATCCATGGTCTCATGTTTCTTGTCCTGCGTAAATCTGGATTCAATAAGTTAAGACTTGTTTGCAGATCACCTCGAGACGTACCAGGAATTTGATTTTGAATAGAAGAAACTGCATTTTGCATTGCATTTATTGGATTTGTTGTAACTGTAACTTGCACGGTTCTAACCTGCATTTGATTTGCTGCAACTAAAACTTGCATTGTTTTAGCTTGCATTGGATTTGTTGTAACTGGAACCTGCATTTGTGCTCTTTGATTTGTGTTCATATAATTTGCACTAGGAGCCATTGTATTTGTGGATGGATTCGAATTTGGAGCGTTGTTATTATTCGTTACAATCACAGTATTTGGAATTCTAGATTCTAAATCACCATAACTACTTTTTGGACTTGGAGCAATAGCAGCTGTTGGACGAGCTTGATATGATTGATTGGGAAGAATGGTTCGTGATGGGTATTGCATGTTACTAAAAGATGTTTGGTATGATTGATTCATCACAGGTTGAGCCATTGATGTACGATTTATATTATTGTAAAGCATCGTTGGAGGTGTGTATGTCACTAACGCATTCGATGTTGTATGTAGCACGATGCTATTTGGTTGTATTGTAGTTGGTAAAGTGACACCTGCTCTTATATTTACTGGCAGTTGCGGCTGCGCGGCGATTTTAACATATCTTGAAAGATTTTCTTCTATCACAGCGAGTAACGTCGCTTCTTGTTCTGGTGTTGTTTGTGGTACACAACCTTCTGGAATCTGAGATAGCGGTTGACTCACTTGATTAGAAGAACTTTCTTGGACTTCAGGTTCATTTGCATTTAATGATCCATTCTTAGCCATCTCTAATTCTGTTAGTTCTCCAAATGTCATCTCTGGATTTAAATCACTATATGCCTTTAGTACTGGATTTTCAATTTCAGATGTAGAGTTTTTACGTGAAAGTTTATCTCCAGGTAGGCATTTGAGACGTAATAATTGTTTTGGTGCTATGTTTTCCAAATTACTTTCAGTGTTTACTGGAACTTCTGGTGCATTTATAACTTTGTCTACGTTATCAGTAATTTCTGTTTCTGAAGTATTATCTTGTTCATCTGATGGCAATTCTAGCTGAAGAGGAGATTTTGGCAAATCTAGAATACTACTCGTATTATCATGTTGTTCTATGTTGTCAGTAGGAATTTCTACCATTGGTACGCTAGGTGCTGCTTCATTCTCATTCTTTTCAATTGCAATTGGCTCTGGCAAAGGCGTATTCAAATTCGATTCTGATGGTTGTGATAGCATAATGCAATCAGAATCGTTACTGTCATTGTCATCATTCTCTTTGTTTACATTTTCTTTCGAATTTAATCGATGCTCATGCTCTGGCTTGATGTGATAATCGATCATATGTTGATACTCGTCAAGTAATGAGAGAATGTTACTAGAATAACTCTTTCCACAAAGATTACAAAAACCAGCCCATTTGTCCATTCCATGTCTTGAAAGTATATGATACTTAAAAGCCTCTTCCTTTAGATTGTAATATGTACAACTATTAAGGCACCGATATTGAAATCCACCACGACATGCAATATATGACAAATTCAATACTTTTCGTTCATTTTCAGTCAATAATTTTGTCATTGGAGAGCACTTCTTGCTTATTCTGGTCTGCTTCGTCTTCTTTGGTGTTCGTTGTAAATATGTGTATTTGTTTTGAGTATTTGATGGTTTTACGACAATGGTTGGTGTATTCGAATTTTTGCTCAATAATTCTTTTAAAGTAGAGTTTTGATTATTTTCAGGAATTACTGTTGTTGTTGGCTTAACTTGAGATGATTCTGGTTGAATGTTATTTTCTTGGGCAATCTCTTCACTATCTTCTATTATTATCCATTCAGAATCAGATTCGGTTGTCTTATTTTGAGTGTCCTTTGTCACTGGATGTTGATCATTGTTAACTTTATCGTTTGGAATGTTTTCCATATTGTTCTGCTCTTTGTTCTTATTGTTTTCTTCTTCTTTTCTTTTTGTTTCAGTTTCCATATCAATATGTAGCGCATCATCTTCACTATCGCTCGAAATTGTGTCCTTAGTCACTGGATGTTGATTATTGTTAACTTTATGGTTTGAAATGTTTTCCATATTGTTCTGCTCTTTGTTCTTATTGTTTTCTTCTTCTTTTCTTTTTGTTTCAGTTTCTATATCAATATGTAGCGCATCATCTTCACTATCACTCGAAATTGTGTCCTTAGTCGCTGGATGTTGATTATTGTTAACTTTATCATTTGGAATATCATCCATGTTGTTCTGCTCTTTGCTCTTGATGCTTTCTTCTTCTTTTCTTTTTGTTTCAGTTTCCATATCAATATGTAGCGCATCATCTTCACTATCACTCGAAATTGTGTCCTTAGTCACTGGATGTTGATTATTGTTAACTTTATCATTTGGAATATTAATCATGTTGTTCTGCTCTTTGCTCTTGATGCTTTCTTCTTCTGCTTTTCCATTTGCTTCAGTTTCCATATCAATATGTAGCGCATCATCTTCACTATCACTCGAAATTGGGTCATAAAGGTTGTCTTCTTGGACCATATACTTTTCTTCTGTTATACTGTTCATTTCAGTATCCATGGTAATATTAAGAGGATCCACAGTAATTTCACTTGTTGAAGGATCTTTCAGTTTTTGATCTTGTTTTTCGGTATTTTCTGCATTTGAAATATTGTCTTCGTCTTTAAAGTCTTCATCACTGTCACTTACAATAGGGTCATAGAAAAGGCAATCTTCTAATGAATTTCTAATATTCTCGGTCCCGTCTGTTTGCTGTTCTTGAACATCTTCATTCTCTTCAGTTGTTGTTTTAATGGTAATCATAGGAGCAGGATCTTCAATATTATCATTCTCAACTTTTGTGAAAACTTCCGGTTTATTTAGCATAGGTTGATCTTTGGAAATAGATTGAACATTGTCAGTATTGATATCTTCAATTTTGCTCATTTCTGTATTGTTTATTTCTGGAACTGTAGATGGGGTTGTTTTTGGATTGTCAAATTTCCAAACACCATTCTCAAAGTAAACTTTATAAGGCTCCGGCTTATGTTCTATTTCTAATCTGTTGATATTCAATCTACATCCTGTTATGTTTTCTACAGTAATAAAATGGTACACTGGATTATTTTCATCTTCGTGATCTTCTGATGATGATTCGTTTCTAGAACTAACTCGAACAGTTACTCCTGAACTACAATCGGTATCCATATTTTCATCACTGTATATATAGCTTTCGAATGATTTAACTCTAGGATCATTTTCGAGATCAATATCAGGAGTCGATCTGTTGTCATCACATGCTTCATTCTTAACAGAATCAATTGGAATTCTTACGAGATCATCAGGTGTTGTTCGATCGCTCTCTAATTCCTCTAATACTTTAGCTTTTGTTGACCTTTTATAGCCGATTTCACTGCCACTTTGATCTGAGTCATTATTCTTATCTTGATCAACTCTTGAAGAACTAGAATCACTAATACGTCGTCGTTTACTGTATTTCTTCTTTCTTAAAGACTCGGGTTTATCTTTACGTACTGAATTAACGAAGTCATCACTATCATCTGATGTTGTTAACTTAATGTCAATTCCATAGTCAACCTTTTTGTGCTCTCGAGGCTTCAGAACTAATAAAGCAGGTTTAATAAAGCTCTTATCAATGTCTTCTCTCAGTTTATCCAATTCTCGCATTCCTCTTCGTACTTTTTTGGGAGTTCGAGTTTTTCTTTGTGCAGGAGTTTTTTTGTATAAATAACATTCATAATCTTGATCATCGGTGAAATCAGGTGCTGTACTTTCAGAACTTTCATCACTGGATGATGTTTCGTCCTTTTCATTCGGAACATCATTGGTGGAATCATGTGCTGTACTTTCAGAACTTTCCTCATTGGATGATGTTTGGTCTTCTTCATTCAGAACCTCATTTGTGGAATCTGGTGTTGAACTTTCAGAACTTTTTTCACTGGATGTCTGAACTTTTTCATTCGGAACAACAACGCGATTTCTTAATTGTTTTGAAGTGCTCAGCGTATTCATTATAAAGTTTTCAAAAATTGTTTTCTTACTCGTTGATGGACCTATATCTATAAGTCCCTTTTCACAGCATTGCTGCAAAAAAATTATGAGTTTTGGAAGTTCTGCATCAGGAATTGATGTTCTGATTATTTTTACAATTTCTGCAGTATCTGTTGTCATAAATTCTGTTGAAATGTTTTTAATAGCAACTCGGAAGTTTTCCAGAGAATTAATATTTTCATCTTCGTCATTTGTTGATTTGTTTTCAACTGGTATATCCGGGCTCTTTGTGCTTTCTACTGAATAAAATTCAGTTGAGTTTGAAGATTTGGATGATTTTTTCTCATCCTCAGATGATTCTGTATGTTGGATAATTCTTCGTCGTTTCTTCTTCTTCTCCTTACTTCTTTCTATGTCGCTGACTTCCGAACTGGAACTAATCTTTCTTCTTTTTCTTTTAGCACTTGCTGGCGGTAAAATTTCATCATCATCGTCGTCATCTTGTGTAGGTTCAGGTTCTGGAAAAGTAATGATTTGAGATCGTACTGAACTTCCGCTATATACAGTCGTATAATCTTCGATATCTGATTCAGGTTCTTCAACTTTAACTCTAATCGAGGTTTCGTCAGTTGAATTGTTATTAATTTGTTGTTGGCTATTTCCATTATGATCTGTATTTAGATTTACTTCTTGAATTATTGTTTGAACTTCACATCTTTCTGATTTAACACCCATTTTTAGACTATCTGTATCAGGTGTAATGTTATTTGTTTGAACAGTCGTCATTATTATTTCTACATCTGGGCTTTCAGGCTCAATTACTATTTCTTCAAATTGATTATTAGGAATTTTTATTCCATTTGGTTCCTTAGTTTTAATTTCTATGACTTCATGTTCCTTATGATATGGAAGATTGATGGATACTGTCTCTTCGTCACTGCTTATGCAAATTACGTCAGTTTGATTATTTTTTATGTTCATGATTTTCTTTGCTGATCCTGATGATGAACACTGTGAATTATTGAAATAAATGCTTACTGTGTTTTTCTACAATTTTTTTTATTGAAGTTACTTACACTTTTGGAATCTTGAACTCTCTTCTTTATGTAAGCAATGAATGCGCCAATCCTTCGAACTTTGTCAGGTTTTAATCTACAAAAATATTTCAAATCAATATTATGAATGAAATTACACACTTTTTGATTTAGTTGTGTTTGTTTTAAAAGGGGTACATTCACTAAGGCGATTAGGTAGAAATTGAACCAACAATCGCAAATATAATTGAATTTATAATAACTTAAATCTCTGAGATTTTTTTAAGTTTTATTCGTATGATTTTTAATTTTTAAAGTTTAAAAATCTTATTTTTTACCTGTAATTTTTTTTAAACAAAACATACTTGATTTGCCGACATGAAATTTTCTACCTGAAATTCCTTTATTCCTAAAACGTTATTCTCAAAATTTCAAAATTTTATCTACCTAAGTCTATTTTGTTTCTGAAGCAAACTGATTCCTATTTGTTTATGTTTAGAATCTTATTTTTTTAAAAAAAAAGATAAGTATATTGGCAAAAAAATTTACTTTTAAATTTTATTAAGCATTACCACGGTTTAATAGAAGGAGCGCAAATAAATGATTATTTTTAATCCCATTCAAAGAAAAAATAAGGATTAACTGATTAGAATTTCATCTATTTATTAAGTTTCTTTGTACGTAGGCTGACCATCTACTTGGTTTGGTATCTACTTGGAGGACTGTCCTCTATTTTGAGAAATTGTCATCTTTTTTTTGTTAAAATGTCCCCTATTTCCGAAAATTCGACCTTTTATACTAGATAAGATGGACTCAAGCGCTGAACCAAAAAAAACATCGAAAAAAACGACGTATCTCAAAAAAGTGGTCATTTTAATTTTTCACAAATGTAAAAAAATTAGCTAATAACATAAGGTTAAGTATATTTTTAATATAACTCTAGGATTCAAACCTAGCTTTTCCTACCTTTTCGACTAAAAACTAAAAATAAAAAAAAAACATAGTTTTTAAGAGAACTAGCTAATTTTGTTATTAAATAATGATGATAGGTAATTGAAGAATAGATCAAATTAATTATTCATATTGTACTTTATGGACATAGTTAGAAGAAAGCGTGATTGAAAAATTTGTTTACATTGCTCTTAAGTGTTAAGTTTTTATTACAAAAATTTTGAAATAAAGATGCTTAGATTTTATCAGAAAACCAAAATTAAATTAATAAGTCAAAATTTTATTTCTATTCTTACACTTCATTAAGTAACATTGCTTAAGCGAACGTAATACGATTTTTTGGGGGGTTAGGGGCGTCTGAGATTTTGTAACAGGCCAAACAAAGAAAAAAATTTCTTGGAAAATTTGTAACAAAGAGGGGTGGAAGTCTAAAATTTCGTTTTTTTGCGTAACGTAATAAGTGAACGACCCCTAACTTTAATCATCATTACACACGAATTATTTTAACTGTGGAATATATTTTGAATTTTTATATTCACACCGTGTACCACGTGCTATTTAGTGTAATTTCAACAGTTAATTGAGGGCGTGCAAGTTATGCTCATTTATGTGAAAATCCCATATGAAAGTAAGCAGAGTTGGAAAATTCATATTTCTTGACTCCAGAGTTGTACTTCAAATATCTCTGATTTACATTTTAATATGTTGTTTTATGAATTTAAAAACTATAACAGAATATTTTTTGGCTTACTGGAACTAAGTGAAAAGGAGCATCGAAAAAGTATGGTTTTCACCAGTTTCTAAGCACTAATTTTCCAACCCTGGATAATATTTGTTAATATAATTAATTTTTTTGAATAGCTTAAATCAAGATCTTTCCAAAAATATATAATATGTTATATTAATAATTTAAGAATCAAGAAATATCGTCCAATAAACCAAAAATGCATGATTCCCATTTCTACTTGCACGCCCTCAATTGATACTGTTAAGCTTTAATTTTACTCAATAAATACTTTCTAATCTATTATACTGTTCGTGTGAAGTTAAGCCAAAAAAATCTTTTTTAAAATGAAAAAAAAAATTTGAAAATATTATTAGTTTTTTAAAAAACTGTATTCATCCAGAAGATTTACCCTCTTATTTTATAAAATTTTATGACTACGCCCCTTCCTTAACCAAAACAAAAAAAATTATAATGCAAAATTAATAAAAAATGTATATTGTTCACACATTGCTTAAAAATTAAAAAAAAATGCTTCAAAAAAATTTTTTTAAATTAAGAATTATTTTTTTTTTAAATTTTCCTTTCCAAAAATTTTTTTAAGAGAGAAGTCCCTGGGCCATTCCCAACTCTCATGTCAAAATGTTTAGAAATCAGAGGTGTAGTCAGAAAAAAATAAAGTGGGGTTTTATCAATTCTAAAGGTATGTAAGGGGTCGTTCGCAAATTACGTCACGCTTTAGAGGGGAGGGGTGGTAGAAGGATTTGTGGCAGTCCAAACACAAAAATTTTCTTTCTTTGGAAAATTTGTGACAAGAGGGGGGAGGGGGGTCAAAAAAGGCGTTTTTGTGCGTGACGTAGTTTGCGAACGACCCTTAAATGATTTAACTTTAAATTCATAAGAAAAAATTTCGAGGAGTGTCCGGACCCCAGTGGACTCATTCTTCTCAACCCCCTGTCATTCATTTTTCCCCTTCCCCCTCTGTAAAGGGGCGTAAAAAAATTTTCGAACAGGGTCCAGACCCCTTGAACCCCTAGCTGGATTCTGATCTGGACCACCCTCGAAAAAATTTTTACATAGGAAATTCATTTCAATTTTTAATCATTTACGTATACAGTTAGAATTAACAAAAAATAAAAAAGTATGAAATAAAAGAATTTTTGGACCCTATAAAAAAATTCTGACTACGCCCTTGTCTCTGTGACAATTAAATGAAGTACCCTTCCCTCTAAAAGATGGATACAGCTGTATGATGGAAAAAAGGGGCGTATCCAGAAATTTTTCGAGGGGGGGCTTAAATTTTTTTGTATAAAGGGGAAATTTAGGGATGTTTTCTTAAAAACCCTTAGCAAATTGAAAAAAAAATTCTCAAAATGGGAGTTGACCCACAACCTCCTCCCTTCCCCCTGAATACTCCCCTGGATGGACATCATTTGAAAATTATGAAATTACGAAAAATGGAAATGAAAAAAATCTCTAGGAACACAAAAATGCCAAAAGCCAAACAATCGTCAATGGCACTAGCATGTAAACTTTTTGAGTGTAAATATGATGTGTCTTTAATAAATATTGAAAGATTTCATCTCACATTCTCGCACATTTATGCCTGCACACATTCATTTTCTTTTTTTCGTATTTGTGTGGCACAATAAACAATGTGTAGATTGAAAGAAAAAATGAGGATCATCTTTTAAAAGGTCTGTATAATTATTGGACAGGTAGAAACAAAATCTTTCGGAATCGATAACAAAAAAATAAATTTTTTTAAAAATATAGACCACATGTATTTAATGATGCTGGAAAAAAACTCGTTTTGTTTGAAAAATGAAGGAAGGCAACCAGAAAAAAATTACGCATTACTAATAAATTTTTAGGAATAATTTTTTTTAAGAATTTAAAAAAATTCAAAATTCATCAAATAATTTAAAATTTGAATTTTTTGTCAGTTATTTTACTTTAATCGAGGTGATATTAATTTTGTATGTGAAAATTAAATAATCAGTCTAATCATCATTATAAATTTTGATTGATTCCTTCATGCTTCGTTTTATTTTCATGACTCAATTGAGCATATAATAAAGAAACAACCAGAAACTTCAATGAAAACAAAGAGCATGATTAATAAACATGTACAATTTATTTTTCCTCTCCACATATGAATTAAAATTGTCTCAACACATGTGAATAATCAGCTAGAAAAAGAAGAAAATATTGATCGTATAAATATTTTTTCGCGCTCGTTTTTTGTTGTGCTGCTTCGTTTCTACTTCACATTCTCGCTGCAACATTGTTGCTCCGAAGTTGAGACAATTGCTTATTTTTCATTTATTCATTCTTATCCCATCGTAATTTGAATACATTGATACGATTATTTTCTCTGAAAAAATTATTTAATTTTGGATCACATTCCTTCTTGCTCATCTATCGCGTCCACTAGCCAATGTCCACTCATATTACTATAATTTTTCTACTTTAATAAATTGTGTCGTCTTGCAATATGCGGCAATTATTGGATGGATTATGGACGTAATCATATGCTTTAGAAGGGGCTGCTTGATAAATGTTGACACAAAAATCTTCTGGCTCAAAAATTTCATCCAACTTAATTTAAGTTGATGCTTTCATTAACTTACCCGATCGACACACGTTGAATTATTGACCACACGGCAGTCGAACGGGAAGTATGCTTAGATACAAGCAGCCGCAAAGTGGCAAATGGTTTTGTTTGTGGTCATTGTGATTATCAATAATATATGAGAAAAGAGGCAGATTTGCTGCCATACCACTCCTCCTAGCTACATGTCTGTCTTATGCATATTTTGCTTTAAATTTTGAATTTTTTTGCTTATTTTTATGGTTTCCAAATGAACATATTGCAGACGGATAGTTGACAAAAGGTATTGAATTTCAATGCTCCAAAAAAATTGCAATTTTGATGATTTCAGCAGATTTGCTGACCGATTGAAAAATTGACATTATTTAAAAAAAATTATGAGTCAATAAATATTTTATAAATAAAACAAAAGGTTGACAAAAAATTTGTAACTAAATAAAAATCAACAACCAAGTACAAAACATAATTATTAAAAATTTATTTTATATCAAAATCCGCTCGTCCGTCAAAGTATCAATCATCAAAATTAGACAGATCATTTTTGTCATAAACGGTTGTAAAAAAAATTAAGACGACGACATGGCTAGTTTTATTTTTAGATTAGGCTAGATCTGATTTTCATATCATATAAATTAAATTCACATCCACAAAAAATTTAAGATTCATTGTATAAATGTTTAAAAAATAAGGTTCAGTTAGAGTGTCTGTTGTCCCCAAAAAAAATATTTCAGATATATTTTATTTTACTAAGCCCATCACTTTACATTAATTCCAGTTGTATGAGTCTACCAATCTTATATTAAGTGAGCCGCACTATTTATCACAAAAACAATCACTTCCATTCACACAAAAATGTCTAATGAAGTTATTTGTAAATAAATTGCCTAATTATGTAGCTTTAATAAGATCACAGCATCTATGACTGTCCAGAAACACAAAAAATAATATTTAATGCTTTCCGCAATCAATTATGTTATTCTATGCCTTAATGTCCTTGTGTTCAGAATCATTAAGTCACAATAAATAAATCAAATCAAAGGAAATATTGATAAGCAGTAAATGGTTCATTGAAATCCTTATCAATTCTATTTCTCAGCAGCTTTTACAGATCAACACTCTTATAAATCTACACAATCACAACACTTTCTTCTTCCATCGTACACAAAAAAATGCACATGAAGGAACCAAAACAATAATAATGTCCATAAAATACTCACTTCATTCCACATTCAATAATATTTTTCATTTTCTTGGCTTCATTCTCAACTGGAGTTCCACTCATGCTAGTGATTATTTTATCCAGGAACGGCAAGTGCCCTCTTAAAGACTCAACAGTCAATGAACGTTCACTCATTTGTATTTTATTTGTTTTTTTAACTTTTTTTGTTTTAAAAAATTAAATTCATCATTTTATGGCTTATTTAATATTTTTTGGCATCACTCCATGCTCAATTGACACTTTATAGACTTAAATTTACACTTAAACTAGCTTAACAATTTTTACGCGTCTTCATTTACCGAAATACGAATTAAAACTAATTCTTAATTTAAGACATGATCTTTACTGCATGAATGACTCAAAACAAATGAGAAACTTATAGCATGTGACATGTAGGAGGCGCTGCGAGCACTTGGAATATTCTACTACACTTTCCTAGTTTTATTTACTTCTTGTTAGTCAAAGTTTGTTAATGCAACAGTTTAGATGTTATTTCATAAAATTTATTAGTTTATTGTGCTTTGGAATTATTAAAATTATTAAATTAATATTAATTAAGTAAGCATAAATCCAGTGACTATGTTAGAAATGTGGAATTGATATAAATTAATTGAGAATTTACAGTTTGTGAATATTTGTGACCCAAATTGAAAAAAGTGGAATTTATACTTATTTATAAGTAATTAAGTGATATAAAGTAAAAACTTTAGAAACTTTCAAGCCATTATTCAGCTTGTTGACCAAATTGTCACCATCAAGTTCGAATATTTAGTCAATTTCGTCGAAATTTGAAATAAAAAACTTTGTAGATTGCTCATGTACTAGATTTTTTGTATCAAGCTGAAAGAAAATATTCAACAAATTAAAAATGAGCACTGAAATTGTCTCCATAGAGCAACACTTAACGTTTGTTAATAAAATGCGTGAGAGAGTGAAAGGGACCGACTTGGAACCAATATGGGAGAGACTTCATGTGTATATGACAAAAATAAACGAGTAAGTATGCACATGTTATGAATTGTTATCGCATGGTGTAAAGCAAAGGATAGAAAATAGTTTTCAAGTGCCGGTCATAAATTTTAAATAATATTTTTAGAAAATAGTCGGTTCTGCAGATAAAATTAAGATTTTATGGTGCCCTTTTTCGGGTCGTTTACAAGTGGCCTCTTTCAGAAATTGAAATTCTTTTTGAACCCTTTTTTATATGACTCAATTTTTTTAAAATAATATAGACATCTTAGATGCTATACAGAAAGATGACGGGGGGTAGGGTTCAGCAAAATGACCAAATATTTTATTAAGCAATTCTTTATCAAAATTTCAAGCATTTCTGAGGAATAAAAACTTCTTTTTCTATCTAAGCCAATATTAGACGTCATTTTCGAGTGACCCTTTTGTGAATGCTAATGTTTTAAAAGCTAATTCCGAATATTTATTATTTGAAAATTGCCTTTATACTTCAATAATAATTTTGTGAATTTTGCTATTTTCTAACGAGCTGTGTTAATGATAAAAAAATTTATGCTCTGCTGTAAAGGCAGTGGACTAAAAGCAATTTATTTATTTTTTGAACGCACATATGTTGTGCTCTTGGAAATTAATTTTATGAAATGTTTGTTCGTATTCAGAGTCATAGTATCTTTTTTGTAAAAACT
Source organism: Chironomus tentans (assembly GCA_963573255.1). NCBI lineage: Eukaryota > Metazoa > Arthropoda > Insecta > Diptera > Chironomidae > Chironomus > Chironomus tentans. Next base: position 43,495,282 of record OY754303.1, read on the forward strand.
TCTGGCTTTGCCCCTGATACAATTTTAAAATTTTTGTAAAGAAATATAGGGTATTTTTATTTTTAAAAAATTGGTTTTCAGTATTTTTGTTTTAAAAAATTCCAGCACATTAAATATCATCCTAAATCACTATTTCTCAAAGTTTTTCGGTTTGCGACTCACTAACCGCCATTTTGAAGATTTGGTGGTACACTAGAGTCCCAAAATATTATATTTGAATCCATTTCTGAAAATTTCGCTTCATAGTAGTGTGCCGCGGTATACAGTTTGTGAACCACTGTCCTAAACCCAAAGGCGTAGCAAGGGTACCCCCTTAAAGATCAAAATTCAACACTTTTTATTTTTTTTTTATTTTTAACCCCCCCCCCCCTTTTTGAGAAAATTTTTCCAATTTGCTAGAGTTTTCCAAGAAAAAAATGTCAACCTCCCCCCCTAAATTTTCCCGTCCATACAAAAAATTTTTAAAACCCCTCCCTCAAAAAATTTCTGGATACGCCCCTGATATTAAGTGTCACATAAATTCACAGCCCCTCACTTGCAGAAATGTTTGACATAATTTATAAATAGGCTGACCATCTGCTTGGTTTTTCAGAGGACTGTCCTCTATTTTCAGAAATGGTCCTCTATTTTTGTTAAAATGTGCTCTATTTCTGAAAATTCGACCTTTTTCACTAGATAAGATGGACCCAAGCCCCGAAGCAAAAAAAAAACGTCGACACAAAAAATGTACTGAAACAGAGGACAGTATGGTAGAAAAAATTTTTGTCCTCTATTTTTTCAAAAAATATCTGGTTACCCTATTTATAAAATTTCCAAATTTAATATTTTCTAATGATCTTAATGAAGCATGAAGTATTTTTGAGTAGAAGAAGTTAACGAATTTTTTTCACTATTTACTATGTCCATAAAGATACACAATTTTGCAGCTGTCTTAAAATTTCATTTCTTATCTCATTCTCTTCCTTTCCGAATAAACAGCTTGACTGAGCCGAAGAAGATTGCGATCGACACGATGATTAAAAAAGTTATCGGAAAAATTGAACATTTTAAAAATGTCTCAGAACGAAGATTAGAAGCCCTTAATGCTGATATCTCAATTGAAAATGAATCAGATGTTCAGTTTGAAACTTCCCAAGAATCAGAAAATCAAAATACTTTCTCATTGTCAAATCAAGGCTCAAGTACTCAACCAAAACAGCCTGCAATACCCGATCATGAATTTCTTCAACCAAAGAAAAAAGTAAAGAAATTCAAACGGTTCAGTATGACACGACACGACTATCCACATATTGTTATGTCACCGAGAGGCGACAATATTCCTGTAATGAGAATAAGACTCTCAGAAATTCATAACAAAAAGAGACAAAAGGAAGAAAGGAAAAAGAATAAGAAAACAAAAGCAGTTGTCTTAAATGATGCAACAGAACAGCATGAGAAAAGTGAAGAACTGCCGATTGCAGAACAAATTGAGCCGATAGAAAAAAGTGTTGAAAATATTCCAGAAAATCAGGTAGTTGCAGAAAAAATAACTGACTCTGAAAATGTTATTCAAAAACCTCAAGACAACAATATTCCAATGGAAGTAGAAAGGATTAATGAAATTGCCAGTGTACATGAATCTATGAATGAGAATAGCTTTTCAGGACTAGGGTTGAAGGAATGCTCAGTTTATATTGAAAAATGCTCACCAGAAAAAGGAACAAACGAGCCAGAACCAGCAAAAACACAAGCTAAGGCATCAGAACCTGCAAATCCAAGCACTCAACTAGCGCTGCAACCCATAAAATTAGGAGCACTTCCAAAAATTCCAATTGAAAAGTCAAAGTCTGTAGTACAGAATGGAAGTAAAAATGTCGATGAGCATCAGTTCATTTACATTGTGGATTCTGACGATGATGATATGACGCAAAAGCAATCATCCAACACAGTTCAAAAAGGCAATAATGCTCAAAAAGAAACTCCTAAAATCATGACTCGATTAAGAAAAAAATCACTATATTTGGAGTCACCAATAAATTCAAATAAAACTGCACAATCGCCACAAGTTCCAAAAACTCCAGACACGAAGTTGAAAAGTACAAAAAAATCAGACTCGGCAAAAAAGCCTAAATTGGAAGCTACAGATTCTCAAAAAAATGACGATAATTCATGTATTGTGACTTTAAGGACAGTAGATCTACCCATTAGACCTCAACCACCTGCTGAAAATCCACCGAAATCAAAATCTTTGGAACCAAAATCCCCAGCCACACCTCATGTCTTACCAAAATGTATTGATTTATTAAATAATATTATCAAAAGTGCTCCTGTTGCTAGACTTCAAGGAAATAAGCGAAACAGAAATTCCATAGACACGTTGCCGAATCCAAAAATGATCTCACAAACTGTCCAAAATGTTGTAGTAAGACAGTCAAATAGACAGGCAGCAAGAAGAAACAGTGTTGCTAGAACAATCGATTTTGAGCAACAATCAACATCAAAACCTAAGGAAGTAACAGAAAACTCACATGCAATCAAAATCTTGTCAGTTGAATCAATTAAAGCACCTGAAAGCATCTTAAGGAAAATGATAACAGCTCAGCCGAAGGTATTTGCAAAAAAGCTACCAAATGCCAGAAAATCAACAAGCTCTAACAAAGTTTTACTTTCTCGGGAATTATCGTTAAGCAAGCAGACACCAAATAATCAAATTGCAGCAGTAAATGCTGATACTGTAGAATTGATACTGAGCACTAACAAAGTAAACAACTCATCCACTGTGCCTCAAATTTCACAAAATATTGAATCTGCAGTTAAAAATGAACCTCAGTCACCAAAAGTCTGCATGTCACCTGCAATGACAGAAATTCCAACAAGTATCATGATACTTGAAGCTCAAAAAGACAAGAAACTCGTATTACTTAGTTCTGAAGCAACACTCAATAAAATTCGTCCATGGATAAAGGCAAGTGAGCACAGAAAATTCTTAAAAAATTGTGAAAATATGCTCGCAAATGGATTTTGTCTCTCAGCATTATTTAAATGCATGGGATCGACTTGCAGTTACTACACAAATAATCCTGAATTTTTCCTGCGTCACTTGAAGGTTCATCAACAAAAGCAAGCAAATGACATGAAATATTTTTCACAATGTGCTTACTGCAACATTATTAATGACAATCCCGATATTTTGGTACAGCATATTTCAGATACCCATGGCAATAACAAGTAAGATTGGAATTTTAATTACTTTTTCTCCAACATTAAGAATGTTAGTGACAAAATCTTCGTCTTTTTTTATTGTGGATAGTTGAGTAGATAAATATTTATTTCTTGTCTCTAATTTCTCTTACTTACAGATATCAATGCGCCTACTGTTTCTATAGAAGTTGTGATTTTCATATTCACACTCACCACAATTTGTTTCATCCATTAAAGTCTGAAGCCATCATGGAATGTAAGCCACTCAAAGAATTAGACATAGAAAAGGAGTTTGCAAAGGCTTGGAATAATGTTATGAATGTGTGCAAGCCAATCCTTTGTTGTGGTAAGTGACCAGTTTATTTCGAGGGATTTGAGGATTTTGAAGCAGCAACAGAAAATAATGGGGGTCCTCGATTTTAATAATGTTTTATTTGCATATCTAACAAAATTCAACAGAGATTTTCAAATTTTATTCCATAACGTTTTAACTATTGTGGGGGGGGGGGCGTTCACAATCATTGATGTCACGCAAAAAACGAGATTTTTAGAACCTCCTTCCACCCCTCCAGAGATGTATCCAGAAATTTTTTGAGGGAAGGTGTTTGATTTTTTTTGTATGGACGAGAAAATTTCCCTAGAAAATTGAAAAAAATTACACAAAGGGGGGGGGGGAAGTTGACCCCTAAAACCCCTCTCTAAATACACCCCTGCACCCCTCTATCATAAAATTTTCACACCAAAATTATTCTTTTATATGGAAGTGTCATCAGCGTCACCCCCCATACCATTAAAATTGGGCGTCATTTGTGAATGACCCCTGAAGCAATAACAGAAAATACTGGGGGTCCTCGATTTTAATCATTTTGACTTGCATAGCAAATTTTATTCCCTAACAGAAATTTTTAAAGAATTAGATTTTCAAAAGAATATTCAGATCCCAAGCAATTATTGAAATCGAGGACCCTCTATCAAAAGCTTTTGTTACCCTCCTGGATTTTATCAAATAAAGTTTCCTAATTATTCATTTCCTCGTACTTCCAGTTTGTAAATTTAAATTTTACAATATCAAGAATTTTGAGAGCCACTACAAAGCATACCCATCGGTGCCATCGTCAAGATGTCTAAAATGTAAATTTGAAATCAATCAAGAAACAATAATGGATCATTTAAAGGAATGCCATAAGTTTGGAGATTTAAATTGTGCATACTGTTCTTTTGCATCAGACTCTTCGAATGCGATAAAAATTCATCTTTCAAATATGCATTACGATAAGCCGATGCTGTACTTTGATCGTACTAAGCATGCAGAAAATTTCAATTTTAAGGAAAAAGGATCGACGGTAATTTTTATAAATAATTTGAATTCCTTGAATTTATTAATTAAATTTTATTTTTTCAAACAGAACAAGGAAGACATTTTGAAAGCTGTTGTACTGAAGAAACTGATTCATCAAGAACAAACAAATGCCAAGACAATTAAAATATTCAACGATCAACTTGAGCTTGATAATGCACAAAACATCAACACTGGGCTATTAGAAAGGCACAATTGATTTTTGATTCAAAGCGAGTTCAAAAATTAATAATTTTTAAATTTAAATTTATGTCTACTCAATGAACAGTATCTTAAAATTAAAGAATATTATAACAGTTGATGTAAAGGCAATAAATCAAAAATAAACAATAAAAAATTTCTCATGCAAGAAATACGTGATTAAGTTTTACAAAATTATCTTTTTCGAATTTTTTACAGGTGTTTTGAAATTTTCATCAAGTTTTTTTCTAAAAGTTATTATTATTTTTATTCATCTTTCCTCTCTTAATAATTGTGCGACAGTGTTCAAAGAACCTTAAAGCGGTACAACTTTGTATCCTTAACAATAATTCCTTTTAAACTATATATTATGTTATATAAGCTCAGATATACAGCGCATAATTTTAGCCTTATAAAAGTAAGCCTTATATTACTAGTTTAGGAGTCATTCATAAATGACGTCACACAAAAAATAGATTTTTAGACCCCCCTCCCCCTCTGTATTTTATACAAAAAATTTTCTTTTATATAGAAGTGTCACACAGCATCAGTACCCTCCCCCTCTCTGAAAATTGGACGTAATTTATGAACGACCCACTTATTGTTGTTTAAATTAGAAAAGATTTAAGCGTCTACCTGCGTATTACATATCCACCTGAAAATAAATTTTTATGGTTCGCAACAAATAATAAAGAATCGTTTTAAAAAAAGGGCATTTATGACCTCCAGCTGTTCTAAAATTATAAAATGCATCAATTTTTTTTAATCTTAGCAAATTGATAAATAATTCCGTAACGGGGGGAACCCTCCCCTAAATACCCTCTGCCTAAATACAACGACAAGAAACTATTTTTCTTTTATTTAGTAATCTTCAAATGTTTCAATAGAATTTTTAGGCTGAAGATAATCAACTTTGGGGTCGTTCAGATATTACGTAACGCTTGAGGGGTATGGAGAGGGTTAAAGAGTTTTGAGGGTCAAAGCTTCATATTAATTTCCGATTTTTCCATAAAATTTGTTATGGGGAGAGGAGAGTTTTCAAAATAGCCTTACGTAATATCCAAACGACCCCTTACATTCAAGCTCCTGTAACTGTATTTTGGTACCTAAAAATGTTACCAGTTTTTTTAAACTTCTTATCTATTTTTTACTTTATGTTATTAATTATTGTGTTATATTCTGTACTAATTTGTTATACCTTAAATGTTATATCGTTCCTTTGTAGATTAAATTTTTCAAAACTATTGACGTGTTCAGTTCGTAAAGTATTACAAAAAAAATTAAAAAATGTCTAAAATGTCTCGTGATCACCAATTTGGAAAACCAATACCTGTTTTCAAATTTTCGGATACAAACGAAGTCATCGTAGACAATCAAGGACTTGAAAGAATCTTTGATCGTCCAGAAATTAAAGATCGAAAAATCGTGATTTTATCTTTAATTGGGGCTTTTAGAGGTGGAAAGAGTTTCTTTTTGGATTACTGCTTGAGATACCTGTATGCTCATGTAAGTTTGAAATTGAATAAGGGGTCGTTCGCAAATTACGTCACGCTAAAAAACGACTTTTTCGAACCCCCCTCCACCCCCTTGTCACAAATTTTCTAAAGAAAAAAAAATCTTTTGTATGGACTGTCACAAATTCTTTGACCCCCCCTCCCTAAAAGCGTGACGTCATTTGCGAACGACCCCTAAATTGTAAGTACAAAAAATATAGAAATAATTATTTTTTAAAGTTTTCATCGATCAACAACCCAAAGGAAGAAAATCAATTTAAATTTGAAAATGTAGATGATTGGATGGGAGAAGGCAATGAACCTCTGAAAGGATTCTCTTGGTGTTCAGGAACGAAGCGCGATACTACAGGCATTATAATATGGAGTGATATTTTCCTTCATACTTACGCAACAACTGGTGAAAAAATTGCTATTTTCGTCATGGATACTCAAGGGCTTTTTGATAACAAATCAACTCATGATAACAACTTGAAAATTTTCGCTCTTGGAACGCTTATTTCATCAATAAATGTTTTAAATCTCATGAATAGAATTCAACAAGATCAATTGGAATACCTTCAGTTTTCATCAGAAATCACCAAGTTCACGGCATTAAAAAGGGAAGAATTGACCGAAAATCCGTTTCAAAATTTAATGATTCTAATTCGTGACTGGATGAATTATGAACATTTTGAATTTGGAGTTGAGGGAGGCATGAAATATTTGACAGAGGTTCTTGAAGACGAATCGAATAATCAAGAATTAAAAACCGTCCGTGAGTCTATCAAGAATTCTTTCCAACTAATCAGATGCTCGCTATTGCCATTCCCTGGAAGCAAGGTTGCCAGTAGTAAAGATTATGATGGTCGATGGTGTGAGATGGAGCCAATTTTTAAGGAAGAATTAAAGAAATTGATTGAAAATCTTCTTCAACCTGAAAATATGGTTTTAAAGAAAATTGATTTCCGTGATTTGAAAGGAAGAGACATGAAGAATTACGTCAAAGAATTCTTTACTCTTTACCAAACCGGTCAAATTCTTAAAACTGAAAACATATTTGAACTGACTGTAACTAACTTTATGAACAATTTGGTGGAAACATGCATAAACGACTATAAACTAGCAATTTTCCGTAACCAAGAACTGGTAAATATAAATACCATCCCAATCATCCATGAAAAAAGTAAAGAGAGGGCATTAAAGTTGTTTGATGACGAGAGAAAAATAGGTTATGCTGAACATGCACAAAAATTCAAAGCAAAATTGACAGAGAAAATTGATGAAATATTTAATGATTTCATGGGACAAAAGATGCGTGATTTACAGGAAATTGCAGACGAAAGAGCACAATTGCAAGCGGTATTGGATGATGAAAGGGAACAAAGGGAAGAAATTCAAAGAGTTCTTGAATTCACAATTAATCAGCAAAGGCAACTCGAAGAAAGCAATTCACAATACCAGTTGGAACTAGCAGAAAATAACTTGCAAATGCAAACACTACAGGCTCGACAAAATGATGATAGCCAGCATTTAAGAGATTATGAAGAAAGATTGCAAGAAATTGAAAACGAAAGAGTGGAACTAAGAGTTGAACTGGGGGTAGAAAGACAACAAAGGCAAGAAGGTCAAAGAAGCGTTGAAAATATGAATGAACAATTACGAAATCTTGTAGAGATGAATAATCGTTACCAAGCTTTGCTTGAAGAAAATCGAAGGCAAATTCACATGCTAGAAACCCGTCATAACAATGAAATCAGACGAATGCAGGAATATAAAATGAGGTCAAACAGAGAACAGCTATTTAAAAACATTTTGTTTGAGGCTTTGGAAATAGGCATAGGTGTAGGCATAGGTGTAGCCATTCCATATGTCGCACCTCATTGTCGTCCTTTAATTGAAGCTGGAGTTAAGGTTTTAAAAACTACGCTAAGGAATTTGAATATTGAGATGTGTACAATTGCAATTGCTGGATTAACTTTTCGGATTACTACTCGTAGACATAATAACAAAAAAGTTTGAAGCAAGTTCAAGCTCAGAAAAAATTCCTATAATATAAAATATTTTTAATTCCTTAAAATATTTTTTTCCCATTCCAATAAAAAAATCTAATTTTTTAACAATTTCTTGCTTTCATAAAATATTCAAACAAAAAAAAATCCCATTCAAAGAAGTATTATACCAATTAGGTATAGCAATTTAAATATTAACTTTTTTGACAAATTAATGTATTATTTTTATTTTTGCCTTTTTTAAATAAAATAAAGTAACCAAAACAAAATACGAATTTTAATAATATTCTATGATTTAATCGTGAAGCGATACAACTTCACCAATTTGTAAGAAGCATGGGCTATTGGAGGATCCTGGTGTAGCTCTCGGATCAATTACTAGATCTTCGCCTAATCTATTAACGCTTCCAGAATTTCTATACGTTTCATCATTAAATGAATATCTCAGATGAATTTTCTTGACATTTCCTGTGATTCTTTTGCCTAGTTCCTTTGTTGTTAGCGATTCTATGTTTGTTGGATCTTTTCCAACCTGTAAATCATCAAAATATTGTTATTTAATAAATAAATTTTGAAATAAATTTACTTACATTCAGGCTTCGTTCAGCAAAATAAGACAATTTGTCAGGATGTTCAGTTGAGAGATGATTGTCGATAGCTGAAAAGACGTTTGTTCCAAAGACACAAAATACGCACTGGAAGTTTCCAAACTTATTAAAGCATTTCAATAAGTGCTGACCAATGCTTGATTTGTTTGTTGCCTGATTACATTTTATGCATACTGTTGTAAAACATTCCTTGTGACTTGACACATGCGCTTCAAATTCTGCCAATGTGTAAATTCCAATTCGACAAACTGTATCAATAAAAGTATTTTGAATAAATCATTTAATATTGATAAATATTATTCTACTTACATGGACATGGAAATGCATGGCAAACTCTTGGAATCGATTCCGAAATCATACTTTTCTCAACATTCTCATTTTTAACTTTGCGTGGTTCAAATAAGACAACGCATTTCTCTTTCGTACGATGAAAATTCAAATGATGATTTGCTGTGACTTGATACTCATTGATTGACCGATAAAAGCAATATCTACATCTATAGAAATATTTCTTTCGTTACTGACTGAACAAAATAATTAAAAAAATCTTAAGAATCTTACCCGTACTTTCCATATGCGTGTGCATTTTCTATGTGAACAGACAATACATTGACAGTTTTTGATCGGAAGCTGCAGTAACAACAAAGAAGATAATTTTGAGAATCTGTTTTTTGATGACGACGATGTAGCTCAAGATGCTTTTCAAAAAGACTTTTGTCATTTGTGAAGTAACTGCAAGACGATCCCATACATTTGTATAAAGATGCAAGGCAGTAAACATTATTAATCATTTTTATGGCTTCAAATTGATCCTTTTGAGATTTAAAATCCGTCTTTTCTATCCATGGTCGCATAATGTCCACCACATCATCGTCGTCATCGTCTATCAAATCCACAATCTCCTCTGGATTGTTTTTTGTATTAATTGCTTCTATGGTTTCTGGTAAATTGAGATTGGACTCGTCTTTACTAGTAGATAGAGTAGCTGGAACTTTTGTATTACTAGAACTTGCTGCAATACCTTCTTGAATTTTAGGGACTGCCGTAGACGCACTAGATTTGATTGATACAATTTTAGGCATTCTATTTTGCTCTTTAGTTGAATTTTCTTGTGTTCTTGCTGGTTTTGGACTAATAGTTTCAACATTTGAAATCATTGGTAAACTTCTCACTGCTGCTTTTGAACTAACAGTCTCAACATTTGAAATCATTGGTAAATTTTTCTTAATTGGTTCATCTTTGGAAGTGGATGCATTTGCAGACTTTTGTGAGCTTATCTTGGTTATATATAATGAAGAATTTAAATTTGTCAACATGTTTTTGATAATTTCATTGCTTTGTTGAGCTATCGAAGATGGAGGTGGCTGAATCTTAGTATTTGATATAGCTTCTTTAAGTGCCTGTTGTTCTTGAGCGCTAAGAGACCTAACTCTAATACTTTCATTTTGAATTTCTTTTGAAAGTGGCTTAACAATAACCACTTTTTGTGGATTATTTTGAGAAGAATAAATTTTCGTGTTTGTTTCATTTGATGGTCCAGCAACAAGAGCATCTAATTGCTGTGTTTGTTGAATAGATGATGAGGAAGATTGAACTGATGTTTCTACAGTTGGAAGTTTAATTGTTATTTTAAGATTTGAAGATTCAGCATTGATGATTGGCAATTTGACATCGGAACTAGGGCTTTTGGAGATCATTGTTAAGAAATTCTTCTCTAAAGGTAAGTTGATTCTTTTTGGAACAGCAAATTTCGAATCATCTTCATTTGAAGCTGATTTTTCAATATTTTCAGTTTTGTCTGGTGCAGAAAGAGCATTTAAATCATTCTGGACCGAATTTTCAACCTTCTGATCACTAGCTTCTAAAATGGGTCGCGCCTTTGATATTTTTTTGTAGCCACATTTTTTAGCGAAAGTATTCAATAAATTCTTAAATGTCTTTAATTTCATAGTTGTTTCATAGTTGATACTTTCATCAGAAGAATCAACATCTTCCCAATCATAGATGCTCCCAAGCTTAAATCTTTTTGGTTTCTTCTTTAAAATTCCTTTAGACCAAGCCAAAATTTTACGTTTCTTCTTCTTTAAAATTACATTTGATTTAATTTGAGATTCAGGTTTCTGATCGCTCTCAATTTTAATTTCCTTTACTTCTTGAACAGGCTCTGGAATTTTTTCAACTGGAAGTGCTTCAACTTTTTCTTCAACTTTGACAAGTGTTGTTGATATTGGTTCAGGCTTGATTTCTGGTTCTAGTTTTTGAATCTTCAAAATAGGTTTTTCTTGAGATATTGTTCTTCTTTTTTGAGGTTTTGTTCTTGATTTAGTGTCCTGAATAGTCAAATACTTTTCATAGAACTCATCATTCAATATTATTGGCATATCGTCGGCGATGAGATTTAATCTTAAAACCTTAACCGTGCAAGGTTTTGTTTCAATATTCTTGTTTACCGAAGTTGATACATCAAAAGTTTTTGTTTTTATGCTTACTCTTGCTTGTGTGCATGCTCTCATAATACCTTCACAATCTATACTGCTTAAAATGTTTTCATGAAGCCTATCTAATTCAGTCAATTTTTTCTTTCTTGGCTTCTTCTTTTTCTTTTCAGGAGATGAGTTTGGACTGGCTTTGGTCTTAGCTGGGCTTTTATTTTTAGTTGTTGAGTTTTCAGATTTGGATGAAATGGTTTGAATAGGTTCGGTTTTGGTAGTTTCTTCTACATCCTTGGCATTTTTACCATCATGATCACTTTCTACTTCAATTGAAGATTTATGAATAATTTCACTTTTATTTTCAATCGAAATAATTTTTTGCTTTTTGTCTTCTTGTTCCTCAACCTTCCCAGCATCTGAATCTAAATTTTCTTCACATTTCTTGTCTTTAATTGTATTTTTAAGCAATAATTCTTGCATTTTCTTCATTTTCTCAGCACCGAGAACACTTATTAAACCTTCCAGAACCTTTTCAGGATCCTCTGCTTCATTTTCTAACAAATTTGTAAGGACACCAACTTTTGGGATTATTTCAGTAGCAGTCGAAGTTGTTGCTTTATTTTGTTCATTATTGGATTTTTGTTCGTCAATTTTATTTGTTTCTATTTTACTAGCATCAATTGATGTAGCGCTTGTAGACTCAAATGCGTCAACAGCTTCATAATTTTTGTTACCACATGCTTCATTTTTGGTTGGATTAGTATCCATTAGCTCTTTTCCTTTGGGATTATTCGATTTGTTCTGGAATTTATCTAATTTTTTGGCATCAATAGGTTTAACAGATTTTGCATTCGATTTTTCCTCGAATTTATCTAAGTTTTTGTCATTAATAGGTTCAACAGGTTTTTCACCTGGTTTAGAATTATTCTCTCCAACTTCTGAATTTTCGGTTGTCGCATCCATGGACTCGATTTTATCAACATTTGGTTCAACTTTTGAAGATTCTATTTCATCAGCTTTTTGAATGATTCCTTTGGATTTTAATGCTTTCACATTTGTATCCTCAATTTCAATATTACTTGTATCCATTGGGACGCTTTTGTTATCAACTGTGTCACTTTTCTTAGCTTTCTGACCTTTAACATCTGGTAATTTTGAATCACATTGTACTGCTTTGTGTTCATCAACTTTAGGAGTTATTGCAAGCTCAGTTTTACTTTCAGAATTATTTAGCTTAATTTGATCAGCACTAGTTTTATTTTCTAGTGATTTAACCTGAATTTTACTGTTCTTAACCGTTTTTGGTTTATTTTTTTCATCTTTAATGCTATTTTCTTGTTCTTTACTGCCACTTTTTTGAATTTTGCTAATTTTACCAGAATCTTGTATTACACGACTAATTTCTTTGCCCTTCTTAGGTTCTTTTTCAGGAACAGGCTCTTTATCTTGAATTTTTTGGATTCTGGATGCATTTCCTTTCTTTACATCTAAAGAAGTTTTTCTATCAATATCTTTTGACTTTGGATCAATGTTTTGGGTTTTCGGGTCTGTTTTACTTGTGTTCTTATTAGCTCCTAATTTTGGAATTTTTATGCTCTGAATTTTCTTAATTGCTTCAGCAAGATTTATCGGAACTGATTCACTTTCTTTCTTATCTGTTTTATTTTTGTCTGCTACAGATTGTGAATTATCAGTCTTTTTGAATAAGTCATCATTTTTACGAAGAACTTTAGTTTCATTTTTAGAAGCCATTGGTTTATCATACTCATTATTTTTAGAGCTGCATGCTTTGTTATCTGTTGAAGGTTTATCATTTTCTGTCGAAATCTGTCTACTAAACCTTTCAGAGTTCATTTGTTCCTCATTTTCTCTAGGCTGGTAACAACTGTATCTTCTTTTGGGCATTTGACGAGCTGTATGATGAACTGGAGATTGTGAACGTTTCCTTTTGACATTTGGATCGTCTCTACCTAAGCTTTGATTCCTTTCATTGTGAAATTGTGGTCTGTTCTTAAACATTATTGGAGAGTTCCGTTGATTTGAACGGAATCGAGGATTATTATCATATGAATGTCTAGGAAAAGGTCTTCCTCGTGAACTTCTTCCCCGAAATGAATCTTGGAAATTTCTACTAAATTTTTCATCCTTTTCTGAAAATCTGCTAGGCCGTTCATTCCAACGTCCAGGTGGTCTCGAGAGCCTTTCATCTTGTACTGCTTTTTGCTGAAACCTGGCTGGTTGGTTGTCACTACGACCTGGTGGACGCGTTAGAATTTCATTTTCAATTCTTTGTTTTGCATTATAAATTGTTGAAGAATTTGCATTTTCAGAAATTCGCTTTCTTGGATCTCGTTCTGTCATATTATCAACAGTCTTTGTATCTTTAACATTAGCTTTTTCAATGGTTTCTTTACTTGTGGAAGGTGTTGGATTATTTTGTGGTGCACTCTGTGAATAGAGAAGATAATAATAGAATTAGGAGATATTTAATTAAAGTTCATAGCAGTTCTTAGTTGATTGAAGCTTCCTAGCTAGGAACGTAATGACGCTCCCAGATATCAATTTATTAGACAGATTAGACTTTTCTCCAAAAAAAAATAAACCCTTTTTGAAAACTCTTTTAACATGTTTACTAAGATGCAATTTTTCAAGTACTCCAAGTAAAATTTGAAAATTTCAATTTTATCGGAATTTATTCAGCCAAATTCAATTTTTTAATTGAGGGCATGAAGTAATTCACATTTCTGATTACTTTTATCGATTATTTTAAAAAGAAACTGCATAAAACAGAAGTTATGGAAAAATATCTTTTTTTAGCGATTTTTTTTGCAAAAAAATTAAATTACTTGAAAAATTGCATCTCAGTAAACATGTTAAAGAAATCTGATTGTTAAATGTTGCGTTGTCCCTCCCCCCCCCCCCCCCCCTTGGATACGCCATTTTTACATTCTTTCAATGCGATCATTTGTTGCCATTTTGACAAATATAAACTATATTCTTTCAATTCATACAAGCATTTGTGTAAGAATAAAGCTCAAAAGTACAATGAGTCACTTCTGTCCAACACCATTACACATTTAATATTCACTAATTAATTAATTATGTAAACATACTTACATTCTTTTGTTTCGATTGATTCTTCAATGCTATTAAAGTCTTTTCCATTTGCTTAATTTTCTCATAAGACGGTCTCTTTTTATCGGATGTTATGCATTCGTACATAATTTTCCATTTTTCCTCAATACTATTCCCCTTAACTTTGACTAACATTTCCTTCACAAAATCCAAGTGTGGGAATAAAATTTTCTTTTTTAGTTCAAGCGGATCAATACTCTTCTCGTCCATTTTGTGGTTATGTCGATTATTGCGTTTTGAAGATTTTTTAATGGACTTATTTTGGCTGATGGAGATGGAACTTTAGTAAACTATTGTTAGTTATTATTTATTAAACTATTAATTAAGCTGATAACTTTATTGCTTCTAAAGAAAACATGAATTTAACAAAAATTGAGAAATATAAAAACTAAATGAATATATTCTCTATCCTTCACTTTAGATCACTGAATGGGATGTTTGCCGACATTCACAATACTTTTATGACACATTTCCTTTAGTTTTTCAGGTAGTTTTTTAAAGTTTCAAGTTCACAAACTGCAACAGAACTAATTGCTTCGAGAAATGTTGTTTAATAATAAATAAACAGTAGATCATAATACTTTACTGATTTCACATCCAGTGGCGCTGTCATCAGTAAAAAGGAAATTCGAGAGCCTTACAACCCAAATCATCTGTTTCGGTAAATAATTTTAAAATTTTCATATTTTTAAGAATTTTTCATTAAGCAGGCTTTGTTTAAAATTTGAATTTTTATAAAATAAGACCAGCTTAATTTATCAGATGAGCTGTCATGTCCTGTCGAGCATGAAATTTAATTTTCTGTGATTTTTCACATTGTATGTTTCTGGTTTCCAAAACCCCTCAAATGACAATCGCAGAACCATTGAATTTGCTGATGATGTCAAATTTTTGTAGATTAAAATAATAAACCAAAAATAATTTAGTTTACTATAGATTAATTAACGAAAAATGGTACAGAAACGGAACACATTTTTGATACTTATACTTTGTATATTATGGTATATCTGTTCATCAACGAACAATGTCATAGGTGAGTACAATTAAATTTTTTCTAGAAAAAAAGTGAAATTTTAAATAATTTTTTTTTATCCAAAAATGTTCAATTTTAGGGAAGCTTGTCCTCTCAGAATTTCCATATCCGATGACAGTCACGATGGTTCAATTATTATCCATAACTATTTATAGTGGTCCATTCTTCAATTTATTTAACATAAGGAAATATTCTGATATGAATTGGCGATATTACTTCACATTTATAGTTCCACTGGCCTTTGGCAAATTTCTTAGCTCCGTTACTAGTCATTTCTCCATATGGAAAGTGCCCGTCAGTTATGCTCATACAGGTCTGTAACATAATCTTTTCATCGATTTTTCTGCGATTATGAAAACTCGCAATTTACGCATCCACAAAACTAACAGAAAAAAAAGTCTCAAGTGAATTTAGTGAAAGTGAAATCCATGAATTATGAAATTTTGTGTATTTGTGTGCAGCACAGCATGTTGTGTATTGTGTCAGACTCTCAAATATTTTTCTACGATTTGTGCAAATGTTTGAGATAGACACAGATATAAGCCCACCTAATGACCTTACTTCACATTTTTTTTCTCCTTATTGCATTACAGTCAAGGCAACAATGCCTCTCTTTACTGTCGTTCTGTCGCGGGTGATTATGAAGGAGAAGCAAACAACGACAGTTTACTGTAGCTTACTACCCATCATTGCTGGTGTTTTAATCGCAACATTGACTGAGATATCTTTCGATATGAT
Source organism: Chironomus tentans (assembly GCA_963573255.1). NCBI lineage: Eukaryota > Metazoa > Arthropoda > Insecta > Diptera > Chironomidae > Chironomus > Chironomus tentans. Next base: position 43,511,447 of record OY754303.1, read on the forward strand.
AGGACTGATAAGTGCTTTGATTTCTACTTGCGGTAAGTGATCCTGTTTGATCCCTAATATTGGTCTTGCAGCGACGTAGCCAGAATCTTTTCGAGTAGGGTTTTGTTTCGAAAAATTTAGAAGGGGGGGATTTATGGGATTTTTTCTCAAAAACCCTAGCAAATTGAAGAATTCCGTCGAGAGGGGGATTTGTCCCCCAACCCCCCTCTGGCTACGCGCCTGTGGTCATGTAGTTGTATATGGTACCTTTGGTAAAGTATTTTTGAAGGACATACCCAGAAATACCCTGCACCTACTCTTCTTCCTAAAGTGAACTCTTAGGCACAATCGAAGAGCTTGGCCTAGACCAAACCTAGATTGCATTCACCGACTTTAGTATCAGGCGCGTAGCCAGAGGATTGAGGGGTTTGTCCCCCCCCCCTCAACCGTAAAATTCCTCAATTTACTAAAAAAATTAAATCCCCCCTCGAAAAATTTCTGGCTACACCGCTGCCTAGTATAAACCACTGAGTTCTACTCTACTGCACGATTCTTAACGCCACATCTCTTCTCAATTCCAGGATTCAGCTTACAGAACATTTTCTCAAAGAAGGTGCTTAAAGAAACAGGAATTCATCATTTAAGGTTGCTCCACATTCTTGGTAGATTAGCGCTATTCCTGTTTCTTCCCGTTTGGATATTTTACGACATGTTTAGCGTTCTTTCACATACAGCTATTGTAAGTACAATGGAATGCAATTTATTTTTATTGGACATGGACGATGTTATCACGATTTTTATTTGCAGGCTAATTTAGATTACAGAGTGATTTCACTTCTTTTTGCCGATGGCGTTTTAAACTGGCTTCAAAATATTCTCGCATTCTCAGTGTTATCGCTTGTCTCACCCCTCACATATGCTGTAGCCAGCGCATCGAAGAGAATCTTCGTAATTGCAATTTCACTGTTTGTTCTGGGAAATCCAGTGACCTGGATGAATATCGTCGGAATGTTAACAGCAATTATTGGTGTTTTGTTGTATAATCGTGCAAAATATTTCGCCAGAGTTCATAAGACATCCCTACCAACGCATGTCCACGAGCAATATCAAAAGCTCATACCCAACGGAAAACATTATCAGAACGGAACTAATCAAAATCTTCTTTTTAAGCCATCAAATTTAAGCAGTGGATCAAGCATGTTAGTCATGTAAAATTTTGTATAATTAGTAGTTGAAAAATTTGATATTACTAATAATGTTATCTTGATTTACAAGGTAATTTCATGTCCAGGAATGAATCATGTGATTTACAGCTAACGACTTTTTATCGTACAACTATTCCCTACTTTTTTCATCCTTCATTTTCTTTATTTCTTTTTATAATTCAATTTATTTTATTGAATGTTTTCATGTAAATTATCTTTTTGTATAAATATGATATGAAAAAAAAAATTATTCCCCTTGTAAAAATTTTGTCAGATTATTATACACCTTTTTTCGCGCCTTATCTTTAGCAGCGACTTTGTGAACTAGTCTTGCAGGAAAGTAATTGGAAAATTTCCTTTCAGTACAAAATTAAATTTTCGGTGTTTTCAACCACAAGAAGAAAAATCCGCCTAGATTCTGGCAGAATTTGAGCGGACTTTTTTATCTTGACAAAAATCGGCAAAAAAATCAAATTTGGTAGCTAAAAGCGGTTACTATAATTTTTTTCAACCCTATTTCCTGTAAGGGGTCGTTCTCAAATTACGTCACGCAAAAAACGATTTTTTCAACAACCACCCTCCCCCCTCTAATTCTTCCACCCTCTCTCTCCCTAAACCGTAACGTAATTTGCGAACGACCTCTAAGAATGTTCCACAAACTGCTGCTAAAGTACTTTAGTATTGCTTTAAAATTAATCAACTTTCCCATCGGAAATTATTGTCAATTTTCAGTATCTGACAAAAGATTTCAATTCTTTTTGTCACATTCTACCTCAAATCTTAAGAATCATGGAGCATAAATCCCTTAAAATTAATTCAATTATCTAGCATATCTTAGCAATTAAACTCTTTTCTCCTTCCACTATTAGTATTTTCATCCAATCTTAAGCTTAAGCAAATTCACTTCTCAGACTAAAAGTCTAGAAAGTCTGACGAAATTTCTACAAGGACTTTAAAGGCATATAATGATGAATGAACGTGATAGATTTTTTATTAGAGAATATAAATTGAAATGATTTTATGTCTTGTGATGTTGAGAGAGAGCATCAATGTATGTATTGTAAAATAATCTTATGGAATGAATGATTTAAGACAAAAAAGTTAGTAATAATGATTTAATTCAAAATTCGTGCCAGATGTGGTACTTATGTTTTTATGTTGTATCATTTATAGAGTTTATGCGATAAGTGAAACAAAATTTAACGCCTCGAATCGAAGGAAACAAAAAAGAAAATTAATTAAATAAAATTCTGTATATTGAATATTTCAACAAGTCAAGACAATTTAGGGGTCATTCACATATGACGTCCATTAAAAAATAGGATTTTTAGACCCCCCCCCTTCACAAAATTTTCAGACCCAATCCCCCCCTAAATGTTGGACTTCATAAGGGGTCGTTCACTTATTACGTTACGCAAAAAAACGAAATTTTTGACCCCCCCCCTCCCCCCTTATTACAAATTTTCCAAGAAAAAAATTTTTCTTTGTTTGACCTGTTACAAAATCTCAGACCCCCCCTCCCCCCTAAAAAGCGAACGTAATAAGTGAACGACCCCTAAGTGAATGACCCCTTAAGCCATTTTAATACAATTTACACTGATTATATCGACTCAAAAAATCCCGTCCATGCGATAACGTTTCCAATTTCACATCACAATTAGCAAATCCATTAAGATGAATAGCTGCATAATCTGAGCAGTCAATGACATTATCATCATTACAGTCTTTTGCATACTTTATCATGTAATTTGTGATAATCTTTGATGAGCACGGATAGTCACTTGCACAGTCTGAAAACGCATTTTCTCGGTTTGGATTGTCGTCTAGAAAGACAACTTTTCCAGCATCTGCCCAGTAAATTCGTGATATGTAGAATGGACCTGAGGAACTAAGTTTGTTATAATTGTAGATAGATTTTCATAAATATTTACCACAATACTCATTTTCACATCCTCGAAGTACATTGCAGTTAGTAAGTCCAACACAAATACATCGTAGACATGTCGCATTCAGGTTTGACAAATAGATTTCTAGACATTGACATATGTTAAGTCATTGGATGTACAAAAACTTAAATAATTACCAGAATTAATCAGTTTAAGACAACAGAAAATCATCAAAATGTCAAGAACTTTCATGATTCGAAGTCACTTCTTACATCCTACAACACTAAAAATCAACTGACTTAGCAAAGCAATTAACTAATTACTTAACTGCTGAATAATGCAAAAAGTAATTGAGATTATTTATTTTTTGGGTAATTGAAAGTTAAGTTACTTCCAATAACACTTCAGATATTTTTATTAGTAATTCATCTCGTCTTATAGCTTTAAAAAAATTCAATGCAGCTTGATGGACGTAAACATTTAATGCTTACCCTTCTTCTTCTTTTGTTGGTGCTTTCTTTGCTGTTGTCTTGGTCCTAAAATTTCTTCACGAATGGCTGTTGGTGTTTTGACATTTTGACCGAGATTTTGAGCTTTCGTCATGTCACTAAAGAAATTAAATAAATTTATTAGGTATGTCCTACAAATTCACAAAACAAAAAGAATACTCACAATTGATCAGCTTGTCCTGAAGCCATTCCTTGTGATCCTTTCATGACCTCCTTCACCCTGCGATCCTTCTTCTTCCTATATCCAGTACGTTCTTGCTTAGGCAACCATCTTTCTGGATCAGGCTTAGCATTTGGATCGAAATATTTAGGCAACTTGTTCTTTCGCTTCTTCTTCTTGCTTTTCTTTTGTGACAAGTCACTTCCAGGTGTTCCAGGCGATTGATCTGACTTGGCAGGCTTCTTCTTGACTGCCTTTGCAATCATCATCCAGTTAGTTGCTTCCAATTCATCAATTTCGGCTTGAGTTGTCAATGTTTCAAGTGCTGGTAATTTCTTCGATGCTTCTTGAGCCTTTTTAGGGTCAAATTGAGCATAAGCAATGACTAATTGGGCCAAAATCTTCATATCTGTCGGATTGGAACGGAATAATTCTTCCAAACTCTTTGCAGCTGTCTCTGCCTCGCCACCTCTTAAATGGAAATCAGCAGCTTGTCTCCACATATCAGATAAATCTCCAGCAGTTTTAGTCTTGTTCTTCTTATACCAATCGACAGCATTTTTGAGTACCTCGGAAGCAGCTTGTTTATCATTGCTGCCTAAATGTAGTGAAACAAGTGCTGAAACAACACCTGGACTGAATTTTCTATCATTATCCAATGATTGCAAGACTTCAATTGCTTTAGACTTGTTGCCAGACATAAGATGAAATTGGATCAATGCAAAACTAATGTCTGAAGATAATTTTGGATTTTTAGCAACAAACTTCTCCAAAATCTCAGTTGCTTCCTTATACTTTTTGTCTTTGACATATTGACATGTCTGAATTAAGGTTGCTTGATATTCTAAGTCTGGATATTTAAGAACAAGCTTGTTAACAAGCTGAGCTAAATCTCCTTGATTTGTATAAAGTGCCAAAACACAATTATTGACAGCAATGGATTTCTTCTGACGATTATTCAGCTTATGCTCAACAGCATCAACCATTGCAGCACGAATTTTCTTCTTTGAATCAAAGACATTTTGATCCTTGTTGATGACAACGGAATTGTTTGAAGCAACAGCAACAAGAGCTGGATCATTAGGCTTATTTTTTAGTGTTTCAGCATAAATGACAGACGCTTCCTTGCCTTTACCTTGCATTTGAAGACAATACGCTAATTGGACACGAATAATTGCCAATTCATTCTCAATATCCTCTTCTGTCATTGTTTCATCCTCTTCTAAAAATTCACGGCACATCTTTTCGCTGATTACTAACTTCTTTTCAGCTTCAGTGTACTTTCCAGTTCCAGATAAAGCAACAGCTGAATTGTATACCAATTCATAAGTATTTTCACGGAAATCAGGTAATTTCTTATCAGTGCCTTGAATAGACAAATTAGCTGCAACAGCTGACAAATTAGTTGTTCGTTCCTCTTCGTAGTCATCCGTAGAATTCTTGACTATGTCTCTATACAAATTATAGCAATCGTCATAATGCTCCAATCTATAAAGCACTTGAGCTTTCAATTCCTTCAAATTTGGTGGAAGTGGATTTATCTTGGAATTCTCAATAGTTTTAAATGCCTTTTCTGGAGTGTTAAGGCGATATTCACAATAAGCTTTCTCAAAAACTAAATCCTGAACAGATTGGCACTTTTCGATGAATTTCAGAGCCTCATCAAACTTTGACAGCTGTATTAGAGAAACAGCTTTGCATTGTGCTGCTTTAGATTCCTCTGGTGCTATGCTTAAGACTAGAATAAGTTGTTTAATTTACTGGATTATGAACGAAAAAGGTTAATAAAACATTTTCTCACTTTTATTGGCTGATTTCACAGCTTTCTCGTACTCTCCAGCTTGTCCAAACTTGTTGAGTTCCGTATAATATTGTCGGATATTCAGCTCCTTCTGAGCTTCACGCGAAGCCATTTTAAATTAATTTTTTTATTTTTTACTCGATAAAAGTAAATTCCACGAAGACAGACAACGGTTTAGTGGATTATTACAAAACACGAGAATTTTTCAAATAATAATCACAAGATTTTTTTCAATGGATCTTTTTAACAATATTAATGAAGTAAAAAGCCTTCTAGACAAGGTAATTTTACAAACATTAGAGCTAGTTGAAGAAGACTTAACATTAAAAATCAGTATTGAAAAGCTCACAAATGAAGGAGCTTTAAATTTAGCAAAAACAAGGTAAATTTATAAACTATTGTGAAATTTCATATATCTACAGTTTTAGATAAGAACTATCGAGTTATCTAATAATTCTAAGAAGCTAAAAGCATGATATTATCATTACACAACATCCAGTGCTATAACTAATTCATTAAAATGCATTTTAAGATACACACAAGGATCAAATTCTGTGTCAACAACACAACTTCCAACAGAGGATGAAGAGAAGGAATTTAAGGCATTACGTACTGTCGAGAGAAATGAGAGTGACTTAGCTGTGCAATTTACATTAGAAAATCATGAAATCGATAAGGATAACAATTATATAGATCCAATGCTTTGGTTTGGAATTTTGACACCCCAAACTCTCAAGACTGCTCGTGAAAACTACCAGAAAGCTATTGAATTAAGCGTAGAATCTGCAAATGTTCGACAACGCATAATTAAGAACACTGAACTGATCCAGAAGCTGAAAAATGTAAAGCAACAATTTGAAACAAGTGAAGAATAAATAGAGAGCTATAGATCAATTTTGAGATATTACTGAACACTCTGACAGTTAATTTTATTTTTCTTAAAAACTTATCATCTTACATCAAATTACTTAAAGTCTATCTAACATAGTCATTCCTTTTAAAAAATAATTTAGAACTGAAAACAAAATAATTGGGAACTGAGGCAATAAATTAATCTCGTCAATCACACAAATCATATAAGTTGTTGAATTTTATGTTGATACTTTCTTACGTTTCTTCTGAATTTTTCTATAGCCTGTAAAGACAAACAAAATTAAAGGTGAATTAGACATAAAATTCAATTCTACAAGAAATGACCGTTTTGTAACGAACTTTTCAAATTCAAAAATTTAAATTGGAACAAGTAAATTTTCAAAAAGTTTAAAAGTCGTTAAATAACGGTTAAAAGTAATAATGCTTACCTTTTCCGAACCATCCAGCTTTTGTGACAGTTCGTATCACGGTATTTGACTTGTCTTTATCGTCATTATTAGTAGTCATCAACTTGGAGTTTTCCTCTTCATTCATTTGTTCGTCTTCTTCTTCGTCCGTAAAGTCACAACACTCGCAAACTATAAGCTTCTCGTTGCGATAAGTAGTTATCTTAAATTCCCGATTAATGGGCTTGTAGAATTGACAAATCATAGCTTCATATTTATCATAACAAAATTTGCACTCTGCCTTTGCTGCTTTTCTCTCATTCACCGTTGAGCTCCTCAATTTCTTACTCTGATGTAAATCTTCATGACTTTTCCATAAGTTTGCATCGTCTGGTGGTAAGTTTACGATTGTATGCAGCCCCGAATATGCATAATTCACATCTGACCAATTCGGTAGGTTATCGTTTATTGCCTTACAATAATTTGCAAATAATTGCTTATAATACTGTTCTGGTGTCTCATTCAATTGCCTTGTTATGGACGATGACGTTGTATCCTCATCAGAATTATCGTCACTATTATGCTCTACCATCTCAATATCATTCTCATATAAATCATTCCTTATTACGTTACGTTTATCACAGATTGGTCTGGATTGTGAATTCATAATCGAAGAACCATTCATCGTGCTCGGATTTAAGCCATTCGAGTAAGGCAAAAGATTAAGATTATTTGTTAAAGTACTTATAATTTGATTGTTATAATTCAAAATGAGTGCTGTTGCTGTCAAAGCCTCTTTTGATGTCGTCTCGATTGGCGCAAATGCGAGTGATGCAGTAAGCAGGCTGTTGTTAAGTAATGCCATGTCAATAAGATTTTGATTCTGTTGTAGAATTATGTTGGCAATGCTTGGCTCATTTTTCACTTCCTTCTTGATTGTGGGTTGTTCCTCTTCCTTAATTAACTTTGATTCTATTACTGGATTGGATTCAGTTGTATTAATTTGTTCTTCTAATTTCACAGGATCTACGTCCGTTTGTTCTTGTTTTATTACAATGCTATTTGATTCTTTTGGCTGTTCCGTCACTTTTACTTCCAAGTTATCTATCAATTCCTCAAAATCAATTATTTCCTCCTTTGGCTCAACATATTTACTGGGATTATTGGGATATCTATTGTTATTTCTATGTCCATTGATTTTTATTGGCTCATCTTCTGTCAAATCAACAGTTTCCTCCACATCCTGCTTAATTGATATCAGCTTCCCATTTTCATGTGTCATTTCTATGCTACCCGTTGTCTCAATCTTAATTTTCACTTCCTCTACATCCTCTGAGTTTTCTATTTTGTTCGTTTGATTTTGTGAAGATGCTTGACTGACTTCAGTCGACTCCTCACTTACTTCTGTTGGATCCTGGCTTGCTACTTTTTGTGAATTTTCATGACTTTTTATTGCATTACTTTCCAAATCCTGACTTTTTATTACACCCATAAATGTATTAATAGATTCCGCAGACTGCGACTGATCTTCAGACTCATTTGATAAGGTTTGTTTATCGGAACTTAATGTATTTGTGGATTCATCGTTCTGATTAAAATCCTCATCATCGTCGTCCTCATCCTTATCGTCGTCTATATTTTTAACTCTTTTAAGCATAGGCTGTGAGGCTGTATGAAGTTCCTCTTCCTTTAATAATGATGCATGCTGAAAGATTGGATCTTCAAGTCGATCATAAATTGGAACTGCTATAGTCAAATATTTCATAACAATCTGCATGACTTCATCACACTTTCCATTAATTTTAAGCGATGCTATAGAATCTTTCGGTGTCCATTGTAGATTTACGATAAAAACTTTCGGTCGCTGTTTTACAGGCTTATCGAGAGCCCAAAGCCACGGATATTTCTTTAGCACTTTTAAACTTGATCCTAAACATAAAATTACATCAGCCTTCTCGACAGCTTTTGTTGCACCATTCCAATTAAGGGGCCATTTTAAGGATCCACGCTCACCGAAATGCACAATTGTGTCTATTAATGGATTAGCACAAATACGACATCTCCGATTTGTTTTATGTTGAAATCTCGATGTTAACGGTGTCGTATCAAACAATCTCCAATATTCTAATGCAGGTTTACAGGATTTACAGACTTCTACGTACATATTCCCATGAAGTTCTGATAACGAGAAACGAGGAAGACCTGAACGTAAGTGAAGTCCATCGCAATTCTGTGACACTACATATTTAAGAATGTTTCTTCTATGTAATTCATAAAGTGCCATATGTGTGAATGTTGGCTCAGCCAATGACAAGTCATGTTCTCCAATTTCTTCTCCTTTCTGCAGTAATGTCCAAATACCTGAATAAAATTGTTAACTTTTCAATCATGCTGTTCTGTGATAAATGAGTTGTTGGACTTACCTTGTGGACCACGATAGTCGGGAATTTTTGCGGAAGTGGATATTCCAGCACCTGAATAAACTATGAGATGTTTGGCATTTGAGATCACAGAAGCAAGCTTCTTTGCCTTAGCTTCTAATATTTCCGCCTTATCTTCCTTCTCAAGCGCTCTATCTTTGTACTTTTCTACTCGTTTGGCTCGTTCCACAACTTCCTTTACTACTTCTGGATGTTCCTCGACATACTTTGATTCCTCTTGCGTTCTGGATTTTTCGCATTTCTTTAAAATTGCTGCGATCTAAAAATATTACAAAATTATTTTTATACATGCACAGATAAATGCGTATATTGACTTACTTTTCTCTTCTTAAATGCCTTTTCGCGCTTTTTAGCCACAGGATTTGATTCCTGATTTTCTCTTTTTCTCGTTTGCCGAATAAATGAAATTTCATCCATTTTCCTTAGAAAAGTCATAAATGAAGCATTTTGTTCATCTCTACTAAATACAATTTACGTTAATTAATCTCACGGACGATACAAAAACAATTCTTAACTGTTAGAAACGACTCAATTTTAATAATATTAATTTTTTTTGTGATCCTATTCAGAAGTAAACATAAAAGTCGTGCAACGCGTGGACACTCGAAAAAATTTGCCCTTGAAAATCCGTTAACACTTTTAGTCACGTGGAAGCTGATTTCAATGAATATTTGTGGGATTCTTGACATTTTAATTAGAGTAGATAATTAAGATTACTATGGACCTTATTAGTGAATTTCTGGATGATAATTTGAGTGTGTCTGCCTGTTTTGGAGAGCGAAATTAGGAGACTTTTATTTACTATTACTAATGAAATTCAATCAGTCTATCAAAATAGCATTTTAATTTAATTACATTACCTGATTAACATCATTTTTGATTAAATAAGTTGATTAAAACTAATTAAAAACAGTTAAAATAATATCATAAATAACGGCCTTTTAAAAATTCAAATAAAAATTTTCAAATAATAGCAGTTTCTTGCCCTTCGTAACTTAGTTGATGCCCCGTGTTTTGGCTTCGGAAAAATTAAATTTTTGTTTAATTAATTAAATTAACGTGATGGATGATATTATATCGGGTCAGAATAACTTGAGAAATGCTCTAACATCGTGTGACGATCCTTTAAAAGCCATAGAAGCATTTCAAGTAAGTGATTTAATGATTTTTTCAATATTTTAACAAATGTTTACATATTTTTTCCGCTTATCACTTCCAGTTGAGAAATGGAATTGCATTTCAGTCATTACGACCAATGCTGCCTTTATTGGATCTTCATATGATACCTCGTCTGGATTTTCATACATCAATTCTAGAGGAATTGAGAGATAAATTGATTCAGCAGATAAATGACGTGAACACAAAAACTGATGTTAAGGAACGAGATAAGAAATTGAAGGAACTGCTAAATAAGAGCTTTGGATTGATTCGAGTTAAGCAGCTTCGTCCAGCAGTTATGGCAATATTAAGAAATATGAAACAGATTGATGATAAATACTTACGAGTATTAGTTCGTGACCGAGAACTTTATGCAGCATGTGACGTAGAGGTAAAAAGGCAAATCTGGAGAGATAATCAGAGCTTGTTTGGAGATGAAGTATCACCAGAACTATCACAGTATATTCGTGTAAAAGACACAATCATTTATGATCATTTAAATCTCAACAATTTGTTCTTCTCGCCATCACCAAAGAACAGACGACAAGGAGAAGTAGTCCAGAAATTAGCACACATGATTGGATCATCTGTTAAGCTATACGACATGGTCCTTCAATTTCTTCGAACACTCTTCTTGCGTACGAGAAACGTTCATTATTGTACATTACGTGCAGAATTGCTTATGGCTCTTCATGATCTCGACATTCAGGAAATTATCTCAGTTGATCCGTGCCATAAATTTACATGGTGCTTAGATGCTTGCATCAGAGAAAAACAAGTCGACATTAAAAGGTCACGTGAATTGCAAGGATTTTTGGACAATATTAAGCGCGGCCATGAACAGATTTTGGGTGACTTGTCAATGACATTGTGTGATCCTTATGCAATCAATTTCTTGGCAACATCAGCTATTAAAATTTTACTGCATTTAGTCAGCATGGATGGACTGCCAAGAAGTAACCAGATTCTCATTTTATTGCTGCGTATGTTGTCATTAGGATTATCAGCATGGCGAATGATTGACACACAAGATTTTAAGGAATCAAAGTTTGACATACAAATATTAACAAAATTCCTGCCTGCATTAACATCACTAATGGTCGATGATCAAGCTCGTTTCTTCCATTCTCGATTGCCGCCAGACGAACGTGCTAGCGCCCTTGTTGTGATTGATCACGAAGGTCCAGTTCCTGAAGCAATTGAAGCTTATATCCAAGAAAGTTCTGTCGCATCAATTTTGACTATGTATTATGCACTGCATGTCGCTAAACAAAAGGATCGAATTGGACTCTTGAGAATCTTGACAATATTGTCATCATGTAAGGAGGACCGTGCTTACGAAGATCCATTTTTACACTCCCTAATCGCATATCTAATTCCAATGGCTGATGAATTTTCCAACGAAGAATTTTGTACTGGATTATTTGATGGATTCTTATTTGCTGGCTTGAATCGTGACAATGTCAGCAAACACATAATGAAGTTGTTATGGTATGTTCACGCAAAGATTAACAGAATTCGATTAAATACCGTCATTAAGGCCATTGAACCAGATTATGCAAATGAACTGTATGACGCATTAGTCAAAAAAATCGAATTGATACCAGAACCCATGCAAATTGAGACTAATTAAGATGTGCATTTATTTGGGATATATTAAGGACATTTAGGTTTTAAGATACAATGTAAATTTTTAAAGTGACTAATAAAACGGAAGTTAAAGTATTTCTTTGGATATTTTCAAAATTATTAACAGGAACTGTCAATAAGAATTCAAAATGCTGCTTTATTTCCCCTAATTTTCATAAAAATTCCATGAGATCTCAAAATCTACATAGTGTCAAATCCGCATACTTAATGATGATTATTTAATTAATATTTTAGCAACACTTCAAGTCACGACTTTTGTTAATTATAGTTAGATTTGTGAGAATATCAAAAAGAGAGAATTGTTGCTTAATTCTCCAGTTTATTGCTCAATTTCCCCTCTCATCTTCCATAAAATTGAGCTATGGACAGCAGTGTTTTGGAACTGGATGTAAATGCTGTTGATTTGTCTCGCTTGACTTGTATGTAATAATTTAAATATGCCTTTTGCTAAAAAAGTTTAAAGGTCAGATTTCATAAATAATAGTAATTGCTTAGAAAGTTAAGGTTCAATTCCTTAAATTTTGAATTTCAAAAATTTCGTACTGGTTCATTTTTTTGGTTTTTGTATGAAATCTTATACTTCACAAGTACCAACAGAAACAAAAAAAAATAACCGTTAAATTTTCAAAAATATCAATCACAAAAAAGTTTACGACGCATAAACAAGATCCAGTAAAAGTTTCTGCAGCACAAAACCTTACTTCCGCAAATAGTGCGCCTTATCCACCACAACTAGAAAATGAAGACAGTTTCGTACGTTAGCAAAACTTTAGTCATTTGAAGCTAGTTCAAGTTCCTTAAATTTATTTTTATTTTAGGCTCTGAGTGATCAAGATGTCTATAATAAATCAAGTTAAAATATTTTGAATCTTTTAAATAATCTACACAGCTGATCTCAAAGTTTTATTAAAATCTATCTAATTTAAGTGAAGATTGTTGACGAAAAAACAAGTTTTTAAGCCAAAAAGTGAGAATTTAATTATAAAGTGTAAAAGTATTTTTATTAATTAAAAAGTGAAGGAACCAGATATATCTAACCATGCCACAGGAATTTCAATCGTCCGTGAGAACATACAAGTATCCTTTTGAGTTGGTGATGAAGGTACGATATTGTTTATTCGACGAAAATAAATGATGGAAAGTCTGATGATTTAATTAAATTATTCACAGTGAGAATTAGTGTTGACTGTGCTTCTCGTTGCCATTTAAGAATTGTGTTGAAATATTCAAAACATACGATTACGAGTAATAGCTATATAGCGGATTAATGAAAAAATTAGTGAATTAAAAATGTTGGACGTAAAGGAAGGAAGGAGGGAATCAAACAAGCAAGCATAACACATGAAAAAATGACTAGGGGAAAAAATCGATGCTGCTCTACTTATTTGACATTAATTTCCATGAATGTTTAAGAATTAAAACCAGTAGTTAGTAGTCAAGTGGCTGTAATTAATGCCTAACGAATTAATATGTTTGTAATTTATTTCATGGATGTATGTAAGCACACAAGTAGTCTATAATTTTCCTCATTCCGTCCTCATAAATAAAAAAAAAACTTTATCAATGAAACGAAGGAAAAAGAGCGAAAATGACAAGGTCGTTTGGTATAATGGGTTTGTGACGCTGGCTGAGAGACAAGGATGGGAAAAAAATTGGGTAGGAAATAAGAGGAAAAATTCTCTCTTCCAACAAACTGACTATGTGTGTTGTTTGTTCTATGTCAAGGTCTTCATGGAGGACTTTTTACTTTGTAGGAGCCTTTTCTCTTGCGCACGAAGCATGGAATTCATACATAACATGCTTAAAAATTAAAAAATTCCTTCCTTAATATCCCCCTCACCCAAATAGAATAGCAATGACATTTTCAAGTTCACGACTATTATTACGGAAATATTCATTCACTCGTTCGCATAAAACAGTTTACAGTAGAATAAATCGTAAGTCGTGACACATGTATGAGAATAAAAATGACTACTATCATATGCATAGCAGAAGTTTATGCAGTTCTAGAACGCGTGATTGACGCGCATTTTCTACAAAACAAGCTACAATTTCTTTATGACGCTGCTTCACTTCGAGTGCTGATAAGGATGAGTGATTGAAAGGATTATCATTGAGAGCATGCAATCTAGTTAATGCATAGACTTTTGGACGCTAATGAATTTTTAAGAAAGCTCCTGTAGCCTGCATAAGTCATGTCCATAAATGCTACACAAAAATGCCATTAGTACCCAATTAATATACATAAACATAATAGTCATTAAAAAAGAAGGCAGTCAGTCGTCGAAACTGAATAATGAGTAGCACAATCAACACAAGAAACGCGATAAAGACAGCTTTTTATTTATATTTTTTATTACACCCCATTTATAGAACGGCTATGTGATAACTTTTTGACATTTCTTTGTGCTTTCTTGCTATAAATTTAATTTTATTGTCATTTCTTTTTTTACACAATTTAATTTGCAAAGGCTTACGAGCGTCGATTTCCAACGTGTCCTGAGTTTATGCCGATTGTGTTGGAAACGATCATAATAGAAGATGAAACGGATGGGCCGAGACGACGAACTAAGAGACGCTGTAAATTACGGGTTGATGCCCCATACATTTTCAAGAAGATTATCGGAATTGAATCAGCTTTATTTATACAAGAGAACTTTCTCGACTTGAAGGAACGAAAGCTCACAATTGAGGCTACTAACGAGACATTCTCGTCACGTATCAAAATATTTGAAAAATGTCGCTATTACGTCCATCCCGACAATGAAAATTGGACTTGCTTTGATCAAAGTGCCAATATTGAGATTACAAATTTCTTTGGATTCGAGCATCAAATGGAGAAAGTGGGCATGAAGCAATACACACAGATGACACTGAAGGGAAAAGAAATAATTGAGCATTTTGTGAATGATTTGAAAGAAGAAGGAATAACACATGTTGACAAATGGACTGACCTCGAAGGAACTGACGTCGAATGCAGTAACAAGAAGGATGAATCAAATGATACAAGTGAAATAATTAAAGAACAACAGAGATTGAATGCTGATTATATTAAAAATTATCTCGGTGAACTCACGCCATTACAAGAGTCCAGACTGCTTCAAATGCGTAAAAAATTGGAAGATCAACATCTTGATAAAGTAAGTAATTGACAATAATTTAATTTATTTTGGAATAATATCACAGTCAACTTCGTCAGATTGACGCCTATAAATTTATTTTTAACACCTCATTTCCATGAAACAATTATTTTTATGAAGACTTTCTTCCTCGTCCGTAATTTGCATTTCTTTGGTGCTATACATCAACTGATTTTAAGAATTTAAATTTTAACGGTCATTATATTTTTAAAATTTTGTACTAGAATTTTCAAATTTTGACAAATACGTTAAAAAGACTAGAATCTTAAATTCAAATTTTTGTACTAAATTTTTTAATAAAACCGTTAAAAATCATTTTAAATCTGCATTAAATAATTAATTTAAAGTGTTAGGTAACAAATCATCAAATGAAACTTTCACACAACAAATGCTGTGACTGCCTCACAGCTGTCATTTATTTTTGTTATCACTTTTTCATTATCTGCAAATTCTTATTCAACAAAAGAAACTTTTTTTTGTATACACAGATTCCCGACTACCAGACGCTCTTACGCTTTCTTCGAGCACGAGATTTCAGCATTGAAAAGTCAGTGGCAATGCTGATAGAATCATTAAAGTGGCGAAAAGAGCATGATGTTGATAATCTTTTGAAAACTTATCGAGAACCTCACGTGGTTGTGAAATACTTTCCTGGTGAATGGAGCTACATGACCGATAATGAACAGAGACCTTTATATGTAATTAAATTAGGGAATATGGATGTGAAGGGATTATTGAAGTCGATTGGAGAGGATGGGTTATTAAAATTGACGTTATACATTTGCGAACGAGGCCTGAAGAAGATGGAAGAATTGACGAAGAAACATGGAAAGCCGATATGGCAATGGTGCCTACTAGTTGATTGCATGAATCTAAATATGAGGCATCTTTGGCGTCCAGGTAAGAGTACAAATACTTTTTAGCGCTATTTCGTGATCTATTAACGTTTATTTCATTAATACGCAATAATTAAGGTTTGGCAACATTTTTACGCATTATTGAGGTTGTGGAGAAAAACTATCCAGAGACGATGGGACGGGTTTTAATAGTACGTGCGCCACGAGTATTTCCAATTTTATGGACAATCGTATCAGCCTTTATTGACGAGAATACACGAAATAAATTTTTATTCTTCGAAGACACGGAACATGGGTTGGATCATTTCATTCCAGAAATGTCGAGTGATTTTCTGACAGCTTCTGATAAGGTAATTTCCTACATTTCTCATTTTATATCCCCACTTGACAATGAAAAGAATTGTCACATGCCATTTAATATGATATGGAAAGTTTTCTATGCAGCACAACCAGATATATAGAACGAATCATTTCTAGTCTTAACTAGAATAAATCAAGAACAAGAATTGCAAGCGAGCATGCCTTGATCTGTATTTGCAACAAAGCGGTACTTCTAGAAGTTTACACAAGAAAAGAATTTCTTCTACCTTAGCATGGTTCCAAAAGAGGAAAATAGAACGCTTGTCAATTCTCAATATTCATCAATCAAGCTGTCTTTATTGCTTCGTTCTTTTTCAATATTCTTTTTTAGCATTTTCTTAAAGGAAGAGTTTTGTCTGCAATTTGTCTGCCTGACCGCTAATTTTGCATAATTTTCAAAAAATTTACAACCGTTAATTTTCAAATATATTGCGACAGTTATTTACAAACTAAAATTCAGTGGATATTCTATGCGCCTTTCGTCAGTCAGCCTTAATCGACTGCTTTTATAATTTGTACTCTTCACTTCTTTTCCTAAACGAATAAACTTTTCCTCCGCACTTGAATTGCTGCAACATTTTATCAAGCTTTCATTATTCTTTCAAGTATCAAATATAGTGTAGAGTATGGATAGACTTGAGCTAATGTAATTTTTATTCTAGACTTTGATCCATAATGGTGGCGTTATTCCCAAGCAACTTTATAAAACGGAATCAATTGATGAGCCAGATCATGGCAATATTGATAGGGAATCAGATGGCGATGACTTGACACAAACGAGAATAAAATTGAATGAGCATAATATATATCAGAATGTAAAGCTACAGCCCGGACAATATTATGAGATTGTCATAAAAAATGAGGATAACAGAGCCGTGCTTACGTGGGATTACGAGTCTTTAAAATCAGAAATTTTATTTACCATTTATGAGACAGCAGATGCTGACATCAACGATTTCGCCAATGGTAAGGAATTTATCCTTTTTTGATTAATTCCATTTGAATATTTTATCATTAGATGTATATTTAGTTAATGATAGCCGTAAATAATTTAGTTTATTGAACCAACTATGACTAATCTCTTCTTACTCAAACACAGATGACGATTTCACATCAATTTTCGACACAGCTGGAATGAAGGAAAATGTCAATTACAAGAAAAAGGAGCACACAATAACAAGTCGACCAAAAGAGTCAATTCAAGGTTCAATTGAAATGGAGAAAGCAACGTATGTGCTTCAATTTACAAATCCAACAACGTCAGAGTCGTCTACACGACTTTTGTACTTTTATGAAATATTAAGTTCAGCCAATTATCGTGGATCGATGACAAGCTTACAATCAGGACTCTCAGCAATTAGTTTACATTCCAGATGATCCAAAAATGTCATCAAATCTACGAGCTCAAATGATGACAACACGAATTAAATTGTACATACATGAAATTTTAATTTAGGATTCTCCTCCATGCGCCCCAGTCAAAAAAGCTTTTTTTAAATGAATCTGACTAGCACTAAGGATATAAAGTTTCAAATTTTATCGCTATTGACAGCAACTAAATATTTTACCAAAAAAAACATTATTTTGCTCACATCAAATGTACTTTTATGCTGATGACTATGGACAGAACTAGGAAGAGGTTTTGCAGACTTTAAAAGCTTTAAAGTCAAATTTTTGTTTAGGACATGGACGTGAATGATTTATAGTTTGATTATAAAGTTATTTTCGAGTTCCAAAAATACACAATTAAGGAGTAAACAAATTTGGTCCTAAATTAAGGATTGATGGTTCTGTTCATAGTTATTAGTTCTTATACTTTAAGAAAATTTATGTAGGAATCTAGGAGATTTATAGTACATAGAAATGATTTTTGTTCATTGTGATTAATCTCAAACAAACAAAACTGTTATATAAATACAACTTTAGCCAAATTTCATAAACTGTTCTCTAATTAGAAAAAAAAATGCTAGAATTTATTTTATGTAAGTGATACGAAAATATAAGAAAGGAATAATAATTATAACAATAAAGGGAAATATTATGACTTCATAGAAATAGAATTAGCTTTGTTTTCATAATAATTTTATTGTTATTTGTGGAACAACAAGCTTTCAGATGTATGTGGCGCATCCAGACACGTGAGATTTTTGCAATGTGAGATTTTCTACAAATCAGTTAAGTTGCTGTTCATAAATGACGTTACGCAAAAAAACGAGATTTTTAGACACCCCCACCCCCACTCCCTTTGGTCAGAAGTTTTTCATACAAAGAAAAATTATGGAGGTGTCATAGAGCTCTAGACCCTCCTCTCCCCTAAATGCTGGACATAATTTACGCACAGCCCCTAATTGCATGACAAGCTAATATTCATCGACATCATATGTAAATCTGTCGACATTCCTAATCAAAATCATATTTTTTATAGCTGACATGTAAAAATAATGTGAATAAAGCCAAGTTTAAATCAGGTATTAGGGGTCGATCGTAAATTACGTCTCACTCTAAGGGGGAAATATTGAAAAATCCCATAAATATCCAAACACTTTGTGATAAGGGGAAGGGTGGTCAAAAAAGTCGTTCTTTTTGGCTGACGTAATTTACGAACGACCCCTTGACTACGGAATCTAACATCCCATTCTTACACAACACCTCGTAAAAATCGAAAAAAATATGCCATAAAAAATTGTACTCATTGCTACACAATGAAATTTAATAAAAACTTCTATGGAATCACCACATCTTGACAATCATGTTCCCTCCATTGAACTTTATATGACCCGAGCAGCACACAGCAGCAAAATTCATTTTTTATAAGTCAACAACTCCAAAAACTGCTCCAGGAACAACCCTCCAGTCTTTCAGAAATTTCAGTTAATACGACAACCTAGCGGTGACCTAGCGACTATGGTGTACTGCTCGGGTAAGTTGTTTTCGTCACATACCCATAAATAATCGCGTTACATGTGTTTTCAATTGTACAGTCGTGCTAATAAATTCTCCTTTAATTTCTTTATATGAGTTTAAGCCTCCTCCCATTCTTTCTTTATTTCCACCATCCATAAGAATAGCAATCGCACGTGATTTGAAGTTAAATTGTTCTGTACAACAATTCTGAAATTCTTGTCAATAAATTACGATTTTTCATATGGTGACAATAATTAAATAATGAGAAGCATTGTAACTGGAATATTAATGATGATAAAAAGAGGCACATCTTAGGGATCTTTCATAAATGACGTCATGTTAGAAATGAGATTTTTTGGAACATACATTCTTTATTAATTTTTTTTCTTTTTTATAGAAGTGTCACATAGCGTCAGACCCCCTTCCTCTATAAATTGCACGTCATTTATGAACGACCCCTTAGAGTAAAAATTCAGGTGCTCAGACTTGACCTCCATATCCCTTAAGTTATTTAAAAATTAAGACCATATACTTAAAGGGACCTAAGACCCCCCTCAAAATGTGAACGAGCCCTTACCAGGGACGTAGCTTAGGGGTCCTTTTGGTGTCAAAACACCCCCTCGATAGAAATTTTCTTCAATGCTAGGTAGAAGTTTTTAAGAAAAAAATTCCCACAATTTCCTTTCATACAAAAAAATTTCAAACACCCCCTCGAAAAATTTCTGGATACACCCTTGCCCCTTTCCGTCGCATAGATAAATTATGAAGAATTTAAATATATATAGCATATACAGCATTGATGTTTCTTCTATTTTTCATTTTTTTATTATGAGCTTATGTAGCATGAAATGGGGGGATCCATTAAAAGTAACGTCTATTGAAAATTGGAATTACCTCTCGCCTGCTTCTTAGGGGTCATTCACTTATTACGTTCGCTTTTTAGGGTGGAGGGGGGTCTGAGATTTTGTAACAGGTCAAACAAAGAAAAAAAATTTTCTTGGAAAATTTGTAACAAGGGGGGGAGGGGGGTGGGTTCTAAAATTTCGTTTTTTTGCGTAACGTAATAAGTGAACGACCCCTTATGACGTCCATCAAAAAATGGGATTTTTAGAACCCCCCCTCCTCCCTTGTCACAAATTTTAAATTCAAAAAAATTTCTTTAATATAAAGTGTCACAAAATCTCAGACCCCCCATCCCCCCTAAATCATGGACGTCATAAATGAATGACCCCTTATAGAATTTACCATCTATATAGAGACCTGTTTCCATCTAAATGTAGGATATTTACCAAAATTTGAGAAATGAGGGGGTCTTAGACTGTGCGACACTCTTTAAAACAAAATTTGTGCTAGTAGAAAAAGGGTTTTTATAGACATCATTTATGAACGACCTCAAATCACCCCAATGTATTTTTTTGTTTTTATATGAACAACAATTGAGCGGCAAATATTTTGTCAAATTTTCCTAGAATTTCCTCAATTATGGTTTAACAATACTCAAGGCACACATTGTTCACATCGTGAATGGAATGTACAATCACCATGCGATTCTATTAAAGTGAGCTTTAAGATTCTACTTTTTTTAAAAAGCTTATTTACTTGCTTGAAATGAGGCTTTATTATCTCGAGAGACAAACAAAGGAGCTTTTTGAGCATTTTGTCAATTTCACTCTCTTCTCTCACTTTCCAGGCTCTCTTTTTATGGAGGTTAGATTTAAATTTAATCGCTGGATTTAAAAGGAAGTTTAGGAGTCAATGTTAATTACATTACATGTCCTATTGCATCAATAATTAATTAAATAAACATCCAGTTGAAGCTTAATCCACAAACTGTTTTCAATTTAATTAAAAAAGTTACATCCTTAAATTCTGCGAACCCCTTCCGTAGTTTTGCAATTTATTGAGATGTCCCGCACCGTAAAATTGATTCCAAACTCAAGTTAAGCAGATATTTCGTCCCTTTTCTATAAATTCCACATCTCCTTCCTCCAATAAAATGTTACAGGTAAGTTTATTTAATTGAGCGGATATAAATTCTATTACATTCACATAATTCCGTTTCCATCCATCCTCTAACGTTCTACGTATTCTGTTTCTGCAATATTGTTGACATTTTCCTATTATTACAACGACAATACAGCACAGAAAAGAAAACAATTCCCATTAGAGGCTTTTCTCTATTTAATATTCATTACAGTGGAACTTCTCTCACAATTCATTAACTTATTCTTCTTCCATTGTGCCAATGTTACAATCTATCGTTTATTTGATTTTCCTTGTTAAACGATGTTGGACGGCAAAGGGCAATTTAGGAACTCTCTTATTGAATTTTTCTCTATGATTGCTGTGGTGCCAGAGTTGTAAAATCGAATTTCTATGGTTGCTATGACTAGATACCAACCCTTCCAAAGATATTTATGTCTGAGAATTTATTTATTTGCCCATTAATTTCGTGTCATGCCATTGCGTATGCAATTAATTTTTTGTTGGCTGTGATTCAATTATTGTTTGCACCAAAAGGTAGCTACCGAAGGTTAAATGATGTGTACGTTATTATAATCGATGGGATTTTGTGGTATCGAGAAATTTAATTACTAATATTTTTCAACCTTTTGTAATTACATTTCATTCCTACTTCTTCTTATTCTGTGACAAATTCTGTACCTTTCAATTCACACTCAATGGTTGAGGAGGAAAGAAAAAAAGGTAAATTGCTAGCACATGCAGAATCATGACCAGGAAATTAAAAATCAAAACGTGACCAGGTGAGGAAGGAAGCATGAAGAAAAATTGAGTAACATAAATTGAATTTCGTTGTGAAGCGAAGGAGCAGTGCTGAAATGGTTTATTTATTTTCAATTTCCTGGTCTCTTCGTACACGATGTAGCTACATCGGCTCTCATAAATAAACATGAATTTTATTAATAACTCCTGCCGCATTTTCCACAGAATCAATTTTTATTTTCGATGGGATAGCAACAGGCTTGGATGCAAAAGTGCTTTGTAAGTGCTTTTTGTATCAAATCAAACTTTAGAAGTTTTGTTTACAAACATTCGAAATTAAAAATTTAGGTTTTTGTGATTTTTTCTACAAACGCAAGGATTTTGGTTGTAATAATACTGTTCCTTCATAAGTAAGTAACTCAATGTTTGATCTGCTAAAGATCCAGAGCTGTTTAAATGAGCAAAACTCATCATTTTCATAATTTTAAAAAATGCTTTCAATGTACTAAAATAACTTGTGCTAAATTCAAATTTTAGTACAAACCTAAAAAATAACGTCTTTATGACGAGATCGTCCAGAAAGGAATCATTTCATAACCTGCTCAAATTCAACTGTGAAGCGTGTAATAAAACAAAAGCTCTACACTTCTTATTATGATGATCTTCAAAAAGCTCATTTTTCATGAAAAATAAATAAGTCTAAATGGACGGAAGCGACTTTAGATCATCAATTATTTCGTAAGTAATAAAATCTTTATTAAATTTCCAAGTGGAAATTCCTTCAATTCTTCTCGCTCAAACTAATAACATTATGAAAGTCCATTACTTTCTATTATCGTATCCATAGACACACCAATGTCATGACAGTGATTAGCAATATCTAATTTTGATGTCGCAACAAGATCAATGCTAAGTGAAATGGAAACTCAATGAACTGCTCGATAATTAGATGTCGTATGAATAAGATCATCGACAATGGGATAGACAATATAATAACAATGATAATATTATTGGCACTGTGGATGGAAGCAACTTTGTGGAGGTCGATTAATCATAAAACTTTATTAGCTTAATTTAGTATTGTGTTCTGGCAGAGGGCATGATGATGATGCAATAGCTGACAATAGCTATAAAGCGGATATTCATGAGGATTGTTATCAAAATGTCAAGGCCAATTGACATGGGAAATTCAGATTGCCTCAGCTGATCTCAAGAGGATTAAATTGAATATTGAATCTAGCAAAATGTAAAGTTCAGATGTCGACTAGAGATTTGAGTAGGCCATGAGTTTTTCTAATAGAAACAAAAAAAAGTCTTATTAAGAATCATCAGATAAACTGAAAATCAATACTAATTTAGAGACAAAAAAATTAGAGGCAATTCAGATTCGAGGAACTAACATAAAAGAGAATAAAGAGATGGAGAGATGCTGGATCATTAATAATTGATTTTCATTTTGAAGTCTTTATGCTCCTTCAAACATTTATTACAACATTATTCGACACAACGATGACAAATCAGATTTTAATAATTGAGGAAAGGAAGAAAAAAAAGTACGGAATGAAAGAAGCGGCGGGTGGGAAGGAAATTTGAAAGGAAACGAGCAGAAAAACTGTTTATTCAATTCAAGTAATATTGTCGAAGCTCTTCAATTTAATTCCAAACGGAAATGAGAGAGGAACGTTAAGAAAATATATTTTATATAAGTAAGTAATGACTTGAAAATATGATGAAACAGGAAGGTAAGGAGGGGAAGCGAGAAGGGTACAAGATTATTTTATATTCAATTCAATACAAAGAATTTTTTTTTCTCCATCATCTTTGCTTCTATTATCGTTGAAGCTTCATTTTTTTAAGGAAAGGAAATGCAATGCCATTCGTTCCACTTCATTTTTCCTCGTTCTTCAGTCAGTGATTTGACTATGATAAAAATATTCAGATTTGTTGGATTCTGAGGTTATGTTTATTAGGTAAATTTGACTCAATCTGTATTAAAGGTTGTTAGAGATCTTTAATTTTTGGAATGTACTACATCAACCTATGTTGAGATGGGTTGAGATCATCAGGCGGACAAAGTAGAGACAGAAAAAGGTGTAACTTATAAATGGCATTTCGACTATAGCCTGATAACCCCTGATAGCTTAGTGATAAGAGCATTCGACCATAAATCATAGTACGTGGGTTCGAGTTCTATCCGTTAATCGGAAATATTCCTTTTTCTGTTATTACAACAACATCCTAAGCAAGAGGTCTTGAATATCCAGAACTTCTTCCTAAAGGTTTCAAAAGATTGAGTGGTATTTGTTGAGATTTAATAATCTACACTCAGAATATCATTATAAATAAGTTAAATGTTTCAGACTAACGTCACCTGAATTTCGAAAAGTTCGACATTAGTTCGACATTGATTTTGAAAGTTCGACATTTCGTTCGAATATTTTTTGTTTATAAATTTTATTTTGAAGATTTCATCATTTTAGCTATTTATACAACCAAATTTCATAGTCTATTACAATTACCAATGATGTTTAAATGATTTAATAAGCTCAATGATTGCTAAAACATAGAATTCAGTGAGATTTCATTCAAAATTTTTTCAAAAATATTTTCACCAAATTTTTGTTTACATTTTTGTTTATGTCAAGAAATTTTAATTTTACTTAAAATTATCTACAAAATCAACATTTTATGACTGATTAGAAGTTGTACAAGCATAAGAATGTTAAGTTTTGTGTAAATAAGAAGCTAAAAGTATGATTTTCACAAAAAAATTCATTTTTGTAACGGTCAATGAAATTTTTGAAATTTTCTTCTAACGGACTTTTTTAAGGTGACGCTAGTCTGAAATGTTTATTTATCTAAGATACGATGTTCTCTCTATCGAATTAAAGTGAATATTAAATAATACATAGAAAGGGGGTAACAACTATGACAAGGGGAAGTCAGCTAATTCAAGTTTCTTATACAATTTAAATATAAAATGACCGTTATTTTAGTATTTTATTTTAATTTATTCTTAGGATAAATTGTTCCTAATTTTGTTCTCAATATAAAAGACAAATGACCACCTCTATATCAAAAACCGATGTTTTTTTGTGTACTTACATTCCATAATATGCACGCCCTCACTAATCTTTGCAATTAAGTGATTTAAATACAGCAAAAAAAAATTTACAGAATTTCAATTAATTTTGACCACTTTTTATTGATACAAGACTAATCCAGCACAGCAAACAAAGAAAACCACTGGAAGCGAGAAATAATCATAAAAAAATATTTCAATTAATCAAAAAATAAATATTCAAAATTGAATAAGAGGAATAAAAAAAAGTTGTTTCTGGTAAACATGTTTATGACGTATTGTGGACGAATAAAAAATCTTCACCAGACGAATTTTAATGAATGAAAATGGAAGCTGGAAAAAAAATTCATAATAATAATAACAATAAAATGATTACATTTGGAAATGAAAAGCTTATGGCAAAATTTTCAATTATGGTGATTGCATTCTATTGTTATCGATAAAGGAATGAAAAACAGATTAAAATTCCATTTGAGATATTAGAATGAATGGGGATTATACTTAATTATGTTCAAGTGAAAATGCTTTTGTTCATAAAAATATGAATGGAAAGGATCATCAGAATTGTCGTTCTTACTCTACAAAGTTCATAAAATTGTAACTTTTTTAATGATTATGGTGGTACTTAAGGTCAGAAGTTTGCATATTACTTAATATCAGCAACAAGCAGGCAGTCATGGATTCTTCCTTCTCTACTCTGATTGTGTTCCTTTAAACTTATATTTTTAAATAATCTACAGCCATGGCAAGCATAGGATTTGTTCCAAATATTGCAAATCATGAGATTTTTTTGAATGCCTTTTATTATTATTGTAGTTCATGTCGAGTGATGCTATTGCCATTGGAAGAAAGAGAGACGACATTATAAACATAAAATGCAGAATGAGGATTTTCATTCACCGACTTAGAGCTAAAGATATAGCAATGAAAATATTATGAGGCTGTGAGCGCATTTAGGAATGTAACCCTAAGACCAGTGGTTCTCAAATTGTGTGTCACGACACATTAGATGTGCTTTGCAGAGCGAACGTAATCTAAATTTGATCGAACTTATTGAGGATGCTTACCTAAATACTACAGATTTTTGTACCAAATGTTAGGTATCAAAGCTACATGCGAACAATAGTGACGTAGCCAGGGGGGTGAAAATTCATCCCTCTTCTCTAGAATTGCTAGGGTTTTTCGACTGAAAAAAAATTTTTAAGTCCCACCCTCAAAAAATTCTGGCTACGCCACTGACGAACAATCATTGATCCACCCAGTCAACCAAACTCTACCAAGTGGGATTCGAACGCACATCTTCAAAAGAAGTACCTCCAATTTCCGGTCGGGTACCTTAACCATTCGGTCACATTGGTTACTTGAGTCACTATGGATATTAACCATACATGTATGCAGGGGCGTATTCAGAAGAGTGTTCTGGGGGTCAATCCCCCTTTTTGGGAAAACATTCAATTTGGTAGGGTTTTTTAAGAAAAAATTCCAAAGCCCCCCTAAATTTTTCCGTCTATACAAAATAATTCCTTATCATTCTAACAAACTTACAGACTAAGATTCGAAAATTAAAGCGTACTTTCTACAAACATTCACCAAAATGGGACAAAATTTTCTTAAATTTTTTTATTTCAATAAAATTGCTAAGCAACGAAAACAACAAATGCTTGAGAAAGGCACTTCATAAACGATATTAAGAGATCATAACAAAATGACTGACGAATAAAGGAGGGAAGAAAGGAAGAATAGAGAGATAAATATATAATCCCTGACATGTGGTACGATTTTTCATCACAGAAAAGCTTTTTATGCATTTTCTTAAGAGCTTTATTCTTTCCCCTCGCTTTCATCTCGTGCTGTTTCCTTGTATTTACGCTTTTATTCATTCAATTGAAAGGGATCTTCTTTTTATCCTGTTTATTTTCTTAATTCACATGACACTTTCAACGAATTGGAACCGAAATAATCCAAAACAATAATGAATGAATTGATGTGCATGAAATGAGAATATTCCCAGCCAATAAAAAGTTTCTCCGTCTGAAAATTAAGCAAATGAGTTTTGCTGTCAAAATCACAATGAGTTAAAGCTAAAGTCAGACGATCCATGAAATGCAATAATGCT
Organism: Chironomus tentans; assembly: GCA_963573255.1. NCBI lineage: Eukaryota > Metazoa > Arthropoda > Insecta > Diptera > Chironomidae > Chironomus > Chironomus tentans. The sequence goes on from OY754303.1 coordinate 43,538,678, forward strand.
GATGGGAAAAAAGAGTATCATATAATCGAAACCCATCACTCTATTCATGCAATTAAAATTGCCATTTCAATTAATGTCACATATATGTGAGAAAAATGTCGTCTACAAAGTCACACTTAATCGCATTCTGCAGCATTCGACTTCATAAGGTAGGAAAAGCTCTATTTACCATTGAAAATTATTGTTTGGTTTGCGATGATATTGAAATGTTTATCTGTTATCATACAGCACAGCATACAGCATGTATGTAAGATTGTAGTATGAATATGTAGAAGCAATAATGTTAAATATGCTACCTCCACCTTGCGCGTATAAATGGATATACGAAGGTGCTGATGAGCCGTAAATTGGATTTCATATTAGAGATAGATATTAAACTCAGTCCATATCCTCCTTCTTTCTGTTTGTATACTCAGATGTAAGAGCAACAGCAAGTTGGAATGAATAAAGCAAGGCAGAAGGATGGAAAACCAAGAAAAGCAATACTCTGTGGTTTATGGTTTTGTTCTCATTTTCACTTCTCAGAAATTTTATTTTTCCTTTCTTCTTTACCTCTCGTATGGTGCCACAATACTTTATGGATATGTGTGTATGTGTACATATGTTTGTAATTTATGCTCAACTTTCCGACCACGTCACAGCATGCACAGATCGACTTTGATTTTTAAGGGTAAGAATTCTCTTCTTCTCAATAAATACGTTAAGTCATATTTTAGTACATAATTTGAATTTAGTACGCCATGTTTAGTACACTGGATGCACAAAAAACAGAAATAATTAAATTTGTTATTTTCGACTGTTAAAGTAGCACTGGATCTTACTTTTACCAAAATTCATGCCATTTAGCATTGAATTATCGCTATTGTGACTAAAATAAAGCTTATTTTGATTGGAAATTACCAAAAATCCAGAAATGTTTGTAAACAAAACCTTAAATTCAGATTTTTACGTCAAGAAGAAATGACACAGCTAAGCTGGGAAAGCTTGCTGCAATCAGTATGAGCTTGTCCCAACCAGTATGATATTCACACATTATTCCGACCCCACCAATGATGCTTACATGTATACACATCGTAGAATGGAATAATGCTGCGGATATTTTGCAGTGTTAAATGATGTTAAATTCATACAGAGTCACAGGTATAGAAAAATACATAATGTATGATAAGAGTGCACAGGTCAGGGAAAATGTGACACAATTGATAAATTCCCTTGAGAGCATTTTTCGTTCGAGTAAAAATGTTTAAACAAAAAAAGCTCGTGAAAAATACAAAACAAGTGTGTATAGCACAAGCCTCAGAGCAATAAATTTATCTGCTTGTGTGTATGTGAATGAGTTTGAAAAAGATGAGAGGAAAAAATTATCTTGTTGAATTATTAAACAGATTCAAGACGCTTCTTTTCATTCTCATTCTTGTTTACCTCGAAAAAAAAAACTTAGTTGAATGATGATCAAAGGTGAGGCAGGGAATGGAAACATGCTTTGTGAAGAATAAATTATACTCTAGCGGTTAACTTGAAAGCTTTTAGTCTAAAATACAATTAAGGAGGATGCTTAACTCAGGATCATATCGAGAAGGGTAAATAATGTATTTTTTTGAACAGAGCTTGTTAGAAATTCAATAGAAATTCAGTCTATTATTCATGAATCATGATTAACGACATAAATGGAGATTGCATCCACCCTGAAATGCCAAACAATACACACCTACCATAAACAGGAAGAAGAGATTAGATGTTAGTTGAAAATAAAATTGTTAATCTCCTGTTTGTCCATTTTCTTGATTAAATAACAGATGAAAAATAAATAAATAAGAGAAAAGCTCTGTCCACGGCAGAGTTTCATCTGAAACTAAATTATAGAGAAATTTGTTTTTGTTTTCTCCTTTTTTTGCATCCCCGCACTTTTTCATTCTTTCTTTGGTGCTGCCACATTCAGTTGAAAATGGAAGAGATACTCGTCTCCTGTAAGCAAAAGTACAAACAAGTGAGTGAGGATGAAAAAGAGCTTTAAAAACAAAAACATTTCTGAATAATTTATGAACACTTTGACGAGAAGAGGAAATGAGCTGTTTCTGCTGGCTGTTGCTTATAGGCATGGTGTGGCATGAAAGGCAATTTTGTATTATTAACGAACTTGCGATTGCGCAAGCTATATAACTAACTGATGGATATATCCTCATTTGATATACAATATAAATAATTGAATGAATAAGTGCGGTAATTAATGTCCGTAGTTCCATAAAGCCAAAGAAAAAGGATCAATTTTCACAAGTTTTATAGAGGAAAAAGCTCGTTAATTGCTAAACATATCAATTAAAGACTTTAAGTAGGATAAAAAAGGACGTGTTAAAGGCTTTTCGTAATTCATAATACCAAAATGTTTCACGAAGGTCACCACGACATTAAATGGTGTGGAATAACCGCAGATGTAAATCTCTAACCCAAAGTTCGCATGGATTGACGTGATTGTTTGTGATTTTGATAAATACGTTATGACATTCTTTAGTACACAATTTGAATTTATTAAAATTTATTTTAGAACATTGAAATTTATTTTTAAATTGATTAATTTTGTTATTTCTAAGCAATTTAATGATACTGGAACTATTAGTTCCCAATCTTGTGGTTATTTAGCATGAAAAGATCAATATTATGACGAGTGAAAGGCTTTCTTTACTTCCAAAATCTGCAAAATCTAAATTTTCAATTTAAAATGTAAACAAAGATTTGAAAATTTGAATTGAAAGCTCATTTTTAACGTTAAAAAGCTCTGTCATAAACAGAAGCTCTTGACCCAAATTCAAACTTTTTTCAAAGGTTTGAAGTTGTTTGAATCCATTTAACATGAAAGTCCAAGCAAGCTGCTTGAATCCATACCAAGCCATTTTCCTGTACATTTATTAATCAAACGCTTAAAGCTCTCGAAAAAAGTCAGTGACTAAAGTCTTTTGTGTACACTTAAAACATACAACGGCTATGATACGAACATAATGATTTAATTTCTCTCCATATTTTAATGCCCCCAAAACTTTTGCAATGCCAAAAAGTCAAACAAACAAAAGAGGAGTCGGGGTAGATATTCTTTTTTTCTGCAAACAAATAAGCATGATGCTATAGGGCAACTGAGCGGAGCATAGTGTGGCAATTGTGTGGTATGTGCGATGAGAGAGAAGGAAAAAAAACTTTTTTCATATTTCTTCCCATTCTTTATTAAATCCTAAAGCTATGAGAAAGTTTGCTGAGAGTTGACAATCTGCTGCTGCTATTTTTTGCAATAACCGTAAATTGTCCACATGTTGAATGTTTCATCATTCATCAGCCATTTCTGTACACATTTTATAGTTGGATAATGTCGTATGTGAAATCAGTTATGATGTTTTTATATCAGCATAAAAAATTCCATCATCATCATCAGGTTGAACACAAGCCTGTGGATATTAACTCGATGTCCATACATGTTGAGGTTAAAGATTAATTAAAAATTTTCTATGCTTTAGATTCCTGCAACGTTTACTCACTCGAGATTTAGTGAGGCATCTGGAATGCAACTAGAAATTTTAATTAGTGGACGAACTTTAGCTCTTAAAATTTGAAAATAAATTTCTAGTGACATAAAAAACCGTTATTTTTTAGCTGAAATTTTTGAATTTTCTGATGCAACATTCCCCTAAAATGGCAGGGGAATCATGAAGGGATGCTAATAAAGTAAAGCGTAAACTACAAGCTTATGTGAATAGCTGCTAAAGACGGATTCTGAGGATCTGGTAGACTAGAAAATTGGCCTTCAAATGAGAAGCTTCTACAAAAAGCAGGTCAACAAGACATCAAAAAGGAGATACAGATGAGGAAATACAGCTGGATTGGACATACACTTCGTAAGAAAAATTGTTACACCGCCCTTGGTTGGAATATGCAAGTGAAAAGACGTCCAGGACTCCAAAAGCTACTTGGCGCAGAAAAGAGATGAAAGAATGTCAGATTAACGTGTGGACAGAGAATTTGTACAAACTAGGTGACAAGGTCAACATTAGAGTCAGATGGAAAGCCTTTTTTTGTAACCTAAGCTCCACATAGGAACATGGTTACAATAAGTAAGTAAGTAATGCTTACGAAATACTAAAATAATCAAGAACTATTGCTTACAATGTTATCCCTGGATGATTCCTGGGGCCGATTGCTCGGTATACCGCTAGATATATAATACCCCTAGACCATACACCTAGGGTTACCCTAGGAGTAGTATATACCCTAAGATATACCGAGCAACCGGTCCCTGAGATAATCTAAAGCATCTTTTAATAGGAAAAATTTACAATTTTTAATCAGGAAGTCCTTGAATCTACAAGGAATCTCAATAATATCTCGATGGACATGGAATCAATCAGAAATTAATAATCCGTAATTCAAAGGCAATGTCAAAAGATTAAAAGTATCTAATCCTCTCAAAAAGTCTCATAAATCTTTCTGTTTATTCTTAGATTTATCAATAAATCCAGTCAGTCCACTTGAAAACTTTTTTATATGTTTTCCATCACGAAATGAAAGTCATTAAAAATTGAGTGAACTTAATTATTCCTTAAACATGAAGTAAGAATTATTATCGATAAATGTGACACAACAATAACAATAATCGAATCAAAAAATGTGCTGTCATTATATCCAGAATGGATTCTTTTGTTCCCCCTCAGCAACTGTTTTGGCGTTTACGATCCTAATAACAATCGACACACATTTTTTCACTCCGTACCTTCATAAAAATTTCAGTTACTATTTATTTCTCGCTCCATTCTCAATAATTTTTCCTTCCGTGGGAAATTTTTTTTGTTATTCTCTGAGCGAGGAAATTCTGCGAGAGCTTTTCATTCTCACCGAAAATTTTCCTTATAAATTGAGATGAAAATCTCGATATCCCTTCAGTCGTTCTGTGAGCATCGTGCGGATAACAAACCAAAGAAAGGACTCTGAGTTTAAAAAAGGATTTTTGACTAAAATTCAAGGCGGGCAATAAATTTATTTGGAGATAAGCAAAGTAAAGTGTGGTTTTTGTGGTGAAATTAAAGTTTGAAGAAAAAACGTGAAAAATTATTTTGAGGCTTTTTGACTTTTTTTTTGTGACAGTGGATTGCAAAGTGTGAATCTTGAGAGATAAATCAAGGAACAAAGTGAGGAATATTGCTGATAGTATTTTTTATGAATTTCTGATTGATGGATTGCCAGTCAAACTTGATCATTTGGGATTCTGCAAGAATTTCCATGAAAATCTTGAGGCTGATTATTTGACAAATAAGCAGGCACAAAGATTTGAAAGAATTCTTCCAGGAAACTGCCAATAATCCCAAATTCATTACAAAGCACCACAATAAAAATCCACTAAAATTATTTAAGCTTCAACTTTCAATAAAACCTTCTCAAACTTTTAAATCCACATCAAAAAAGAAGAGGCTTTCTGTTGCGGTTCTCGAGTTCCTTCCATAAAAGTTCTTTAATTAATTAATTCAATTTCAATGTCTTTTTTATAAACTCTGTGCGGCGCGATTAATTAAAATGGGATTAACTTCCATGCCTGCTTCCTTTCTCATTTCTGTATTTCAATTTTCATTATTGTAAAAATGACAGCAACAGCAGCTCATTGAAGAGGCAGTTTTTATGAAGTTGTAAATTATTTTTTTGCTGTAAAATCGAGAGTGAAAAATTAATTAACAAAAGTGGTTTAAAGTGGAAATTGAATTTTGTGAGATGAATTCTGCCTGATTACTTAATTATTTTCCAATTATTTACTGCTTTATTATAATTTAATAGCGATGAAAACAAATAAGAATGAAAAACAAAAGAAATCTCGAAAAAGTTTTTATCAGATTGCTCAGAGCGACTGACTACGTTCCCGAGCGACACAAATGACAAAAGCGTCATCGAGGTTTCGTAACGGAGTGATTTATTAATACCAAATGGATTCCTCGTCTGCTCCTGTTGAGAATATATCAACGGTCGTTTGATATTTGAATTGTATAAGCAACTACAATTAGTTGATTTCCCCTTTTAAAGTTGTTTTCCCCTCTCTATGTAAAATTTAGTGTTCATTATAACTCGTAAGAGACAATATCGTCTCTTTGTAAATAAATTTAATTTACTTTTATTAACATTGTAACTGTACTTATTAATTGCATCTTCTTATATCTCAACAGCTACACCTACATGTGGCTTTCTACATGAAGGTGGAGCGGACGAGGAATCCATTTAATGTTAATAAATTCATCCGTTGTGGAACCTTGAAAGATTCGTAAGCTCGGGTTTAAAAGATGATAATTATAACTTACACAGCTTATTTAACTCACAATTCTCAATTAACAAACTTCTGGATCTCAAAATTATTTCATTGTTCCAGCACGCAGCATTCCCAATCCATTTAACCTGCTGAACACTTTGTTGTTTTCAAATAGATAATGTGAAAAAAAATTAAATTTTAACTTTACGGCAAAAGAGGAAATTGTGTACAAATTGCTTTCAACTTGAAACATGATCCACAAATTGCTTTCAATTGTTTCAACGTTTCCATGGAATTTCTATTCATCTCTTCTCCTTTTTTTTATTATTTCGTTTATACGGGCCGAAAACAGCCACAAAAATGAGAAAGGAAAAGTTTTTTTTGCAGCTACAAAGAATATAAAGGCAAAACTTTCTTCTTTGCTTTATCGAAATAGGTAGGTGCATAGGATTGAGAACCCTTGTTTGTGCCGAGCAATTTGCGGCAGATCATAGATAAATTTAAAATTGAAGGAAATTGAGGAACAATTTTTTATTTTTGAGATCCGGACAAAGTTCTCTTGTCTTATTTCCTGTTTTATAAATCAATGTATCCGGCCACTCAATCACTATACAAGTTCCCATCTCCTGAAAGTTGTAAGGAAGCTGTACACATTTATAAAGTAAATTAATTAAGTTTCACAGAAGCTCGGGAAGTATAAATATACAATTACTTTGAAGGCAATGAAAATACGGAAAGGAAATTGAAGGAAAAGCCTTGCTAATTAAATAATTAATATGGAACAAGTACGTGTATATGCGTACAATATGATTATTTCATCCTTTCTGTCAAGTTCTGCTAATTCTAAAGGATATTGTTCGTGACAAAAAATGACCAAAGGAAAATATTATTTCATGTCATTCTGTTCTGTTGGAAATTCAGGGTTGGGGCCATTGGCTGCAAACAGTTCTTATTATTCGAAAATAGTTCTTATTTTTCGAAGACAAAATTTTGAAAATTTGGTTTTTTTAAATTAAAAATGACCGTTGTAAATCAAGACAAAATTTTTTTGCTTATTTTAATTAAATACGGGTAGAGTTTGCAAAATTGCTAACTGTAACTAAAAGAAATGACTAAATCATGCTTTTGAAGAGCCGAAACATTCTATAAATAAGAATAAGTCGAATTTTTTTAACGGTATTTTCAAATTCAAAAAAATTTTCAGTCAGAAAATCTTCAAAAAAATTTCGAAAATATTTTGAATTTTAAAAAAAATAACGGTTCATGGTGCTGTTTGCAGCCAATGGGGTTGGGGATATGAATTTTTTGTGTCATCATTGTGATTGCTGGATAAAATTCCTGCCTTCAGAAGGGATTTGCAAAATCGACCCCAAAAATGCTTGCCATAATCGATAAAATATTTTAAAATCCATTCATTCCTAACTCTGCAATGTCATTGACGATACAAAAAATGCCTGAAACGTGTATTCAAAAAGGACAGCACTTTTTTCTTCAAGTCACACAAAGAGGCATGTTTCTGACTGTAGAAAAAAACTTTGATGGCAAACATATTTCATGACCAAAACAGCAAAACTTTTCCGAGGGAAATAAATTTAATTATTTACAAAGTGGAATTTATTTGTTTATTCAGCATCAAAATGCGTAACTTTCAGTCAAATTATAAATTATTTCCGATGGTAAACATTGCTAGGAAGTTTAATTGGACATTTTTGACACAAAATCTGATATTTTTGTGTTTTTCTTTTCATCAGCTTTAAGCTTTATTTCCCCGTCCTTAATTATTTATTCATAAACATAAATGGGAACTAAGTTCTCTCATTTAATTATACAAAATTATTCAGTTCCGAGGAAATTCAATCTTAAAGATTTTCACCCCACAAATTAGAAATCTAATATTAAGGAAATATTTGGAAAAGCCATTGAAATGTATATTTTGAGGATATTGCTTGAGGCTTTAAAAAACATTTTTGAGTCTCCCAATAAATTCCTCAGAAATATAAAATTTCCAAATGAAAAGAAAATTATGGAAAATTTCCAACTTTTTTCTCATATTCGGAAAATTCTTTGAAACCCTTAAGCAGCCTTAAGCCTACAAGAAAAATTTCTTGAATCAATAAAAAAGTTAATATTTTCAAGAAAATCTTTATTGACTTAAAAAATCTCGAGAAGAATGTTATGAAAGAAAAGGAGCATTCATACTTCTTACATGAATATTCAAGAGGCTTTTGTAAATGTTAATGCCTATTGACAATATTCTGAGAATCTTAAATTTCTATAAATGACCCGAAAAACATAAAAGCAGGGATTAAATTTTTTCAATAACTTCTTTGGGATTGTTCATTAATGACGACCATCATGACACTTTTTAAAACAAAATTTCTTTATAATGGACCCCCTTGTAATACAATTTGAGCAGTTAAGTCACTTAAAAATGAAATTCTTGGCACTTACGTTCATTTAAGACGTGGATGACGTGTCACATGAAAATGGTGTCTCTGCTGAAAACTAATTAATTTCTTTGTGTTCATCTCAACTATTTTTAAATTAAACACATTTAGGTCCTTTTAGTATTTCAATTTACAATTTATTTAAGTAATTTGACATTGTTTCAACATAATTTCCACGTTTTTTCCTCTTACTACTCTCCAACCGTCATTCTCAATTCAAATTTCTCCATCAACTGCAGCTAACTTCAAGTTACAGAAATTCAAATTTCTATTTAACGGAAATTCTTTAAATTCAAACCGAAAATCTATTTTGGAACATCCCTCTTGAATATTACACATCATAAGTAAACGGCTCCTAAATGTTGAAAAATATTCTGCCTCCTTCCTTAATTATCATAAAGAAATATTTGAAATCTCCAAGAAATTTTTTCTGGGTTTTTCGTCGCAAACAACCCTCGAGTATTGATTGATTGTTGAGCAAATTTATTAAAAATGTTCTTATTCTTATTGAATTTTTTTTTTATGAAAATGTTTTTCTTTTTGTGCAGAATAATTTATTAAATTAGGAAGCCTCATTAACGTGGATGAGATTCTTCTTAAGCCTTGATTTGTTTGAGGAACGAGTAAGGAGGGAAAATTCTGGTAAAAAATTAATTTGTAATTTCTAGAAATGAATTTTGGCTGTTATATGTAGGATTGGAAAATACTAGGTTCACTAGTTGACTGCTTTATCTGCTTTAGGGACAATTTTAGCGAATTTTCTGGATTTTTAAAACAGAAAATCCAAAAGACTAAAAAAATAGTAATAAATGGAAAATTTCTTCAATTTATCTTGCTTCATCTAGTCAGTAGTCCACTAGTAGCTTCCATTAAGCTAGTTTTAACGACTTCTCGTCAACCCTTAAGTCATTGATTTTTTTTAAAGAATTTAGCAAAAAAAGTTTATAATAATTTCCAAATTAATTAAGCAAAAATGGAATGAAAGAATTCTTCCTCAATTTTCATCCTTTACTCATTTCTATGTCGCTAGTCATGGTCTTTAAGAATCGCACAAAAGAAATTTATTATTCATTTCTCGAGCTACTTATTATCATCATTATTATTATCTTTGTTGTTTTATTCGTCTTCTTTCACATTTCTCGTGTTTATAAAGAATTTCTTTTCTTTTTAATTGCAAGTAACGGATAGGAAAATTAGCAAGAAAAAATGCTAATTATGAGGGCGGCAGCATACTCAAGCTCTTCTTCATCAACTCATTGTAGCTGTTTTTTATTCTCTTCCATTTTTTCTACTTCCCATTTATGTGAATTTGCGAAGCAAAAAAAGGCATTAACATCATTTGAGTTTGGGCTCTTTATCATCATCATCAGCAGCATTATCATTCCGCAGATCCTAATGCAATATTTATGTGTAGTTCTATGACTGATATTGATGACTGTACAAACTATTGTGTGGTTTGAGTATAGTCAGCTAGAACGTTGAGATAAAACAGCAGAAATTCAATTTGTATATAAAGCAGAAGTATAGCTATCGATAACCCATCATAGTTCCTTTCAACTTCATTCCTGCATGTTATGTCTCTCAAAGGACGAAACCATACACCCAAGGGTGGAAAAGAATGAGTACGGAAATGTTGATGCTCCTCTATCTATATCATTGTATCTGTCAGAACAAAAAGCAAGTAGTAACAGACACTGAATGAGATCTTTTTCTGTCAGATATGAATTACACACAAAACAAAATTTTGCATAATTAATTTCATTATAAATGGAAAATGGGTAAATTGAGAAGACAGAAAGTTTGACAAAGAGAAGGAGATGATGTATATGATGTTAGATTAAATTCATTTAAATGACATCTTTAACCTCATGACTGCTCATCTTTGTAGTGAATTGTGTTGATGTGCCTTTTCCTTGTTTCACAGCTTCCTTGTCATTATTGTGCTCCCGGAATTGGCTATCTGGTATAAAGATCTCTGCTATCTACTGTGCTGAGTCAAGCTGTTATGTAATTTATGTATTGTAGCAATTTTTTTAATGCTTGATAAGTTCAATACACTTCAGCATAATCGAGATCCAGTTCTATAGAATCTTGTAAAGAATGGAACTGTTTTTCAAATGCAGACTATCCCCAATAAAACGTGCTCAACAACTTGTTCCCATTTTCAGTCTGTTGAATTGCATCAAAAGCATGCAAAATTAATTTGCATTTAAATGCACAACGAGTGAAAATATGATGAAAGATAATCACATCTTTCACGTGAAAATTCACACTCCAGCAGCAACATTAAAATGTATGATTATCATGATGACTCTTGAACATTTTAAACAATAATCAGCAAAATAGAGTGATTAGCACACACTTTTAATTGAGTGAGCACTTGTGAATAATTAATGGTATTTAGCATATAAAGCTGATGATTGCTCAATTTTCGAATAGAAATATTTGTCGTCTGTGATTTTATTTAACTTTCAACTTTAATAAATTGTCATGTCCTAATTTTGTTCACATCAAAAATTAATCATGAATATAATTGGATGGAATTTTTCATCCATACATTTTTTTTGAGGGGTCGTTCACAAATGATGTCTATCAAATAATTGAATATTCAAGACCAACGCCAAGGGATGTATTCAGGAGAGAGTTTTGGGGGTCAACCAACCCCCACCCCACCCTTTTTTAGGAATTTTTTTCAATTTGCTAAGATATTCTAAGAAAAACTGGATACGTCCCTGGTAGCGCCTTCCTGCCTGTCATACCCCGATCAACACAAAATTGAAATGTTGACCTCACGTCGGCTGCTTGCTTGGTTCTAAGTTTACTGTCCGCTTGGTCACCATGTGCTCAACATTTCAAGTATCCCAATTGAGTACGAAAGCTAGAGAATGAGTGTCATAAAACTCAAGCCTCCTCTGGCTCTGAAAATGGTAAAAAAAATCCCAGCATTTGATTGACATCATTTCTGAACGACCCCCTTATGTAATTTAATAAACTCAACACTCATAGTTGAATAAACATTGATTGTATCAGTTTCCATTTATTGCCAAAATAGAATTAAAAATTAATTTCATTCGATACAGAGAATAAATTGAAAATTATCAATAAGTGACCTATTATTATTTTATGGCTTCATATCTACAAATAAAAATAATCAGAAATGTTTTACCAAGCAATTAAAAGATGCATCTTAATATCGATAAATTATTCACTGATGATTTGTTTGCATAATTTCTCGATGTAAGATTTAAAAAAATTTTCATCATGCACGCCAAAAAATTCAATCCAATTTACATTCATAATCTGCTTCAATGATGCACAAAAATGATTTCGTCTCACATTTCTCTCTACTTTTTATTATATTTTGTAAACCTCATATTATATTCTACACCCATGTTGACATTTGCTCATTGAACCAAATATTTGAACTTCTGAAAATGTCCTAAGGAACAAAAATAATGGCCAAAAAAAGATGAACATGGTCATGGCAAGCAACATAAATTCCACACAAAACTTGATGGTTTTGGTAAGTGGAAGAGATTGAATGAGGCAAGTCTCTCCTTTCTTCTCATTCTATTTCCAGAAGAATGATGTTTGCTTCTAAAATCTTATCAAAGTCCGACGAGGCTGGCATTGAGCAAGAAAACTGAAGAAAAGTCGTAAACAGATGAATGTATTCAGGCTGTTTTTTTTGCGAGTAGCTTTCAATTCAATTTGATTTTCCTTCCATCTTTTTTTTTAACACAGAATAGGATGTAGAGATATTTGTCGATGCTACCAACAGAAAGGGTTCATGCCTAAAATATTCCTTTAAAACCTTCATGCATTTTTTATTCATTCGAGTAAATTTCTCCCTCTTGATAAAGCTCTTCTTTACGTCCTCTGTAAAGAAAATTGAAAAAATGTGTTTTCGTTTACCATTTTTTTTGTTTCTACAAGCAACTGCTGCCTTTTTCAATTCACTGCTGTGAGTTGATGTTGTTTTTATACGGACAGTGGGAGAACGAAAGGGTGCATGGATATAAAAACCCTGATTTGTTGATCTTTTTGACCATATGCGTATTTAACTTAATCCCTAATGTCCATCCATCGCTCTAGGATTAAGTTATTTCTCCATACCATGTCGTCTTTCTATGTATTTTTTTATTTCTAGCAATTTATTTTTTCAATTTTATCAAAGTGCTGTGGGAGGAAGAGCTGTAATGTTTATTTTGGCTTGAAGGGATAAAGTTTATGAATTTATTGACTGGATAAGTGCGCTATATTGGTCGAACTTCTTACTAACTTTTCGGAAAAAAATATTCAATGTTATTGTACTTTTTGCCTCAAGTCATCTTTCTAAGAAATTGAATGGAATGGAATTTAATATTTTCTTTTCTTCATTTCTATTATATGCTTTACTTTATATGTGTTCAAGTTTCAAGCAGAGCTGAGCATTTTTAGATGCTTTTGTTGTTTTATTAAAGCTCCTCTCGACTTTATTGAATTTTTCTCTTCTGTTCTTCTTGTGCACTATGGGGCAAAATGAAAAAAAATCGGACATTCACTTGGTTTTTGGCAATGTTTCAAATATCCATTTTAAAGTGATTTTTTCTTATAGAGGACATAAAAATAGACTTGTATGCCAAATTTCAGGTCATTTGGTGCTGTTTCTACGATTCTAGGGCTGTTTGAAGTTGAAAAGGGGCAAAAAATGTGATTTTTTCATGTCATACTTGAACTGAAAAATTTCTATAATGGTAAAAGATATTGAAAAACGGTTTTCGGTTTCTAGTAGTGCTATATAAGAGGCTTATTTTGAGATACAACAAAGTTTAAATTTTTGTAGTTTTGGTACCGGTGTGGTAGGAAATGTACGAAAATCATAGGAAAAATGCCTTTGGACATGCCGCAACTACCTTAGATGATCGACATTTCGCTAGGGAAGCATATAAGCATATAGTTCCTGGTTTCTAGTTTTTAAAACTGTATAAACATTGGGCAAAAACCCCCAACCTAAAAAAGTTATGAAGGTTTTAGTGAGTCGATCTATATTTGGCCAAAAACTAACTTTTCTGAGAAAGAAATGAGAAATACGAAAATAAATATAGTTTTTGATGCTTTTTAGTGGTTTAGGCTATTTGAAGACAAATAGCGAAGAAATTTTTCCAAAAAGTTTAAAATATACCGAGATATAGGGTACATGTGTTCTCTGACGACTTGACCCCTTTTCACCTCACTCAAACAGCTGTAACTTTTACAAGGTGTAATACTTTTCAATTTTGTTTTCTGATTATTGTAGCTTAGATTAGTACCTTTTTAATGATGTATAATCCTTGATAGTTAGATATGGACTTGGTAATGTATTATGTCCTTGTTTGTGACCGACCCCAAACTAGTGAAAATCACAAAAACATAACTTCTTAATATCCTACTTAGAAACATATATAGACATTGTAATTAGGTTTTGTATATTTATTTTTGATAATTATGAGTATTTAAACTCAAATTTTGCATTTTTAAATTTTTTTGCTACATGTGGACAGTTTCTTGGTACCCTCCTAGAAAGTACCCTAAAAGTCTCTAATTGATCAAGAAATCTTGCATCTTACAGCCTTTTATCGATTTATTAATGACACTTATGCATATTCAAAACAAAATTTATATGTTTAAAGTACAATAGAGTGAAAAAATGGGATTTTTGGCTTTATCGTTCGAGATTGGCAAGGGTCGGTCACATTCAATGCACTACTATCGAAGCAAGGACTAAGATATATCCAAGTATTATGCATTTTTGTAAAGATATTAAAAGCAGCTACCAAACAAAGAAAACAGAGATAAAAATTATTGCTCCTGTAAAAAGTTATGAGCATTTAAGTAGTCAAAGAAAGCACTAAGTCGGCAACCAGCATAGGCAAAAATACAAAAAAGCAATTTCTTGATGAAATTTTTAAAGAATTTGGTCCAAAAAACAATTTTAAGTAATAAAGAAACTCAAAAAAGCCTAAACAAGTCTAAAATTTCATCAAAATTTGCTTTTTTGTATTTTTGCTTATGCTGGTTGCCGACTTGGTGCTTTCTTTGACTACTTAAATGCTCATAACTTTTTACAGGAGCAATAATTTTTATCTCTGTTTTCTTTGTTTGGTAGCTGCTTTTAATATCTTTACAAAAATGCATAATACTTGGATATATCTTAGTCCTTGCTTCGATAGTAGTGCATTGAATGTGACCGACCCTTGCCAATCTCGAACGATAAAGCCAAAAATCCCATTTTTTCACTCTATTGTACTTTAAACATATAAATTTTGTTTTGAATATGCATAAGTGTCATTAATAAATCGATAAAAGGCTGTAAGATGCAAGATTTCTTGATCAATTAGAGACTTTTAGGGTACTTTTTAGGAGGGTACCAAGAGACTGTCCACATGTAGCAAAAAAATTTAAAAATGCAAAATTTGAGTTTAAATACTCATAATTATCAAAAATAAATATACAAAACCTAATTACAATGTCTATATATGTTTCTAAGTAGGATATTAAGAAGTTATGTTTTTGTGATTTTCACTAGTTTGGGGTCGGTCACAAACAAGGACATAATACATTACCAAGTCCATATCTAACTATCAAGGATTATACATCATTAAAAAGGTACTAATCTAAGCTACAATAATCAGAAAACAAAATTGAAAAGTATTACACCTTGTAAAAGTTACAGCTGTTTGAGTGAGGTGAAAAGGGGTCAAGTCGTCAGAGAACATATGTACCCTATATCTCGGTATATTTTAAACTTTTTGGAAAAATTTCTTCGCTATTTGTCTTCAAATAGCCTAAACCACTAAAAATCATCAAAAACTATATTTATTTTCGTATTTCTCATTTCTTTCTCAGAAAAGTTAGTTTTTGGCCAAATATAGATCGACTCACTAAAACCTTCATAACTTTTTTAGGTTGGGGGTTTTTGCCCAATGTTTATACAGTTTTAAAAACTAGAAACCAGGAACTATATGCTTATATGCTTCCCTAGCGAAATGTCGATCATCTAAGGTAGTTGCGGCATGTCCAAAGGCATTTTTCCTATGATTTTCGTACATTTCCTACAACACCGGTACCAAAACTACAAAAATTTAAACTTTGTTGTATCTCAAAATAAGCCTCTTATATAGCACTACTAGAAACCGAAAACCGTTTTTCAATATCTTTTACCATTATAGAAATTTTTCAGTTCAAGTATGACATGAAAAAATCACATTTTTTGCCCCTTTTCAACTTCAAACAGCCCTAGAATCGTAGAAGCAGCACCAAATGACCTGAAATTT
This sequence comes from Chironomus tentans, assembly GCA_963573255.1. Taxonomy (NCBI): domain Eukaryota; kingdom Metazoa; phylum Arthropoda; class Insecta; order Diptera; family Chironomidae; genus Chironomus; species Chironomus tentans. Next base: position 43,554,685 of record OY754303.1, read on the forward strand.
GGCATACAAGTCTATTTTTATGTCCTCTATAAGAAAAAATCACTTTAAAATGGATATTTGAAACATTGCCAAAAACCAAGTGAATGTCCGATTTTTTTTCATTTTGCCCCATAGTGTTGTGCCTTTCACAGCATTTATGAGAAATATAAAAGAGAAAAGTTTTATTTATGATCTCAAATCTCAGTCTTTAAAGTGTATAACATTCTTATCTATGGCTTATTGTTGTATTAATATAAATTTTGAATAAAATTTATTATCTACGGGGGGTCCTCTGTTTGAATAATTCTTATCTGAACTGTAAAGAAAATTTCCAATTTTTTCCGTTACGAAAATTTCAAATTATTTCCGTTACAAAAATTTTAAATTTTTTCCGTTACAAAAATTTCAAATTATTTCCGTTACGAAAATTTCAAATTTTTTCCGTTACAAAAATTTTGCAAAAAAAATTCAAAATGTAAATGATTAGATGATTCGACTTCAAAAAAAAATATTAAGTTAAATCGAGGACCCCTCATACTGTAAAGCATTAAAGAAATGTGAGATATTTTTCACTTTCACAGAAGAATTCAGCTCATGTAGCTATGAAAATAAAATAGTTCTGGCATAATTTGTATCGTCAGTAAAATGAGATATGAAAATATTTCCATCTTTATGGAAAAATCAGCTACAAAAAAACTTGAAACCCGATATTTGACTGACATATTTTTATCCTCTATCAATGGCATTAATCTGACGTGAAAACGATTTAATAAGATATTTATTTGACACATATTACAATAAAAGAGGAAGCCGTTCCTCATAAAAAACCGTCCTCAATATCAAAACGACGACAACTTGTAAAATTTAATAGAACCATCAAGCATGAACTGAAAAGGAAATTTCCTTTCTTCCTGCAAATTTTTCCTTTCCTCATATATTTTTATTTTGACATAGATCAAGGACGGAAGTTGAATATAATTTCATTACTACACAACACAGAAAAGTGAGTGAGTGAGCGAGAAAATGAATAAAATTTTTTGTATAACATTGTAAAATATTATTTTCTACCATCAAGCAACATAAAGTTCGTTTACGGAAATTTAAACAGTAGAAGAGACCTTGCTCCATTTCTTCCATTCACTTTACAGTAAATGCTTCAAGCGTGTGCTGTGAAAGTATATGACTTTCTTTTGTTTTTTGCTTCATAGTCAAAAATAGGGGAAGTAAGGAAGGCATTAGTATGTTTTATGAGGTTGATAGTAAGCTTTAACAGCTTTTTATTTTTCTTGCTTTTTGTAGAGCATTTGAGGACATCCTAGTTGTTGGAGTATGAAAAAGCATTAACTGAAGATATTATAGTCAGGAAAATTTTTCGAGGAGGGTCCAGACCTCCCCCTGACTACGCCCTTGATTCCAGTTAATAACCCTCAAATAAGAGGTTCCTTACTACCAACTAGTATTCAAAAACAGAAAAGTTGCTGTGCTGAGTATAGAACTCAAGACCAGCTACCCAAACCGAGCATTAAAGCTCACATTCCCAACAAAGTAACATGAAAAATGAAGAGCTTGCTTCCTCGTGCTAGTCCTCAACATTCTTTTCACTTTTTTCATTCTAAATAAAAATAAAGGTCGTAATTTCAGTACAGCCACTGTCGAACTTATTTCCTCCTCAAGTCTATTTGGTATGGAATTTTAAATACTCGGAAACAAAAGGAGAATAAAAATTTTTTTGAAGATGGAAAAATTCCACACTGTCTTTTTATGCCTTACTTTTATGTTGTAAGGAAATTTGAATAAAGTAACAAAGAAAATTATTTTATGCCTACATAAATATAATACATTTTTCCAGATGTGAAAACATCAGGCATAGTAAGGCATTTCTTATTTAATTTAAGACAAACTTGAAATTTTGAATCTTTTGATTTGGCATTGAATTTCCATGCCTCACTTAAGGCGTAACTCGATTCTTTAAACATCCGAAAAATTCTTTTCTAAATTGCTGTTTAGGTTTCCAACTCTAGCCTCCTTTATTTCATGTCACTTCCTATATAAATTCGAGACATACCGTCATCATCATCATCGTCATCATTTTATTTTCTCTGCCTATTAATTCTACCATATCTCGTGTCATGTCTCTGCAATATATGTATAGGAATAAATGAAAAAAGCGAGAATGAAGAATGTCTGACACTGATTTTATTTTTTTTCATTCTTTTATTCCTCAAATGTTTTTCAAAAAAAATTGTTTTCGCACCAATATGAATGGCTCACATCTTTTAGTTCCAACCCAACTACTCTGGAGACGTAACGGTTTTCCTTATTTTAGTACAAATTTGAAATAAGGAATCTAAAAATTCCTTATTTTAGTACATTAAATACGTTACAAAATTTAGGAAAATTACAAATTTAAGTACTTTCTGGACATTTTACAAGCTCAAAACAAGTTAAATACATAACTTCGAGTCGTAAACTAGCAAAAGATCGATCACATGATAAGAAATTATGTTCAGGAAGAGTAAATTTTGGAAAACAAAATTTTTTTGATCTTGTAAACAAAGATTTGAATTTCGGAATTGTAAACTTTTTTTGAAAGCGCTTTTAACGGAAAAAATTGCTATTCAGAGTTGTTGGGTTCCAACATATTTTATGAATTAACGTGTATAATAACGTGACAGTGTTTGACATCATGTCTTTTGGGAATCGTGTTCAATAAGAGGAGAGATGAAAGAGATGAATTGATTTAAATGTTGGAAAGTGGATGTATAGGCATTGAGTTTTTGATTTTTTAATTTTGGCTAACAAACATGATGTCTTTTGAGAATTTTCATGCAGTCGTTAGAATTTTGGGTATCTATAATGCTGGATAATGGAGCTGAAGTGGTTTAGTTCTTCGGGACCTAATTATTATTACACGACACAGCGATCATGGGTTCGAGACTCGGCCGGAGAAATTTTTCTCTTATCTTTTCTCGAATCATATGTACTGGAAATGAAGCTCACAGTATTCCTTTGTAGGATACAGGAAGAAATGTCATCAAAGGAGTGGTCCGAACCCACTATAAACTTTTTGAGTGCAGAGGTCTGGCGAATATTCATTCGTTAAACTACCAATAGCCATGAAATGCATATTAAACGCGCAGCTCTGGATCTTAAGGTCTGAATAGCTAAAGTTTATTTTTAGTCGCATCAGAGAGGTTGTCAATATGCATGTACTGAAAAAGCCTTCACTGTTGAGTTTCGAACCCCCTTCCAGCTCAAGACTAAACTAAGTGCGCTCTAAAAATTAATATATTTCACAAATTTCCATCCTCGCTTCCTTTTCTTAGCTATCTATATTGGCTCATTCATTGTGTATAGACTATAAATTTCCCATGCACGAGTTTGTATTCTCTTCGACAAAAAAAAATTGAAATGATGAAGGTGTACGTGAATTGAAAATTGATTGACTTTATTTTATGTATAGATGTGTGTATATGGGTGTGTGGATGTGTTCCTACAAATGTGTTTTTATGTATGAAAGATTTGTTATTTGTGCAAAAATAATCGATGAGATTTAGATGGTATTTTTTTATCCTAAAAAAGCAACAGAAAAGTTTTCCAAAAGCCAATTTTTTCTCCTTCTTACTTCTTCTTTCAATTCATTTCGTCTCATTTCATTTCATTCTGAATCTTTAAATGCCAAAAACACCAACAGTAACATGGAGAAATGCTTCAACTTTTCTCAAATGTGATTGACACTTTTACGTTTTATGCTTGATCTCTAGTGTACTATCAATCTCCTAAAGTTATGCACGAAAGAGCTTTTGTGTAAGATGAAATTTTTATGTGAAAAATAACTTAAAGCACTTATATCGTTCCTTTTTCTTCCTCCTTCCCAAAAAAATTCCGAATTGAATGAAGAAAAATTTCTCATTGAACACAGAAAAAAAGTTGAAAAGTTGCTGGATGCGGATGAGTTTAAGCATATTTTTTTCATCCGAGTAGAGAAAAAAAAATTCCAGATTGAACTTGTACCAGTTTCATAAAATATTAAAGGACGAATTTAATCATCAGAATTGACAGCAGCAATATTAAACTTTTAATAATTGAATCAAGCGGGCATTTAGTTTTGGAGTCATTCATAAATGCAGGAGCGTACCCAGAAAATTTTTTTAGTGGGTCCAATTTTTTTTATCTTCCTATGCTCATGGTTTCGTACTAGTTGCTAATTTTAATGGTACATGAATTATTAGCTAACTAAATTGAGCTTATGAGAAACCTCGGAAAATTTTTAAAGTGAAAAATAATTTTCCAAAAAAAAATTCCAGACCCCATAGGACCCCCCGCCCCTTAAGTATGCCCATGCATTAATGACGTCCAACAAAAAATAAATTTAAATTCCTTACTCCATCTGCCTGGAAAGTTTTCATTTTCTTTAGAATGTCATACAGTTCCAGACCACTTAATGTTGTACGTCATTTCTGAATGACCCCCTTTTTGAAATTACATAATAAATTGTGAAATATTTTAATATCAGAAATGACCGTTGACCCAGAAAATAAATTTTAATTCATTTGATTGAATGCTGCCTCGAGCATGATCAATGCTTCTGCCAATATTTACATTTGAGTCTACATTGTTGTTAATGAACGGAGATTTGAATGATGTTGAGTATATGATGAATTGCAGAGTGCTTTAGGTTGTTGTGATAAACACTTGAGCTTTCTAAAATTAAGTTAATGAATCTTCTGAGATTCAATGAACCCAAAATCTAGATTGTTGGGGGTCGTTCGTAAATTACGTCACGCAAAAAAACGACTTTTTCGATCCCCCTCCTCTTATTGTCATAAATTTTCCAAAAAAAAAGGTATTTGGACCCCCCTAAAGTGTGACGTAATTTGCGATCGATCCCTTGTACATTTTCAGCAACCTCAAAGCTATTGATTGGCGAGATTTAATAAGATTTATTGCCAAAGTCAAATTGTTCAAACAACCAAACCCCGTCCATAAAATATTAAAGTCAAACAAAATATTATTGTCAACCCAGCTTATACTTGTCCGTTGACTTTACAAGCCCTCTTTTTTTTACCTGCAAATTTATTTAAATGGAAGCGCGTGCTTAACCCTTAAAATGTCATGATGTGTAAAGAATTGAGAACAATAAAGTTAAAGACCAAAAATATAAAATAATAAATGAATTTGCTTTGTCCCATGAAATTTTATCATAAATTAAACATGCATTTTTCATATGGCTGCACAGACGAGAATTTCATGATTATTTGAAGCCAGAGGAAAATGAAAATGTTTTAATCTTCTTTCGAAATGGGAAAATTACCAAGTTTGATCATTAAATGTTTGAGTAGGAAAAATAAATTGAGGTAATTTTGAGATAAACATTTATTCACTCAAAACAATTTTCGGGGAATTAATTAAAGATTGTAGCTACATAATCACTTCCATAAAATTCACATGAGCAAAGGGGTCGCTCACAAATGACGTCTATCAAAGAATTGAATTTTTAGACCCCCATTGCCATGTCACACAGCTTCCTTTTAAATAACTGACGTCATATGTGAATAACCCCAAAACAGGAACAAACAAAATTAAATTCCCTTGATTGCACGCCTGGATATTTTCACCTCAATAAGATAAGCCAATCCTCAGACAAAAAACAAAACAAGCAATTCATTCCCAGAAATGAATTTTTTTATAAAACTTAATCGCATTTAATTCATTTGAAATGTCAAATTCAATTGCCAACCTCACTCTGTCTGAAAATAATAAATAATCCCTTAAATTTTTGCACATCTCAATGTTTCACATTATTGCATATGCAATTTTGTTCAAGTGTCTGCTTCGTAAGTGCAAAAATAAACTTCTTTATGCTAATTATAAATGACACGTCATTAGATGATTTTCTTCTTCTGTGATGTCTTTCTCTCTCATTCTTTCATCACGAGTGCTCTACTGCTGTCTAATTATTGCATATGTATACTAATGAGTCTCGAAATTGCATAAATGAGATTCCCGGAGCTGGTGTCGTTTAAGTCCACTTATGAATTTCCCACTTGTGTGGATGCTTGTTGAGTGTTTGTGTAATAATTAGGGATTTATGAGTAATTATGGCTTACTGCTAGTGGATGTTTTGTAAGAAATTTTTGTAAAGCATGGGTATAGGCAGGGAGGGTACGGACCACCTTCGAGATTAAAATTTGTTTGAAAAAAAGGTTGGACCTCTATTAAAAATTAAAAATGAATGAAAAAAAAATATCCGTGTGTAAAGCAAACAAAAAACATAAATTTGCAAATTTTGATAATTATTTAATTTTTCTATTTAGTTTCACAGTATCTAGTTGCGAGCAAAAAACTAAATAAAACTGTCCTTGAATACTACTTATCATTTAGCAATTAAAATAGATTTAAAAATTAAACATAAAATTTAGTTTGAGCTCAACTTTCGTACCTTCTAAATCAGTAGTACTCAAACTATGCTCTACTGTGTCGCCGCGGCATCTCAGGTGTGTCGCGAAAAGTTTGGCGACACACTAAATTTACACTAGATAAAATCGACAGCATAATACAGTATAGAATATGACCCTACAAAAGTTTGTCCTTTCTCCAAAAAAAACAGGTCATGAAGCTGGTGTGTCGTGAACACCTCACTAAAATTTTAGTGTGTCGCGGTCTCAAAAGTTTGAGAACCACTGTTCTCAATTAACATAGTTTATTAAAATAAAATTATTACTAAAAATATAATTAGAGGTCGCTCGTAAATTACGTCACACAAAAAACTACCTTTTCGATCCACCATCATGTCAGAAATTTTGCATAAAGAAAAGTTTCCCCTTAAAGCATGACGTAATTTGCGAACAGCAATTATCTCTCAACTAAGGTGACTAAGCCCTCCTTCTTAGTTACCCTATTATCCCAACACTTTGCAATCCACATTCACAAAAATGGAACGACTGATTTTTAACTCCAAAGCCAACTTTGTTAAAAATAATATTCTTTTATTTCTTGCATTTTAGTCTGTTCCGTTCATAGACATTGGAAAACTGGATCTTTGTAATATTAAGGAGGTGAACATAAGTTCAATTAATAGAAACAAATCTGTCATAGTGCTCAATGACAATACAAAGGATAAAACTAAATTAGTGACATAAAAAAAGTAATGGAAACAAATCAAAAAGTGTGAAAAAAGTTAACAAAGACGGAGAAAATTTATTCATTTTTATGTTTTTATGAAAACATCGCATAAGAATATTGTAACTACATATTAAGTTCTGTGAGAACTAAAAAACAGCAGATTATGTGACGAAGTGGATGAAATAAAAAAGAACGGAAGAGAAAAAAAGTTTAGGCAAAGTGTGATAAAAAAATTGAATGCGAGAAAGAAAAACCGACATAGTTACAGAAAAGTTTTTACATTTGTTTTTCATCTCACTTACGAACTTACTTTTTCGCCATTTGTCTTCGTACGGAAAGGAAGAAGACAAGAAAACAAAAGAGGAAGGATCCAGGGTTAGACAAATATCCATCCTAATTGAGGTTTTTGGAAATTAACCGAAATTTGATTTAATTACTCAGAGACCCAGCAATTTGTCAAATTTTGTGTATTTTCGAGACATTAATGATGATGGATACATGTGAAGTTCATTTCTAACCCTGACCATCATCCTCACATTTGTGCAGTTTCTTGTTTTAGTAACATATTGCGTGATACTTGTGCAGAGTGAAAAAATATATAATATAAAGCATACAGATCCAACAATTTATGAAACACTAGCTACAACTTTCCCTTTCTTTTGCGTTCATTGTTTGTGTGAATTGTGTACGATTAGATAGAATACAAGAAGAAATGTTTTGTAACTCAATGTGTTAGCAAATTGGCAGCAAATGTGTTTAAATGTTATGAGACCGACAATATCATCAAGCTCATCAACATTATCGTCATCATCATCAAATGCGTTCACAAACGTACTGAAAAAAGGATATTAGAAATTAAATCAGAGTCATTGACATAGAAAAAGCCACGCACGCACGTAGAAAGATAAGAGAAAAAAAATTTTTTTTGTGTGTGTATGTGTCGGATATAAAACAAAGTGGGAAGTGTAATTTTTTTGTGCTGAGACTTTTTTCAAATTATGCTCACAGATTGTGGCAACAATGTCACATGGCACAATTTGAATAAAGCTACAGTAAAATTAAACAATGGTTACATTCACTTACCGCCGAGTGCTGAATCAATAATAATGGATTATGAATCATCATCAGATGCTGCCTTATTGGAACAAGAACAGCAGCAGCAGACACTCAATCGTGATACATCAACAATATTACTACTGGATGTAAATCAACAGCAGCCGCAACCACATTCCAACATCATAAATAATCCGACAGCAACAACAATAGTAACGACGGCATCGTCAGTAAATGCAAATCTCACAAGTCCACAACATGCTGCTGCTACATCACTTCGAAATTCCATATCGCCAATATCAACATCGCCCACAAATACAACCAATAAATCACAAGTCGTCGTCAATTTGGATTATCCCAATTCCATGCAAACTATAACAACATTACAGCGTAATAATGTAAAGAATAGTAGCACAAATAGTAATCGTTCACAAACGAATGCGATCAGTACAAGTAGTAATGTGCTGTCATCATCAATTGGTAACAGTATAAAAGCGGGTGATAATGGCAAAATTTTTAAAGCTAATAACAATAGGAAATATAAATTTAATTTATTGAAATTATCATCATCGACTCGTATCGAGCGTAGCACGAGAATTCGGTTGCTCATCGTTGCCATCTGTTTGATTATTTTTGGAATTGCAATTGGCGCATTTATCGTACATTTGAGTGGAATTTATCCCTGCAATCCCGATAGAATAGGTATGTACTCTCTATCTTTTCACTATTTTACATGTACATTGCTCTCTTCCTCATATGTTTTTCATGTCCTGAATATTTAATGGGTTGTATCAATGTGTATGATGGAGAAAAAGTTCGAATATCTAGTCGATTTTAGTGCAAATTTTACAAACAAGTCTATTGGGTTTTGACATTAGGGTTGTTTGTAAATAACGTCCATAAAATAATAGAATCTTTAAATTGCACGTAAGGAGCGATATTTATTAGGGGATGGGAGGTACTGAACCTGTATACAACTTCAATTTTTTCAAAGATATCCCTTAATGGTTGCCTACATCAATTCCAAAAATAATTTGGAAAAAGACAAAAATGTACGCTGAAGACATCACTGAATCCTCCCATATCCAAAGCATGTATCCTCAAACGAATGTTTTAATGTGAATCGAGTTGAGTTGAGTCAGTTACTTCAATATTCTTACGATGATGATGATTTCACTCTTCATTCGAATTGAGAAAAAAGAAGAAAATAAAGTATATATGTGTATAGAGGGGATGGATAGCTATTACAAGACTGTGAAATGAAATACATTTTTATGAGCTTGCTGTCTTTTATCCATATTGACTCATATTTTTTATACAATACGGTTTTTTTGCTTGATCATCCTGAGCTCGAGCTTTTTCATCTTTATTTTATTTTAAGCTGTATCTCTCTTTAAGGAATAGAGAATGCTGTAAATTATGATGTTTTTATTTTGATTCTTTTAATATTCTGAAGCTTAAGCTTTAATGGGTCGTCTGTTAATGAGGTCCAACTCGAAAGGATAAAGAGTGGTTGGCCTGGAGCTGCATATGTGACAAATAGGGTTTAAAAACTCAATTATTGATGGACGTCATTTGTAAACCTTCCCATCATCAGCAATAAATTACTCTCTTAATAATTTTCAAGCTGGGTAAAATGACACTTAATGTAGATACCAACAATTTGTGGCTGTAAATTGTTTCATATTTTCAAATAGTTCTCATGTTTATGAAATTCAAATTAAATATTTATAACTCCAATAAATCCCTCGACTGGTTCTGAAAAATGAGATGGCTGGCATTCTGTAAAAAATCCACAGTTAAGTTAATTTATTTAATTGGCTTTATTTCCTTCCAAAGATGGACATTAAGTGAATAAATTTTCTAAAAAAGATCCAGAAATATGAGGTTAATACAGGATCCAGTAAAAGATCCAGTACTTACTGAGACGTCTTGCTCCGTCGAAGATTGGCGTAGAAAAGAACGATTTTATGAGGAATTTCCCACACTTTCATGATCAAGGGGCTAAAAGCTACGAAATTGACCTACCCAGGGAAAAAACTATGAATTTGCTAAGATTTGAATTCAAATCTCAAGCGACCGTTAAATAACTGTCATTTCAATAAATGACAAAAAATTTATCTTGTTGAAAGGAAAAATGAGAAAATACTTTTGATAAAAAATTCATAAGGAAGAAACGACAATTTTGAGATCAACAACCTTCTGAGAATTTTAACCTTCTAACACACATAACTTTATACAATTTTCATTTCTCATGCTTTCAAGACATTCTCATGCTCCCTTTATGCACTCATCCACTCATTGCTTATTTACTTCACTTACTTAAAATCAAACTCTTGAGAACATTTTGCTCATTCAAAATTCATGTGAAAACATTCCAAGTAGCATTTCATTTGCTTTCATCTTATGCCAATTGATTACCAACGTGAAGACAAACTTTCTCATTTTCTTCACATTATTCTCTACTTTTCTATGCTTTTTATGTAGGTTGGTTGAAAAGCTTTAAGATTGAAACTTAATTTATCTTAAATTTTGATCCAGTTTGCTGCCAAAAAGTGATGCTGAAAAATTTATTAGACTTTATTTATATAAAGTACATTCTTGTCGATGGCCAGAACTTTTTCTTTCATTTTTATAGCTTTTTTTCTTCGTGCTTTTTTTGAGAAAGAAGAAGAATGCTCAAGGCTGTATGAGAATTAGTCTGCTATACATAGATTCAATGATAGACACGATTTTCTTGCGATATATAATTTGAAAAATACGATAAGCAAGCTTTTAATTTATTTCTACAATAAATATAGAATGTTAGTTTTTGGGGATTTTATTACTGGCTATAAATAATAGAAAGAATTTCGTATTTGAGCTTTAAAGCACAGATTTTCTATTTAAAATGTATTCCCAAGCTGAATAGCTTGAATCAAGTTAAAGAATCAATTTAAGTATTGAAAGTTTTTATCTTAATTTGAGCCTATTAAATCTTCTTTCATTCAGCATCAATTTATAGGCTGTTCGACATTGAAAGTCAAAGCTTATTTATGTTTGTTATTGTCTTGGGGTTTGTTCGTAAGTTACGTGATGCATAATTCTGATTTTTTGACCTTTTTTCTTTGAAAAAATTGGAAAAAGTTCCACAAACTTTCTTTTCTCTAGAGTACTTGGGGATGTTCACAAATGACGTCCATAATTAAATTCAGACCCTTCAATTTTCATAATCCTTTAAATTATTTAATGAAAATCCCAAAATTTAGACTCCTAAATGTTTGATGCTATTAATGGTAACTTACAAAATTTATGGACGACCCCAAAAAAAAATCATAGCCACAGGGAAAATGAGTTTCAGGAACTCATCCAACAATAATCTAAAATTCAGACTTTTCTCTTCCTTTTGTGAATAAATAAATGTTTCATTCCAAACAAAGAAAAAAGAGACATCCATCAACAGAAAGAAAGAGATATCAATGATATTCAAGGAACAGGGACATCCATTAAAGGAATGATGCCCTAGAGATGATAAAAACAACATTTGCATATATTTATTTATGTAATTCCAAAATTGAATTTCTAATGTTTACTTTTCAACTGTTCAACTTTGCTGCTATAGATATCTGCTGTTGTACGTACCTTTACATTTTTTTATAAAGTCTGTCTGTATGTATATCTACTTTTATACCTCACGTTTGTTTCCCTTATCCACCCATTCCCACTCACTTACTCACATTTTCTCTTATCTCTTTTTTTCTACTTCACCCTTGTTGCTACTCTATGACTGTTGATGCGTGGCTGTAGGTACGCACACTTTAAGCGAGTAAAACTCTCATTCAATATTTGGCTAAGGAATAAATCTTTGAAGAAAGGAAAAAGAGAGCAGAAATAACATTTTCCTGCCATTGCCATAAATAGCTCTTTAACATAAGTACACACTCAATACATGGAAATAAAAATGGATAGGTTGAAGCAGTTTGAAAGGAAAATATGCTTAATACTTCTATTTCCATTGATCTTGTTCTACTTCATAAATTCAATTTTTATTTCATGAAAAACTTTTTCTTTTTCAAACGATGCTGTTCACGAGAAAACAGCTGTAGTAGCTTTTAAGCTTTATGAATCATGTTTGCTTAATCAAATTATAGTATGTGGTTTTCTAGGAAGAATTAGTTCCATATTTTTCTTATGAATCAAATTCCCGATCGGCTAAATTTGCTGACCACCGTGGGCCGCTTGTTTCTAAGTATACTGTCCAATTTACCGCCTTGTAGTGATCATTTCAATGTGTGTTGGTTGGGATTGAAAAATAATTTTGAAGAAAATGCTAAAAATAGCACATGAAGGCACTAGGGACTTTAAAATACACGAGAATTTAAGGAATTCTGTGAGCTGGAAGCATTACGATCCCATTCGTTTATATAATCAATTGTACCGTACCACACTGGTCTAAAATCGAAAAAAAAGTGCAATGGACCCCTTTTTGGAAAAGGTTCACCAAAATTCTTTGAATATGTCTCATTTGAAAGCTGGTACAAGTAGGAACAAATTCCCAAAGTTTCAGACATTTTGGTTCATCTGGTTCCGTATGGCAGTTCCTTAAAGTTGAAGTAGGTGATTTTCTTAGAATTTTTTTGAACTCATTTGAGCTCAATTTTCTCAAAAACTGCTCAATCAATTGAAAAACGGTTTTCTGTTCCTAAAAGGACATATAAATACCTTTAATTTAAGGTATTGATATGTAAAATTCGTTGTGTCTATGTAGAATTTTGGTGGAATATGTATGAAAATTTGGCGAAAAATGGGTCTAAAAATCTTTGTGTGTACAACAGAGCATCTCAAACTGAAAAGATACTAACCATTTTAGTTTTTTCTAATAGTAGAAGGTCCCAGCTTTACAAAATGGGGTAACATTTTACAAAAAAATTGCGAACGAAGGTATACTAGTCGATCAAATTTTGGTAAAAATGCGAAAAAATTAAATATTTAATTGCAAAATTTTACACAAAATTTTCACTTTTTACGCAAAATATGTCCAAATGTATTATTTTAAGTTATTTTGGCAATAGAAATCCATTTTTGACAGAATTTTAAAGAAATTTTTTGAAAAAGGCTGATTTTCAGCACCCTATGCTGGTTGTCGAGCAGCCCCTTTTTTGACTCACTTAAACTATTATAACTTTTTTCATGATAAATATTTTTCAATTCTGTTTTCCACATTTGATAGTCTATTACAAAACCTTTAAAATGATGTATAATACTTGATGGTTGTGTATGGTCTTGGTCATGTAATCGGCCTTGGTTTGTGAAAGACCCCATTTTAAAAAATTCTTAAAAAGACAATTTCTAGATATGACATTTAAAAACCAAACTATTCATTGTTTTTGTGTTTTTTATGTTTAGTTATGATAATTAATAGTATTAAAATTTAGATTTTGTAATTTGAAAATTTTCTGATGATCACAGGTAGCTAGTAAACAATGACTAGGGGCTAATTCCAAAAAATCTACCTGTAGGCGTCAAAAAGTTTCAAAATTACAAAATCTAAATTTTAATACTAATAATTATCATAACTAAACATAAAAAACACAAAAACAATGAATAGTTTGGTTTTTAAATGTCATATCTAGAAATTGTCTTTTTAAGAATTTTTTAAAATGAGGTCTTTCACAAACCAAGGCCGATTACATGACCAAGACCATACACAACCATCAAGTATTATACATCATTTTAAAGGTTTTGCAATAGACTATCAAATATGGAAAACAGAATTGAAAAATATTTATCATGAAAAAAGTTATAATAGTTTAAGTGAGTCAAAAAAGGGGCTGCTCGACAACCAGCATAGGGTGCTGAAAATCAGCCTTTTTCAAAAAATTTCTTTAAAATTCTGTCAAAAATGGATTTCTATTGCCAAAATAACTTAAAATAATACATTTGGACATATTTTGCGTAAAAAGTGAAAATTTTGTGTAAAATTTTGCAATTAAATATTTAATTTTTTCGCATTTTTACCAAAATTTGATCGACTAGTATACCTTCGTTCGCAATTTTTTTGTAAAATGTTACCCCATTTTGTAAAGCTGGGACCTTCTACTATTAGAAAAAACTAAAATGGTTAGTATCTTTTCAGTTTGAGATGCTCTGTTGTACACACAAAGATTTTTAGACCCATTTTTCGCCAAATTTTCATACATATTCCACCAAAATTCTACATAGACACAACGAATTTTACATATCAATACCTTAAATTAAAGGTATTTATATGTCCTTTTAGGAACAGAAAACCGTTTTTCAATTGATTGAGCAGTTTTTGAGAAAATTGAGCTCAAATGAGTTCAAAAAAATTCTAAGAAAATCACCTACTTCAACTTTAAGGAACTGCCATACGGAACCAGATGAACCAAAATGTCTGAAACTTTGGGAATTTGTTCCTACTTGTACCAGCTTTCAAATGAGACATATTCAAAGAATTTTGGTGAACCTTTTCCAAAAAGGGGTCCATTGCACTTTTTTTTCGATTTTAGACCAGTGTGCGTACCCGAAATGATAAAAAAATTCCATTTCCTATATTTATTTTTAAACTTCACATGAATTGAACCTCTTGTGGTATTTGCTTGCCATTTCTTCAATTTTTTCCATCATCATTCCGTCCTACGAAAATATTTTGTTAAGAATTCCCTTCCTTTTCATGCGTTGTGTCAAAAATAAAATCTTGATCGAAGGAACAACTGGAATTCTTCTCAGAAGTTGGGTAGAAAATCTCATAAAATTCCTCACAATTTCCACATTCATGCTCATATTAATTAATCTTATTTCCTCCTTATCCTCACTATTCTCATGGACAGATTGGAATGTGAAGAAAACGCAGACTTACATAAAGGAAAACAAAACGGTTCGACTGTAATCGTTTATAGTTCATTTTATGTTTTTCATGCTAGATTGCTTAGGGGTCGTTCATAAATGATGTTCAGTTTTTAGAAGGGAGGGGGTCTGATGCTATTTTTTGCATGAAAATTTTGTGGTAAAGAGGGCAGGGAGTCTAAAAATCTTATTTCTGCATGACGACATTTATGAATGGCCTTACTGATTATGGATCTATGGATGTTGAATGCTGGGCATAATAAGTGAATACTTTCCTTATTTTGTTAAGAATATGAATAGATAATAGAGTAATAATGATCAAATCATCAGCAGTAAGCTAAAATATTTTTCCAGCATGCGAAAAATGCGCTCAAAGCATAGAATGGGGAGAAAATTATAGGATTTATTATTATTATTATATCATGTCATATTGATTTAGAATTTTATAGTCTGCTCCACCGTTTATAGTCTGTACATGGGTGAAGATATATCACATCATATATCATGGTATGATAATAGCTAGGGATAAACATACGCACATTATGCTACTGTTGACTTCTCTCGTTTAAATAAATGAGATCGTGATATTGCAGCATTAATTCACACTCACATGACACATCGAAAAAATTACTCTCTTCGATAAATCTACTGCGATAAGACTATGACTACTTACATAATATTTACAATGATGAGTGATAATGATTAATAAAATGTGGGGAAGATGAAAGCTTAGTGTAATAGGGAGCAATATGTTGCGTGTACGCATCAGCTTTAATAGCGAGGGGATTTTCATATGATTCCAGTCTAATCGGATGGAATTATTTTTAATTCCATACGCAATCGTATGCTACAAATATGCAGGAAGTTAATATAAAGTCAGAAAATATTTTAATTTTGAAAGCTGGTTTTAATCCTCGAGAGATTCAGTCTGATAAAACTGGTACATAATAAATCGGCAATAGCAGTGGTAAATTTTAGGGACTAATTAATGAAACTTACGACTTCTCTTTTCTCATGTTCACATACACACTTCCTTGTTTCCATGCCTATAGAGACTGTAGAGAATTGTATTAGAGACAAATAACAATTAATTAGCAATTTTCTTCCTATAACTTTGTGTATTAACTCAGCCATTCATTATGTTCCAAGGATGTATGTGCGTGTGTGGCACATACACCCACATTTCTGTATCTTCTCATTTAATTTCACATCATTTCTTCCAAGAATATAATTAATTAAATAAGGCAAGTAAATAATTCAGTTTCCTTGTATTCAGAGTCTCGATATATATTCAAACAGCATCTCCCTGTATGGGAATTGAAAATAATAGCTATATGAATAATATCGATACTCATTCTAATTCCAAACAGAGTTCTTTTGAACAAATGCATTGATTTGGGGAGGGCTTTCTATTTTCTGAGCATTTCGTCCTTTGTATGGCTTGAATTGCTTCCAAATGAATTTTTTTATTTCCAATTGTGCTCGTTCAAAAATAACGTACAATTTTTAGGGGACGAGGGGGTCTGACGCTTTGTAACACTTCCATACAGAAGAAAAATTTGTGACAGAGAGTCTAAAAATCTCGTTTTTTTTCGTGACATGATTTATGAACGGCTCCTTAATAAATGAATTTTTGTGCCATATCAGTTTGTTTATACAATACCAACCTTAATTTCAGTTGATTTAGTATTACGTACATATGGCAAGGAATAAAAATATACATGTAAATGAGTTTGGGCTCATTTTTAAGGGGTCTCTCCTATTAGCTCCAAAAGTAACCCCCTCTCGTAATTTTTAAAATTTTCTAATTCGTCGTCTAGAAGTTATTTTAAAAAGCTCTACAAAAAATGTGTTCTACACACTGAACATCACCTATGTACGACCGCCTCCTATTTTTTTAGATTCCACAACTTTAGATTCCAACCTATTGAAAATTAGCCAACCTGAATAATCCCCACAACAAAAACAAATATCGTGTAAAAAATTTCATCTAAAAAAGATTTAAAAGCACAAAATTTAAAAAAAGCTCACCAGTAAATTAAATTGCAACTGCTGTGTGTGCAGGCAATGAAAATTCCACGAACATATCAATCTATTTTTGTTTCATTATTGTGGATTTGCAATCCTCTCATGTCCAACAATGTATGTGAAAATCCCTGTCGAAAAATAAATAAATAAATTTCTGTGATTATTGCATACGCAATTTATGTAAATTACAGCTTTTTTGATTGTTCCATAAATTGATTGTTTGATTGGTGGGCAGATAGGATAGTATTGTGGATGAGCTTTAATTAGATGCGAAATCGATAATCGTAGAGCTCAAAATAAATTAAAATCGACACTGCAACTGTTTTCATTTAATTCGTTGAGATTGGGAACATCCATGTGGAATTAATTTATGTATGGAAACTTTTTTGTGGAGATAAGTGGGAGGAAAGTGTTTTTTATGGATGAATGCTGATAAATGAAATGTTTCGAATGATTTGAAGGATTTTAGTGCATATTGCAGGGCATATTGTATCCTAAGGCAGGAGAATATTTACAAATATACCATCATGAGGTTGTACCATCATGTCCAGTGTTTAACGTCTCAAACCTAACGTTCACCAGGTAGTGTCCAGGTTTTCCAAAAATTATAATCAATTTCATCTTGTAAAGTAGTAATTTGAAAATAAAGTGTCTTGCTCAAGCAATAATATTTCCTAGGCAACATTCAGGGGCAGGTTTCTAAGACTACCCTTGGTACTCTAGTTTGTAAGGTAGGGTATTTTAGGTAGCCCAGATCCAGATCTCAATTCTGTAAACAAGAAGCACTCAATTAGCTATAATAATAATCATTTTCACAACAATTTAAACTCAAGCAACAAGAAACAGTAGAAAATTATTCAGCGTATAAGTCAAATTTGTCATTTGCACGTGACATTGATCAGGATTATTGTGGCTGTAAATTCTATGAAAATATTTGTGGTTATTGGAAGAGAAACCTTCAAAGTTTTTTTTCACTTTACTATGCTTAAGCTCATTAAATTAACTGAAATGAAATTCATGACAAAACAAAACAGCTTAAAATGTAGAACAACAAAAGCTATTACGAAACAATTTTCATTTTCCTTCATTCTACGAGAAATTCTGCCATTGCCTTTTGCAAGATCACTTTAAGGGTCATTGAAAAAGGAAAAAATCTCTTTTTTGAGTGAGGAAAATAAGTAATTGCCTCATCCCTCGACTTATTTCCGCAAGTTGTCACACATTCATGAATACAAGTTTAATGTACGATATAATAAAAATAAAGGATAATGAGCATCTTCATTAATCGTAATAACTTTTAAGCTGTTATACATTTTCTCATAATTAATTGTGGTGCTCATAAAATTTTATGCTTTTTGGGGGAAACCGAAAATTTTTCGAGCATTGTTTCATTATTTTAACCCTTAACTTCACGTATTACGGTAGCTCGAGCGACACTCAGCATCACATAAATGAAAGTTTTTGACTCGTTGAATTTCTTCTCACTGCTCTTTTCGTTTGCTCGAGCTTATAAAAAGCTGGTTTGAAAGTCGAAGTTATAGCTGGAAATTTTGATCATTTTAAAGCGCATTTTTAGTCAAATGTGAGAGGTGAACCCAGAAAAATCTTGGGAGGATCCAAAATTTCTTTTTCTTCTTATTCTCATGATTTTGGATTTGTTATTAATTTTAACGGAACGTAAATGATTAGCTATCAAATTTGAGCTTTGGAATAACTTCGGAAAAAATTTGTGAGTAAAAATTTTTTCGAGGGTGGTCCAGACCAAATCGAACCCCCCCCCCCCCTTCTTGGGTACACCCATAATTGGTACAGTGGTTTGGCACTTAATAATGTGAAAACGACGTTGTGGATTGTCTATTTGTGATTTCAAGTACTGGATTTTCATTTTATTCTGTTTGTACTAAATGTAGTCAAGGTAAAGTTTCTTAATGAGAGCTGCAAATGACATGTTCGAAAATATACTCAAATTAATAGCTATAAAGACAGTCGAAGCCAATCCAACCTCCCATTATGCAACCATAAAACTTTCTGCTATATAAAACCAGCGCCAAAAACTTTTTAATTAAAACTGAGAATTTTTTATTGTTTTTTGTGTAACTGCCACTGTGCTGATGTTACTTATTTACTTAATGTCGTCACATTTAATAACTTTATTTCATGACATGAACAATATGTGAGAAGCATTATTTCCTAATATTCATTTAATTTCATTTTCCTCCTGTGTACTGACTAACATCCCATTACTTTTTTCGTTCACAGAGAAACAGAAACCGAACATTTGTTTAACTGAAGAATGCGTCAGAACTGGTAAGTTTCCATTCTCGCTTTAATCAACTTCCTTTTTTGCAGCAAAGGAGAATTGAAAACTTTCTCATCGTCTTCAGAGTTGTTGGATATAGATTGAATGCTGAGACGTAATTCTATATTTTTATGACTTTACCTGAACATATCCAACTCTGAGTTTGTCACTTCTATTTGTGAAATAAAAAGAAATTGTCTTTAAGATGAAAAAGTTTTTTACTCTCTTTTCCATTCTCGAAATATGATGAGAAAAGTTTCTAATTAAAGCACCTGCTTTATTCTATCCACTATAACTTCAATCTAATACTTTTCTCATCCCCTACAGCCTCATCACTTTTAGCAGCTATGGATCAGTCACATGATCCTTGTACAGACTTTTTTAATTATGCATGTGGAACATGGAACAAAAAACATGTGATACCCGAGGATCGTTCAAGTATTAGTACTTTTGAAGTAAGTATGCATATGATGTTTCGTCATTAAGACAAGCTTGCGTTTGCTGCATTGCAGGGGTGCATCTAGAATATTTTTTGAGAAGTTGGGGTTATTTTTGGGGGTTTGACTCAAAAGAGGAGGTTACCCCAAGCATCCTACCCCTAGATACCCCTAAAACAGCTTCCTGTTCCAATGGATGAACAAAATTATATTTTATGACGAACATGCTCTTAAATCATAAGTGAAGCTTTTCCTTATGAATCTTGTGATAAAATGTCATAAAGAAGGATGTAATCTAGATTTATTGTCATCTTCCTTTGATGTTACGGAAGGATTGATTTATTCACAAGCACATTCTTAAATTAAACGAGATTCTGCGAATTAATTTTTCCTTAGATGCTTGCTTTAAATACACAAAGCTTTTACATCGCAGATTGTCTTAAATGTAGGATGAAGTCGTTCCACCATGTCAGGGAAAGAGTGTGAGTGATGTGAAGGAGATAAAAACTTAACGAGAAGCAAAATATTAAATTACCATAAAAATGCAACAGAGTAAATACATGCTTAAACATAAACATTTCAATGAATGAGTGAATGATGAACAAACAGTAAATCCTTTGCTGGAATCTCGTCAGATTGGAAGAATTTCAAATCAGAGAATCTGTAAGATCCATCAGAATCAGTTATGAAGCAATTTATCCATTATCTGATATAAAATTCCATCAACATCCTCCTGATAAGCTCCAAAAATGCTTTTACAATTCCCTCGCGGAAATTATGATGAAAATTTCGTCAAGGGAAATAAGATTGAATGCACATCGCATAACGATGTCGACAGCAATGTAAAACGTCTTAATCCATCTTTTAATAGAGAAAAATTCAATGGTTTTATACTATACGATGTTAACGGATAATGTTCTTTTTATATGCTGTCACATTCATGATGATTTATGGAAAATTAATTCACATTACATCCCCTCTCTCTTGGCATGTAGTCTCTTCGCCTTCTCCCTTCCTCTCATCCACAAACTCAAAGATTTCTGTGTTATTTTTCAATCATCCTTAAGATATTCAGCAGCAAGCTTTGGAACGCATTTTGGGAATATCCACAGATTCCGTTCATTGAACAAAAGAGATGAACGTCATTTGTTGATGATCCTTTTATAAATGTGCAAATTAAGAAGCTTTTTGAGAATTTTCGGAAGCAACAGACTTTAACCTTTAATCCTCAATCACTCACTTATAAACATCCAGTCAAATTTAAGCTTAAAGCCGCCTTTCATCTCGAGAAATGTGCTGAAATGAGGAAATTGTTAGTCTTTTCTTTCAATGTATACTTTTCAATGAGCATAAACGACATAAACCGTTAATGATGTTTCCTTATGTAAGAAAAAGAAGAGCTTTACGTCTTTTAGTCGATTTGCTTGTTGAATTGAGATTCTTAAGCTTTACTTGATGAATAGAAGAATGGAATGAAAAGGAAAGAATAGGAAAATTTACTTAATCTTGACAGAATACAAATATCAACATGCAAATACCGAGAATAATGAGAGACAGTAAATTTTTTTCATATTTCCATATTTTATTCTTCTGTCTCTCTCTGTCTTCTTCCTCTGTATTTCTATACTTCAACTGTATTTGCTTAAGGTATTAGCAGATCAGCAACAGGTTATATTGAAAGGACTTCTTGAGGAATCAATTGACAATAAAGATAATGAAGCTACGATTAAGGCAAAAACCTTTTATAAGAGCTGTATGGATCTACGTAAGTATTATAATTCATGCCTATACTGCTTGATGGATATACATTTTTAATCCTCTTCTTCCCATTTATCTTTTTCTCATGTCTCGAATAATTACATACAGATGAGATTCGTAAGATTGGGGATCAACCACTTAGAGATATACTTAGGAAATTAGGCGGTTGGCCAGTCATAGAACCGAATTGGAAGCCACCAAACATGAGTATTGAGATGCTTATGGGAAAACTGCGCGGTGAATATAGTGAACCAGTATTAATAGAGCTTTATGTTGGAGCTGATGATAAAAATTCTTCCATCAATATTCTTCAAGTACGTTAAGTTCTTGTCCACCCAATTCTCTTCCCTTTACCCATTCCATAGCCATAAATAGATTGTTCATCCATTTGATTTATTATCTCATTTTTTCATCTCTCCTATTACAGCTGGATCAGCTAGTTTTAGCATTGCCAAGTCGAGATTACTATTTAAAAACAAGCAGTGAAGGTGACTTGAAAGCTTACCATCGTTACATGACACAAACTGCTATACTACTGGGAGCAAATGCAGAAAGTGCAGCGAAAGAATTGGAACATGTCGTAATGTTTGAGAAGAAATTAGCAAATGTAAGCATTAAAAAAATTTAGCTCTATCTTTCCATATCCAATTCTCTCTTTAATCTTTTATGTATTCACATAAAAGGCGTCACTCCCCGAAGTGGATAGACATGATACATCAGCAATTTATCGTAAATTAACTCTGGCCGAATTACAAAGAGAAATCCCACAATTAAACTGGCGCGATTATTTGCAAACAACACTCGGTGATGTTGATTTAAATGCTAATGAGGAAGTTGTGAGCTACGCCATGCCATATCTGATTCAGATGGGAAAAATTTTGAATACTACAGATCGACGAATTATCCATAATTATATGATTTGGAGACTGGTGAGCTTGAGATTAAGTTAAATTGATTTTTTAATGGATTTACATCAATTAGCTTTACATTTCCATTAAAAATCCATCAAGATTGTGGATTTATTTCCTATAATTTATTTTGTTGACGTAATCAAAGCACCCACTTGACCTTACCCATACACTCGACCCTCCAATCTTATTGAGCGTTTCTCATTGACCCTTTTGACTCTCATGTCTCGTTACATAATTCACCTTAATTGGCATACATAACTCAAATTTTCCATTTCTCCCAATACTGCCATTAAACATCCAGGTATTCACAAAAATATTTTTTTTTCTCACATAAATTAAATCATCTTTAACAGGTAATGTCTATTATGACTCATATGATCGATGACTATCAGAGGGAACGTGTCGAATTTAGGAAAATTTTATTAGGCATTCAATCGGAAAGGCATAGATGGTAAGTCGATTTCAGTCTATATCATTGCAGAGTAAGAATATTTCTTTCTTTATGCGTTTATGTGTCAGATTTATGTATGGTTGAATGAGAATTGAATGAAAAAGAAGTAACGAGGAGCAAGAAGGTGTCTAGAGTTGGAAACTTATACAATGGAAGGAGGTTAAGCATGATTATGTGAAGTGAATCATGAAGAGTAACAAAATTTGATGGAAGCATGAGCAGAAAACATTTTGTTTAACATTTTAAGATGCTTTTTTGGTTGGGATTCATTCACAACTGATGTCTGTCAAAAAAATGCTCTTCCACCTGACAGAATTTTCAACAACCCCTTAAAAGAACCTTCGAAAAATATGTTTCCAGCTCTAGCAAGCAGAAAAAGAAAAAAGAGAGAAAATTGAGATAATTCAATTATGTCTATGCGGCACACACCTATCAATTTTATTTATCCATTTATATCTAGCACAAAATTGTAATCTATTTATCGTACACAACACAGGTCGCAATGCGTAGAATGGACAAACAAGAAGCTCGGTATGGCTGTGGGTGCGCTCTTCATTCGCGATAACTTTAATCACGAAAGTAAGGAAGTTGCTTTAGAAATGATTCATACAATAAGACAAGCGTTTAATGAGCTACTCGCCGACATTCACTGGATGGACGATGAGACAAGAGCGGTGGCAAAGGAGAAAGCAGATGCGATGAACGAGAGAATAGGATATCCCGAAATTCTTACAAATAAGACGGAATTAAGAAAAGAATATGTTAATGTAAGCATCTTAATTAAGTTATGATATCATGGTGGATATCTCATCCTGGAATATCTTTGTCTATTCCCTTTTGTCTACGCAGCTTACAATCGAGGACAATCATTTTATGAATAATATCTTTTACATTCTCAAGTGGGATGCTCAAAGGAATTTAAATCTACTTCGAAAGCCTGTGGATAAAGGTAGGATGCATTCTGAATAATTTATCTAAATGTCGCGGAATTTGTTCAGGTTCAGGCAAAATTCTTAACTTAATTCCTTAACGCTTAAGGTAAATTTAATAGACATTCGTGCATTGCCTAGCAACTGCAACCCTGCAACCTTACATTGTTTTTTGTTGTGAAAAAAAATGAGAGAAGACATCCAACGCATAAAATGTATGATACATATATTGAGCTTCCTTTATGCGATGTTTCCATGGTAACGTCTGTTTCGAAGGCTTAATTTGATTTAAAATTTAATATTGTTTAATTTCTTTCATGTTGATTATTTTGAAGGATTTTGATTCTTTTATAAGCACTGGATCTTTTAATTATCAACCTTAAGCTTGTTTAGTATAGAAATATTAAGACTTTGATGCTTCTTTTAAGGATAAACGAAGATCAAATTTTTTGTAATTGTATTGTTGATAGACGATTTATTCTCTATCGAGTTGAATAACAGATTGAATATTTTCATGAACGGGGTAAAAAACTATGTACTTATAAAATACAATTTGAATCAGAAATGTACGTTATAACCAAATTTATTGAAATATTTGTAAGCAAATTAATGAAAATTTTAGACATCAATGTAAAAGAGCTTTAGGCAGAATTTATCGATAAAATCCACGAACTACACAATTAATTTAAATTAAGAAATTTCAGTCTAGACGAAATTCTAAAAATGTAAAGTCAAATTATCTACTTTAATGTTTGCTTTTTAAAGCAATTACAAAGAAAAATCCATGAACAGACTCACAATTTAATTATCTAGCGCAAAAGCCTAAAGCATTTTTATCCTCATTCTCTTTAATATAATTTCATGTCTTCATGCAGAGAAATGGTCAACCGAGCCAGCTGTAGTTAATGCTTTTTATAATCCCAATAAAAATGATATCGGTAGGTTTACTGCAGCAGATCCTTTCCGTACATCAACATTTATTAAAATTCTCAATCTTTGTTCCTTAATTTCATTAGTTTTCCCTGCTGGAATTTTACAGCCATTATTTTATAGCCAGAATTTTCCAAAGTCCCTCAACTATGGTGGAATTGGTGTCGTTATTGGTCACGGTAATTTTCCATTGTTTACTTTACTTTTTGAGCTTCATTGACTGGTGGTATAAAGCCATTTCTCCCCACAAAATGGTCATGCTATTTTGTGATATATTGCTGGTATATTTTTTTAATGAAAATTCATTTCTCGTTTACATGGATCCAATAATGGTCGATGTAGAAATTACACATGGATTCGATGATAAGGGTCGACAATTTGATAAGGATGGAAACATGATGCAATGGTGGAATAATGCAACAATTAAGAACTTTCGTGAACGTGCTCAATGTATCATTGATCAATATTCAAGGTATCGCATCGATGAAGTTGGCTTGTACATGAATGGAAGAATGACACAAGGTAAGCATATCAAAAGGAATAGAAGTTTTACAAAATGAATTTATGTATTTTCATGTTAGATCCATTGAATGCTTAATTAATGGAACGAACTAAATCTCATTTGAATTTTATTCATTCGATGTCCTTCTTTTATTTTCCTCACACAACATAGGAGAAAACATTGCTGATAATGGTGGCTTAAAGCAGAGCTTTCGAGCATACAAAAAATGGGTTGCAATGCATGGCGAAGAGCCACAATTGCCGGGTCTAAATCTTACACACGATCAACTTTTCTTTCTCAATTACGCTCAAATCTGGTGCGGCTCAATGAGACCAGAGGATGCATTAACGAAAATCCGTAGTTCCGTTCACTCGCCTGGAATAATACGCGTTATTGGACCTCTCTCAAATTCAAAGGATTTTGCTGCTGCTTACAAGTACGTATATGCAATTTATTGAAGGTTGTGCTTCTGATTGTGAAAATGGTTTAACTGTGGATATAACTAAAGCAGGTCAAATTTTATGTATAACCTTGCATTTGAAGGTTGTTGAAGCTGTAAAGCTTCACATGTGGATTGTGTTTTTGTGGTAGCTCAAGAGATCTTTCTTTTATTATGTCTGCGGTTTAGGTAGGGTACCACTAGAAGCCAAGCTAGGTATCCTAAGTTCTAAGGGAGAGGTCCAAGAGCGTCCTGACCCCCCCCCCCCCCCCTGAAAAAAAATATTTCTTTCTACACCCTTGCCTGAGTAGTGCTTAAAAAATTATGGTCACGTCTCTCAATATTTGATTGACGTCATTTGTAAACGACCCCAAAAATAACAATTGAACAGTTACACCATTTTCAATCCCTACATTCAAGCACTTCCTACAACTTTATGATCGAAATAAAAAAAATATTTGATTTATTTTTATGTATGCTATAATCTCCATATGACAAGTATGTGTGTTTACTAATGCATTTTTTATTATCTTTTCTATCGATTGACAGTTGCCCGGTTGGAAGTAAAATGAATCCCACAAACAAGTGTAGTGTTTGGTAAATAAAAATAGCACTAGATTAAATCAAATGGATGCGAAAAAAGATTTAAATAAAAACTAAATTTAATATATAAATTTTATATGATCAAAAACAGACACAAATTTATTTAGCTAAAATAATATTTTCTAAATGTACAAAAAAAAGATTGAGGGAAATTTGTAAATAATTTAATATCAATAAAAGATATATATGAAAAAATTTCATCCATATCATTCAAAGAGAATATAATTCACAATTTAGAATTTCTACTAATGGAATTTTTGCTGTAATAAAAAATATTATTATATATATGAAAAATTTTATTTACTTACATATTTTAAAGGAAGGAAAAAAAAGAAACGGAAATGATGAAGTAAAAACAAAATATTATGAATGTTTGTGTTGTTGAAATATTATTCAAAAAGTTATGTGAGAAATATATGAGAAATTTATACTAAAAGCTCTTATTCTTCTTTACTATTTGCATGCTTACATACTAGAACTTTATCCCGTTAATTTTTCAGGATTCATTGTCGATTTAGTAGTCTGAGTCGTTTAGTCATCATGTTCGGATAGCCCAGATTCAGGCACATAGTCAGAGGGGGAATTTAGGAGATTTGTCCCCCAACTTCAGGGTTTTTGAGAAAAATTAACAAAATATCAGGAAATTTTAGGTGTTTTTTAATTTTTTTTAAGAAAATGTTCTAATCTACTTCCTAAATAAGTTGCGGAACGAAAGTCTAAAGTGCCTAAAAATTTAATTTGACTTTCTAGAATTAATACTTTGTACATTTTTTTAGAGGTCATTCACTTATGACTTCCATCAAGAAATGGGGTTATTATACCCCCTTAGACCCCCTTGTATGGAGGTATCATACAGCCCCAGAACAGACCCCCTTCCCAGTAAATGATGGGCGTCATTTTTGCCATTATAAAAATTTCTCACCCTCAACAAACCTCTTAATTTTGAAATTAATATTTTCATTATTGAAAATCAGTTAAAGTCTTTTAAAAACTCTTCTCAATCAAGTGTTTCCTGAAGATGGAAGTCATAACACAGTATATGGCAAAAAAAAGACATTCCACTCAACCGTGGAAAATTCACAATTTAAGACAGCAAAAAGTGCGTTTCAAAACAGAAACTTAACATCAAAAAATAATATGTGTCTTAAACCGGAAAACCATACAAAAAAAATCTTTTAAAAACGTTCAAGGTTATGGTTAAATATTTCGGTTACGGTTAGAAAATATTGTTCAACTTAGCGCGAAAATTATTTTTTATTATGCGTCATAATTAGCTTGTTAATTGTTTACAGAATTGATGCCCAACCTGCGTGCTGCATTTTTTCAACATTTTCTCCGTGGACTTGTACACTCACTACACCACTAATAAAACCAATTTTCTTTTTATAAGTGTGCCGCAGTGAAAAAAAGGTTAGACAACACTTACTTACAGTAACAACCATTTACAGCAATTATAAAAATTTCTCTTTCTCAACAAACCTCTTAATTTTGAAACTAATATTTTCATTGTTGCTTTAAAAGTTAAAGTCTTTTAAAAACGTTCAAGGTTACGGTCAAATAAGCGGTGAAATGGCATCAGTGGCCTTAATGGTAGAGCGTTAGCCTTACGTTTAAAAGGTCCTTGGTTCAATCCCAGGTCATGTCTAATTTTCGAAGCTCTTTTTCCATTTCATCGTTCTAGTTATGAAGTTCGGTTCGTGTGTTGGGTGCAGCACACGAATTGTAACTAGATTGTGTAAGGCTGAGCCCTTCACGCATTATTATTGTTACAGTCAAATAAATAAAGTATTGTTCAACTTAGCGCAAAAATTAAGGTTTATTAGGCTTATTATAAGCTAGTTTATAATTAGCTTGTTAATTATTTACAGTAACAAGTAATTTTTCACATTTAAATTCGCAACTTGTTGCTAATGCTATAAGTAGGTTTTGCATCTATCTCTCTTAATGGCTGTCTTTTTTTGCTCCTTAAATACATTACATAATAGATGTAGAAAATAGTAATGAAGCTTATTCCTATAATTTCAATAAATCCTAGAAATTTCGGTACGGGACAGTCTTGCAGGATTAACAATTGTCCAGAATGGGATATAAAGATTGCGACTTGGAGGACCTGCAAAAATATAAATTAGATTTCAATTCAGGATAGACATGTCTTTAAAATATCAAAACTTACATGCAAAATCGTATCCAATGATTTAAAAAAATTAAGAGTGCAAAAATCAGGATAGTTGAAATTCATAAGTTGCACCACATTCAACGAAAAATGCACAATAGAATTTATAAATGCAATAAACAAAATGTGTCCACCGGGATAAAAATTTGCACACGTCCACAGCATCATTGGAAAAGTCGTATGATGGATCAGCAAATATTTAGCAACTGGAGAATTTTTCTTACTCAAAACAAACACGACACTATGAAGAGTGTAAACAAATTTTGTCACAACAAATTCATGAGCAATCCTTAATTCATATTCTGAGAGCCACGAATTTGAAAGATTTATTGGCTGGCAACTCCAATTATACTCAAATAACCACAAATAAAACAAATGTATCAGGAAGTATATTGATCTTATAGACAAAATTACATCGACACATGTCATAAGTTTAACGTAATCCATTGCTTTTCGATTTTTCATATATTTTGGCAGTATAACCACAATAATTACTACATAACAAAAGTATACAGACAAAATTGCAAATGGATTTCCCATAAACAATTTATCGCGAACCCTTTCGTCTGCATTATCGTAGAAAATATTAACTATCGCGTGAAGCTGAGATGTGTTCATGATGACTGATTGTTAATTACTAAAAACTTGATCGTGGAATCCGAATTATAAAGCAGAAAATAAAGGGCAAACCAGTAATTTGTTAATTTGTACTTCTTGCTTAATAAAAATATTTGATTGAGTCTTCTCTATGATCTCTCATAGCTAAATGTATAAAATAATGAGAGATGTGAAATGAAACAAAAAACACGTTATACGAAAATCAAATCTTTTTGGAAGTCAAATATTTTTGGGCATGCAAGATCTAGGGATTTCAACTATTTTTTGACTATTTGTGCAAATATCAAATTGTTTTTCCAAGGAAAAAAACAAAATGGATTTAAAATTTTCAATAATTTAAGAAGCACAATTTCATCTCAAACTTGAATTGTATCACATATTATCAATGACCAACGAAATTTAAAACACTAAATTGATCATATTGGAAATCAGATTCCCTATGGGAGCGTAGGTTCATGTCCTACCAACTGCGCCAATCAAGGGACGAAGAGGCTGGAAATAGAAGAATAACAAGCATTTACGATTTGACCTTTGAGCTCTTTAATTGAGACTTGAAACAATTATTTCGAATCTAATTTTTGAAAAAATCGTATGGACCCAAATAGTGCCAAACACCCCAAATAATTGGTATTTGTATATTTGGAATCCCTAGTAAAAAGTACAAATAAAAAAATTCCTAATGTACGCTTCATTTTCTGTTTAATGATTCGGTTACGGTTTATTCAAGGTTTATCGCGAAAGAGCACAATCAAGTTTTCAGTAATAGTTACAATATAGTTCATATGAGACTAAAAACGACTGACTCAAGAAATCAAAATAAAAAAAGTGAATACAATAACTTGAACGCAATGCGTGGAAGTTAATAATTTTCTACTTTTTCGTGGCACGATCGAACGATCAGGTGGAAAAGAAAAAATAAGAAACCTTGAGCATAAATTTATGTAAATGTATGACAATGCATAGGAAATTAAAAATTATCTGAACCGGCATTTAACATATAGTAACATTTTTGAAATTTAGAGTGTGCTGCTGTATAGCTGTATCAATTTAAAAAAAACTGTTAATTTTATAAAGTGACGGAGGCAGGGGACTACTGGGAAAATCAAAAACTCATGCAAAAAAATTTTCTTAAGGAAATTTTTTGAAAATTTTATTAACTAATTTTATTTACTAATAAAACATTATTTTAAATGATCAACTGATTCAACAAGAATTCGGAAGTTAAGCAACACAAAACACATTTCAAACTTAGATGGGGACCAATTAACAAAATTTTTATGGTTAGTATTTACTATTAAATTTGTTAAATTTTTGTAAATTTTTATTCTACTAAAAAATTTGTTACTCTAACAATTCTTTCGTAAAAAATTGTAGTTAACAAAAATTTGTTAATTTTAATAAAACAGTTTGTAAACGCTATTTTAACAAATAACAAATGTTTGGTAAAATTATTTCTATGAATGTAGGTAAAACTGGGGTAAAACATTTTGTTTAAAATTAAGTAAATATAATGTTATGAAATTTTCATAATCTCATCCTTCAGCTCGTGGACGCGTTACTAGTTTAAAATATTTCAACTTTATGGTCAAATAAATAAAGCATTGTCCAATTTAAGGCAAAAATTGTAGCACGATATTTATTTTTAATAAATTTTATCACGTTATCAATATTTAACGGAAATTTTTGAATTTGTTTGCGGTTTGTGTCTTGACTAAATTTCCACTTTGCTACATTAATTAATGGATGTACTTGTAAAACTGCATCATTCAATGATATTTGGAACGAATTTGATAATGAGTTAATGAAATCAATCGACGCAACTCACTGGATCTAGTCGTGTGAAAGGTGTAAATTCCAGATGCAAAACAGGATTAAATTGCTGATTCCGTCCTAAATCTAGTTTCCATGCATTTCTGCACGTATTATAATACTTGATTAGTAATGCTTCCGACTCAATGATGAATAATTTCACTGTTCAACAATGATGATAACCAATAAATAACATTTATGTTTTTTTCGACTTAATTATATTTTAGTCAGTTTATTTATATATTTTAATATGTTTTAAATATATTTAATCGCCATAAATAATTAATTAATCGCCTTTAAAGTTTAAAAATCAGTTCTAAGGGATGATAAATTTTAACGCCTTAGGAAATAATACTCAAAAAACTTAATTTCGCCAAAAATACTGTAAATGGATAAAAATAACGCTTAACTTGATTATAACTATACGCCTGATAAGTTCTTTTATCTAATCCATGATAAATCGCCATTTATTAACGCTTAATTAATGTATAAAAAACTATTTTATTAACTCCATGATGTGATGTGTAAAAATGTTATGTAAAAAGTTTCTCTCCTCCTCCTTTGAATCTTCCACTACCGTTATAAAATTAAGATTTATTATGCTTATAATTGTTAATTATTTACAGTAACAAGTAAATATTTACACTTAAGCTCGCAACTTGTTGATAATGCTATTTTAAGTAGGTTTTGCATCTATTTCTCCTAATGGCTGTATTTTTTTATTCCTTAAATACAGTACATAATAGATGTAGAAAATAGTAAGACCGCTTGTTCCTATAATTTCAATATATCCTAGAAATTTTGGTACGGGACAGTCTTGCAGGAGTAATAGTTGTCCAGAATGGCAAATAAAGAATACGACTTGTAGGACCTGCAAAAATATCCATTAGATTTCAATTTAGGATAAGATTTAAAATATCAATACTTACGTGCAAACTCAGATCCCATAATTTAAAATATTTAATTGAAAAAATATTAGGAAAGATGACAGTCATAACTCGTGTCGCAAATACCGAAAAATGCACAATAGAATTTATAAATCCAAGAAACAAAATGTGTCCGCCGGGATAAAAATTTGTACACACCCATAGCATCATTGGGAACGTCGTATGATGAATGAGCAAATATTTAGTTACTGGAGATGTTTTTTTTACTAAAAACAAACACGAAACCATGAAGAGTGTAAGCAAATTTTGTCACAACAAATTCATGAGCAATCCTTAATTCATATTCTGAGAGCCACGAATTTGATAGATTTATTGGTTGGCAACTCCAATTATACTCAAATAGCCACAAATAAAACAAATGTATCAGGAAGTATATTGATCTTATAGACAAAATCACATCGACACATGTCATAAGTTTAACGTAATCCATTGCACTCCGATTTTTCATATATTTTGGCAGAATAACCACAATAATTACTACATAACAAAAATATACAGACAAAATTCCAAATGGATTTCCCATAAATAATTTATCGCGAATCCTCTCGTCTGCATTATCGTAGAAAATATTAACGATCGCGAGAATCTGAGATGTGTTCATGATGACTGAATTTTTATTACTAAAAATTTAAAACTTGAATGTGCGACAAAGCTAGGATGAACTGGGATAGGCCTGTATCCGAATCTGCAAACATAAAATAAAAAGTAAAACAGGTATTTTTTTAATTGCCCCTCCTTATTGCTTGTCAAATATATTTAAAACAAAAAAAAACCTTTAGCTATTCAGATCAATTGTGATCCAGAGCTGCGCTAGGGCGATTCGCGGCTTATGATTGTTTAACGAGTGAAGGTTCGCCAAGCCACTGCACTCAAGTTAGACCTACAGTTTATAGTGGGATCAGAACCACTCCTTTGATGACATTTCTGCCTGTAGCCTACAAAGGAAGGCTGTGAGCTTCATTTCCAGTACATATGATTCGAAAAAGGACAAGTGAAAAATTTCCCCATGCCGAGTCTCGAACCCATGATCGCTGTGTCGGTGTGTAATAATTAGGTCCCGAAGAACTAAACCACTACGCCACCGAGCCACTTCAGCTCAAATATATTTATTGGAGTCATTTCTATGAATTGAAATGTCAGATAGCTAAAATGTATAAATTATTATTTTTGTTTCATTTCATGTCTTTCTAAATATATTAGAAATTCTATAAATACAATAGAGTTTTACAATAGTTCAATAGCTGAAGAACATATTGTTTGATCAAAATTAATTGCAAAAAATTTTGAATTTTTCGAAAAACTAAAATTGGATTTTGATACTATATTCTTTAATCAACAATCCTAAATGCCTACATAGCTGAAGAAATGTTGAGATATATGAAGATGCAATTAATAAGTACAGTTACGATGTTAATAAAAGTAAATTAAATTTATTTACAAAGAGACGATGTTGTCTCTTACGAGTTATAGTGAAGACTAAATTTTACATAGAGAGGGGAAAACAACTTTAAAAGGGGAAATCAACTAATTGTAGTTGCTTATACAATTCAAATATCAAACGACCGTTGATATATTCTCAACAGAATTTCTAAATCGATTTTTATTTAATCATCAATAATACTTCGTAACCCTTTACGCAAAAATGAAGACTGACATGTGATGAAAATCATACATATCGGAGAAAAAAAAATCTCTAGAACGCGTTTATTGCAATTGCAAATTTATATAATAAATCATGTGCCATGAAACGTGCAGCATTGCTGTTGCTCTTACCATTATTGTCAGTATCATAGAAAGTAAGTAAACAACATTTTTTATTCGAGTGGATATGCTGAAGCGAATATTTTCTGCAAGGTAATCAAAATCTGAAAATTGAAACAAATTCTGTTGCTTTTCTTCATGTAACATTTAATTGAACGAAGAAAATGCTTTTCAAAATTGGAAACTTCTTAATCCAGAACCCAAAGTCCTTCTAAGAAAGTCAAGAATCTAAAATAAATATTCGATTTCAGCTGATTTTAGATTCAATGGAAGGAAAACTTCCCTAAAATTGTGCATTTAAATCCAAAAGGATATCGTTAATCATTTCAGCTCGAATGCTTGATTGACGCAATTTGAATTCTGTGAAAAGAAACCCCTTCTGCATTCCTTAGAAGCACAGACTAGCCTGTCAAAATAAAAAAGTAATCAATTTTTTACAGGGAAAATGTGTCAAAAGAATGAGGAAGAAGAGATTGTTGTTATGTAGAGCACCATCATCATGGATTTAAAAAAAGTATTTGTGTATGAAACATAAGCAAGTATAAATGGATAAAAACGGTTTTGATGCTTAAAAGGAATATTCACAAAAGTCCTTTTTTCAGCGTAAAACAAGAAGAGAGGAGATAGAAGCTGGGTGGTAGGGAGTCAAAGTACACAGAAATCGTAAAAAATTGCTTCTTACACTGCTGTTTTTCATACTTTATTGTCACAATCTTTTCAGCATTAATATTTAATGTTCATTTCTAATGTGCGTAGCTTCATATTTCTTTCCTGCTTCTTTCTTTTTTACATAAAATTTTCATGGTTGTCAGCATCATGATGTTATTTTTTATTATGCAAAAAGGGAAGGCTAAACGAAGCCTGAAATCCGTAAGAAAAACATTTATGACAACGAGAAAAGGTAAGTTTGAAAATCTTTTGGAGTAAGTTGATGAATAAAATGCTTTAACTAGCAATTTTAAGATTTCTAAATTGTAACGGATTTGAAAAATTTGAATTTTTGAGCCGAAATTTTTTGTCACTTCAAAAAGTTTTTTGTGAATTGCAGTAAATTTAAGCATTCTTATGCTGTATTATCTACTCCATAAGCATCAAAAAGTTAGCAACAACTTGATTGTCAGTCAGCACAATTAAGATTGTAACAGAATCGATGGAGTTACAAAACTTTTCTTTTTATGCCAAATTTTTTCTGATCTCAGATTTTTTTTGCAGATTTTAGTTAATTCAGGCAGTTCCTTGGTTCCAATAGCTCCAAAAAAAGTGGCGAAGAATGCTCACCATCCACTCAATCTCAATCTATCAAGCTATTTACATTTTTTTTCTCTATAAATATTTTTTCAGTCAAACTGATCCCAAACCTTGTTCCTTCATCTACATGACTTGAAAATCGCATAAGAATGGGAGAGAGAGAGAAAAATCACTTAACGAGAATTGATGCGATTGACGTTTTGATGGTAATATTGAAAAAATTATCAAATATTAAAAGTTATTGCAATGACATCTGTACGTCTTCATCATCTTAATATTTTTTCATCATCTGATGTAATTCATAATGTTATCTCCACACTTTTCATATTTCTGTGGCTTTGTGGTGGAGGAGGATTACAAGTAAATTAGAAATTATTGTTATCAGTCTTAATGCAGATGTTTTGTTCACTCCTCTCCTTATCGTCTAAATGTTGAGTTTTATGGAGGTTCAAAATATCATAAATTCCATGGTGATGCACACTTTAAAGCATGCCTCATAAAATTTGCTTGATTCTCGCTTTAAATGAAAATTGTTTTTGATATTTAGCTTTGTTTCCAAAGGCAAAGAATCTGCTTTTGAACAGATTTGCGGTTTGAGGTCGTAATTTTGTATTATCAGCACACTTCCACCAACAATTTTCAATCAGCATTAAGCTTGGGAGAAAATTAGTTTTGTATCATACACAGTTCAACTATTTGTGTGCCTTCATATCGATAATCTTAATGGAAATTAATTTCAAGTGGTGCGTTGCTAACCACTTTGATTGAAATTTATGGTCTTTGAATCTGTGGATGAATATTATGATGTAATGAGGATATTTTGATGCTTCCTCCTTCGTATCGACATTTAGCCATAGGCAGCATAGCCATTGTTTTCAATGTTATGTAATATTATCAGGAAATCAAAAATTATGTCTTTTGGAGCATTTTTAACATGCTGTGGGCATAAAAATAAGTCATCGTGTGTCGCTGTAAGCTGGATTAATTGAAAAGAATCTCCTTCTTCACATAACAGCTTCTGATACTTTAGTTTTTTCTACGTCAATGACACATCACGTATGACATTACATCCATACCAATGTGCTTTTCCCGCAGGCATTAAAACATAATTTAATTTAATGTTGACCACAACGAATTCATTAAATATGGTTTACCAATCTTCACCTACGCACTAACCGCACATTATTATAATGGTGATTATGTGTATGATTTTTATGGATTGTTTGCTACCGTTTGCTACTCTTTTGGTGCCATCGGTGGAAACAAAATTTTAAGTATTCACATAGGGCCAATACTATGCTGAATAGAAGCTAATCCACCACGCCTAACCTCACCGGATGAAAATTAGTTTATAAGCAACTGTATGTTATATCCAAAAGCAGTTGCTATGCAGGCTGAGCACTTCATTCTCGTACCAAGCAATTAATCTGACATATTAAAGATATTTTTCCTAAAAATTCAATTAATTTTGGATCATTTATAGATTTTATTTACAATAAACGAAGGTGTCGGTATAAAAAAAGCCCACACATAATGGAATAATGAATGGATGTACGTGAAAAATAAACCAACATCCATTCATCAATCTTTTGTGGCGGCAATGAATGCAGGAATGACACTTATACACAGATAAATACAGAATCATTATAATTTTTTATGAATGAAACCATCTGACACAATAAATTACGGATGAATGAAGTAATTAAGGATTTCGTAGGAAGAAGAAGATCCTCGTGTCAATTATTTTGCCATTTTGTGAACTTTTGTTCCTTTATACTTATTTCGAGAGTGTTTTATAATTCATGAATTGAAATTGTGAATGGGTGTGGATGACATAAGACATTTAGCTTGCTTGCTGAATTTAGACTTTCTCTTTAAGCACTTTAAAGAGTAGATCCACATCACTGGATGACTGGCTACTTTCAATAATTTCCAATAAAATCTCATCTGAAGCAGCAAAAAAGACGTTAAAGTCAGTGAGGGGAAAATGACTTTACGGAAAGAATGAGCAGCATAAACTGACCATTTTATTACTTGTTCTTAAGGGTAAGATACGAAGAAATGAGAACATAAGCACAGCCGTCTCTTTAGTAGTAAAGGAAACCTTTTTCCAGACATTTAGTCTTATTTTTTATTTCCACCAGCATTCATAAAAAATTTTAATAGAATTTCCCGTACAATTCGTGCTCATGCTTTCGAGATAACATTTAATATCGAGTCACTGAGAGAGAACGAGGACCATAAAAATGACGGTAGCGTTTTACTTGCATATATGTGCATGCAATCACTTCCTTACACGTCTTTATTTTCTTATTATTACCAGCATGCTAAAGCCATGGCTTATGAGTTCTAAACGGGTATCAACATGGAAATAATAAAGTTTTTTTCGGATATTGAAACGCATTTCAGTCCGTTTTATAGACTCATAGTGATAGCTATACACCAGGATGCCCTAATAGCTTTGTGCATGCATATTCACATGAACTTGAGGATATAAAATAATCTATGCTGCATTTCCTGTACAATTACGGATTTTTTGTTGAAAAAACTTTAAAGGAAGCTTGTGCTGAAGGAAAATTCAACTAGATTGTATAATGAAGAAAGGGATCTTCTTCCATAATTCAAGGATTTCGTGTATTCTCTCCTTTTTCCCCATTTTAACATCCAAAATACTGAAAACTTCCTTTTTTATACAAATTGAAAAAATTCACTTGTATCTTTCATGTTTCCGTTCTGTGCGATATTCTTGTAGGAAAATTGAGCATGTAGTTTATATTGTATTTATTTACGTCTTTACCTTAATGCAACAACAGCTTTAGTAATATGAGAAATAGCAACCAGTTTCTTTCTTTTCATCTAAAATTCGATTTTCTTTTATTTATTTGCTTTCCCTGGTGCTTTCTTTTTCTTCCCAAAAGAGGTCTAAAACTGGGAAAGTTGTTTGGAAATCCAATGGATTTTAGATGCTGTTAAAGTTTGGGATTGAAAGTTCGTCACAGTGACTGAATAAATGAAATCCAACATCCAGAAAATCAGCATATCATTATTGTTTCTCAATGCCCTCTGTTGAGATGAATAATCAGCACTCACAATGTCATTATAAATAAGTTAAATGTTTATTTATCTAAGATACGATGTTGTCTCTTACGAGTTATAATGAATACTAAATAAAACATGGAAAGGGGATAACAACTATGACGAGATGAAATCTACTAATTGTAGTTGCTTATACAATTCAAATATAAAATGACCGTTGATATATTCTCAACATCCTCTTCAGTGTCAGTTCCCAAAATCTCACTAAACATTTCAATTTTCGAAGATTTCTCCATCCAGTTAGATCACAGCATCTTTCATACACAAATCCCTTAGCTAAATAAATTTATGTAAAAATAATAAAACAAGACGCAAGAAGAAAGAGATGTAACAAGGTAGCATGGTCATGGTGAGTGTATCTTTTCCAAATAATGTCCAAAACTGAAATTAAATTAAGCCATGTTGTTATAACATAAAAGTCTCTTCTTTCTTGCTTCCCTCTAATCCTCTCAAAATTTGTTATTGTTGCTGGCTTCATTTCTTCCCCTACTATTCATTTCATTCACCGTTGCTTGTATCTCTCTTGTCAGCATGAAAATTTTCATTTCACCGAGTTTGGTATGTTTTTAGCGTTCGCTCACTTCCTCCATCCCACATTTTTAATATTTTGAAGGTAAATGTTTTTTGGGGCAGGGAAGACTGAATG
Organism: Chironomus tentans; assembly: GCA_963573255.1. NCBI lineage: Eukaryota > Metazoa > Arthropoda > Insecta > Diptera > Chironomidae > Chironomus > Chironomus tentans. The sequence goes on from OY754303.1 coordinate 43,593,273, forward strand.
CTGGTGAGGGATTTAATTTCTATGAGTTACAAACCATGTTAAATGAATGGGCGACCTATCTTATGTCTACTTTGTTTCATGGAGTGAAAGTTTAACTGCAGGAATTATTTGATGGATGTGAACAAGGCGCATTTATTGCCACGCTTTGAAAAGGACGAAGAAAACATTTTTAATGACGTTAAGTCAGTCAAAACGAATGAAATTCCATTCCTTTACGTCCACAATAGCGATTACGCTTGATCCCAGGGAGTATATCCATGGAGAAGCTGCTAGTTTTGCAAAGCATTTTCCGTGTTATGAAAAAAATCTCGCTTTGGTAATAATTCCCTCCCAGCTTTACTTACTCCTTCATTACATCGTAGCCACATCTGTAACATACTTTCTGAGATGATTGTATTATTTCAACCCCAACTGTAATTTGATTTACATCTCTATCACAACTCATAGCTCTTTCAAATATTTTACTCATTCCTCTTTCCATAATTTCATATTAAATTAGGTGTCATTCACTTATGACGTCCATCTTCATTTAAGGGGGAGGGGTGACAGTACATACGAAAATAATTTCGTTTTGTGAAAATGGGGCGAGGTGTGGTAGGTAGTTATTCAGTTCTATTCTGGTCTATTCCGTTTTACGGACGTCATAAGTGAATGGTCCCATTAGCGATTAAGCTCATATACAGAATAAGAAACACGTGTATTGTTTATAAGTTGATGTATACGCTTTTCCTTCCACTTTGCTTCTCATTCCACTTTTAGCAGGTTGATAATTATAGTCTATCCATATCATATTCTCAGAAATGTTTATTTACATGCAAGATATCGAATTCTTTTAGCACATTATCAGGAATTAATATACTTTTGTGATGTAAGGATAAGGTATTTGACAAGCTGGCTGTGCAGAAAATTGCTCATTAAAATGTTAACAGGAGATTCAGTCAGCTTGATAAGGAAATTAGGATCAAGATATATTTTAACGGATTTTCTACTCGGTATTCTTAAATTGATATTCATTCTATTATTTTGTTCTACCTGGAAATTCAACTGAGTCATTTTCCGTTGAAAAATGACGGTTAAATTAGCAAAAGTTTAAATTATCAAGGGGCAAAAACTACGAATCTGTTGCAGGGAAATAACTGCGAATATGAATTCAAATTCAGTAAAATACGTTACAAAACTATCAAACATCCATATTAAATTCCATTTTGCATTGAAGGTAACAAATCATTTGATGTAAAGTGAAAAGGGATCAATTTCACTTACTTCTCATTTTTCCTCCATTTGATAAAATGTAATCTCCACATTTCCATCATTTAAGCTTCATTTGATTTAAAATATTGAAAAGTGCAAACAAAGGTATAGAATCACATGGCATCGATTCTCATGAAATATTATATATATAGGAATATGTAGATATGAAAGAATCATCGACTAAATTTCCTCATGAATTATTGATTGATGAGTTTCAACAACGCATTTATGAACGAAGTTCATATTCATATTCAGTACCATACACACAGCATTTGTGGCTTTGAAGATATGTAGGCAGTAAATGGAATAAATAGCTTCAAAGCCAAAATTTCTGTTTGCTTATTTGAAGAGGTATTGATAATTAGGTCAAGAGCGACTGCTAGATTGGAAGTAAGTCAATAAATTAAAAAGGAAAAAAATGAGCCTACGTCTAAATCATACTCGAAAAATACACATTGAAAATTGATGCCTATTGAAAATTGGTCCATCCTTCCATATTTCATCAAAAAAAAATCTATCCTCTATGCTCTATAGCCTTTCATTGCGTTAGATCCCTTTTTCAATTTTTTATTAATAAAATGAAATGAGAATGAATATAAAATATTTATGGCCTATTGTTGCAGACTTTTTTCAGTTCAGGTGTTGAGCTAGCATGCTTTCAAATATGACATACATGTATAAAAGTAAACATGATGCTGCAGAGGATGGTATGGAATTTTTTTATGACAGACAACGACTACAGTGCTCTCATGATGATAACATAAAAGCTGATTCATTTTTATATTGTTCGATAGCACTGATGTATATTCTATTTAGAAAAAAATGCATTCAACGTTGTGAGCTCCATAAAGCTCTATAAAATAGTTATCAAAAATTTATTAATTAAAGTACATAGCTTTGCACTACGTACGAAAGAGTAGAATGCGTATTATTTTCATTTCTATGGCATGAAGCTTTTATGATGTTCTTAAAAATTCTATGGACAACTCAAACATTCTAAACAAGCGTTTAATTAAAGTGGAAAAATGTTAAATTTTAACGGTTTTTAGTTTTTTGAACGAATCATAAAATTCAAAAAAAAATTAATCGTTAAAAATTCAAAAATTTCGTAACCGATGAAAATTCAAATTTAAAAAGTCCGTTAAAATTTCAACATTTTTTAAAATCAAGCTTGTCCACAAAAGCAAAGAGAGCAACTGTTCAAACTGTTCATTTCCGCAGCATATTTTAGTTTTCCCCCAGTAGAAATAACATTTATTGCCCCAAAATATTAAATTCCCTATTATTGTTTTAATAGGACACAGAAAATGTCATAAATTAAAGCACGAAGCATAAATGAAAATTATATTGTACCATTTGAGAGAAATTATTCAATTTTAAATGGAAAAGTTATACATGGAGGAGAAAAATCATTGTATATTCACAGCATTTTAATTGGTCTAGATAGGAGCGGAATGGGAGCAAAATATTTTTCTGATAATTGGTTCATTGTTTGTCTTCATTATAATTCATTTGCATTTTCATATAATCATTGCGAATATTTTCTGTATCATTTATTGGATCTCTCAGTTAGTTCCTCTCTTTTAATGTATCTAGCACAAATTGAAGAGAGTTATCTTCCAGTGAGAATTATTTTCAAAAATGAGAATGAAATTCTTATCACCAAGTAGCACATGTTGTGGATATTTTCAGTATATGTACAGGATAAAGCTTTTTATTAAGGAATAAAAAAATAATACTTCATTTATTTATTATCTTTTTGTAAAAACTTGCAGTGGACGATGAAATCCTTTAGGTAAACTACTATTCTTTAGTATTTCACTATCTGTCATGCACCAACTGTCTGCAAATCCTATTTCGTCACTCAATAAATAAGCCTCAAATTGTTCAGGTTTTAATACAATGCTTTTGTAATTCTCCAATATTTCTGAACTCAACTTGCTTCTCTTTTTATATCCATTGAATGGCTGAGATTCCAGAATTAAGATACCATTGCTTCTCAATTGTTTAAATATCCTCTTAAATAAGAACTTGATGCCGTCATCGCCGTAATTTAAATGAATCCATTTTGTGACTGACAAGCATAGAATCACATCGTACTGAGGTTTCTCTAATTCAATTAAGGTTCTGTCTGTTAGAATATAGTTAGCCTGTAAGTAAAAAATTTATTAATATACTATAATTAATGCCTGAAAGTTAATTAAGCTTACCTTTCTAAATATAACTTTGTTCAACGATAATATCTCTTTTTCTGATAAGGAAAAGTCAGTCTTTTGTCTCTGTAAATTCTTCCTTGCAGCATCTATCAAGTTTGCATCAATGTCGATTCCTAAAACTGTTTTTGGAAGTAAGGATTTTGTGAAGTTTATTGTCACTATTCCAGAATTACAGCCAATATCAAGCACTTGTTTGTCTCGAAAACATTCTGGGTAATGTCTCATAAGTTCAATCCTGTGATCTGGCTGATCATTTCCTGGTCCTAATCGTTTAAAATAGTAGTTCCGATAGTTTCCGTACTTAAAGTCATTCTTTGTTTTTACTGAAAGTATTACAAAAGTTTAATTTCCTAATTTAAGGAAATAACTCTATTGATTGATCTTACCTTTGGCATTTTGCTGTTTCTTTGATGTTGATGCTTCCATTTATGTGTCTCTAACTATTCTAACTTGCTTATTTCATACAGAAAATTAATTATTTTATTTTTCGCGGTTTAAACGTTTTTGTTTGTTTTTTTGTTTTCTTTTCAGAATTTTGAATTTTTAATGACCGTTATTTTTTGAACAAAAAAATTATTTTAATCGACTGAAAGGAAGTAAAGACGAAGGAGTTTTTATTAAGGTATTATTTATTATTAATTGAGATGAATTAATTTACATGTGAATAAAATTATAAAATCTCATCTATAAGCTAAATTACATTGTTAGTATTCAGGTTTCATGGTTTTGTAAGTTAGTATAATTAAATTAGAGCAACAAAATGCTTAACCATGAGTTGTGTCATCTTCCACGAAATCTCTTGCCACTTCTCGAGTAACACAATCTACGTGACTAACTTTGTTTCGGAAGCGCACACCATAAAATTTGTGTGCCTTTTCCAGCAATTCTGGTCTGAAAGTCGTCGTAATAAATTGAGCATTGTCACTCAACTCATGAATCATGTCAGCAACAGCTTTTCTATGCTGTGCATCAAGTGCTTGATCAATTTCATCAAACAAGTAGAATGGAGCTGGATCACATTTTTGGATGGCAAAGATTAATGCCAAAGCAACAAGTGACTTTTGTCCACCACTCAATTGATTCATTTCTCTCATTTCTGAGTCACTTCCAGTGAATGATACACGAATTCCGATTCCAGTAAAATCATCAGACGTTGAAACTTCCAAATCACCTTTTATATCGTCATGATCTTTTGATGTACGTAATACTAAATGTCCACTGCCGTGCGGAACTAACTTCTTGAATACTTTTGTAAAATTTGTTGCCACTTGTCTGAATGTGTTCTGAATGGCCTCAACCTTTCGCATTTCCAAGCTATGCATCAGTTCTCTGTGGATTGAAAATAATTCTTAGTACTTATGACTTTCCAATGACTTTTAATGGTGACTTACTTAATCTTCTCACTGCCAATGTCCAATTCTTCCTTTCGCTTATAAAGCTTCTCTTTCTGCTCCGAAAAGCTCAAGAACTGATCCAGGGCCTTCTTATTTACATGATTGTACTTCTTCAAGTGATGATTTGCCTTTTCTAGCTCTTGAAATAGCTGTGGATTAAAAATAAATCCGAAGGATTAAAAATAAATCCGAAGGATTAAAAATAAATCCAAGGATTAAAAAATATTAAATCTAGGTTACCTTCTTCAGTGACATTTTCGTGTATTGTGGCTCAACTTGAGGCAAAGCACCAAGATTAGCAATTTTCTCGGAACATTCATCAACTTTTTGATGAATTAAATTCTCCTTTGCTGCCCATTTTTCCGTCAATTTCGAGTCTTGGTCGATTTTATCTTGTAGATCCTTCTCTTTTTGTACCAGCCCTTCCACATCCTTTTGCAGTGATTTTTGTGCTTTTGCAGCCTTGTCATATTTACGATCCATTTCCTCAAGATCTGTATTAACCTTCTTTATTCTCTCGATAACATTTGTGAGATCATTTTGGCAGTTATTTAATTGACGTTTTCGATCTTCAACCGATATTTCCTGTAAAGCTTGTTGCAGCTCATCACGTCTTCTTATCAAATTATTCGTCAGTAAATTTTCGAGTTTATTTTTCGTCACTTCCAAACTCATTCTCGAGCTGAATGCAGCTTTATTTTCTTGATTTAATCGTCGGATATCGTCATTAAGTTGATCGACTTCCTGCTGATCTTGTACGGATAATTGTGCCATCAATTCCTGATGCAATTCACTCTCCAATCCAGATTTGGTTGTGTTCATTGCCTCTAAACTTGATTTGCATTGTGCCAAAGACTTTTCCTTCGGTGATCTGAATCGTTCGATTCTCGTCAGTTCCTCTTTCATTAATCGAATGTCAGCCTGGACTTTTTCAAATGCATCCTTTGACTTTCCCAATTTTGTCTCAGTTTTCTGCATCTCACTGACCACTTCATTAATTTTCACTTCCGTTGCTTTCAATTTTGTACGAATTTCGTGTAATTGATCTTCAAAATCTTGTATCATTTGCATATATTCTGATCGTTTCTTTTGCATCTCTAGACGTGATCTTGATGTGTTGAAAAAACCACCAGTCAAGCAACCTTTCGATGAGACTTGATCTCCTTCTAACGTCACACAATCAAGTCCTGTTGTTTTAGCAAGTTCTGTAGCTCGTTCGAGATTACGGCAAATTAGAGTCTTGCCAAAAATATATCTTAATGCCTTATCATACTTCTCCTCATACTTTAATTTACTGATCATTGGAATTGAATCATTATTATCTGGATAGTCGTGGATCTTAAACTGAAGACGATTCAATGGCATGAATGTAACTTCACCAGGCAATTTCTGCTTATTCATTTCCTTTAATATTTGTGTACCAACACGATCAGACTCAACAATATGATGAAAAAGACGATTTCCAGCTGTTACTTCTACTGCTGTATAGATTGTCTTGTCACAATTGAAATTTTCAATAACTGGTCCGTAATATGAATTTGCAATCTTACCATAATCGCCGCCGCGTTCTCTAAACATGTCTAGTACTTTACGAACTGAATCTCGACCATTTAAAATTGGCTTTCCAGCCATCGAACGAAGTGCTTGATCAGCTTTTGATAGTTCATCCTTGTGAGACGATAAAGTTTGTGTCAATTGAGTTTCTTGCCTCCATAAATCATTACGAATACTCTGTTCATGATCCTTTTTCTTTTTTAGCTCATAAAAGTTTTTATTATGCTCATCAATCTGCTGTCTCAATTGATCCATTCCACCAGCTGAATCTTCAATTTTCTTCTCAAGTTCTTGTTGCTTCACAGCATCACGTTTTAGATCTTCTGTCAACTTATTCTGATGTGAAATTTTATCCTTAATTTGTTTAGCAAGTGACTTTAATTCATTTTGAATCCATTTGTCACGTTCTTCTCGCGATGAAAATTGTGATCCGCGACCTTGCTTTGCGTACAGTTCCTTACGCTTTTGATCTTTAACTGCAAGTTCTCGGCTATATTCTTCTTCCTTCTTTTTCATGTCTTCATATTGTGGCTTAATTTGTTTCAATTCTTTCTCTTTTTCAGCAATAGTCAATTCGAGACGTTTCAGTTCCTGTTCAGCCCTTTCTTTTGACTTGTTATCTCCTTGCACCTCATCATTTAAATCGTTTATTGTGAGATCTAATTTAGTTTTTTCCCTCAAGAGTTGCTGCTGTTCTGCATTCAAGACTGAACGTTCTTCTTTTGCTGTTGTCACATCTTTTTTTGCATCCTTTAAGTTCTTCTGGATGTTTTTAATTTTCTCTTGAAGTTTCTGGATTTCATTTGCAAGCTTTTTCTGTTGATCACCAGAGTTTTTACGATGATTTTCAAGATCTTCTAGCTGCTTCCGATTATCTTTTAATTCTGTCTCGTAGATTATGTATTCCAGCATACGACGAAGTTTGTCCCATTTCTGATATTCTTTCAGTTCCTCTTTTTCCTCTTCCAATGTTTTTAATCTTTCCTCAATTGTCTTGAGAAATTCTGTGATTTTCTCAACTTTCGAGTCAGTATCTTTGAGGATATTCTTCGATTCCTCCTTTCGTTCATCATAAACTCTTGTTCCTGCCACTTCTCTCAATAATTTCAGACGATGTGCATCTGGAGCTGTTGCCATTTGATTAATTTTACCTTGCTTGACAATATAGTATGGATTCGAATTGGAAAATCCAGCAGATTCCAATAAGTTGACGACTTCTGATCTTGGTACATTCTTTTTGTTGAGAAAATATTGATCTTTTTTAGCCCCAATTACTCTTTTTAATGAAATCTCTTCTTTATCAATTGGAACTCGATTATCTGAGTTGTCAAATATGATTTCTACATAAGCAGATCCAAGTCTTTGACCAACACCTTCATGTAAGAGATTTTGACGCTGTTCTGGACGTAAATGAGTAAACTCATCGCTAAGAACAAACTGGATTGCTGAGAAAAAATTGGATTTTCCACTTCCGTTTCTTCCAACTACCACATTATGCTTTTTATGGAAAGGATCGACGACCGTTTGCTCCCGATATGACTTAAAACCATGAATAATGACCTAAAAATAATAAAAACATTGTGAAAGTGCCGAAATGACGCTATTTTTTGGGAGAAAATTTTTATTTCTCATTTTTGCTATGAAATTCATATTTACCTGCTTTATATGCATGTTTTTGCTGTATCCCTTACACTTATATACCTATTAAAAGTGTTTTAAGTTATTAATTTATAAAATTAACGTTAAAATTTTAATTAAATCATTTTGAGAAAAAAATACAGAAAATTAGCTTTTTTAAAATATTTTTTATGTTTGTCGAAAAATTTTAGTCTGACTGTCTGTCAGAGTAATTTAAAATTTGGATTTCCGTTAATCATGTGAATTATTTTGAAATGATTTTCGGTAGACTACACTAATTTTGAGGATTTTTAGGGATTATACAAATCTAAATACTTGCAGGATTTTAAAAGTTTAATGATTTAAAGTTTCAGCTATAGAGAAAGCTATCAAATTAATAAATTATCATGACACTCAGAATATACGCGGAAGTATCGAGGGCGAGCAACTATATTTGTTTTTAAACTGAATTGCGTGGAAGTCGAAAAGCTTCTTCAATTTCTTGGGTCACTATTTTTAATTATATTTTAATCGCGTTGTTTTGGTAGTTATATAAATATAATAATGGTTAGTGGAAACATATATTTTACAGCCAAGTTGGCTGAGCTGATTCATGATGTCAAAGTTGGGTAAGTTACATAAATAATAGAAGATTTCATAAATATTCAATAAATTGCATGCTTCTTACAGCAAAATTGTTGGGTCGTACTCAATTTCGCAGGCGATGCTTAATTTCTTCCTTAATATAATCAATGAAAGTAAATGGACGACAGCTGATGAGTTGATGACAATTGTGAGAGAATCTGGGAAAATTGTAGAAAATGCACTTCCAACGGAAGCAATTCTAGCGAATGTTTCTCGTCGATTATTAAAAATCATCAGGATTGAATATGATGAGTTAAATATGCCAGAACAAAATAAGCAACAAGATGATTCTCAAGCTGCATCACTCCAGAAATTGGTCACACAAAATAGCGAAAATACGCCCTCGAAATCAGACTACTCAAAATTGCACACTGATCTACGTGAGAATCTTATTAATCATCTTCAGGAAATCGAAAATGAGTTACATTTAAGCCATGATAATCTTGCACAGCAAGCATCTCAACACGTACATTCTGCGGAATTAATCTTAACTCTGGGATACTCGAAAAGTGTCGAAAAATTCCTTAAATCTGTGCCGAAAGAACGAAAGTTTGAAGTCGTCATAGCTGAATGTGCTCCAGCCTGTCGTGGTCATTTGCTTGCAAATTCTCTTGCTCATTCAAAAATTGATTCGACTGTAATTCCTGATTCGGCAATCTATGCTTATATGAGTAGAGTCAATAAGGTCATTATTGGAACGCACAGCGTTCTTGCTAACGGTAAATTCTCCTTTCCTTTCACATTCATACATTCTGTATATTAATGCTCAAAAACTTTCATTTATTAGGTGGATTGAGAGCAGCAAGTGGAGCTTTTACAGTCGCTTTGGCCGCAAAACATTTCTCAGTTCCAGTTATTGTCTTAGTTCCGATGTTCAAAATGTCGCCTGTTTTCCTTTTCAACTACGAACAAGAAGCATTCAATCTTGTTGGCAGCACACAAAGTGTTTTACCTTATAACACAAAGGTTTCTAGACAAGTTAAGGCTTACAGTCCAGCCTTTGACTATGTTCCTCCGAGGTTGATCACTTTATTCATATCCAGCACGTAAGTATTTCTTGATTTTTGGTGATTTGACTTTTTGAGCTATATATTTCATGATTCTTTTTAGGAACGGCTACACACCTGATTACGTCTATCGATTACTTTCTGAAATGTACCATCCTGATGACTACAATTTAAAATGAAAAGGAATTTAATATCACATTTCTACACACTTTTTTTTATTTTACTAATTAAAATAAAATTCGGATATTATCAAAAGCTGATAAATGCAGCCTAAACATTAATATTGATCGAATTTTAGATCACTAGATTTATTCAAATTTTGACTATTTCTATTTTCCAAAGATTTTCTTGGTGGTTTCTGAAGTAAACGTGTGGATTCATCAGCTGTGTCTGGAAATTCTCTTTGGAATATCTGCCTTAATAAATCATCGTCTCGGTCTCTGTTAAGATATGATGCAGGAAGACTTTTAAAGTCATCATCAAAAAGATTATTAGCATCGTTAGCATCAAAAAATGCAAAATTCGAATCATTGGGATTCCCAGACATCCTGTTCCTGGCTATTTCCACCAGTTGATCCCAACGATCTTTTAACAATTTGCATGAAATTATTCGAACTTTATAGAACAAATTCTTCTCGTCATCCAAAAATCTATGAATATCTTTCAATGCCACTTTACAGCACTTTCCATCATCAAGCAACGTCTCAGAATCCTCAAAATGAATTGGAAAGCGCTGAATGAGTAAAAATCTTGGATCATTTTTGTTGTAGAATTCAATTTCAAATGAAAATTTTGACATATCTGGACTCAGTTGCTTATCTAATGATGTTTCTTTGTAATCAGCTAACATAACAGTCCACGTCAAAGTTGCTATCATTAATAAAAACAAATGGTGATAAGAAATTAATAAATTCTTTAGATAACGGCTAAAATAAATTTAAACTTTTTCATGAAAATTCAAATTTGAAAAATACGTTAAAAATTTAAAAATGGAAAATACGTTAAAAATTCAAAATTGAAAAATACGTTAAATATTTAAAATTGAAAAATGACATACCATGCTTAGCTTCGTGGATCTGATATAAATTGAAGGTCTCTCCATAATTTTGGATTAAATAATAAGCAAGAATCGGACCAGAATTGTCCTTCAATGTTTCATAGTTCCACATAATTTCAAATTCATCCTGCTTTGACAATATCTTAGGACTGTGTTTATCTTTACAATGTTCCAGCCACTCATCTTCTCGTCCTACCCAATTACAATCATGCCATACCTTACCCATAAAGCAGCTCGTCTTCTTATAAATGCATTTTTCTTCATGCCATTTCATTAGTTCCATTGGTAAACGAACATTACATCCGTTACGTAAATTTTTACATGGAAATTGGAATTTTCCTGATAAGCGTTCTAACGTGTATGATCGCATGTCTGTCATGTCTCGTGAGCAGATTGGACATTCCGAAAGTGATAAACGACAAACTCTGCAGAGACTGTGACCCGATGAGCAAAGATATATTGGCTGTTGGAGCCTCATAGTGCATCCAGGGCAACGTAGGTCGCAAAGCAGCTAATTTAATGGAAATTAACAAGTTGATTGTAAAATATGGATAGGTTAAACATACCTGATCATAATGTTTAAGGGAAACTGTTGGTTGATTGCTTTGCAATCCAGCTTTTTCCTTGTCATCACCAGAATTCATATCAGGCTTACTCTCGTTCTTCCTCAAAAGTCTCATCTCAATTTCGTGACTTTCTATCTCCTGAATTTTGTCCTGAAGAATTTTTGAATTCATTGTAATTAACTAAAAGAATGTTGAATGCTTAAGGAACTAATGAAGACTGATGTACATGATATCTTTATAAGCTTTAGCCGATAAAGACGTGAGTCAATGATAAGGCTTGTGCGTAATTTTTTATCAATTAAATGAAACTTTTTTATTATTTTTTATTTTTTGCTCATAGTCTGAACTTGATCAGTTTATAATCGTAACAGTTTTCAATGAAAAATTACAAAAAAAATGCATTGAATTTTTTTAGTGGTACTCAATTTTTTCCTCGTACAATTTTGTGTCTAATCCATGACATCCTCAAAGTCTACTGAAGGTCATTTTCAGTTTGAATTGCCTGTCAGCAGGCTTTGAGAATGTTTTTAATTGAACGGTTTTTAATGGTCCATAAAACATTGATGACTGTCTTTAATGTTGAGGGGTCGTTCGTAAATTATGTCACGCTGAAAAACGACTTTTTCGAAACCTTAAGAGTCATTCGTAAATTATGTCACACTTTAGGGGGAAGGGGGGTTGAAGAATAGATTTCTTTATTTTCAAATTTCTTTGGAAAATTTGTGACAAGGGGGTGACGTAATTTGCGAACGACCCCTTGTCATAAATTTCTTGTGTTTGGACTGTCACAATTTCTTCAACCTTCCATCCCCCCTTTAAAGTGTGACTTAATTTGCGAACGACCCCTAAATATAAAAGCAGTTAAAGGAACCAAACAAAAAACGTCCAAAAACTAATTTCAGTGAATTTAAATAGAACTATATTCTGTTTTTGTAATGCAGAGTGATTTTTGGAATTATAGACAGTCTACAGCTCCAAATGATAATTTTAACTTTTTGATGTTGGAAATTAAAAAATAATAAAACAAAAAATGATTTTCCTTTTCATTTAGCCAGCCGATTAATGATCATTATCATGTATATTTTTATGAAATTGGCATTAAATTATAATCAATTTAAGAAATAAGCAGCTAGTGGATAATGATAATTTCAGAAATAATTAAAGGATCATTTTCTATTCTGTTTTTATATTTTGTGCTCTTATTTGTAAAATTCTGATTAATGCATTAATAGATGACATTATGTTTTTGAAAGCTCACATTATTAAATACATACTCGATAAATATTCTAGTAGATAGAACTAAGAAAATGGAAAACTTTATAATTTTTATGAATTTTTTTTAGATACAGCATGAACCTCTCAACTGTCGGAGAACTTGGGTAGTTTATAAAATATTGCGAAAATGAACAACACTTGTTGAGAGTTCAAATTTTCCATTTTCCAGCAACCTCTTGATCGACTAAGTGATATTTTTATTATGCATTCAAAGTGTTCATTTACAAAAATAATTTTGTCTATAAATACTGAATTTCACCTCCGCCAATAACAAGCTGCATTAATATATTATACAGCAATTCATTCTAATTTTTTTATTTCTCACTTAAATTTTCGATAAAACATTTTCGTGCTATGCCAATATTTTCCGATAATCAGCTAATTTGCTACAAAAGTCATTTTGTTTGACTAATTAAGGTCAAACTGGACGTAAAATTTAACGCTTTTTCAAAAATTTGAATTATTCTGTTCAAAAATTTTTTTAAATTTTTGAAAACCGTTATTTTTTAAATTTTCAAAAGCCGTTAAATTTTATTTTATGCCGAAAATCAATTCAAATTTCTCGAATTTTGATTTAATTTCATTAAACTTTTTTAAATGAACAACAATGCAAGCAAAATGATCCTTTTAGGTGCCAATAGACATCGTCTTACTTCCTATTCTTAAATTGATTTTCTTCGATACTTTCCATATTATGAGGTATAAGCTTTCAGTGCTAATTCTAGAGACTTTATTAGCATTGAAATGAAAATCTCAATCAAATGCTCGTGAAATGCTATGCTTAATATTTTTATTTTTTTGACCTTCAATGACTGAAGACTTGTATGTAAAAGTGGAAAAGAACTCTTGTCGATTATTAAATGTTTATTATTTGTCATTACATCAATTTTTTATTCACTTTAATTTTTCTCAAATGCGAGCACGTCTTACTGACTGTTATGAATCTGTGTTATAATATAAGTTTATGTATCTCTCAGGTATCGTAATTAATATTCTTCATGAATTATTATAATATAAAAGAAAAACAGGACTTTAAAAAAATTGGTTTTAAGTTACAAAGAAGAATATTTTGTTGTTAATTAATGTGGCTGATTAAAAAGGTTTTTTCATGCAAATAAATTTTTTTCTTCACATTTTTTTTTGTTGGACTCACTTTCGAGCTGGCTTTTCACTTATTTTTTTTCTTATTTCAAAGTTAGACACTTTTTGTCTTGGCTTACTGTGTACTGTTATCTTGATGATTGACTTAAAAGTCACGGAACATCATCGCGTTGGGCTTAATCAAACCGCTATCGCCTTCCGATACGAAACGCTTGCGACCACTAGAAAAGATAGAATTTGAATGAAAATCAGTTTCTGTTTGCTAGGTGTGGAGGAAAAAAAACAACAAATGATGGAAAATTCTCCTCATTTTCATGTTTGAATAAAAAAACAACATTTATTTGAAGTGGAAAAATCAAGTGTATTTACGTCAAATTAAAAGGGATGGGAGCTCTAGCTCAACTTACTCATCGGTCATCTTTGGGGTCATTCACAAATGACGTCCATTTTAAAATGGGATTTTAAGATCCTCCCTTATGTCAAGTACAGGGGTATCCAGAATGTTTTTTTGGGAGGGGCATACAACTCACTGGACCGGACAAAAACTCGATAAAATTGGACAAATTTTGGATATCTTTTCAAGCCAAGGCTGATTTTTGTCTTTAATTAGTATTCTATACTATAATCTTCTTGGATACGCCCTTGGTTACGTACATGGGTGTATCCAGAAATTTTTCGAGGGGGGTTGAAACTTTTTTGTATGGACAGGAAAATTTAGGGAGGTTTTTGAGATATTTTTCTTAAAAAACCCTAGCAAATTGAAAAAATTTCCCAAAAAAGGGGGGGTTGACCCCCAAAACCTCTCCCTGAATACACCCCTGGTCACGTAGCTTCACATCTCTACTGTGACATTTCATTTGTCAACGTCCTCATAATAAACAACTTGTGCATGCAAATCTAATTAAATGTTCCGAGAAGAAGCGAAATTCACAGACAGGTGCGAATTTTTCAACAGTTTCGATCCCTTTCGATAAATTAGTGAATGATTTTTATGATTTTAAATTGAAATTTCTTCATATAAATCAAAATGATATTAAATCCATTATCCTCAATAGATATTTCAAGGGTCTGAGTTAAAAGAATGTTTACAATCAATATAAACATTCCATCATTCTATAACTGTCATGTATGAATGAAAAGGAAATGTACAAAGCGATAGCGAGTGAGAGAGACAAGGAAAACAAATTAGGCTTTAAATTATTATGCATTCATTTTGTGCAAGCAACAAGGCGATTTCATTGATTTTTTTTTGTCTGCGCTACATCGATCTGAATACCTCCTATTGTTAGCTATGTGAATATAAACAACATTGAATTCAACACAGTCTACAGACACAAAAAAATAGTAAATATTCATAAACGCAAATCCGAAAGATACAGCAAGCAGTTTCGTAAAATTAATCAACTGTGAAATGAAGTCGCAATTTCTTATAAAGGCCAAACGAGCCAAAATATTTTGTCAACTCACAGCAACTTTCGTTATGTTCTGAGAATGATGTGACTAGAAGCAATGTTGCTCCATCTTTAACGGCAAAATAAAAACAGTCAGCTGTAGCGCCATAAAATGTCTCAAAAAAAGAAAATGTGTCTGTCTTTTACATCTCATTAGCTGCAAAACATGCTTTTTACGTTGTTCAAATGTGCTCAGTACAGACAGCAAATAAAATGGCTTGTACACAATTACTTCATTTGTAGTGTGTGTTGTTTACTGTTCGTCAACACAAGGTCGACAAGATATAATTTTTTGCGCATTATTAACCACACTAAACACTTTTGAACAACATTGCATGCTAAAAGGCACAAAATTAATGTAAACAAATAAATTGACGCATGATTGACGCATTATGGGTAGTGAAATTGACAAGTCTGAGCAATAAATAAGTGACACTAAAACAATAAAATCATGTAAATGATAGCGACAATATTAAAAAAGGCTGTAGTATCAAATATTAAAATGAGCACATGTTAAGAGTCTCGCATCACCGCACGATTGTTTTCGTTATTTTGCAAAAATAAATTACACAATCTACACTTTACCGATAAAATGCCGGTTTGTTATTTATTTCCCTGCTCTCTGTCTCACTCTTTCTCTATTCACTCCCTTTCATCGTACGTCCGAAACATTTCGCGCTTAATAATGTTAGTGAACATTATTAAAACCGGATGAGTGTATAAATAAATAAAGGAGAATTTTCCATCGCATATTTTCATGTTTTTTATATGTTGTTTTCAACTCACCGTGATGGCAAATTTTTGAGCATCTTCTCGCTCAATAGAGCCAAATTGTAGCATCGTTGAACGAACCGTTCAAGTATAATGTATGCCAAAGGGATATCCAATGAAATGTCTTGAACATCTTCATATATACGTTGAAATCCCTGTTCGACGGCTTCGGGCGTGACAATACACATTTGTTCAAGTGACTTCAACAATTTGGACATTGCATCTTCAACACCTTCATTCAGAGCTTCAAGACTCAAGATGATAGCCTATATTGTTAATAAGTTCAAACAAATTTTGGTCACATCATCTTGTTATATTTGTATCTCTGAATGAATATATTTACCTCATAGACCAATTCGTGGTGGAAATGAGGAACTTCCAATGCGCTGATGCAGCGTTGAGCTTCGGGAATATCGCGCGATAGCAAATATTCTTTAAGCAACAATTCCATCTGTTTTGTTATATTATTAACAGGTCTTAATCCTCCAGCAACACCCCAAACATTGTCGAGATGAGCCCATCCATTATGATTTGAAAGGTGACCTACAAATTGGTTTAATTACTTAATAATTTACACTAATAATATGAAGTAATATTTACCTTCAGCATAATCCAATGCCTGTTGAGCTAATTCACTCAATTGTCTACTTGCACTCGGTGCAACTTCTTGCTCATCACCGTTTTCAACTCCGTTGCCATTTCTCGGAGAATTACGAAGGCCATTATTGCGAGCCAATTGATGAACATATTTCGGAGGTAAACAGTCATCAGCCACAGCTCGAGCAATGAAATTTCCAAGAGCATGTGGTGCATCTGGTGTGTCGAGAATTAAATCTGGTAAATTGTTTAAGAGCATATCAAAACCTCGTTCATAATCTGATGAGATCAAACATCGCCCGTACAAGTCTGAGAGTAATACACTCGTCATCTCTCTGTGCGAATTCTTATGTTCTAGTGCCATTTCAACGGCTTTACGAATTACAAGTGGCCTCAAAGCTCCTGATCGCATATTTTCATCTATTTCTGATGCAACTTCGTGCGTGTCACCATGTTCAAAATATTCTAGCATTGCCATTTCAAAATTCTTGAGGAATTCCTCCTCATTATTCATTTTTTTAGTGGTACAAACAATTTCTTTGAATTCAACATTAACAAGATCCTCGTCATTGTAGTTTGGATCTTTTTCGTCTAATTCATATTCTTCCAGCAATTCACTGCCCATTTTACCCCAATTTGCTCGTCCACCGCCTCCCTTTTTGACCATTCCGCGTCCATTTCTAGAACGACGAGAATTTTTCCAACGACGCTGTGGTGCTACAAAATTTGGGGCACCAGCAACTCCGAGAACACCATCCTTGCTATTTTTTCGTTCCAAATTTTTCTTGCTTTTGCGACGTAAAGCACGATGCTCCTCGACAGTCAATGGCTTCTTCAAGAAATTCTTTTCAGTATTTTCGACTACCTTTTCGGCCTCATCAGTCTCGATATTATCGCTTACATCACCATCACTCGATACTTCATTTAACATCGCACCCACCTCGTACTTTTTGAACTCCATCCTTCCTTTTCTTAGACTTTACTATAGTTTTTGATTTGATTTAATAATAAAAAATTTTCTTCCTCTCCGTCTGTTTATAGATTTGTAGGAAAAAAAACAACTTTCAGTTTTTTTCGTGTATATGTTGTTATGAACTTGCTGCTTATTATTTTTTTGTGTTATTTCGTTCTCTGTCTATCGTTCGCACTCTGAATTTACTTGTTTTTCTTCGACTTCTTCTTTCACTCGGCTGTTTCGAGTGTTAGATTATTCGCTGTGACCGTATATGTTTATTTTTACGCAGTTTTTTTTTTCTACAGTAAGAGGTCTTTCATTCAGAAATGCTCGATGGTCCACGTTTAGATACTAATTCGTCCGAATGAAAGCTAACAGTAAATTCAGAAAGGAGCACAAAATTTGACTTGTGGTCCTTTTCTTTGACTGCTACCTGTCAATGCAAATGCTCATAAAATTTATTAGTCTCCTGTCTTTTTTCTTTGTTTGTATGTCTACGTGCGGTGTTCAACGTTGTTGTTGCAATTGGGTCAAAAACAATCGGATAAATTCCGATAAATTGCTCCTTTTATGCAGTTATTAAATGCACTTCCACTTAATTTCAATTTTTATCAATCTTATAAATCTTGTCTGATACAATTTGTTAATTTTTTAGGCGATTTTAATTACTTTTCAGCAAAATTTTGTTAAGACGCAAAATATCTCGAAACCGAATAAATGTGTTGTGAGGAAAAACTTCTGGTCAATTCCACGCACTAGAACTTTCCATGAAATAAATTTTTTCTCTCAATTTTTCACTCACTCGCAGCTATTTTCTTATTGACAGCTACTTTTTCTTGTTGGTAACTATGTTCTTAAGATGTTTGTTAGTAGTGAAATTGTTATTTAACAGTGAATTATAAGTTAGAATAGTTTTTAAAAAATTAATAAAATTTTCAGTTTTACGTGGATTTCTCCTTCAATAATAAATTTTTATTATGATTCATTCAAATTTCAAAAAGTCGTTGCTACAACAGTCATTTTAATAAACCTTAATTTGAGGAATTATGATTAATTACATACAATGCAGGCTTAAAATTATCTTATTAATCGTTACCATTACCATTAATTCGGCTATAAAAAGATCATTTGAAAAGCTGACTTGATGTTTCGAATAACCTCTTTGAATTCGAGAACATTTTCTCACAATAATTTAATTAAAGCAAATTTAGCGAGGTACTTTTCATTATCAGCTACTAAAAGATCCAGCATGAAGTAAGAATCAATAGGTTTTTCATTAAATGACATACTAATTGTACATTAATTTAATAGTTTAACAGAAATTTGTAAAAAGTTGGAGGAATTTGGAAGCTTAAGCTATGCTGAAAAATGGGATAATGTTGGCTTACTAGTACAGCCAACTCAAGTTCATGTCAAAAAGATCATGCTAACGAATGACTTGACTGAGAATGTGATGGATGAGGCAATAGAGAAGGATGCAAATCTGATAATTAGCTATCATCCTCCAATATTCCAAGGATTAAAACGGCTGACAACAAGTCATTGGAAGGAACGGATTGTCATTAAGGCTATTGAAAATAGAATAGCAATTTATTCACCACATACAGTTTGGGATAGCATTTCAAATGGAACGAGTGAATGGTTAGCTAATTCAGTTCCTAATAAGTCAATGAAGCCAGTCATTCCAAATGTCTCAAACAATGAGTTTGGTGCTGGAAGAATTTGTGAAGTAGATGGATCATTTACATTAAAGGAAGTTGTCGATATGGTCAAAAAACACACGAATCTTAGCGACTTAAGAATTGGAGTTTCTTATACTGGATCTTTAGATTCTCAAATCAAGTCATTTGCATGCTGTCCTGGAAGTGGTGCAAGTGTATTAAAAGACGTGAAGGAAGACATTGATCTATTCATTACAGGCGAAATGAGTCATCATGAAGTATTAGAAGCTAATTCTAATAATGTCCATATAATCATGCTGAACCATTCAAATTCCGAGCGTGGCTATTTACATCACTTTGTGCCAATATTGAAGGATCTCTTAAAATCTAATGAAATGGACATTTTTGTATCTGAAAAGGACGAGGAACCATTAAAGACAATTTAATTATTATTATTTTAATTAATTAATTGATATTTTTTATACATTTTATTTTCCGGAATGCACATTAAAATGCACTAAATTACAATAATGTGCTACTTGTTCTATATCCTTTATAATAATAAATTTAGTTTAGTATAAAAAAATTATCGATAAAGAAAGACAATACTTGAATAATAATAATAATGATTATAGTCGTAAAATTGCGAGGAAAAAAAATTATTAGGTTTATGCTCGCGCGCCCCATTTGGATAAGACTTTAAGTCCCATTTCTTGATACTCTTCTTTCGACATCCAAAATTCGTCTTTATTTTTGTTTAGACCAGCCAAAACTGCACCGCCGATGAATACCATGTCTTTTCTTCTTGGCGGATCATCGATGCGAATTTTAAACTTTGATAACTTGTCAATGTCGTTCTTTAAAACTCTTTCAAGGTACAATTGCTTAATTTCTCGTTCAAGACGAGATGGAAGACCTGGATACATTGTTGATCCACCCGACAATACAATCCTCTTATACAATTCTGGTCTTATGTCGATGTCGGCAGCTTGAATCGTACTAAAAACTAATTCTGCAATTCCTTGTCCTTCAACATTAATTAAATGTGGCTGAAAGAGAGCTTCTGGTGCTTCAAATCTCTCACCACCAACCTTAATCACTCGTCCATCAGGTAATGTATAGGTTTCAACAAGAACTGTCGTTTCTAATGCGAGCTTTTGTTCCATTTCAATATCGTAACCGATATAACATAATTTCTCTTTCATCATTCGAACAGTTTCAAAGTCAGCAGAATGATTAAATGCATAGCCGCGTAACAGCAGCAATTTGATGAGATATTTAGTGATATCACGACCAGCAATATCTAATCTTTTTGTTAAATGTGGCAAAGCATATGATTCATATACAGGACAAATGTGTGTAACTCCGTCACCAGAGTCGATAACTACACCACTGATTAATCCTTGAGCATATAAAGTCAGAACAGCTTGAATGGCAATGTACGTTGAGTGAAATCCATACTTTTCAAACATCACCTCGATCATCTTTTCACGATTCTTCAGTGGATTTAATGGCGGTTCTGTGAGCAAAATTTTTGTATTCACTGGATCAACGTTCATTTTCTTCGGACCAAATGTATAATCCCACACGTGACACATATCTTCCCAGTTTCGGACCATTCCATTTTCCATTGGATATGAAATCTCCAGCATAGAACGCAATTGAGATGCTTCATCGCCAACCATCAAGTCCTACAATTAATAAATTCATTAGTTATTGTATAGTGGAAGTAAGTCGTAAACCATGCAACGAAACTCATGTCAAACAATCAGTGATCTTCAAACTTTTTGTAGCACACTCTACTCTAACTATAAAACAAGTCAATCGAGGAAACTATGTAGGAACACATCGCACTGTACTCGGATTGTATTACTTACAGGTAATGTCGAGCCAACATCCTTTGCGATATTAATGTGTGTATGTGAATGCATAAAAATGGGAATGGCATGTAAGGAACAAACTTGTTAGTGATTTATGAGCGATATAAGGGCAGTCAAACAACAACAAAAAGTTAGAGATAACGAAACGATAAAGATATACGATTTTCAGTGACTTACTCCAAGAAATATGTCCTATATAAATTTAATAATTATATATTTAAGGAGGGTATTTTGAAAATGATAATTGGAAATGAAGATATATTTAAAGGAAGAGAGAAGAAAAGAAGAATTAATTAAAATGTATAGATGCACGGTAACTCACTTTTACTTCAATATCGCCAATTTTGTTAACCGCTCTGATCGTCGGTCTTCCAACCATCGATGGAAATATATGAGCTGGGAAATTACTTCCAGCATATCCACATTTTACAAACTGCAATCAATTTAATAAGATAAGGAATTAATCAAAAAATTTATGTATGAAGAAAACCAACACCCAAGACAGAAAATTCTTAAATGTCAATTTTCTCAAACAAATTCGCACAAAATACTCACGCCGGTTCCATTGTCGCAGACAATAACATTTCTTCCTTGATTATCCATTATATTTAAAGCCTTAACTACTTAAATAATCACTGAAATTTAATATTTTAATAATTTTACGCAAAATGATTCATTCAGAACTCACGAATCGCTTGTCAGAGTTTTTTATCGGCGTTTTCAAATTTTTCATGACCGTTAAACTTTTTTCTTTGATTTTTTCTCTATTCATTACTTTTCCTGTCCACTGTAGTTTAATCAGGTCACTAAGAATATTAATTAATAAATTAATTTATGATTAAGAAATTAATTAGCGAGAAATCAATGAAAAAATTCACCAGTTTTTAACGGCTGAAAAATATTCAAGATTGTGCAACATTTTGCGATTAGCATTTTTTGTTGACGTTCTGCTCTGACATGTTAGAAATTATAATTAGCTAATTTAAGTGCCTTAAGTAAGGAAAAGATGCATCTTCCGAAGATATTTAGGTTTAGAAGTTCTCAATTAAGTGCAAATCAGTATTTTATCGTGTGTCTAGTTGGTGGATTTCTGCTCAGTTTCTATTGGCCTACAAACTACATACATGAAGATTGTACTGTATCACAAACAAGTGAATTATATTCAATTAAAGACAATGACAATATCCACATGCTTAATGAGGATTTCGAGCCTCAATTAAATCTAGCACAGAAGCCAATGATAGCTAAAAAGTCTGTGAAATCAATTGTTCGTCCACGATACTTTTCAAGTGAATTAAATGTCAAGCAGGACCGATTGTTTGTCGGAGTATTAACAGTTCAGGAGAATATTGATAACTTAGCCACAGCATTTAATAAAACCACCGCTCATTTAGTCAATAAGATCAAGTTCTTCATACATGCTGATAATGTCAAGACAAACTTTAAGCTCAAAAATATCGTTGGATTTACAGACACTAGAGAGAACTACCGACCTTTTCACGTCCTCAAATATATAGCAGATAATTATCTCGAAGACTATGATTTCTTTTACATAATTGAAGATGCTGCCTACGTTAATGCGAAATTATTAATGGAACAATTGAATCACATAAGCATGAGCTTTGACGTTTATCTTGGAACTAAGGAAGCTGATCGTGAAGAAGGATTTTGTGACATGAAAGCTGGAATCATTTTCAGCAGTAGCGTAATTAAGAAAATTAAATCAAAACTCGATTTATGTGTAAGAAATGCAGATGGAACTCATCATAGTGTCAATATTGGACGATGTGTTCAACAAGCTACAGAAATTAAGGAATGTCAGGAATCATTCCAAGGAGTCTCGATCAAAAGTTATCAATTAACTAATCAGAAAATCTACCGTGATTTGCATTTATTGAAAGAAGATTCAGAATTTAATAATGCAGCAAGTGTATTTCCAATAAATCTGGCAGATGACATGTTTATCCTTCACATTTATTTCTCCAAACTGCATTTAGAAACTGTAAAGAATAAAATAGCTAATTTAGAACAAGAAGCACAAGGAATAGGCAACGGAAAAATCTCAAATAACATACTGGAAGTAAAATGGCCACTCGGAGTCGCTAATTCAATGAAACCACAGCATAGACATGACATAATCGTTTGGACTCATTTGAACTTGACACATAGCTTTATGGACGAAAATGGAGTTAATGTTAAGCCATTGAGTAAAGTTGATGCTACAGACATAAGGAAAATTCTTGATGGAATCTTATTGGACGTCAGGAAAAAGTATCCAGATCTTGTGTTTATCGATATGGAATCAGCTTATAGGCGATTTGATCATGTCCGTGGCATGGAATATAAAATTTACTTAACATTTAAGAATGCCGATGATGAAATTATAACAAAAAGTTATGAAGTCGTAAAGCCGATATCCTTAATTCAAATCATCCCAAGTCCATACGTGACGGAATCGACAAGGATTTCAATGATAGTTCCTACATTTACTCATCGTATTGATGATACAATTAATTTTATAGCTAAATATGAGGAAATTTGCATGCAGAATAAAGACTCGACGACACTTATGCTTGTATTACTTTATAACTCGAATGATTCTAATAAGGCTGAATCTGATGTGTTCTATCGATTAAAAAACGTAGCCATTTCAACATCCAAGAGGATTAAAGGCGATGACTCGAGAATCGCGTGGGTATCCATTAGACTGCCACCAGAATTTGATTATACTTATCGAGAACAAGACGAACTGCTAAATTCAATTTATGGCAATCAAGAGATTTTATCTCTAGTATCTACCGATTTAGCATTAAGGAAAATTGGTCTAGAAAGTCTCGTTCTAGTCTTCTCAAACCTCGTAAATTTCAAAAATGACTTCCTTAATCGAGTCCGAATGAACACAATTCAAGCCTTCCAAATATTTTCACCTGTTGGATTCATGCAATATCCATGCAAGAAAACGTCATTCTGTAATGTCTGTGAAAGTTGTGACGTGGCACAAAGCACTGGATATTTTGATCAGAAAAACTTTGACATCATCTCTTTCTACAGTCGTGATTACGTCGATGGTATGTAATATCATTTTTGATTACGTGGATATACTTTTTTAATACGTGGCAAATTTTCTCTTTTAGCACGCAAAAAATTGGAACCTTTCGTGCCTATAATACGAAAAGATGCAGACATCATTAACCTTCAGTCTCGACAATATCAGGATGTAAACAATGTGCTGGACATATTTGTGAAAGCTCAAACTCCTGTCCACATTTTGAGGGCGATTGAACCGTCATTAAGGTACGGAACCAACATAGAGAGCTTTTTGGATAGCTTCTCAGACGACAATCCATTGCCAAAGTGTCAGTATATGAACACATCTATGGACCACAAATGTATTAATCTCGTTAGTCGAAAGCAGCTTGGAGAAGCAATTGTAGCTATGGAAAATTCCATTTCTGAATCTTAAATCGTTGTGCCTTTCTCAAAAAAAGAAAAGTTTTATGCCAAAAAAATTACTTTATTTTCGAAAAAATATTTGTATGAACCTTTATATAGATTATAATAAAAGCAATGCTCATTTTAATGATTGATTATCAAAGCTTACATGTTTGTTCTTCATGCAAAAATATAGGAAATACTTTAGGATGTCTCTAAGATGAAACTAAGAAGCTTAGATCAGAATCTGGCTCAAATTCTTGTGGATCTTCATTGCGACAGAATAATATTGCTTTTGTATGTCCAATTAATGTTGCATTATTTCCATCAACTAATAAGGCAGAGCCTTCTCTTAGGCCTAAAACTGGCGCAGAGTTTATGTGATGAAACTCGTTGATTCTTTCAGCTCTAGTTTCTCCACGATGCTTGTCATCGGCAATTGGATCAAGATAATGAGGATTTATGTTGAAATCAAGGAATTGCAGTGCATAGAACGTCGGCGGCAAAACAATTGGCATATCATTAGTTGTATGAATAGATACAGTAGCAACATTTGTGCCTGCACTTGATCCAATATATGGAATTCCATTGTCCAAGACTCTTGAGCGAATTGCCTCAACTATTCTCTTATCATACAATGTTTTCAACAAATGGAAAGTGTTTCCGCCACCAATAAATATGGCAGAAGCATTATTTACAGCCTCAACTGGATCTCTAGATTCGTGAATGCCTTCAACTTCAAATCCGAAATCTTTCAATGGTTTTGCGACTTTTTCAGTATATTCATTATAGGAATCAGGTTTAGTTGATGCGTATGGAATAAATAGCACTTTAGTTACATTATTCCTGTTAATTAAACAAAGAAAAATGTCAAATAATTTTCACTTCCAAAAATAAATACTTTTTGACTTACTTATTCAAGAAATCTGTAATCCAGTCTTTAGCAAATTGCAAATATTCATGGCCATGATAATTTGAGGAACTTAATAACAGTAACTGACGTTTAGACATATTTAATTTGGCTGGAAACAAGAGAAAACTTCTTTGCACTTTGAATTTTTTCTTATCGAATACTGTGCATAACTCCCGTCACGTACATTTTTTTCGGTAGGATTAATGATAAATTTCGGACCTCACTTATTTTTTATAGACTGATTTTGATTATTTTAATTATAAATCTAAATAATGCTAATTAAAATGAGTTTTCATTATAAATCTCTTTCAAATAAAATAAAATCCAACCGTCATTTTGATTTTAAATTTTTATTGAATGAATTTTTGGATTTTAAACTTTTGAAAACCGTTAATAATTCAAAAAAGTCCGTTAAAATTTAACAAGTAGAAACGTCATTAACGAACAACTTAATGTTTTTCGTGTTATTTTATCTTCAATTGATTAGCTTTTAATGCTTGCTTTATTGTTGCTTTCTAAAAATCTCAATTACATTCGCTCGAAATATTTGAAACATTAAAAAATATTAATAGTATAAATACATCATTTTATCAAGGCCAATAATGTTCAGTAATTTTAAGTTGTAAGGAATTAGAGGTGAGAGACAAACCATCACAAAGGACTAAATGTATAATAGTTTAGCAGAATAAGTTAAATTTCTTAATCAGATTTATCTCCTGATGCCTTTGTTGTGTGATTCTGCAACTTGCTGAATTCTTCAGTCAATCGATCATATTCTCTATTCAATGATTCAGCTTGTGACTTCAAAGCCTCCTTATCTTTTTGTTCCTTTCGCAATTCAGCCTCTAATTCCTTAACTTTTTCCAACAATTTAGCACGTTCTTCATCAGTCTTTTCTTCAACTTCTGGTTTCTTGTCAGTCATCAAATTACGTGCAGCTTGAGTAGCTGACTGTGCCTGTTTCATTGATGCTTCACTATTTGCAATCAATTGAGCTTGTTCTGAAATAAGTATGATTAAACGACGAATCACCAAGGCCAAGAAAATAGCAAATCCAGAGATGTAAAAGTTACGTTGAGCCCTAAATAAGCGCATTGAATGCTGCATTCCCAAGTTTAATGTCGTTTCTTCCTCAACTGAAGAGTATTTTCGCATTTCCCTGATTGCTTCGAGCAAAAATATGACTAAAACTCCAAGCATCAAATAAAAATAGATCTGAGCTTGTCGTGAAAGAGCCGATAAAAACCTTGACTTGAAGAATCGGTTCCATCTTGATGCACTGAATACTAAGAAGAATAAAATTAGTCATTTTGTTTTTCATGGAATTTTCAATCATTTATTCCATTTACGGAAAAAAGATTACTAGATTGAAATTTGAGACTTTATGCTTATAAACTTACCTGGTAACACCAATAAAAGAACAATTGCGACTTCTGAATATAGAAATCCAGCTGTGAAATAATGAAATTATTGAGTTTTTGATGATTTTACGGCAATTTTCAACGAGATCAAAAATTGTGAAATAGACAAAAAAGTGTTACCTATTAAAGTCCACGTTAACGACATGATTCTATTGGTTTATTTTGATATATTTTAAGTAATTAATCTGTAGATACCTCTTGTATTCTTTAAATTCGCGTAAAAAATGACGAAATTATAAGTTTTTTAAGTATATTTATAATGACGGCTCAAAGTTCTCGAATAAGGGGAAAACAACTGTGTCAGTAAAAAATGAGTCAAATACTTCCACAGACATGAACTGTCTATCTATTTTCTGTTGTGGAATGTCTATGAATGTATTTGTTTTGCTAAATGACAAGTTTTATACAGTTAATTATATTGCGTCATGAAAATTGACCGCTATAACTTTAATTAACGTAAAATATCCATGAATTTTTAAAAGTTTTTTTCGTGGATTTCTTTATTGAATTTAAATATCATTTTACCGTTATTTTTTAAATCATTTAAAACTCGTCCGTTAAAAAATTCATACAAATCTGAGAATTAAAATGTAAAGGATATCTTCAATAGAATCATGTTATCAATAGGATAATGTTTATTTACTTTAAAATACCGGTTTCTGTGACTGTATTGTGTGTAAAATTATTTCTCTCAAAAAATATTTTTTTATTCTCTCAGTTTGTTTTTGTGCTTCAGACAGTTAAGACGTGTCAGTACTTCTTAAAAAACTACGTTTTTTCTTGAATTGTTTATAGCTATTAAAGCATAAAATATGTATCCAAATGTAAGTACGCTCTATTAATATTTAACACCTTTGTTCTTAAAGTGAATTAATTATTATCAGTCATATGACTTAATACATCATCACAATTTAATATTTTAGTACCCAAATCAGCAGATGCCTTATCCAGGACAGGCTCCACAGTATCCAGGTCAAGCTCCACAGTATCCACCAATGCAAAACATGCCTGGATACCCACCAATGCCTGATTATCAAAATCAGCAGCAAATGCCCGGATATCCAATGCAACCCCAAATGCCTGGATATCAAATGCAACCACAAATGCCTGGATATCAAATGCAACAAGCGATGCCTGGACAGCAGATGCCCGGATATCAAACGCAGGCACCAATGCCTGGTCAGTATGGTGATTTCCATCAACAACAGCAGCATATTCCACAACAATATGCTCCACAATTCTCTCATGGGGCTCCTTCTATGGCTCCACCTCAAGTAATTAGACACATAATTATAGTC
Organism: Chironomus tentans; assembly: GCA_963573255.1. Classification (NCBI taxonomy): domain Eukaryota; kingdom Metazoa; phylum Arthropoda; class Insecta; order Diptera; family Chironomidae; genus Chironomus; species Chironomus tentans. The sequence continues at coordinate 43,621,335 of OY754303.1, forward strand.
ACACCTTCTTTATGATAATCATTTGCTTATCTACTTATTTATTATCAGCTAAGGCCAACGGTTATAAGATCTCCAAATTTTGATGCCTCGAATGATGCAGCTTTATTACGAAAAGCTATGAAGGGATTTGGTACAGATGAAGCTGCATTAATAAATGTTTTATGCCGTCGTCCATGTGATTGCTAATTGCTGATGAATACCAAAAAATAAGAGGACACTCATTGGAGGATGATATTAAGAAGGAATTCAGTGGAGATGTCGAACAAGGAATGGTCTCAGTCTTAAGATGTGCAATAAACCGTTCATTATTCTTTGCAAAATGCTTACACAAATCAGTTGCTGGTTTTGGAACCAATGATCGTGACTTGATCCGTTTATGTGTTACCAGAAGTGACATAGACATGATGGACATCAAAGAAGAGTACCAAAGAAAATATAACGAGTCATTGAAAGATGCAATTAAAGGCGATACATCGGGTAAGTTTCTCGTTCATTGATGTCACATTGTGTGCGACATTCCATTAAGTTGTATTAGTCTCAATCAGTTCAATTTAGAATGTATTACAATTGACTTTTTCCTTTGCTTGTAGGTCATTATAAACATGCACTGTATGTCTTGATTGGAGAGAACAAAAGTTAAACTGGAGCCTTATCTTGCTGACCGTTTTACATAATAAACGTATTAAGGATTAAAACAACGTTCACATGTTGCCAATGTTATCTGTAGCTTTCTTATCTTAGCATTTTTGGACTCTCTATGTATTTTGAAACCTGTACGAGGAATTTATATTAAAATTTTATAACTTGTTATTGACGTCTGGATCTTGACGTGAATCATAGTATTTTGATAAATGTTTAAACACACGTCACTTGTTGAGCTAATTAAGTTTAAAATCGCTATTTCTTACATCCATGTACTGAATGACTCATTTTTTCTAGCTTGAATAATTGAGCGAATAAATAAAGTTTATAGTGTTGATAACATGCACGAATTTACTTCTTCTTATTCCTTGCCCCAAAATTTGTTACATTGAAGCTTCTTCTTATTGCGACTTTTTGGCGCCAACACATAGGAATATTGATTAGAAAGTGTCACGCAGCGAGGCGAGGTCAAGTCTGAATTTATCAAGTTCTGTTTTGGAAAATTTCACAAAATATCGAAACATTTGCGACAAGCAGCTTAAAGGTATTAAAAACATTAATACAATCGGAAGTATTGCGTCATTATTTTTGAATATTTACTTAAAGTATGTGGAGAGCGTGAGACATTGTATTTATATGTGAATGTGCTCTTTTTCTCATATTTCATTCAGTTTAGTAGAACTTGTCGAAGAGTCAACATCTTATTGCTGATTATTTTCATTTATATCTCATTTAATTGTAAAAATTATTGTTTTTCTTAGCAAATAGCACCTGTGAATCACATTCAGCATGTATCCAAACGTAAGTATACATTCATTGCCAAAGGAAAATTGAAATTGATTCAATGCGTGAGAAAATTTGAATTTCACCATCAGTGATATTATTTATGCTCACAAGATATTCTCCCATGAAGTTTTTGTTTATATTTAAATTTTAATCCGAGGATTTATTTTAATCTATGGATTTATTTTTTCATTTCTTAAATTTAGCAAGGCTATCCAGGACAGTATCCAAATAATCCACCTTTTGGTGCTGGATACCCACCGCAGATGCCTCAGCCTTCTCAAATGCCACAACCTTTTGGATCTGGATATCCTTCAATGCCACCTCAACAGGGCTTTGGAATGCCCCAACCAGGTTATGTACAACAGCCCCCAATGCCTGCTTATGGTCAAGCACCTCAAATGCCCGCTTACGGACAGCCAACTCAAGCTCCTTATGGCCAACCACCTCAAATGCCCGCTTACGGACAGCCACCTCAGGCTCCTTATGGTCAACCCCAAATGCCACCTCAAGCTGCTTATGGTCAAGCCCCACAAATGCCTGGTTATGAACAGCAACCAAGTTATCCATCGGCTCCAAATGCTTTCCCGCAAACTGCTCCAAATGCTTTTCCACAGAGTGCTCCAAACTATTCATCTCCAACTGCTCAGGCTCAACAAGGCTACGGAAGTTATGGGTCCCCACAACATCAGCCAATTCAGGCACAACATCAGCCAATTCAGGCACAACAATATAATGCTTCTTACAGTTCGTCCCCAACCTCACAAGTTAGAAGAGTAAGTTTATCTAACACATAAATTTAGTTTCCATACATTCACATTTTCATTAATTGTCAATCGAATGAGAGATAAGTGAGGTTGTTCACTTATGACGTCAATGATTTGAGTACATCATTGCTAGATGACCTCCAATCGATACTTCATTTGTAATCTACGCACATTTTCGGGTGCGGTGTGAATATGATTAGTACAGAGATATTTTCTTGCAGCTAAAAATAAAAATTTTGCATGATTATCATGCTCAGTTTTAAAACAAAATTTTTATACCATTTTTAAAAATAATTTTAGGGTCGTCCAACTGTTGTCCCAGCACCCAATTTTGATCCTTCAAATGATGCCGCTGCTTTACGTAAAGCTATGAAAGGTTTTGGAACTGATGAGGATGGTCTAATGAACATTTTATGTCGTCGTCCATGCTATCAAAGAGTCGAGATTGTTCGTGCATATAAAACTGCTTATGGAAAAGATTTATATGAAGATATCCGTTCGGAAACGTCAGGGAATTTCCAAAGTGTTTTAATAGCTTTATTAATGCCAAAAGCTGAATATTACTGCCGTGAACTTTATGAAGGAATGGCTGGAGCTGGAACCGATGAAGATGTTTTGATTGAAGTCATGTGTACAATGTCTAATCAGGAAATCCGTGAAATTGGAATGATGTATACAAGAATGTTTGGACAGACTTTGGAAAGTCATTTACGTAGTGACACTAGTGGCAATATGAAGCGTTTAATGACATCTTTGTCAACTGGAAACAGAGATGAATCTATGAGAACTGATGTCAATTCAGCTCGACAAGATGCTGAGTCATTAAAGAGAGCAGGCATTGATCGATTTGGAACTGATGAAAGTGAATTCAATCGAATCTTGTGCCTTAGAAACTATGATCAGCTTAAGCTCATCTGTCAGGAATATGAAAGATTAACTGGAAATCCATTGGAAAAAGACATCAAACGTGAATTCAGTGGCGATATTGAAGATGCTTTGTTGTCCATAATTCGTGTAGCTAATAATCGACCGGAATTCTTTGCACGTCGACTTCACAAGTCAATGGCTGGTCTTGGAACAAACGATCGCTCATTGATTCGTCTCTGTGTATCACGTTGTGAAATTGACATGGAGGACATAAAGCAAGAATTTCAACGATACTATGGAAAGTCATTGAAATCGTTCATTAAAGGAGATACATCAGGTAATTTCAACTTTAATTAGCCCATTTCAATTAATTAATGTTCTCTATTAATTATTTTACAGGCCACTACAAACACGCTCTTTATGCTTTATGCGCAGAAAATCGAAGTTAAATTACAATTTATAAATAATCGATGAAAAAGAACATTTTTGACACTTTATTGTATGTTAATAATTCACTAAATATCTTATTGATTTCCAATTGTTTCTCATTAATATGATGTTATTTGTTGTGCGTAAAGCTACACATTAAAAAAAGCTATATCTGCATTTTTAACAATCTTAAATAAAATCTTAGTCCTCAAAAACATACAATTTCTTATGAGAAAGTATGAAAACCATTCAAATGTTTCAATGCTGCTTGACAACAATACAAATTTACTACAGAAAAACTCTGAATTATTATTTAAGACAATTTCCTTTCAGAATTGTTCGGTAATCAAACTTTTTGCACAGAATAAAGAATGTATCCATAAATTCGCTCAGGATTCGTTCACAAATGGCGTCAACAAAAAAAGGGTTTGTATCCCATTGTCACATCAAACAATTCCGCTTACCTGTCTGTTGTTTGTCATAAGTGAATGAACTTCAAAAGTAAACATATTTTATTTAGGATGATTAAATAAATTTTATGAACTAGTTTTTAATAAAAAAAAACTAAATCATCTTTGAACACCGCAAAGCTTACTGGCAAGTTGATTTTTCACCATTTATTCATCATATTTAAAATTTGTAGCTTACGTTGACTGAAATCTCGAAACTATTGATTCCATTACCTGTAAAATTATTGTCACTAGGCTATCTAGTTCAAAGTAGCGGATCCCGAGTAGGACTCAAACCTACGTCTTATGATATCCGGTTGAGTGCTCCTACCAGCGAGCTATCTATCGTGGGTTATTCGAATATATTGCTAAATGCCGTATATAAGTTACACTCTTTTCTGTATTAACTTTAAACTACTTACTTTCTACCCCTGATGATCTAAGCCTTATCATATCAACAATTCTAAATGATGAATGTGGATGAATGATATTAATATTAAATCATAATGCATCATAAGCATAGTCATTCTATTTCATAATCCGAACATAGACCAAAAATGTGTCATAATTGTAGTTAAGTATAAATACCAGATATGAACATATTTCACTTTATTAGTGACTGTCAGAGACTCAACTTGAAACGGTTTTTTAAATAGAATCCTAATTTTCATCATGTATCCAAATGTAAGTAGTTAATATTTTAAAATTTATCAGATAAATCTTTTATTTTTAAAAATATTTTTTTCTACAAAATAGCAAGGATTTTCAGGACAATATCCACCAACTAATATTGGCTTTCAACCACAAATGCCTCAACCAACTCCTCAGGCTGGCTTTGTTATGCAACCAGGACAACCAGGTTTTGTTCAACAGCCCCCAATGCCTAGTTATCCACCTCAAGGACGGCCATTACAACATCCACCAAATAATATTGGCTTCCAACCACAAATGCCTCAACCAACTCCTCAGGCCGGCTTTGTTATGCAACCAGGACAACCAGGTTTTGTACAACAGCCCCCAATGCCTAGTTATCCACCTCGAGGATAGCCATTACAACATCCTTATGGCGGATTCTTTGGATGAGTTGAATTCGAAAAAAATGAGCTTTTAAAATTTGAATTATCCAATGTCAATGATGTTTGACTCTAAAAATTTCATTTCATAAATTTAGTTTATTTATAGAGTTTTGATAAGCAAAAACAGTTGGAAATCATAAAATTAATTAATAATTAATCTTTATAATTCTATCTATTGAGACGCCTTAATAACAGCAAATTATGTCAAAAATTGAAAATTTCTTTTTAAGAATTCTGTATTTTATCCTGGATTAGGAAGAAAAAAGCTTATTTATAACTCGATGACAAAACAAAATTTTCAAAGAATCGAAATATGTTTTTAATTAATGAATATTGACACAAACTAATGCCACAAAACAGTAGATTTTAATCTGTTTTATGTCTTAGTAGTGGTTATTATATGTTAAAATATTCAGTTTCTTCTATTTTTCGATTCTTCGGATGTAAAAAAATGAAAATTCCGATTTCTGTCATCGAGTTATTGACCGAAGAATAAAAATAACTTAATTAATACAGAGTTGAAATGTCCGTAATTAAGTAATTACGATAGTTTTTCGATTAATACATCGATTTAAATCATAAAATGAGAGCCTTCAATGGAAAAATTTAGTAAAATTTTAATTCTTTGATCAAAAATTTCAAAAACTCATCCAAAGAATCCGCCTTAATATGATGTTATTTGTTGTGCGTAAAGCTACACATTAAGAAATATATATCTGCATTTTTAACAATCTTAAATAAAATCTAAATCCTTAAAACCATACAAATGTTTCAATGCTGCATGAAAACAATACAAATTCACTACTGGGGGTCCTCGATTTGAAAAGTTATTTTGATCGGGAAAAATCATTAATCTATTCAAATCGAGGTAGGGAATCCATACAAAACTGGGTATTTTGTTCCAATATCCAAAAAATTTACCAAAACAATGATATTTTTTATTAATTTTTTGCACTTTTCTATCGTTTTCTAATCTGTTTTTGCTATTTTGATACATTTATGACAATTTCATATTTATATTAAACAAAAATCAATAAAAAGGTAAATTTTGATTTCAAAATTATTTTTGAGGTTAATGAACATAAAATTGAGAACCTTACAAATGTTATTTTAACCATATAGTTTGTAAGGTTTTCGAATTTGAATTTTTCAAAGCCGTTATTTTCTCTATCGACTTTGTGATTAATCTCTGAATTATCATTTAAGACAATTTCCTTTCAGAATTGTGCGGAGTAAAAAGTTATTAATGTGTCTACGATGTAAGCTACAAACTACTTACTTTCTACCCCTTATGATCTAAGCCTTATCATATCAACAATTCAAAATGATGAATGTGGTTGAATCATAATCATAATTAAATCATAATGCATCATAAGCATGGTCATTCTATTTCATAATCCGAACATAGACCAAAAATGTGTCATAGTTGTAGTTAAGTATAAATACCAGATATGAACATATTTCACTTTATTAGTGACTGTCAGAGACTCAACTTGAAGCGGTTTTTTTAAATAGAATCCTAATTTTCATCATGTATCCAAATGTAAGTAGTTAATATTTTAAAATTTAAAATCTTTTATTTTTAAAAATATTTTTTTCTACAAAATAGCAAGGACAATATCCACCAAATAATATTGGCTTTCAACCACAAATGCCTCAACCAACTCCTCAGGTCGGCTTTGTTATGCAACCAGGACAACCAGGTTTTGTACAACAGCCCCCAATGTCTAGTTATCAACCTCAAGGACAGCCATTACAACATCCTTATCAAGCTCCACAAATGCCTTTTGGACAGCAGCCGTATCAACAGCAATTTGTTCAACCAGTTGCCCAGCAAGGTGCAGAAAAAAAGAATGTCAAAAAGGTAAGAGATTCAATAATGTCAAGCATTCTTTAATATAAAAAATGAATTTAAATAAAGGGAAGACCAACGGTCATACCAGCAACAAACTTCGACGCCTCTAAAGATGCCGCGATATTGCGTAAAGCTATGAAAGGATTTGGAACTGATGAAGATGCACTTATTAATGTTTTATGTCGTCGTTCATGTGATCAGCGAATTGAAATTTCTAAAGTATTTAAAACATCTTATGGAAAGGACTTAATTGAAAATATTCGTTCGGAAACATCAGGAAATTTTGAAAAACTTTTAGTGGCTCTACTGACTCCTAACGTTGATTTTTATTGCAACGAGCTGTTTCGTGCTATGGATGGAGCTGGAACCGATGAAGACGCACTGATAGAAGTCATGTGTTCAATGTCGAATCAGGAAATTCGTGATATTAACGCGATGTATCAGATAAAATATAAAAAGACTTTGGAAAAAGATTTGCGGGGTGATACTAGTGGATACATGAGGCGATTGATGATATCTTTGTCAACTGGAAACAGAGATGAATCTATGAGAACTGATGTCAATGCTGCTCAGCAAGATGCTCAAGCATTGAAAACAGCAGGCGTTGATAAATTGGGAACTGATGAGAGTGAATTCATTCGAATCTTGTGCCTTAGAAATTATGAACAGCTTAAGCTCATCTGTCAGGAATATCAAAAACTAACTGGAAAATCTTTGGAAAAAGACATCAAAAGTGAATTCAGTGGCGACATTGAAAATGCTTTATTAGCAATAATTCGTTATGCTAATAATCCAGTGGAATTCTTTGCAAGCCGACTTCACAAGTCAATGGTCGGTCTTGGAACGAATGATCGCTCATTGATTCGTCTTTGTGTAACACGTTGTGAAATTGACATGGAAGACATAAAGGAAGCATTCCAGCGTTTATATGGAAAAACATTGAAATCGTTTATTAAAGGCGATACATCAGGTAATTTCAACTTTAATTAAGTCATTCCAATTAACTGATGTTCTCTATTAATATTTAATAGGTGATTACAAACACGCTCTTTTTACATTGTGCGGTGAGAGTCGTTAAATCTTGAGGATCTCAAATATTTGGAAAATCACATTTTATTATTTATTATACCATTTTAACCTTTTCATGTTATATCCAGATATTTTCAATATATTTATCATTTTACTCGATTTTTTATTACTCGAGCGGCACAACATAGTCATTAGATCGACATATAAAACATCAAAAAGATTTGGTGGAGGTACCCTGACGAGGTCTCATGTAATAGTTTAAATTTATATTTTATTCTTACTTTAAAATTCTTAATTAAATGAAAATTTAAAATTAGCCTTGAGTTTCAATTGGTGTAAAATGTTTTTTAAGGCAGTGTTTAGAAAAAGATATGATATTAAACAACTAAAATATCAACTTATGTTCTCTAAACTAGGATTTCTGGAAACAGAAACTTCACTCACTTATTACGTTGGTTTTTTAGGGGGGAGGGGTGTCTTGGAAAATTTGTAACAAGGGGGGGAGGGGGTTTGTAAAATTTCGTTTTTTTGCGTAACGTAATAAGTGAATGATCCCATATTTAGTCATTCACTTATGACTTTAAAGTTTTAAATGATGAAATTATGTAAATGACTGTAATCAGGACGTGTGGTTTCTGTTACGATTCATGTTTTTCTTCTAATCATTACGCATTTTGTGACTGGACCCTACCCAGAAATAACTGAAATTATCATTTTGTTGATGATCCTTAATATGAATATTTTTCTTATTAATTACATATATTAATTCCTCTTCTGACTTCTCACGAGTTTTATACATCATCAATTTTTATAACCTTTATTATTATTATTTTTTGCTGAATTTTTTTAATGGACTTTATGACTTTCCTTGTTCCAATTTTTCATTAGTTTTTCTTTGGCTTTTTATCACTTAAAAATTGCATGACGTGCAAAATAACACACAGCAAAAAATGCACCTGCTTTTTTTTAAAAAAAAATGAATTGCTTTTTTTGTGTATGGCTTTTAACAAACAGAAAAATGCTTGCTTTGCTTACAATCACTGACTTTTTTTAGAATTCAGGGTAATTTATTCTGCTGAAAAAAATCTATTTGTTTAGGGATCGTTCGCTTTTTAGGGGGGAGGGGGGGGGGGTTTGAGATTTTGTAACAGGACAAACAAAAATTTTTTTTTTTGGAAAATTTGTAACAAGGGGGAGGGGGTCAAAATTTTCATTTTTTTGCCTAACGTAATAAGTGAACGACCCCTTACACAATTTTAATTTTTTTAAAAAAAATTGCACTACTAACAATTTTATATCCAAATATTTCATCATGTACATCAATGTCTTCAAAACAAGTTCTTCTCATGAGATAGAAAATTACATTGAGTTGCCGCTATCATACAAACTGCATCCTGCATCTGAATTTTACATTCCCCAAAGATGTGACGCATTATCATGGCAACAAACATACCTCCAATATCAACAACTTCGTCATTGAAAGCAACAACATTGATGCATAGTTTTCAAAAAGAGTGATTCGTTCTTTCCACAAATTAGAAGTGATGATTTATTGTATTTTCAGAAATTAATATGACACAAAATTATCATGACAATAATTTAAAACACTAGTTCCAAAATAATGAACAATTTAAAAATAGACCTAAGAAATTGAGTTTTGACTTTTTAATTGACTTGTCTTGACTTCATCCATTTAAAAAAAATTATTCAACCCCTTTTATTTTTACAAAAAAAATCCACGCTATTTCACTTTTAGGCAGTGCTGGTAAATTGATGTTAATGCATTCAACATAAAAAAGGTCCATTCCTTTGAGACAAAATCCTTAAAGATTATTTAAATTTTACAGAAGAAAATCCTTGATTGACATATTTTTAGTGAGTTTTTTTATTTAGTCCCGCTTGATTCTTCCTGACAGATGAAAATGGACAACATAGAAAAGTTTGATGATAAATAATTCATTGCCTAAGTCTCATGTGTAATGAAAGGTTTAAAATGAATTTTTGGATGGATTATAGTCGAATGACTGAGCACCAAATTGTTTATCAAGTTTCCAGATTTTTAGCAAGGGATAGAGGCGTAGCCAGAATATTTTTGTGAAGGGGGGGGGGGGTTCAATTTTTTGGAATTTTTTTCCTCAAAACACTAGCAAAATGAAGAGCATTGTGGGGGATTAGTCCTCCACAGGGGCATAGCCAGAACTTTTTCAAGGGGAGATTTTCAAATTTTTTCCTTCAAAAAACCCTAGAAAATTGAAAAACATTTTGACGAGGGGGAATTAGTCATCCAAATTCTACGCATATGGCAAGGGGTGCTGATAATTTTAATTTGATTGACTAATCTTACTGCGATTATATTTTTATCTGGCTGCATTTGAGAAAACATGACTGGATTGGAATTTGAAAAAAAAATATTTTTTTTATCACAGTGTGCTTATTAGTCACATTCAAATCATCTATGCTTCCTTGATTTTTTTAGTACATATTTTTATTTCAACTTCACTTAAAGTTGCTTCAAATCAAGCATATCATTGATAGTCATGTACCAGGTTTGTTGCAACAGACACAAATATGAAATATTATGATTGAAAAGCCTCTGAGAAATAATTAAACCCCGAATCAAATGCAGAAACCATCAAAATTGTTACAAATTAAAAATTTTACAAAACAATAATAATAATTTCCATCAAATAAGTATTAAAAAATTCGTTGTAGCTATCATTCCAATCATTCACAGTCAAATATTCATTTACATGAATTACTCGTCAATTATTTTAAGCACTTTATCCCTGAAAATGCATCTCTCCCTCCGGCAAAAAAGAAACATAACATAAAAATTATTATTCAGAGAAAAAGTTCACACAATAACCGCAAAAATGAAATTATACGATTTTATTTTATTATTAAATTTGTATGTTTTGTTATTCTTCGTATTGCAAAATAATAATAATATTTCCACTGCCTTCGCTATCTCTCTTTACAGCAATAAGTGAAAAGCACATATACAGTGATTTTTATTAGATTAGATTTTCATATTTTCTCATCTCATTCTAAAAATTTTCCCTCATCTTACTTGTGAAAATTTAATTTTTTATTTTGTTATGATGTAACATTACAAAACAATGTTGTTTATATTGGTTTATTTGGTAAAGTAGCAGTAAAATAGTTGAACTGAGATGAGGGGAATCGGATGCTTTTGTAAACTAGTTAGAACCGCTCTAGAGTTTTGTGGATTGACGTATGTATTTCAATTCTAATTTATTATTTTTGTTGGTTCTGCTAATAGAAGGACTACTTACTATTATTCACTATTAAAAACTTAGATGGATTACCATGGGTCTATCCCAGGGTGCTCGATTGCATTATCTAACAGAAACGCACCTCAGTGAGCTGAAATGGCTCGTTGGTGTAACTCATAGCTTTCTCTTGTAGTCTACAGACATAAATTTTATTAAGAAAGTGCTTTTGATCTCAATATAAGCTGTAGGTTCCATATTCTGACGTTTATGCCTGCGATAAGTGATAACTATTGAGAATATATTAACGGTCATTTTATATTTGAATTGTATAACCAACTACAATTAGTTGTCTTCCCCTTTTCATAGTTATTTTCCACTTTTCATAGTTGATTTCCCCTTTTTGTGTAATTTTTAGTATTCATTGTGTATTCAAAGAGTAATCACTTATCTAGCTGTATAGAATAATTAAATAAACATTGGCTTATTTATATTGACATTGTGATTGTGTTTATTCATCTTAACGATGAAATTAATGTCCAAACAATTCTTAGAGGAGTACAGGGAACTACTTATATTTTTTTACCACCTTTCCTAGCTAAACACGTCCTGTTTGAGCAAATATAGACTTTAGGAAGCCTTGGAATACTTTGGGGTGTGGAAAGGGGTCATGAGACAGGAGCAAAAGGAAGGAGCTTATCATAATGAAACGATCCTTTATGACACTGCCAAAAAATGAACATCAAACACCTAATCCAGACACACTAGATAATAATAGATGCATATGAGAAATGAGAAATTTTTTGGCGTGATCATCGCTATGGAAATAATAGTTTTGATGCAATAATGAAGAAAATGCCGAAAATATAAATTTATTATTAGACATGCATGCATGCATGCATACGTAGCCCTCTTGAACATTTTATTCGTTTTTTCTTTAGAAATAAAAAAAAGAAATAATTTGGAAATTTTTCATTTTTTTTTTCTCTCCTTACGAGTGTTCAATGCATTGAAAGGAGAGTTCTTTCATGCGGAAAACTCCATTTAACAATCTTGAGTGGAAAATCACTATCAATGTGTTGTGATGGAATAATCGCTAGACTGAAGGCTGAATTTGACATTCACTTCAAGTGTCTTTCTCCTTTCCTTCTGCTCTCCTATTTCGTGAATTGAGTGTGTGTGTAGTTTAATGTGTGTATGTCATGTGTGCTTGCCATTTTCATTTCTCGTGCCAAATCTCCATTCGACATTGGACATGTTAGGAACGACTTTTTTTTTCTATCAGTTTTATTTTACTTTTTATTGGGGGTTCTTGGTAGTCGGTTGATTCCTTATCTGTGATATTGATCCTTCATATTTTTGAAGCTTGTAGCTGGCTATAGATAGTTTTGGATGTTTCTGGATCATTTAAAATCTACAAATCTAAAAGAGTTTAAAATAAACCAATTATTGGTGAATCATGCTCAATAATTTAGAGTATAATTGCAGCTTAAACCCCTAATCTCCTCATACTCGATGCTCTTATTCCTACAATATGAAAAAAATCCAGAAAAAAAAATCCGATTGTCGAGTAGCTCAAGACAGAAGCAGATGATGATGAAGAATTGATTGGGACATCACAGAGCAACAATACAAGAACTTTCATATCCGAAATAAAAATAAAAATAAATTAAAATATATCCCTCAAGTGAATGACATCCCAACCTCAACTGTGAGACATCAATGCATTTTAATCACGTACAAAATTCGATGAATAAATAAAAGTGTGTGTGAATATTTTCCCTTCTCTCTCTCGCTTGTTGTTGTCGGTTGTACTTTTGCCTACTTTTTGTTGCTTTACATCCGGATGAAAGTTTTGCAGATTTATTGGAAATTGAATGAAATTTTTAAAGACTTTTCAATGGATTTTAAATCTTGATTTGATTTTCATGTAAATGGCTAAGTAGGCAGCCTTCTACATTAGACATCACCTCAAGATCCAGCAGAATAAAATAAAAGTTCTGCTGCAAAAACAACAATAATTCTTCCAATTTTCTTCAACAAAAAAAAATGTTTACAGGAAATTGTCGTCATAAATCAATAGAGCAGCAACAAAAATTACAAATGTAAATTCAGTAAAGGAAAGCTGTCATCCGATGCGTTTCGTGATGTAGATGGAAAAAATAAGTGTGAGACAGAATAAAAACTGTTTAAAATAGAATTTTCTCGTTTCATTTCACACGATTGTGCAAATATTTATTTATTCTGATCACACAATGAGACGACTTCATTCAATCCTTTTCATATTTTTCACTTATTTTTGCAGAAGGACGGAAAGTTTTCTGTGAAAAATGATTGTTTTAAAAAACTTTCATCAAGTTTTGAGGAAATTTAATTTAAAATCAAGCAAGTTGCATATAAATTGTCATCCGAGCATGAATATTTTCAAAAAATCAATTGACTGACATAAAATGGTTAATCCTAATCAGATATAACATCCCACTATGCATAAATAGCTAACACTCAACTGGTCACAGCACTTCAAATTTTAAATTAATTAACCGCACATTTCCATAAAGACCGTCGAGTTCCGATAAAACTTTACATAAAGCAAATAAAAAAAATATGAAAATCCACATGAAATTTAATTAAACAATTCACCAAAATGCCACCCGTGGTGAAAAATTTAATATAGAATATAGAAAATACATGAGTAGGCCTAATATCATTTCCAGAACAATTCACACATAGTTTAATGCACTTTTTTATATCTATTATTCATCATACAATCCAGTTGTCTATCTATCTATTTAGTGCTTCATTAAATTTTCGTCCAGTACTCTCTGGATTATAAGCATATCTGACGACAGTTTGTTCAGATTTGCTGTGTCAATTTTTCATCGCAGTAAACATGAAATTTTTCAACAAAAAAAAAGTCGCACAATTTTCAATGCAATATCAACTTTCAAACTTGCTAGTTCTATCCACTCGGACATTTTCATTTTCATGCACAGGACAACAGTAAAAAGTGTGGCAATTTTCCTCACTTAATATACCAAACGTGATGAGGATTTAAAGAATGTTGAGATCAGCATATCACAGACAACGAAATGGAAAAGTAAGAATGGTCATCGAGATTTATACGCCAGAGGATTCATTACATTTGTAAATCATGTAATTTACTCTGGTTTCCCCTTTCTTTTATGTTGAATGCTTAACACAGTAATTAAATGGATATTTTTTTTCAACACTTTTATCAGCTTTCATGCTTCCATAAACTCTTGACCGGGGTATGAAAAGGTAATTAGTTGGTGATATGTATGCTGATTGACTGATAACTTCATTTCAAAAATATACACAGAGTTCATTTGAAGTGTGACTCGAAAAATATTAAATTGGAATTGGAATTTATAAAAATTGGAGGTAAGTGGAATCATTTTCTGGGTTAAGTATTAAAGGCGCATATGATCATGTAAATTAAATTGACACAACAATCTCCAATTAACTCTGTTGTTTGTATGATAAACATCCAGCCATAACACATGTCAACCTGACATATTTAAAGCTTCCACACTTATCCCTCGTTTATCCGAAAATTCCACCCCCAAAAAAAGGAGATAAAAGGCAAAAGTTATCATCATCATGTCAATTATGTTTTAACAATTTTCATTCTCACTGACTTCACATTCAAAAAATCACATAAATGCAAATTTTCTCAGCAATAAATGCAATCATCTCTGTTTCTCTCTCATTGTTGTTGGTGGAAATGTTTAAGTTGACAATAACTATTAATTTACCGAAAATATAAATAGAGTATTGAGAGTACGTTAGATCCATAAATGGAGGAGCTTTACATTGAGATTTGTTTACAAGCTGTTAACAACAGCTTAATTGCCGCAAAAAGCATTAAACTTTAAAAAAGCATTTCAATTTTTATGAGCTTAAAGTGATTTTGCTGGGTGTATTGGAGTGGTTTTAGTTTGTCTGAGTGACTAATCAGGAATAGCAGCGTAGTCAGTCATTTTTCGAAGGGAGTTCTGACCTGTAGATGGGAGATCTCGGGATTTTATCATGCATATCTTCTGATTAGAGATCTCAGATTGAATGAAAATGTCGTCTCTACTATATGAGATCAAAATAATGTGGACTTTTTTGAAAATTTGATTTTGGATCTGGTGTCTTTGGCTTAATAGATGGCTAAAATCCGTAAAGGTGAAATTTGTTGCAATTTTGATTGTCTATCAAACGGTATATAATGTTGGACATAACTTCCACGCTGTAATATAGTTATGCCTATTTTTCGATTTCTTGTATACTGGATTTTATCAAAAATTCCATATTTTTTCATTATTTTGATTGCCATTCATTAATGCTTTGTCCGATTATGCTGAAACTTTCACAGATTACTGCTTTTGGCTGTTTCTTTATGTTCTAGAAGTTTCAGAATTTTTGAAGGCTTGCTTCATGAACTTCCACACCAATCTATACAGGGTATATAGAGAAATTTTATTTTTGAAAATTAACTTTAACTAACTTATTTTCATTTAATGTCATATACAAATCTAATTACACTTTAATTAAGCTTTCTTTTGATATACAAATTATAATTGAAACTTTCGTGGATCACGAGAAAACTTGAGAAAAATCCAAGATGGCTGACATTTTTTGCACAATATTTTACATTAATCACTGATAATTTTTTTAAATTACTCTAGACTAATTCATATTTTTACACATTTTGGAAGATCAAATAGTCCTTTACAAGTTTCTAATACATTTAATAGTTCTAAAGTAAATGAAAATAGATTTTATTTGCGCTCAAAGTAAGGAATATTTTCAAAATCGAAAACTTTGTATGGACGAAAAATGAAATTCAAATTTTTATATGAAACAGCCATTGCTTTTTTTCAAAATCACTATTTATTAACTAAAATAGGTAAAAACTATCGTTTAAAATCAAAAGAAATGGCTGTTTCATATAAAAATTTGAATTTCATTTTTCGTCCATACAAAGTTTTCGATTTTGAAAATATTCCTTACTTTGAGCGCAAATAAAATCTATTTTCATTTACTTTAGAACTATTAAATGTATTAGAAACTTGTAAAGGACTATTTGATCTTCCAAAATGTGTAAAAATATGAATTAGTCTAGAGTAATTTAAAAAAATTATCAGTGATTAATGTAAAATATTGTGCAAAAAATGTCAGCCATCTTGGATTTTTCTCAAGTTTTCTCGTGATCCACGAAAGTTTCAATTATAATTTGTATATCAAAAGAAAGCTTAATTAAAGTGTAATTAGATTTGTATATGACATTAAATGAAAATAAGTTAGTTAAAGTTAATTTTCAAAAATAAAATTTCTCTATATACCCTGTATAGATTGGTGTGGAAGTTCATGAAGAAAGCCTTCAAAAATTCTGAAACTTCTAGAACATAAAGAAACAACCAAAAGCAGTAATCTGTGAAAGTTTCAGCATAATCGGACAAAGCATTAATGAATGGCAATCAAAATAATGAAAAAATATGGAATTTTTGATAAAATCCAGTATACAAGAAATCGAAAAATAGGCATAACTATATTACAGCGTGGAAGTTATGTCCAACATTATATACCGTTTGATAGACAATCAAAATTGCAACAAATTTCACCTTTACGGATTTTAGCCATCTATTAAGCCAAAGACACCAGATCCAAAAATCAAATTTTCAAAAAAGTCCACATTATTTTGATCTCATATAGTAGTCCTATTTAGAGATACATTAGGACACATTCATATAATATGTCTTAAGAGATATCTTAGAGTTGTATCCTAAGAGTCTGAGGAAGAAAGAGGAAGGTGTTGAAGCAGTGTTTTACATTACAAGCATCTAGACTGAACATTCTAGAGGATCTGGCACCAGCAAATACCATTCCAACAAACATAGTCACAATTTGTATGCAAAAAGTGCAAACAAGTACACACTAGATCAGTGTTTCTCAAACTTTTTTAAGCCACGGCACACTTTGATTGTAGAAATATTTTACGACACACCAAACAAAAAAAAAGTTAAAATTATATTGAATTATAATAAAATTTTAGTACTAGTCCAAAATACTAAATATAAAGCTCTAGTTTTTGATCCTTTAGTTGAGGGTTTTCAGTAAAAATCTTCAACTTTCTGAAAGAACACATATTTTTAGAATTTTTAAAATATTTTCACGGCACACAGATTGAGAACCACTGCACTAGATCCAACTATACTAATCTAAAATCACGTACCCTAATAAGTTGCAACCACAGGCTATTGGATCAATTTCACTTTCAACCGTAGATGCTCCTTATGCATCAAAATATCATAAATGTTAGCTCTCTTTATTTCTATCTATTTTATTTAACAAAAATAACAATGAACGATCAATAAAATCTAATGGAAAAACAGTTAGTGCAGTTTAGAAAACTTTTTCCCTCAACTTCACATCCAGATTTTTTTTTATGTATGTGTGGAAGCTGCGTTTATGGTAAATGTTTCGATAAAAATTGCCATTACAATAGCAACGTAGTGAATTTCATATGGAAATCGAATTTTAAGTGAATAATTTTAAACATTCGCGAATCGACGAGAAACTTTGCATTTTCAATTATGGATATGTATGGAGATAAATTTAAATAAAGAGATGTAGGTGAAATCTATCGATCGTGACTGATATTGGCTTGTGAAGTTGTTAGAATTGTGGATTTTAAAGTGTGTGTATGGATCAATTGATTAATTGTAAATCCACGCATATAAATAGAATGAAACTTGACCTGAAACTCCTTAATTAAGCCTTCTAACCTCAATAATTATTTCCAGCATTTAAATGAAGTCCTCAATAATGATTATTTTAATCAATATTTGTAAATATTTGGCCGGCTGTCGAGCTTTCAACTATTGTTACAAAATTCCACGAAAAATTAAATACCTATCAAAAATTATTACTCAATATCAACCGATAGTAATTCAATATTAATTTACATTACAACATATAATGAATATAAATCCACACATGATCGATTGCAATATTAAACATAGCAGTACAACACAGCTCACATAATTATATTGATTTTAATTTTCATTCATTTCATACAGCATAATTTATGAATAGGTTAATAATATTTAAATAATTGCTTCTGGACAAAATATTTTCGTTTATTGAAATATTTCGTTGTCTTATTGATGAAAACTATTCAACATGCTCTTAAATTTAATATTGTGAGCTTTAAAATATTTTTGAGCTTGTAATGTGGATATAATTGTTTGAAATTTGGAAGTTTGGTTTTTTGGTCTGAAAAGGAATGAGTGGACAGACTATAGTTATAGTCTTTACTATTTTTTAGACTATTTCAGTGGTGGGCAACCTTTTTTGGACCAAAAACATTTTGTGGCATACACTGGGAAGTATAAAAACCCAAGCTAATTGAAAAAAGAAGCCTAAAAAAGGGGGGGTTGACCCCTAATCTTCCTGGGCACACAGGTTACGCACCACTGGACTATCTGTTTCGAGAGGGGTATTTTCAAAATTTTTGTATGGAAAAAATTTAGGGGGATTTTTGGGATTTTTTTCTCAAAAACCCAAGCAAAATGATGAAATTTTTCAATTGAGAGGGGGATTTGTCACCCAATCCCCCCCCCTGGCAACGCGCCTGTATCTGTATGAATTATGTTTACAGGGAATGAAGGCAATACGTAAATTATCCTGCATTTTCACTTTTACCGTTTTTTTGGTATGTACGATTAGGGGTCGTTCACTTATTACGTTCGCTTTCGGTTTGAGATTTTGTACAGGGCAAGCAAAAGAAAATTTTTCGTGCAATATTTGTAATAAGGGGGGAAGGGGGTATAAAAATTTGGTTTTTTTGCGTAACGTAATAAGTGAGCGACCCCTTATGAATGAATAGGTTTTAATGGACACCTTTGTAACCTTATTTCACCCTTTTGACATTTTACAATCATTAAGTTTAAGTGACTGTCAGAATTAACCAATAGATAAATTTTTGTCGACAATTTCTTCAATTTCCTCTACATTATTCGACCATTCAGTGATTAAATTTTCAAGTAAACAATTTTCTATAGCAAAAAATTTTTAAAACAACAGCAAAAAATATCTCTAAAGTCAGAATCTTTCTCCATTTAATTTATATATGTATAAACATGCATATCTATCGGAAAAAAGTTTTTTTTTGTGTGAATATTTTTCGAAAAATAGAACGGAACGATATAAACTTGCATGATTCCAATTTGATGGACTTTATCTCATTGTACAGTATGTTAGAATAGGGTGAAAAAGGAGGAAAAGTTTGTCGAAACTTTAAAATTGAGAAGCTTAAAAAGAGATTTATTGAGTGAAATAGCTGAAACAATTGAGTGAGTCTTGCACTTCATATTCACTATTCTCCGTACCCAAAAGAACCTTAAAGAATAAAGATATTTTTTTACATTCTTTCATTCAACGTCACGAGAGAAAGGAATTGAGATTGTAGAAAGTATTAAGAAGTTAAGAGATTGATAAGGAACAATCCCTTTTGCAATTATCTATTCCCATGATTGCTATACCTGTTTCAAATCGACAAAAAAGAAAGAGATTCGAGACATGGACATGAATTTCGTTTATAGTCACGCCGTGATGAACTGGATGTTTAGGAAAATGAGTTTAAATTATTAAGAAATGGACTCAAATGGTTGATTAGACTCTAGAGTAAAAATCTGAACAGAGTTGGTCCTAGCCTAGATCTTAGTAAAAAGAAATCAAGTAAAAACACGGGCAGACTACAGTTATCAAGCCATTCATCTCCCGCAATATCTTCACTTGTCTTTTTATTGCCTCATTGGGACGAAAAAGAATGCGACAAAAAAAATCATGAGAAGAAAATCGGCAAGAAAACGAGGGTAAATTGAATAATATCCAACAGTCCCAATTGTAATCCAATCGGCTACTTCTGTCTATCTTTCTCCACCTCCATACTTATTCCCCTGTCCCATCAATGGAAAAGGATAATCATTGTGATTCCAATAATGTTTATAATGCTATAACTTTAAATGCTCATTCTTGTTTGAAAATTGAGCAGCAAATTTTTTCCTTGCTTCCTGCCATGACTGAACAGGAGGAAGAGAAGTTTTCATGCAAACCAACAATTAACTGAAAAACTTTTTCACACTGAGCTACTTTTTTTTGTTTATTTACTAAAATTATTTTTAATAGGTAAATAATTGGTTTGGTAATTCGATGAAGAGTAAGGTATGGAAAATAGTTGGAGAGGAAGTAATTTTTGAGAAATTTCGTCTATGAATGCAATCAGTATTAATGACTTTTTATAGTCGACTGAATTAATGACCTTTTTGAGAATTAATCAATAAAAAGTTTCTTGTGAAGTTTAAAATGGAAATTAAGGAACTAAAGAAAGTCTTTAACTTCTTAACCTCAGGTCATTATCCTTTAAGACGAAAGAAACTTGCCAAAACTCAAAATAGAACATCCAGAATGATGAATATGCTTTATAATTGAAATATTTATTTATTATCTTTTATGTAAGCACAAAGAACACCCAAAACTATCGATTCTCGATAAAAAGCTATGTGCACTATTTTATGAAAAAAATTCTCTCATTCCGCAGCTCGCCCAGCGTGATAAAAAATAAAATTGAACACCTGATATTCAACATTAACTGCACCATCGTTTTTTTGTTGTACTTCCATCTCCAAAACAGTGAAATATGAAAATAAAAAATTGTGGGAGAAGAAAATCGTAAAAACAAATAGTTGTGAATCAATTTTATGATTCATGTTTCAGATCCTTTTATCGGCTTTGTTGCTATGTAAAAATGAGCAGCACGACACGAGTATTTTGTATAGATTATCCATCTTAATTCCGTGAAAATTCTCTGTCTATTATCATTGAATTAAATTTGTTAAGTATCACAATGAAAGAGTTTTTGTTCCTCGTGACGTGGATGGCAAAAGGACAGGAACAAATTTATGTGCAAATGTAGCTGATGCTGAAAATTTGTAGGAATGAATTGAGTTTGAAAATTAATTGGTTTTGATGGATTAGGACGCAATATTATATCAATGAAAATTTATGCCATAACTCACCAATACAGCACAGTCAAAAGCACTAGAATTGTTAAGATTAATTAATAAGCACTCACAATGTCAATATAAATAAGTTAAATGTTTATTTATCTAAGAGACGATGTTCTCTCTATCGAGTTACAATTAATAATAAATTTCATAGAAAGGGGAAAACAACTCTAAAAGGGGAAGTCAACTAATTGTAGCTGCTTATACAATTCAAATATAAAACGACCGTTGATATATTTTCAACAAGAATAGACAACATCCAGTCCACAGAAATCCGCTTAAAATATAAAACAAGAAAGTTTCATGAAGAAAGAAGAAAAAGTTTCACATCATGTGAAGTGGAAGTTGTTTTTGATTTATTTCGATGCCACTTTTCGCTGGTATTATTGGTCATAAATAACATCAAAATATGATGCCTTCTAGTGTCTTCTATCCGAGAACACAAGAGGTAGAAAGTGCTTCTTTCATCTCTCAATAATGAATGCATAAAGAGAGCAAAACAAAAAGTTCGAGGAAAGGAGAAACTTTTTATGTTTCATAAATCACAGCAACAACATTAATGCATTTCCGATAGCTTCAATGATCATAAAATTTCATTGGAATGTTTTAAAACAATTACAAGTAATTAACAGCTTGTCGGGTTTTATAATTCAGGAATTGTCGTTGCTTCCTCGAAATTGTTGTGCAAAATTTTCATTTTAATGTTACAAGTAAATCAGAATGCGAGCAATGCAATATAAATCGAGTACAATTGCACTAGATATTATGCATTTGCTATATTTTTAATAAGCTAGCTAGTTGCTGCTGTGGGTAGATAAATTTCTCATTCATTTTAGGCTTGTTTTGGACTTTGTTGGATAACAACAAAGTGCGATGAAAATTGCAAACTAAAATATTTTGATACAAAATTCCTTAGTGAGGATGTTGATGCTGCATGCAGTTTATCACTGATGATTTGATGATGCTAGTGGCATGATACCAGGGGCTTATTCAAAGGGGGGTTTGGGGGTCAAAGCCCCCCCCCCCTTGGAATTTTTTTCAATTTTCTATGGTTTTTAAAAAAAATCACCTCGTCTATACAAAACAAAATCAACTGGGTGGGGAGTCCCTTGAAAAATTTCTAAATACGCCCCTGCATGGGACATTAGACTTACTTTCATTTTGGTACCAACAGCCAATTTCCCGTCCAAACAATATAACACCAAAAACATCATCACTTAAATGCTTTCATAAGCACATCAGTTCTAATAGGTTCATTACTCTCATAGTCGCAGCACTCGGACAATTTTA
The DNA here is from genome assembly GCA_963573255.1 of Chironomus tentans. Classification (NCBI taxonomy): domain Eukaryota; kingdom Metazoa; phylum Arthropoda; class Insecta; order Diptera; family Chironomidae; genus Chironomus; species Chironomus tentans. The sequence continues at coordinate 43,643,831 of OY754303.1, forward strand.
AGCGCGAAATTTTTCCATGAGACAACATGTGCATCATCGCTGAAATGCTTTCCTTTGCAGTTTTTTTAATATTATATTTTTATTTCCCGCGATGTTCTCAACACTATAGTTAGCATTTATTGCATTCTCCTTTTTTTATATGTGTAGCGAATTTTTTTTTATTTGCACAAATTCACATGCTCTCGTGTAGAACTTGGATTGAAAATATTCAAATGAAAATATTTAAATTAAAAATATATAAAATATAATCAAACATCAAATACTGCATGTTGTGTGTGTGTGTGATCTGAACTAATATGAAATAAAATAGACGAAGAAAAGTTTTTTTAGAGTGAAAATTACTAGTTTTGGATGTAGATAGCAATGCAGAAGGTTATGATGATGATTTTGGTAGAAATTGGAAAGCAATCAAAATGTGTCGTAATTTTATAAGCATGAGAGATCCCCTAAATTTGAATAATAATGCCAAACTCAAATATGAAGTCCATACTACAAGATATTGACCACAAGTCCATCTAATAAAAGCCATTAATCTTCTACAAATTACAAAAATGAAAACTTTACATTCCAAAAATAAGAATCACCACAAAAGCAATCGAAAAGAATGCATTCACATAGCACATTAATTTTCCTAATTCATCAGACTTGTGATGAAAAGGACTTCATCTCTTAAAAGAACTTCCTCCGTTCACGTCTCTTCATTTTATTATTTTCTATTCTCTCGTTTTTTTTTTAATTTTTATAAAAGCCATTTTCATCCATTTTATTAGTGCAGCTGGACACACAATGCTGGTTGAGTTGAAAGCATGAATAACATATATGCTCATATGTGAGATGCTGAAAGGGAAAGCTTGACAACACAATAGATTTGATGCATTTTAAAAATTAAAACTGTTCGTTCGGTGAGCGGATTCAGTTGTTGAGGATTCGAGTATTTTAAGGAACAGAAATAAGTGTAATGAGGTTGAATTTTAAGTGCATCAAAAAAATTTGTAACGGTCAAAAATTCAAATTTTTTGAAAATTTTTGAATTTAAAATGACAGTTGAAAAAAAATACACAAAAATTACCCAAATAAGCTTCAATCAAATGAAATCATTCCACTTACGAATGCCCAATCAGTCAAAATGTAAAAATCTACACCCTGATCAGTTAAATAAATGTTATTCAAAAGGAAAATAACAAGTAAGTCCATTAAATATTCAATACTCACTGTAAAAACTATAAAGGACATCACAGTTTGTTTATTACACATCAGGTTTACATGTAGAGGTTTTCAATTCAATTTAAATTTAATTGATGAAATGCAATACACAAATCTAACTAGTCTCATTTGAAACTTTACTCAAAAAAAGGGAGAAATAAAAACTTTATTTTCGTGAATGGAAAAATTGCTGAAAAAAAAGTCGAGAAAAGTATTGAAAAATAAATAAAACCATCTGTTGCCCATTTATTTTGCTCATGGCATGACAATTGTGGCTTCTGACCGGAACTCTATTTTGTCGAAATTACAGACATCCGATATGCTTCATTCTCCCCCATTCTCATCGTCTCTTTTTCAAATGTTTACGGACATTTCTTTATATTGTGTTTATTTAAAGTATATACAATTTAAAAGCATAAAAGGAAAGAAAAGAAATGCAAAATAGTGCGGTTTAACGACAATCCTGCAATACTTTTTATTTAAAGAAGTCAGGAAAATCTAAATTAATTTCATGTTGACCAACATAAATAAATAAATAAAATGAACTTAAGGTTATAAATATTTAGAATTCTGTCAAGGAAGAAGGAAAAGAATCATTTGGAGATGAAATAAATGGGAATCCTTTGAATCATGGGGTTTTGTAATTCACAAAAGCTTAGCTGGATATCTTTAAAAGTAGAATTGGACGGATGCAGCCTTTAGCCATCGTTAAAGTGAGCTGGAAAGGTCATTAGTGGACGGGATGCTAAATATTTTTCTGTGCTATATGATTCTCAATCAAAAATGATCCAGAATATCCTTTGTTGTACAAGATTCATCCCTTGTCACATAGAAAATTCCATAAAAGATCCAGAATGCAGCATAAATAACAAAGAAGCAAAGAAATTCATTAATTTTACAAATGTGAGTAAATAAAGTAACCGCATATGATTTTTTAGACTCACAGCATTCATTTGTTTTGTATTTTTCAATCAGACTTACTTTTCGGATGACAATTACAAGCACAAAAGGTTTTCTGGAATGTTTATTTCTTTTGTGGATGAATTTCGCCAGAAATCTAAACAAAAGTGTCCAAATGTATATTTCTAAGGAACATTCTTGCATCATTCATTGAAGAGACAAGAGAAATTTACATCAGTTAGGAACAAAGATCCACAAAAACTATTTTTCCTAATATTTCATAAAAAAATAGCAAAATTCATCTCCAAATGTCTCTTTTGATATAAATATTTTGCCATTGTGGATATGATAGCATATACAATAGAATGTTTTAATTACTTATTTATGTAGAAAATGAAGCTCTGGTCATTCATTCGTCCACAACAAACGAGGGAGTGAGGAAATTCGAGAAAAATATTTTGCCATTCATAAATGACTAATTTAGAAAAATCTAGTTCCATTTCATGCTTAGGTGGAAGAGCAAACCAAATGAACCCTTTTTGTAATTACAACAGAACTGACTTGAGTTATGCTTGTTTCATCTCCGGATGTGTGTAAATAATTTTTTTTTTTGAAATTATTATCATTTGAATCTAACAGCATATTTAGCAGGGATGCTGAATGACATAAGTTTCCATATCCAACAGAATGGTATATGGACACAATAGTATCAAGTTAGTATGGAAACAAATTTGTGGTTTGACCATTCTGTAAATTCTTTACTGATTTACTTCTAAATTGACACAAAAAATTTACTCTATGAAGCTTCCTTACTTAACCCAGTTGATCTCATTTTTCATGCCTTTGATAATTAAAATGAAAAGCATATAGATACAGAAAGAAGATCATTTCCATTGGTCATGGAGCATAAATTTTTAATAACCTTTTTTTTTCGTGCAACCTCATCAACAACAGAAAAGTTACTTACAATTATTTATTCCGCATACACAGAAACATATCATGTGAATTTAGATTTGGAAGCTAATTTCACATACCGCACTTCATGGCTACACATTTTAGCCTGTTAGCTGAATCCGATAGCGGATATCCGCTACAATATTGTTGGTATAATAATGATTCGTGCATAATGATTATTATTGCACCTTATACACTCAACCCGATCCTTAGAGATTTCCTTTCCTTTTATTATTATTATTTTATATGGCTTTTTTGTGCGATTTTCCATCTACAGCAGTAAGAAGGGCAAATGAAAAAAAAAAATTAATAATAATTTCATTTAATGTCTTTTTAATGAGTCAAAAGGGAAAAATCGATTCCAAAATAGTTTTCTTTTTCAATTACAGCAGAAAATTAGTGAGAAGAACTGTTCTTATTTGCATTTTTGGTGGTCTTATTTCGTACTAGCAATTGTTTCTACAGTGATTCCAATAAAGTTTTCTATTCTATAATCTAGTCTTACTCATGTTAACCTCGTACATCTTAGGGGTCATCCTGGGGGTCACTTATGATGTTAAGCAGGCGCATAGCCAGGGGGGATTTGGGGACAAATCCCCCTCTCAATGGAAAAATTTCTTCATTTTTGAGAAAAAAAAAACCAAAAATCCCCTCCCCTAAATTTTATTCATACAAATATTTTGAAATTCCTGGCTACGCCGCTGATGTTTAGCATTTATGAGGGGGGACTAGAGGGTCTGAAAAAGAGTAGAAGCAGAAAATTTTGTGGTAAGTAAGGAGACGTTATAAAAATTACCTATTTTATGAACAATCCTTTGGGTACAGACTATAAAAATAAAGCTGAGATGGACATAAGAACCAAGACTTCCTAGTAAAATATTCTAAGAGCTACACTGAATCAAAATACCTCACAACTCAGGAATAACAAAAAAGAACTCAAAAACATTCTCACGATTTCCAAGCATAGGAAATAGAACCGAATGCAGACTCGAATAACACTTTTTGTTATTTTTCTCAAGAAAATTAGGAAATTTCCTCCAATCTGATAATAGAGAAGCCAAATGACCCTTCTCAAAATACTCATTAACAGCAAAACAAGGCACTTTGCAGGAGGAATGAGAATTAAGAAAAATTGCTTTAGCGAATTATTAATGCTTTTCACGCGGAGCATACTCTTATGAATGGAAATGGGCAAAAAAGAAAAAAAGGAAGCGCAAATGGACATTGTACACTGCGAGGAAATTTCAGAAAAGAATTGAAAATATAAATAGTCAATACACCTGCAGAAATTAAGGAATGGTTCCCAGAATGACGATGAGAAAACGCAAGCATGCTGTCAAAAAAATTCTCACTCGGTGCATTCCTTATTGTTCTCATTTTCATTCTTATTTCCCATCTCCGGAGCAAGAAGTGAGGAAGAAAAATGAATAAATCTGAAAATTATTAATTTCCTATTATCATTCATTTGTTCATTTGTTGATGCTACTCATTGCTGTGTTCTAAATATGAGAAACATCCATAATAATAATAAGAGAAATGGCAAGGAGGATGAGAATGAAATAAAAAAAAATCAGGGGCAACATAAAAGGTAAGAAAAACAATTGAAAATGAAAAGGGAATTCATTTCAACACGTGAATTTCTATTGTTTCCTCCATCTCCACGCGTTTTTATGAATCAAGTGAGCTAAAGGAAGGAATTTGTTCTCATTGGTTCGAGGAAAGAGAATGGAAAGGATGTGATTGGTGGATGGAGTAGGCGCATTTGTGTCTATTTCTGTGTGATATACAGAATTGTCGAAATTATATAGAATTAGTTGCCTAGGACGGACTATATTCTCGATTTGTGGTGGCTTATTGTTTGGTCTAAGTAATGAGTGGACAATGGCTTTGTTATATCGATAACACTCTATTATATAGAGTCAATATAATGATTGAGAGATCGGTTTCTGATGGGAATCGAACTCGTTTACTCACAAAAAGTGTGATACAGATGTCTGGTCTGTTGTCTAACCATTCGACCACAGAGACCTTACTCACGAACTGGCAGATTCGCCTTTATATGGTTCGATATCCCTGATTCGATTCTGCTCAGGCACCATAGTCAATAACTGACTTTCTGAGGCAATTAACTGAGGCAATCCTGTTCAGAACAATTAAAGTAAGTCACAAGACACGTCAAGTTGCAAATCACACAGCCAGCCATCCAAAAGGAACCTAAGCTACTCACATTCTCAACAAAAAAAAAATCTCATAGCTACTTATAATAATAGCAACAATGGTACTGACTAATAATTTCCATGTGGTAAATATTCCTCAAAGCATTTGTTATTTAGACACCACTAGAGATGGTGAGAATGGCAAAGCATGGCGATATGGTGAGAGGGAAGAATGGAAGGTGGATGAAATTAATGATAACCTGAAAACAATGAAAATGAATTAAAGGTGCAAAAAAATGTTGAATGAGAACGGAGAGGAACGAATACATGAGGAGGAAAATGAGAAAAATCTCATCTCTGCTGACCACAAGCAATCGCTATAAATTTAATCAAGAATTGTGGTTACTTTCTCAAAATTGGTATTGTTGCTATTTTTGAGACTTTTTCTTTACATATCTATCTGGATATTATACTGCTTTACCACATATTCCTTGACTGTATAAATTTATACACGAAATTAGTATGCGATGAGCACATAATGTCTATTTAAAGGAGCAGAGAAGAAAGTTTTATAGATGCTCAGTCAATAATTAAGTCCATTAAATCAAAATTAAATTTTTGTAGCTTGTATCTTTTCTGTATTAACATCGAAGGCAGAATACGGAATCCACATATTTAAGGAATGTTTTATGATGCTATAGCTAATGGACTGTGTCAGAAATAGAATAGAATGTAAGCGTGAACGTCCAATGCAAACAAAATTTACGACATTTTCGACAGTGGAAAGTGAGAAATGCGGAGGGGAAATACATATTTGGACAAAATGATAGTAAAAGTAATGGGATTGGACATCCCTTTGTTTTTGACTTTTTGTAGAGGTTCTGATGACCTTGCAATTTGGTCTTTAAGTAGTTTGAGGGATGTACAGATTCAGATCAGAATTTTGATACCAAACCCAGTTATGGCTGTCAAAACAGGAATCCCTAAAGTCGAAAATTCGCTTCCTTTTCCACATTGGACTTTATGGCTGTACATTGTCAATAATCGACACTTTCTATTTTCATGTCACGTTGTTACACAATAGATACATTCGCTGAATTAGAACTCGTCGTCATGATCAATGAAAGGAGATTTTATAGTTTTTTTTTCCTTTTTCTCGTTCTCACATCCAATAATTTGATGCAATTTAAGCCTCGTATCACTATTTTTCTCACGCAATCTCATTTTATTAGATCTAATAGATCCACTTCAATTTTTATCATCGTACTTACTCCTTGTGTGTGAGTGTGTCTCTGGAATGCATTTATATGTGACTGAAATGAGTTCGATTGTTAAATTACAGACACGTGATTATTTCATTTTTATCGCATCACTTTATTTACAAATTATGTCATTTTTATTAATATTGTATTATTATTAATATTATCATTATACTATTCATCGACAATCATACGAAATGATAACAATTTGTTGTCATACATGGGTCAATAATAATCGAAAATGTCCTCTTCGCATCCTTATAACATAAACTTAATTTTTTTTCCATCGCATAACTCAATAAATTTTGCAAAACTTACTTCCGTAACATTCAATCAATTAATAAATTTTTAAGAGGATTAATGGTGTAATTATGCTAACTGCCATAAGATTAACATGATATGGTTTCATTACGCCTGATGATGAGTATTTCTCACATTTGTATTGCTGCTGACAGTGTAGCTAGATATTTTGAGGAAGAGAGAGAAAAAATTCTAAATTTTAACGGATATTTTAGATTCAAATTTTTTTCGCATCTTTTTTGAATCAATATTTGAATTTTTTTAACGGTTTTTAATTAATTTTTTAAAAAAATTCTGATTTTTAATTTATAAAATAATTAACGAAAAACCATCGATAAGTGGTAATGAAATTTTATCAAACAAGCTATCAGCTTTTAATTTATTTTCAATTACTTTATTTCATGGGGATATAATTTGCTGTTATTGAAATTAATGAAAGGTCAATTAATTAAAACAATTCAATTTAAATGATATTGAAAAAATTTTCATTTTCATGATCTAAATCCAAAGAGAAAAGCTCTCAGAAACTAAACTAAAATAAAGATAAAGTTTCTAATACTCACTCGCATTAATGCCGAAAGCATTTTGCTAAGAAAATTTCTAGTGAATTCAGCAGTTTCATTTCCACAGGCCTTCTCTATTGCATAAGCACTGCAATCAATGTATTTTTGAAAGGCACTAAAGAGTGAAGAAAGAAAAGGGAAAAGAGAATAGATTTAAGTGGAAAGAATACACACAGAAGAGATAGTTTAATGTCACATCTATCGCATGAATCTTTCCTCCGTTATTTAGCTCGTTCATCAAGAAAATATTCATGCTTCTAGTCTACCTTATGAAAAACCCAAAAAGTCATGATTAAAGTGCGCGAAAGCTTCACTTTTTATAAAACTTTCCACGTGTCATAAAGTGCCAACTCACCAGCAAACAATTTTTAATTTATCCTCCTGATCCGCGGCATCAGATGAATTTTTGACGGGCATTGCTGTTGTTGTTTCAAGTGACACATAAACAGAATTCAGTTGTTGCCTTTTCATTAATGTAATTTGCATAAATCCCGGTGATTGTGTCGTCGTGGTGGTCGTGGTCGTAGACGCAGCCTCATCATTTTGTCTGTAGAGAGCTTGCATGCTTTCCTGATAATCAGTTTTACAATGATCATATTCATTCCTAACCTTTTGCATACATGGCGAGTATCGTAAAAAATCTGTTTCGTGGGAATAATTTTTCCATTTATTGTTTTGAGGGTCAAATATGTGATTTTCATGTATGCGATGGACGAGATGGATGTTCGAGAGAAAAAGGAAAAATGAGAAAAAATTTAAATTAATTAAAAGATTCACACATATAAAAAAAACTGTATCACATTCTTTTCAAGGTAAACAAGCAATTCAATGTGGACAAAAAAAAAATAATTTAAAGCACTTTAAGCAAATAAATTTCTTCCTCCTAAAATAAATTTACGTACGTGCCTTCCTGATATTGTCCTTCCATACACAAATCTTTAATCATTTCATTTGTGCCATAGTAGATTTTATTAATGTGGTCTCGTTCATGCTGACTCATACATCGTCGCGAATAGCTTCGAATGCACTCCAGTCCCATGTGTAGGTCACTACAAATTCGATGGACAAAAAAAAATTAAATTTGGATCGCAGGTTGTTGTGGTTTTTTGAAAAAAAAAAAATATAGCAATAAAATTTTTTAATTAGCCTGAACAATGTCAGTCAATAAATTAATTAATTTGCGAATGGAAATTCCGTTTATCAATTTAAGGATGAGGAATTAATGTTTGTTTAGTCATTTTGACTGTATTTTTCGATCTGTATTTGAGGTATGATTATTTGTTGAGAATATATTAACGGTCTTTTCATATTTGAATTGTATAAACAACTGCAATTAGTTGACTTCCCCTTTTATAGTTGTTGCCCCCTTTCTTTACATTATTTAGTTTTCTCCATAACTCGATAGAAAGAACATCGTCTCTCATTAAATAAACATTTAACTTATTTATATTGACATTCTGACTGTGCTTGTTATTATCCCAACACTATTTATGAAAATGTGAAGCTGCCGGAAGAAATGTTGTGACATGCAGTGTCATAAACAACAAAATAAGAAATTTGGAACAAAATAATCTAGTCTTCTGTTTGGCATTGCTTATCAGCTAAGTCCAAAAAATCAAGTGTTTATTTGAATTTTTTGTGGACTGTATTTCAATGCCAATTTCTTTAAAGAATAATCTCTCAACAATTAAAAATTTCAACTAATTACAACAATCAACAACAATGTCAAAGATTACTTTGATCTAGAAAATATATCTTAAATATGTTGTGATTTAATTCAACATAATTTTTACACTAAATTCTTAATATCAATACTTAATAGCTATTTGGCAATAAAATTACGATAATCCATATACTAAACTTAAAGACTGCCAGTTTATTGCGTTCCTTTCCATCCACAACTCAAATTATTTTACTCGTCGATTTCAAAACCACAAAAAATTCCAAAATAACAGATTTAATGACAAAAAATGTCAATAAAATATGAAAATGACAACATTAAAAGCAGTGCTGATAATAGAAATGCTTTCATCCCACAATTTTGATAATAAACTAATTATTTGATATTAAAATTAAATGAAAATATGTGCTAATTATTTAAATTAATTTAGCGAAAAGATATTTTCGCTTTCAATGGCATTCAAAAATTGCCGCTCGCGTTAAAAAAATGAAAACATTTTCAATTTTGGAAATTCTTCCGTCTGCAGACGAATATGAAGTAAAATTATTTGAGATTGAAAAAATATTCAGTTTTTAAAGGAAAACTTTCTCCCCGCCAATTTTTATTTAAAATGCTCTGAGTTTTTCAAATGAACGAGAAGTGAAGAAAAAAACATCGACGGAAAAAATTAAATTTGAAAAGTTTTTCGCCTAGTTTTCCTTATGAAAGAAATTGTTTTGAGCTATTAAACGGTAAACTGGATCTTTTAATTCTACTTTGACTGATGGGGTTGAATAGCAAATTTATTGGAAATAAGAGAAGAACTTTAGTTGATTCTCATTACTATTCCTTCATTATGATCTTCCTGGCATAAATAAATTTAAATTTTTAGCTTCTAAAGAAAAATGGGTACCTAAAATGACACATTCTGGATCTAGGAATCTAAGCCTCATATATTAGAACAATATTCAGGCAAAGCTTCAAGTTGATGGGAAAAATTTCCGCCCGGCTACTTCTAAGACACGAATTTTGGAGCTGAAACTATCAAATTGGATCAGAGGCTACTTAGCACAGGAGCGTACCCAAAAAAAATTTTAAGGGTGTCCAAATTTTTTATTCTCCTTGTTTTGTTCATGTTGTAAATTTTAGTACATGTATGATTAGTTATCAAATTAGAGCTTCGGAAAAATTTCGAAAAAAATTTTTAAGAGAAAAATTACTTTTTAGAAGAAAAAAATTTCGAGGAGGGGGAGGGTCCAGGCCCATGACTTAGCGCCCTGAACCATCATATTAATTAAGTTTTGTAATAAGATCCTTTAATAAAACACCTCTTTGTCTGAACCCCTTTGGGTACGTCCATGTCGTTTGGATTTAGTTTTCAGGCTCTAATGTAATTATCATGACTAAATATTTTTATTATGAAAGAATTTCATCAATTTCGAATGCTATAAAATGACAGCGCTTTGTCAATTTATTTCCGTATCATTTCCTTGCAAATCTGCACTCGCTCATTCACTTCTTGAACTTCTTGTGCTGCGAAAATATTTCGATTTTGCAAGAAAGAAATCTGAGATTTCATAAAAAAATAGAAAATTCTTTTATTGCTCGAGACAAACATATTACTGTGGAATGAGGAAAGAATTGAACGGTAGCGTATATGGAAGTAAGTTTTGAGAAATTGAAAAAAATATATTTTTTAAATAAAATTCCAAGCAGCTATTGTTCCTCAAATCAACTTAATGGATATAATAGAATATTTTAGATCAACTTTTCAATTTATTCCTATCAATTTGATTATTATGATACATGTCAATCTATAGATTATTTTAGTTTTACATCTTCCTGATTTATTTGATTCCAAATTTGTAAAATCTAAATAAATCAAAATCAATTTAAGTCATTAAAATTTGAAATTAAGACATTTTGACTTAGAATATTTCATAGAATATCTCAACTACAAGCTCAAGCTTGACCTGTCAATTCCATTCATACGCAGAATATTATTCAAATGCATTATTCAATTACTAGAAAATTCATGAAATGTACACAAGATTTCACTTACGGACATATTCGATCTAATTGTTCCTTATTATAAACGAAATTGAATTCTCTTGTAGCTTCAACAGCCTTTATTTGTCTCGCACATTGTTGTAATTCCTCTTGGCCACATGGAACACCGGCATGCTGTTGTTGTTGATGGTGATGGTGGTTTTCATTTGCGTAGATGTAATTGCAGAAAAAATAGACTGGAGAGAAAAATTTTCATTTTCAACACTTTTTTTTGCACTCGGGGATGAATGAGACAAAAAAATTTGTCAGCTCATCTGAATAAGAGGTTGTTCATAAATGATGTCCAACTTTTAGAGAGGGCTGTGTGACACTTCCACGCAAAAGAATAATTTTTGTATGAAAATTTTGTGACAAAGGAGGTTCTAAAAATCTCGTTTTTAAGTGGCGTTATTTATGAATGACCCCTAAGGCTAATTTTATTCATTTATGCTTATTTGGTATTTAAAACTGTTTTTGGAATTAAGTTCAAACTCAAAATTGATTTTTTTTATTAATCGGTTCTTTTTAGAACTGGATGTGCAAATTGCCAGGAGTATCAATGAATTTTGTTAGAATTAAGAATTTCTGAAGAAAAAAATTAATTCTTATACTATTTTTAGATTACCATCCAGTAGCAAAGCCAGAAAATTTTTCGAGGTAGAATTTTTTGAAATTTTTATTGAAGATTTGGATTTTTTCTCAAGAAACTCTAGCAAATTAAAGATATTTTCCAAATAGGTGGGGTTTTTCCTCAATAGCACTCCTATTGCCATTTAAAATATTTTAATAAAAGATAAAATGGGATAAAATTTAAAAAAAATGTTAAAACTGATAAAAAGTTTTGAAAAAATAATTCAATTTTACTAGTTTCAAAAATAAGTCTTGAAAAATTTCAAAAAATTTCATGAACAAATCTACCGTATCCAGGGGGGTGATTTGGGTGATAAAATACCACCCTCGAAATTTTTTTTAATTTACTAGGGGTTTTTGTATGGCGTTGAAATGTCATCAGTGGCCTAAATGGTAAAGCGTTGGCCTTACGTGCCAAAGGTCCTGGGTTCAATCCCAGGTCAAGTCTAATTTTCGAAGCTCTTTTTCCATTTCACCGTTCTAGTTATGAAGCTCGGTTTGTGTGTTGGGTGCAGTTTTGAGGTCTTTGGTACATAATGTGTCTCCATTGCTAGGTATACAAGAATATACTAGTATTTGGATTATTTCTTAGGAGCATCTTACGCACACGAATTGTAACTAGGTACATTGCAGGGTACATCAGGTCTTATGACGTACTCATGTCCTTGCAATGTGCAGAGCTTGCAAGTGGTTCGGATTCCACTATAAACTGTAGGTCTAAGGATATGGTACAATAGATTTCTATAATCGCAGTGCCTCCAGCTTTAAGCTGGGCCCTTCACGCATTATTATTAGGGGTTTTGAGAAGAAAATCCTAAAGCATCCCCTAAATTTTGGCATTCATATAAAAAAAATTCAAAACACCCCCTCAAAAAAATTTCTGGCTACGCCCTGAAAGGGAGATATAGACAAATTCAAAAATTTTCAAAAATCGCCTTTAAATATTTTTTGAAATTACACCAAATTATTTTCTTGTTGCTTGGGTATTTCTAAGAAAAAAATCAGTCACAGATCCTAAATTCCTCTATTAATTTAAATATAACACAATTGATCTTCAATTTTTTATGTTGAATTATTATTATTTTAGTAGGTTATTGATGATATTTATGTTCGTGTCTATTTTTGGAGTAGACAAAGTCTATCCAGCAAATATTATGATTATCCCATTAATAGCTATTAAGGGACATATTTAATTGGCTAACTTTGAATTAATTGTTAACATAAATTTTATAACAATAAAATTTTAATTTATTAAATGATTAAAGCTGATTAAGGTATTCAAATCCATTAAATTCTCAGCAGTGCTTACTTTCTTAAATATCATTTTGAAGCAATTTTCCAAAAATTTAAAAATAAACAAAATATATAAAAATTCTCATCCAAATGAGCTGGAAGTTTATTTAATTCTTAAAAGAAACGCTACCTGCTACTATAACCTGCTTGATCTCTCTCATAATTCCCACAAGCACTTCTTAACTTTCAATTAATTTTTTTTAAAAAAAAACTTTTTATATTATTTTTCGTGCTCGGTTTTTCTTTCACATGAACCACATACACATCAGAAGGAGCAGCATAAACAATAATAACTTTTACTATCTCATAAGCAATTAATTCATTAAAATTATTATTTGTTTTATTATTGCTACACACGTATTGTGTTTTCAATCTTGAATTTCAGTTTATTGTTCCTTCCGTAACTGCCAAATGGATTTTTTTTGTGATTTATGATTTAAAAATTCATTTTTTATTTTTAAAAAAATAAAACAATTTTCATTGCTCGGCGTTTTACTATTTGTACAAGCAGCATAACACAATAATAGCCAATGAAGAGAAAAATGTCCAAAAATGACCCGAAAATTGCAATAAATCAAATTGACCGAGGCTTTAAAATTATTTTTTGTGTGTGTCCATAAAAAATCACAAAAAAATAACAGAATTCACAGCAATATGCACACACACACACGTGATATGATGGAATGACAAATATGATATGTAAACTTTTTCTTTTCAATATTTTAACGGACTTTTTTATGCATCCACCAATGTCGAGTGTTGATGAACAACTGAATGAAACAGCACAAGAATTTTCATGCTGCTGCTATTTTTTCCCCATTCGTACATTTCACAAGCAGAACTGAATAACTGAAAATGTTCCATACACATTTTCAAAACAGCAAAAGCTTTGAATGAAAAATATTTTTTTCTTTTTTCGAGAGAGAAAATCGGAATCGACTTGCGAGAGAGAGAATTTTTACAACTGTACAGGATGGATGGAAAAAAAATTCACTTCTTCCTTCAAAAATTCATTTAGTGTTAAAAACATTTTAGAGAGTTCAATTTCAGCTTGCGAGAGATAAATATGAATACAGAAAGCTTTTGTGCTGCATGCTATTGTCAGGCAACAACCGTAAAACTAAATATTTGGAATTATCGACATTTATATTATGGAAAAATTTGCAGAATACTCAAAATAGAGCAATTCACACATTTTATTTTGGATACAACATATTCATGTTTATTGTTGCCACTTGCTCTCGAGGTTAAGCTGGCTGGATCAAGTGTTGTATCTGTCTGGATCAATTTTATTTTATAATTGGATTATTTCGATTGTAATTTTTTATGGCAGTTGAAAATGCAACGGAAATATTTAATTTGAATAAATTGAAGCTGAAAAAAAGATGCAGAAAATTTTGAAATTTTAAAATCCGTTATTTTTTTAATGATTAGATTGTCAATATTTTTACATTTTTAAATTGATTGCTGATAAAATCCATAGAAGGAGTTGTGAAAAACCTTAAAAGTTCAATAAACCCCAGTAAATGCGCTCTGAAATTTAAAACTTCTAACAAATTTACAGTTTTACATAATCTGCATAAAGACGGAAATTATTATTTGATCTCTCTATTGGAAGGTCAAATTAAACTGAATGAATGTTTGAGAAGAATTTTATTGAATCGAGAGAATTTTTTAATTTAATTGAATTTCTCTTTTATTCTGCATACAATGCCCTATTTTATATGTGGTCGAGTCATAATATTAATTAAGATCATCTCTAGTCGAGGAAGTGCTATTAAAATTGCTTATGACATTAATTGATCATGCAAAATTTAGGGCCTTGACACGAAGACTATGAATCAGATGCTCATTTCTTTAAAATATCGAGAAAAATTGAATTTAATGATTTGTGACTTTTTCATACCAAACTTCCATAACTGTAAATTTAAATATGTGTGGAAGCTTCCGGTAAAATATAGCAAGTCTTCAAGCATCTCATTTCCTGACATATCAATAGAAACTTCGATTTCAATGACTGCTTTGATGCTCGTAAAAAATAAGCAGCAAGCTTCAACAAACACAAACACAGCAAAAAGTTATTTAAAAGTTTTCAATTATTTTTTTTTCACCCCAGCTCTTTTATTTCAAGGGTGAGGTTCATTAAGGTTGGAAAATTTATTCTATAGTCGGTTTTCATGAGAAATTTATGATCAAATGTGTTGATATTTTTTGGACGAGAAAAGTTCAAAAATGAGGAAATTCCGGGGGTGTTATAAAATTTAAAACTAACAATATGTGTGACTTGTGTCTAACATTCAAGCTCCAAATTAAAGGAACAACAATGGTGTGACATAAAATGTAAGGAAAAAATTTTTTTTTGTTGCTGTTTGCCAAAATTGTAATTTTCACATCCATTTCAACTTTTATCTCATTTTTGCTACGGATAAGTGCTGTTTTGCATTCAGTTTTAGTGGTTGACTATTAAATAGATAGTTTTTGGTATTCATTTAATTAAATTAGCATTTTTAACTCATCTCATTTAGAGGAACTGAAAATGTTTTTCGAAATTGAAAATTTATAATTTAAATGAAGTTTTGTGTACGGGAAAAAATGCGCAACAGTTTTCACTGTCATGTTGTGCTGACTTTATCTCTCAGCCAATAAACTTTTCATGCTTTTTCATACTTTTTTCATATCAAATATGTATTTGTTAATTTATTCATTGTGATATATCCAAAATATTACTGAAACTTTTCCAACATAACTTTTTTAGAAGCAAATAACAAATTGGAAGCTCAATTAGAGCAATTAAACTTTGTTGCAACTTATGTGAGCTAGTTCCATGAATATCTTGTGGATACAAAACTGTTTTCTTGACATCCAGATTGAAATATTGTCCAAATTGTCTGAAATAATTTTTTGTAAACATTTCATCCAGAATCCTTACAAGAAATCAACAAGACTCTAAATTTTTAAGAAGCTATAGACCTTGGAGAAATTTAGACACATCTAAAAGGACAAACTTCCAAATATGTTTAGAAAAAAACTCTTTTTATTCACTATTTATGGATCTTTATCTTACTTTATGGTCTTACTCTACAAACTACTTTATGTGCTCTTACACTTTTCATTCCTTATACAATGTCCAATTGGTGAGTAATTGCAGAAACATGCTAAGCACTTATCTTCTGTTTTAATCTCATCACCGATTCTGTAGAGTTGAGTACCGACTGTACATCCTTTCTCCTTATTTGAAAACTTTATGTAGACTGACTTTTGATCAACTGATCGTTTGTGGATTGATCTTATATCAATGTCAGCATCCTCTTCATTATTTTCTGTTATTGGCAATGATCGTGAAACTGTAAAGTTGACAAATGATGCAGGTGGCTCAGATTCTGATGTTCTTGAGGTTGTAAAAAGATTCAATTTGGAAACATATTCCTTAAGTTCCTTGAGTGTCGTTAATATCATGTCAATTTGTGTTGGAACTGGCGGAGTAAGTTCTTGGTCCTTTGTCGATGCAATTGTCGGTTCTGTAGTTTTCGCTTCTTCTGTTAATTTTAGTGCTTCTGTCGATTCTTCTGCTGAAATTTGAGGTTCCTCTGTCGATTGTTCTGATGATAAAATTGTTGTGATTTCTGGATTTTCTGTTGTGGTCTTTTCAGATTGATCTAATGATTTTTCAGAATCATCCTCTTTTGGTGCGAATGTAGATTGTTCTTCTGTTGAGATTTCGAGAATAGCTTCTGTTGTACTTTCAGAAACGATTTCAGTGGAGCTTAAAGACTGTGTTGTGCTTTCAGTAACTGCTTCTGTTGAGCTTGAAGTAGATTGCGTAGTAATTTCAATATCAGCCTCCTCTGCTGAGCTTGAGTCTAAAGGTTTTGCATCATTCTTGTCTTCCTCAACATCATCAGACTTCTTAATTTCACCACCAAAAATATTCTATTGGATATGAATTGAAATAGAAAATAAACTCTATTGATCTATTACTACTTACCTCATTATCGTCTTCTTCATCACTTTCCTCGCTATTTTTATCCTTCTTTGCTCTCTCAGTAGATACTGTAGTTGACTCAGTAGATAATGTCGTTGATTCAGCTTCTGTCACAGACTCTGTCGTCTCAATTTTACTCGTTCTGGATTCTTTGACAATTTCTGTTACAGAAAGGGTTGTAATTTCATCAGAACTGGAACTTAATGTTGTCTCTTCGAAAGCTTTCTGAGTTGTTTCAATTTCTTTTTCTTTTTCTTCATCTTGGACAGCTTTTTCTGTCGAAGAACTTTGAGGTGTTGTTGTTTCCTTGGCACTTTCGTCTTCTTTGATCAGAGTTGGTTCCGTTTTATCTTCATATGGTGGAAGGAACTGAGAAATTTCTATAGGTGCTATTTTTGCAGGCTCAGCAGTTGATGGAATTTTTAATTCTTCAGTTTCTTTGTCATCATCATCATCCTCTACCGAGGCATGTGGCCAGTGTTGTTCTTCACTCGAGTCATCATCTTCAAGTGATCTTTTGACGACTTTCTTGCTCTTTTTTGCAGCTGTGATAAATTAATAGACACCACATGATAATCAAAGAGTTGTCTTAAAATAAATGAAGTACTCACAATCAAAGCATTTCCAATCTACGGGACAGCATTTGTCATTCTCAAAAATTGGCAAGCATCCACGTTGGATGAAAGACTTGTATTTCAATTCGATTTCACAATTCAACTTATGACAGTGTGAATTCTTCTCAATAATTGTTGTATTATCGAAATCTTTATGACAAAGACACTCATAGCAAGGATTTGATTTTGATATGAATTTTTCTCCTTCATGATATTCCACATCGTCATCCCAGCATGTTGCTAGTTTCTCCTTCTCTTCGTCGTCTATCAAACAAAATGAGATAAAAAGAAGAAGAATAATATTATTGAGCTGTTGTGCAAATATTTGCTAGAGATGCACGATTATGACGCATTATTGTAAGATTAACAATGGTTTAAACAGAGTTGTTCAATCAGCACAATTGTAATGTTCACTTATGCTTATTTATCTAAGAGACGATGTTATCTCTATCGAGTTATAATAAATACTAAAAATACATAGAAAGGGGATTACAACTATGATAAGGTGAAATCAACTAATTGTAGTTACTAATACAATTCAAATATAAAATGACCGTTGATATACTTTCAACCTTTTTTGGTTAAATTTTGTAAGAATAAAGTGATTTTTTGCTTTTTAGTTAGTTAAATCCGCACTGGATCAGTTAATTATCAATCTTTAGGACATTTAACTTATATATATCAGTAGTTTGACTAAAATATATCTTATTTTAAAGGAAAATTTTATGAAAAACAAAATATTTAATATTAACAAACATTCTAAGCATGAAAGGCTAATTTAGAAGTAACTAGACCTGAATAAATTAAAAATATCTAAAAGTACAGAAGATTGTCACCCCAAGTTTGACAACTCTGCATTTTAATAGTGTGAAAAAACTTAATTGACTTGTAATTGACCAAAAATGACACTCAAAATGAGTGGAATTCCATCACATTAAATAATTCCATGAGCAATTAAAGTTGGTCAATATGAAGTGAATATCACAGTCAATTTTGTTTGAATTGCGCTCTTGAAAAGTGAAAGAAATAATTCAGTCATTCACAAAAACGTGATATTTTGAAGTTACAATGAAATAATAAGAAGAAATCATCTCATAATGAGCTTGACATACCGCAAACAATTGATGTTGAGCAACATTCATTCAAATCGCCATAAATGTTTATACAGCCCGGTACTTTAAAACTGGAAATGCCACAATCACTATTTGTACATAAAAACTTTGCTGGCTCCTCTTCATATCTGTAAGATTTTTGAGATTAATTAAGCAGTAATGAATTGAAGTTGGTTAAGGACTGACCTTGAGCATACACATGCTTCGACACATTTTGAGTCAGCGGTCAAATTTCGTGGTAAAACATCTCCAATTTTGTAATCGATGCCCTCAAATGTGCACTTGTTCTCGTCCTTTACAACCTTCATGTCGTCAGGACATTCGAATCTCTTCGGACAGCATGATTTAGATCCATAAATCGGCTTACATCCAAGCTCTTCATAAATTTTCATCGGTTTCCTACACTCATCAATGTTACAATCGATTGATGCTGAAAACATAACAAAGAAACTAGTTTTAATCAAATCGTCACCATCATGGAATGTCTTCATACTGTTTTGGATAGCATCGCGCATAAATTTGCAACAATGATTAGTTTTTGAACCATCTAACATTTTATTAATCAAGTCAATGGATTTGACATTACCCCTTTGAGATATACATGATTACCGGTTTTCTTCAATATCGCAGTCAATTCTTGAGCAATGACTCATATTTTATGGTAATTAGTTGAGACAGATTTGGATTCTAATGACCAAGGCGAATTTTTCGACAAGCTTCTTGGAAATTCCCAACTTTAAGAGACATTTGTGAATCAGACTGACATTTTGGAGATTTTCAAAGTCATCTGTCTCAACTTTAAACTTTTAGCAGGTGCAGTAGAGCAGCAATGCTCCTAAAACTTGAAATGCTCTGTTTATGGCATATAACTAAGGAAAACTTTAGAATATAAGTAAGAAACAGGATCCAGATCTTCACCCCACAGCAGATTACCAATCTAGTCAAAGCGACTCCATCCATTGCCACAAAACTTGCTAAAAACTTGAAAATTGATAATAAAATCAAGTTTAGTGACACATGCGTGTAATTAATTCGTAGATTTACATTTTAATAGATCATTAAAATAATTTCCGATTATGTAAGCCGTTGCTAGGAAAAAAGCTAAGATTTTGATTCATAGAATTACTTGTAAAGGCAATAGTAATCGCGTGGGATGTTTATTCTTGACCTATATCATGCAAAAGAAGTAAACAAACATGTGTAAGAAGTATGAAATTAATGATCAAGGTTGAATAAGATTTATGGGTATTTAAGTGAGAAATGGATATGGAATGAGGTGTGATTCATAGAAATTTGCATTAAGTTTTGCGCATTATTAACTAGATTTATTGCGTTTTATGAGATTATCTGGGTGTCTATTAGATTTGTCTAGGAACTGCCCAAGAGTGTAAATTTCCTCATTTTCGCTAGTCTGAAGTCATTTCTCGCCCACTGTGCTACGTAATGGAAGCTAATTATTGCTTCAACATGATACATTCTATTGTTGAACTTCAATGCCTTTTTACCACTCAATTTCGCTGATTCATTGCACTCAACTTAACTTTTTTTTAGAATAATCATGTCTTAAAGATAGTTTTATGTTTACCATTAATCATGCTAATAATTTTGATGAATTTTAAATGATTTCTGGATGTTTGAAAATTTTCACTGGATCTTTGGAAAACAATTCACAAAAGCTCTCCAGACACATCCACAACTCAGAATCACATAGAATTCCACAGAATCTTAAATTTTCCCCCACAGTATGCTTCAAATTTCCAACACAGTTTCACAACAGGAAGTAGAACACATTTGTGCTTATGCATTGCTTACCTGCATGTGCAGTACCAACAAATAGACAACACAATGTGATAAATACTGAAACCTTCCACATTTTATAATGATTTTTTTACTCTGTCTCTGCTTTTCTGCTACTGAACACCTCAACAGACGAAACAGAAGTGATCGAACGACATCACCGTGATGAACATTAGCAGCAACAGCAAGCAGTTGTGATTAACATAACCGAAAAATGAGTTCGAACTAGTTTGAAGGTCGGCAAAAAAAAATATTTGTTGTTGATCGTTTGAAAATCCAGTTTCTTTCGGGCGACGCATACACAAATACACACACAAAATAGTGTACGAATGTGCAGTATAAAATCTCATTGTGATGTCACTTTCGTTTTCATTCATGTATCGACGATTTTCAGGTTCAATGAATCGTTCAATTAAACATAATTAATCAAAGTGCTATGTGGCACGCGAATTCGATTGTTTAATGGCACAAAGTGATTCACTTGACGGCTTCCATTCAATGGATTATTTTTTATTTTATTCGTAAGATTAAATTGTTAAATGAAGGACCCCGACCGAAGTGTTTTGTGGCATTTAACATGATCAGCTTTTATGGTTTTTGACTTATTCTATTAATGTGCTTTTTCAGACAACCATCGATTCATCATTTTATGAATTATCAGCAATAAATAGTTTTTTTTGTTCAGCTCACAATTTGTTGGTTCTTTCTGGCACGAGCTTCATAAATTTTTGTGCAAGGAAAAGCGAAGAGAAAAGTTTTTCTATTTTCAAAGTATTTTTTTTGCTACTGAGGAATTTCATATTGAAAAGTGAGAATATAGTTTAGATTTAAATGCTGCAAGTTAGGTTGTTGAACGCTTTTTTCGGTTCCAATGTGGCTTAAATTGTCAATTTTTGTGACAGTCTAAGTGCAGTGCTTAATGTGGAATAAATTAAAACCGTTAAAAAAAATTTAAATTTTTGAATCAAAAGATGCAAAAATGAATATTTGAAAATTAAAAGTTCGTTAAAAATTTCAAAAAAAATCTCAGTCAAACTGATCAGAAAAAATCATTTTACAAAAGAAATTCCTCCACAAAATCATAGCATGCACGGGAATGCACTTTAAGGAGGAGAATGAAAATATTTCTTCATCCACATTAGCATGAGATGGAAACTTTTTTTTTACTTTCAACATAAATTATGATTCCAAATGTGGTAAACAAGAATGTGTGAAAAAAAAGAAGAATAAAGAATTTTTACGGTATTCAAGCAACAGAAGATGTCATTAAAAAATTTAACAAATTATCACAATGAAAATATTGTAATAAATTCAAGCCATTAGCTCGTATGAATGTCTTCACATGTTTATATTAAGGTTTTTCATTATCTAAATTATGCGCACATTAAAGTGAAAAGAAGAACTTTTGTTTCTTTAATTATCATCTTCATTTATGTCTTATTACTTAAAGTTGTAAAAGAACTGTATGAGACAATGAGAATCAGAACAAATGGATTAATTCTTTCACTCGCAATTCGTTTGATGATGAGTACGAGATGTATGACTTTTTGGATTCGTAGAAAATGCCTTTTGAGGTATTGAACTTTTTGAGTAAGCCTTGAAATTTTTCAAAAATTAAATGTTAGTGATTTAATTTCTTGGGATTAAAATTTAAATTGTGGATTTAATTTCTGATGTTTACAAATTAAAAACGAAGGTTTTTGAGCATGCTGCTTTGAGCTAGCTAGTTATGTGGACAAAATCAATCAAACAGAATAAAACAGCTCCAAAATCCAGTCCACAACACAAATTGATCTCAAATTTTCACATAATTAAATTAAAAAGCAATAAAATGGAAAGTTGAGGGTACAGTCATTAATCCTTTACTCATACACTTCATAATTACATAGAACTAATAACTTTTGGGATTTCTTTTTGGTAAAGTTTGAAACTTTTTTGATATCAAGCCTTAATATCCTACAACACAACTCAATCTTCTACAAGACAAAAGATTGAATAGAAAAGGAAGAAGAAAAAAAGTTGGAACCACTCGTTAATTAGTTTGAATATCCTGATCCCTTTTCCCTGCCACATAATCTCTTCTGAAGTAAGCGACGAATATTAAAATTTCCATCACATGATGACTTTATTCTTTTCTACTGCTGTTGAAGCTTAATCTTGTGTGATTCTAATCCACTGTTTGTCACCTTTCGTGACGTGAATGTTCTCTGCTTGTTTGGATGTTCCAATTTTTTGTTAGCTGAATTTTAAAGAGCAGATTGGACTGGATCTACCAAAAACTGTAAATTCTGATTTACATAAATCAAAGCAAGATAATCTTACTAATTTAAGGCAAAGCAACCATCCAGCAATCATCAATTTCCCTCATTTACCCATCGGCACTCTTCAACATCAAACCATTTTATTTTCAATTCTGTAAAACTTTTGTCTATAGCCATCAAATGAAGTACGATAATAAAAAAGAGGAAGTGGATAAAGAAAATTGTCGGTTTACAGCATAAATGTATATATGTGAGTAGAAATAAAGGAACATGGCATATGAAAATTAAAATAAAAAGTCTTCACATAATATGATGATGAAAAATATTTTCATTTTCCTCTTCTTTTGTGTTGTCGGTGTGAATGTGATGCTGTTTCGTATGGATATACATGTAACTCGTTCTCACTTTCAACAAATGTGAAATGTGTCGTAACCCTTTAACAAAAATTAATTACTGCATGATGTTCTGGGGATTATTAGGGGGAGGATGAGGTGGGATGAGAGGATAGTAAAACTTTTTTTTTCTCGTCTCAGTTGAAAGGAAAATCATTCTCAACATTTCCTGCGGCTCTGTTCTGTGAGCAGATGGAAGGAAGCAAAAATTAAACAAATAAAGAAGAAACATACATAGATGTACAAACCGGAAGAGATGAAAAATAGTTTGAAGGTCAGGGTTAATCTGTCTATTGTTGCTCATAAACGCATTTTACATGCTTGCAACAATAAAAGCTTGCTTAAATTTTAACGAGTTTAACGTTTTTGAGAAACTTGAATTTGTAACGGTTTTATAGAAATTTGAAAATTTAACGGCTTTTTGAAATTCAAACTGCAAAGAAAATTATTTTCACACCCCTGAATTTTTAAAAATTTAACAGCTTCAAAAACTAACTTTAGTCCTTTTTTGGTGATAGACAATCAGTCGACATGCAGCATTAGACAAAATGAAAAGGTATGCAAAAGGGTAAAAAGCCGAGAGAATTTTATAGCTCCATTTGAGATTGAATGGGTTTTATTCACTGTAAACGAACAAATGAAGAAAATTGAGTGTGCTGGGGGGAAAGAAACACAAAAAATGAACAATACTACACAAACTGACTAACTGTGGCTTTTCTGGTTAACATTATTATGTTAATAAAAATTCTTTTTCCTTGGAATTTTTTTTTATATTCAACTTACTTTAAATACATGAACGAATGATTCGAGGAATGAGTATGTGATTCACATAATTAGAGATATCTGTTAACAGCACACAGAAAAATTATGACACCCAAGGGAGACGCGCGCACAAGAGCACCATTGTATGTTTGTGTGTTATGAATCTTATTACTTTATGAAACATAAAATTGTATTTTATTTATTTCACTTTTTTTGCTCTCCCACTTTGAAGGTTTGTTCTTGTTCCTATGGTTCTTTCCGAGTTACACTTTTCAGCATCGATTCCTTCTATTTTTTACTGGTTATTAAGAAAAAAACCGTTATAATTTCAAACTTTTTGAAAACTGCCAAAATTTTGAATTTTCGAAAACCGTTAAAATTTGAATTTTCGAAAACCGTTAAAATATCATAGATCATCATCCTTTAATCTATGCTGCTCGGCGCTATGTTGTGCATGTAAATTTTTTTAGACATCCTATAAGAGACACAGGGAATGAGAAATGAGGTGAAATGTCAGCACACACTAAAACTGCGGCACATAAATGAAGGATTTATGGCTTTAAGTGTAAAGTTGTTATTTGTTACTTGTCGTGTTCTCACACTCACGTCTGTGACAATGGAAGAAGAGCGAGAAAAAAAATTCTTTATTGGCATTGTAAATTCCATAACAGTAACATGCATGCAGATGAAAGGGAAAGTTTTGTGAATATTTGAAGAGAATTTTGTCGCATGCCGCTCTTCCATTTTCAAGTTGGTTTAGCATTAAGCATTTTGCATGCAACGTAAATGGCTTAATGAATGAAAATTTACGATTATATTTTTGGAGGGATTCAGAAATTTTATCGAATCGACGACTTTTATGGATTTTATTTTAGGTGGGATATGCGTAAAGGTTAACATCACTTTGTCTAAACACTTTAGCAGTTTGTTTGTTTAATAAAAACTCTGAAAAATTCTGAATTGGTAACGGTTTTTGAAAATTCAAATTTTAACGGTTTATTTAAATTCAAATTTGGTCAGTTTTCAAATATTAAAAGTCGGTTAAATTTGTTTAAATCTCTGTTATCTTTCTTCTTACTCGTTCCTTTCCAATATTTAAAGCACTAAAAATAGCACGAGAAAAAATTCTCAAATATGTTCGTGCTCATCTGAATGACATTTATTGAACAATTTTCACAAATTTTCACTTTAACACACACTCAAATTGTACGTATAAATTTGAAGTGCGATGCCATCGACAGCAGACATGTGAGACATTCAGAAACGTAAAATGATTTTTTATAGATTCACAACTATCTATCGGATGATGTCACAATTTTCTATTATTGTCTTGAATTTTTATTATTCTCAATCGCTTCTTGCCATGACTATAACGATGGATTTTTATCAATGGCAGATGACAATAAATAAAGGTAAAGGATTTCTTTTTATTTCCACACACAAAAAGAATTAAATTCGAGTTATATTCATAGAAATGTGATAATAAAAGCTTTTGAGAGCTTCGATTTTATGTCTGAGTGGTGTCAACTTTTATTTGTTGTTCAGGAGCTTTTGTTGACATGTCTGGTTACTGCCATGAAAGGTCAGAACTGGATTTTAGTCTATAGAATATAGTTTTGTGTTTAAAAATATTCCTAATTTATCAATAAGTTTTCAAATTAAACACCAAAAAAATTTATTAAAAATATTTTAATAAAATACATCAATATACATGAAAGCACATAGAAAGGCGTATAATTCGAATTTTTCTCTTCTTTTTTACCAACCAGTGAATATGACATAGAATGATGATCGAGATTAGATACAAAGATGTTTTATCGTATCATTTTTTAATATAAAAATATTCATATTATCCTTTGATATTTTTAGAGCATTTTAGAGGTGCTAATATACTGAAAACATGATGTTGTATTTCCAATTTTGACTAGCCGTTAAAATTAATTTTGAATTTGAAAAACATTACAAATTCTTTTGAAAACCATACAAATTTCTTTAACATTTGAAGGGTTCTAAATTTAAAAATAAAAAATACGTTAATATTTAAAATTCACAACAAATTGCTGTCATCATCTACTAGTGCCTTTTATACTTTCAAAAAAATATAATATGAAATCTCTTTTATGAAACAAGATTCATCATATTTTTTTCGGCGAATCTATACTAAACATATAGTTGTGATTTTCAATGTGCACTATCAAATAATATTCATTTCATATTGATGCTTTTATGCATCCTGAATCGTGTTAGTCGATTTTAATATGAAAAATTTTGATAGAATATTGTGGGGTTTAGGAGAAAATTGTTGTCATTTCTATTGGTAATCCTTAAAGATGAGTTTTTCATGTCTTTAAATTTAATAACGAACAAATAGTGACAATTTTTTTTCAGCGATTTATTTTAAATTGTTTTATTCGAAATTGAAAATTACGAGAAATGTATGTCACCCTTATGTGCTTCCTGATATCATTTTTGAAGATATTTGTGAAATTTCCGTTAATTTTTCAAAAAATAAATTAACCGTTATTATTCAAATATATTTTGGCCGTTATTTTTCAAATATTTTTTGATCGTTATTATTCAAATATATTTTGGCCGTTATTTTTCAAATATTTTTTGATCGTTATTTTTTAAGCTGGAAATTGCAGTCAAAACTTACTAAAAACACAATTTAAACCTAAATTTGCGAGAAAAAATTGAATGAAAATATGCACAAGAGCACAAAACAATTTTGCTAGATATTTTTTCAATAAATATTGTCATTTTTCATTGTATGTACAAAGTAAATAGCACGAAAATATCTCAAAAAAGATTTGAAAATAGAAGTGAATTGATTTCAACATAGTACAAAACAACAAGCACAATAAATATGACAACAAAAAGGAGAGAAAACCAATCGAGTCAATGTCAATTTATTTGGTGCATTTATATTTAATTTAATAAATGAGAAATAATGAAATTCATTGGGAATTAAATATTCATCATGATAATATTCCGATATAATAATAATAATGAAGTTTCATTCCTCAACTCTTTAGTGTATATTAAAAATGAAAACGCAGTGATATTTCAGACACTTCACTATGCAAAAATTGCCTTTTCGTACATTAAATTTATATGTGCCCGTACCGTACGTATGTATTTATTCATGTATGGAAATTGAAAAAAAGTACGGATGCTGAATATAATCGATTGGTAAATGCTCAGGAAATTGAAATATTTAAATAAAATGAAAGGTTGTGATTTATTGATAGCTGATATCAATCTTTGGCTATTTTAAATTCGTAAATATCCTCAATTTTAGGTAATTATTCGTGATTCTGCAACCAAAAATTCTGAAAATTGAATTTTAAAATGATAACTGTCAACAAAAATTTGAAAATTATGATGCAAAATGAGATGCGAAAATTCAAATATTTAAAAACCGTTAAAATAAAAGATACAAAAAGAGATATTTTTTAGGTTTCAAAATAATTTTTTATATACAATTTATTTAATTTTTTCTCAATTCAAAATGAAGCAATACATCGAGAATGTGACTAAAGGAATTAATGAGAATTTGGTTATTTCCAGGTGTAAACCAATGATTGATGAAAATTAAAGTTGATTAATAGCAATTCCTTATACCTCGGACACGTTTCCTTCCTCATTTCCAGTTTAAGTTCTTCAGGTGTTCTCAGCAAAATTTGTTGAATTTATTTGATGTTCGTGATAGCATCTCAATGATGTATAGTTATTTTAAATGATTTTTTGATCAGTTTTTCTTAGCGCTATATTTTTTTAATGTGGCTTTTCATTTTTTCTACACCTGAATGAATCACGAGAAAGAAAATCATTGTTGTAATATGAATTATATCCATTTGACACTTATCCCTATCATCGTAGATTCGATTTGGGGACGACTTTTGTACTTAAAGCTAATTATGATGACTTTTTTTGTGTGTATTTCTTACAAACTAAATTTTAATCTACAATTTTATTAGAATTTTTCTTACAAACTATAAATTTTGATTATTCTTGCTTTTGTCTTCTTGTAGAAAATTTATCACAGTTTTTAGTTTTTATAGTCATGCTCCGGTCAACAGAATTTGGAACTACTCTATTTATTTTGTTATTTTTAGGTTTAGCGTGAAAGTTTCAAAGAGATGCAAAAAAATCCGTTAAAAATTCAAATTTTTATGCAAAAAAACCGTTAAAAATTCAAATTTTTGATGCAAAAAAACCGTTAAAAATTCGAATTTTTGATGCAAAAATTCAAAATTGAACCGTTAAATACTCAAACCACGATTTAAAAGTTCCATTGACCGCAGCATGATACCAAGTCTTTTTCAAAAAAGTTTTTTCTTGCTCCTTTTCTGTAGAAACAACTTTGCGATAACTATAATTGTCCATTTTCATTTGTTTTCTATTCAGTTTTATGCAATTTTCTCTTTAATAACAATTAAAAAAATCAATTGAAGCAGCTTTATCTAGAGACTAGAAATTGTCTGACATTTATTAAAGTGACAAAAATAGTTTGTATAAATAATAATGATAAAATGTATGTATTTTCTTCTTTAAACACGAGGACGGATAAAAAAACATTTAACATGAAAGGAAAACTTTAATTGTTTTTAAAAAAGCATTTAAAGCTCAATATGAGCAATAAGAGAAAAAAATGTATTCTGCATTAATGCAACGTCTAAACATTATTAACAGTCAAAAATATCACAGTTGAGAGAGAAAATGATAAAGCAAATGATTACAAACATTAAGAGTGTTCATTTTTTTGTTGTTGAAAACATTTTACAATTATGAAAAGAATTTCTTCAGTCACAAGTTGATAATAATTATTGTACATTATACTTTATCTTTACATCTTTATACTTTAGTGTACATGAGTTTTTATGTTTTTTGTTTTACGGAGAAGTAAGGATCTCTTTATGGATATAACTTTAATATGTGTGCATATACAATAAAATGTATAATAACATCAATCATTCATCATAGTAAATCAATTCGTTAATTAAAATGGTCAATAAATTCATACCAACTATGGAATTATTTCAGAAGTTTAACAAAATAAATTCAATTCCTTCAAACTAGAACCTGTACTCAATTATTAATGTAGCATATGATTGCTGAATTGGGGACAATCAAGGAGAGAATCTTTAAACGACCCTCAAGAACTCGACATTCTAGACAATTGAAGAAAATTATATAATAATTAAGCTATAAGCTATAAAAATGTTATTAAAAAATATGAAATGGGAAAAAATATAAAAGCAGTTCTTGAAAAGCAATTCATGTTGAGACGTAGGAATTTCTTGAAGCCAAACTTTTCCTTTCCACAGTACTATTCATCCTGTATATTATCTTACGTCGTTCATCAACCTTTAATTCAAGAGATTTGAGACAATTACTTCATTGAGCCATTTTCTTGTTTTTCATTTCCAATTAGAGCAAAATTATTGGTTATTTAATTACTATTTCAAAATAATGTCATGAAGCCTTAATAACTAATGTAAAATACAATCATCTATTGAATTTTTGGAATGTAATAATTTCTCATTGCTTGAGATTGTCGGGTCTAATATCTTTCCACATCTTTCTTTTTACGTACGTCATTTACCATTTTACATTACATTAGGAATAAAGCTCTTTAAAAATAGCTATTGCCAATTATTAATTCCATAGAATTTCAATTTTAAATACCAGAACAACAAATTTCAATAAATGTGTAATTAAATTCAGTTTGATGCCACTAAACATTCCCAATTAAAATATTCAGCAAAATAACAGCTTTTTGTAGTAACAGAAAGATATTAGAGGCAATGGCTTGTATGTGTTGAATATTACAATTATCAGATTCCAAAAATTATTAATTCCTGATAAGATTCTTTGCCTTTCAATAAGACTAGAGGAACAATGAAATTTCAATATTAGCAAATCTGTGATTGATACCTGTTTCGATGCTCGAGATCTGTTACCCTCACTTTTTCCTTTCGCTCCAACAAACTCCCCAAGACGCTCCATTATCTTCTTTTTACCAGTCTTTGATGACGAATCCTCGCTTAGTGTTATTACTGACTTCACCGATGATGATTTCTTCTCTGTTTAGGTCGTTAATTTTTAGTAATTCTGTTCGACTTTGGCTATATTTTGATGACAACTTACCAACTATTACATCTGGCTTATTCACATAGCTTCGAACTAAGGAAGGACGCGAATCACTCTTTTTTGTGGCTGAAGATTCTATATTAAGGATGGAATATGTCAGACATTAATAAAATTATTTTTTGAAAAAATAACGGTCAAATAATATTTGAAATTTAGCGAATATTTTTTTGAAAAAGAAAATAACGGTCAAAAATTACGTAATGACAATAAAGTGCATACCTGCTTTCTTTTCGCCGGAGTCAATTGACTTGAATGTTGACTTAAACATTGGCTTTCTCTCTGACTCGTTGATACTTTTTGCATCATCTTTGTCTTTATTTAAAACGATTGGCTTTCGGTCTGTTGGTGACTTTCTACGTGAATCCAAATCTGATGTATTTTTATGACAACCGTGATCCCTGCGCTTTGAATGGCTGTATTTATCGTCACGTTTGTAATCGTGTCGAGATGATGAATATTTTCCTTTATCATAAGCTCTTGAATGTCCAAAATTGTGCTTAGTAGGCAAAGTAGATGATGATTTGACATTTGCGCTTGGCTTGCTTTTAAATCTGCCCTCATTTTCAGACTCACTATCATCTTCGAGAAAATCCAACTCATTATCATCCATATTTATATCCAATTGATCTTCATCCTCTTCATCTGTAGACGCAAGAAGCTCATCTTCCAGTTCTTGTTCAGTTTTTTCCTTTCTTGTAGGCAAAAGTGGTGGCGTTGTGGATTTTTCCTCAGGTGCTGGAGTCAATGACTTGGTATCAGCAACTTTAACTTCCTTTTTCTCCTCGATCCTTTCATTTGAATCGACTTCCTTTACTTTTACAGACTCATCTTTGGGCTTTGACTGTGAACAATTTTGTTCAGGCTTTTCATTGTCCTCCTTATCGCTTCCACTTCGTTTACGATTGTATCTCCCATTTCCATTACTTCCATTATTAAATCTATTATTGATATCTCTTCCTTTACGTATAAATCGTGAATTTCTCGGTGACTGTGAACGGTTTTGAGGACTTCTGGATCTCTTATCAACTTTTGGTGAATTATTTCGACTTTTGTATAAGCGATTTTCAGGAGATTTTGATCTGTATCTCTTACGGATATTATCATTTGGTGAGCGTCGCTTTGTGTATGGACTTCTTGAACGTGATCGTCTACGAATTGGAGATCCAGAACGTGACCGTCTACGTCTCGGTTGCGGTGACCTAGAATATCTTTTTGAACTAGCTTTCTTCATGGCTTGTTCATTTGCAGCAATAAATCTGTGATAACAAATGACATAGTTTATTATATTGTTTTATTATTTTTTATTATCAACTTACTCAGCACTTCGTGGCGATAAACGAACTGCAGGCGTCGGAACATACTCCAATGGAAATTCATTAACTGGTGGTGGATATATTTGTGGCTGTATTGGTGGCTGTTGTGCCAAAAATTGTGGATTTACGTGTGGTATAGGAACAAAATCTTGAATTACTGGCTGTGGCGGAAATTGATGAGGCATTCCACGCGGGATATAAGGTCTAACTGGATGTCGAGGACCAAAATTATTGAATCTAGGTCTCATAAAATGAGGATTTCCAGGCATTCTGTGTGGTCTTGTTAATGCTGGAAATGGACCATTTTGGAACGGCACTTCATTATTCTCATAAGAGATTATTTCTGGTTGATTAGGAAAGACTGGCTGAACATTTTGAAATTGATGATCTTGTGGAAATTCACTATCTCGACCTCTTTTTACCAGTGACTCCATGGCAATTTTCCGCAGCATATCCAAGTCTTCGTCGTCATTTTCGTCCTATAAACGAAAGAGATAGAAATAATAAGTAGAGCAAGACAAAAACTCAAACTTTCCAAATGTATAATTCATATCGAAAATCTACGTAATCCTTAATATTGCATATCAATGCTTATGTTATAATCAACTTACATGATGCTGTACTGGCGATGTAATCATTTTAAACAAATAAAAACTTAGTTATAGTATTAAATTTATGAAATATAATTTGTTTGTGAAAATTTGAAAATTCACTTTTATTCAGCCGACTTTACAATTTCACATCGCGTAGTACTATCCCCGTTGATTTCAAAATTTGACCGTTTTTTGACAGTTTTTGATATTTTTGAAAAACACGTGCGTTTTTGTTTACATTTTAATTCAAAACATTGCTGCGTTGTTCAATTAATTTTAATAGAAAAATGAGCGATTCTGACTCAGATTATAATGTAGAGTCATATATAAAACCAACAGCAAAGCGTTCAACATATGATAATGATGATAATTATCTATCTGAAGAAGAAAACTCTGATAAATCGGAAAATTCAGATGAAAGTGCGGAATCAGTGATTGATGATATAAAGGAACAAATTAAAGATGATAGCCAGTGTGTATCAACTAAAGAGTTACCTAATGAAAAGAAAAGGAAGGAAAAATCAAACGAAGATCCAGTAGAAAATAAGAAACAGAAAGTTTCTGAAGAATCATTTGACAAAAGGAAGAAACAGAATGTCGTGGAGGAACCTGTTAGAACTAATAATAGATTCATCCTTTACGTGTCAAATTTATCAACAGACACGACCAAAACCATGTTAGAAGCATTTTTTGCAGATTGTGGACCATTGAAATCAGTCAGGATACCGAAGAAACGTCTAAGTCGTTTTGCATTTGTTGAGATGAAGGATTTTGATGGATATAAGGTAAGTCATTTCTGTTGCATCATTGTTCATTTGCTGATATATATTATTGACTTTTTCCTAGAATGGCTTGAAATTTGATGGAAAGGAACTTGACGGAAGTAAAATAAAAGTTCAGCAGGGATCGAAAAATAAGAAGCACATAACGAACAACGTTAGAATGCAGAAGAAAAAGCGGCTACAAATTTATGAAAACAAATTAAGAAATCGAACTAAAGATAATAATGATGAATAACGGAAAAAAATTTGAATTTTTTTAAAAAACTTTTCAGCCGTCTTTACAAATGTTTACATTTTTCACGCTTTTGTGAAACTTTTATTAAATTTCAAATTTCCATTGTTTTAATCAATTTTCTGACAGTTTCCTGTCGATATTTAGGTAGTAAACTTGTAGTCATAAAGCATATTCCATCCGAAAGCAGTTGTTACCAAGCAGAATCACTGTAATTTAAAGACTTTTGAAATTATTTTTTAAAAGAAGAAATTCTCAGTTTTTTGAATAAATTTTAAATTTTTGGTGACCGTTGAATTTTTAAAAATCCATACACGTGATTAACGGCACTAAACCAATATTAAACCAGTGAACATAACTAAAAGCGTGTTCTTAAGAGAACTTTTTTTTAGAAATTTTCAGAGGGAAGAGAAAAACAATAAAAAATGTTTGACAATTGGTTAAAATCTCGTTTAAAGGAATTAAAAATTGATGTAGGTGTCTATTTAAGTTATATTATTGGTGTACTTGAGGATAGCATAGATGAGGACGAGAAAAGAGAAACACTGACTGATATAATCAGTTCCTTAATTGTAAGTTCCCATAAAATTACTTCACGTTTTGTAATTCTAAGTAAGTCATAACCGAATTAAACAGGAATCTGATACTGAAAAGTTTGTGGATGAAATATTTGAAAAATGGACCGAAGCACATGGAATTCCACAGCCCAAGGAAGTAAAGAAACAGGAAGAAGTTGATATCGCAAAAATGCTAGAAACTCAGGCGAAATTGTCACAGCAATCGAGTAATTATCAAAAACATCAATTGTCTGAAGAGCAACGGCGCATCAAAGAACAAATCCTTGCAAATTATTCACAAACGGAATTTAAAGAAGAGGATGGTGATGATGAGGAAGTTAAGGAAGAGAACGATGATGATCCAGACATGGAAAAAAATACCAATAAGTCAGACGTCCAAAAATTAGCAAAGGAAAAGCGCGAACAGGCAAGACTTGACTCGCAGCAAAAGAAATTAAAGGACAAGGAGGATAGAGCTAAACAGAAAGCTAATCGTGATGAAAAGAAGGCTAATCGA
Source organism: Chironomus tentans (assembly GCA_963573255.1). Classification (NCBI taxonomy): domain Eukaryota; kingdom Metazoa; phylum Arthropoda; class Insecta; order Diptera; family Chironomidae; genus Chironomus; species Chironomus tentans. The sequence goes on from OY754303.1 coordinate 43,677,868, forward strand.
AAAGCAGCAGTTGTAAAAGGCGAGCGACGACGATGATGAAATTATATCCTGAAAACTGTCCTAAAATTTCATCATCCAACAACTCATTCAAATCTTTTATCAATGCATGGCAGAGAAATAAAATTACAAGGAATTTTAAATATTACAGACTATGCTTTTGTATTCTTCTTCTTTGCCTTCTCTTCCTTAAAGGCAGACGGGCAGATCTTATTATTTAAACATTCACCACATTTTGGATTTTTAGGCGTACAAATTGATTGACCAAATCCCACCAGCATTAAGTTTACTTCCTTCCAATAATTTCGTGGGAGCCAGCTTTCGAGTTCTTCTTGTGTCTTTTCAGGAGTTTTTGTATTGGCCCATTTCAAACGATTTGAAATTCGATGGACATGAACATCAACTCCAATTCCTGTGATATTGTTCCAGCAGCTTGACAATGCTATATTTGCCATTTTCTTGCCAATTCCAGGCAATTTTAAAAGCTCTTTTAAGTCATTTGGTACGTCTGAGTTATGCTGGTCAATAAGGAGCTGTGATGTCTGCTTAATATGTTTAGCTTTCGTACGATAAAATCCGACAGGTTTGAGTAGCTCCTCTAGTTTAGTTTGATCTGCTATGGCAATATTTTCAGGTGTAAATCCATACTCTCTGTGAATTAATACATATTTAGTTCCTTAAATAATTATTCGACTTATAATTATTTTACTTTAATCGTTGACATGCTGAAAATGTCACCTCATCTTTTGTTTGTGACGATAGCATTAATGCGACCAATATCTGATATCGTTGATTTACAGGACTAGCATTTTTATCAGCGCACTGCTCACATCCCATTGTATCTACCGGAGATGCATGCTCTAATCGCATTTGTTTGATATTCTTAAAAATTATTTCCCAATCTTTTGGTGCAATTTTACTTTTCTTCTTAGCCACTTCATCTTCTTCCTCATTTTTGTCATCTTCATAACTCACCGCAACATGCTTTCTATTTTTAACTGTTTTCGAAGTACTTGCTTTCATTATTTCTCTCAATGAAATCGATTTAATTAATTTAATAATTTTAAATAAATTTGATCTGTAAATTGACATCAAAGGGTAAGAACTACAAATGCGTAATTTTATTCCTTCAACATCATTTGAATATTTTTTCTTAACGGTTAATATCGCGAATAGAATAGAATTAAAGGAACTAGACCCATGAATAAATTATACGCAGGTAAAGAATTTTTTAAAACTTCTTGTTGCCTTTTTTGTATGCTTTTTCAAAAATAAATAATTTTTTAAACTGATGACTAATTAAATGACTTGGGTCATAAAAATATTATCGAAAGTTGGTCAAAGATTATTTACTGGATGTTTGTTTGCAAGTCAATATTAGAACTAATCATTCATGTGTAAGCATGAAATGCAAAAATTAGATTAAAACAACAAAGAAAATGCCTTAAAAAAGAATGCTTAGTCAAATGTAGGAACTACATCTTCTTATCTTATAAATAATTGTTATAAACTTCATTAGTTAATGACTTGAATGACGACAGTGGATCTGTATGTCTGTTGACGTAATATTCCAGTTATATTTGTACAATAACTTTCAATTATCACGTGTTGTAAACGATGCAACATGCTGATAGACTGAAATGCAAGAAAGAAGGCATGCAGTAATGGAAAAATGATGCACAAAAGTATTCTGTAAAGTTCTTTCTCCATAATTTGTATACGTAAATTAAATTCTTAAGTATGATACTGTTACTTGAAAACAGTTACTGCTTTTATTGACTCATCGTCTATGCTTGCTAAAGACTAGTTTTTTTCGTGAAAAATTCACTCATTAATTTGATAGTCAATTAATTGACCATAAAATGTATTTATGATTTCCCATAAAACATAATACAGCGGCTATGAATTATGATCGATTAGAAGAGTTTTAATGAAGTTTATTTTACGGGATTTGAGTCATTAAGCTTTTGTATCACAAATTGAATCCAATATGCGACTCTTTGATCATTTCTAATAATCAGGTGAATAATTGAATGGTTTGAAATATCAATGTTAATAAAGGCACTGTTAAGATATATGAAAATGCAATTAATAAGTACAGTAACGATGTTAATATAAGTAAATTCAGGGGGAGGACAACGAAAAATTTAATGCTCAAAGTACTCCAGCTTGTTTTGCAAAAAACTTGTTGAAAATTGAGAATTTTGGTTAATTTTTTTATATGCAGTAAAAAAATTAATGGAAGTGATTAGGAGTGTTAAGTACTTCATGTTTTCAATCCAAAATTTAAGCTTGGCTGGATAAATTCCAAGAAAATTGAAAAATTTTAATTTTCACTTGGAGTACTTGAAAATTTGCATCTCAGTTAACATGTTTCGAAAATTTCACCGTTATATTTTGTGTTGTCCCTCCCCTGAGTAAATTAATGTTTATTTAATAAGAGACGATGTTGTCTTGCTCGAGTTATAATGAAGACTGAATAATACAAAGAAAGGGGATTAAACTATGACAAGGGGAAATCAGCTAATTGTAGTTGCTTATTCAATTCAAATATGAAACGACCGTTGATATATTCTCAACAGGCACATTTGTTGAGTGCCGTTGAGTCGACGTTTCTAGGTACACAAAAAATATATTTTTTACAGATGTCTGGGTTGTTAATGAAGACAAATTCCTAATTTTGAAAGAATTAAGTGAACTGAATTTTTGAGCATGACATTCTAATTTTGGTAAGCACGCAACCTCCAACTGCCACAGCATATTTGTGTATTAAGCTAAGATAAACAATAGGGATTTCTAGTTCTTTTTATTTTCAACTCAATTGAGAAGAAAAGATACTTATGTAACTTATCCGGTTAATTTAATATTTAATGTCTTATGCCTTCATAAGTGAGCAATTTCGCCTAACAAGATTCTCATATTCTTTTCAACAATCCAATCTATAATGTTAAAAAATGGTTAATTGTGTGTGTCGAGTGTGAAATGTGCTAAGAAACTCGTGATATTACTGACATAGAAAAGAAGTGTTACAACAAGCCTTCTAACAATTCATCTCTAACCATCCATCCATCTATCTATCTGTGTATCTATGACGATGATGATGTGAAATATCAAATTTATAAAAATTAAAAGAAGAGAATAAAAAAGATCCAAGAGATTATAGATTGACAGTGAATGGATATTGCCAAAGAATGGAAAGGTATCAAAGAACATGGACAAGAGATAGGAAAAATCACATAAAGTCACACATTCATAAATTATCCAACTGCGCTTTCAACAGCTTCCATCGACATCAATGAACGATGAGAAGGAATGAAAATAAAAAAAAGCTACAAAAAGTAAAAAGATTGAATAATTCATCACACACAATTTCTTTTTATGCTTTACTTCCATCAATCATTCATTCTTACACTGAACGTGTGATAATAACTGTATATATACATAACAACTAATTAATTTCCATCTCAAAGCAGTCAGATGTATCTATTTATTTATCTGACACGATAGGGAAACAAATCAGCAAGTTCCAGGCTAAGTGCTTGTAAGCGCAAATTCTGTGTTGAGAATATATCAACGGTCATTTTATATTTGAATTGTATAAGCAACTACAATTAGTTGATTTACCCTTTTAAAGTTGTTTTCCCCTTTCTATGTAAAATTTAGTCTTCACTATAACTCGTAAGAGACAACATCGTCTCTTATTAAATAAACATTTAACTTATTTATATTAACATTATGAGTGCTTATTAATCACAACATTCTGTTTGTCAATTTGATTACAAAAATCGAGTGTCTAAATGAAAGCTTAACTTTTAATAAATTAATATTTATGGATACCTCATCAATCTATGCTCATCATCAAATAAAAAAAAATCATAACTTTTACTCATGCTGATTAACATCGAGAGTCAAAGTGATCAAAAATGATGACGAGATTGCATGCCAAAAATGGCACTAAAAAGAACGAATAAAGGAGAAGAAAATGAAATTTTTGTGGCTAATTTAAATTGTGATTCATGACTGAGGAAAGCTTATGACTAAAGTCGGTGAAGAGAGAATGAAAGTAGAATGCCACATAGAGTTAAAATAAAAGATCATTTACCCAATTTCTTCCATCACCATAAATCTTGACCTAAAATGCAATTAATTGATCAATTGTGCGAAATAAAGGTTAACTTAATATTTACCTTAAATAGAAGATTAATCGGCTGCAATAAAATTCAATAAAATATTATCCATCGATGAAAAAACAAAATTCATAAATTCAAGAAGAAATGATGTAGATTATTTCATAAATTTTATCACTTAACGCAGCTTGCATTAAATCCTTCATACTGTACTTAATATTTCGTACAATTTATGTACTCAGACAAATGATTTTATTACGGAATGAAAAGAGAAACAAGCTGTCGGAAAATAAAATCGTAAGTACAAAATTGTACATGAAATGAAGTAAGTTTTATGATCATAGTGTGGATCTTAATGGCTAGAACGATTCTAAATTGAGTTCAATGAAATGGAATCTCGTGATCGTAAAAGCAGAGTGGATTCTGGAAATCAAACACCATCACGACGCCGTCAAGGTACTCTCACGTCTTTTTGATGTTATAACGGTGGTACCCCTATGGTATACCACTTGGGGTATGCACTGAGGTAGTGCATACCCTATAGGGTATACCAAGCAACCAGCCCAGACTGAATATTTACACGAAAGGGGCAAACAACTATGTAATCATAAGATACAATTTGAATCAGAAATGAACGTTATGACAAGTTCCAAAATAAATCCGCATCAACAATAATACCAAAAACTGCTGAGAGCCAGGGAGGGGTCCAAGGGGATTCCCCCCCTCAAAAAAATTTTTACACGGAAATTTTAAATTTTTTACCAAAGCTCTAAATTAGAGTTTAGGTACGTGAATGACGTACCGCAAAAATTAACAAAAAGTACAAATATCTGAGTCCAAATTTTGGACCCCCTAAAAAAGCTTTCTGGGTACGCCCCTGCTCAGACCAGAAAGTAGCTCAAAATTGGCATTCAAGTTGGTCAAGCTTCACAATAATTCCCCCCCCCCCAAATGCTCAACAGGTAAAAGCAAGTGACCAAAAATCTTAGGACTTGGGTTTGATTTCCACTTGGGATTCATTATTCAGTACTAAACCAGCCTACAAATAGTAACTTCTAACTTCCAATCAAGACATTCCGACCACAACTACAAGATCCAGTCGATAAAGTTTTGCGCTAAAAAAATTGAATTTAAATTGAAATAAGAAATTGGAAAGAACTCGAACAGAACATGATTTAATACCGTTAAGATCTTATTTATTGTTTCGGACCTTTTATTATACATTTTTCTTACTTACCGACTTTATTACATTTTCACTGTGTTTCAACGGCATTGATGACAATTGTGGGATGAAATTTGGCCAGATAGAAGGGCGTGCATTTAATCAAGCAGAAATTTTCGTTACTCTATAAGAGACATTGAATCAAGCCAGAGAATGTTGATGGGAAGGACACATATTTTTCACTCTTGAAGGCTTGAACATTTTTATTGCACTTGGCCTTGTAATCTTGAGCAGCAATTTCCTGGATTCTCAACAAAAAAATATAAATTTAATGAACACCGACGAAAGAAATTAAATTAAAATTAAAAAGTGCACAAGAAGAATGGAAAGAAGGAAAATAAAAAGCAAAATTGATTCATAAGATTCATTCAAGAAAAAAAGAATAAGATGTGCGAAATAGTAAAAGAAAGATTTCAAGCAAGAAGAGAGTGGCGCAGAAGAAAAGAAAATGAATATAAGTATATCATGAGAAAAATTCAATCAGCAACATTATTTCAATATCTCTCATTCTTACCTTCTTCAACGTTGTCGACTGACTTAATGGAAAGAAACTCTCGGAAGTCTCGACAGTCTTACCGTGGATTTCGACTTGAGTAGACGTCTCGAGGAAAATAAAATAAATAATTTAAGCAAGCTTAGATAGAAGTAGGAGAAGCAAGAAAATAAATAGTAAAGAAAATTTTCAATTATTTTGTTAAACATAGAGGAACATAGAAGAATCATCTATGGGAGTCAGATGAAGGAAAACGTTAGACAACTCAATGACTTCAAGACCAAACAAATGATTTAAAAATGTTAATTTTTGAAGCGAAAGAAAAGTAGAAAAAAGTGAATTTTTAAGTGGACATTATAAAGAAAGAGAATTTAGGACATAAAAAGTGAATTTATTTAAAGTGAGTGAAAATTAATTAATCTTGACCTGCTAAATTGCTCCACTGCCGCAAATAAATCTTTTCAACTTCCCAAAACAATTAGCAATAAAAAAAATTCAATTCCATTCTTCCACACAATTAACATGAAATATTTCCAGCATCTTCATATCCCAAACCCCCCATCCATCATATGTGAGAAAAATATTTTTGTCTAAAAAGATCAACAAAAGCCTTTAATGAACAGTAATTAATTACTGTCAATTGCGCAAAAAGTCATAACATGTAGGAGTTCTCACGTCTTAGAAAAACACACTGGGGATTCATATTTAAGGCAGTAGCTCAAGCTCGCTTAAGTGATGCAAATAAAAAGCCTTTCTGTGCTTTACAGACATTATTTTCCCATTCTGTGCATTTCTCATGCTGTTGTAAATTTTATTATCCAACTCAGCTCAATTCAATGTCATTAATATGCTGAAGGTCGCATTAAATTCATCAATTCTCAATTTTCTTTCGATGAAACAAATAAAAAACAACATTGACGATCGAAAGGAAGTGCATAAATCTCTTACGTAAGGCACACACAGAACATGATTGTTTATTCTTTTACTGCACTCATTTATTACCTTTTATTCGTCTTGATGATTATCGAAAAACGGCATTTGAGCTGAGCATTGGAACTTAATGATTGATGGAAGCGCATTTCCAACAAATTAATTGTAGAATCCAGCTACAAAAAAACTCCAATTATAATCTCGAGCAGCATAAAGTGCGATCTAATCAACCCATAATCCAAAGCGAGCATTAATACACATTTGCCTCGCGAATGGTGCTTAATAATAAAAAGAATTTAATAATCACCCGTGATCGGGAGAAGATGAGGGGTTAATGATCTTCTTATGGGATACATAAGCAGTAAGCAGCGAAAAATGAAGATCGAAAAAGAATAAACTTTTTTTTAGACTCATAATTAGTTCTTTCTTCTCCTTCTTTAGATTCTAATGGATTAAGTCATTGATCCGATTCTATCGAAATCTAATTCTCAACGCATCTACACTCAACGTCTCTATAATTAGGAAGTGAGATGAAGAATAAATTATGAAAAGAAGTCCAAGTTCAAGTGATTCAATCGCTCGATGTTCAATTATTCCGTAATTCGTTTTCATTAGAGGCAGGCAGGCAGCAGAAAAATAAGAGCTACTATTAATGCTTCTTCTTTAAACAGCAAAATGTTGTTAACATCGTCGACTAAAACAGAATTCTTCCATTTCTTATTACAATTTTGTGACTGTCGTCGTCGTCGACTTACTTGGTGTGTAGCAAAGAGAAACATAGAAAAGAATTTTGTTTTACAAAAAAAAAGCACGACAAAAACTAAAGATCTAAACGCTGCGGCAAGCAGTGAACGGATGAACCTGTTTCGCTATTGCTAATTATAATGTAGAATTTCTTCTGACTATCAGTATATCCATGTGCACAATTTAAATTCTTAGAAAGGAAAATAAATTGTTTTCCTCTGGCTTGCAATTATTCGATCGAGTTTAGTCATTCTCAGCAAATCGCTTAAGAAAAATGTATATCCATAAAAATGATGATAAGTGAGAGTTTATGTTGTGACGCACTGCAAATTAATTGCCATTTTTTATTGATTCTTAGATGCTATTTATCGACAATTTCTTCAATCTTTCTTTGTAATAAAGAAATTAGCTCAATTCATAAAAATTCCCTTTTGCTTTGATGTCTGGTCTGCTCAGGGGTGTAATGAAGGTCCATGGATCAAGACAAATGTTGGAAATGCTATCTTTTTTGTTAGGATTTATTGATTTTTGCGCTCCCTAATAAAAGAGATGATAGACATCTCGAGATGCTTCATATTTTGAGTCTATGTCTCGGATTACTGAGTGTTTTATAAGGTATTTCCAAGAAAAACGTTAGATTTAAAACGTTTACATCACGTCAATAGAAATTTGAACTTTGATTTGAATTTTGAACTTCCGTTATATTTTCATGTTTTCGAATAATTAAAATACGTTAAATTCTCTTTAAGGATTCATTGAATCATTGAGAATTATTAATTATGATATGATTGTTATAAACTGCATGTACAATTATTTAGTAAATAAAACAATAATAATAATAAAGATTCTAAGGGTTTTGTGCTTTGGACTGACCATTATCCAAGGCAACACAAGAAATTGATTTTTCGGACAACTCCTCACTCTCAGTCGATTGATATTTGATACTTGATTGAAGTAAACTGTCAAAACTGTAAATAAATGACGATGATCTCAGGGAGGATTATAAGTAGCAATAATTTTCGGGGATTGTGATTGCTCAATTAAAAGTTCGACTTTATGGCTACATGAACGACTTGTTTTCGTAAATTAAAAAAAAAGTAATCAAATCTTTATGAAAAATCGTGCATGGTACACAGCTTCGAGGCAACGAATCTAATTACCCACATTATGAGATTCGAGATAATTTTTTAAAAATAAATTTGTATGCCTGCATGACCAAAGCTCCACAGGTTCTCTTTTATTTTATTTACTTTTCATTTTAAAATGTGGCACGGACGAGATGTAAAAATGTTGATTCCTGTATATTTTTTAATAATTCGCTATCGGAATTGACACACAATTCTATAGACACATCTTTCACTCACTCATTTGTTCATGTCTATTTTTACACACTGGAACAAACGTGATCAAGAAATCAATTTTTATTGGCATATTCACACATGTAAGCTCTTATTTGATACTTTAATATGTCTTGACACAACAATAGATTATTTCTACTGAATGTATAAAGCATCAGAAGCAGCATTGTTGAAAAAAAAGTATCAAGAATAAAAGTAGCGAGCAAACAAAAATAAAAATAAAGAAAATAAAGGCAATTCCGTTATTCCCACTTGCTAAATAAACAGCTGGAATGGAAACTGAATTGTTTGTGAATGAAATAAGAGAGGAAAAGAAATAATTTCATCATCTCTTTCCAATCTTCTTCTTGATATCCATTTAATGCCTTTTTTTCTTATAGTTTTAAGTCAATTCTTTCTTCATTCCTTGAGTACATCCATTCAATTATTTGTGCACGCACAAAAAAAAGACTACATTCTCGAATAATAATTCAATGTTGATGGATGAGTAAAGTAGAGCAAATCTGTCATCGGGTACACAGTCTCAAATCTTTGTATTATTATTATTTGAGATGAGGTTTTGGGAAAATTGTGCCAGTCGCGACATCGGCAAGACTGAATGAAAAGATAAATTATAAATGATATACACGCTGTAAAATATCACGCGTCGTTCCAAATATTTCTTCACTCTCTCATCTCTTTTAAATGGAATTCTCATAAAAATGAGACATAAAACAAAACGATGGAAATTAAGTGGTTGAGGCAATAGAATTAAAAATCTATTCATCATCCATTAATGTCATGTAATATTGAAATGTTTTCACACACTAATGATCAAGATAATGATGGTGATTAAGCGCCACGCCAATAAGCCACACACAAATTAGAAATTGCCTGCCTTTAAGCAAGATTAATTCATCAGCCACTCAGCTTTTTTTTGGGAATAAAAAGAAATTTGTGTTTGTTGAAAGTTCTTGAGTCTTTCCATTGAACTCTACATACTTACTTGGATGCGCTCTTTACAATCTCAGTAGGTGGCTACTTGTGCATCTTTATGACATTAACGGGCATCTTCATGTTTGCTAGTAATTATCATTTTACAACGTTGTTTAGTGTCTCTTACTTCTTATATATAGCCTCAAGTTGTGTTAAAGTGTTAAATTAATAATTTACACAGACTTTTTCTCACGCATCTGCTGTTCTAATCCATTCGAGACGTCTTCTAATATGATGATTTATTAATCGCTCCAGTTAAGCTTCCATAAATAACTTTTTATGGATCAAAACAAAATGAAATTTAAATACAATGGATGAACATTTTTTGACTGATTCGTGAGAAAATTCTCTAATAATTTCAAAGAATAACAATGGCAGTGGATTTGTGTGCCTCATAAACTTTGTAAATATGATATGTGTGGAAGAATTATTGTAAATTATATGAATCGTAGCAATCACGAAAAATACAAAATATAAGAAACATCAGTTGATAAACACAAAGTGAAATGAAAAGATGTTTAAAATTTGGAATAATATTACAATTATAGCTTTAATTAAGGAATAAACTTAATTCTATAAATAATGATTGATAATTTGCTCTTTTTGTCACATAATCTAGTTTCTTCTTGTCAACAATGAAGAGAATAATATTAATACTGCTTGCGGTCTCGCTGAGACTTTCAATAGCACACCCGACAGCCATACCAGCAGATTTGTCGAACGTGCCAGAAACTGATAGTGATAAATCAAGAAAAATCATTGGACAGAGGTAATTGAGTAACAAACAAATTTTCATGACTAATTTAAATTCATTTCTTTTCTCACTTTTGCAATCATAAATAAAATGTTAATAGTGTCGTGACTTCCGTCAGTGTGATAATGAATGGCAACGAGGAACCTCAATTTACTGATGCAGTTGGGAAGACAGTACCGCGACCATTTGTTCCGCCACAGGTTGCAAGTCCAATAAATTTATTAAATCCAGATCGTTATGAGTTTTACACATTTAACGAAAAGGGCGAGCTTGTAAAAAGGTTGATGACATTGCGAGAGATTCAGAGTATTGTTGCGAATGGTAACGGTGCATTGATTGGTGGTGATAATGATCCGAATGAGTCTCAATCCGTAATTCTCAATTCTATTCCGTTAACAAACTCAAATCACGATTCTGACACAAAAGTGCAAGACATTGTAGATACGGTTCAAAATGTATTAAGTCGTGAAATGGAGAATAACAAAAATATTTCGACTATTCCACATGAATTGTTGGATACGCCTAACGTCTCGTCGTCATGGTCGATGATTTTACCAGCAATTTTCGGAAATACTGGTGATGACATTTTACCACAAGTTCCCATAAATATGACTCCAGAAGCTGAAGTAATTGATACAACGACTACAAAACGATCGACATCGACTAGACGTCCAATTAGTAAGAAACCAGCATCAACTGTTACCAAGAAAGTTTCCACAACAAGAACAACGGCAGCTCCAAAGAAACAAACAACAAAATTAGAGCAAAAAATCGTTCCATCCACAACAGTACCGTCAACTACAAAACGAACGACTCTTCTAACGAAAAAACCAATTACATCAAGCACCACCAAGAAGCAAACTGTAAAGACAAAACCGACAAACTTAGCTTTCAGAAGTACAACTAGACGACCTATTGTTTCCATAATCAATAATATACCATCAATTAAAGATGATAGTTATCATGTAGATGAAACCACAAAAACTGTATTAATAACAAGCCGTCCACAATACACAGCAGCATCGACATCATCTAAAAGTACAACTAGGTCTCCAGTAACTAGAACAACGACTAAGAAAATCATTAGGAAGCCCACAGTTTCAAATGTAAGGAAAAACAGCACGACATCGTCTATACTTCATAAAGTTCCAGCAAGCTCATTGATTAAAGATTCTCAGATTACAAAGATTGAAATGAAGCCTGTAATGGTCGAATTGAAGAATGAAGAAAACAAAAACAAAACTGAAAGTAATTTTGAGAAAACGACACAAGCATCAAGCACGATATTATCAACTCTTTCAATCAGTTCAAGTACAACGCAGAGACCAACAATGATGGAAGTCGTAAAAATAGAAACTTTGGCACCCCCAACGAAGATATTTACGAAACCGTCATCAACAACCATATTATTGACTACAGAATCTGAGGCACCAAGCAGTCCATCAACTGTTGTATTTTCAAGTTCTCGTCCAATCACAACTGAAAAGGAAAAGCTCACAACAATGTCATTAATGCCAATAAAATTAGAAACTTTCACTACAACAGAAGAACCGAAAATTCCAGAAACAACTGTAATGGAAATGATCAATGAGGAAACAACAAGCGTTGAGCTACCATCATCTGAGGAAATCCGTCAAGACCTTGCAATCAATCAAATTATCGGTTCACTCCAAAATAATAATTTCAATTTAAATCACTTATTCAAACCTTTCGATAATGACATGAAAGAGGCTCCAACAACAATGGCATCGACTCATGTCGAGGAAAGTACGACAAAAATGCAAATTATAGAGCAAAATTCAGACAGCATAAATCACGTGCCTGACAAAGAATTTATTGATAATCAATTATACTTGGATGAGAAAGAGCCTATAGTGAAAGATATTTCCACAACGGAGGCGCCAGTTATGGATGAAATGACAACAATTGAAAATGAACCAACATTTGAAAAGATCACAACAACCGTGAATTCAAAAGAAGATTCCATTCCATTGTTGGATAATAGCGAAGTAATGCAAACAATTGAAAAGCTTTTACTAGAACAAAATAAATCTAAGAATAAGGTAAATGCTGACAAACTCGACATTCTCGGCTTTGACGATGACGATGAGACAGAAATACAATTGGAAAATGAATTTAATAATAAGAAGCCAACAAAAACTACAAAAGCTCCATTAGTCTTTACAAAAATCACACAACGTACAACAGAAATGCCTCCAACGACGACGACAGCTATGGCCAATGAAGAAAGTGAAACGACAATTTCAACAATTCTAAGTGAAGCACTTTCAAATGTTATTGAGCAAATGATTAAAGAACAAGAATTTAGAAAAACGTCTACAATCAGTACAGAATTACCACAGACTACGACAAAACCTATTATGAAACCGTCTACATTCAGTACATCCAAAGCTCCCATAACAAAAGCGTCCACAGAATTGCCACAGACAACAAGCAAAACAACACCCGAAGCTATAGAACCGTCATTAGATGAATTAAATAAATTACTTTATCATTATCAAGATCTGAGTTCTATACCGAATGAATTGGAGTCATTATCATTAGTTAAAGAGGATTCCATCACGACAACAGAATCCCCTATGTCTGAAGCTTTAGAGACGAGTACGGTTAAAAAAGTACATCCAATTATCGAAGAAAAATCGTCTTCGTCCTTGCATCATGACAAAATTTATAGTGAAATAGACAGCACAACTGTAACATCAATTTTAGATGATGAAGAAGAAACTACAACAGTGACTGAAGATCCAACGACGCAAGAATTTACAACATTTTTCTACGTGAGTGACAGCTCAGTTGAGGAAATAACTGATGATAATCTCGGCGAATTTACAACAGAACAATTTGTAACAAGCGAAAAGAGAATCAGCGAGAGGAAAAATGAAGCACTTACCACAACATCATTCCCGCCATTAACAGATTCTGATGAAGATAATGATACTGACGAAGAAGAAGAGGTGGAGATGCCGGCTGATCTGGTTTCTAATGTATTTGATGCAATTGGATTATCGTCGAATAGCGACGAAGACGGAGAGGATGAGAATACAAGTACGGAGAAAATTCTTAAGCCTAACGTTAATGATGCCCCATCGGAAAGTGAAGAAAGCGACGAGATTGTTAGCACCATATCAAAGATCTCATCAACACTGGATAAGACGATTCAGACAGACATAAATACAGACTTTTCACTTACATCTAATATTGCAAATAGCTTAATATCTGTTGCCGATAGCCTTTCTGATACATTAAACGATGATACTGAAAGTGATGAAACTACCGATACAATTTTAAGAACCACAGTTATTCCAAAAGAACCAGAAAGTACATCAACGCAAAAAGCAATTACAGAACAGCACGAAGATGAGGAGAATTTGCCTGTGAGGGAAAATGAATATTTAATTGAATTGAGCAGTGAAGCATTTCAAGATACAACTATGGAGGAATCCCAAGAAGAAATGACAACGGAAAAAATTGATGAAGCAGTGACGACATTGGAAACGACAGTGTCGGAAGAAGATTTGCCTACAACTACAGCCTATCAAATTCCAATTGTCACAAAGAAATTGCCAAAATTTCCCATAATAAAAAATAACAATAAGCATAAAGAAAATGGAATTCAATTAGCGAAAGATGATTCGAGTCCAATGGTACAATTGAGTATAATACGAAAAGAAGACTCATTAGAGGAAATAAATATCATGACACCGGCAATTCCGACAAGTACAAAAATTCCAATTACAGAAGGAAATTTTATTAAAATCGAGAGCATAGATATGTCAACAAAAAAGATGTCAACAACTTCCAGTCCGAATTTAAATGACACAAAAAATAAAACACATGAGAACGTAAAGCCAATTTCCATTGCTCAACGTGCTACGACAACTGCAAAATCAAGTTCACTTCCTGACATTGTTCCTTCACAAGCGACAAAAGTATTAATTGAAAAACATGTGAGTAATGCTGAGAAAACGGACGAGCCACTAACAGAACGTGTTCCATTGATAGAGAAAGCAACAAAAGAAATCATGGAATCACCACCGATGATGATGATGATGGCAAGCGATGAAAATTTGGTTCAAATTCAAGTTCAAACGAAGCCACCGACCACAATTTATTCATCATCATCAGCAAAGACACCACTTGAATTTAAAACGACATTATCAACAGCTGCAAATATGCAGAACATTAAAAATTCGATAAAGAATGCACAACAATTTCAAGTCCATACTCGAGTACCGATTATACAAACAATTGACTTGAGCTCTAGTCCAAAAGAGAATCTAGGGTTGGCAGCCAGTACAGCTAATTTAAATTCAGACTTGAGTGATTTCTCGAAATTGTGTAATGAATTGGCATTTACCTTCTGGAAGTCAATTACAGCTGATGGAATAAGTCAGTCACGAAGCGTCGTTATTTCACCATTTGCATTAACATCAACATTATCAATGATTTTCCTCGGTGCACGCGGACAAACATCGGGAGAAATGAATGACTTGTTGCGTCTGGATGACACAGTAACATTTAATCCACACGTAGTCTTCCGTAACATCTCTGAATCTGTTGAGCAATCACGGAATTCGGGAATTGCGGCAGCAGCGTTTGCAAGAGAATTGTACAGTGATCGCTCGAAAGGAAAACTTCTTCCATACTTCAAAGAGAAGGCACAGCAATTTTATGGAGCTCACGTTGAAGAAGTCAACTTTAATGTGGTAAATGATATTTTGAGACGCAGAACTAATTTGCTAGTTAAAAGACATACATATAATAAAATAAAAGAGTATCTCAAAACCAACAATATTTGGGTCAACGAACCACTTGCTGCTGTTTCGGCAAACATTTTTATGGTATGTGCTAATTTGACAGAGTTTTTTAATTAGTTTTATTTATCTATCCGCAATTTTTTCTTCTATTTGATACTTTAATTAATGTAGACTGACTGTTCAGGAACTTTATTTAACGAGAGAGATGGAGAGATGTTCTTCCAAGTTTCACCAGCAATTCGACAGAGACGATTAGTTCCAATTCCTGCGGCAGTTTTTCGACGAGGTTTCACAGCTGGTTATGATCCAATTTTGGACGCTACTGCTGTTGCCTTTGGCGATGATTTACAATCAACAATTTTAGTGATGCCAGGTCAACAAGGAAGTCTTTCACCAGGTGATAATTTAGAAAGATTAGAGAGTGCCTTCCTAGACTCATCAAATGACGTTTGGGGACGGTTATTGAAAACATTTATGGAACGTCCAGGACTTGAAGTTCAAATTCCAAGATTTTCACATCGATCACTAATTAATACAACGTATGCATTACAACAGATGGGCTTGAAGGACATGTTTGATTCCGAAAAGGCTGATTTACGTGGAATTACTGGGGTTTCGTCAACTGACTTGTACTTTTCGGATATGATGCAAATTAATCAATTTACAACATGTGGAGAGGATAAAATTGGAGATTCACATCACATTGAAATTTATCCGTCGCCAGCATTGAAGAGAGAATTTACCGATGAAGACGAGCAGGCACGTTACGAAATGGCATCAGTTGATGCACCGATGCAATATAAATCACTGTTTTATGATCCTATTTATGACTCACGATACATGAATGTTCCCTTACCACTTCGACCACGTCAAGCTCGATTACCTGAAAATCCTCGACTTCGATTTGATCGTCCGTTCCTTTATTTCGTGCGACATAACCCAACTGGAATTATCTTGTTTATGGGTAGATTCAATCCACGCCTTTTGCCATAAACGGCTTCAGGCTTTCAATTTACTTTATCATGCATTTAAAGACGATTTACTAAATCATCTGTTGATTTATATTTACATCTTAATGGTAGTTCCAAGTACTTAGTAGCGAGTTTAATGTAATAATAGCAAGTACACACACAATCTCTCTATCTAAATTAAGTGACTGATAATAATTTATACTTTAAATTCCTTAATCTGAAATCTCTCAATGGTACGCACAGCATCTAATTGATTTCAGATTGACGAACCTTCATAGTAATTTTTTGCAAGCAAGCTATTAATTAATTTAAGATGATTTTTGATACTTTTAAATTTTCATTTATTATTACGTATATGCAAAAGTCAAGTGAGTAAGTAAAGTTATAGAATTAATAGAATCTAATTTAGGTAAATACAAGTATTATGTATCTAGAGTCTAGTTGATAAAAAAAATTTAAATAAAAAAATTGATTAAAAAGGTAATTAAATTCAGATTTTCAATCAGCACAAGACTGAACAGACTCCCCATTTGATGTGGCAGCTAAATGCTCAAAAAGAGATGGATGTAAGGCAGTGTTTACAAAATTTCCATTTCACGCTCGATACCGACGAATTTCAACTGTTCTGTTGGACCGTAACGATAATCAAAGAATAGCTCTTCGCCAGGTTGGATGATGCGCTTTGCAAAAATACCAATTCGATGATCTCCGTTAACCATTATGACTTTAGCATAACAGTTTGGATTTATGCTGTGATTTGCGAAACGGATTTTGTTACCTTTTCGTGTTGCATCAACAACAAAGTCATTATTGAGATTGAATAAGAAGCTACAGGCATACTTGTCGTAGACTTTTCCTCGTCTGTCAGCTTCTTCTTGTGATATAATTTCTCCACAATATTCCTGTTAGAAAAACATTGAAATACAAATTAGTAATTATGTCAGATCTAATGACAGTATAATTAATGCTTACGCTAATGAATTCATTCTTTTGAGCACCGTCTTTCAGGAAAATGCCCCATCCAGCGACATCCGAAGGTGCCATTAATAAATGCTTACGTAATCCACGCTGTACGCTTACATTCTTGCATGTCATTTTATTCAAATGGAATTGATGAGCTCCGCACTGACATAAATCTGGATCGCATTCGCGAACAGCCAAATAGCAAGAACATTGTTTTGTGTTGCATTGTGCTTTACAACGACATCCAGGAAATCGATTTGGACATTCCGATGAGCAATTACAGAATTTTTCACAGTAATTTGAGCTCTCATAGCATGGACATGAAGCTTGACATGGACCACTGTGATCACACGGTGTATAATTATATACATTGTTTGCATTCGCTTCCTTCCTAGCATTCTTTCGGATGTGCATGGTCCACAATTTTGTGTTAATCTTTTTCTTTTGTTGCTTTCTGGGTGGTGAAGCATTTTTTCCCAGCTCTAACGGCTCAATGTGTTTAAGCTCTTCCTGTGCAAATTCATAAACTTGTTGACACGATTTGGTCTGAAGACCTCTCGCAATAGCACAATAATTGTTGAGAAAACAACGATGCAATACACGAAAGAATGATTGGTCTGATCCAGTCCAAACTTCGTCGGCATCTAAAGCTGTTGCAAAATTAACCATCGATTCAGATTTTGATTCCCTTTTCTTCTCATCACCATTGTTCTTACTCTTTCTATTTTCAGACGTTGTCGTTTTTACTCCAGGCAAGTGCATATAGCATTTTGGACTGCATGGCTCTTCAACAACTTCCAATTCTGGACCTTTTCTCTTTTGTAAATTAGGTCCTGGATTAGTTGATAATCTATGCAAGAAGCAATCATATTTAAAGCATCGTCTGCAGAATAATGCATGGAATGAATGCAAAGTCTGATCGTGACTGACTGATTCAGCATTAAGGCCATCGATATTTGGTGTGCAATATTCTGGTGGACGATTTGGATCAACACTCTTTGTTAACTCTATATAATTTTGTCTCAGTTCCTCTGGAGTTCCCTTAGTTGGAAACATTTCACTAATTGCTTGAAAAATATTTTGACTTGGAAATTGGTCTTTAGAATCGCCGCTGTTCTCTTTTGTTGGATCTGACAATGAATTTGAGTCTGAATCCTCCTTCATTTCCTTCTCTTTTTCCCTAGTCAGTGGTTTATTGATTATTGGAACTTCCACAGCTTTCGATTGAAATGGAATCATTGCTTTAACCAAGTCTACAAATAGCTTGTCGTCAATAAATTCCTCGTCATTATCGCCATGGACTTTTCCGTCATAATTTTTAATAAGCTCGTCTATAAACTCCGAATCTTTGTCAAGAACTTCATCTCCCATATACGGAATATTGTAGAGAACCTGAAGGATGAAATCAACAAAATTAATATATGTACAGGACATGTGTCTTATGAATGAAAATAACTTACAGTTTCGTCCTCGACCATAAAGTTCTGTTGGACTGGAGCCCAGGCACACATGTTAGGGATTGGAATGACATTTGAGAGAACATAAGTTGGTACAGACTGCTTATTTCCATCGTGGGTGGTTATGGTCGCCTTCTTCAAATGATCTTTATGCTCTGGATTAAACACATTATCCTGAAATGTGCAATTAATATTGCTTAAACGCTCCAGAATTTCCTCAACATTTGCCTTACATTGTTTTCTGTGAGGAATAAGAAGAGAAAATTGAATGAACGGCCATGAACTGCATATATGCATACATTTAAGCGGCAAATTGAATGATGTAAATTACCTATTTTCAACCCAAGCATCAATTATTATTTCCTTTTCTTGTGATTCCTGAAGTGTTTTCAGTCGTTCATATTCTAGTCTCATTTTCTTCTTAAACTCTGAACTTATTTTAATTACTTTAGATGTGCTCATTTTGGCTAAAAATTAATTAATGATTTTTCATTCGACTAAAATGCTTAACTATTGTTGTTGTTCAGTCTACAAGGGGCTCGCAACTAGGATTTTTTGGAAACTTTTTCCAACGAAACTTTGAATTTCCGCGCTAATTTATTGTTTACCAAATTTTGACAATAATCTTTGAATATACTCATTTGTTAACTTAATTAAAGTAGTTTCATTGTTTATATTGCTTAGATTTGATAACCGGCTTAACTGCAAATGATAACGGAAAATTTTGAAAATCAGAATAACTGAAAAGCCAGCGTGGAAGTTGAGATCAATTCGTGGCAGAAAATAATAATAAATTTAAAAGTTTGATTAATAATGAATTTATTCAATATTCCATCGTCATCTACGGAGCTATGCTTTGATTCTAATGAGTTCTTTAAGGTATGTATGAATAACATCCAGAAAATCAAGCGAATACTAAGATAAATGACTTTTATTTGTAGACAAATTTTTCTGTCGATGACTTTTTACACAATTATCGCTACTCGGCAACTTTAGAGACGTTTAGGGATGATTTAGGAATATATCTCAAGATCCTTCGATCGGCTATGATTGAGCTGATTAATGAGGACTATGCAGACTTTGTGAATTTGTCATCGAATCTTGTTAATTTAGATAAGTCAATCAACATTATAAAAGATCCATTAATTCAGTTACGAGAGGAAATTCTGACTGTTCGAACAAATCTACAGGACTGTATGAATGAAATCAATGAGTGCCTAAACGAAAAACGTCGATTTAGACAGATTCGGAAAAGCCTTAGTTCCTTAGAAACGTCCAGAAAGTCATTAGAAAAAATACGAAAACTTATGGATTCACTGAATAGTGACGACGATAAGGAACGATCGATTATACTGGAAAGAGTTGCACTGGAACTTATTCAACTGCAATTTAATGTTAAATATTCTAATCACTTCTTTAATTCCAATGAAAAGTCGTTAATTGATGAGCAAGAAGTGATTTTATTAAATAAATTAAATGAATACTTTCTACAAGCACTAGACCAAAATTCGTCATCAAATGAGCTAGAGAGATGTTTAAGGATATACTACACACTAGATAAATGTAAATTAGCTGAAGACATCTTTCGAAAAGAGACATCATCTTATATGGAAAATATAATTAGTGAGAAGAACTTGCACAAGAATCCAGACAATTTGACCGGAATATACAATCAGATTTTAGATTTTGTGTCATTAAGAATGAAGCAGTTACTGAGTCTGACTCGTGGAAAGACGATTAAAGTCAAAGGATACAATTTTCTATTTAATAGTTTCTGGAGTGCTACGGAGGAAAGGCTAGAAAGTAATCTTTCTTCCATCTTTAATCCTGGCCTTCCAGATCAATTCTATCAAAAGTTCAAGTGCACAATCGAGTTCCTTAAAAGAATAGAAATGATTATTGATGATCCAGTGCTAATTGAGAAATTCCACGATCATGAGCAATATCGGAAATTTCAGAAGCGATGGAACTTGCCAGTATACTTTCAAATCAGGAACCAAGAAATATCAGCGTCATTTGAAAAGTTCTGTGACATCAATTGGGACACAATGATTGTGCAGTCAGATTCTAATCAAATGCAAGTGAAAGTCTTTGTGGAAGTAATTAATTCCATTGCATCTTGTTGGACGGATGGAATCTTCTTAGATCAGCTTTATTCGAATTTCCTTAAATTAACTCTTCAGCTAACATCACGTGCTGTCCGATGGACAAACGATGTCCTTAAACAAACATCAGAAAATGGCGAGGAACTAAAAATCGACCTTCAATCATTTTATTCAGTTCTTTATCGTGACATTGGAATCTTAATATTAAAATTTCCACAAATTGAAGAACTTCTTCATCAGAAATTGAAAGAAAATTTAGTCCTTAAAGATAAAATGGACATGACGAGCATTAAAAAGTGCTTTGAAGCACCACAGAATGGATTTAGTGAATGCCAAAGAAATATAGAAAGTCAAATAATGAAGAAACTGATGATTTCTTGTCTCAAGTCTATTAAAAATGTTCAGGACATTCCTCGACTATTCAGAAAAACGAATCGTGAAGTTCCAACAAAGCATTTGCCATACGTTGATCAGATTTTACAGCCCATTAATGACTTTATCCAGCAATATTCACAAAATTATCAGCCTGAAGTCATTCAACGGATATTGACGGAACTATTTAGTAAATTAACGATCCAGTATTATCAGTCAGTCAGTGAAGTTCTAACATCCGTTCAGAGAACTGAGGAATCATTGAGAAGATTAAAGAATTTAAAGAAATCACAGTCATCATCAATTGTGAATGACGAACGTCAGCTCATGTCTGATGATGACAAAATTCGTTTACAGCTTCAAATTGACATAATGCAGTATGTGAAATGTGTTGAGGAATACAAGCTGAAACGAGAGGAAATCGACAGTCTTGTGGCAATAATTAATTTAATCGGCGACATAACAAAAGTTAAACTTGCAATAAATTGAAAATTCCTTTTTTATTATCTATTAAAATTATTAATAAAAGTTTTACATTAAAAAAATACTGTATGATGTATTTAATTACGTAGATGATTAGAAACCATTTTTAACGGTTAATTCATATTCAAATTTTAATACCAAATAATTTCGTGATAAAATTCAAAATTTTGTTGACCGTTTAATTTTATTTGGTGAAAAAAATATCGATTTTTCAGAGTTAATTGAAGCATTTCAAGTCAAAACAAGAATAAATCGAATGCTGAAGAAGCGAAAAAATACGGACAGAAAAGAAGGCTTTGATCGTGGCTTAATTCTCGATAAAAACGATTTAAAACGTTTAGGTAATTTATTTAAACAGCTCTTATTTTAAATCTATCTCTAATGACATTCTTTTGCATACTTCTTCATGAGCTTATCATTGATCTTTTCTAAACGCAATGCTCCTTCATATCTTATTCTATTCATAGAAGTGGCTAAAAGCTCCTCATATCTTTCGTTTTCCTTCTTTTCTTTGTCAAGTCGTTCTTTTTCTTCAAGTTCTGCTTTTAATTCGGCTTGCGTTTTGTGTACCGTAGGCTCACGATACTTAAGTCCTCTAATGATAATGGAATCCAGTTGACGATTGGTTTTATCTCCCCTATAACGATCCAAAACTCCTCTCAATTTATCGTCAGTCAGTACCAAATAAGCATCTTCCAGTTCTTTAAAGCGACTTGCTGCTCTTGGATCCTGATTTATTTTTGGATGGAATGGCGTAGCTCGTTTAATGTATCCATCATCAATCTTTAAAAACAATAACGATTAATGTTAACAAAAATTATGAAATTCCCAGTTAATTCATTAAACTGTATTTAACTTACTTCTTTTTCAACAGCTGTTTCTGGTACTTCTAATTCACTATAAGGATTCTTTTTACAAACGTCTCTTAGAGTTGACAACATGATTTAATTAAATCAAATAATAAAATATAACTTGAGCATAAAAAATTCACTGCTCGACGTGAATGCTGTTCAACGATTAAAAGCGACTATTTAAAAATCGATTAGTCACTTACTTGATGAAATCACACGAAATGTATGTTATCCATAACCCGATATAACATTTACAAAATATTTATTGGAACTGAGTAAATTATTCAGAGTTCTGAGAACTTTCATGTTTTAATGAAATTACAAATCGAGGAACTTCATCATCAGAAATTAAAAGAAAATTCAGTCCTTAAAGTTAAAATGGATATGATGAGCATTAAACTCAGAAATAGATGCTTAGAAAACAAATCATTTTTAACGGTTATTCCAAATTCGAATTTTCATACCAAATGATTTTTAATTTTTATTTCGTCGAAAACTGTAAATTTGAGAAAACTGGAGAAAAATCTTAATTAACGTATAAATCAGGCATTAACGTAGTTTAATCATATTGTGTTGCATTGTGGAATTTAATTTATATCAGGTAAAAGTCATGGGCATTGGAAAAATATCAGAAAAGATGTGTTTTGTTCAAAACAATGCGTTTTTTTGCATGCTTATCCAAACACATTCTTAATTCACTAATAATCATGAGAAATCGTCTAATTTGAACTATTTTCTCTAACTTTCAGACTATAAGAATGAACGAGGAAGTATACGAAGTCGAAAAAGTTTTGGATAAGAGAGTTCGTGGTGAAAAAATTGAGTACTATGTAAAATGGAAAGGATTTCCTGAAGAAGATAATACATGGGAACCGAAAGAAAATTTCTCCGGATTATTTGAAGCATTTGAGACAAGTCAAATAAAGAAAAAAGCGGCAAGGAAGAAAACTGAAGCACCAGAACCGTCAAACTCAGATAGGAAGAAAGGCTTTGATCGTGGCTTAGTTCCAGAAAAAATCATTGGTGCAACTAACACTTCGGGTGAATTAAAGTTTCTTATGAAATGGAAGGGTACTAACGAAGGCGATTTCGTAACAGCTACAGAAGCTAAGAAGAAGTGTCCAGATATCGTGTTCCAATTTTACGAAGAACGTTTGTCATGGTATCCAATTGGTGAAACACATGCAGATTAATATTTTTAAGCTTTAATGTAAATATTTAAAAAAATTAATATGTAATTTCTATAAAAATTCATTATAACTTCATAAAGTCGCAAACATCTTACCAAATTCACAATTTTGGTTCTCAATGCTTATAATTTGGTCTATGATCATTGTCTGTGGGACATTTACTTTCCAGCTTAAATTTATCAGATTATAAGGAATAGAAATTTCATATTTTTATTGAATTTACAAAAATATTACTCTGCACATTTGTGTATGCTCTAGTAGAATCATTCAGAGCCTTTAATTAAAAATTTAGTTCGATTAGTGACATATTTTGTTGCTCCAATCTGTGGATATCCAGTAATTCTATTCATTCTCATCATCCCTCATCATTTGTTCAATCAATTTTCTCCGTTCTTCAGCCTGTCTCATTTGCCTTAAAACAATACTTTCATAATCTGATTCCGTTACTGTAACACCTGCTTTTCTACTTTTTGGAGCATCGCCTACCCATTCCATTTTTAACGGATTGCTGATGATTCCTTTTTCATATTCAACTGCCATTTCGGCAGCATCTTGATTTTTGAATTCGACTACGGCACTTCCTTTCTTTTTTGAGGATATAACAAGAGCTACAATATCTCCATATTTGTCTAGATATCTTGTTAAATTTTCATAGCTGTATCCTCCATTTGTTTCGTCTGTCTTTTCTGATTTCCATTTGATCTTTATTCGATGTTTTGATGAATCCCAGCCAGACGATGAAGCTGATATATGTGTACTTGCGAAATTTTGTCTCATTAGCTCATTCTCATCTTCCAATATCTTTTTATTTTCCTTTCGGACACGCTCAAGTTCCATTTGAAAGATTTCTTCATCAGTTTTATTGTCACACTGTGAGACTTTTCTATTTGCAGCTTCCTTTTCTCGTGCTTCCAAGTCTGATTTAAGTTTTTGCCTTTTACTGTCAAGTTGTCTGTTCCTGATTGCTGCTTCCTTCCTGGCTTTTTGCAATCTATCGTACGCATTTCTTGCAGATAAGTCAGTCAAAATTTGTAAAGCATCTTGTAGTTTATGGAACAATTCCGCTGCTTTTGGATCTGGATTTTTGTCAGGATGGCAGGTTAAAGCTTTCTTTCTGTATGATTTTCTGATCTGCAATGAGAAATCATTTGTTAGTTTAAATTTTTTAAGAAATTTGTAAATTTAAAGTTAATTAGACTTACCTCAGTTTCTGTTGCATCATGTGCTGCTCCTATAAGATCATATAGATCAATTTCTTTGTATTTCTTCACATCAGACATAGCCATTCCATTAATTTCATCAATTTAGTTAAGAATATTGTATAAACTGTTTTAAAACGTAAATAAACGATTAAATTTAAATCGTAGGATTTATTTTTAATCGCGAGATTTAATAGCAATTTGATTTCTTTTTGACCGTTATGCTATCTCGTCAATGAAGGCACGAACCGAGCTGTAACTAAAGATGGTAGTGTGCAACATTATTAAATGCATTTTGCCTGAAACACAGGTGATTTAATAAATTAATGAATAAGAAAAATGGACATGAATTGAAAACATTTGTAAGGTTCTGAAATTTAAATTTTTGGAATCCGTTAGATTTTTCAATTTTACTTTTTAACGGTTTATTGACATTAATAAGAGTAATTAATTAGATTGTTGCTAAAAATGCGCTTAAAACATCTGCAACATCGGCTTCTATGCTATACTTAGATTCAATCAGCTGTTACTTTTCGTGCTGCGTATTTATAGAATATCCTACGAAAAAATATATTTTCATTCAGAATATCTGCTTTAGTCAATTGATATTCGGACATCATCTGTTAAAGTCGCGTGCTGTGAACATTTTGCGTAAAAATCAGCTTGTCTAGTGGATAATTTCATTCAATATCTTTTCAATATCCATTTTCCGCAATTTTCCAAGCATAAACAAATCGTCAATATATGAAAGTTTTGGAAAATTTCAGTCTGCAACCTTGAAGGCTTTATTTTATCGGCAGACGAAAGATAGATAAGGAGTTACTTAATTGGAATTAAACGGTGTCAGTGAAATTATTTGTGACTAATTGCAAAAATGGAATTTAATTTAATATTGAAGGACGATGAGAAAATTAAGCAGTACAGTACTTGGGAAAATTCCGAAGAGATCCAGATATTTCGAGAGTATTTGAGGATCCCATCAGTTCATCCAAATATTGACTATCGTACGTACATATTTATTTTTTAGCAAAGTATACATAAAACACAGTGAATCAGATGCTGTGACTGACTACGACTACATAAATCTATAATTAACTTGATTGTATTCGCAAAAATTTTATATTTAGATTGTAAATAACGCCACTTAATAGCGGCGTGCTAGATTTATCCGCCTTTGACATATATATTTTATTTATCTTTGATCATGTAGGAGATTGTGTGAGATTTTTATTTCGACTTGCTGAAGAAATCGGATTGACATCTAAAGTTTATTATCCAGTGGAAAAGACTAAGCCTGTCGTTGTTATCAGCCTATTTGGCACGGAGCCAGAATTAAAATCCATTATTCTTAATTCTCACATGGATGTTGTGCCAGTTTTTGAGGAATATTGGACTCATAAACCATTTGATGCCGAGATGGATGAAGATGGACGGATTTTTGCTAGAGGTGCACAAGATATGAAATGTTGTGGTATGCAGTATCTCGGAGCTCTGAGATACTTTAAACAAAAAAATATCACATTTAAGCGTACGATTCATGTTGTTTTCGTACCGAATGAAGAATTAGGTATTTTGATTGCTCGTGCAAGTGATTATAAATAATTTTAATTTGTTGTTTGTATTATTTCAAAAAGGTGGCCAAGGAGGAATGGCTGATTTTGTTCATACGACTGAGTTTCGGTCTTTAAATGCTGGTTTTTCTCTCGATGAAGGTATTTAATTTTTAACATATTTATAGATTTCAAATTGTGCTTCAAAACCGTACAAATGTTTTGCAAAATTTGAACCTTTAACGGTTTTCAAACATTTGAAATTTCTAACGGTTTTAAAGAAGTTTGAATTTTTTAACGGTTTTGTAGGATTTGTAAGGTTCTGAGTTTAAAAATATTCGAAACGTTAAATTTTCATTCATTTAATTTTAGGAATCGCATCACCAACAGATACTTTTAATATTTACTATGCAGAAAGATGCATTTGGCATATAATATTTACAATAAATGGTAATAATGGCCACGGAGCTCTCTTGTTAAAAGATACAGCACCAGAACGTTTGCGAACACTTCTGGATAGATTTTATGACTATAGGGACACGCAAGTTATTAAATTGCAAGAAAATCCAGATCTCACAATAGGAGACGTTACTACAGTTAATATCACTATGATAAATGGTGGAGTCCAACTTAATACAGTTCCTCCAAATATCAAGATTATGACAGATATTAGATTAGCTGTTGATGTAAATCACGAAGAATTTGAAAGTATGGTCAAGTCTTGGTGTGAGGAAGCTGGTGGTGTAGAATATGAATTTGATCTCAAAGATCCATATATTCAACCTACAAGCTTAGATGAGTCTAATACATATTGGTCAGCATTTAAGTCAGCAGTTAGCGAATTGTACGTAAATGTGTATTATTATTTTAAATTGGAAGCGGTCATTCACTTATAACGTCCATCATTTAGAAGTATAGGAAGAAACGTTTAATTTTCTGATGGACGTCAATGGTGTATGACTCCAAAAAAATTGCATCAATTAATCAATTTAATTTTACAGAGGCATAAAAACAAAAGTTCAAGTCTTCCCCGGTGGAACTGATTCTCGTTACTTGCGAAGTGTGGGAATTCCTGCAATTGGCTTTTCACCGATGAATAACACACCAGTTTTGCTTCATGATCACGACGAATTTTTACAAGCAGATGTCTATCTCGAAGGCATCGAAATCTACAAGAAAATAATCAATAATGTTGCAAACGCATAAAATGCTTAAGCCTAATTCGAAAAAAAATGTTTTTTCTGGCTTTAAAGTGATTAAATACATGTTGTGGTTGATTGTTAATCTTTGCGGTATTATCGAAATTGTTAAATACAATAAATATTATTTAATTTATGATAAATAATTTGGTTTTATTACTTTGTACGGTCGTTGATGGGGAAATGCTGTGATTATCGACGAAAGTTAGATGAACTTACATGCACACTGACTGACGTTCAATGGGGGTCATTCACATGTGACGTCCAAAGAGGGTGTTTGAAAGTCCAAAGAGAATTTTTGCGACGATAATGAGACTGAACGGGGTCCAAAAAAATATAAATATTAATTAGACGTCATTTATGAATGACCCCCTTAGGGATAATTTCGTAAGATGAATGTGATTAATAAAGAACAACAATTTAATTTCTTTGTTTCATTCAGAGTGCAATTGTCTTTGCTTATCTTATATATGTTATTTCTGTGTCCACACAATGATCTGCGGCTGTAAAATAAATTTTATAAAGCATTCTGAATAGTTCTTTTATTTACTGCTAATTCGTGGATCATTAAGAATTCACAGAAGCGACAAACATTTCAATTAAAATACAGTCTGTGCTGCCAACAAAATTCATTGGCCACAAAAAAAGCTCCCTAAAAAAGCTCTCAAATTTCTCTTCTAATTTTAAAAAAATTTTCGAGATGCTGACCTTGTGTTATCAGTGCTCAACATGTGACACTTGATTTTCAAATGTGTAATATTTATGTATACTAGGGTTGGGCAGAATCGTATACGTATATATACGTATATAAATATACGTATATTTTATACGTATATATACGTATATTTATACGTATATTCATTTTTCAAATTTTTTCAGTTACATATCGTAGCTTAACAAAATTAAATTTTCTCAGACTTTTAAGACAAAATATGCACTTGTTGTTCATTAACAGTGCTCAATTGTCATTACTAGCTATAAATTATTATCTAAATGCTTTAATTTTTTCTTTTACAAAATTTTTGTAACGGCCAAAAAAATTTCAAATTTTGCTCATAATTTGTAAACAAAGAAAAATTAATTTTTTCAAAAAATTCTCATTTTTAAATTAAATCCTTGCTTAAACACTTTTAAAATGCTTAATGGAGCCTTAAGTTACTCTATTTCACCTTTTAGAGTACAAATTTCAGCATTTTAACACATTTTTTAGCAAATTAATAACGTACTTTTTGCGTTTTGAAAAATCCATATACGTATACGTATACGTATATATACGTATATTTTGTTCTTCGATATACGTATATATACGTATATTTGCCCAACCCTAATGTATACACAGAGAATTAACGACAATTGATAATGATTCCGCTCTCTAAATGAGTGTCTACTTAAACAACAATGAAGCGATTGTTTCAAGTCAGATCGCTGTAGGCCGTTGATCAAGTAGCATTGTCATTAAGTATGTGAATAATATTTATTTTTTTTTGGTTTGAAAAAGTGCACAAATTGTTTGAATTTTTTGAGGCATACTGGATAGTTTTGAATTTAATTTGGTGAATTTTTCGAAATTTTTAATAATATTTTAAATGTGAATTTAAAAAAAATTAAATTTGAATTTTAAAAGAAATTAAATTTGAACTTTTAAAAAATTAAATTTGAATTTTTAAAAAATTAAATTTGAATTTAAAAAAAATTAAATTTGAATTTAAAATAAATTAAATTTGAATTTAAAAAAATTAAATGTGAATTTTTAAAAAATTAAATTTGAATTTAAAAAAAATTAAATTTGAATTTAAAAAAAATTAAATTTGAATTTAAAAAAAATTAAATTTGAATTTAAAAAAAATTAAATTTGAATTTAAAAAAAATTAAATTTGAATTTAAAAAAAATTAAATTTGAATTTAAAATAAATTAAATTTGAAGTTTTAAAAATATAAATTTGAATATTTAAAAAAATAAGTTTGAGTTTTTAAAAAATTAAATTTGAATTTAAAAAAAATTAAATTTGAAGTTTTAAAAAAATTAAATTTGAAGTTTTAAAAAATTACATTTGAACTTTTTTTAAAAAAATTAAATTTGAATTTAAAAAAATTAAATTTGAATTTAAAAAAATTAAATGTGAATTTAAAAAAAATTGAATTTAAAAAAAATTAAATTTGAACTTTTAAAAAATTAAATTTGAACTTTTAAAAAATTAAATTTGAATTTTTAAAAAAATAAATTTGAATTTTTAAAAAACTAAATTTGAACTTTTAAAGAAATTAAATTTGAACTTTTAAAAAATTAAATTTGAATTTTTAAAAAATTAAATTTGAATTTAAAAAAATAATTTGAATTTGAAATTTGCTTAAACTTAAACTTAAAAATTTATGCAAATTCATGATATAGTTCACTGACCATATATTTCTACACGTTCTTTACGCTGTAAACTGAATTGGTGTTGTTTGCGGAAGAAACCAGCAAAAAATTTTAAATATTATTTTCGTGCATGCACATCATTTTAAAACTGGTTGCGAAGAGTTGACCTTGTTTGTAAATTAAAAATTCTTAACATCTACGCAAAACTGTTCAGTATGGATGAATATTTCCAGTGAAAAGGTTTAATTAATTTTATTCAATTTAGTTTTCATATCGCCTTTAAATTGACATTAAGTACCAAAATGAGTGCCTGGGAAGACAACGAGGAGATTAAAATTTTCCGTGAATATTTGAGGATCCCATCAGTTCATCCTGATATTGATTACAGTAAGTAATTTATGGACAGATGCAATCTTTTGGACATTGTTCACTTGTTATCTGAGTCAGCTCCAGTCAATCAATATTACAGACGCGTAGCCAGGTAGGATGGGGGGATTTCTTCCCCCCCCCCCCCCCCCCTCGAAAAATTTCTGGCTACGCTGCTGTAGATGATTAAGTATCAAGTCTTTAAAAGTTTCGGTCAAAACAACCTTTATTCGCTATGGGGTCATTGAAAAATGACGTCCATCCAAAAATTACCCCCAAAATCCACAGAGTCACAGCCCCTACCCCAATTGTTGTGAATAAACCACAGCACAAGATCCATTTCTCACCTTAATGCCTTATAATCTTACCTGCTTCAAGTATTTCTTTTATCATATCAATTTACAAAAAGAGAAGTGATAATAATGAATGAAGTGATTAAGTCTATCCCATATTAAGTTAATGTTAACATGTTTGAGAATGATAATGAGTGAACAGCAAGCAGTAAACAAAATTATTTCATAGTGAGGGTGAAAGTGATCATGTGAGGAGATAATAGCTTATAATTTAAATTATTGTTCTAGAGCCGTGTGTGGAATTTTTGCGTCGACAAGCTACGGAGTTGGGATTGGATTTTAAAGTGGAATATCCGGTGACGGAGAAAAAGCCAGTTGTTATATTGACATGGGTCGGAACCGACCCACATTTACCATCAATCGTGCTTAATTCACATATGGATGTTGTGCCTGTTTATGAGCATCTTTGGACACATAAGCCATTTGCAGCGGATATTGATGAACAAGGTCGAATTTATGCTCGAGGATCTCAAGACATGAAATCAATTGGAACTCAATATCTTGGAGCTTTGAGGTATTTTAAGAGAAATAAGGTACAATTTAAGAGAACCATCCATTGTACATTCGTACCAGAAGAAGAAATTGGCGGAGTTGATGGAATGAGAGAATTTGTCCATACAGAAGCTTTTAAAAGCTTAAATATAGGATTCAGTTTGGATGAAGGTATGTAATTATTTTAATTAGACACAATTGACATTATAAATTGATTATTATCAGGAATTCCAAGCACATCTAACGACTTCCTCGTTTTCTACGCTGAACGATCAATCTGGCATGTGCAATTCATCATTCCGGGAAATGCAGGTCATGGCAGCATGTTACTTAAAGGCACAGTTGGTGAAAAGCTCACAAATTTGATCAACAGAATCATGGAATTCAGAAAAGCTGAAGTGCTAAGAATGGAAAGTCAGAATTTCTACATCGGAGACGTCACGACCAGCAACATCACCATGCTAAATGGAGGAGTACAGGCAAATGTAATTCCATCAGAGCTCAAAATGATGGTTGATTTCAGACTTGCACTTGATATTGACCACACAGAATTTGAAAACAGATTAAGGAAATGGTGTGAAGAGTCTGGTGAAGGAATTACTTTCATTTGGGAACAGCATCAGCCAAAGGTACAACCAACAAAGACTGATGACTCAAATATTTATTGGGTTGCCTTCAAAAAAGCTATTGATGAGCTGTAAGTTGAATATTAAATTATTATTGGCTAGCTCTTTTGAATCTTTTAAAATACTTTTTACAGTGGGCTAGGCATTCAGCTTAAAGTCTTCCCCGGTGGCACTGATTCAAGATATTTAAGAGGCGTTGGTATTCCTGCAATAGGCTTTTCTCCAATTAATAATTCTCCAATGTTGCTTCATGATAATGACGAATTTCTACAAGCTGATATTTATTTGAAAGGAATTGAAATCTACAAGACAATCATCCCGAATATCGCAAATTTGGACTAAATTTATACAGCTACTCAAAGCTGCTACTAAAATATAATTAAAAGACATAATCAGACATAACTTTGCGATCACATTTTGTACAATGCAGCGCTATCTATAGTTCAGAAAATAAAAACTGAAATAACAACAAAAAAATTAGTCTCATTGTTGTTTACTTTAAATATTTTTAAGAAAAATTAATTAGAATGACTGAGAAATCAAAGACTGGTATTAACTTATCAAATTAATAATCCATAATATACATTAAATTCATTGCAGATAAATGCGTCGACTTTTTGAAGCTATTAGCTAATGAAATTGATCTTGAGTGTTCAACTTTTTATCCAGCGAGCAAATTAAAGCCGACAGTTGTCATTTCATTAATTGGAAGTGAACCGAGCTTGCCATCGATATTATTGAATTCTCATATGGATGTTGTTCCTGTCTTTGAGGAATTTTGGACACATAAGCCATTTGATGCTGATATTGATGAAGAAGGGAAGATTTTTGCTCGAGGATCTCAGGATATGAAATGTTGTGGCATGCAGTATCTTGGAGCGATAAGAAAATTAAAGCGCAATAATATCCAGCTTAAACGAACAATTCATGTGACTTTTGTGCCTGACGAGGAGATTTTTGGTCCCGAAGGAATGAAGGCTTTTGTCAATTCTGATGATTTTCGAGCACTTAACGTTGGATTTTTGCTGGATGAAGGAATTGCCTCAGAAACGAATGTTTTCAAGGCTTTTTATGGGGAGAGAACATGCTGGCGTAAGAAAAAGTTTAATTATATAATTTTAATGACAATTCATAAGTTTATTAATCCACAGAAATCGTCTTTAGAGTCCACGGACAGCCTGGACATGGATCATTATTATTGCAAGACACAGCAGGTGAAAGCATGCACATATTGTTGAAAAAGATCTACGATTTTAGAAAAAGTCAAGAGAAGTTATTGGAAGACAATCCAAATTTGGAACTAGGCAATGTGACGTCAATCAACGTGACTAAAATGAGCGGAGGAAAACAAAGAAACGTACTTCCTGCATTCATAGAAATAACTGTCGATGTCAGAATGGCATTAGATGTAGATTTGAATGAATTCGAAGCAATGATCACTGACTGGACAAAAGCATGCAAGCGTAAAGTCGATATTGAATTTCCCACTAAGGAACCTTATTGTGCACCAACAAAAGTCGACGAAAGTAACATTTACTGGGTTGGAATTAAGCAAGCATTAGAGGAAATGAATTTAGAAGTTAAGCCATTAGTTTTTCCAGCTGGAACTGACGCTGCATATGTTCGTGCATTAGGAATTCCAGCAATTGGATTCTCACCGATGAATAACACACCAGTTTTACTTCATGATCATGACGAATTTCTACAAGCTGATGTCTATCTTAAAGGAATCGACATTTATGAAAATATTTTGTCTAAAATTTGCAATGTCTAACTTTATGTCATTAAGTTTCTCAAGTCAAAAATATGAATTAAGACATAAAAAGTTTATCAAGTTGTTGAACGATCTCGAGCAATTATAGTCCTGGATTAATGAGTGGTGATGTGATTATCAAAATTAATATTATTAACTAACTTAACAAAGACAGAAATGTATTAACAGTTTTATTGAAATAAAAAAGTTATATTAAAATGAATTCGAAAGCATGTTGGATAAAGATTTTTTTTAATTTTGCTTATGCAGCTTTTTCTGATAAGCCTTACATTGAAACCAGCACAAGAACCAAAAGAGAATTTCAAAGGAGAATTTATCAACGGTCATTTTATATTTGAATTATGTGAGCAACTTCAATTATTTGATTTTATTGCTAGTAATCTGAATTTAGTATTTATTGGATCGTATTAATTAAATTATTTATATTCTGATTGTGTTTATTATCTCAATATGGAGTTAAACTTGAGCTCGAGTATTCAGGAATCGAATGACATTGCTGGTAAGCCTCAATCTCAATAAAATTCTAAAAAAAAAATCGACATTTTCGACAATTATTTCTATTAAATATACGTGACTTTAATTTTTTATGTCTTCAGGTGAATGGGTCGTAGTAATCACAATGTCGATTATTCTTTATATATCTGTCTTACGGAGTTATTCATTGACATTACGTGAAATATTGTACTTTACAATGGCTGTGACTGATGGTGCACTTTCTGTGTGGTTTATTTGGCAACTGCTAGTCTATCACAATGAGCGTCCAAGCCTATTTTACGAAACTGAGCCATTTCAGCTCACCAGGAGCAATGAAACTCCAAAGTATGCCGTCGAATTAATGTGATTATCAATGAGTATTAACTAATTAACAAAGACATAGACATATTTATACGAGTTTTATTAAAATAAAATAATTATATTAAAACGTGAACCTTTATGTCCCTTTTTGGTGTAGAATTAATCATGCTGACTATGATATGGTTGGTTAAATTTGTTTCTTCAGCTTTTTCTGGTAAGCTTTTCTATAAAAATTTCCAAATAAGACCTGGAAAAAATTAAAAATAAGCTTTTATGTTCGTTCCATATTTTCACAAGCTAGCTGCTTACCAAATAAGAAGCTGCATATAAAACTCCAAGACATTTTAAGCCAAAAGGATAATTACATCCAAAAATAATGTTTGATGACGCAATATAAAATGCAATTAGGAACTGAATCTAAAAAACAATTTAAAAAAAAGTATTAAGCAACAAAATGTGCGTCCATAATCCAATTCCAATCACTCTGTGATCATTAATTAAATACTGTGGTCAGTTTTGTTGACTTACAATTTGTATACCCGTAAGATACTTTTTCCACCACAAATATTTTTTCACACGCTTTCCAAATGCTGATAGTCCATAATATGTGTACATGACGACATGGACAAATGAGTTGAGAATCAATGCTGAAACGACTTTATACAAAACGATAGTTACAGTTAGAGGCATATTAAGGAACAAAATGTCACTGTATTTTGTATATCCTACCACTTCCAGATGGGAACCACTTCATGACCACCCAGCATAAAAAGAATATTGAGGAATGATGATAAATGTGCAGGAACGATAATTGGCTGTTCTTTTTGCGTAGAATGAAGAAGAACGTGTCACTGAATTCCACAATTTTGCTTATGTAGTACCACCAGTTGTTGTCTAATAAATTTAGTTCCAATCGATGATAACTTACTGTATACGGTTCACAAACAAAGTTATGATCTAGCAAGTAAGTGAATTCGACAGCTGATATGAAGATTTTTAAGCTTAGACATGCCATTGTGACGTTGTAGAATATCATGATTTTGTTCAGCTTGTATGGCTTCTTGCTGTGGATTACAAGTTTATTTGAGCATATTCTTATGACTACTTAAGGTAGGTACTTACTTCTCCATAAATCTTAGTAATCCCCAAATTCCGATAAAATACAGTAAGACAATTAAACACACTGGATATGGATCTTCGACTAATGGAAAATCTTTTGTCCTTGGATCTGAAAATTGGTCTAGCCATTGATACAATTCTTTGGATTTTTTCACAGCACTTCCAAACATCTTCACAGACGATACTTAAATGCAGAAAATATTAATTCAAATTTAATTTATCGGACGTTATGAGACAGCATTACATAAAATCATTTGTATAGCATTAAGAAGATCAGTGAAGGGAAACAAACTGTAATCTGCTGTGGGGTTATTTGGATATTACGTAACGCTAAAAATGGTCATTTTTGACGTCTCCACCTCCCTGAAACAAATTTTTTGAGAAAATTTGAAAATTTTAATATGAAGCGTAACAAAACCAGAGATCCCTCCCCCCTCCCTAAGCGTTACGTAACATCCGAACGAACCCTGTACATTTTTGTCTTTACTGATTTACTTTTGATGGTACATCAGTTTAAATTGTACATGTTGTATAATTTATTAAAGTATTTTATTAATATTCGTCAGTAATATACAATTGCTATCTGCAGGAAATGCAGAACTGGAACTAAGTATAAAAAGTTAAGTTCTTTTCGTCAAATTTGGATCAACAACTTCATCAATGCTGCACAACGCATCAAAATCTGGATTGGTTCCTGAGCTACATTTTGAGGCAGTATATCCACTAACATAAATTGGAAGATCCTTAATATTGGTCCGAGCATAATCACACACAAAAAGGCTCGACATCCAGCCGTCATTTTCTGTATATTGAACAACAGCACATCCAACTTCATTTGATAAATCATTGACAATTTGTGTAAAGTGACCAATGGCTTTATCTGATGATAAATAGAAGCTGTCTATTTCACTTAGTGTTGTATTTTGTACTTCTATGTACCAATTTTGGAGTGCATTTTTGATTATTGCATTTAAAGTCTGAAATTCATTAGATGCTTGACTTAAAGCTATGTTTTGACCAGCAAATTTGAATTTTTTTGTATTTCTACAATTATCATGTCCAAATCTGCAGGTTCTGGCATTTAATTCCGCTAATTTTGCTAATTCATCGTTCCAAATCTGCGGACAAAAAAACAAAGGTTTAAAAACTTTCAAAATAATAAATTTTTCAAATTTACCATCGTACTCATCATTGATGCAGTCTTGAATCCAATTTCCTGACCACTAGCAATTTTATTTCGTAGCTTATTATGCTCATCTAAAATTAGTTGCTTGTGTTCTTCATATAAATCTAAGAATTTTCTGTCTGATGGACACGATGGATCAAAATCACCGGAATTTCCACATGCTATATGCTCTAAACCAGAACATAATGATGTCAAGCAATAATTTGTTTCTGAAGCTACAAAGTTATTCAACAAAAGAAGCTGAAGAAATTTGAAGCTTTCCGAGAACTTCATGTTTAATGACAGACAACCGACTGAACTTCAAGCAATTAGTGAAATACCTTTATATAGGCTACAAATTTTCCCATACTTATTACTTTAACTTGTTAAAAATTGGCCATAAATTAACTTTGTTTTAAAAATTTACAATCGATAATTTTTATTTTTAAATCACGAATTATTAATTGGTTTAACAATATGCTTTTAAGCACTATTGAAAAATAAATCACGAACCTAAAAGAGAGTCAAAATATATTTTGGAATAGGAAAAAAATGACTAAACACCCATCCTTGCAAAAAAAATATTTTTGGAAAATACGATCAAAAAAGCTCCAAATTTTAAAATTTAAGATAATTTGGATCAACTTTTTCACTTTCACTGCACAATGCTGGATAATTTGGATTTGTTCCTGTCTTGCAATCAGATGCTGTCTTTCCAGATGCATAAATAGCTTGATTGACCAAGTTTGTACGAGAGTAATCACAGCTGAGTTGGAAAGTCTTGAAGGCAGTACCACTACTTGAATCTGTATATCGAGTAACGCCACATCCAACTTCTCCTGCCAAACCATTCACGACTTGTGTGAAATGTCCAATCATTCGAACATTTGTATCAAGTGGGTACTTGTCGATGTCACTTTGAGTGGAAATATTATATTCCGAGTACCAATCACAGATAGAATCACGGAGTGCCTGATTTGTTTCTGGGAAATCACCAGTGCTTGAACGAACAGCCAAATTTTGACCAGCATATGTGAAGTCATCAGTATTTCTGCATTTATCATGCTCAAAATCACATCCCAAGGCATTCAATGTAGCAAGATAAGCAAGTTCATCATTCCACTTCATCGTTGCCATTTTCTTGGCTGGTTTAAATCCTTTCTGCTGGCCACCAGCGATTTTATTACGAAGATTGTTGTGTTCTTCCAAAATAATCTTCTTATGTTCTGCAGTTAGTTCAATGTTTTCAGCATCAGGTGGACATGCTGGACCTAATTGTCCACTGGCACTACATCCAATATGTGGATCTGTTGGATTTGGTGGATTTTCACAGATCTTTGGATTACAATAATCTGTTGCCAAACTAATGGCAATGATTGAAGAAATTATGATAATGACTTTCATGCTGATTTTGACTATTCACTTACAAGCTTTATTCAGAACTGTTAAAGTTGAAAGGGTCAAGTGCTTGGTTATATACCTTTTTTTTTAAAAGTTAAAGCATCATTATTAAGAATTTTTAATTATTGACTGATTAATATTCAAATTGAAGCCTTTGAGTGAAATATCACTTAGCCCTGAAGTTTCTCGTCTTATGCTTGTAAATCAGCAACAATTGAATTAGGGGCAATTACTTTTTTTTCGCATGATTTAGATCAATGAGCAGAATAGAATTGGCTCCACAGTAATTATTGATCGATCAGATTGATTTTAATCGAAATTTTAATAATTTTGGGTTACATCTTTTAATCAGCAATTAGAACAGTTTTTATCTGATCAAATTAAGCCTCATTTATTCAATTTCAAGGTCTTAATAACAAAATTTTGTTGTCTAAAGAACTCTCTGATAAGATTAAGTTATCAGTTCACTGCTGTTGGTAATTTTTTCAGTTTTGATAATAAATAGACAACAGTAAGGCGTATTTTTTGAAATTATGGAGAAAATTCAGACAGTTCTTGGGGATATAAAGCCTGATGATCTTGGAATAACATTAACTCATGAGCATTTCTCACTGAATTTTGATAAATTTTATTATGCACCACCTGAATATTTAGCAAAGTACTTTAATGACGGTGTCAATGAGAAACTTCACCTTAAAAATGCTGGATTTATACGACAATATCCTTACGGAAGTAAATATAATATAAATTATGAAGATGAAGATACCCATAAGGCAGTCATGAATGATGTGCAAATATTCAAG
Organism: Chironomus tentans; assembly: GCA_963573255.1. Lineage (NCBI taxonomy): Eukaryota > Metazoa > Arthropoda > Insecta > Diptera > Chironomidae > Chironomus > Chironomus tentans. The sequence continues at coordinate 43,716,839 of OY754303.1, forward strand.
GACTTTGGAGGCAGCAGCATTGTTGAAAATACAACTTGTGGAATAAATCGAGACTTGAAGCTAATGTATGAGGTATCCAAAGGAACTGGAGTCAACGTCATAGCTGGAACTGGATTTTATCTAGGCATGACTCAAAAGTCTGATATTTTGGATATATCTGTTGAAAAAATGGTTGAATCTTATACTCAAGAAATTGTTGAAGGAATCGACGTCCAAATCAGTCCATCAGAAACTGTTAAAATAAAGTGTGGGATGATAGGAGAAATTGGAAGTGGATATCCAATATCTGAATTTGAAAAACGCGCAATTATTGCAGCAGGTGAAGCCCAAAATGCCCTAAAATGTGGTGTAACTTTTCATCCAGGCAGAGATTCTCCAAATTCCCCATTTGAAGTTTTGAGAATTTATCTTGAGGCCGGTGGAGATGCTTCTAAATGTATCATGTCACATCTTGATCGTAAGGCTTAATATTCATTGATTGAACGAATGTGATTTGAATTTGTTATTTATTAACTAGGAACCATTATGGATGATGATAAGTTGCTAGAATTCTCGGACTTGGGCGGTTACTGTCAGTATGACTTCTTTGGTCTGGAATGCTCTCATTTCCAAATGAATCAAAAAATTGACATGCCATCAGATGCACAAAGAATTGGAAAGTTAAATCTATTAAAAGAGCATGGTAAATTGGATCGTATACTTATGAGTCACGACATCCATACTAAGCATAGACTGGTAAGTCTATATTTAATAATTCTCGATCTCTTCTCCATTCAATGCTCTTAAATTTTATTTTATAAATTATCCACAGATTGAATTCGGAGGACATGGCTTTTCTCACATCATCAATAATATCGTTCCAAAAATGAAGACTAGAGGATTTACACAGGATGAAATTGATACCATTTTAATCAAAAATCCAACAAATTGGTTGAAATTTTAGATACTTTCCAATTAGAATATCAAGCTTGAATAAAGTTTAATAAGCAGATATGCATACATTGAAATGTTCATTCTAACATTCATGTATACAGTAATATTTTATTCAGAATTAGCATGTAGGCGACTGGACATAACTTAAACATCAAATTATGTACTAAAATCGAGCAGTATTGTGGGGAGGTGGGTCAGACTAGTGTAAATTTGGATTAGAAAGAATTTAGAATGTTGGTAAGATAAAGGAAGTCTTCAAAATGACGTTCAAATTTTTTTGGGGGCCTCTTCCGCTGTGAGACAATTCCATAAAAAAATTTGTAATAGAGGGGATTAGGGGGTCTAAACATCTTTGCATGACATAATTTAGGGAGGGGGTGGTCTGCTGCAAGGGGTAGGGACTTTACTACACTTTTCTACACAATTTTGGGAGTCCCTACCCCTTGGTCTGGTGTTGTTAAGAAAACAGTCCCCCCCCCCCCTAAATTTTACCATTCATCCAAAAATATTCAAAAAATTTCTGGATACGCCCCTGATTTCATGTTATGAACGACCCCTAGTCAGTTAATCTGAATATTTAAAAAGTAAAATATAAATAAACAATTTAAACTTTCATAAATTTTGTTTGTAAATATTTGCTTTGAATGATAATGGAAATACATAGCAGTAGTCTGTAATGAGTTAATATATTTTATACACTTGATCAAATGAATTGTAGCCTTATCAGTGTACTTCCATTATTATAGCACAAGCAAATATTCTCTTTTGTTAAAAAGTATTTTTAGTAGAATGGGAAAAATAATTCGAACAGGTAGTTTAAGTATTTATTATTTAATTTAATTTACTAAAGCTTGCCTCTTTTTAGTAACTGGAGACATCCTCTCTGAAAATCTTGGTATAACATTGACTCACGAACATTTTTACTTAAAATTTGACAAATTTTATTGCTGTCCGCCTCCTCAACTTCAAAAATATTTCAACGATGGGATTAATGAGAAGATCCATCTTAAAAATGTCGGGTATATCAAGCAGTATCCATATGCAAGCAAGTATAATTTACAATTTGATGACGATGAGACAAAAAATGCTGTACTGGATGATGTTATGGATTTTAAAATGTTTGGAGGAAGCAGTATTGTCGAAAATACGACTTATGGAATTGATAGGAATTTGAATTACCTTGTTGATGTTGCTCAAAAAAGTGGAGTTAATGTTATTGCTGGAACTGGACATTATATCGAAATGACTCAGCAACCTGAAATCTTAAAAATGTCATTGGAACAAATGGTTGAATTGTACACAAAAGACATTGAGGAGGGAACTAAAATTCCATCTGGATCAACTGTAAAATGTGGATTTATCGGTGAAGTTGGAAGCGTATATCCAATAACTAATTTCGAGAAGCAAGCGATACAAGCAACCGCAATGGTTCAAAATAATCTGAGATGCGGTGTATCCTTCCATCCAGGAAGAGACTCAAAAGCACCATTCGAAATTGTTAGAATCTATCTTGAAGCTGGTGGTGACATTAATAAATGTGTCATGTCCCATTTGGATCGAACACTTTTGAATGACGAAGAATTGCTTGAGTTCTCTAAATTTGGATGCTATTGCCAAATGGACCTGTTTGGTACTGAGGTTTCATGGTATCAGCTTAATCCAAATGCTGACATGCCGTCTGATGCTCAACGAGTCGACAGATTGAAAATGTTGGCTGATGAAGGAAAGATTGATAAAATATTAATGAGTCATGATATTCATACAAAACATAGATTGGTAAGTAATGATCCTTTATTTAGGGTTTTAAAATAACTTCAAAATATATCCTTACTATTTCAGACTGCATTTGGAGGTCATGGATTTGCACATGTCTTGAATAATGTCAAGCCTAAAATGCTCATAAAAGGATTTACAGAAGAACAGGTTCATCAAATTATGGTCAAGAATCCAGCAAAATGGTTAGAAATGTAAGAAATATTTTGGAAACAATAAAGGATGAATTAATTTTACGCATAAATGTTATTTAGTAGAACCTTATCTAAATAAGGTAAAACATGAACTAAATTAGCATCAATTGAAGCGACCGGAACCCCGGTCAAATCGATGTATTTCAAGTTTTTGCAATTGCTGACAGATTCTGCTGTCAATTCCAATATATTGTTGAAACTTAAGTCCAGGTAAGCAACGTTACCGCATCCATAAAGTGTTTGTGCATCCAAACTATTGAGACTGGTATTTGAAAGTGACAAATATTTCATGTTTGGAAAACGTTGAAATATGGAACTAGGAATATATTTCAAGACACAATTTCTGTAGAATACTTTTGCAACACTAGCATCAATATTTTCAATCGGTAATGTTTCCTTATCAGAGCTTTCTGGATAATTATAATCAAATATGCAAGTATAATGATTATCGAAATCTAAATAGTAGTGACATTTGTTTAAGTCTTCACACGAAATTTCAGAATTAGAATTATTAGGAGAAGAGGTTGTTGGCTCTGAATTAAATTGGGAAATTGTTGATTGTATTGGAGATATAGTGCTCGAAGATGAACTTATTGATGAGCTAGTGCCAATTGAGCTGGAATCTGTTGAAGATGAACTTGGTGGCAAAGTTACAGTAGCATTTTCTTGAGAAATTGTTGATTGTATTGGAGATATAGTGCTCGAAGATGAACTTATTGATGAGCTAGTGCCAATTGAGCTGGAATCTGTTGAAGATGAGCTTTGTGGCAAAGTTACAGTAGCATTTTCTTGAGAAATTGTTGATTGTATTGGAGATATAGTGCTCGAAGATGAACTTATTGATGAGCTAGTGCCAATTGAGCTGGAATCTGTTGAAGATGAGCTTTGTGGCAAAGTTACAGTAGCATTTTCTTGAGAAATTGTTGATTGTATTGGGGATACAGTGCTCGAAGATGAACTTATTGATGAGCTAGTGTCAATTGAGCTGGAATCTGTTGAAGATGAGTTTGGTGGCAAAGTTACAGTAGCATTTTCTTGAGAAATTGTTGATTGTATTGGGGATACAGTGCTCGAAGATGAACTTATTGATGAGCTAGTGTCAATTGAGCTGGAATCTGTTGAAGATGAACTTGGTGGCAAAGTTACGGTAGTATTTTCTTGAAAAATGGTCGATTGTTGTGAACTGGTGGTAGTTGTGATCGTATTTATTGGACTGGTGGTAGTTTTAACCGTCTTTTTAGGACTGGTGGTAGTTTTGACCGTTTTTATTGGTGTTGTGGTAGTTTTGACCGTCTTTTTTGGACTGGTGGTAGTTTTGACCGTCTTTATTGGACTGGTGGTAGTTTTGAACGTTTTTTTTGGACTGGTGGTAGTTTTAACCGTCTTTTTTGGACTGGTGGTAGTTTTGACTGTTTTTATTGGTGTGGTGGTAGTTTTAACCGTCTTTTTTGGACTGGTGGTAGTTTTAACCGTCTTTTTAGGACTGGTGGTAGTTTTGACCGTTTTTATTGGTATTGTGGTAGTTTTGACCGTCTTTATTGGTGTTGTGGTAGTTTTAACCGTCTTTTTTGGACTGGTGGTAGTTTTGACTGTTTTTACTGGTGTGGTGGTAGTTTTGACCGTCTTTATTGGTGTGGTAGTAGTTTTAACCGTCTTTTTTGGACTGGTGGTAGTTTTAACCGTCTTTTTTGGACTGGTGGTAGTTGTTAAATATTTTGACTCCGAATACTGATCATCCTCATAACTTTCAGAATCCTCGTAGCTTTCAGAATCCTCATAGGATTCATCTGAATATTCATTTTCGTCCACAGCTTCGGTGCTGACTGTGTATCCATTTTGAAAAATCACGGTGCACAATACTGAAATTAATAAAAATTTAAACAAAAATTTATTTTTGTTAAACCTAAAAAATGAATAATTCATTTAAAGGTTGCTTTATACTGATCGATGAACAAAATTGAACTGAGAAGAATAACATGGAACGTCTGACAAAACAGACATTGTTCACACGAGAAAAACAGTATTTAAAGGATTAAAACACTTGTGTTTTTAAATTGGAAATTTTTCATACGTTCCTAATTTTATGACATTTTTAAAGAAATTTATTTATTAATTCCATTTTCAACTTAATCCCATAATAAATTTAAAAAACATTCAAATGCTAATTAAAAGAACATTAAAACTTGAACAGCCATATATGCAGTAGCAACTAAGCATCCAAAGAATCCAATAGCACGCCATGGCTGAAGAGAATTCAAATAGGCGACTGTATGAACAATTCTGGAAATTGCTCCAATTCTGATAACATTTACAGCAATAAATGAGCTTGGGTTTGTGAGGACATACAAGAGTCCAATAATCTGAATTGCAAAATAAACAAAATTATTAATTATGTCATAATTTTAAAAAATTATCAATAAGTTCAATTTACCATGTATGGATAACAATTTTCAAGGTCATTTCTATGAGCCCTAAAATATCGAAAAATAAAAGCATTTTAGATTGGAAATTGATAAAGGTCTTATCAATCATACCTTCTAACACGTTCAACGTCCTCATCTCCAAATTTAGGTTTGAGATTTTTGCCAGCAAAGCCTGTATCTTCTGGATTTGCGAATGTCTAAAGGAGAAAAATTGTAATTGCATGAGATACTTGACAAACAACTTAGTCATTCATTTGTACGACTTCCAACACCACGTAATTAGTAAGTCAAAAGTAATTTCGTGAGTATTAGACTGGATTATAATTATCAATGTTGAGTCTATTTTTAAATCAATTCACCTTATTCTTAAATCTCGCCATTCCTGTCAATCCAGCCATTAAAAGCATCTTGATGCAAGTAATTGCTGTCCAGAATGCATAAGCTCTGAAGACTTCATTATCCAAAGAAATTGTTTCCAAAATTGACATTTTTTAAATATTTTCTTCCTTCACAGAAATGAACTTGTTGACCAAACGGTATCAAAACACAAACTGAGTGATATTTTTTTCAATTCACGTATATCATTGGAGAGAATATGCACAAATGTGAGTGAAAATTGCCGGTTTCTATGCTTGTATAGTATGTAAACAAAGTTCAATGCTGTATCATTGTGTTTGTGTATTATATAATAATAACTAGTTTAATTCCACACACAAGCATGCATGTCATGATCTCCGAGATATTTTCTAATTGAGACCTAATGTTTATGAATGACTACGCAAAATTTATTCATTTATTTATTTAAAAAATGTTTATTATGAACAAATTTATGCAAGAGCTTGATTGATCAAGAACACCTGAAAATTATCTTAAAAAAAGTACATGATATTATTGATGCACATGAAAATCATCGATGCAAAGCAAATTGCAAAACTTATTGATCGGAATGGCTGTAGAGCATTAATGTATGAGTAGCTGAAAGCGAATCTTGAAAGAACAGCAGTACGGATGACGTTTGTGGCAATAACGGCTGAAGGATTGGTTAGCATGTACATAAATGAAATTATCTGAAATTTAATAACAAAAATATGCGATAAAATTGATAAGAAAAATATCGGGTCAAAACAGTCACTTACCAAAAATGGTATACAGTTCTCCAAATCATTTTGATGAGCTCTAAAAGAAAAACAAAACAAAAGAATCAACAGTTAGTTGTGTACGAAAGCGCGTGTCGGAAATTGCATCACCTTTGAACTCTCTCAACATCTAGATCTCTAGCATCTGGTTTGACTTCCTTTCCTTTTGCAAACATAGCATCTTCTGGATTAATCACAAACTAAACAAAAAAAATATATTTCATGAATTTAACAGTTATTGCTGATATTTTCACAAACTTACGTTCTTCTTGCTTTTAGTTCTTGATGTCACGAGAGCCATAGCGAGGACTTTCAGGACAAGAACAGCTGACCAAAATCCATAAGATTTGAATACTGGATTATCAAGAGTTAATAATTCAAAAACACTCGCCATATTATTCTGTAAACTATTGTATGACTGATTTTGCCGAATTCACACTAACGAATGAATGGACGAGTGTTTATTCAATGATCTTATATACGAGAATGATTGTCAAAAAATACAGACCAAAGTGAGATAGTATTTTTTTTACTGTGTTAACCATGAGAGAGCATTTTAGTTCCAAAAAATTGTTTTTATTTCTCATACTTAAAAATAAACAGTTTAGTAAAAGAAGAATGCAACTTGAAGTGACATGTACAATGTAATGATAACGCCGATACCAAAGGCGATCCCTCGTGCTGGCTGTGTGGGGTAAATAGCATAAACAAACGAGTGAACGATTCTTGATAAGGTAAATAATCTTATCAGATTAACAGCAATGAAGGTGGAGGGTGATGTTAATATGTACAAAAATGCTACAATGATAAAAACAGGAATATTTTCTAAATCATTCAAGTGAGCTCTCCTTTGACGTTCAACATCCTTCGAGAACAACACAATTCCTTTTGGAGAATCTTCTTTACTAGCGACAGCCTACAAAAAATTAGAATATTATTAAACTGCAAATTATAGATTTTAATATAAAGTTACCTTATTCTTTACTCGGTGAATAACTGTCAAAAGAGCCATTAGTAATGTTTTAATCACTAGCACAGCCGTATAGAAGACATATGTGGAAAACACAGGATTGTCAGTGCTGAAATTATCCATGAGGCCAACCATTTTTATAAAAGCTTCTAGATTCTATGTGTTGATTCTTTGAATTGTACTTTGGTTTAGAAAAAAATCTAACATTTCTTTACTGCCATTGGATGATCAATGTACACAAAAATTATAACAGTCTCAAGGTCGTTTGATTTTTAATTTTAAAAAACCGTTGCGTTATGATTAATATTATGTGAATATAAGATAGAAGTAAGTTTAGGAGTGTCTGTTATAATGACAAAGAAAGTTTTATTAAAAATCTAGATAATACATTTTAAATTTATTTTTAGACATTAGATGACTTTTTGATCAAAGAATCGAAATTTTACTAAATTTTTCCATTAAAGATATAATAATGGTTAATTAAGGTATTTTCATTTTTCAGTCAATAACTCGATGACAAAAATGGAATTTTCTATTTAATATTTACATTAGCTTTGATATTTGATCCTTTATGCATCCAAGATATTAGCCATCATTCTATATTTAATTCAGTTAAGGCGGATTCTTTGGATGAGTTTTTGATCAAAGAATCAAAATTTTACTAAATTTTTCCATTGAAGGCTCTCATTTTATGATTTAAATCGATGTATTAATTAAAAACTATCCTATTTACTTAATTACGGACATTTAAACTCTTTATTAATTAAGTTATTTTCATTCTTCGGTCAATAACTCGATGACAGAAATCGGAATTTTCATTTTTTTACATCCGAAGAATCGAAAAATAGAAGAAACTAGAGATACTATCATCTAATAACCACTACTAAGAGGTAAAACAAACTTAAATCTATTATTCGTTAATTAAAAATATATTTCAATTCTTTGAAAAAAGTTTTTGGTGACCGAGTTATATACAGAATACAAAATACAGAATTTTTAAAAAAGAATTTTCTGACATTTTAATAGATCAATTATAAAGATTAATTAGTATTTTATGATTTCCATGAAAGAATTTTTTTTTTGACACGAACATCATTGATGTTAGATAGTTCAAAGTAAATTTGGATCAATTTTTTCCATTGCTTTGTAACTGATTCTTTTGTTGATGACTTTCCACTGGTTTATGACTGATTCTTTTACTGATGACTTTCTACTGGTTTATGACTGATTCTTTCATTGATGACTTTCCACTGGTTTATAGCTGATTTATATTTTGATGATGATAACTTTCCACTGGTTTGTGACTAATTCTTACATATAATGTTTTAAATGTTCAATTAAGGATCAAATGAAGTAAATTTTTCAAGTATGTTTAGCGTTAAGAATGGTCACAAAGATTACCAGTTATGTAATTATGATTTTTGGATATCAAATGTTCAATTATTGTTCATATAAAATAAAATTTTCAAGTAGATCACAACGAAATCAGGTCGTTGATTAATAACCCCATCCCATATAATTAACCCCATTTTAAATGCAATATATGTATATTTTTTCTTTTCTAGTTAAAAGCTTCTAATTTTAAATCGACTGTATTTTCGTTGCGTATTCCTAAAATTTTAGCAACACAGAACTTTCCAGTATTTCCTGATTTTAACTTAATGTATTCTTCTTTCGAACAATTTTGAATTGATCCCTTATAAATACAGTTTTGCTTTTTAATATATTCTTTTTGGAGTCTATACATTTCATTGCATTGCTTGACTAAGAAAACTCCAAAGTCGATGAGGAAAACCTGAAATTATTTAAAAATTAGTAAAGAATATAAATTTAACAAGTTCTTTTCTACCTGATAAAAGTTCTCATTTTTTGACTTTATGAGGGCACGACAATAATTGTTATCATTAAATACCACAACTTCTTTGTTTACCATCAACTCTTCGTCACTTAAATTCGCATTGCTTCCTCTGTAACTTGCACTGAAAACAAAATTATTTTATTAAAATATTTCGTTAGTAAAGCACTGTTGTAAGGTTCTCAAAAAAAGGCTTAATGATGGATAGTGGCTTATTAAAGAAATATAAACAAACAAGACAAATTCTTAATTCTCAGTGAAATCTTGAATTTTTCTTGCCTTGTTAATCTTTAAACTGCTTCTACTGTCAAATCACATCATTAAACGATTAAACCCGTTACTAAGCCAGTAGCTTAGTAAAAAAATTGGCTTCAAAAATTTTTTGTTCCCACTATTAAGCCACTATCCAAATTCCATTAATTAAACTACATATAATAATTTAATTGCTGTTTAATGAAGTGATTTGATAGCAGAAGTAGTTTAAAGATTAATAAGGCAAGAAAAATTCAAGATTTCATTGAGAATTAAGAATTTTTCTTGTTTGTTTATATTTTTTAACAAGCAATTACTCGTTATTAAGCCTTTTTTCGGGAATTTGAAAACATTTTTCATCCCATAAGCCATTGGCTTATAACGTAAAAACAATGTACGGAAATACCGTTATAAGATTTTGAAACTTTGTACGTTTCTAGAATTTAAATTTTTGAAAACCGTTACTTTTTGACTTTGTTCCTTAACACTTGCATTTTATCCAGCATTAAGTGTTTATAAACTTACTTCAAATCATCTAGAAATTTCTTAATTTCCACCATTTCATTTTTGATGTAGAAAAAGAAGCAACTGGCATCATAAATAACGTGGATATAGATATCGATTACATCTCCAACAATCAACTTTTCGAAGCTTTGTTTCTTGATTAGCCCATTTTCCTTAATGTTATTGTCGTTAATTCCATGCATGGTAATGATTGTAGAATTTGACAACTTTGAGTCTGGTCGATCCTGTTTAGCTTGAGAAGATTGTTGCTGATCGACAATTTCTTCTATTACATCTGCATCTTTACTTTCAACTTGATTTCCGCTTTGCTCAGCAACATTGTTAAACTCATTTGTCAAATTGCGTTTGATTTCATCACAAACTTTTGCAACTGGTGGATCATTCTTAGCTGGCGTGATAAATGCCTTATTTACTGATCGTTTTTTATTACTGGAATTGTTTGCGCTTGATGTGAATGATGGAATTGGTGTTGTATTAATTTTCTTTGTCATTTGAGAAGGTGTTTTCGAATTGTCAAACGGCATCCAACTGTCAAAAGCTTGAATTGCATTCGGTGTTTGAGGCTTTTTATCCAATAAAATACCTTCTTCATATTCATGGAACTCAAAGCTATCTTTGCTGACTATTTCATTATCCAAAAACATCAAGTCTGCCTTAGCCAAGTTGTTTTTAATCATTGTGTTTGCCAGAAGTTCCATGCTTTTTTGTTCATTCTTATGCTTGATACTCACATAATATGAATTATCGCGTGAGATGTGCTTATACATTTTTATCTCAATTTTCTTTTGTTTGATGTTATTTTCAAAGAAAATTGCAGATTGGTCACTCCACTTGTCATTTTCTATAGGCTGTACAAAAGCAAGTACTCCACGACGAGCGATGCTTGGTAAGTTTAAAAAGTCTTCCTTCAAGTAGCACAAATCAATGTGGCTTATGTCATATGCTGTTCCGAAATCGACGTAACAAATTCTTGCAAAATTTTCATCTTTCTTCACAATCATTCCACGATGCCAAGTTCCTTCATATAATGCTGCAACATAGAGTCCTCGTTGTAAATCTTGTACAGCGATGCGCAATGAATCTTGATTTTTTTGATAAAATTCCTGCATATTCTTCATAAGTTCAGTCAATGCCTTGTATTCACTATATTCTGCAAACCAAAATCGATGAGGATTAACAACATCCAGCATTGCTATCGGTATAACATTTTTAATGTTCAGATCTAGTGCTTTGCATGAAGGAATCAGCTTGTCAATTGTCTTTACCAACTTGAATTGAAATGAGGTTGAATGACTATTGAAATTTTTATAAATGCTCATCTTTTGTCTTGGTGTATGGCGTACTTGTGAGTCTGGAACTGAATCTTTACTGACGGCTTTCGAAGTTGTTGGAATCATTTGTGGTGCTCGAGGAGCTTTCAATTGCGTTAGAATTTGATTGATTCCTTTTATTGGAAGTTTTCTCTTCTCGTTTGTCACTGTCTCTTGAATAATTGGGTCATCTTTTGCAGTTTCGTTGCTTTTATTTGCAACTTTCTTAAGGTTTGAGTCCATTATATTTAATATTTCGGCAAGACTAATTGACGAAAATGTTTCCTTGGGTGTCGGTAATTCTGGTAGATTTTGACCAATATCGTCGTGTAAAAATACACTGCTTAATATAAAAAGTTAATCTATTAATATTTGTAAATAATTTGTGTGGTTAGAGACTTACTTAATCGAAGAATCTGGAGAAAAACCAAAAGGATCAGGACCGATGACTCTAAGGCGTTTAGGAGAATTAATTTGCTTAGCGATTGAATTTATTGTTCCTCGTTTTTGCCTGGAATGTACTCGATTTGTTACTGAACTGAATACAATGTATTATGTTAGTTGAGAACTTACTTGGAATGTTTATTCATTTCTGCAATATGATCTCCGCCGTATGCTAATTTTACAATGGGCTCATTTGTACCGTAATGGACAGTAAATTCTTCCCATTCATTTATCAGATCCAGCAGATTTCGATGACCTGTAAAATAATTTAAAGTTAACATAATTAAAAGCATGTAAATATCAATATTAAAGCATTGTTAAGGCATTATAAATGCTAAATATTGCTTAATTACAGTAAATTAATCAGAACTAACCGTTTTCATGAACGAATTTGTCAACCTCAATATTTTCATAAAATGCCAAATCCTTTTTTATATCCTTAACTGTCACTCCTCCACCATTTCCTGCTTTACGGCGGCTACTATTGATTAATACTTTTAAAAATATCTTAAACTCCTGTACTTTTGTCATTTAAATTAACTAATTTAATAAGAATTATTTTTTTAATTTAGCGCCGAAACTATACAAAGGGGAAAACAACTATGACAATTCAAATATAAAATGACCGTTGATATATTCTTAATCAAGTTCATTTGAAGTAAATTACTATTTCTATTTGTTTCGTTTTAAAAAATCAATGTTTATTTCATTACAAAACGCTAATTTTTTAATAATTTATTTAAAAAGACGTTATTTTTCAAATTTGAAGTTTAAATTTCCGTTGTAGAGGGTGCTGATTCGTTATCAAAAAGCCAATAAACGTTTTTAGAGCAAACACGTGCTGCTGGTAAATCCTCCTTGTCTTCAAAAATTTTCTTCAGTATGTCAGCCTTGCCTTTTCCAGGAACAGTGAAAATAGAGTTCCTAGCATTATTGATGAGTGGATAAGTCATAGTTATACGTTTTGGAGGCGGTTTAGGAGAGTCAGTGATGTGAGTAACTAGTCTATTAGTCATTTTAAGCAAAGGATGATTTGGAAATAAAGAAGCTGTATGTCCATCTGGACCAATTCCTAATAAAAGGAGGTCAAAAGATGGAATTTCCGTACTGTTCTCAAATTCAGCCTTAATCGATGCCTCATAATCGTTTGCTACTTTTTCTACTGGATCATTAACATTTATCGATCGAAATTGCTGTTCAGTCAAGGGAACTAACGGTATTAAATGCTTCTTATAGAATCTAAAATTGATAAATAAACAATAATTTATAAAAAAAATAATTTGGAATCAGCAAATTTACCCAAAAGTCGATTCAATGTCAGATTCTTCAACATATCGTTCGTCACAAAAGAATATGACCCACTTTGACCATGTAGTCGTTATGTTAGGCAGTGTTTGACATAAATATTTGCCAAGTGACCCTCCTGAAAAGTGAATGTGGACCTTGTAATACTGTTTAATGAAACTTTCGAGCATACTTTACCTGAGAATCCAATAGTAAATTTGCCTCTTGATGTTATTGCCTCATTTGAGATCTCTTCGATCAAATTTTGAAGTTTCTTGAGTACTTCGTCCTCATTTTTCAAAATTATCACAGGCATGCTGAGAATTAAAATTTATTCAATATAGAACTTATCGCACAAATGTAATGAATTGCAATGTATTGATGAAAATGTAATGAGCACTTCCAATAAAAAATAGTCGGCAAAAAGGTCAAACCTGTTGATTCTCATTCCAATAAACTGGAGTGCTGGAATTAATTTGATATTTAAAAATTAAAAAACCGTTAATTTCTTTAGGAAATTTTTATTTCAAATGACTTTAAATTACAATAAATAAATTAATATGAGCAATAGCTTAAAACAGCAAAAATTGATAAAAATCATTAATTAAAAAAAATAATGAAGATTACAATAAAAAAAATATTTATAACAAATTCATTTCGATGAAATTAAAAGAAACAACAATTTTTATTTTATGAGTGCATTTATGCTACATTTTCACCTTACTTGACTAAAACGACATGAGGATCATATTCTCTTTTTTCTTTTTCATTTTACTTAACTATGCACTATGGGAAAAAATTGAAAAAAAGCGGCCATCCACTTTTTTTTAGCAATGTTTCAAATATCCATTTCAAAGAGATTTTTTCTTGTAGAGGACATAAAAGTAGACTTGTATGCCAAATTTTAGGTCATTTGGTGCTAGTTCCGTGATTCTAGGGTGGTTTGAAGTTGAAAAGGGATGAAAAATCTGATTTTTTCATCCCATCTTTGAACTGGGAATTCTCTACAACGGTTAAGGATATCAAAAAATGGGTTTCAGTTCCAAATAGTGCTATATAAGAGCTTTATTTTGATGCCCTACAAAGTTTATAACTTTGTAGTTTTGGTACCGGTGTGCTAGGAAATGCCTGAAAATCATAGGAAAAATATCTTCAAACATGCCGCAACTATCTTAGATGGCCGAATTCCCAGTAGTATTTTTTTACCCTAGTATAGTCCTTAACTTCTAGTTTTCAAAACTATATGCACATTTGCCCAACTCGTCGTACTTTTTAAGTTATGGCGATTTTAGTGAGTCGATCTATATATGGCTAAAAACTAACTTTTCTTAGGAAAAAATGAGAAATATGAAAATAAATATGTTTTTTGATGTTTTTAATTAATTTATGCTGTTTTAAGATGAACTGTGAAGAAATTTTTTCAAAAAGTTCAAAATTTACCGAGATATGGGGTACATTTGCTCTCTGACGACTTGACCCTTTTTCACCTCACTCAAACTGCTGTAACTTTTACAAGGTGTAATATTTTTTAATTTTGTTTTCTGATTTGTTTAGCTCAGATCAGTACCTTTCTAATGATAACTAATACTTGATAGTTTAGCATAGTCTTGCTCATGAATTCGGACCCTGTTTGTGACCGACCCCAAACTAGTAAAAATCTCAAAAACATCATTTCTTGATATACTATTTAAAAGCATATTCAGACGTTGTATTTGGGTTTTTTATATTTAATTATCATAATTATGACTCCTAAAACTCAAATTTTGGGTTTTTGAAATTTTCTGCTACCTATGGATAGTCTCTTGATAGCCTCCAAAGATGTATCCTAGTAGCCTCTATTTGGATCAACAAATCTTGTAACTGAATTTATTTTACTGACTTTTATCGATTATTTTATGATATTTATGCATATTAAAGGCAAAATACACATGCTTTTGGTAGAATTAATTGAAAATTTGAGATTTTTGGCAATTTGGTTCGAGATTGGCATGCGTCGGTCACATTCAATACACTCCCATGGCAACAATAACTAAGTTATATACAAGTATTATATATTTTTGTAAAGCTATTGATATAAGCTAGAAATTTAAGAAAACAGAAATAAAAGAAATTGCTTCTTTAAAAAGTTATAGTGGTTTAAGTAGTCTCAAAAAGCACCAAGTCGGTAACCATCATAGACAAAAATACAAAATTTAGAATCTAAATGAAATTTCTTAAGTATAAAGGATAGAAAGTATTTATAAGTCATAGAGGAACTTAAAAAAATGTATAAAAAATCAAAATATGCATAAAATCTTTAAAAACCCTTTTTTGTCTATGATGGTTACCGACTTGGTGCTTTTTGAGACTACTTAAACCACTATAACTTTTTATAGAAGCAATTTCTTTTATTTCTGTTTTCTTAAATTTCTAGCTTATATCAATAGCTTTACAAAAATATATAATACTTGTATATAACTTAGTTATTGTTGCCATGGGAGTGTATTGAATGTGACCGACGCATGCCAATCTCGAACCAAATTGCCAAAAATCTCAAATTTTCAATTAATTCTACCAAAAGCATGTGTATTTTGCCTTTAATATGCATAAATATCATAAAATAATCGATAAAAGTCAGTAAAATAAATTCAGTTACAAGATTTGTTGATCCAAATAGAGGCTACTAGGATACATCTTTGGAGGCTATCAAGAGACTATCCATAGGTAGCAGAAAATTTCAAAAACCCAAAATTTGAGTTTTAGGAGTCATAATTATGATAATTAAATATAAAAAACCCAAATACAACGTCTGAATATGCTTTTAAATAGTATATCAAGAAATGATGTTTTTGAGATTTTTACTAGTTTGGGGTCGGTCACAAACATGGTCCGAATTCATGAGCAAGACTATGCTAAACTATCAAATATTAGTTATCATTAGAAAGGTACTGATTTAAGCTACAATAAACAGAAAACAAGTTTAAAAAATATTACATCCTGTAAAAGTTACAGCAGTTTGAGTGAGGTGAAAAAGGGTCAAGTCGTCAGAGAGCAAATGTACCCCATATCTCGGTAAATTTTGAACTTTTTGAAGAAATTTCTTCACAGTTCATCTTAAAACAGCATAAATTAATTAAAAACATCAAAAAACATATTTATTTTCATATTTCTCATTTTTTCCTAAGAAAAGTTAGTTTTTAGCCATATATAGATCGACTCACTAAAATCGCCATAACTTAAAAAGTACGACGAGTTGGGCAAATGTGCATATAGTTTTGAAAACTAGAAGTTAAGGACTATACTAGGGTAAAAAAATACTACTGGGAATTCGGCCATCTAAGATAGTTGCGGCATGTTTGAAGATATTTTTCCTATGATTTTCAGGCATTTCCTAGCACACCGGTACCAAAACTACAAAGTTATAAACTTTGTAGGGCATCAAAATAAAGCTCTTATATAGCACTATTTGGAACTGAAACCCATTTTTTGATATCCTTAAAAAAATCAGATTTTTCATCCCTTTTCAACTTCAAACCACCCTAGAATCACGGAACTAGCACCAAATGACCTAAAATTTGGCATACAAGTCTACTTTTATGTCCTCTACAAGAAAAAATCTCTTTGAAATGGATATTTGAAACATTGCTAAAAAAAAGTGGATGGCCGCTTTTTTTCAATTTTTTCCCATAGTGCTATGACATCACATTGATGTTTATATTTTATGGGGAAAATGGTAAATTTTACTTTAAATGAATTGGTGATGTCATCTAAATTTTGTGCAAAATGTTGTGTACTTTCTATTCCTCTACATTCATCCATGTGACGGTTAGTGCAATAAATTAATGAAAGTTTCTATTGGAAAATATTTTTATGCTATCTTAACCCATTTTTTATGTGCATAAATACAATTAATTATATCAATAAATTAGTAAACTTAATTATTGCACTAAAGCTTGCTTAAAAACTTGTGTATAGGTTTACAATTAGACGAGACATTGTCATCTCCGACGATCAACATAACTTTTCTTAAAAAATTACCAATAATACGAGAGAAATGGAGATAGAGAGAGAGAGAGTGGGAGGAAAATTGTTCTTATATTATGTACATCTATACTAATTGATTTTTTATTAATTCTTTTTTTTTGGTTTTAAATTAGCTTCAACATTATCTCATCAAGCTTAAAGTTTTAAGCTTTTCTTTTAATTTTATTAACTATTATCATCAATTCTTTTTCTTCCATTTTACGTATAATTGTAGTTTTGTGAGGATTTGACTCCATTTGTCATGATCCAGATGAGTTTCTTGTGATTCAACATTTTATGGCCAGGAAATTGATCCTCAACTATGGATGTTTTTATTTTTATGAGATTTTGTAAGTTCCATTTGATCATGAACTCTCAAACTGTATTTGGGAAGTGATATAGACCTTAAAACATTAAAATACAAACTTCCAGCAAAGATCCAGTGAGAGAATCTCTAACCACAAAGTTAATCATAAAGGGCTAGTTAAATCTAGTCAGCTTCCTCAATCATGACAAAAGAAGCCAATCCTCGATATTTAATTAACTTCCGCATGCAGCTAGGAAGATAATTTATCTTATTAATTTCACAAGAACAAAAGATTCATTTCCATCAGATCAGAAAATCTCTTTAAAATTAGGTTTCATAGGTATTAATAAATTTATCAATTAATTGTACATCCAGGATTTTCATTCATCTTTAAATCAACCTAAATATTCTCTGCTTTCTTAAATTCTTAAAACTTTTAATTTACTTTTACTTTTATTTGGAAAAGATGACTTTCAATATCTGACTTTGAGGATACTTTTTCCAGTTGACTAGCACAAGTATTTCTTTTTGGGCTTCATGAGCTTATTCCGTCACTTGGGTGTCGTGACAATTCCATTCGTTCCGGAAGAGGATGACGTTTGATTTGGTGGCGAGGACCGTGAAGAGCTGTTCGAGCTTGGATTTGCTGTCGATCGTGTTGGTTGAGTTGGTGTCGTTTTTTGGGCAGCCTGTGCGGAAGCTTGAGATTCTGTTGAACGTGCATTTGCCCCACATGCCTGATGATGACTTTCCCAATCTTTATGCTGACAGAATGCGCCACAATAACGTGCTAAGTTACATCCTGAGCATGTTTCGTTAGCTTTTCGTCCACAGTTCCAACACGACTGCTTATTTGATTAGAGAATTTGAGAATTAGATTTGAATGAGCTCTACTAAGCTTTTCAAATATTTTTAACGCATAAAGTTTAAGTAGTGGAACTCACATTAGATCCAGTTGTCTGCTCGGTGCCTTCGCCTCCATCACCAACTCGATTCATTTCACTGTAAATCTTTTCCATTTTAATACGTTCTTGGGCAATCATCTCAACAGCACGAGTTTCAGCTGCAGCAACAGCTCTTTGTATTTCTAGTACAGCCTGTCTTTTTACCTAATTTCGATTATAGACAGAATCAGAAAAAATTGTATTTATGTATTTTTAAGTATCTATCAATCATATCACATTCAATCACAAATGTGAGAGTTGTTGCCTTACCTGATTGACAGCATCTTCAGCATTTCGTCGAAATTCAGCAATTTTATCCTCAGTTTGACGCCTAATATCGCTAATCACTGTCGATTCATGGTGATGTGAACTTGACACGCTATCTGTACCACGATGTTGTAGAATGGAAATAGCACGTTTCGTCTTATCAACCATTCCGCTTATACACGATAGCATTGTGTGAATATTGCGCCATTCTTCATCGCCACTACCCGAGGATGATGATGTTCCATTTACTTGGCTGCTGGCACCAGCACTAACCCGGTTATTGCCACGCGGAGTTTCTGTATTTATTGATCTGAGATCACGTTCTTCACGGGTATTGTGCTGTTTAAAAAGGAAATAATTAAAAAATTAACATTTCTCCTCGAAAATAATGAAAAATTTTAATTAGAAATATTTCCATAAACTCTCATAGCTTAGTACACAACTAGTATCGAGAACAAATAGAAAGAGAGAATGGGTAAAAAATTACAATGATTCTGCTGTGGACAGATTTGAAAATTAGTTTTTGTGTCAGGAAATTTACATTCAATTCCAGCCGCTTAGAGTCTGACATCGACACAAAAGACAATAGGGTTAAATGGAGTAAATTTAGTCGAGGAAAAGGCATAAAAAATTAAACTATTGAAAACACTCTCTTGATGGAACTGATCTGGACAGTTTAGTATAAATTTTCCCAGATTCTATCGCTCAATGACTTTTTCTAATAAATTTTCGAACAACATTGGAATTTTAATAAATATAATTTTATTCAAGGGTCTGTATTTTGTACGTATGTAGTTTTTGGTGCCTTTGTTCGTTGTACATGAACTGGATCTCTCAATTTTCAAGCGGTAGGTTTCAAAGATCAATACTATGCTGCATGTTAAGCTTGTTTTGTCAGTTTTAGTATGGAATCTTACGAAGAATCAAAAATCTCATTTTGGAATGTTTATAAACAAAGACTTTAAAATTTGGTTCATTTTTTGGACGGCGTTAATCTTAACAGGGCTAAATGACTTCCAAACGGATAAATTTAACACAATTCAGAATACTCATACAGTAAACTGTCCATTCAGCTAGTAAAAATATGTGCTATGCTTGCTCCCCATACAGTACAATCATTGAATGGATTTAGATTAGAAATAAAAGAGTATAAAAAAGAAGGAAATCCGAACATATACAAACATCTACTGACCATTTGTTGTTCTTGATGTGAATGGATGCCATTTGCTTGATATTCAAACAAAGATGGATGATTTATTAAATGCGGCAAAGCTGATGAGAGCATCAATGAATGATGTGGTCGTTTTGCAGGTGAAATATAGTCGCTCCACTCGTGTGATGATAAATTAGTGCCACTGGTTATGTGTGAGTCGTATAGCAAACTGTATCGAAAGGAAAGGATGAGAATCTCTGTAAAGTTTTGTAGGAAGATTGACAACTTACGTTTCAGTTGCACGTCGTTTCAAATTCAATCCATTGCTTCCATTAAAATTACTCTCATTGGATAGGAAAATATCGCTATGAGCATCAGTTGGATTATGTAGTAATTCCATAACGGAACTTTCATTTGTTCGTACATACTGAAGTGCAGACTGTTTGCTAACGCGGGCCATACTGTTGATTTCGCGTTGTAGAAGTGGTAAATGTGAACGTAAAAATGGCAAAACGTTTGGTCTTAATGGGAAATTTGTTGCCTCCTGCACAGCTATTTGGAATTCTTCAATTGACAGTCCACCACTCTAAACACGATGATAGAATACAATCAATTTAGACACATGTCGAATGTAAACCAAAAAAAACACAAGGTAACCTACAGCAAGTGATAGCACTAATGAACGCAGTCTATCGCCAACATCTGGATTGGTATCTTGACCAAATTGCACGAGAGCACCCAAAAATCTTCTTATCTTTAATAAACGTTGACTGTCATGAACAGATGTTGCAGTATTTCCAGTGATGAGGGCCGTAGCTGACGCAGTTGGTGGCGGAGTTCCATTATTAGTCGGCGATGAACTATTATGACGATTGACACTCGAACTTCGATTTGTTGATGCTGGAATCATCGTTGTGATGGGATGAATGTGATGTGGAGAGATGGGAGATCGGGGTGCAATGACTCTTGCTCCTTCTGGTGAGTCTGGCGTATGGCACTGCTCTTTGCCTGTGGAAATAAACGAAGAATGATAATAGAAATAAAAAAAAATTGAATTTGCATAACAATACGATGACACTTTATCTTAAAAACAATGGATTGCGATCCGTTCTTTCTCACTTCTGGTGCTCTTCATTATGACAAAAGCAGTTCGAATCATACATATTTATTTGCAAAACTCCTTCCCACTTAATTGTTTTTTTTATTTTATTATTTTCATTTATTTTAGAAAAATAAATAAGAAGGAAATTTTAGTTTTATTGTAAGTTATTTGATGGTACCAGTAGCAGACAGCAAGCTATAGAGTACGTAAGCAAACAGCCAGCAGCAAAAGTTGATTTAAGTATGTGTGTGCATAGAGAGTTATGAATAGGAGAAGTGGAAATGGCTTTTTGGAACAAAACAATTGCTTTATAATAATTATTAATAATAATGAAAATAATAAATGCAACGGATGTAAATGACACATTAAATGATGGTGCTTTTTCCCTTCTTTGGTACTAAGTAGTTTTAATAAACACACAGCTTGTACAGGCACTCTTTTTCTACTTCTCTTTCGTTTGTATGGATGGAGAAAAAAGGAAGACGATGAAAAAGTAGAAAGAAAACTTTCTAACGCGTTTTTCTTTGTATTGACTGCTGGATCCAGCTTCTCTAGATGGAAATGTTTACTGCTAAACTCAACTTGATACATAAAAATGCGCCATGATTGAAATTCAGCACTTCCACAACATAAATCAAACTTATTCGCTCAACATCCAGAACTGAATTTGTTGTGGGAAGTAAATAAGTTTATGAGCATAAAAGTCTTCATTTTCCCACATTTTCTTCAAGCAAAAGCACTTAACTTGTGTTTGAAGGAAGCAAAATGAGTAGAAAAGCAATTCACAGTTCATTTTTTTCGATCATTGTTAAACTTATACTTCGTCGATGTCTTAAACTCTTTTTCTCATGCTTCTGTTCATTACCATTCTGCTTGTTCGTTTATACGGTTGTTTATATATTCCAAACAGACGATGTGTATGAAAGTGTGCAACAGAAAGCTGCTTATAATTGAGTTTTTTGAGATTGCTCCTGCAGTTCTGCTGTAATTTCCTTTTTTTATTTTCATCGTCTTTTCATGTTTTTAACTTTATTCAATTTCAATCAATTATTTTCATCGTCATCATCATCCTTTGCCTGGTTCCTCCTTTGAGAACAATCTCATTACTAAATGTCTTCTCAATAGCGCCGTTTACATGAAAACTCAGGTGTCTTATCATGAACACACAAACACAAATCAAATTCATTGTTTTTCCGACCATGAGTATGGGAGGGAGGCTCTCTGTTCATACGACGAGAATGAACAATAATTAGAAACGTCATGTGGAAAATGTGTCACAAACATTCATCACAATAATCTAAAATATCACCTGCTTGATTTACTAATGAATAACAAGAAAAATGTGGCATTTACAAATTCATACGTAAAGGGCAAATGTGCGGTACTGAAAGTTACAGACTTTTTTTTGTGATGAATAAGGAGAAGGAACTTGATGAATACCTTGGGCTTTTAAGAACCGTAAATTTGTTTTATATCCAGTAGAATCTTTTAATTATTGTCAAAATTGTTCAGCACGACTATCCCATTAATGATGACTTACAATAAATTATTCACATGACATCCTGAATATTTTATAGTGAAAATTTATGGTCAGTTATTTATTTAAGTGAAATGATTGGAGGTAAAAAAAAGTAAACTGTAATTCCAATAATTGGTAGTTGGATCAATCAAAATTTGGAATGAGATGTGCTGTGCTGTCAAAGAGAATGAAAATATAATTGAAATTTAATTTCCACATCCATATGTAAAATGTGTCACTGAAACATCAAAATGTTTATGGCATATTTCTATTAGTCAGGATGTAATTTTAATTTTTGAGTGAAGCAGGCTTGTAATTTGTACTGGAAAATGAGATATTACTGTGTAAAAAATACACATTAGAATCTAGAATTTTCAATCAGGTTTTTGGGCTCTAATTTGATGTTTGACCGTTAATAAAGTGTTTGAAGTTCAAATATTTGTTTACAAATTCTAAAAAAAGTTGTTTTTGTAAATTTTTCCTTTTCGGCTTGTAATTTTTGATCACTTTTCTGATCTGTTAGTAGTTTATGACTTAAAGTTTGATACAAATTGTTTCAAAGAATCTAAAGATTACGAAAATCGCCCAAAATTTGATTTATTATTGTCCAATGGGCGACAAAAGTTCTTATTCTTCGATATTGGTTCTTATTCTTCGAAATCGAAACTTCGAAAATGTAAATTTTTTTAAAAAAAAATATGACCGTTACAAATTTTCGTAAGTAAATTTAACGGTTTTTGAAAGTTCAAAAATTTTTACACTTCAAATGATTTTGAAATAGCTTTGAATTTCTAAAAAATTAACGGTTACTACTACTGTTGTCATCCATTGGATTATTGTGTACTAAAATATTGAGTACTAAAGCTTGTTATTATATTTTTTTCAAAAATAATTTGTAACGGTTTTATCTAAATTTATTCTTGTTGACTTTGATTGACGATAACTCAAAGAATAATAATTTAAAATGTCAGAAATTACAGCCAGTAAAAACTTTCATTGAAACTTCCAAAACATTAATTCATGAATAAATAATTGAGCATAAAACAACTTAATTTCTTGTTGAATTTTCCTTAATTTCATTAAACACAAAAATCATCGAAAATTGTGAATAATTTCAAAGGTTAAACGAGTTCTTCTTTATACTTTTAAAATCTACTTTATTTAAGGTACAAAATAGAAAAGTTTTTCATTATTTTCTATTTGTTGTTTCACATGCACACATACACACACAAAATGTTTTCCTTTTGCCTGTTTTCGAAATAGAAAAACTTTTTTTTTCCAACTTCCTTTTTTTTATTTCGTTAAAGTGGAAATGGAAAAAAGGAAAAGAAAAACTTTCAGTAAAAATGATGCATGGTTTTGAAAGCTCCTTACAGAAAAGAGAAGATGAAGAAGAATAAAATGAGGAAAGAACAAAACAAACGAGTTAGTTTGAGTGAATAAAGTGAGTGAGAAACAGCGAAAAAAAAAGTTCAGTCTGTAGCAAGTAATTCTGCTTGAGTTGGTAACAGATGGAACGCATGTGGATGTTTATTCATCAAATAGCAGTAACAGAAGCACATCAGTACACAGCAGTAGGTTATAAGAGATTCTGTAGTGCGTGTGGGTGGCATCTTTCATGTTTCACATATGTTTTTGATTTTTCGGTTTTTTGTTGCTTCACTCCATCCCTCAATCTCCTCCAAAAAACCATCCCAACCAACCATGCTCTCTCTTTAATAATCATTCGTAATGTATTTTCCAACTTCCCCATACCACACTCTCCATTGTGTTTATGCCATATCTACCTCATGTCATATCAAAACATTTCACATTTCAACTGAGAAGAACAAGAGAGTGGAAGAAAATGTGGAAAGAGAGAAAAAGCACACAATTTACTTTTTTTTTTTGATATTTTCAAAATTTATTTGAGAGCGAATGAAATTTTCCATCTGTCAGATTGTGTACGATAACTGTTGTGGACATGAAGTTCCTCAAAGGTACTTGTTTACTCAATTTTATTTCCTTCAATGATTTTTTTTCCTTCTTTTCTTTTATTTTTTTGTTTTTTATTTTATTATTCTTGTGAGTTTGAAGAGCTCAAAGAGAAGAAAAGAAAAATTATTAGTTGGATGGACAGATAGATTGGAAGCCTAGAAGGATATTCAACAGTATCTTTGGTATATGAAAACAGCTTTTGAATGAAGTTGGAAGTTTTGTTTGTTTCATTTATTTTAAGGATCAGAAATTTGATATTTTGGAATGGGGCCATTCATAAATGACGACTAATAAGAAAAACTGAATTTTTAGGCCCCCTTTACCCCCTATGCTACAAAATTTAAATACAAAAAAATATAATGAGATATTATACAGCCTTTAGCCTAGATTTTGAAGCGAATGATCCTTAAAGGGTCGTTCACTTATTACGTTACACAGAACAGCGACTTTTTAGAACCCCCCCCCCCCCTCGTTACAAATTTTGATACAAACTCTTAGACCCCTCTCCCTCCTAAAAAGCGAACATAATAACGAACGACCCCTAAGAGGAGGGGGTGGGGTTGAATAATTTGTGACAGTCCAAACACAAGAATTTTTTTCTATGAAAAATTTGTGACAAAAAGGGGAGGGGATTGAAACAGGGGCTTAGCCAGGAGGGTCTGGGCACCCCCCTAAAAATTTTGAGCCGTGCTCTCGCTGCGGTTTAAAACTTTTGGGGGGGGGGGTGCCCAGACCCTCCTGGCTACGCTCCTGGATTGAAAAAGTCGTTTTTTTGCGTGACGTAATTTACAAACAACCCCTAATTATTTTAGTTCTGTTTGCATCCATTGAGAATTTATTTACAATTTTCATCAAATGAAAATTTGTCAAAAATAAATAAAATTTGATTCATAGCATGCTTTGCAATTTTCGATATTTCAAAAACAAAATTATTGTAGACATAAAAATTGCAAGTCAGAACTCCAAAATGACAAGTCAATAAGAAAAATTCTCATTTGCCACAGAGGAAACATGCCAGAGTCATCGTACATCCTTTAATATTTTCCAATAAAAATTATCTATCATGTGCCATAAAACGCATGAAAAGGAGAAATTTACTTGGCATAATAGATTACTTGTGTACTTAAAATCTTATTTTTTCTGTGTTTATCCTGCAGCTTATAGGATGATGAAAGCTTGCCAGTCAACACATGCGATATAAAATCTTTTTTCCTTTGGTAAAGAGTCTCAAGAAAAGAAAATAGTATTGGAACATGTTGTGATGGCAATAGGAAAGAAATGAATCTTCTAACGAACCAACGCACTCTTTGTACAGCTCAAGAAAGAAAAAAAAGGAAAATAAGAAGAGAAGAAATAATAATTCTGAGGGCTTCTGCGGGTGACAGGCAAGATGGATGATGATAAGAAAAAAGAGCGATTTTTCCATTCATAAGGAAAAGAGAAAAGTAAGTAAAAAAAATAAATTTATACACCAAGAAAGTTTTTCCTTCAACTTCAAAAACTGGCGTGCAATTGAATATTTCGTTTATGTTTATTTTCATAAAGTGTGGGGCACTTGAGCACCTCCATCGTTTATTGATCTCAATTCTCAATTTTCCCATTGCTTAATTGTCAAAGATCAATTTTTCTGACAGTTTCCATTATTTTCCCCTCATCATTCGTCTCATATCTTCTTTTTTTCCTTCCTTCTGCTTCCCTCACTCTTTTTCACCACGTCAACATCATCAATCGGGGCTTTATCGGCTGCTGCTGATACTTTTTGAGCTCAAAACATAACTCGAAATGCCAATTGCAAACAACAAAACAATTCTATTATCAGTTGGTATCACACTTCTCACAGAACAATGAGTAGACATTATAAAAAAACCTTTTTGATGGTTTCACTTCGTGAGAAGATGATCAGTAGGAAATTGAGTTGAGGAAGGTAAAAGAAACGCTTGTTGGTTTGACAATTTAAAATAGAATTTAGATTTTAATGGAAAGTTGATCTAAAGTCGTCAAGGTTACGATTAATCCCAAATAATCCAAGCTTAATTTTTGAGTGTCGTCTAAAATTGGTTCTAATATTTTTGACAATCACAGGAAGTATGTGGCTCATATCATACGACAAAGTTATGTCTGTGTTACATAAAAACTGGCTGGTGCTAAAAATACAATGGTGTAACCCAGTGCCTTCAAAACTTTTTTGAGCCACGACACACCTTGGTGGTAAGCAATGATCAAAACCGCACACAGTGGGCGGTTCGTGGTATTTTCAAAAAAATTCTACGGCACACCAGTGTGCCGCGTCACACAGTTTGGAATACACTGGTGTAACCAGAGAATTAAGACCATGTTCTGTAGTATTGAATCTCAAAAAAGAACGAGTAGGAAAAAATGACACTGGATTATTTTGAGTCCTGAAACTAGCTGGATTTGGTGGGGAACTGACACACCAAACTTATACCCTACAAACGTACCCATGAGGGTCACAAATGTTAATTAAATTAGAAAACTATGACTTATTTTTAGGGGGGAAACTACTTGGTGGAAAAAGTCATTTTCCCCCAATCACCTTTTGTACAATAACTTTGAATCCTTGAATATTTCCTGGTGGAAAAGGTGTTATATTATGGTTCTACTCAAGATCTAACCAAAAGTATGAGTCTTAGTGTCTTCTAGAAAAGTTCCACCAAGTGGTTTTCCCCCTACTTCTCTGGTTCATAAACTATGATCTTATTTACCCAAAACAGCTATCAAAATATTATTTTGGGAACGTCCACAATGATATTTTCAATAACCCACTTCAATGTGACAGTAAATTATCAATTAAATCAAGTGACAAAATTTACATTAGATACAAGCTACTCACGGACGATGAATGACCAACTTACATGTGAGAAAATATAACACTTGGAGTTTTTATATTGATTTATTGTTAATGGAACTAGCAGTTATTCAGAAATGAAATAAAAAAAATTCTCAAATAAAATTTGCTAAATCCGCTTTTGAGCAATAAATTTGAATTTGCTGTCGAGTTGGGGGGTTTAGAATGGAGAAAGAGCATAAAAAAATATTTCAAACATTTTTCTTCTTTTTCATTAGCACGATAATTGCCCTTTTTCGCATGCCAAATGAAAAAGAAATTACCACCAGTCAGCTTTTAGAAAAGGAAAAAAAATAAATTAAAAAATTGTAAGCTGAGGCTGCTGCGTCTGTAGATAGATATTGTGAGGACTTTAAAAGTGACTGAAATAAAAATCAGAATAAAAAGTGTCAGACCCGATTTGAGGCAAAAAAAATTCCTTTTTTGCTGATGTGAATATTGTAATTGAGTTTTATCTTTTGAAAAACACACACCAAGCGGTAGAAAGTTACAAGAACAGCAGCGGCAATAAGAAAGAAATGCCAACAGTGTATGTACTTTTGGGATAGGATTTGTTGTGTTGGCATACGCGTCAATAAAAATTTTTTTAAGCTTGATTTTCTTGTAGATTTATGAGTTTGACACTTTAGTTTAGAGTTTCTTGAGGTCTGGGGAGTAGTTTGTGGATTTATGTCTGAATATAGCATGTAGTTATGAGAATATTGGGTTGTGGGTTTGATATTTACGAATTTTATATGGATTAAGGTTATAATGGCTTAAATAATTTAGTAACCGAATGTTTAAAGCACCTGGCTGGATATATAGAAGATGTGGGTTCGACACCAACCCGAGACAATCCTTTTAGAACTATCGTAAGTCCCACATTAAAAATTCATGACTCAACAAACCCAGAAGCCAAAAAATGCGTTTCATTTACATGAACTTCCCATCCAACATTCCAGTCCGTGGTATTTTTCACTGATCTAAGCAAAACTTGAGCTCTATGCAAAAAAGGGGGATTTTTATGTGATTCCTTATCCCATATTCATGACAAGACGAAGAGTTGGAAGTCTGTCTAATCTCTCTTTGCGCGATGCACCACGTTGTGAATTTTTCAATTTTTTTTGTACATCGCCCCTTTTTCGTGATGTTGAATAAATTTTTTTGTGTTTCATTTTCACTTGAAATGATATGATGGGCTTTGAAACAGTGTAATTGAATTTTTTTCTCATACTTTATAGAATATTTATACTTGAGAATGTGTGAGCGAGATAGGATGAGAGAATTTTCTTTTCAAACCAAAAAAATCGTCTGTATAACAGAACAGATTGCGTGTGCATGTTTTGCTCTTATCACGAAACTGCCAAACGGATACCAGAAATTATTGCGATATCGCATTTTTGTGTCAGCCAGAAGAAGAAAAATGCCAAAAAATGAATGGTGCGATGGAAGAAACGAAAGGAAGAGCATTATTAATTATGGGAACCAAAAAGGGAATTATCAGTTGTGTGAATGAGCTTGAAAAATGCCACATCGTCATGATAGGAAAGAAAATAACAGCAGAAAATACAAATAGGGGTTTATGGCATTGCAAAACGGTTGATAAAAAAAAATAAATTTCTCCCAACTCATTAGCACGAGATATTGAGAAATTGGCTGTGTTCAAGCTGTATTGCAAAAATGGAATTTTCAAATAAATTTGAAGCGTGCTTTATCTCACTTTATTGTGTGCTAATACATTAAAATATCATGCTATGAATGCTGAGCGTCGGAGTTTGAATATAATTACTGATAAATATGATTTAAATTCTTTAAAGATGTAAGTGAGAGTTATGGCTGTTTGATCTTAGTGGATTGAAGGAAGTATCGTAGGACATTCGATGCCTAAATAAGCATACTATCTGCTTGGTTTTTCAGAGGACTGTCCTTGTTGAGAATATATCAATGGTCATTTTATATTTGAATTATGTTAGCAACTACAATTAGTTGATTTCCCCTTATAGTTGTTTTTCCCCTCTATGTAAAAGTTTAGTCTTCACTATAACTCGTAAGAGAGAACATCGTCTCTTATTAAATAAACATTAAGTCACTTTTAATTACATTACAATCGTGCTGTTTATTTTATACCAACAGTCCTCTATAAATATCTGTGTCCTCTGTTTTTTTTTGCGATTTTGGAAAATGTCCTCTATTTTTTGACCCAAAATTAGGTACTTTTTGCTTAAAATTAGCTTAATTTGGTTAAATTTAATGAATGTCCTCTAATTTTCTGCAAAATTTCTGGTCACCTTATGCCTAAACAATTTGAATTGTGTTATTAGTGGACATTGCTGGTCAGAAATTAATAGTTTATTCAATTTTTTATCAAATTGTTTGTTTACAAATTTTTAAAATGAAAAGGAATTGATTTTTGTGAAATTTCTATTTAAAACTAGTTATTCTTTGTCAAAATACTGATCTTTATCCAGTTCAAAGCTTAATATTTAATATTAGTAAGATCCAGTGTCAGTAAACTAAGCAAAAAGTATTTTTTAACGATTCATTTGCATTTAAATAATCATATTTGTTCTAAAAATTTGAATTTTGGTATGATGAATTATTTTAGAGCTACCAATCGCTTGATTGCCCTAGGTTGTTCCAAAATTCAATATTAAGGTTATCAAAATTATTTTCATTTGATAATAAAAATTAAAATAATTTTTCGTGTTTATCAGAGCTGCTGAAAATCCCACGAAATAATTCCAAAAAAAAATTGATTTATTAAATTTCCAATTAAAATTGACATTCAAAGGAAGTTCATTAATTCCTCTTGAATGACTCCTGATTCATAAAATTTCTCATTAATTCCTACACAATTTCCGTCCAAATAAAATCCTTGAGAAAATTAATATTTTATACAAACAAGATTTTTCCTTCTCAATTTCACAATTTTTTATTCATCAAAATGCTCCGCGACAATAAGAACAATATTTTCTCAAGCTAGATACACGAAGAAGCATGTCATTGCATAAATTAAAGAGATTTAAGCAGTAATTCAGAAAAGACTTCTCCTCATTCAATGTTGTAGGTGATAATTTGTCCGACACTTTTAATGCAATTCATTGCCACCTACCCAATATAGATAGCAGCTATGCTTGTTATAAATAAAAAAAACTTTTTACTTTCCACTAAAAAAATTTCCTTCCTCTTCCTTTAATGCATTGAGTGAACATGCTATGGAGAATGTAGCATGAAAAGCGCTACTTTATTTTCCATTTGCACTTGTTGTTGTTGTTGCTGCTTTTTATCCTCTCATTTATACAAAAAAAAAGTATTTTCTCATACCCCTCAAACTCTTGCCTGCTGTTTTCCCATTGTTATCATCAATTCATTTAAAAAATGTACGAAAATGTTTATGTTGTTTTGAAAACTTCTACATGATGTTGTTGTTCGATGGCTGGTGTTTTTTCCCATCATCAGTGTTCAGTGTAAAAATGAAATGTGAACAGTAGAGTGGGTGAGCATACAATAGAACTGAATAAAAAAAAATTCTATATCATATAAATGTAGGGCGAGTGTGGTGGTAACTTGGTTGTAACAAAAAAAAAAGTAAGTGTGAGTGCTGTCAGTATCAGCAGAATGAGTAAAAATTGAGGATTGAGGGTAGCAAAAGAGAATAAAAAAAAGAACTTTTTTTCGTACGTCGGAGGCGACAGAAAATACTCAGATGGGTCGTGTTATTTTTATGTTGAATGGGATTTAAACATTGTGGGAAAATTCACAATCTAATTGAATGAGCTCAGTAGGAAAGAGAGAAAGAGAGCTGGAAAAGGAGAAAACAAAAATCATCGCACGTTGGTGGAGGAAATCAAGTAAATGAGTTATTGTAGGCGGTAAATTGAAACGATTTTTCCGTCAATATTAATCAGGTAATTTATTTTCATTAAGTATGGATGTGCTTAGCAATGATGTTGTCATGTCCGGAAACGATTGTGCGTCGAACTCGTCTTAGAGCTGTAATTTAGACTTAAGTGCTGTGTAGGGATGTTTATAGCTATTGACATATCTAAGGAATATGGTATGAAGAATTCTTTGGAACTTGGTTGCTTTGGGTATAACAGAAAGGAACCTAGGATGAAAATTGTTGGTTTATGGCAGTGGTTCTCAAACTATGTGCCACGACACACTATTTAGTACCTTACTCGTTAAATCTTCAAAAATAGAGATGTGTCCCATTAGCTGAAAAAGTTTGAGAAGCACTGCATTATGGACTAAACCATGACTAAGTCTGACCCCGAGTAGTGACTAATTTTTTTACCATAGTCAAAATCAATTAAATCACTCACTCTCCCAATCAACTAACCACAATACAGCAATAAGGCCCAAAAACCAAAATAATCAGCAGCACATCCCACAGTCAAACCATAAAAATCGAGAAAATAATTTGCACAAAAAATTGAGCTAAAGGAAAATAAGAATGATGAACATGGAAACATTATGAGCATAATTTTTTATAACTTGGCACACAAATTAGATTCGATTAGGTTCCATGTACATATTCTATCGATTTTTTTCAAAATAATATTCTTCCTCCCACTTGCAATGTCTATTAATGCATGAGAAAATTTTTCCTTTGAAACAGACGGTGACAATGACAAAAAATTGGTTTATTGAGCGAATCGTTGGTATACATTAAGGTGAAAATTGATAGTAAAAGTTGTAGGGCTGGCAATTACTCATCAATAATTTATTGAAATGCCACAAATTGATTGCAAAGCCCATTCACTCGAAATTATTATGAGAAAAACCATCACCGATACCGCCAAATGTATTTAACTGGCTCATTAAAACGTGATTTATTTTTCAGGTGATATAAGGGTGAATTGAGCGTGATAAATACACACACGAAAAAAAAGAACTGGAAATATTTCATTGCGCATAAATTGAGGAACATACAAAAATGTGTTCCACTCTCTTTTAATAAATTTTAATGCATGTGTCGTCTATTCAATATTAATGGTGTCGGTGGGAAAGCTTTCGTCTGTGTCCAAACGATTAATTAAAGGTGAAACAGCGATGACAATAAGCGAGTAAATTACTACCTAGTAACAACATTCAATTAATTTTGATGTCGATATTTTATTTATT
This sequence comes from Chironomus tentans, assembly GCA_963573255.1. NCBI lineage: Eukaryota > Metazoa > Arthropoda > Insecta > Diptera > Chironomidae > Chironomus > Chironomus tentans. The sequence goes on from OY754303.1 coordinate 43,749,181, forward strand.
CATGATTGACATGTGCTTAATTTGCCATAATGATTCCTAGAAGACGGATGCAGTTTAAAAGGGTTCTGAACTCACCTTTTGATCTCCGAACACTTCCACTGTCATACACCTCTTTATCCGGTATCTCTTCCTTAATTGCCTTCCCGTCGAGTGCCATCTGTAAGGAAAGAAATGTGAAATGTGACATGATGAATGGAAAATATTTTTTTGATTGAAGAACAAAATTTAATTTTAATTATTCGCAAAATTAGTTCCACCCCATAATCAGCTTCTTGCTGCTCAATGACAATGTCTTCATCCATGCTTTAGCATTTTTTTTTAATAAAAAGACAGAAATTAATGAATTAAATTTGGATTAAATGAAAAGCTTTATGATAAATTAATGTGAGACTGAGCTGAGTATATGTTGAGATGGATGGAAGGTAGATGAGCATCATGTGCACTCAATGACGGTTTGAGTCATTATCATTATAATTGCGATGAATTAAGGCGAGCAGAGAGGTAACATACGGTCGAGTGTTGAATTATTTCGAGTTAAAAAATCCACAAATGCTGAACAATCGTGGATGATTGAATCAATAAAATGTGAGATAGTGAAAGCAATGCAATGCAAGGCATACAGCAGAAAAGCAAAAGAGAAGGAGAAGAAAGAAAGAAATATGAAACAACAGACGGAAGCAAAATGTGCGAGAGACGTTTTGATTTAAAACATCTGGCAGTGGAATTTTTCTCTCTCATTTTTCTACTTCCACAAAATAACCATCGACAGTTTCTGTTTTTCTCGTTTATAGTTCATTACACAATTGCCATTGAGTGACTTTGCACTCATCCAGTAAGTATCAGCAACAACAATACCACTTTTCCACTGCCAATGCGAATGTTTACGAATCTTTGGCATGTCTGTCGCTAGTCGCTGTTTCTGTTTAACTTCTGCTTCTGCTTATTTTGTTTTTAAAAAATGAAAAGTCACATGGCATTTATCATCATAAAAAGATATAATTTTCGCCACAGAAAATGCAGACGCACACACTCGGAACAGACATTCATTCAATTGTGAATGCCATGCCCGAGCAGCTTGTTGGTCTGATTTGCGGAGCAATTGCTGTCTGGTATGGGAAATTTATTCTAAAATCATATGGAACTAGATCTAAATTCTATTGATAGAGAGGATTCTTGATGATGTGCTCAGACATGCACAGCTCGGAGCTTGAAAAACGCAAAAAGAGAAATTATTTTAAAGTCAAGAACGAGAGTCAATGAGGCACTTCAAAAATCTCAGACACAAAGCAGCAACAATGGTTAAATGAGGACTGTTCTGGATTTCATTTATCTCCGATGAGTATATCTGCAATTGGTGCTGCAACTTCTGTTCTTATCAAAACAATTCACGGTAATCAAAACAAAGTTTTTTGTGATTCTTGCATTAGAAATGAGTTGAATTGATGTAGGAGTGACTGAGATCGAGGCAAAGCGGATGAACGAAATGGAAATTTTCAACAGTTGTTCTTGATCTCATCACCCATTATGTGATTTATTGTAAAGCATGTTACATTTAGCATAACTCAACAAAACAATATGAAAATGAACTCTCGGAAAAAATAAAATGTTCATCATGTCTGTCGATTTGGAAAAAGCATCAGAAGAAATTGAAAATTTAAATTAAAAGAATTTCGAACATGCTCAATTAGGAATTTAGCTGCAGGCCAGCATGAATGGAATATAATAAGTTAAAATGAATGAATTATGAATTGTTTCCATGGCATTGGATATGCCCTTTATGGAATTTCATTAAATTTAAAATCTAATGTATTCGCATAAGTAGACAAGCAGGCACAAAATAGGAAAATATTGATGATGAGAACGTGAACATCACCTGCCAATTTTCACATCAGCCATCAGACAACGATAATAATCGTCACAATGATTCCCATTTTCAACCGCATTGTTAGACATTAATATTCGATTCCGAACTTAAATTTAATGAGTTAAAGCATGAATTGTTTCGGGAAATTCCGCACGCAAAATACTTTCAATTGACAATTTTTTCCTACATTTTATGGATATTGTGTCCAACCAACAATAGCTTCAATCATTTTTTATGGCATTTTATTTAATTTCTGTACCATAAAGCATAATCGCACTGCACGAATGCTCGCCAAATGCTTCATTCATAATTTTCATTCCTTTCTCATGTTATAACATCAGTCGACGATCGACAACGGCAGGCAAGCATTTGAGCTAACTGTAACATACAGCAACATCAGGAACAGCAACAAAAAAGTTTTTCCGTATTTTAAATTTATCAAAAAAATATTTTTTTTTGTTTTATATTATAATTCATTGTATGACGATGATGGCTGGCTGATGGCAACATGTGTTCACAATATGTTGACAGTTTCAATTTCATCTAAAAGAGCACTTTTGTGTGTATTTTGATGATTTTTTTTACTCCAACTATTTCTGTGTACCAAAAATGATTTTCTTTTGTGACTTTTTCTTCAATAATTGGAGCATTTTTATGGCGTTGTTTTAATTTAATCACTCATTTAATCGATTGTTAAGACAAGTGTTTTACTATTTTCTCTTTTCATCATAATTTACTTTTAATGTCTGTTTCACAACTGATTGTTCGAGATATCTGCAGACCGAATGAGAAAAGAAAAACATTCCACAATGCTGTTTTTTAAATACAAAAGTCTTTCATCTCATTTTACGATTGTTTATTTAGGTGCAAAATTATATGAGACATGTAAAAAAGACACACCTAAAAAAGTTTCAATTGAAGTTTTCTAATAAAATATATAAAACTTTATCTCAAATGATAATGTGCTCCTTAAAATAAATTTTTAATTTTTTAAGGCAGTTATGGTAATGGGATAGAAGCAAATTTCGTCTAATGGCTGATAAGGATATAAGAAGAAAGCGCATTTCTGGAACTCCCAAATTTCTGTATCTTATTCATTTCGTGAACACATACTATTTGAGTTTGAACAGTCTTTCCTCTAATATTGCTCAATAGAACTGTCTTCAAATATTTCAGTTTTAAAAATATATTGGATAGTTGTTCAGGTGATTTTTATAGCCTCTTGTGGATAATGAAAAAATTTCAGTAAATACACGTGTGGCATTTTATAGACATTTCACAACAATGTGGAACTCTCTCTATATTTATAGAAAAAATATTCATCGATCAATAAACAAAACAAACGTTTACTTTCTTAGAAATTCAAAATTTTTGGTTTTCCCGCCTTTTTTTTGTTTACAAATATTTATGTTGTTCAAAAAATATTACAAATTGTAATTTTTGAATTATTTAGACAGATTTGTTCTACGTATATGATGCTATCAGCTTTGCTCACTCGTTTTAAGTGTTCTACAATCTTTCAAATAGTCAATAAACATGAAATTTAGCTGAAATTAAGGCACAAACTTTTCAAGTGTAAAATGTAAACAAATTTACTTTCAAATTTAAAATTAAAATTAACTCTGTTGAGATATATGAAGATGCAATTAATAAGTACAGAAACGATGTTAATATAAGTAAATTAAATTTATTTACAAAGAGACGATGTTCTCTTTGACGAGTTATTTTGAAGACTAAATTTTACATAGAGAGGGGAAAACAACTTTAAAAGGGGAAATCAACTAATTGTAGTTGCTTATACAATTCAAATATAAAACGACCGTTGATCTCAACAAACTCTGATTGAAAAATTTGGTTTAGATGGATATGAAGAGCATCTTTAGCTGTGATTAACATTTTTGGACATGGAAATCATAAGCTAATTCTTAATTAAAATTTTTTAATGAGACAGACTGACAAATTACCCAAGAACCCTCCGTCTATCCTCTATGAAAGGAAAAAAAACCTTTAAAAGAGATGTAAAATGCGAGAGAAGTAAGACAAGGGAAAGTGAGAATGAGAAAAAAAAAATGATGAATGGGGAAATTGTTTACAAAAGTTCCTAAACGAGAATGAGAAAAATTTCTACGAGATATTATTAGAACAGGTGCAAAACAGAAATTTGTATCCAATTTGATATTAAAAATTTTCTCAACCATGTGGCATCAGTTTTGAGTTTAACTATAAAGCATGGAAAAAAGGAAGAGGATGTTGGATGGAGTCAACAAAAGTTGGGCAAGAAAATGGTAAGTCGAGAGTAAATATTGTCAACTAATCAGTCAGACTGTACTGACTCATTTGTCTTTCTAAAATATTATTACACGAAAACTTACATGTGGATATGTCACATAAATTATCATTTAACATCTCTTGCTTCTTTTATTGCTTAACAAATTATCCCATTAGCAATATTTTAACACCTTCTTGAATGTCTTACGAGCAGCTTTTAATACCAAATGATTCATTCCACAGCGTGTAAGTATTTCACATCTCTCCATTTGTTTCATTTCATTTACAATTTAAAAAATAAAAAAAAAATTTGAATATTTTACATCTTCTTTTTATTCTTTACCCATTTTCCTTCACCCAAGCTTCATCATCATCAGAAACAGCAGCAGTATGGTGAATATTCATTCATCGACATTAGACAAGAGAAACAATCTGCTATTCGTCAATTATATTTTAATGAATTGTACTTAGCCAGTTCGGAAACATTTTTTGGCACTGCTATAAACTTTTCGAACACTCAACGTAGCACAACATTTGGCTTTTCTCATTCAATCCAGAAATAATTTCTCTACGCAATCAATGGATTCTTTTTATACTCCGACTAGAGAGAATATATCATTTTTAGGATGAGTTTTTGAGTGAGCAATTATCAAAGGATGTTCAATGTGAAGGGAGAGAATATTCTGTGTGGTTATAAAATCTCCATTAAGTTCCCTCACGTAAACCAGCAAAAGTGACGAGAAGTTTAAACAGTTTTTGATGTGGTCACATTCTGTCCATTTGTTTACTTCTCCTGTCTTTTAATTTGTGCGTACCTTTCGGACGTGCTTTAAATCTTTCATTTTACACTCAAATTTAGTTTTCACTCAGTAAACAATGTCCAATTCCGATTTTATTTTGGAATTATGTAAGAAATTTGAAAATCAAGTTTTAACGACTTTTTCAAATTTAAACTTGTAGATATTTTAGGGAATTTTTGAAATTTTAAAATCCGTTATAATTTTTCTTCAAAAACTCATAAAACTTAATCCATTATTTTTGTGGCATGTCCTCAGCTACCCAAAAAAACAGAAACAGTTCCCAACGAAGCAAAACCAACAGATTATTTCATTACCAACTATAAAAATTCCTGTTTTATTGCAAACAGAAAATTTCGCCATACATCCTTTTTTCCCATTCTTGATGGCTTTAACATCCGACACCATCAGAGTACGAACAATACACAAAGTAACATCAGAAATGTCACCAACATGTGAGTAAGTGAGAGAAAGAGATGAGAAATCATGTGGCAGCATCTTGAACACGAATAATGAATGAAGGAAATGTGCTCACTGTGTTTTGTTGCTTGCTTGTTTTTGAAACAATAAATGGAGGGTGGATGGGAGAGAACATGCATGTCACAGACTGATATTATCGCCGTACTTGTAGGGCAAAAAAGTGTAATAGACAAAAGCCTGGATATTTTCGTTATCGGTCCACAACAATGAGTGTCTGCGATTGAATTTTAACTCCTTCCACATTATTATAAATGTATTGTCAATTTATCCTATGGCTACTTCCTTGAAGTATGTGCTGAGGTTCACACATATAAAGAATATGAGAAGTGTCTGTGACACATTTCCATAATGTCTTCCGTGAAAATATTTCCCTCACTTTTTAAACATGTGCTATTGACACTTTTGTTGCTGCTTGCTGCTGCTACTGACATTTTAAATAGTCATTTCTCTTAAATTGAATTGAATGAGTTTTCATTCATAGAAGAAGATATGTTTGTGTGTGGAAAGTGAAATGAAAAGAAAGGCACTTGGAATCTCTCTGAAAATTCTTAATGCTGAATGAGAAGACTCGAGTGAGCGAGAAGATGAAGCAAAAGGAAAGGAAAGTTCTTTATAAATAAATAGAAAAGGCTTGGATTTTATCAATTTCAAATGTCGATCGAAATATTCAAGTACGGAATGCGTTGGATGGGATTTTGGCATTTTTTTCTCTCTTTTTTCATTTCTCATGATGAAATTGATGTTAAACAAGCAACTTTTTCCGTCCAACAACAATTTTGAGTTTGAGGAAAAAATACTGAAATTGATTCAAGTGATGGTTAACATGAAACAGCAAAAGCTATCGATTGCTATAGCCCCAGAATGTTTAAACTCCAGCCAGCATGTAGAAAATCTTTCGATTTTTTTTTTTTGTTTTATTTCAATTTTCAGTGTTGATGCTGGTTTTTGGGATATTTTTTGCGTCTCTCGCCCTCACTTATGTGTCTGTACTTGTCGATCGTCTGCGATTATATCATCATCAGCAATACCGTAATAGCTCTTAGTCTTCAGTTCTCACATCTTCTTCGTTCCTGACTTATTTTTTCTTTCTCTTTTTGTTTACGTAAAGCAGCACTTGTAAGTGAGTTAAATCTACAAATATTGCATACAACTCAAAAATCTCTTCAAGTATCTGGATTTCATTCCTTATAACTTACTCATTCGCATACAATTTACATCATGGAGAAAATTGAAAGTAATGAGATTTTAAGTGTAATTTATTAAACATTTTTTAAGCAAATAGTCGATGAGATCTCAGCGGCGATGAGTTTATGAAAACAGAATTGCCGAAATTTTTTTTCCTTCTTTCTTTTTTTATTCGTAAACATTTCATTTAGTTGCCTATAGATATTCTGCAGACATGTCATGATGATGATAATTGATTGGTGCAAAATTTGAGTGAGATGGAAGCTACGTAGAGATCATTTTGCATATATTCAGACTGAAATATTTGCTTGTCATTTTTGTCGTGAGGTTTTATCACGAATTTTTAAGAAGAATTTCAAGGTTGTCTGTGGATTTTGATGAGTTCAGAATGATGTTTTTTGTTGGTGAACTTAATGGGATTAAAAATAGAATTTCTATTGAATTATTCAGGTTGACCGCAAATAATCAGCAACTGCAGAAGATGAGCTTCATTCTAAGAGGAAGTACCAAGGCAGGGGACATAAATTTGAGGTCATTATTTTTCAAATTTCAAAAATCCGTTAAAAAATATCGAAGAAAAACTAAAAGTGAACTGGACACAACCCTGGATGCGCTTCCCACACCATCAGCATTCAGCACAATAAATCCTCATCTCATTTCATTCGCCCCGTTCACATCATTATCATCATCATTCAAAATGTTAGCAATTTTCATGTCTACATTCCACAACTAATTATCTGTACAACACATCATGCGGCAATGTAGCATTGCATGCGGGTCACCCAGCATAATGTCTTCATTCATTTCCATTTCTTATAAAAGTGAATGTTAGTTTTAGCTCATCAAATGAAGCAAACCAGCATCATGAAATAATTTCATCGAATTAAACCCAAGATTTTTTTTCCTTCTCTCGGTTCCGTCTCATTCCACTCCTTCCAGCGATACACACATAAATTCCTCCTTTTAACTCAATTAACGATTGTGAGAAATCTTGTGCTGCTTTTTTTTATTATTCGAGTTCATGTACCCAAATGCTGCATGCACTTAGACAAGCAAAATTTTTATGATTTTATCCACTATATCGATCCATGCATTGGCATTGGCATGGCATGAGAATATTGCGACAGTTTGGAAAAAGTTTTTCTCAAAAAAAAAATTCTTTTATGTGATACCAACCAGCACATGTGCTGAGCTATAAAATTTAATGTCGAAACCCCGAAATGTGAAATTTTCACACTGCATGATGGTACCGCACACACATACACACACACATTTCTCTTTTTCCTAGTTTCTCTGACTATTTCTTGTTTTTTTAGAGCAGCAGCAGCAGCAAAAAAAATTTTTTTTGGTTGTGCAAAAAAGAAATTAATGAGCACCGACATAAACACTCGGCAAGTGTATATATGTACACACATGTGTGGCTCACAAAAAAAGCACCGAATGCATTTAATTGCACTTTTCCTAAACGATCTCTTTCTCTCTCTCTCTCAATTTTTTTACCAATGTATAAATTTTCTCAAAACTTTTTTTTTATTCTGGTGCAGGAAAGTAGCAGCACATGTTCTTGTCGTTTGCAGTTTTTTTTGGAAAAATATTCTCTCCTTCACTCACTTAACCAACCACCATACCAAGAGTAGTGAAACTACTACAAAAAGAAGGGAAAATTTTTTTAGAAGAGCAAGAGAATGAGAAGAAAAAATTCCATCGGCAGAATGGCTTTTCGCAAAAATTTTAATCGCTTTTGCCAGATATACCAGATGCCGCCGCAATAATGAAAATTATGATAAATTACGGAATTTATGGTGCTGCAGTATGTATGTGTATAAAATCTACTGGCTGCTGCTGATGCTGCTTCTATTGCTGATGTTAAACTTAATCGGTAGTCACACAACAGAAGCTCAATGCTTGGCACACAGCACAGAACAGCTCGGTTGATGAAGGAAAGGGATTAAAATTTTCCCTGAATTTGTTTATTGCTAATCCTTCGCCAAATGTGTCTCTCATTCAGATTCTTCTTGCTGCTGCTTGCAGAGTATTAGGATGTATTTGCTTTAGACTTTTTTTTACTGCTGCTGCTGCTGCTACTCTCAACTTAGACAACAAAAACAAAAGTTTTTTTTATCTCTTGGGTTCTGATATCGAATGGAGAAATCCCTTCCTACTATTTGCTGTTCAAAAGTGTTCAAAGTTTTTAATAGATAGATAGACATCGAGAGAAAAGGCTTAACATCACCCTTTTACTTTCCCTATCCCTTTTTTTCTTCTCTCTCTCGCTTTTATTACACGAGAAAAAAAAATAGAGGAATGAGAATGTATAATCTTGCAACATAACACTTGTGGCTTGAAAACAGCTCTGATTGCTTTATAAAATGCAAGCAATTCGTTTAGAAATATTTTATCTCTCTATTGCATACTTTTATTTTACAAACATACACTCACTTGGATATGAGCACAAGTGTCGAGTGAAAGGATTTTGTATATAACATCAGAATGCAGTTAGGAAGAAATTCGTTAAGCGCATTTTTTGAATTTCGTGAACTTTTTTGCGTCAATTGATGCAGAAATTTTTGAATATTTTCTGTACGTTAAATTAAGATTCATTAAAAATTTTATTTTAATTGCATAATTTGCTCAATAACTTAAAGATAAGCAACCATTGACATCAAAATTCTCAATCAAATTGTCAAATTAATTCATTTATCACGCGAATTGTGCTAAAAAATGGTGTGTATTTACAGTTCAGCTAAATTGCAAATGGTAAGGATATGTGCAAGTAAGTAAGGAAGGAAGGGAAGATAAAAATAATGGAATAAAAATAAAACTGTGTCGTGCCGCAGGTGCAACTAAAACACAAATCCATAGCAAAGCAAATATCCAATGCATCATTGTTATGTGTCTTGTTGTGTGTTTGTACTTGTATTCTGGTGGGAGTTATGGCAAAGTAAGACATGTTGGCAAATGCCTTGTAACATCAGATGTCTCATGAATAAAATGACATAAAGTAATTATGCATTTTGTAACAAACTTCTGCTTCTTCCTTTCCATTCATGGAGAAAAATTCTCGTCCTCAACATCCCGCCCTCTCTTTCCCTCCATCACACCTCTCATCTGTCTTAATTAATGACTCGATTACTCATAATTTTCATTGTTTTTACTTTAAATTCATTTTTCAAACAGAAGTCGAGAGAGAAAAAAGTGTGTTTAAGTAGGAAAATCATTGTAAGTACTAAATTAAATATTCTCCCTATATCCCACCCTCATTTATTCCTTGATCAGCATCAGGTCGGATAATTTCTTCTATAATGGATAAGTTTGGATTTCAATTTCCCTTCTATCACTAGAAATGCGGCCACATCAGAACATTCAACTGCCACCAAAATCGCGTTTTATCAGGAAAACATAAAAATTACGACATTTAATAAAAATGAAAAAAGATTTTTCTTTTCCTTTCCTTTTGCCTTCTTCTTTAAGTTGGAGGTTTTTGCATAAATTTGTAATAAAAAAATATGTTTCATGATTTTCCGTCTTTACATACATACACGAGTGCTGTGAGAAAGGCACAAGGCAGTAAGAAGAAAATTGATTGGAAAATGAGGATTTTCAAGTTATGAAGCGCATATTCTTGAATGTTAAAGGTTAGGAGATTGAGTTATTGACTTGAAGTCGTGATTCTTGCTTATCATAGTGAAAGTACTCTTGAAGAGACCTGTCTGAATATAATTATATCCTCTGGCTTGTTTTATCACTGATTAACTATTATTATCGTGATTATTGCTTGAAATGAGTTTCAGTTTTTCAATCATAGTAGTCTTGTTTGTTCAATTTTGATTTCTATAATTTAATTAGTGAGTTTATCTAAGATATGGATCATTAATCCACACCAGCAAGAAATTATGTCGTGATTTCTAGTAAAGGGAAAGTGATTTCCCAACTCTCTAAGTCTGTGGTTGTATAACAGTTGGACATTAGATTTTTCTGTATCAAAAATTTTTTAACAAGAACTAATTTTTCATAATTTCGAAGAAGTTGACAATTGGGCTATTAACTATTAAATGGTGTGAACAAGCAATGACTAAGCAATTACAAGAGTTTGTGTTAATGGAACTTTAAGTTGAGAGACTTGAATATTACTGGATGTGAGGAATCGAAAGTTAATCAACGAAGATCCAGATGATTCTATCAAAATTACTTTTATAGGTCGAATGGCATGAAAATCATTAAAAAAACACAGAATTTATCGGTTCCTAGAATCATCTCATTCATAATAAGCAAATCAAAACTCAATTTCCAACCAGAAACTGCAAAAAACAACAAACAATGAACTTTAAACCTGTTTAACGAAGAATGAACAAAAGGAACAAAAGCATCAATTTCACGGGCTGTGTACCTGTTCTATACTATTCGTCCTTGAATGATATTCCTATAGAGGAATGATCAGTCATGAATTTCATTCTCTGTGCAGGTGTCAGGTAGATAATTTATGAGTTATACAGGTTTACTTCCTTTTGTTATTCAAAATTACATTCTCACGAGAAATTTGCATTTTGGAGGTTGAGCAAGATCCAAACACCTGCGGGTTCATGGATACTAGATCAATCTGGACCTGCCATGAACGTTAAGAAATCTTTCAAGACAAACTGAATGGCAATTTACGATAGAATATTCATTTCGAATACTCCGCTAAAAAAGGAAATGTGAGATGGGAAAGTGAACACTTGTGCATCATAAAAAATATTTCTCTCGAGGGCACATACAAGAAATGAAGGAAAATTTCTATGTCGTCGTACACTGCGGCAGTGTCCGCTTCACGAAAACTGAAGGAAGGAAATCTGAAGGCGCAGAATGGGGGTAACATTTGTTTACGGGTATATCCATCTGCGAGGAAGGCGAAAAAGGAGATGAGGAAAAAATTATTGCTGTGAATTCAATCGAAAAAGCAAATAAATTTTATTTTTTTTTCTCTTGCCGGAGAGAGGGAACAAGAGTAACAAAAAAAAGTTTGTGTCATTTGGTCCCGGTGGTGTTCAATCTTGCTTAAATGTTCCAATGTGCCTTCGAGGCTAAAAATTGACATTTGCAAAAAATGTGAAAAATTTTCATCCGAATGATGGCAAAAAAAGTTTCTTTTTGTCGCAAAACAGAAATTGAAAACAACTGTGACATCCAAAGCACTTACCATTAACGTTGATAAAATGTGCAATTTTCTTAAATCCACGATTTATAATTTTTTATGTTCCGAATCTTAATCGAAATATTTTTTTTTATTTGCAAAATTTTTTTTGATGTCTCAAAAAAATTAATTATTATTATTTTTATTCACTTCTATTCCTTATCAGAATCTCACAATAAAACTTTCACTTGCGATGAGAAATTTATGCTTTCACATCCACACGCGTACAAGCTTCAAGACAGAATGAAATCACAATTGGAAAAAAATTTAAAAAATTAGATTGATAACTGAGTCCAACTTCCTTCCAAAACTAAATGTGCTGCACGTTGTTTCATTTGTCGGTGAGCGTTTGAAAATACAACCGATTACAATGAATGTCCTAACCAAACTGTACAGGAGAGAATTGAGATCTTGCCGCATTCGTCAAAAAAAAATGTGTATTTTCATGAATGAACTGTTGGAACTGCCGAAAGAGAGAGAGAAATTTTTTTACTCTCTGTTTTGTAGGAATCGACGGTTTGCTCTCTGGAACTGCTGCGTGTAATAAAAAAATAGCATAAATATTTATGCTGTAGAATGGAATGTGACGATTGAAAAGAAGCAGAAAGCGGCAGCCGCAAAAAGAAATTAGAGAGAAGCTCTCTCCGTGTCAGGCAGAGAGAGAGAAATGTGGAATGGGAAGAAGCATGCAGCCACAAAATAATACAGTAGAGAAAAAAATTTGTATCAGCTGCGAAAATATATAAAATGTGTTTGAAAAGAATTCTTTGTGATGATGTTTGGAATCAGCTGCTCAGTTCGGGTTAAAAATAAAAAGGAAGGAGAGAAAAAAAATTTGAAATTGAACAGAATAAAAATGGGAAGAACAAAAACATTCGGCAGTCGTATGCAGTTGTCGAATTTCTATCAACTAATTTGACTTTTAATTTTCTCTCTTTTATTAGTAGGAACTATGCGTTATAGCTATTGTCTATGTATTTCAATAATCGTCACAATTTGTCACCTGCTATTGGTTTTCTTGCCTAATGTCTGATACATTCAATTATAAATTCAATGCTTCTTCTCGTCAGGGGGGCACCATGTGCAAAAGTTTGACAATTTTTTTAGATCTAATTAAAAAACTGAATCAAGAACTGCTTTGTTTATTGCTATTTAGTCTGAAAATATAAAAACTTCACTTACTAGATTCATATCTAGACTATTTTGTCAAAATTAGCTAAGGTGACTTAGTAGTGTAATGGTCGAGTGACTTAGTAACTTAGAAACTTAGTTACACTAACGATTTTGAGTTCGAGACTCAATTAATGGAACTTTTGACCATACTGGAACTTTATAGTAGTTTACTTAACAAGAGTAACTTATCCTTTTTAAAAGTTGACCCCCTTACTCCTAGATATGACCCACTGCAGAGGCGTATCCAGAAATTTTTCGAGGGTTGGGTTTTGAAATATTTTTTTATGGAAGAAAAAATTTTGGTGGGGTTTTGGGATTTTTTCCTTAAAAACCCAAGCAAATTTAAAAAAATTCCCAAAAAGGGTAGGGGTTTTGACCCCCAAAACCCCTCCCTGAATACGCCCCTGACCTAGGGTACGACATTATTTAAATTAAAGATTCCGTTTTGACCAATTGGTTTTGAGCATTATATCCAATGGTAATCACATATTCCTGCAAATTTAATTACAATTAGGGATCTTTCATAAGTCATTTATGAATAAGTCCATCATTTAGCATGGGGGTCTCGAGTTTTGTGACACCTACATACAAAAGAATTTTTTTGTATGAAAACTTTGTGACAGGGTTCTTTAAAATCTCGATTTCTGCAAATGTCATTTATGGGTCGTTCGCAAATTACGTCACACTAAAAAATGACTTCTACGATTGTTACAAAATTTAAATGGAAGAAATTTCCTTAACTGTCTTAAAATCTTCGGCCCCTCTAAAGCGTGACGTAATTTGCGAACGACCCCTTAGGGATTTTAGGATATCACATTACTTCCTACGCTCTTAAAAATGTTACCACTAATTTAGAATCCCACATCCACCAGCTCCCTTAATTGTTTCGCATCTTCTGCATTTTTTTGTCTCTTTTTTCGGAAATTAATTAAAAGATGGTCTTTTGTGCAAGAGTCCTCCTCATAATCATCACCGTCAACGCAGCAGTTTAAACGCATATTATGTATATTAAAAGTTACGTATATATATTTAATATCATTATATATAATTTTTGGAGCGTGCTGCTGTTAACAGGTGAATTTATCATCGCCATGAATAATGTCTTAAAAAATGTGGAGATAAAAATCGATGCCTGCTGTAAAAGCAATGAGGATTGGAAGAATGATGAATAATAAAAAAATTTCAAGAAGGTTTTTTTTTGTCAATAATTATCCGTAAGAAACAATTGCATAAGTCTATAAAAAAAATGTTAAGCAGTCTGTAAAGATAAGGCAAAATTATGTTATTGAAATTATAAATTGCAGCACCTTGCACTTGAGCTGAAACAAAACACGAAAATAATTTATATACTTAGTTCCTAAGCACACCTTACAGAGGTGCAATAATTTATGTTCGGGGCATTTTTGTGACATTCCTTGATTGGCATCTCTAGAATTTTGTTTTAGCTGCTTTTTTGCAAGATGGATTATTTTATGACGGTGTTATTGCTGCTGGCTGAATCATTTTATGATATTTTATGAGCACTTTAATCAAAATTTATGAATACTGCAATTACACATCATAAGTAAGTCATGAAGTGTAAAATTTAGACAGTTGTGTCTTTGCATTGTTTCATTGTACCTTAAAGGTAACTAACCATAAGCCGGTTTCTAAAGCTACCCGGGATAACCCATCTCCCCTACCCCACCATCCTCCTAGGGTACCCTTTTCAGGGTCGGTGGATACTCTAAGATAGGATAGGTGGGATACTCTAAGGTAGGATAGGTGGGATACTCTAAGGTAGGATAGGTGGGATACTCTAAGGTAGGATAGGTGGGATACTCTAAGGTACCCTAGGGTCTTGGTATGGTAAGGAAGCGTACCACGAGTATCCTTAGAAACCAACCCCATGTCATTACAAGAGTATATGGTGTAGGTGACAACTAATAGAGGACCTAGATCAAAATTAAACTGTACATAGTATTACGGAAGCAGGTGAGTAGACAGAAAGGCTGATTGAGTAAATTCATCCTCAACCTTTGTTAGTCAATGACTTGGTAGAAATATAGGAGTATGTCACTATGAGTACGCCTATACTAAGTTGTGAAACATCCCACTCATTGACTATTTTCAGATTTACTCCGACTCCAAATTTTTTTACACTTCCACACGTTTTTAAAACGAATTGAAAGGATATCCATATGTTGACTTACACGTGTGCACAACCCAGAAATTTCTCATGCTCACCTTTTCGTACTCCATTGACGAAAATCATCCAAAAATGCCCTATTTTAAGTGCTATTGATAAAGTTTCTTAACTTGATATTTTTAAACATTTCAATACAGAAATGGAAATAGCTTCACATCGATTTTTCCATTCTAATACCCACACCCACACAATCTAGATAAATTTGTTGGTGATACAATTGAGGCTAAAAATAAAAAAATTTCTATGGAATGCTCATCATCATGTAACAGGTATGTTCGATTTTCTATGACATTGATAGAACAAAAAAGGAAAAAATTAATTTTCTCATCCACAATTGTAATTGTGCAATGTCTTTCAACGTGCCTGTACCTTTATTTTTAAAGCATCACCATCTATCGAGTCCATACATAACTGAACGGCACGTCTGATTATACAACTTTATGTAAAAATAATATTAATTGTTATAATTAAACGCTCAATTCCAATTGTGAGTCATTTGCAGCTAATGGCAAGCTGGTTATGTGTGGTTTTTATAGCCTCATCGTTTGGTTAGTTGCGGGGTATTTCAGTATTTGCCTTTCTCTCAAATATGCGTTTGACAGCTGATACGTAGACAAAAAGCGATCATTCGGAATACATGCATGTGTTTGTTTGTAAAAATTTCAATAGAATAATCATTAAAATAATGAAATGTGTGCATGGAGCAGGGCAGCAGTTGTTTTCACCTTTCCAATATGACTGCAATATTAGTCCAATGTGGATGGTGTGCAATAGGAATGAGAAGAAAACATTTGTCATGTAATTTCTTTTTTAGAAGCAAATATTTTTGTGTAAAACTGCGACATGCAGATGAAAAATTAATTTTTGGTGCTGGTGCAGGTGAAAAATATTTTTCCTCTTCGTCCACAAAAAAAAATATATAAATTTTTTTTATCTAATTTCTCTGATCACAAAGAGCATTCTCGTTTCTTCTTCTTTTTGATACATTTGCTCACTAAATGCTAATGTTTATGTCTAAATGGATTCCATTGAGATAGTTATCATTGAGTGGAAGGCATTGATGCCACAGGGCTAATAGCATGAATTCCTAAGATACTTTCAAGTGCTTCATGTGCTATCATTTTGGTTGATTGAGGTTTGGAGTTGGATTCTGTGAGTTTAATTAGGGGCCGTTTATAAATTACGTAACGCTTTAAGGGGAGAGGGGGGTTTAAGAATTTGTGACAGTCAAAATACAAAAAATACAAATTCCCAAATTTGTATGAAAAATTTGTGACAAGGGGGGAGGGTCGGAAAAATCAATTTTTTTGCATGACCATGGGTGTTCTCAGAGGGGGGTCTGGATTTTGAAACTAAGTATAAATGAAACCCATTTGAAAAACTAATGATACCTACAAATTGACCACACCTAATTAACTATAAATCAAACAAAATTTTGAAAAAAATGGTCCAAAAAAGAGTTTCTTTCCCTCTGGTGACATAATTTACGAATGACCCCTTAGGCCTTAGGGTCATTTTTAAATTACGTCTTTTAAATGAAATTGTGAAAACCTTTTAGTCATCTACAAATGACATCAGTAATAAGAATTTTCGGACCCAGGCTGTAACGAGGGAAAGATAAGCTGACATATTGTACATATTATGCTGCCATCAAGTACACATTCAATGGGGGTTACCTTGATATACCACCAATAATGAGCAGCTTTTAGTTTAGTGCATCCTCATGTTATTAATCGATTCATCTTTAATATTATATTGAAAATTCCCTCCTTGAATCTTAGTTTTTTAGGCACATCTACCAAATGAGCTTATTCCTTTTCCTTTTCTCTCGTCCTCCCAATACTCACATAAAAAATGATGAAAAACCATTTTGCTATATTTTTTCCATAGAAAAAGTTTCCAATTTTCACGTAAAAATAGAATTTTCTTCATCCGCCTCCACATATATACACACACAAAATTTTCGTATATATCGTTTAGGAGAATTTATGGCAAACACCTTTACGTTCTCACGTGCCCATTTTTATTATGGCAGCAAAAAATGATTTATCGTTCTCATTGGGTCACTCTTTTCTCTTTTTTTTCCTTTATTTTCCCTGGGCACCTTCACCATTCATTACCAATCTCATTCTCAGCACTTACCTCCCTTTTACGAGAAAACAACAATAACAACAAACTTTATATATACATTTCAAATGAGGAGTGGAAAAACCATTATTTTAGAAATGGACTGGATGAGACCAGCTGCGGTAAATTTGATAAGAAACCTTTTTTAATCCGTTTTCGTAATCGAAAGTATCCTTTTTGTTTTTTTTTCAGATTCTGTTTATAGAATATGGAAGTTGATGGTAAACTTTCCATTTCTCTTCTTCCTTCTTCTATAAACAATTCACGGCAGATGGGAACATTCCCAAAATGCCAATAAATTTGTTCCTTGAATTTTTCGTTCAATCTTTTTTTGCGGAGGAAAAAGCTCAATTTTTTATTGCTCGACAATAATTTTCGTGATTTAAAAGCATCTTTAGGTTTATTGTTGAATTAATATTTAGCTGCACATTTTGGATCTGCTAGAGAAGTAGCTTGATGTCTGACTGACTAACAAATGAATTCAGGATTTAGAAGAATTTGCTCTTAACGGATTTCAAAAATTTTAATTTTTCAGTTGGAAATTTTGAATAAATTTTTTAAATTTGAATTTTAAATGACAGTTACATTTTATACTGAAACATTGGACCTTCATAAATTAAGCTGCTCCAAAATATGCGTCATTATTCTATAACCAACCTTCAAACCAGCTTATGTTGTAAAGCTTCTTCGTGATTGCACTAAAAAAGTTCTTTTTCATTTCCTTCCATGATTTTTGTTTATTTCATTTCAAATTTTGTTGTATTTTATTTTTTGATAAAATGAAAAGGAACAATAACATTTGTTGGATCGGAGGGTTTAAATGATGGATATTTAAATGAAAATCGATTCGTACATTTTCATTTTTCTCCTTGGATATAGCTGAAAATGTCGTGGGAAAATTTGCACTATTGTAAATATTTTTGTTGTCTTATTTTTCTTTCCTCTTGCTTATTTATTTGTTGTACTTTGTGTTTTTCTTTTGGTCTTATGAAAAGAGTGATTCATGATTTATGTTGCGTGGGATTTGATGAAATTTTTGGAATAATTTTGTTCTTTTTTGAATGATTTTCATGTTGGGCTGAATGTGAATCAGACAATTCGGTCTTTGGATGTTATTAAATTTAATTGAATGTTTAATTTTCAATAATAATTTTTTTTGTTCAATTGGCAAGACTAGAAACTCATGCCTGCCATGTCGATGATTCAAATAGCACTAACTTTGGCCCATTCCATTTCAGTTTGTTTATTTCTTAAAAAAAACCAAATAATCTTGTAATAACTTCATGACTTTAAAGATTTAATCAGTTTGTGCTAGAATGACGGCAAGCATTATGTATTTAGGGAATTAATTGTAATTGCGTGAATGAATGGTTATGGACTGAAGACCGCTCAGACATAATTCATGTTATTTTCTTTAAAATTCGACATAATAGCTACTGAGAAGTATTCGTCAATTATTTCATATTTGTACATCAATTATGTTGTGGAATTGAAATTTTTCAATGTCAATGTCAACTGCAGGTAGATTAAATCATAGATTTATATTGATTTTTAGCACTCGATACGGTTTGATGCTTCATTAAGCTTTTTTCCTGATGTAAAAACTTTTTTCATGGCGCCTGGGTGACATCGACTTGGAAAATTAGAGGTGAATAACTTAAAAAAGACAGTCACATGGACGTCTTATAGCTGTCACTCGGCAGCCATGAAAAAATGTATACCGATCGAGTTACGTACAGTTTCTTCTATCGAAAACTGCATCTTAGTCAGAGTTAGTAGATTTTAGCTGTAATTTTATCTCTAAAGGTCTCGAATAAGGGGTCGTTCATAAATGATGTCCAATTTTTATGTGAGTGGGGGTCTGACGATGTGTGATACTTCCATACAAAATAAAAAATTTGTGACAGAGGGGTGTGACATCATTTATGAATGGCCCCTAAGAATATTAAGAAACTACAATCCATCGTCATAAAGCCAAAAATGCCTCAATCCATAATAATTCAAGAAAGAAGTTTTTCAAAAAAAGCATCTGACCTATTAAAGCTTTCCAACTTACTTCAAATCGAACCCCTTGTTCCTTCATACATACAAAAGCACAAAGCAACAACAAACAAAAGAGAAAAAAATAATAATTTTAGTGTTCTGAAAAATGAAAATCATGTTTTGATGTAGGAACAAAATTCAATAAACAGCAGTTATGTGTACAAAACAAAAGAACACTATGGGAAATGACATTGCAGAAAAAAAACAGTCGAGAGATGTACACAGAAAAAAGAGCTTTCAATAACATACAAAAAGTGCTTTTCAATACAAAAAAATTTATATCCACTGAATGGTGAGAAAATTGAAAAAAATAATATTATTTTTACCGCGTGCGACATAAAAATGAATGCAATTGGCAAAAAAGGGGAGGGCGATGACAACATACATGAGCATATCATAAAATATGAAATTCGTTTTATTTATCCGCTAACAATTGTTATTTCCTCAACCAGCGAAATGTGTTGGATATAAAATTTCAGAAAAAACATGACGAGTATTTGCTATTGACAAAGTTTTTAAACATCTGATGAGCTGGATGGATTTTTTGACGTATGAAACAACTAAAAAAATTAAATATAAAATGGAACAACCAGGCACGAGGCTAATAACTATGAAAATTCTGTCTTTTGTTGTGACGGCTGAAGCCAAAGTTTCAGAAAAACATCAAATGCACTCACAATCAACTTTAGAGTTAACGAGAGAGAGAGAAAGAAAAAAATTATGGAATAATTAAAGCTTTTGTAAGTGTTCGGAAAATAAGTTTTTTTTTCTGGTAAATTGCTAGCTGCTGTTCCTGCGTGTGTTTGAATGTTTTGAGATGAAAATATAAATAAATATGAAAATAAAAAAAATACAGAACATACAGCACTAAACCAAGTTAGAGGATGTTCTATGTAAGTTGGCGCATTTTTTCAGTCACTGATGTTGTTGTAGACATCTGGGGATTTTTAGATGATAGAAGTTGGTTCATATTGTACCTTAATAGAAAGATATAAGTACTTGGATACTGGTCGATATCTAAACTTAAATATATTGTCAAAATATGAAATAGTAAAGGGTTCAAGCATTTGAGAAGTTAGAAGGGTATGTCTAGGACTGATCCTCGATTCAGGAGTCGTCCATCTTTGTAAATCTGTTCAATGATGCTTTTTTTGTACAATTTATTTTCGAAATCTATCATTAAATGTCCTTAGCTTGGTTATAACTTATAAGAGGTGTATTTGGCAATATTAAGAGAATCCACATTTCTTGACATTTGGTCTTCCCAAATCAGGTTACTGTTGTGAACATTTGAAGAGGGAATAAAGTCAGAGGTTGGTTTCTAAGGCTACCTAGTGTATACCCCACCCTGCAACTAGGGTACCTGGGGCAGAGTATGTTGATGATAGGTGGGATATCCTAGGACAGGGAAGGTAGGGTGACCTAGGGCAGGGTAGGTAGGGTGACCTATGGTGCCCTTACATATTTTAGGGATACTCTAAGGCCCCCCAAGGGGCCCAGCTCCAGTTTTTCTTCAAACATTAATTCCATACCCTAGATTGAAGCTAAAATGCTAATTAATTAGTAAGTAAACTAAGGTCCTACCCAAAATGAAAACTATTGCTAAACCAAAACACGCTAAAATGGAGAGAGAGAAAAAAGGATGTTATTGAATGTGCACAATACAAAGCAAGAGTGAGAGCAAAAGAAGAAGGAAAAAATGAAAGTTTTAATTAAAATTTCACCGACTTGTCATTACCACTCACTCATTTTATTATTTTTTCCATGTTCTGACATTGAATAAATATGGGAAGTTCTTGCTTTATAATCATAGAAATACTTTGGTTCGTCTGTCGTGTACAGTTTTTATGATTGAGTTGTTTTATGGTGGAAAATACCTTAATTATTGGAGATTATGACATGAATGGAAATAATTTATGGAAAGTTTTGAATGCAGAATGTGTAATTAGCTTTTGAGCTGCTGGATGATGCTGGATTGGACTGGATCTTTACAAAATTGAAGTAAATGCCCTAAAATTGAGCTAAATTGGCTATATTTAATGTAAATCTATAGTATTTATAAGAATTTTGAATTTTTTCTGATTCTACTGACTTTTATTGCAAAGGATATCCACTTTTGAGTCAATTACCGTCTACACTATAAGACGAACATGTCCATCTAGTACAGCATGAGATTCAACAACATAAAACATATTTTTTCAGGCAAAATAATTATTCTACTTTTTCTTTCATTCCACTCTCTCGCACTTGTATGCTTGCGGACAAATTCCTGTGCTTTCAGATGCAATCGCAGCATTTTCATATTTCAAATTATAGTCAAACAGCAAATATAGTCATTTTCGGTTGGGTCGTTGCAGATCAAAATGTACATACTCATGTATTTTTCGGAAATAAGCATTAAACATATTTTTTTGTGCTTTTTGCATTATACGGAAATGTTTGAACAGCGATTAGTTCAGCTTTTTATTGTATGCATGAATAAAAGCATGCAAAAAATCTAATTTTTTCACATTCATCATCGTCATATTGCATCACATTAAATATATATGCTTATGTGCTAAAATCACATTATGCTCATGTTGACGTTGACAAAATTTGCGGAAATTTCAATTTCTACCTCAGAAAAATAAAATTAAATACAGAAAATTTTTAGTGTGTGCCTCACTCATCCCCCTCCCCATCAACTCGAAAAATATTCATGGTGAAATGTTTGCAAATGATGTTTTTGCTGCAGGTGCTTTTATGGTTGAACGAAGGGAGAAAATTGAAAATTCAAACAACGACAAAACGCACAAATTTTTTTTTCAAAAAATGTCAAAAGCAATACATCCAGTTCTGTTGTTAATTTTCAAAGCATTTTATTTTGTATGTTTGTTGGAATTGAAATTGCTTCGTGTGTACCTTCTATAGTTCACATTAGACTTAAATAATTTTTTTCTTTTTTATTGGCATTTTGTTTGTAGATTATTCGAATTTTAGAAATTTCATAAAAGCAAAATAAATTTTACAAGTTGTCTGTTCTGATATCGGAATATTAAAATTCAGACTTTGCTGTCTAAAAAAGAAGTTGTTTCATTATTTTTGTAGGAAAACAGAAAGTTTATATTGAGAATTCTACCCACAGTTTAGCAATCAACTTTTTCATTAAGACCTTCTGAGTAACATAGAATTTCAGTTGTACAAAATGGTTGCCCACCCCCAGGGGGGGTGTATCCAGGGGAGGGGGGTGAATTTGTGTGTTAAAACACCACCCTCGACGAAAATTTTCTTCAGTTGCTAGAGGTTTTAGCTAGAAAAAATCCTAAAACCCAATGGGGGAAATTCAAGAATTGTGACCGTTAAAGTTTCCTAATAAATTTGTAAAAATTGCTTATTTGTCTGTCTGCCATACAAAAATCGAACTTAAATACCCCAGTTTCGAAAAGTCGAAAAATCAAAAAACTTGAAAATAGCAGTTTTTATAGGAAATTTCAAGGAAAAGGTATTGTAATTAATCATTTGTAGCAATAACAAAGCTAAATGCTTTGTGTAATCGATAAAAACATTAAGAAAATGAGTAAAAAAGTTCAACGGCTTTTTTAAATTCAAAATTTTTGAGTTGTGTATTTTAATACCCCTAGACTTTCGAAAAGTCTGGCGAACTTGAATTTCCCCCATTGGCCTAAAACAACCCCCCTACCCTCCTAAATTTTGCCATTCATACAAAAAAAATTCAAAACACCCCCTTCAAAAAAGTCCGTTAAAAGAAAATTTCAAAAATTTCATTGACCGTTGCAAAAATAAACAATTTTAGAAAAATCATACTTTTCCGATGCGTGTAATTCAATTTCGACAGACTTATCGAAAGTCTAGGGGTGTTAAAATACACAGGTCAAAAATTTTGAATTTCAAAAAACCGTTGGATTTTTTGATCGATTTTCTTAATAGCTTTATCGATTACATAAAGCATTTAGCTTTGTTATTGATACAAATGATTAATTACATTAACTTTTCCTTAAAATTTCTTATAAAAACTGTTCTTTTCAAGTTTTCTGCTTTTTCGACTTTTTGAAACTGGGATTTAATTTCGAATTTTGTATGGCAGACAGACAAATAAGAAATTTTTTCATGTTTATTAGGAATCAGATACTTTTAGCTAGTTATCTACACAAAACCCTGCACAAAACTTAACATTCTTATGCCTGTACAATTGCTAATCAATCATAAGATAATTTTTTAATAAACAAAAATTATTCGAACAAAATATCGAATTTTCGAAATTCAGGTGCCTAAGCTCAAAATAAATTTAAGGATGAAAATTAATTGATAAAAATTAAAGCTAATGTGTCCTGGGTTCAATCCCAGGTCAGGTCTAATTTTCGAAGCTCTTTTTCCATTTCACCGTTCTAGTTATGAAGCTCGGTTCGTGTGTTGGGTGCAGTTTTGAGGTCTTTGGTACATAATGTGTCTCCATTGCTAGGTATACAAGGATATACTAGTATTTGGATGATTTCTTAGCAGCATCTTACGCACACGAATTGTAACTAGGTACATTGCAGGGTACATCAGGTCTTATGACGTACTCGTGTCCTTGCAATGTGCAGAGCTTGCAAGTGGTTCGGATTCCACTATAAACTGTAGGTCTAAAGGGTGTGGTACAATAGATTTCTATAATCGCAGTGCCTCCAGCTTTAAGCTGGGCCCTTCACGCATTATTATTATTAAAGCTAATGTAAATATGAATGACAAATAACCTTTAATTATGAAACAAATCATGTGTTATCAATAATTGAATTATTAATAAATTTTCCCACAGTTTTTGAGCATAATTTTTTGCAGAAATTTCCATAAATGAAAAATAAAATAAATTTTAGCATTCATAGGAGGAAAAAAAAGTTCATTATTTGATAGCCACAGGTCAAATATTCAAAACAGAACATATAGTGTGCATGTATAAATCTGATATAAAGAGCACTCTTTGAAAAATTTTCTGACTGTTAAGCATTCATATAAACAACAGAAAATACAAATATTAAATAAAATATGAAATGAAAGGAACAGAGATGGAGAGAGACAGAGATGGAGAAAAAAATGAAAATAATATATTAATATTGCTTCTGTTTCAGACACATCAAACATGTCCATAAGCACCAGAGACTAGCAGAAGCAGCTATAGTGGCTGTAGAGAAGCAAAAAAAGCTGAAGAAGAAAGAGAAAAAAAAATAAATGCAATAAGAAACAGAGAGAAACAATCAAAAACAAGCACCATGGCATGGCATTTGATTTCTGCTTTTTCGTATTGTACGCTATTTTTGTGGGAAAGAAATGGAAATTTTCTTCTCATACTTTATTCTTTATATTCCTCTTTTTGTTGCTGCTTTCACTTGAAATACTACTGGCTGAAAGTCAGAGATTTGTTGCTGATGTGTGTATAATAACAGCAACAACCAAACAACAATAAGAATGTTTAAAAGGAAAAAAAATTCAATTTTATTTTCATTTATTTTTCCTTTTTCGAAGAAGAAAAAAGAAAATATTTTTGAGTGAATTGTTTATGATTGTGGCATATCAACTAAGAATGAAGACATGAGAAAGGAAATAAGAAACCTTTAGTGAGGGGAGCCACTTAAGCGCACTTTTATTGCAAAATATTGAATATTGTTAGAACTTTTGCAACTAAAACAATTTATTGAGATTTTGTTTTCATGATTTTCGAAAATTCAGAATCAATTTCGAAAAGTTCAAATCAATTTCGAATCAGTTTCGAAAAATTCGAATCAATTTCGAAAAATTCGAATCAATTTCGAAAAGTTCAAATCATTTTCGACTATTTTCAAAAAGTTTTTGGTTACTTTCAAATTGTTCTTCGAAAATGTTTGAATTTTTCTCAAAACATTCGAATTCTTTTAGAAATTTTCGAATAACTCTTGAAAATTCTGATTATTATCCTAAATTTCTGATAAGTCAGCATACAAAGCTCATGGCACAACAAACCAATACTGAAAAAACTGCGCTAAGAGCAAAGTTCATTTTCAGTTTGCGGAAAATTCTTCACAATAATAACATTTGAAATGTTATTTATTTCGCATTTATATGGAGATGAAAGGTAAATTTCAAAAATTTGTTCAAGCAAACAACATGTCAGAGAACTTTTTAACCTGACGACGTAATACATGTGCACATATAAACGTGCGAGGTATGCTCTTCGTAGGAAAAAATGTTTAGCAAGTTTAATTATCTTTCTTTTTTTTTACCTCGAGAAATAAAAAAAAATTGTTGTTGCCTTCTCCCCCCGTCTACCCTCATGTATAATTTTTTTTTCTCCATACCCTCATGATGATAAAATAGCAAGCTAATAGCAAGCACACAAGCTGCTTCCACCAGAAGAAGAAAAACACACATCTTTCAAAACAAGAAGGAATATTATTTGGAAAGAAGCTAAAAAGAGCGACGATAAAAAACATTCATATATATACACAATGTGGCTCAACATTCATCTGCACATGGTGAACACATTTCATCCATAAGAATAAAAATTTGTACATAAGTATAAGAAATAGAGCAAGCGAACATGAGAGAAAGAGAGCAAAAAAGAAGGAATTCTTGTAGCAATTCAGCAAAAGGCGAAGGAGAAGGGAAAAAAATTTGTTGCAGCTGTTGTTCGTACACACAAAAAAAAATTATTGCCGTAATTTTGAAATTGGTAAGAAAAAGGAATACTCATAAGCATCTGTTTCCTTGCCGCTCTCAGGACATTTCTTTCACTTTTTTTTATCGAAATTCATCCCACAAAATATTATTGTGTGCTCTCACACCACACACAGCACTAAGGATAGAACAACATTTTTTTTCGCACTGACACTGAGAGAGTAAGCACTAAAGAGAGTGAAAAAAAAATTTGACGGCGGTGCTGTTGAGAAACATGAAAGGATTCTCGAGAGAATGAAAGTAAAAGGAGAAGAGGAGAAAATTCCCACGCTCATACCGTTGTCTTCATTGTCGTCGCCGCAGTTACAAAAAAATATTTTTTTTTCTGTTATTCTTCTTCCTCCTCGTACAGCCAACAGTAGAGAGTAGCAGACGGAGAGAATGATAACGAGACATAATAAAATAAAACCTCATAAAACCAAAGCGAAATAATTACTTGCCATCGTCATTTAACTTTGAAGGTAGTGCCGATGAAATGGAGGAATTTGAATGGATAAAGTTGGGGTAGGTGAGTCATGATAATAGATACTAATGATCATGGTGGTGGTGTTTAATTAGTTTGTTGGCTTTCATTAGAAAATATAGGGATTCAACATTACTTCATCCTTATAGGATATTTATTTTTATTGTTGCCACTGGCAAAAGTTAAATAGAATAAATTTTACTGGACGAAATCTGAAGGTTCGGAGCAAATAGGAAGGAAAATTCTCCTCCTTCCGAGAATCAACATGAACATTTTCAACAACAGCATTTGATTTTCAATCAAAACAAAACAAATCTGATGTATATAGCAGCTCCGGTCATTTCCACATTGATGCATAATTTATGGTTTTCAGCATAGGCTGTATTGGATGATATGATTTTATTGAATGTTGGAACTCAAAATTTATACAACAATATACAGGAAAAGGCTTAGAGGTGGGAACTTTAGCTAATTTGAAGATCTTCCTTTATTGAGCTTGAATTTGCAATTTACAGAATTTTTAACGGCTTAAAATTATTCAAAATTTTAACGGCTTAAAATTATTCAAAATTTTAACGTCTTAAAATTATTCAAAATTTTAACGGCTTAAAATTATTCAAAATTTTAACGGTTTAAAATTATTCAAAATTTTAACGGCTTAAAATTATTCAAAATTTTAACGAAAATTTTATCATTTTTTGAGTGAATTTAGTGAAAATTTAAAAAAAGCCAGTAAATCGTTTTTCAAGAAATAAATGAGACAAGCTCAAAGTACCCAACTCTAGGTGGATTGTGCAATATTTATATTTAATCGGAAAGGTTTTCTCTCTATGCTCGGGTATGACCAAAATATTTTCAAATGGATAACAAATGGTAAAATTTCCTAAATATAACAATAAATACGCATAAATAAATTCATGTGCTACTTGTGATGTTTGTGCAATCAAGAATTTGTGTTTGCAATACACAAAATTTTGCACAGTCAGTTGGATATAGAGAGTTATGTGTTCCTTGAGTGCTCATGGTGATGATGCCATGTATCAATATGTCTGTATGAATTTAATTAAAATTTCATTTTCATGTATGCATCTCATTCTTCAAATATTGATGATTCTAATCATGTTTGATGATGTCATTCAGGAGAGAAACATGTACAGCTTCTTTCTACTTCTGTTATTTCTAAAGAAAAATAAAAAAAAAATCAGAAGGAAATTTATTCTTATACACTGATATAAAACATCTGCATCATATGTTTGGTTTACCACAGAGAAATTTTCTCAAAAATTATTGCACTTTCTTGAAATGTATGCTCATGTTTACGGAAAATACATCTGTTGGAGTTGAGTTTTCATTTTGCAATTGTTTGAGAATTTTAAATAAAAGATGATTTCATGGTTGATTCTAAACTTTTTATGGCATGCTGAATTGTCTGAGGAAATTAATAATTGAGTGATTTCTTAGGGTTGAAATGAGATTTTTGATCTGGATGTGAATTTGTGTTTGAAAGAAAAAGAAGAAGAAGCAAATTTTATACAATTAAATTTCACATTCTAGAACTCAAGATTAACAAAAGTCTTCGATTGCAGCATAATAATTAGATAAAAAATAACAGTCAATTTTTTTTTGAAAAAATAACGGCCAAATTATTTTTGAATTATATAAAGGGTCTTCAACTATGAAATATATTCAAATTAAAAAAAATACCGTTAAATGTTTTGCAAACTTAATCAAAGCTGGCAGTTTTGCTTTTAAAAACACATTAATCTTATGTCACATACAGCTAATCACCTTCCGAAAATCATGGAAGCGTGGCGTTCACACTATGAAATCTCTAAATCATCCACCGAGGTCAAAACGTCTTAAAACTCTGCCCGCATATATTCATATATCCAAAACTGAAGATGTATGCAGATTTATGTGCTTATTAACTGCAGTGATAATCAAACAGCTCAATTATTTACACAATTCCTTAAATAGAAACATCAGCACTTCTCAATCGACTTTATTTTCGCCGAAAATTTAAACTCCTCTCAAATAATCTAGTTCAATCAATTATCATCACCCAATATCTGCATTATATCAAAAAGCAATGAAATAAGTAATAAAAATAAATATTTAAAAATATCTTTACTACGAAAAAGCAGCAAGTTTTGTGAATCTGTTTTCGAAATCTCATCGCTGATCGGCAGGCTTAATTTGCTTACTATTTGCTTAAAAAATGTTTAATAAATTACACTTAAAATCTCATTACTTTCAATTTTCTCCATGATGTAAATTGTATGCGAATGAGTAAGTTATAAGGAATGAAATCCAGATACTTGAAGAGATTTTTGAGTTGTATGCAATATTTGTAGATTTAACTCACTTACAAGTGCTGCTTTACGTAAACAAAAATAGAAAGAAAAAATAAGTCAGGAACGAAGAAGATGTGAGAACTGAAGACTAAGAGCTATTACGGCATTGCTGATGATGATATAATCGCAGACGATCGACAAGTACAGACACATAAGTGAGGGCGAGAGACGCAAAAAATATCCCAAAAACCAGCATCAACACTGAAAATTGAAATAAAACAAAAAAAAAATCGAAAGATTTTGTACATGCTGGCTGGAGTTTAAACATTCTGGGGCTATAGCAATCGATAGCTTTTGCTGTTTCATGTTAACCATCACTTGAATCAATTTCAGTATTTTTTCCTCAAACTCAAAATTGTTGTTGGACGGAAAAAGTTGCTTGTTTAACATCAATTTCATCATGAGAAATGAAAAAAGAGAGAAAAAATGCCAAAATCCCATCCAACGCATTCCGTACTTGAATATTTCGATCGACATTTGAAATTGATAAAATCCAAGCCTTTTCTATTTATTTATAAAGAACTTTCCTTTCCTTTTGCTTCATCTTCTCGCTCACTCGAGTCTTCTCATTCAGCATTAAGATTTTTCAGAGAGATTCCAAGTGCCTTTCTTTTCATTTCACTTTCCACACACAAACATATCTTCTTCTATGAATGAAAACTCATTCAATTCAATTTAAGAGAAATGACTATTTAAAATGTCAGTGACAGAGAACATAACATCAACAACATCACGTTTTAAATAACAGGAGGAAGAATTTTCACGGAAAAGCATCATGAAAATGTGTCACATACACAAATTTTTTTATGTATTTTTGATTTTTCCGCATTTAATTTTGACTCGCCCTCATTTGCCTAAGGGGATGTGCTTCTGTCGTTGGCAGCTTGTGACGTATGCGTTCCCTATTTTTGCAGATGCTTGTGTAGATTTTTTAGTCTCTTAATAGCTCAATTTAAAGGTGAATTTTATTGCTTACTGACATTTGAGAGATTCTGGATGAAAAAGTCATATCTGACTTTGATCAAATATCTTTTTAAATAGAACGAGTTGAGATATGGTTAATATGTCAAAATGTTGCATTTTGACTGCTCTACAGAGTATGATACATTGTGTTTCCAAAAGGAACTGGTCAGTTCCAATGAGCATTTAAAATGTGCCAAAACATCAACTCAACTTAAAATTATCATAACTTTTAAACAAATTAACCCAGAACCATAATTCTTTCAGTTTCTTATAGCTTTACGTAAATCCTAAAAGATTTTGGTAACTGTTCATGTATTCTCAAACTGTGACATCACTTTTTTCATCCCCGAAAATTTGAAAATAACAAATCTTTGAAGCTTAATATTTTGGTAACCACAACAGCTAGAAATATGCAGTAAACGCTTAAATCTTCCATTTTCAAATATCTATCAAATACGTATCATGCTGAATAGGGACAGTACATAAATTTTGTCAAAAACTTTAAAAATATAGAAAAACATGTTTTTGGTCAACACAAATTTACTTTTAATCCTTCTGTTCCTTAAAATATCACAAAAGTATTTATATCATACCATTCCTTATTAAATAGCAAACAAAATGACGTACAGGTCATGTGGGGTTTGTACATCAGTTATGTAAAAAATGATTTTTTGTATTTTTCATACATTTTTTAAAAGCTTTTTAAAGTCTAATTGCTTTCTTAGATTCTTCATTTAATGCTCTTTTCAGCAATGTATAACTCATTGTACAAGATAATACGAAAACAATAGAAAATTTAAGAACATTTAATTTTACATTTTGTTGTTGTTGTTTTCGATTTTCGATAATATTTTTCTAAATCAAAAATTCTAATTAATTCGCTGTTTCTTGTACAATGAGTTATATATTGCTGAAAAGAGCATTAAATGAAGAATCTAAGGAAGCAATTAGACTTTAAAAAGCTTTTAAAAAATGTATGAAAAATACAAAA
Organism: Chironomus tentans; assembly: GCA_963573255.1. Lineage (NCBI taxonomy): Eukaryota > Metazoa > Arthropoda > Insecta > Diptera > Chironomidae > Chironomus > Chironomus tentans. Next base: position 43,779,934 of record OY754303.1, read on the forward strand.
AATCATTTTTTACATAACTGATGTACAAACCCCAGTTGACTCATACATAATTTTCTTTGTTTTTTGGTAAGGAATACTATTGCATAAATACTTTTGTGCTAATATAAGGAACATAAGGAGTAAAAGCAAAATTCCGTTGATCAAAAACACGTTTTCTAGGTTTTTAAAGTTTTTGACAAAATTTATGTACTGTCCCTATTTGGCATGTTACGTAGTTGATAGATATTTGAAAATGGAAGATTTTAGCGTTTACTGCATATTTCTAGCTGTTGTGGTTACCAAAATATTAAGCTTCAAAGATTTGTTATTTTCAAATTTTCGGGGATGAAAAAGTGATGTCACAGTTTGAGAATACATGAACAGTTCCCAAAATCTTTTAGGATTTACGTAAAGCTATAAGAAATTGAAAGAATTATGGTTCTGGGTTAATTTGTTTAAAAGTTATGATAATTTTAAGTTGAGTTGATGTTTTGGCACATTTTAAATGCTCATTGGAACTGATCAGTTCCTTTAGGAAACTCTAAATGTATCTTACTTTGTAGAGCAGTCAAAATGCAACATTTTGACATATTAACCATATCTCAACTCGTTCTATTTAAAAAGATATTTGATCAAAGTCAGATATGACTTTTTCATCCAGAATCTCTCATTTAAATTTTAAATTTTAGTTCCTTAAAAAACAAAAATCCACAAACAAAAACAAAACAACAAGCACAATTCCTTCATTCATTATTCGAGGACAATCTGTTACCGCACACAATTTCCATGCAGCTTTTTCCTCTTACCTACATGTTCGTCGTATGTGAATGTCATTGCTGATGTTGTTTCACGTTTTTTTATCTAAAATCCTTGATGGTGTCAGATGCTGCAATCATTAAGAACGCAACGAAATCCTTTTTGCCATTTAACCTTGATCGTGCTCATGTTGCTGATGCTGCTTCAACTGATGTCATTTTATCTAATTATATTGCCAGCCTGCTTGATTTTATTTGCAATTTGTGAACATGGATGGGGAAGGATGAGGACATAGAAAGGGTGAGAGACTCACAAAGAATAAACAAAAAATATTTGAGGCACGTCTGTAAGGTGGTTTGGAAAGAGTGATAGAAATGGAAGTACATGGACAGAATGTGACCACATCAAAAAAAGTTTAAACTTAACCGGGTTTTTGTGTTTTAGACACACACACAGAATCTAGTCTAAAGTGTGGGACATAAATGGAATTTAATGGAAATTTCATTACCACATCAGCACAGAGGAATGTTTTGGATGTAGTTGACACTGTCCAACCATCACTAAGCATTCTTACTTCTCTTGTATTTGTGATGCTGCGTGAAAAATTGCTGGATTTTCATTCATTACGTAAGATTATTTCAGGGATTTACTGAGATTAACCAAATGTTGTTGGAGGATAAATGAATTGCTGATTTTTTCAAATTGAGTGATCTTAATCTTCGTTTGCAATAGCTGAATCAAAAATATGTGCTCTGATTTTCAATGTAAGGTAAAAAGTTTCGAAATTCACGGTCACCTCTTCAAAAATAATTATTGACATAAGGGTCTATTGACATCATGCTAATTTCAATCATTTTAGTCGGAAACGACCTTAATCATAATTAGACAATAATTTCGAAATTTTACTCATGTACATGACGTAAATGACAACGCATAATGACTGAATTTCTTATGGAAAAAAAGAATGAAAATTTCTAAAACTTTTTTTAGATCGTTCTTCATCCCATAACTGCCATACTTGCTTACGTTATTCGAGAACAAACTCAAAACTGATGCCACATGGTTGAGAAAATTTTTAATATCAAATTGGATACAAATTTCTGTTTTGCACCTGTTCTAATAATATCTCGTAGAAATTTTTCTCATTCTCGTTTAGGAACTTTTGTAAACAATTTCCCCATTCATCATTTTTTTCCGTTCTCACCTTCCTACACCTTTTTAAATGCTCTCGTGTTTGTTTCATTTTAATGGCTTCTATTTAAATGTGTTGTGATGAATTTACTTAATGTAATTAAATTGCTTAGTATCAATTTATTAATAGGTGTGGACTTACGTTTTGTTGTGGTTATGAACTTAGACAATTAAAGGTCCTCAAAAACGACTTTTTACCTTTTATAAAAAATTTTGTAAATATTTTAATGTTTTTGCTTTTTAAACCAATTTAAACAGCACTGGATCTACAATTTACCAAACTTTAAGCTATTTAGTTGTTGGGATAATAATAAGCACAATCTGAATATCAATATAAATAAGTTTAGGGCAATTCCACGAGTGAAGAGAACTGGCGAAAAAACATTAAAATGTTTATTTAATAAGGTCTCTTATGAGTTGTAAAGAAGAAGACTAAACTAAATAATACAAGGAAAGGGGAAATCAACTATGAAAGGGGGAAGTCAACTAATTGTAGTTGCTTATACAATTCAAATATAAAATGACCGTTGATTGTAATAGAATCATCATAGTTCATGCTATCAGTAATTGTTTCAGTATTTTAATCAATAATTTACGCACATTTTACTAATTATAAGACCTGAACTTATTCATAACACATTTACACCTGAATAAATATCCATATGATGGGGAAAAACCCACAGGAAATGTGGAAGTATGTTTCTCAATAACAAGTTGCTGTGCATACCTCGTGTTAAAAACAGATACCTAAAGTAATTAAAAATGAGATGGCATTAAAAGTATGAAACACTTGTTATGATAATCAATATCTTTTAAGTGATGAAAGTAGCACAAAATGCTACAAAAAAAGTCATCATCAGCACAATAGAAAATCATTTTTGGCACACAGAAATAGTTGGAGTAAAAAAAATCATCAAAATACACACAAAAGTGCTCTTTTAGATGAAATTGAAACTGTCAACATATTGTGAACACATGTTGCCATCAGCCAGCCATCATCGTCATACAATGAATTATAATATAAAACAAAAAAATATTTTTTTGATAAATTTAAAATACGGAAAAACTTTTTTGTTGCTGTTCCTGATGTTGCTGTATGTTACAGTTAGCTCAAATGCTTGCCTGCCGTTGTCGATCGTCGACTGATGTTATAACATGAGAAAGGAATGAAAATTATGAACGAAGCATTTGGCGAGCATTCGTGCAGTACTATTATGCTCCACAAAAAAAGAAATGATTGAAGGAAGCATTTTGCGAGCGGAATGAGCCATAAATGGATGGGGATGGGGAGAAGAAAATTATGACAACTTTGCGGGCACAATCCGAGAAAATTATCAATTGATGGGATTTTCTATTTATGCTAGACATTTATATGATTGCGACAGTTTTGTTCATGCTTCCTCACATTATGCACATTTGAAATATTCAAGTATCATGGTGATATCTAATGATATTTATGAATGTGAGATTCATTTGTTAAATGACGATAACAACGTTGAAGGTAGTTGATGTGAAAATTTGCAGGTGATGTTCACGTTCTCATCATCAATATTTTCCTATTTTGTGCCTGCTTGTCTACTTATGCGAATACATTAGATTTTAAATTTAATGAAATTCCATAAAGGGCATATCCAATGCCATGGAAACAATTCATAATTCATTCATTTTAATTTATTATATTTCATTCATGCTGCCCTGCAGCTAAATTCCTAATTGAGCATGTTCGAAATTCCTTTAATTTAAATTTTCAATTTCTTCGGATATGCTTTTTCCAAATCGACAGACATGATGAACATTTTATTTTTTCCGAGAGTTCATTTTCATATTGTTTTGTTGAGTTATGCTAAATGTAACATGCTTTACAATAAATCACATAATGGGCGATGAGATCAAGAACAACTGTTGAAAATTTCCATTTCATTCATCCGCTTTGCCTCGATCTTAGTCACTCCTACATCAATTCAACTCATTTCTAATGCAAGAAGTAGGAAGAATCACAAAAAAGAACTTTGTTTTGATTACCGTGAATTGTTTTGATAAGAATAGAAGTTGCAGCACCAATTGCAGATATACTCATCGGAGATAAATGAAATCCAGAACAGTCCTCATTTAACAATTGCTGCTGCTTTGTGTCTGAGATTTTTGAAGTGCCTCATTGACTCTCGTTCTTGACTTTAAAATAATTTCTCTCTTTGCGTTTTTCAAGCTCCGAGCTGTGCATGTCTGAGCACATCATCAAGAATCCTCTCTATCAATAGAATTTAGATCTAGTTCCATATGATTTTAGAATAAATTTCCCATCTATAACGGTATCAGGAGATTTGAATAGTACGAGGAGAGAGGGAGCTTTTTACATAACAGTTTACATATCAAAACGTGCAAGACGTAAAATTATTTAAAATGCGTTTTAAAATATAATTTAAGTATAATTAAATGGCGAATAACGATGGAAACCACCAGGCGACTTACCAGGCGTATAAATTAATTCGAGTGCAGTGCTAGTTTTATTTATTTAAGTGTTTTGGCGTGAATTAATTTTTTTGTTAGGGATAATTTTCTAAGGTGTTAAATTATCATCCCTTAGACCCTATTTTAATTTATAATGGCGTTTTTTATTTATTGAGTGGCGTTACAACATAATTAATTGCATTAAAATGCATCCAACAAATATAATTAAGAAAAAATAAAATTCTTAACCAAAAGATCCAGCAGACAACAACAAACATCCAGAAGATCCAGCGAGAAAACAACAACAAGCATCCAGGACCAAAATTAATATTCATCAAATGAATTTTTAAATGTTTGTTCCTGCCATGTTTTCATCATTTCGTCCTGAATGTCGGCTCAACAAATATTTTTCAATAATCTTTAAATAATTTAAAAATATTTGATTTTTAAAGAGCGGTGATATAACGGCATCAGGAGATTTGAATAGTACGAGGAGAGAGGGAGCTTTTTACATATCAGTTTACACATCACATCATGGAGATAATAAAATAGAATTTTATACTTTAATTAAGCGTTAATAAATGGCGATTTATCATAGATTAGATAAAAGAATCTATCAGGCGTATAGTTATAATCAAGTTAAGCGTTATTCTTATATATTTACAGTGTTTTTGGCGAAATTAAGTTATTGAGTATTATTTACTAAGGCGTTTAAATTTATCATCCCTTAGAACTCATTTTTAAAACTTTAAAGGCGTTTAATTAATTATTTATGGCGATTAAATATATTTAAAACATATTAAAATATATAAATAAACTGACTAAAACATAATTAAGTCGAAAAAAATATAAATGTTATTTATTGGTTATCTTCATTGTTGAACTGTGAAATTATTCATCATTGAGTCGCAAGCATTACTAATCAAGTATTATAATACGTGCAGAAATGCATGGAAACTAGATTTGGGACGAAATCAGCATTATAATCCTGTTTTGCATCTGGAATTTACACCTTTCACACGATTAGATCCAGTGAGTCATCGAATCATACCATCGTTTCGTTTTAAAGTCAAATTGGTTGATCCGTTAGAGATTGCGTCGATTGATTTCATTAAATCATTATCAGATTCGTTCCAAATATCATTGAATGATGCAATTCTACAAGTACATCCATTAATTAATGTAGCAAAGTGGAAAATTAGTCAAGACACAAACCGCAAACAAATTCAAAAATTTCCGTTAAATATTGACAACGTGATAGAATTTATTAAAAATAAATATCGTGCTACACATCTCAGACAGCAATTGATCCACAAATCAGACCAATAAGCTGCTCGGGCATGGCATTCACAATTGAATGAATGTCTGTTCCGAGTGTGTGCGTCTGCATTTTCTGTGGCGAAAATTATATCTTTTTATGATGATAAATGCCATGTGACTTTTCATTTTTTAAAAACAAAATAAGCAGAAGCAGAAGTTAAACAGAAACAGCGACTAACGACAGACATGCCAAAGATTCGTAAACATTCGCATTGGCAGTGGAAAACTGGTATTGTTGTTGCTGATACGTACTGGATGAGTGCAAAGTCACTCAATGGCAATTGTGTAATGAACTATAAACGAGAAAAACAGAAACTGTCGATGGTTATTTTGTGGAAGTAGAAAAATGAGAGAGAAAAATTCCACTGCCAGATGTTTTAAATCAAAACGTCTCTCGCACATTTTGCTTCCGTCTGTTGTTTCATATTTCTTTCTTCTCCTTCTCTTTTGCTTTTCTGCTGTGCCTTGCATTGCATTGCTTTCACTATCTCACATTTTATTGATTCAATCATCCACGATTGTTCAGCATTTGTGGAATTTTTAACTCGAAATAATTCAACACTCGACCGTATGTTACCTCTCTGCTCGCCTTAATTCATCGCAATTATAATGATAATGACTCAAACCGTCATTGAGTGCACATGATGCTCATCTACCTTCCATCCATCTCAACATATACTCAGCTCAGTCTCACATTAATTTATCATAAAGCTTTTCATTTAATCCAAATTTAATTCATTAATTTCTGTCTTTCCATCCAAAAAAAATGCTAAAGCATGGATGAAGACATTGTCATTGAGCAGCAAGAAGCTGATTATGGGGTGGAACTAATTTTGCGAATAATTAAAATTAAATTTTGTTCTTCAATCAAAAAAATATTTTCCATTCATCATGTCACATTTCTTTCCTTACAGATGGCACTTGATGCAATCATGTCTTTATACGAGTTTGTAGACGAAACTGTTGGTACAGTAATTAAAGCTAATTTATACATCTCGGGGTCATTAAACTACTTTTATACGCAATTGATATATACTAATATATACTTTTGTGTCTATAAGACCATCTATTTTTTTGGCATATCCATATGATTCGTTAATTTATAATCAAAATAAAAATGACCTTTACATTGATATTCATTGGACATTTTACCTGATGAAATATATTAGGTTAAACTTTTTTTAAGTTTTTATGTTTTAATTGTGATAATTAATTCTTGGCAATAGCTACTATCTTTTTTGGCATATCCATGTGATTCGTTAATTTACAATCAAAATAAAAAAGACCTTTGTCATTTGATATTCATTGGACATTTTACTTAGTGATATATATTAGGTTAAACTTTTTTAAAGGTTTTTTTAATTGTGATAATTAATTCTTGGCAATAGCTTACTGCCTTATTATTTTTTCGAGATCATTTTGATGTACACATCATTTTAATGCGTCTAAATATGATAATTTTATTGCTGTTAATAGCTTACACCTTCATATGCCTCATTTATACAGCAAGTGTGTACATCACTGCTGGATGTTAAGTTTCATTTTTAACACTAAATTTAGAAACTTTTAATTTTAAAGAGAAAAAAAAGTTGTGTACATAATTTTTAAAGCATCGCTTGATTTTCATTGATAATGAACTTGATGCCATACTCTCGCGATTCCGTTGAATTACAAGGTCGTTGTTTTATTATGACTGTGAAATGTTTTTAAGTAATGGGCTAAAAATTGAGTATCATCAGGCTTGGAATGGTTTTGAATGTGATTTTTACATGCCATTCATACATTCAGTAACATATCGAAAGCTTTTCTCGACCTGGCCTAAATTAAAAATATGGCAGGAACAAAACCCAGGTTGCCACCCCTTGCCACAGCTCTAAGACCAGTTTCTAGGGCTACCCAGAATATTCTACCATACCCCAGGCATCCTAGTTAGAGGACTGAGTAGGTAAGGTGCTTAAATTTTGATCTTTGGTGTAACTTTTAGCTACTTTTTTAGAGAATCCTCAATAAAGTCATGATTCTTCATTAAATTTAAGTTATATCCTCTAATATGCATCAGTAAATACAAAAATATTCAGCATGTTACGCATCACATCCTTACGAAGTCAATGAGCTCTTTCCCCTAACCAAAGATATCTGATTAAACTTTTCTTAATGCAAAATATTGAGAAATTTTCTTTTTGTATTCCATCCTGCTTCACATTCTTTGATTAAATGGAAATTTTGTTAAGGTATCAGCTTGTAACATGCATGTTCTTCACCAATAGCTGTCTTCTTATCCACTCTTTCCCTTATTGATGTTTAGCAAACAAACAAACAAAACATTGCGAACACACTTCCTTCATTCATTATTCGTGCTCAAGATGTTACCGCAGGATGATGTTTAGTCTCTACTTATTGTGTATGTGAGTGTGTGATTTCATATTGTTGATGCTTTTTGATAAGCATCAGATGTTGGAACCATTAAGAAACGAGGGACGAAGGGAAAATTTCCTTTTTGCTGTATAACCTTGATCGTGCTCATGTTGCTGATGCTGCTTCAACTGATGTCATTTTATCTAATTATATTGCCAGCCTGCTTGATTTTATTTGCAATTTGTGAACATGGATGGATAGTGAGGACATGAAAGGGTGAAAGACTCACAAAGAATAAATAAAAAATATTTGAGGCACGTCTGTAAGGTGGTTTGGAAAGAGTGATAGAAATGGAAGTCCATGTACAGAATGTGACCACATCAAAAAAAGTTTAAACTTAACCGGGTTTTTGTGTTTTAGACACACACACAGAATCTAGTCTAAAGTGTGGGACATAAATGGAATTTAATGGAAATTTCATTACCACATCAGCACAGAGGAATGTTTTGGATGTAGTTGACACTGTCCAACCATCATTAAGCATTTTTACTTCTCTCATGATTGTGATGTTGCTTGAAATATTGCTAAACTTTAAAGTGCATCGTTTTTTTTTTTAATTTTGAAAGATGTCAGTCATCTGAGTTAGCTCTTGGGGCTAATTGACTGAATTCATTACTTTAATTAAATTAGACTAAGCATAAGTACACAGGAAATGTACTCAACATTTTTAACGTAAAGTAAAACTTAATTATCCATAATGTTCAAGGTCATTCACATGCGTGTTTATGCTGCATATTCCATAACTTGAACGGCACCTTGATTTCCATCTCATGTTAGTTTGAATAACATGATTAAGCATTTTTAATGTATATGCATCATCTGCAGTAATCATGTTTTGCGTTCAATCTTAATCATAGTTTCATGTCCAACAGTCAGTTTATGTACGTGAATATTTTAGACATTTTCCTGTCTCATTTCTGTGTGTAATTTCATAGGAACTGTTAATGAAGGGCTTATATCAACAAATAAATCCGAAAAGGTATCTTTGTTACATTGTAAATGTCAATGACTGAATTTCTGCGGGCAGGCAACTAATAATTAATAAATAAAAATCCATGGATTATTGTTTTTTTACGTGTTTTTATCTCAGATGCAATTGCTGTATAACATGAGTTTGGCTAGAAACTGTGAAGTGAAAATAGATAAATTTTCTTTCATTTACAAACTACTGCTTAAAAAACTATATGGAATGAAACCTGAACCGTTGTTATGAAATATTTCTAATGTATTACCTTGAATGTTCAACCAATAAAGTCTAACTTAAGCTTTTATTTCTAATCAAGACAAATTACTGGAAATCAAAGAAATCACGATGTTTACTCTACGAAATTAAAAAAAAATTAGAGGGGCTGCCAACTATGATTACTTTTTTATAATATTTGAATTAAAAATGACCGTTATTTATCCAATAAAACTTAAAACAAATAATTCGGAAAGAAAAGGTTGAATATTATCAATAATTGCTGCATGTAATCCACAGGGTCATAAGAAATACTATTCCTTTGAATACATCTCAGATTCTCGCGTTAATATTCTCTACGATAATGCAGACGAACGGATTCACGATAAATTGTTTGTGGGAAATCCATTTGCGTTTTTCACTATATATTTTTGTTATGTAGTAATTATTGTGGTTATTCTGACATGTGTCGATGTGATTTTGTCTATAAGATGAATATACTTCCTAATAAATTTAGTTTACTTGTGGCTATTTGAGTATAATTGGAATTGCCAGCCAATAAATCTATCAAATTCGTGGCTCTCAGAATATGAATTAAGGATTGCTTATGAATTTGTTGTGACAAAATTTGTTTACACTCTTCATAGTGTCGTGTTTGTTATGTCCAAGAGAGAAAAATCTCCAGTGGCTACATATTTGCTTATCCGTCATACGACGTTTCCATTGATGCTGTGGACGTGTGCAAATTTCTATCCCGACGAACACATTTTTTTATTGGATTTATAGATTCCATTGTACATTTTTCGGTGTCAATTGAAAAATATATTGAAATTATGGCAACAGTCTTCATTGCTACAATCTACAACTATTTTGTACTGTATTTAAAGAAGAAGAAAGCAGAGCCACTAAAAGAGAAGAAAGATAAACAACCTGACTAAAATTCATATAGCATCACGTCACTAATTTTAGTGTAAATACCTACTTGTTACTGTAAATAATTAACAATTATAAGCATAATAAATTTTAATTTTCGTGCTAAATTGGACAATACTTTACTTTTATGACCATAAACTTGAACGATTTTAAAGAAAATTCCTAAACAAAAATATATATTTTGTATGAAGGTGTCACAAAACTCCAGACCCCTTCCCTATGAATGGTCCCTAGTCTTCAATGCTTATTAAATGAGAAAATACGTTTTTTACTATGGAAAATTTTTAACAAGGGGGATGGTCAGTTTTTGAGTGACGTAATTTATGAATGACCTCTTAGTGTTTTATGAACAAACCCTAAAAGGGGTCGTTTATATATGACGTCTATCAAAAATTGGGATTTTTAGACTCTCCTTGTCGTGCCATACAAAAAATGCGCTTTAGTTCACCTTACTGTTTCCATTTTTTACTAATTTATTTCATCATAAAGCACATGATTTTTGCAAATAGACTAAACTAAATCATTGAACTTCACATGCTATTACCCTTGAAATAAGAAGAAGTAATGTAAGAAATGTATATAAACAATGAATATGACTAATTTTTATTTAAAAAAATATAGTCGATTTATCTCCCAGTATGCATACTATGTGCGTGCATCGATCATTTTATAAATATGGAGATATAAACATAATTAATTGAATCGCTGACATATTATGTCTTCAGTTGTGGAAACAATCAAAATATTATCTACCGAAAGGTGAGAATTAGAGAAAGTGCTGTTGTAGCCATTGAGTAAAATTACTAAGACATTATTTGACCTTGAAATGCTTACGGCATTTTTTCAGTGTAATGAATCAGTTCAAAATTGCAAGCGAATTTCAACATTCGTCTTGAAGCTCAAAATTCTGAATAAAGCAAAAACAGTTCAAATCTAAAACTAAAACTAAGTGACGAAAAGACTTCAAATCTGGTTCCTTAAAAACCAAACTCATGAACATGTATTTTAAATTTTTTTTTGTACATACTTAATATACAGAAATAAAATAGTATTATTTAAAAAAAAAAGAATCAGTTCAAAATAACTCGAAATGATTTCTTTTGGACTTTCATCAGCTGGATTTTAGAGCTTATGTACTGAACTTGAGAGCTTTAATATAATTTTGGATGAATGTTTTGAATGTGTGCTGTTAGCGGATGGTTGTTGCATCAATATTTTAAAAAATTGCAGTGAGTCTAACCCCCCCCCCCCTTGTTCTAATTAATCCTCTGATAATCAGTGAAATATTTTAAAGAAAACGAAGTTCAGCGACCCAAACTTTATGACAATAGAAGAAGAAGTTAGCTCTAACTCAACAGAATCTTAAGAACATAAGACTGAAAAGAAGAAAATCAGAAGATACAGCAGAACACTCACTTAATGCGCAAAGATTCACTTGCGTCGATCATCAGTTTCTGATGACTTTGAGTCTTATTAAGAAAACAACGCTTAAAAGTCGAACTTGTCATCTTCATTTCTATATCAAACAACATCATTTTCCTTCTTCCTATATAAATTATACAGCACTGAATATTTTTAGCCTTAACAAAATACTAAGGAGCACTTGCTAATTAGAAAAGGCACACGATTTTCACAAATATGAAGTGCTTGAAAGAGCAATAAGATTCCTTGATAATATTTCTGAAATACTTGAATTGTCTTATTATAAGTTTACATGAAATAAAGTATTTTTGATTCTGCATGCTTAAATGGCATCTAAAATTCTAAACCGAATTGTAAAAATGGAAATACCTAAATTAAATATACAAAACACAATAAATTTCGCCACAATAAAAAATTATTTTATTAAAGTTTTATCCAATGATGCATACAAATCATAAAAATATATATGGGCGATTCTACGAATTAATTATTCTACAAATTTATCTCCAAATTGATTTTTCTCTCTTTCTGTTGCATTACCTATTTATCATGAATTATATTTTAAATGGTAGATTTCAATGAGATCTACACATCAGGCTCACTTAAATGTATCAAAAGTTGTTAGTTAAAGAAATATTTACATTCTACGAAGAATTACTCTGTTTCACAAAATTTTTTTTCCTAAATCTCCAAAATGTTTTGATTGATATCTTTTATTTGGTAACGTTAGCATTCAAAGAAAGTATAATGTATGATAGTTTGAGATGGAAATTTCAATCTCCGTGAAAACTGTGTTTGTAGCAGTCTTAATTAAGCTACAATTTTGATTCTACGAAAAAATGCACAAGTGAAACAGAGTAATTTGGAGAGAATTCCAGAATAAATTACCAAATATTGAAACTTAAATTCATTATAATTTGAGCTAGAATTGAATAATTCTAGTGTAAATTTCATCAAAATTCATAATTATCATTGAACTATAGGATTTACACGTTAGATTTTAAGAAAATAATGGGGAAATGCTAATAAAAATATTTTGAGAAATTTTCATCATTGACACGGATTTTTTGATGAAACTTATTCGTAGAATCGCCCATATGACGACATAAGAGTAAATAGATTTTGTTAATGTCAAGAGATCACATGGGCAGCCGAAAAACTCATGGCAAGATGCTGTTGATGCAGTATTGCACGTTGTATTGAAAATTGGCAGACGGTAGCCAGCGATAAGTGACGTCTATTATTTTGGTAAAAAGGTCAAATTTCAAATGTTTGTTTACAAGCTGAAAACGTTTATTTTTTCAAAATTTAGTATTCCTGGACATAATTCCTTGTCATGTTATCGATCTTTTGCTAGCTTACATCTCGAAGTTATGAGCTAAACTTGTTTTGAGCTTGTAAAATTTCTAGAAAGTATTTAAATTTAACTAAATTTTGTAAATTTCAAATTTGTACTAAAATAATGAAAACCTTTACGTTTCCATAGTAGTTGGGATTAAGTGACTCATTTTATTTTTATTTTTAACATTTATTTTTGTCCATTTTTATATTTTTCTGGTGTATTGATTTATGTTATAATAAAAAAGTTTAAAAATTTTTTAAATTTATTTTGCTCCACTCAATGAATAATTTCAATAATCAAGAATTAATTCTTGAATGGTGAAATAAAAGAAAACAACGCTTAAAAGTCGAACTTGTCATCTTCATTTTTATATCAAAAACATCATTTTCCTTCTTCCTATATAAATTATACAGCACTGAATATTTTTAGCCTTAACAAAATACTAAGGAGCACTTGCTAATTAGAAAAGGCACACGATTTTCACAAATATGAAGTGCTTGAAAGAGCAATAAGATTCCTTGATAATATTTCTGAAATACTTGAATAGCTTATTTATATTCATAAAAAATTGAATTTTAAGAAATTTTCGTCATCAGCACTAACGAAGAGTTAGAAATCAAATTTTAATTTGCATAAGAATCAATAAAGCATTTTTGATTGTGCATGTATAATTGGCATCTTATAATTCTAACCAGAATCGTATTATTCATACAATAAATATTAAATAAATCAAATATACAAAAAAATCCAATTTGATCTAATTGTAAAAATCTCGACCATAAAAATTCGGATAGAAGCTGATAAAATCTGATTCAATTTAAGTCTTAGAAGTGGTAAAAAAAATCTGTTCGTTCATAAAAAGGGATCCTCAAGGATATTTATTTAATTCTAGTCCAATTCATTGATTTGTTTGGTAAATTAAAAAAAACTTAAAAAAACTGAAATTCATTTCCCACTAGCCCTTCAAAGGTACTTATTTTGTCATTCCCATTCATCAATTCACTTGATGTCTCTAATTAAAAAATTTAATATCCATCATAAATATAAATGTCATTGAACTGCAAATAATTTTGTTATTTTCAACTATTTATCAGATCTTTAAGTTACAGAGGCCACCAAAACATCTTCACAGGCGCTTACACAGGGGGGAATTTTGGGGACAAATCCCCCCTCGACCAAAAAATTCTTCAATTTCCTAGGATTTTTGAGAAAAAAAAATCAAAAAATTAAATTTGCAAATCCCCCACTCCAAAATTTCTGGTTACGCCCCTGGATCTTCAATCAATAGAAGCTCATGCATTATTTCCTGCATGGTTAGTGATTGATTGAATTTTTAAGGTTTTAATGCTGTAATTTTTACTGTGTCAAATTATCATTGAAGATTCGTGTAACTTTATATGCAATTTTTGCATGGATAGTGTTGATCAGCTTAGGGGTCATTCATAAATGACATCCAATTTTTAGCAAGGGAGGGGGTTTGATGCTGTGTAACACTTTCATACAAAAGAAAAAAAATTTTGTATAAAAATTGGGGAGAGGGGGTCTAAAAATCTAACTTTTTGCGTGACGTCATTTATGAACGTTCCATCAATGAAGAGCAGAGGCCTTTTCGTTCATTTGAAAGGACAATTGAATTTCTTTGAAGTTTCTTCTTTGAGTTTATGATAAACTAGAATAGACTGAGACTCCGTCTAGTTTAAACCACAAAAACCTCGAAAAGAATCGAGTTGAAAAATGTTAGAAAATAACGGTCGAAAAAAATTCAAAAGTCACGTAAAAATTCATTTAGCATCCAAAAGTATTACTTGAAAAAAAATACAGAACTTTATTTTCCTTGAATGTATTTTTTTATAAGGAACTATTGCTGCTATAATCAACTTCCTAGCCACTAAGTCCATCAAGTCAAAGCGACAACTTCGATATAACGAAAATTGCATTTAACTTGAACTGAGCTTTCAAGAGTTGAATATTTTCATTAAGTAAGCTTATCCACAATTTTTTGACGACCATCAATAGCCTTCAAACGTTTTTCTACCACGAAAAAAATAAGAAGCAAGAAAAAAAATATAAAACCAAACGCACAATCTTTTCACATTTTTAGTATTTTTGCTGAACTCGACATGAATACAACACAGATCAGAGAAGCTCTAAATATTTTCTACGACAATGGAGATAAGAGAATCCGTGATAAATTGTTTATGGGAAATCCATATGCAATTGTGCTTTGTTATTTGTTCTATGTGCTGTTCATAACGAAAATTTTACCGAAATTTATGGAAAAACGAGATCCGATTGATTATAGTAAATTTATGTTTTATGTGGACTCAATTTTGTGCTTAAGATCATTTTACTTCCTCATCAATGGGGCATACATGTGGTTCTTTCTGTACAATTGGATATGTCAACCAAAAGATTTATCAGGTTCATGGGTATCAAATTATGAAGTGCGAATTTGTCATGAATTTGTTGTGTCTGTGTTTATTTACACACTGCAAAGTGTCGTGTTTGTGATGTGCAAAAAGTCAACTCCTGTTGCAACATATCTCTTGATTCATCATACAATTTTCCCAATTACGTTGTGGATTGGTGCCAATTTTTATCCTGGTGGACATGGAACATTTGCTGGATTTATTAATGCAATTGTTCACTTTAGTGTGACTGCAATGAGAATCATAACGACAATTTTCCCTAAATCCAGTCTTAAAAACTACAGAAAGGCAATCGACGTAAATTTACATGTGAGTTGTGCATTAAAAAAATTTAAAAGTTCAATCAAAAATTCAGTTCTTTCCTACAGATTTTCCAATTCCTGATTATCATCGCCCATGCAGCTCAATTATTCTTTCAACGAAATTGTAACGTTCCTTTGGGTCTTGCTTATGTCGAAATTATTGGTGCTCTTGTCATTGCTGTGATTTACCATCGTTATGTGATAAATGCAAGCGAGAGGAAAAAGGACAATACGAAATTGGAACTAGTACGGACAACTTAAGGATGTGCTGTTGTTTTACTTACCTTATTAATTTTATTTTAAAAATTAATTTTAAAAAAGAAAGGAAATAATTTTGAAGGGATTCAGAATTCAGGGTTAGACATTTTCAATATTCTTTGCTGTGATAAAAAAAATTCCAATTATCAATAAAACTTTTGTGTGGATTTTTAACTAAAACTTAAATAAATGAAATATGAAAAATATTTTTTTTTGTTATTTATTGAATTAAACTTTCGAATTTGAGGTGACCTTTGTACCAAATTTACATATCCCAGAGAAAGGTCTTCCTATAAAGTCAACTGTTAAACTCTCAGGTTTTGGGTTCGATTCTTACCTATTTCGTTGGTCGTATCGATCTATTGAGATCCATAATTTCCCTCGGACGTCATCTAAGGCTAGATCTATCGCTGGCTACCGTCTGCCAATTTCCAATACCAAGTGCAATACAGTCTTTATCCACAGTTTCCATCTATAAGTTCACAGCTTCCTTTCATGATTCTTACCCTATAAAACTCTAGAAAAATCCTAAAATATCCACAATAAGACTTAAAATTTGAGAAAATTCTCAAAACCATCTTCAAGAAAATCCAGTGACCTTGAAAACTCAAAAAATCATCCGGTTCGTTAGCATTTCTACACGCTTTTATTTGATTCACTCTGTCTCTTTGTTAGTATTTTTGCATCCTTGATTCAGTGAATTTCAAGAAGCTTCTTGAGCCTCAAGCGTCGCAAAAATTCATATGGCAAATAAATAGCTCTTGAAACTTGATGACAACAATTCTTGTCAACAATAGCCAATTTACATTTCTTTAAAAGCCACTTCAATTTTGCACTATGAAATCAATTCACAGAAAATGACAAAGAAATTTATTTTAAGCTGTTAGGATCAGATGAGTTCATTTTATATCCAATTTCTTTAAATAAAAATCTTTTCTTCCTTAATTTTAAGATTGAAAATTTTTAAAATCTTGATTTGCCTTGATTTTAGGAGCATCTGCTGGAAATTGTAATTACTTAATTACTGTAGCCATGTTCCTATGTGGAACTTAGGTTACAGCAAAAGTGTTTCCATCAGATCAGTTTGCACATTATGACTGATATTCTTTCATAGGTTTATCCAGAAATTTTTTTTGGAGGGGGGGGGGGGGTGGTAGGGGTGGTTTCTGATTTTTTCGGATATCTTTTAGTTATAGCCTTTTTTGGTTATCTTTTCCCATTATGACCGTATTGGTGTTCAAGAAATAGGGGGGGGGGTAATCCCCAAAACCCCCCTGGATACGCCACTGTATATTTTCATTATTGTTCTGTTCCATGTAACTTTTGGAGCTCTAAGACGTCTATTCCCTTAATTGGTAATTGGATTGGTAATTAAATTGTAAAATAATAAATCAATTTAATTTTTTTTGAAAATTTTAATATTTATTCAATTTTTCAGGATAAAGCTTTTGAAAAATTAAAGAAAGAAAGCATTGATTGACTTTTCTCTGAACGAATGTTGAATCTTGACAAATATTTAACAAAATATCAAAAATTATTATGTCTTAATAACAAGCATGCTAATTGACTATTTAAGTATATAATTTGTAACGCACACGCAATTTACCAAAGGTGCGAATGCTTGAAAGAATATTTACATAAATTGTCAAATCTAGTAAGCAGTTTGAATTTCTATTGATATTTAAATTGATGCAAATTTTTATTATTTGTGATATTTTTGTGACTAAAAGATTGATTAAGTTGCCAATTTTGAAGATAAATAATATAATCAGCTCAAAATTAATGCTATAGCATATTTGCTAAATTCCCATGAAGTTTATTGCCTTAACAATTATTCGCAATATGATTTTTTATTGTTATTTTGATAGCTCTCTATTTAATGTGCTTAATTCCTATGCGAAAAATAAATCAAAAATTTATGAAGCATTTTTCTTAATTGTTTGTTTGTTTGTTTTTGCAAAATTAAATGCCGACAAGATCTTATGGAAAAGTGCAAAATCATGGATTGAGTAAACAAACCATTAGAATATAGTAAAATTATCATTACTAATTAAGAAGATAGCTAAAGTTATCTTTGTAGAATTAAAATTTTATTTGTCTTAAAAAAATTCTCAAATGGGTTGTTCACTCATGATGTCCAACAGGGTGTTCTGAATTTCTAAGATATTCTTTAGACATTTTTATTTATGCAAAACAAGAAGAAAGTGTTCTAAATATTAGTTTTTGGTAAGTTTAGACATGCTTAGTCATTTGAGATATTAAAGAAATTAACCATGTCTGGTATCGACTGGTACTCCAGGGCGTTTCGGAGAAAATGTTAAAAAGCACCCCTTCTATCATCTGAGTTATAATTTATTGAAATTTGCGTCCTCTGATAAGAGGCTCTCCGGTTAACCCATCCGTATTACGCCTCTGGAGCCGGTTGCTTCGTATACCCTAGGGTAACCCTAGTTTATTCCATACATTTAGGGTTATACCTCTGTAAATATACACTAGGGTATATCAAGCAATCGGCCCATGTGAATAAGTTTTGAACAACTCCCCCTGTGTGACTCAGCATAGAACTAAAATATGCACATCACTTTCATGGTATTTTCCACTCAGTCGCCATGAAAAAGGTGTGTAGATCGGAACTTAATAGTCTGGAATACGCCACTTGGACTGAGTAGTTCATTAAACCATAAAACAAATTATGATGCTTATTTTAAGCAGAAAGAAAAATGTGAATATAAAAATATTTTGCAAAATTCAGCTCATGCTTAACAAGATCGTTTGATTGAAGGCCGACGTGTGTTGGTTCTACGCATTTTGAAAAATAATATTTTATTTGTTGATTGCAATATCCAAAAGTCCATGAATTTTTATCCAAAAAATGAAAATGCAATCTCTGTTTCCTATGGATGTCCAATCAATCTTTAAAGCTTCAACATTGGAAAACTCTTTAGAAATACAAAATTTGAAAATTCGTCTTAAAGCTACAAATGATGAACAAAAGCGATAATTAAGTTGAAACTTATGTAAATTTACGAGTGTCAAAATTTTTTTTTACTTTACATCAATTATTTCACGCATCAAGAAATGAAGACCTAGGTCAACATGAATACCTTTTCAAGTTCAATCTTTTTGTTACATTAAGCATAAATGCACAAAGCATGAGTCAATAAAAGTGCTATAAATCCATAAATTAGTTACATGCTAATTTTTATTTGTGAGAAACTCATGAATTGACTTACAGACATAATTTTTTAAGGCTATTGTCTTATTTACAACGGTTGAATAAACCGTAGCCTGATCATTTAATTTAAAACTTTGTGATTCGAGTGATTTCGAACAATTACAGTTGGTAATTTATGTTTGGTTAAATCTTCTCAGTAGCCAGTTAATTACATTAGTAAACATAGCTCGTCTAAGTGACTCTTCAGACGTTAAAAAGTACAAACATTTTTTTTGCGGAAATTTGCATAATTTTTTTTACAAAATTTAAAGTAAATGGCAAAAGATAAATGTTCAAACAAGGTCAATTTATAAGGCTAATGAGCAGTATCAACAAATGTCGATAATCAGTGTTGTACGTTATGATGATCAAGCCTCATAATTCGGGATATTTCAAAAGTACATCAAAATTAGCACCAAAAACCAGAATTAGAATCAGACCCAAGTGTATATTCAGTTGGTGGGGGGTGTATGAGGTCAACCCCCCATTTTTGGAAAAATGTTTTTAATTTGCTAGGGGTTTTTAAGAACAAAATCCCAAAAACCCACCCCCCCCCCCAAATTTTTCCGTTGATGGGACTGGACTGGATCTGAATGCGCCCCTGATCAGAAGCTTCCGAAAAAGTCATCACAAAGTCAACACTTTTACTAGGTCAAAGCCACAAATATCATTACTGAAATTTCTTTTTAAATAGCTGCACCGTTCAATTTCAATGTCATTTTGCCGGTAATTGCTGTTTTGAGGCCTTCAGTACAACAATAAGGCAAAAAGTCATTTAAAAATTCGGCAATGTTGAACTTATTCAGCAATCTGTGTGGTTAGAAATTTTTGCAGTGCTTTTGTTAAAGTTATAAATCATTTTTCTGAAGATTTGCATTATGGCGATGAGAAAAAAGGTTTTTAGGCATAACAATTGGATGTTGAGTCATTCGATTGATGCTGTATTTGAAGTTTTTGGTTTATTTTTGACTGGACTGTGACAGAATATAGAATTAAAGTAATCACGAGATGATAAGCTTTAAAACTTCCGTGCATCAAGCTTGAGCAGTCAACCACATTGAATCTACAGCGGTTAGTTCAAGTTCAATGAAAACTAAATATACAATGATATTTTCAATGGTCTCTAAAGTCATGAGAGGCACAATGATTAATATCATTACAATTCGATGATTCCAATACCTTTAAAATACCATTATTCTTTATACCTTTTTTGAACGACTTCATTAACAGTGTCCAATTGTGAAATTCTCTTTGCTACTTAAATTATTGAAGCTTCGTCGCTTGTGCTACCTTATGTATAGCAAATGAAACAAATATCAGCATTACAAAAGACACGAACGATTAATGTATGAATGGGAAAAAAGGTTTAGCATTCAAAAGGTACTTTAATTTACACGAATTGATTCATTTCGTTGGTTGTTTACAAAATTAAGCATGAATGTGAAGATGTCATTGAATTAGTATCAATTTGAGTCTATGTGAGTGTAAATAAATTTTTTTAAAAAAATAAAACAAAGGTCAGAATGAGAGTTGATGATAAGGTTTGTGTGAGTTTCTTACTAGACAAAGGTCCAGACATAAATCTAAGGAATTAAAATTAAATTATGAGGTAAGGAATTTTTTGTGGGATTTTTTGTCTTATTCTTTTGTCTGTTTTAGATCTCTTCTGCTTATTACATTCATCCTCCAGCTTCTCGTTACAAAAATCAATTCAATAACATTAAAATGTGAAATCTCATGCGATACTGAATATCAAGTACTTGGAACAATATGTCGCTGTAAAGTTGTGGGATTCAATTCAATCAATCGTGAGACAATAACTGATGTTCGTCATCAGGGAAGTTTTAATGGAAATTATTCAGATATCAAGCTAATTTTGATTGATGGACAAAATATGAAATTTATTCCATCAAAAATGTATGATTTCTTTCCGTATCTTCAAGGACTTATTATCGATGAATCGAGCCTTTCATCAATTGATAAAAATGACTTAAAATATTTCAAGTCCTTGAAATTTCTGTTCATCGGAAACAATCAAATACATTCATTAGATGATGATCTGTTTGCTGATAATCCAGACATTGTATGGCTTACGTACCTTAACAACTTTACAAGGAGAATTAGCCAAAATATTTTAAATCCATTAATTAATTTAAATTTTGCAAATTTTCAACGCAACAGCTGCATCAATTTCAAAGCAATTGGAAAATCTGAGATTGAAAAATTAAAAAAATTTATCATGCGAGATTGTGCTTAATATATGCAGCAACATGTGCTATGACATAAAATTCTATAGTTAAACATATCAAGATAAAAAAAATCAATGACTCATGTTACAATTTTTTTATTCAACAATCGCATAAAATATTTTCAGTTTTTCCCCAAACACAAACACATCCATGCTGAAAGTACCTTTTAATGCATATATTTCAAGCATATATAACATAAAACACCTGCTAACAATTCTACTCATTCATACACTTTCCCATACTTAAATTACATTTTCATTGTTTTCCAGATATTTTTGCAGCTGATGCCTTTCTCGCTGTCGATTTGCAGTTTAAACCTCTTTTTTGTGATTCTCAATTGTTGGGAAATGTTTGAGTTTTTCTTTTTTTATGGATTAGTGCTGTAGTAATTGTGGATAATCATGAAGTAATCTTTTTTTGTGAGATACTTTAAAATGTAATAATTTAATCTAAAAGCAGCAATAACTCTGAAGTTTGATGTGTGGCTCCTACGCTAAAGATCTCATGAATTCCATGCTATAGTCAGTCATTTAAATCGGATTGTGTGCACTTATAAAAAAAATTAAAAAACCGTTTTTAAAAAATATTTTTAAAATTTAAAATTTGGTTTCTAAAATTTAAAAAGCTGATTTTTATATTATATAATATATATTGACAAATTGTCAAATACATTTACATGCTTCGGTGGCCTAGTGGTTAGAGTACTGGACTACCAACCAAGAGGTCACTGGTTCGATCCTCTCTCTGAGCAATTTTTTCCAAAATATTATTTTTTAACGACTCAAAATAATTTGAAAATTTAAAAGATATTTTTAAAAATTTAAAAACAGTTTTTAAGAATCCAGTTTTAAAAATGTTTTTAAATCTCTTCATACAAATTTAAAAAAGTTTTTTAAATCCTTTCTATGAGTGTGAAAAGAGGTCAGGGTATCACCACAGCACAGTGAGAAACGTTAAAGAGACATCCTGAAGACGTTGTGACGGTTGTTTAACGACAAGGAATCAAATTTACAGCAGTGTGCCTCTCATGTTGACTCAAGAAATTTCCCAACCATTTCTAATCATTTATGTCTTTCAAATGAACAATTTCTCCTACTTGTAGCCAATACATTTACTATATTAACTGACTTCCATCAAACGACATCAAACAAGCTCATCATTCATGCCAGATATCTGAAAGCATTCAAAATTTCCAAAATCGTTGAGCTTTACTAAAAATTTACAGACACAAAAAAGCTTTTCAATGAAAAGCTCAAAAAATAATTTTTGTACTTCACATCAAGCACCACAGATGGAGCTACGGGTCATGAAACTCTGCATGCATCTCGAGCATACTTTGTTTACTTTCTGTATTTTCTCGCAAATGAAATTCATTTTCTATGTTTCATAAGCATATAAATAGGTGGCATAAAAAATGAATAAAAATCCAATTGAGTAATGACATTCTCCGTTTTTAATACGATACAGCGAGGAATTATAAAAGTTGCTAGTTACCTAGCAATGATTAAATAATATAAATAAATTTTCCATAATGCAATGTTGTCACGGGCAACAAACAAGCATTAAGGAATGTTAAAGTAGGATAATGTTTATTAAAAGCGTTCTAAACATAGCACTTTCGCGAAGGCTGAATTGTTCTCAGAATATAATTCATATACTTGAAGTATTGAAATAATATTTCCATTCTTCTCTCTTTCTCCCGTCTTCTCTCTATACTGATTCACCGATTGCTATGTTTCTGACTTTTTCATTCTATTTCCATTGTGATTTATATTCTTTGTGGAATTCACTTCTTACTTCATAAATATATATATGTTTGGAGTTTTTGTGCATTTTTTGAGGATAGAACGTAAAAAATTTGATTCCTTCTGAATAGAATCGATTAATTTTTGTGTAATTAACGAACATTTTTTGAATTTTTCCCGCACTTTTTTACAGATTTGTTTACAAACATTGAAGATATTGAATTTTAAAATTTGCAATTTTTGAATTAAATGCGCAGAATAAGTGAGTAAATGTGATATTAAAATGCTTGCTCACTCCTATTTTGTACCATTACATCATACAGACAACAAATAAATGCTAGATTAAGGCAAAATAGAAGAACAAAATCGTCAAGTGGAAATGTAAACAAAACTTTTTGAATTTAACTTTTTGAACTTAAAATTTTGAAGAATTCAGACTTGATCACTTAAGAAAAATTTATAAAATACCATAAAATGTTTCAAAATGTCAAATTTCAGCCATAAATATTAAAATTCAAATTGCATACCTAAACATACACGCATTTAATGTTTTATCACATTTCCTTCAAATATTCTTGCTAATTTTATGACCATTCACACAACAACATCATAAGCATGGCAAGGTATCATATCCAAAACATACAAAGCATTAAAATGCTCAATAAAAATTGAATTATGAGATAAAATTTAAGAACATGAGTCCTCTGAAAGGTATACTTAATCCGAAAAAATTCATAAATTAAATTGCTTAACTGCAAGACACTGAAAAAAGTAAGCATTTTATGCTAAATTTCCACATTACATTCACATAAATTTCTCTCCGAAAAAAAAGCTCAAAGCCATGCGATTACAAATGAGAGAGAGAGAGTAATGAGAATTGAGAGAAAAGGAGCAGCAGCAGTAAACTAAGTTGAAAGATTGTCTATATATATACACAACAAAAAATATCCTTACGTTGTGATAACAGATGCAAGCATCAGTCGCCTTCCATCTTTCGTCGTGTACGCGTAAAGCTTTCCGTTTTTCTCGTATCGAATGTAATACACAAAAGAAAGTTCACAGTTGTTCGCCTAGACTCTTTTAAGTTTATTTTGTGTACACAATTGAATTCTCTATATTTGAATTATACCTTTCAAGTGAATCACACACCAATCCGTGACTTTGAGGATATTTTTTTTTCTGTGTCAATAATTTCCAATTGTTCGTCTCCAACTGACTGTGACTGTACATTCAACAATTTTGTGTTCGACTTTAAAAATTTATAATAAAATAATTTAATTGTGAAAATCAGCAGAAAGGGAAAAAGAAGTGATTTTTTTACGTTTACAGAAATGAAACCTGAAAAAAGGAACCGAAGAAAGATAAATCTCTTTGGTGGTTGAATTTTCTTTGTGATATAGAGACAGTGGAAATAGGAAGCACAGCATAGAACAAATTGGATGTCAAAGAATACAAAGTAAAAGCATTGACATTGAGAAATTTGTTAAATTAAGTGCACCAAAAGGAAGACAGAATTGATAGATAAGGAATAAAAAACGAAGGAGGAAGGAACGAGTGTTGAAGATAGAAGAAGTTAATAAAAGTTTATTTGGTCTCACAACAATTTTATATCCCAAGAGATGTGATTGATAACTGTTTGTACAAGTATGAAGGAGGATGTTAGATCAAAAATGTTTTCTATTTTTTTGTTGCTTTCCGTTTAATGTTTGAGGCATCAAGTTTTTATTTGTGTATACAGTCCACCCGAGCAACACGAAAATCAAACTAAAAAGTTTATTTTATACACAAAACTAGTAATGAAGCGATCACGCTTCATGGGCATATTCACACCGTTTCAAATTTTTCATTCATAGCTTAGTATTATGTTACTAAAAAGACTTATGAAAAGTCGTAAAGTTTTAGCTTATTTAGTCAAAAATATCACAGTTTGTATGAAAATTAGTTTGGCGTAGCTTTTTGCTACTCGAAATTCAAAATGATGTAGATTCCATATTCAGGAACAGCTAAGGAACCTACATACCAAATTTCAGCTCATTTGCTCAAAGTTAAAGCAAAAATGAGTTTGGCGTAGCTTCTTACCCCTGAAATCCAAAATGACATCGGTTCCATATTCAGGAACAACTAAGGAACCTACATACCAAATTTCAGCTCATTTGGTTAAAATTAGAGCAAAAATGAGTTCAGCGTAGCTTCTAGCCCCTCGAAATCCAAAATGGCGTCGGTTCTATGTTCAGACACAGCTAAGGAACCTACATACCAAATTTCAGCTCATTTGGTCAAAGTTAAAGCAAAAATTAATTTGGCGTAGCTTCTAGCCCCTCGAAATCCAAAATGGCGTCGGTTCCATATTCAGACACAGCTAAGGAACCTGCATACCAAATTTCAGCTCATTTGGTCAAAGTTAAAGCAAAAATCAATTTTGCGTAGCTTCTAGCCCCTCGAAATCCAAAATGGCGTCGGTTCCATATTCAGCCACAGCTAAGGAACCTACATACCAAATTTCAGCTCATTTGGTCCAAGTTAAAGCAAAAATCAATTTTGCGTAGCTTCTAGCCCCTCGAAATCCAAAATGGCGTCGGTTCCATATTCAGACACAGCTAAGGAATCTGCATACCAAATTTCAGCTCATTTGGTCAAAACATTTCTTTTCTATGAAAAAAATAAAATGTGTTTTGCAATAATCGGCTATAATTTGACCAAAAATCGCACCTTTTCGTTCCGTGTGCCTTACTGGATGCATCCCATGACTCCAAAAACTATACAGCTCTTGCCATACACAATATCTATCAGATGCAAAAAACCGGAAGCCTTAATATTGAGTTTGAATCGAGTTATCGCGGAAATTAACTTGCTAACTAACTTGCTAAATGACAGAAAGCGTTTTTTTGCGATTTCTCGGCACTGGAAGCACCAATCGAGATGCGGTTTTCACTGTTAAATTGGTAATTTTAGGCACAGACTTTCCATACTGATCACTATGGGTCGATTCCGTAAGCCTGAAGCAGCAAGTCCAAAAAAGTAGTTTCACTGAAATACCAAAAACAATATATTCACACACAATTAAAATTGGTGTGAATATGATAATCTCAACTTTCTAATCCTTTTGTCCTTTGCTATTCACTCGAAAACGGATTTTGTGTTTCATTATTGGGGATTATTCTTTGGATATGTTTTTTTGTGAATACCTTCCAGTAAGTAGCATGAAGTAAGGAAAAAGGGCATTCTTCAGCGAGATATCAGAGATTCAAGTGTTCTACGACTGGAAATGGATTTGAGGAACATGATCAATATTATCTAAAAATAATTTCAATTGAACAAAAATAAATCCAATAAATTCGCTATCGTGTGGATGTTTCGCCCGTGAAAGTTGAAATAAATATCAATTAATGGACATTTTTTTCCTATTAATTCAGACATAAAATGCCTTAATCTTTGCTTATAATAGAATTGAGTTCATTAACTTGTGAAATGTATATTTTATAGAGAGGTGTTGAGGATGCCTGAAGACGTGTAACAGATTCCTGATTTTGAAGGGGAAGAGGATGTCTGAAACTGTGAAAGCACTTTTTGGGAAAATAGTATCATTTGTGACAGAGTGTGGGAGGGGGTGCTGTAAACTTAGTTCATTTTGTGCACGTAATGAATAAATGACCTCAAATGGAATTGGCAAGAAGGAGATTCACTGTCTGCTTAAGAAACATAGAGAATGTCAAAAGTAGGAAGAACAGTTTTATCTAAGACAGACTAAAATCTGTCGAAAAAGACGAAAAATAGTGTACCCAGGCTAGATTGTTACTGTAGTGATAGTAAAATCAATTTTAAAACGTGAATCCTACATTGAGATGGAGATATTGATCAAATTTGGTCAACACAGTTTCAGACACCCACATCAGGCGCGTACCCAGGGGGATTGGGGGACAAATCACCCTTTCAATGGAAAAACTAAAAAAATACCAAAATTACCCCCCCCCCCCCCCCCTCTAAATTTTTTCTATACAAAAATTTCGAAATTCCTGGCTACGCCCACATACATGCCCAACTTTGATAATAATTAGGTGGATTATTTTAAAACACCAGTAATCTTTATCCATGAAACCTCTAAACAAAGAAATCATATTTAGTTCCTGATGATACCCAAACCCACGTACATTTCTATCAAAATTCTTCGATATCATGCTTGATACGTTTGACCAATCAGTTACTGGGTTGGAGTGCCATTCATAAATTTGTGTATCATTGCTTATCAGCCCACATACTCCGTCCTTCACACTCACACACAACTCAACCCACCCTAGGAAATAAACATTAAAAAAAAGTTCAATCGGTTCATATCATGCAGGAATCAATGATGGATTATCATGTATTTTTAATTTCTGTTAGAGCCAAGAGCATTTAATTGAAAAAGTTTCATTTCAACTTCAAAAGAATCGTGATATCAGAGCTTGAACTATACATTGCTATAGTACAGACACAAGCTTCGTATGATGTTGCAAATTGGAATCAAAATCAGCAAGTGTCACCTCTTGCCATTAGCTTGTTCTGCTCTTATTCATTGATATAAAATTTACACAGAAAAAAAATCCTGTCAATGTAAAGGAAAAAGATGTAAAATTTAAAGAAGTGCTCTTCAGAAATAAAAAAAACATTCGAGATTTCCCCCAACGACAGCTATTTGACTTAAAGTACTAAAAAAACTTTCGTGATTGGCGAAAAATTGAAAAAGATTTTCCACATTTTTATTTTCCCTCCCGTTGAAATTTTCCCTCATTGACACATTTTCCATCAAAGCACCTCACCCCTCGCCATAAACTGTCAAATACCTGAAAGCATTTAAATTACCTCCACGGAGACATAAAATATCAAAAAACTGCATTAACATTTTTATGTCGCTCGGGCCGTAGAGCATAAAGACATAAAACACAGATTAAATGACTTTCTCTTTCTTCTTGTTCTTCTACCATTTTACGAGAGATTCTTTTTTTTTGGTCACTGCACACACACAATTTTCCTTTACATCATCTAAATGAATTTCTGAATAGACGTGAAGTCATGATAGAAGGTCGTTAATGAATATGAATTATATTTTCCCCTTTCAAGAAACGAATCAGAAAAGATTTAGTATGAATGTAGTCATTCCGAACGACTCATTCGTGACCGAGTCGAATAAAATAACGATCAAAAAATATTTGAAAAATAACGGTCAAAAATATTTTGAATTCTTAACAGTTCTGGCAAAAATTTGAAAAATAACCGTTAAAATTTGCTAAATTTTCTAGAGATGTTTGTTCAGCAAAAAGGACAGTTAGACAAATCGATGACGTTTTTTGTTCGAAAAAATGAGCTAAAAGCCGAGAAGAAAGAAATAAAACAACGTGCAAAATATAAATGAGGAATAAAGAGAATGCGACATTAAATTAGCCAAATGGGAAGAAGGAAATGAAGTAAAAGTGGTGAAAAAAGCCGCATTGCTATAATTTTTCCGGAAGTACGAATTAATTTCACTCATTTAATGCTTTCATGTTCATTCCATTCCATCCATAACATGAGATCCTATTTTAGCTTTTTTATATCCACCCAATACTCTTCATCAATTAATGAAGTGCTGAATGAAGACGAAAATAAGCTCTAAATCTCTCTATTTCAATCTACTCATTCATTACAAAACTCTCAACAGAGTCAGTCTGTATCTTTTATGTATTGACGCAATCAGTTTCAATTTTCCATTTTCAATTTTTTTTTCGACTTTATTTCATTCTTTTTCTTTCCTTCCCTCCCCAACAGATTACGAAACGTACAACAAATAGAATTTTTTACATTCTGTAATGAATATTTCATTTAAGTTAATGAATATCAAATAACCATGAACAGTGTAGAGAGTAAGAGAGAGGAAAACAGGCAACGAAGGCAAAAATAACAAACATTAAAAATGTTTTTTTGGGGGAGATAGAAATTAAAGCACAGAAATAAGCACAAAGAAACATATTACATTTCAGATATTGTCTGCAAAATAATTGTGAAAAGGGTTTCGGCAGAAAAGTAATAAAGTTTGACCTTCGCAACAGTTTTAAAAAAAAATCAAAGGATTTTTAATAAAATTTAAATTTTTTATGGCCGTTAAAACTTTTCGACCGTTTTTATCAAAATACCTCCAAGCTACTTTAATGAATAAAATTAGTAGAGCTTAAATTTTAATTATAAAAACCTAACCGTTCAGTTAACATGCAAATTAAGAGCCGCTCGAATTTTTGCATGCTCTAATTCAAAATGTTTATCTGCATCAGCCACATATTTTCATCCACTCGTAGTTCACAATGAAAAATTTAAATGAGTATGAAGCTTACATTTTCAAGTTAAAAAAAAGACGACCAGTCCCAAAAATGTTGAGAAACGAACATGAATGAGAGATGGAAATGCCAACAAAAAAATACAGCAAGCAAACAAACAACGTCAGTATCAACAGCCAAAATAAAGTTTAAATCGGCGAAAAAATATGCTTTTATTAAAGTATTAGCTTCATTGTTGTAGGATGAATGAAAGCTGCTTCTTTCCATTGTGTAAATAGCTTGCGAGAGTTTCTTTATTTCGCATTTAATTCTCCCAAAAAAAAGATGCTAGGTCGTTTTTCCATATTTTATTTTATTGTGAGCAAAAAACGCAAATTTCGCTTCCATTTCTGTGAATGCTCCTCGAAAAAAATTATAATTTTATTTTATTTTTGTGATAAATGTGTTCAATATTTTTTAATCTTAAATTGAGCCTTTTTGGTCGAGAGAAAATTATACAAAATAAACAAGTTAAAAAGTCACCCAGGGCAGATGTTTACATTCTTTTGGATAAAGTTGTCAGGCAGAAATGTAAGATTACTTGTTTCTAAGAAGAAAATGATGGAATTTACATAGGTTTGGCATGTTGTGACTTAATCAGTGGAATTCTGTTGAATTGGGGAATTGTTTTTTACATTGCTTGCAATTCCTTCGGTGGTTTGAGCATTGAAAACAGTAAAGTTTAGGTCATGTGCTCTTTATATGGGATTTTTTTTGTTAGTAATACTTAAATTTGAGAATTATTAAATTTAATTTCGAAAAAGAAAAAATTATTTTCGAAATTCGAAAGTGGTTTGTTTACATTTACACTTGAAGATTTCGTCACTCAATTTTAGCTTAATTCCACATTTTATTGTTGTTTAAATGACATTGGGGCAATAACTGAATGTGAGCAAGGATCTTAGCATCGTATTCTTGTAGTAAACTTGCCTAAATTAGTCAAAAATTGCAATTTATTACATTCGAAAAATAAAACTTATTTGTAAACAATAAATGTGGGAAAATTTAAATATTTGAAAAAATAACGACTATTTTTAAACACAACATCATTGGTTACTGATTAGATCAAGGCTAATAATTGAAAGTTGAGTGAATAATAATTGCTTAAGACAGTGTTTCTCAAACTTTTTTGAGCCACGGCACACTTTGACTGTAGAAATTTTTCGCGGCCATTTCTAGGTAGAAAAACTTTTACGGCACACCAAATAAGTAAATATGCTCAAAATTATATTAAATTAGAATAAAATCCTAGTACTAGTCCAAAATACTAAAAATAAAGCTCTAGTTTTTGAGTGTAGGATGCTTTAGTTCAGGTTTTTTTAGTAAAAATCTATAATTTTCTGAAAAAAACACATATTATTAGAATTTTTAAAATATTTTCACGGCACACCTGAGCATCTTCTACGGCACACTAGTGTGCCTCCCTCCCCCCTTGTTACAAATTTTCCAAGAAAATTTTTTTCTTTGTTTGACCTGTTACAAAATCTCAGACCCCCCTTCCCCCTAAAAAGCGAACGTAATAAGTGAATGACCCCTAAGGATTAAATTTTAAGAAATTTTCATGTTCAAAATAATTATTTCTCAACAAAAGGAACAAAGCACAAAAAGGGATCCAAAAACAATAAACTCAGAAAAAATGGAAGAAACGTCAAT
Organism: Chironomus tentans; assembly: GCA_963573255.1. NCBI lineage: Eukaryota > Metazoa > Arthropoda > Insecta > Diptera > Chironomidae > Chironomus > Chironomus tentans. The sequence goes on from OY754303.1 coordinate 43,811,093, forward strand.
CAATCAATTAAATTTCTAAAGGAGAACATGAAAAATAAATTTCACATTCTAAAGTTGTTTCTCATTGAAAAGAGCTTTCTGATTCCTTTCAAACAATTCGAGGATACTCCATAAGAGGGGTGTGGGTGCCTATCCCAATAGAATCTCAAAAGGCATTATTATTTGATCAGCTAAAAATTCCAATTAAATTAAACAACAAGTCTATGTATCGAAAAGTTACAAACCGATTACAAAATAAATCATATTTGTGAAGAATAAGGCGTAGCAATAGCAAGAATCTAATATTCGATAAATAACATAGAAATTACGGAAGAAGAAACAAATAACGAAGAAGCATATTAAGCGAAAAAAAGCTCTTTTTCTGACTGTTTATTAATAGTAATCAAAAAACTTTCCATGGCCGTTATGACTAGCAATTAATACAATCTGTTGTTAAAATTTCATTTACTCAGTCCAAAGCCAACAATTGTCGATTGTCTAGGAACACAGGAAAAATGTCTTAAGCATATTAATAATCCCATGACTCTATATACTCAGTCGCATCATCCACATTTGATCCGATATCAAATTTATGAGTTTACTCAATGAAGAATAAAATTCATATTTGTGACTATATAAGGCTTATACATCAATTCATTGAGGCTTAATATTCAATCAATTTGTGAGCAAAATCATATTTATATTAGGTAAAGTTCACTCCAGCATTTGATTATATTGATGAATTGATCTTTAATCGATGAGTGTTCTTCTACATAATGAATAACTTATTTGCCTTTTTTTTCGGGGGAGAGCATCGATAAAGTTAGTAAATTAAAGATTTTTCATGATTGATTGGAGCAAAATTAAATTACATTATAAGCTTACAGAGCTTAAATGAGATTGCTGTTCAACAAAGTTATTGTGGTAGGCATAATAATCTGCATGAATCGGCTTTACAAGCTCAACAAACATCCATTCGTAAAATTCTCCTCTGTATAATCACATTTATAAATATGCTCCGTAATCGTGTATATGTGAGTGCGTGTGCTGTTATCTATACGTAAATAACATTTCAATTGTACGTATATGATGAGAATGAATATGAATAAGAGAAAGGAAAATTAATCTGTTTAAAACAACACAGCAACCAGACATTGTGTGTATAGTGGCAGAATATTCGAGTTGTAGATTGCTCATAAGATCCTTAACAAATTTATTTATCCAAATATCGTAAACGATTTTGTTGTTGCCAGCACTATCGAAGGCTTTTGCATTTTTTTTACTAGAATTTTTTTGGATGGATGAGTCTATGTATGATGTGGGGGCTGGGGATGAAGCTGTATGTGATGTAGCCAGCTTCCTCGACTCAATACAACGGAAATTTACTCCATTCCTCTTAAATACCAATAATGTTTATGAACAGTCCCTAAGTGACTAAGGGAGGGGTAGTGGCGTATTCAGGGAGGGGTTTTTGGGGTCAACCCCCAAAGGGTGGGGGGATTTATAATTTTTTTTCAATTTCCTAGAGTCTTTTAAGAAAAAAATCCTAAAACCCCTGGATACACCCCTGGGGAGGGGTCCAAAAAATATTTTTTAAAAGACGTCATTTCTGAACAGCTCTATAAGTAAATTCATGTTGTTTATTGGAAAATTAGGCCTCCTATCAGGATTATCAATCAATATCGTACAATTTTTATGCAAATTTTGGGGTAGGAAGTATTTGAATTTATATTTGACAGAAAATTGTTGTGCTTGCCTTATATAAAAAAATCAATGGAATCGATTCTTGAATAATTGTGTCAGTATTTGAATATATTTAGTCTCAGGCTAAAAGAAAGACTTGCTGATTAGCTTCAAAGCTTCTTTCAAGGTTGGAATTTTTTCGGTTTATAAAAATTCTAGTCATTAATGTAAATTGTATCTTATTGAGCCAACTATTTCCACAAGCTTCATCAATTCCGCCCCGCTGGTCCTTAATTCCAACTGACATTGTAGAACAATAGACTCGAAAATTTCCTTTTTAATAAATTCGCAAAATGTGAATGCCCAGTGAGAATCCACAGAATAAATCCATAATTAAAATTCAAATTTTTATTCATAAAGTTCTATACATTTTATTATGTGTCAGCATTTTGAGGGAAAAAGTCACGCAAGCCATATGCATTATGGATGTAAATTTAAGCAACAATTTTAATATTTTTATGGTGTAAAAAATAGCTTATATGTGCTATAGTTAATATACTAGAATATTTTATCATGTAATCTAATGGTTATTTTGTTATGTATTTATTTATTACAGTATGGCTAGGAATAAACTTGTTTGAGTGGCGAAATTGATATTTTTGTGACTTCTTAAATGTAATTCAGAATATGGAATTTTGTATGGATTTAAACCAGAAGCTTGCATATTTCGGGAAAAATTACAATATTTCAGCATAAATCATTAAGTTTTCCATGGGAATGAAACATTATAACCCATAATTTGTGTAATTTTCTCTTGCTTGAAAGGTTTTATGTCTGTGGATGCTAACAATTTCTCTAAAATGAGCAATTTATCATTATTCTGGATGTTCAAATAAAATTTTCTTATTTTGATGGAAATTTTGGATTTACTTGCACTGGATTTGTTAGGTATCAAAGTTTAACCTACTAACTATAGAAAAATCATGTTTATGACAAGCATGAAGCTTATTTTATTGCAAATTTTCATAAAAAAACAAAATTTAAATTCAATTAATTTGCTTTCAAACACAAAATAGGATTAAAAGCAAATTATGTCACAGAAACGATAAATCAAGCAATTTGCTAAGTGATTATCAATGACCAGTCAATAAACCTGTACCAATAAATTAATAATTCATGCCAATATGTGGACATAATAAACTGCAAATTTCGTATAAAAATTTGATGCCAATCAATTTTTTTTAATCGCTTTTTTATTACATTTTCCACATCCACAAAATGGTATCCATGAACCTTTTTTTAGAGTCATTCCATTTTAAGCTCTATAATCGAATCTCCTAATTCATCCTGAATTATTTATTACAAACGTGAAATTCTTTAAACCAAATTCAATTATTTACAGTTCTGTATCGTTCGTGTTGGAATTGAAAATCTTTAAAGTCAGAGATTGTCAAATGATTATTAAATAATGAATTGATGCAGTATTAACCTTCCAAGATTATATGGATAATTTAAACTGGATGATTTAAAAGAGAGAAGAAAGGAAGGAAGAAAATTACAAATTTATCGTGTTGTTCTCGTAATAAGCAGAGAAAATAACAGTAAAAATCACACGCCGGGGCATTAATAGAAGTTATCAAAGATATATAAAAATTGTATTTTTTACATCGTCGTGGAGGAAGGCTATGAAAGATAATGAAGATACAGAAGGAATGTTCATAAAGAAAATGTAATATTAAATGAATAGACGAAAGAGGAAGAAGAGAGAAAAGTTTTTTGAAAAGTAAAGGAAGCGAGAAGAAGAAAAAAAATGGAATGTGAAAAGACTTCTTCGAATTTCACAGCAATGCTGCTGGAAATAAACTGTCAAATAGCACAATTTCGTGATCTTCTTATTCACATTGGTCACGATAAGCATGATTCCCCGGAACTTAGGATATCAATAAGGAAAACACGTCGTGCGTGTGTTGAACAATGCTTGAAGGTAGCCGAGCTCATTTTACCTCAAATGAAAAGGTATGTAAGAGGATTACAGGCTCAGAGGGGCGTATCTAGGGTAAATTGATTTTTTTTCCAACCATTGGAATTCTGAATACATCCCTGCAGCAAATAAAACCATCAATTCATTTATCTTTTAATAATATCATATAAAATCTGTTTCACTAACCAAGTCTTAATTCTCTGTACATTTGCGTGCGACAAACAATAGCAGTGAAGAAGTATCAGCAACACCATTTGATAATCCACATCTAATTCTCCTCTTCTACCTCACGCAACTTTTCCTTCGTGAACTTGTTCGCTCTTATCATCTCCTTAAAATTATCCCTATGGACATGAGCGGATATTTCGGTAAGTTTCTATCATTTGTGGCGTAGTCAATTGATGACATAAGTTTAAAGAGGCTTTAAAAAAGCTTATAAATATTTTTTATCGCTTCCTGGCGCATATTTTCTCTCGAGATAAAAGTTATAATGTACATTTTGCCCCATTCAAGCAGATCTTTTGAACTTTAGATCTTCTTTTGTGAGACATTTGTTCGAGCTTTGATAAATTTTTTGTGGGAATTCCGGTTACTGTAGTCATAGATTCTACAATGTGAAGGATTGTAATAAGTTGTTTAGTGTCATGGGATCTTGTTCAGAGCAAAGGTTTTCTAGAGATTTAAGGTGTTCAATCAAAACATTGAACTTGAACTTACCAGAGGTTAGTTTTTAGGATACCCAGGGTACTCATTCACTTGGATGCTCCTATCTATCCCTTCTCTTAATTTAGGGTACCCTATCTATCCACAACCTATCCTACCCTAGGTTAAGGAGGGGTAGGATGGATACTCTAGGATATCCTAGGGTAGTGTAGGGTAGGATAGGTAGGGTAATCTAGGAAACTCTATGTTAAGGTAAGCCTTACCCTTACCTGGCAAGAGGTGTAGAGGGTAGGTGGGGTACTCCAGGTAACCCTAGAAACCGGTCCTGAAATTTAAATAACTTATCCTTAGCCAAGGACGTATTCAGGTTCCCCCTCCTAAATAAATTCTGAATTGCCCCTGACCATATCTAAAACATCTAGATTAATAAAATTCTATTGCTTGCTAGATGTAGCTTGAAACTAGCTTTTCAAAGTGTCATCAACTTCCGCAATTGATTTTCTTTTACTAGTCACGAAAGTTGTATTTTAAAAAACTTTTCCATCCACTATCATTCCGTGATACACGAACCTCCTCAAAATTTATGACATGTTTGTACCTAATTGAATGGTAAGGTCTATAAATTCAGTGAAAGTTTGACAATTTACATTTTCTTAATAAATTAGGTTCTAGAAGTAAAAGCTCCAACATTATTGGCATAATCAAGCTCAATTTATGCCAAGGATTATGGATCAAGTGGTCTTCCGTTAAACCGAAAAATATTTAAATGTTCCCGCAACTTTCTTCGGATTTATTTTCGAATTTTTCGAAAATTGAATTTTTTGTAAATCTCAAAAATTAACTCTTTTGAGACAAATTTGCTAATAATTAAGTGTTTAATCAGCATTATCAAACTATAAAGCATGTTTTACAATTAATTAGACTTTACTTATCCCTCAAATAAGCGATAAATTTGCAAATCAAATTTTTTTCCAAAAAATGTAAACAAGTTTGTTTTGTTTACAGTCAAAAATTTTGTGAAACAAAATCTTTTGATTTCTTCTTTATATGGACAAAACGAAGACAAATCTAAGTAAATTAACTTCAAACATAATGAATTTGAAGCATTAAAATGAGTTGAAAGCTGTAAATACAAGAAATTGTAAAATTTTGTAACGTACAAAAAAATTTCGAAATTTTTTCTCGCACAAACTCATTTAAAAAAAAGTGATTGAAAATTCGAACTCGAATTTTCAATCACCATCCATAATCCTTGGAATTTATGTTATTATATGCAAAAAGTTTTGCGGTACTACGATAGTTTCTAGCTCTAAGAAATTACTCTATTAATTTTATGTATTATAATCAAAACAAGTCAATGTGAAATCTTCAAAACATTTCATTATTATCGTGCGTAGTTATACATTATCATAAAAAAAATGCGCTCATGTCATTAATTCACTATGGACAAAAACTTTTACAATTTTCATTTTAAATGTGAACGCGAAACATAAAAAAGTGACAGAAAACTTTTCTCATTTTCTCAAAACAAATTTTTTGTTGCTTCCTTTTACATGTTTTTGTTAACGTTCGATGCTGGTGACGATGATGATGATGTTGGCATTAATGGCATATGAATATGAATATGTAGAGAATCGTATTGGAGGACAAAACTTGGGGAATGTGATAAGTCAAATACTGCTTTGTAAGCAAATTAATCCAGACTTTCAGCTGGAGGAACTAGGCAGCATAACAAAAGACTCGAAGGAAATTGCAAAAGTTCTCTCCGAAATGCAAGAATTTATGCCGAAACAAGAGGCTTATATGGGTAAGACATTTCTCTCATTTATTTACATGCTATTACCATTAAAAAGGGTTCAATAATGACAGCTACAAATTTCTCACTCCAGAGACTTTTTTTTTTGAGTGCTCATTTAATTAATGTGCTGTGACAAATCTCCGTTTATTAGACGGAAACGACAAAAACAACGGAAAGCAATTTTGATATTTTTTCCAGTTCCTCTTCATTTTGTGCTCTAAGGCTCCGACAAATATTTCTTTTTACATCGTTTAAATCTCACGCTACACTAATTATGTTATTCACTTCTATCTCACGCCCTCCCCATGCTAAAGCTTTCCATTTTTTTAAGACTTAAACATTATTTAATGATGGTGATGATTATTTAATACCAACCGCAATTTTATTTCATCCCTCATACCCATAACTTATTTCCCTCGTTTTTCTATGTCTTTATGCTTGTATTTTTAGCGCATTAATGCAGCAGAAATGTTCTTTTATGCTCACTTTAGGCAATTTATCTTTTAGTTCTTCTTGCTGGAGCTCTTAAAGCTTTATAAATGAGCTTTTTTGTTGTTTCTGTTTACAAAATTTAATATTGAAAATTTTGCATCAAAACATGCTTTTGTTTTGCCATAATAGTGATATTTCTATGCCTTATGATCCAAATTTTGATGATAATTAGATCCAGAGCTGTTTAAAATGACAAAAAGACAGATTTCCTTCATTTTATTGTCACATTAACTTTACTTTGTACTAAAATAAGTAAAATTTATTTTAAAACAAGACGAATTGACTGAATGAGCACAAGACTTGCACAAGACATATTGCAGCACATGATAAAAATGTCAACAAAAATTTTAAGCGCTTCATCATCCACAAAGTCAACAATTTTTAACACCATTTTTTTATATTTTATTCAATGCCTTTTTACAGAACGCAATGAAGTACTCGTAAAAGACAAACATATAGCGTGCCCTGTTAAACGACGACGTGTTGAATCATTATACCGTAACATGGGTTTTTTCTGTTGCATTTCAAGACAACCACAGCCAAGTTACCTTTAAGAGACATCAAAAATAGTTACACGAGAAGAGATTTCCTGTTGGCAGCAAGCAACAAGCTATTTTTTATACGTACATATGAAGCTTATGATTTTTTATGATGGCATGGGTGATTATGATGTTTATAGAAAAAGAAAGAATTGAGAATGTGAAGCACGAAAAAAATGAATTTGAGGTAAGAAATGTGAAGTATGAAATTCATTTTTTTTTATTCAACATCCATAAAATAAATGGATTTGGGTATGAAAATGCATATGTAGCAACGAAATGAAATGTAAAGCTTATGACACTGTGAAGGAAATGAGAAACGAAAAGGAACATGATAATCATTTGTAAAATGTCAGTACCACCATAAAGTATATACATACACACACATTGATAGCCTAAAACTTTAACTAACGATTCAATTCAAGATTTTTATGTTTGTTCTCAGACATAATCCAGGCTGAGTCTTTTAAGCACATTGAAAATTGTTATCTGAAAGGATTTTTTCATTCAGCATTGTAGGATCATTAATTAAACTTAAAGAGAAGTTATACACTTGAATTTTGAGTATTAAATACACTGTTCATTCCTCAATTCCAATTCATAATATTTCCGAATATTTCAAGCATCAAGTATGTAGATTTATGTGTATGTAGAATGGATCAAGAAATATAAAGCTATAAAAATATAACTCGTATATAAAAAATATCCATAAAGTTCTTACATTTACATTTATCAAGCACAATGTAAAAATAATAAACATGATACATTTATAAGCTTAGATCGTATTGAATAAGTTAAATGGTCATCAGATATGAGTGGTCAGAGCGCATTTTTGGGGACTTTATTACTTCTCCTAGAGTTTGTTACAATAATGAGTTCGATTCTCAGTTGCAGGAATGTAGTGAAAAATTGAGGGGGGTCGACCTCTTGAGGGAATTGCTTTACATACAAATTTCAATTTTGAAGAGGGGTTCAAACCCCATCGGACCCCTCCCTGACTACATCCCTGTTAAGTTAACACATTTATGTATTATTTGTAATTGCTATTTAACGCATTCATGTTCTAGTCCTAAAAATGCGTGAATTGAAAAAATAAAAATAAAAATTTGGGATCGTTCACAAATGATGTCTAAAAATCTGCAGAGAGATTAAAATTCAAAGACTATGACTCAGCTCTAGACCTTTTTCAATACTATTTTATGAGTTTTTTCTCTTAGGGGTCGTTCACTTATTACGTTACGCAAAAAAACAAATTTTAGAACCCCCTCCCTCCCCCCTTGTTACAAATTTTCCAAGAAATATTCCCCCCCCCCCTAAAAAGCGAACGTAATAAGTGAACGATTTCTTATGAAGTCCAGCATTTAGGGGATATCGGTCTTTTGTCTTCTAAGGGGCTGTTCATAAATAACGTCATGCAAAAAATGAGATTTTTAGAACCCCCTCTCCTCACTGTCATAAAATTTTCATACAAATTTATTTCTTGTGTCACACAGTGTCAGACCCCCTCCCCCTAAAACATTGAACGTTATTTTTGAACGACCCCTAAGGAAATTTTCATAGTGCGACCAAAAATGAAGGTAATTCAAAAATCCACATTTCTATAGACGTCATTTATAAACGACTCATAAGGCCTTTTTTTAAAACAGATTCTTAATTATTATGATGCCGAATTTGAAATGTTCTGTTCCTTCAAATGTCAAAAGACATTTAATAAAAAATTATTTTCATACATTTCGACATATGGAAAATAAAATCTTTAATTTTTTTATGATAATTACCAATTAACATAAAATACTTGCATGAACGTATAAATTATGACATAAAATTATAGAGATATGAAAATTCCAAAAAAAAAAACACTGAAACATGAAGCAATTAAAGGACCTTTAATGATTAGTAAAACTGAATATTTAAGAAGAAATTTAAGTAGAATGAATGGAAACTTTTGTGATGTATAAAAGAAGAGATAAAAATAATTAAAATATTTAAATTAATTCAGTTTTGAGGCACATTGCAGAGATAAAAGTATCAACATTTGGTCCATAAAAAAGTATAATTGGCACTAAAGCTCAGTCAAATTATCGAAAAAGATTAATTTGTATTCTTTAATTCACAATAGCTCAGTACACATGATGAGATAGTTCCAATAGGATATTTAAAATAAATTGAGTCAAATTACAAGTGAGTGTACTCCATTAAGAATTGTCAATGACACACAGAGAGAGGATGGATGAAATGGTAAATGTGAATGACGATAATTAAATATCCCTTTTTTTCGAGAAACTAGGTCAATTACAAAATGTAGAGGAATCAAATATGTACATAATTGTAGTGCTTTTTAAAGCCATATCACAAATATAGTCATTCAATTTGTGTTTTGCAGTTCAAATGACTCATTAACATTGAGCTGCATCCAACAACATAGGTGTTCAATAGTTAAATATGAAAATTTTATAAAAATTATTATGTTGATTTTCCTCAAACACAATCGCATCGCATTAAAATATAGTTACGATAGAAATTTAGTATGATTTCGCACAAGTCAAATTATTTACCAACATACTCTAACCAGAGTGTACATTAGTAGATGAAATTTGTCGAATAAAATGAAAAAAAAATGTTTAAATTGTAATTTAATAAAGTTTAAAAAAAATTAAATTTGACATGGTAACATCCGAGTGGTATGGAATATGAATATGCTTTGCTTTGAAATTGTTCAATCTCTTTGAGGATTTTGATTTCGAATTCATAACAATCTATCCATTTAACCCAATCCAGAGCCTTTTTCCTTTCAAAAATAAGCTTTTGGGCTAAAAATTCTAAATTCTTTATTTACAAAAAATAAAAATGTCAAAATTTAAATTTTTGTAATAATTTAGTCTTTAAACAAGTCGTTGATTGTCATGTTATTGATATTTTGTTAGGATATGGTTTGGATTTCGATATTTTAAAGATCCAGTTGTTGAACGTAATTTCTACAATTTGATCAACACAAATATTCAATCATAGTTGTTAGAATGATGAACACAATGTATATTTATTAATATACTTAATTAAAGAGACCATACGGTTTAATAATAAACGACAACGATCTTTATTGTTTGACGATCAGAAACAGACTAAATATTTGTATGAAGGGGACTAACAACTTTACAAAGGGGAAAACAACTAATTGTAGTTGCTCTTACAATTCAAATATAAAATAACCGTTGATATATTCTCAACAATAGTAGTCATTGTGTTCTTCAATTAATTTAGTACAAATTCACATCTCAAACGATTCACACGTATTAATTCTTTTGTCGCCAATAAATAACAGTCCACTCTAAACCAGAACCATCGCATTTATTATTGTTGTACACAACTCCAGTGAAGATAAAATAGACGAAAATGTCAAAATTTATTAAGTTTTGCTGTGCACTAAAAATACAGTACTAAAATCAAATTTTAGCTTCCTCAAGCTACTAAAGTAAGAAATGATCATATCTACATCCGTTAGACATCAGAGAAACTCTCTTTGTTAAATTCTATTTAAAAGTTCTATGATCTTTCAGATTCTATTATCCCACTTTTCCTTATTAATCCATATCTCTTATCACTTAAATTCACAAAATCAAATTTTCAAACTTTTCCAACGACATTCATTCTTCTTTAATCTTCTTGGATCAAACTCGTTCGTATATCTTCAGATTCAAAAAAAACATTTAAGAGTATAAAATGAAACTGTTGACATTGTAACATATAACGTGAATGGTAAACTTACAGGATTTGTCAAATTGAATTTTGATTTCATATCATTATGGCATTTTCAAAGCTTCTGTCATGATGCTAATGCTACAGATACGATAATATTATCGAAAATAATGGCATGAGAAATGTGTGGAAGAGAAGATTTACATCTGATATAATTTTGATTTTTGTTGTATGCTAGAGCTTTAATATTAGTGCATAGAACTTATTCTTTTTTGATTTATTATTCAAAACGAGACTGCTAACTTAATTCATTAGTAGGAATTGAAATGAATTTATTTTAGCATTTCCGCTCATGGCGTTTCTTTTCGTTCTTTTAAAAATAATGTTTTGATAGACTTTTGGGAAGTTGGCAATGCCAACTTGGCATGAGTCTTACTTGTTTTTGCTGATGAAATGACTGCTAAATATCCTAATTGTCAGCTGAATTCCCTGATTCACTGCTAAATCCACTGAATAATTGCTGAATTAACTAAATAACAGATGCTTAACTCACTGAATAACAGCTGTGTCTGCTAAATAGTTGCTGAATTTGCTGAATCTGTTAAATAGCTGCTTAACTCACTGAATAACTGCTAAATAGTTGCTGAATTTGCTGAATAACTGCTTAACTCGCTGAATAACAGCTGAATCTGCTAAATAGTTGCTGAGTTTGCTTAATAACTACTTAACTCACTGAATAACAGCTGTATCTGCTAAATAGTTGCTGAATTTGCTGAATAACTGCTTAACTCACTGAATAGCATCTGTATTTTCTAAATTTCTAAAACAAAAGCATCTTTACAGCAGTCCTGTTCGCCATACATTTTCTCCCCGCTTTGTATACTACAACTTTTATTATAAATGAAGCCAATTTTCCTAATTTTAATTTTATGCTGCGAAAATTAATTTCAATGATTACATTATGTACAAAAAGGAAGGAAATTTGTTCTAATAAGAAAATTAAAAATTATAATTATAAAATTAATGGAACTAACAATAGAACTATTAATGAACTTTTTATTGTTTTTCTTCCTCGTCCGATACATTAATAATAAAAACATTTTTTTCGTTAAACTTTTGCTCTCTTACCTTGTCATTCGTACTTTTTTTTTCTTTTTTTCAAGCAAATTGATGCTGAGTGGAAATTAAAAGTTTATTTTAACTTCCTTCCAAACAAATTTTCCTTTCACAATGAGAATGATGAGATAACAGCACATCCAGATCCAAAAATTTTTTAGGGTTTATTTATTTTACTGATTTTAAAAGTTGCATGGAAATGGTCATTAAGGATATATTTGTGGTTAGGGGAGGTGGGAGTTAGGTATGAGATTTCTCATTTACATGAAAATTGCCGTTTCTGGTTTGTAATATTAATCTTTAAAAATCTGAAGAACATATTTAATTACATCAACTCTTTAATGCCTTAGAAACGGAATCAAAATACGTTGATCTAGATGTCCTAGCTATTTTATCTTTCAACAATATATTTGTTTAGGAAAAAAAAGTTCTCATATTTTTTTGGAAATCGGATACATAGATGAAAAATATCAAGTAATGTGTATGTAAAGGCACAGATATGAATGTTCACATACAGCGGTGTACTCAGGGAATTTTGAAGTCAAATCTTTTGAAAGTGGTATTAAAAAATTTAAAAACAATTTTTAAACTGAACTTTTAAGAACTTTTTTAAATTTAAAAATATTTTTAAATTTTTTGAATTTCTTCCGTTAAAAAATAATGTTTTTTAGAATGAACTTGAAAAGACACTCGGAGTGAGAATCGAACCAGTGACCTCCTGGACCTTTTAGGATCAAAGCAAAAAGGAAAAACCGATTGAACATAAATACTTATAATAGTTTATGAGATTCGAACTCATTGCTTTGAATTTTTCAAAGGTTTTCAAAAATTCAATTTTGCAATTTTATTTCAATTTAATATGACTGGCTTAAATACTATTTTAAATTTTAAATATTTTTTGTAAATATTTCTATGCTTCTTAAAGTTTTGTGCTCCGTAGGGGATTTATCCCCCTTCTTTCACCCAAAAATTCTTCAATTTGCTAGGGTTTTTGAGAAAAAGCTTGAAAATCCCCTCTCGAAAAATTTCTAGTTACGCTGCTGGCTTCGTGAAAAAAATTTATTTGAAAAGTGTGTCAAAAGACGAAAAAGTTTGAACATCACTGGAATCTAGCTTGTTGCTCACTTATCGTTAACGAGATTTATGATTAGGACAATCTGAAGCTGAATTAGAGTTAGGGCTAATTCGGACTAGGGTGGAGAATAGGTTATTATTCTCACATGAAAAGTTAATACACTCCCTCCCCTTCCAAAGACACCCCAGCTCACATATTCAAATAAACTTTCATGTTAGGTATGTAAAAGAAAAAGTTATAAGAAGTTATCTAACTTACACCATCTCTATTCTAATGTTATCAAAGCGAGACTTCAATATTATAAATTTGTTCCAAATAATATATGTGCAGACAAACGAGAATTTTTCCTTTTTCCTTTTTACCACAGCTCTTTGCTCAATGAGAAAGAAAGAAAGGAAAAAAATTAGAAACCACAGAATAACAATATGTAGATGGAAATGCGAGAATGCTGGTGGGTTCATAATGAAAATTGATTTAACTTAAGGATACTTTCATAAATTAATTGGATTCAATATGAGATTATGCAGAATATTTTGAGTAAATAAATGTTTCTACCAAAGTCCATTTTTTCAATCTCTTTAATCGAAAATTCTGATATTATTGAGTAGCTGTTTTTCTATCACCATTGATTGAAGCTCTTTCTCCTTATTTATTCATCATAAATTCCCTTCCGTTTGAAGATTCATCATGAATTATTATCCATAAAGGAAGAAGAATCCCGATTTATCAATACTTTTTTCTATATTAATTATTGATCAATAACACGCGCAGATAGAATCAGGCACGAGATCAAAAGAAGATTCAAGAGAGAACATTAAAGGCGAGTCACGTTTTTACTGGAATCACTCACACCTGCGAGTGTAATTTTGCTAATTATGTGACAAGTAATTAACACATTCGAAGTTGATGAAACTACATTAATTATAGTTTGAAGGCTATAAAAAACAATCTTTAGTGCTTTACTATTAACATAGGCTTCTGTTTGGTCGATTTTCTGCTTTAATCTGTTTTCTTTTTGATTATAGTGCATTGATTTTATGTTTTCGACATCTTTATTGTCAGGAAGCAGATGTTTTTATGATTCAGACATGACATTGTATGGACTTGAGGCATGACTTTAGCAAAAGGCTACTTTTTGTTGAAATTTTGACTAAACCAGTTGTCAAGTCACATCCAGTAATTCCTAACCTCAAACGAATCTCACTGGACATCTTTAAGGCTCAGTCGATGACAATCCCAGCGTAATTCGTTAAAACAGCAACTCTGTAAACATACTTAAACATTCAAAGAGCTTTAACACATATTGACAACAATCAGCACATTCTAATGTGCTCACGAGCTTCATTTGCACATCAAATCGTTTTTACACAACAAAAGGTGATGAACAGCAAATCGAAAAATTCCGTGCCACTCGGGTAAAACCCAAAATTCCCATTGTTACCGTGAAATTTATATCATAATGTTGACGCATGGAAAAAAATCAAATAAACACCTAAACATGAAGATGTGGAACCATGAAATTTTCATTATGAATTCCTTTCACATGAATTGAATTGATGAAGAAAAGAGAAAAGGAGGAATACCAACAAAAGAACAGAAAGTTTGTCATATTACTTTTTTTCCTCTCTTTTTTTCTCTTTCCCTTCCCATTTTATCTGAATAATAATAATGTTTCCCCACATGTAAGGGAGACATATACATTTATCTAGATATACTCATGCTATATTTAAAATAAAAATCATGAATGCTATTATGGAACCAACAGATAAAATAAAAAAACAGTAGGCAAATGGTTTATATAGAATAAAATGTTATCAATAAAGTAAGGTTTAAAAAAAAGTTATATAATTGAAAATAAAATGAACTATCACATTCAGTTCTATCTGTGTATGACATTAAATTCGACAAACAAAAACATTAAGAAAAATATATAAATATAAAACGAGAAAAGAAAAAAACACAAAAATGAAATAAATCGATGAAAATTCAATTTTCAATTGTTTGATTTGATTTTTTTTTATATTCTGTTCCCTCATGTTTTGCTGCATATTTATTAGGTAAAGCAAATTTAAACAACAACACGGATTAAAATGAAAAACTTTTTGATTATTTTAAATCTTTTTGGTTTGTGTAAAGTGATGATATCGGATGTGGCTGAGTTGAAGCTTCTCTAATTCTATTTTTAAAGTGGAAAATTTCATTGGTTTTATGCCAATTTAACTTCAAAATGAAAATTCCTATCTTCTTTCTTAGTATAATATAATCAGCACTAGAAAACATTCAACAATCTAAATATCCATAACATTCTGTGCATGACTCGAGCTTCGTGACTTGATAAAAGGAATAAAAGTCGAGCTTTTAGAAAATAAAAACATGGATTTGAAATGGATTTAAGGTAAAATTGGAAAAATCTTCGATTGAATTTTGATGAAAAAAAGATATCCACATTCAAATTTTAGGGGATTATCAACCAGCAAGTGTAAATAAATGAATAATTTTGCAAATCATATTCACACCAATTTTAATTGTGTGTGAATATATTGTTTTTGGTATTTCAGTGAAACTACTTTTTTGGACTTGCTGCTTCAGGCTTACGGAATCGACCCATAGTGTTCAGTATAGAAAGTTTGTGCTTGAAATTACCAATTTAACAGTGAAAACCGCATCTCGATTGGTGCTTCCAGTGCCGAGAAATCGCAAAAAAACACTTTCTGTCCTTTAGCAAGTTAGCAAATTAGCAAGTTAGCAAGTTAGTTAGTTAATCGGTGCGATAACTCGATTCAAACTCAATATTAAGACTTCCGGTCTTTTGCATCTGATAGATATCGGGTATGGCAAGAACTGTATTGTTTTTGGAGTCATGACATGCATCCAGTAAGGCACAAGGAACGAAAAACTGCTGTTTTTGGTCAAATTATAGCCGATTATTGCAAAACACATTTTATTTTTTTCATAGTAAAGGAATGTTTTGACCAAATGAGCTGAAATTTGGTATGTAGGTTCCTTAGCTGTGTCTGTATATGGAACCGACGCCATTTTGGATTTCGAGGGGTCAGAAGCTACGCAAAATTGATTTTTGCTTTAACTTTGACCAAATGAGCTGAAATTTGGTATGTAGGTTCCTTAGCTGTGCCTAAATATGGAACCGACAACATTTTGGATTTCGAGGGGCTAAAAGCTACGCCAAATTGATTTTTGCTTTAACTTTGACAAAATGAGCTGAAATTTGGTATGTAGGTTCCTTACCTGTGCCTTAATATGGAACCGACGCCATTTTGGATTTCGAGGGGCTAGAAGCTACGCAAAATTGATTTTTGCTTTAACTTTGACCAAATAAGCTGAAATTTGGTATGTGGATTCCTTAGCTGTGCCTGTATATGGAACCGACGCCATTTTGGATTTCGAAGGGTCAGAAGCTACGCCAAATTGATTTTTGCTTTAACTTTGATCAAATGAGCTGAAATTTGGTATGTAGGTTCCTTAACTGTGCCTGAATATGGAACCGACGCCATTTTGGATTTCGAGGGGCTAGAAGCTACGCCAAATTTATTTTTGCTTTAACTTTGACCAAATGAGCTGAAATTTGGTATGTAAGTTCCCTAGCTGCGCCTGAATATGGAACCGACGCCATTTTGGATTTCGAGGGGCTAGAAGCTACGCAAAATTGATTTTTGCTTTAACTTTGACCAAATGATCTGAAATTTGGTATGTAGGTTCCTTAGCTGTGTCTGAATATGGAACAGATGCCATTTTGGATTTCGAGGGGCTAGAAGCTACGCCAAATTGATTTTTGCTTTAACTTTGACCAAATGAGCTGAAATTTGGTATGTAAGTTCCCTAGCTGTGCCTGAATATGGAACCGACGCCATTTTGGATTTCGAGGGGCTAGAAGCTACGCAAAATTGATTTTTGCTTTAACTTTGACAAAATGAGCTGAAATTTGGTATGTAGGTTCCTTAGCTGTGCCTTAATATGGAACCGACGCCATTTTGGATTTCGAGGGGCTAGAAGCTACGCTAAATTGATTTTTGCTTTAACTTTGACCAAATGAGCTGAAATTTGGTATGTAGGTTCCTTAGCTGTGCCTTAATATGGAACTGACGCCATTTTGAATTTCGAGGGGCTAGAAGCTACGCAAAATTGATTTTTGCTATAACTTTGACCAAATGAGCTGAAATTTGGTATGTAGGTTCCTTAGCTGTGCCTTAATATGGAACTGACGCCATTTTGAATTTCGAGGGGCTAGAAGCTACGCAAAATTGATTTTTGCTATAACTTTGACCAAATGAGCTGAAATTTGGTATGTAGGTTCCTTAGCTGTGCCTGAATATGGAACAGATGCCATTTTGGATTTCGAGGGGCTAGAAGCTACGCAAAATTGATTTTTGCTTTAACTTTGACCAAATGAGCTGAAATTTGGTATGTAGGTTCCTTAGCTGTGCCTGAATATGGAACAGATGCCATTTTGGATTTCTAGGGGCTAGAAGCTACGCCAAATTTATTTTTGCTTTAACTTTGACCAAATGAGCTGAAATTTGGTATGTAAGTTCCTTAGCTGTGCCTGAATGTGGAACTGACGCCATTTTGGATTTCGAGGGGCTAGAAGCTACGCAAAATTGATTTTTGCTTTAACTTTGACCAAATGATCTGAAATTTGGTATGTAGGTTCCTTAGCTGTGTCTGAATATGGAACAGATGCCATTTTGGATTTCGAGGGGCTAGAAGCTACGCCAAATTGATTTTTGCTTTAACTTTGACCAAATGAGCTGAAATTTGGTATGTAAGTTTTCTAGCTGTGCCTGAATATGGAACCGACGCCATTTTGGATTTCGAGGGGCTAGAAGCTACGCCAAATTTATTTTTGCTTTAACTTTGACCAAATGAGCTGAAATTTGGTATGTAAGTTCCTTAGCTGTGCCTGAATGTGGAACTGACGCCATTTTGGATTTCGAGGGGCTAGAAGCTACGCAAAATTGATTTTTGCTTTAACTTTGACCAAATGAGCTGAAATTTGGTATGTAGGTTCCTTAGCTGTGCCTTAATATGGAACCGACGCCATTTTGGATTTCGAGGGGCTAGAAGCTACGCCAAATTGATTTTTGCTTTAACTTTGACCAAATGAGCTGAAATTTGGTATGTAGGTTCCTTAGCTGTGCCTGAATATGGAACCGACGCCATTTTGGATTTCGAGGGGCTAGAAGCTACGCCAAATTGATTTTTCCTTTAACTTTGACCAAATGAGCTGAAACTTGGTATGTATGCTCCTTAGCTGTGCCTGAATGTGGAACTGACGCCATTTTGGATTTCGAGGGGCTAGAAGCTACGTCAAACTAATTTTTTCTCCAATTTTGATATTTTTGACTAAATAAGCTAAAAGTTTACGATTTTTCGTAAGTCTTGTTAGTAACATAATACTAAGCTATGAATGAAAAAACTTGAAACGGTGTGAATATGCCCATGAAGCGTGATCGCTTCATTACTAGTTTTCAGGATGTTTTTTTGGAGGGAGGGGATTCTTATATCTTCATATCTTTTCGAATTATGACCGTATTGGTTTTCAAAAAATAAGAGAGCTATGGCCCCAACCCCACTGGATACACCCCTGAAAACCATTATTTCAGGTATATTAAGGCTACAGAAAATGTTGGAAACAATGCTCATCAAAATAATAAGAGAAAATACACCAAATTAATCCCAAACTATTCCAAAATCGTGCTGAAAGCAGAATTAAAGGTTATACTCTTAAGTACCATTAGGATATTCCTATTAAAAACCTTTCTATACTCAAATTCCTTTATGAAAAACATTCAGCATTGAAAGAAAGTTCCACCATGACAATCCTACAATAGAATACAACCTTATACTAAGCAACGAGCTTTGCCTTGCGTAAAGGCATAAAAAGAAGAAATAACTCAAGGGAAAGAAAAATTTTCACCAAAAAATTTCTCTGTGGCTTCTGTCAAAAATTCTCTTCCTTGATGCAAAAAATAAATTTTCTTACAAATTGGGATTGTTCTCATATGATGTCTGATTTTAATGTTTTGTGACTTTTTTTCTTCAAATCACATGCATTGAAAGATATGGGTTAAGAGATCCAAGAGAGGATTTTTTTTACGAAATGGTGTATCACATGAACTTTAATAGATTAACGTTAACTCTTTGCAGGAGCACATGCAGGGTTGATACAAAGGTGCCTTTGACCAGATTTTGCCTATGATCTAGCAAAGTCGTGCCTTTGCAAAGGCAACTTTTTCTTGCCTTTGCCTTTGTTTTACCTTTGCAAAGGCAGTGCTTTTGCCTTTGAATTTGACTTTGTCTGTCCAAAAAATAAATTTTTTTATATTATTGATGATGAAATGAGCATCAGAAGTTCAAAAAATTATTTTTTTAAATTTTTCTTCTCTTGCACAAGCTTTATGAATTATGATTTCAAATTTTTATAAATTTTTCTTTAAAGATAATGGTCAAAGGCAAAGATTTTCAAAGGCACCATCAAAAGCATTGGCTTTGCAAAGGTACAACAAAGGCAAAGGCAGAAAATTTTGCCTTTGCAAAGGCAACCTGTCTTTGCCTTTGACTTATAATTGCCTACACCTAGATGGTCTTTTTCAAAGTCAAATGCTAGGTATCAACCCTGGAGCACATGCAGGGGTGGGGGTTTAGGGGTCATCCCTCACTTCTATTTTTTTTGGAAATCCAATACTAGTCTAAAAAAATATAGAAGATTCGAAAAGATGCCTAAAAAAGACCATTGTTTGAAACCCCCTTCCCTCTCCAAAAAAAGGTCCTGGGTACGCCCCTGACTCTTTGGGTAGATCGGAAAGTTAGTCGACATAAATGAATGACTAGGAATAGATATCTGCTACATTTGCAGACGAAAAACCTAAAATTCCAGTTTTTAATGAACATCATTTATAAATAACCCCATTTTCATCTACATAGTTCTCCTTTTGATAGGCATCGTTCCATCAAATACCGCAAATTTAACATGAAAAACAGACCCACAGAGAAAAAAAGCCCTAAACATTACCAATTTGCGTGCAACATTCTGAAATACCAAGAAATATCGACAAATTCATATGAACGACCGTAATTTATTACTAACAAAACTATTCCGAATTTATCACATTCAGAAGGAATTTCCGTAAACTGATTCGTTCTTTTGAGGAAAAATGTTTTGTTGGATATTTCCTTTAAGCTAAACTCAAACTACATTATTTTCGATTTTGGGCATTTGGTAATAAAGCAACATCTTGTAATAATGACAAGTTATGTCCAATGATCTATCCGAATGTTATGAATATGAGCAAATTGGATTTCGATATGATAGCAAGCTACGTGATCAACTTATAATAATGGAAAAGAGCTGTAGCCTATAAGTGTAGCACAATCTTAAAAGGGCTTAAAACTATATATTCAAAGGATGCTAGTTTTTTTAAAATCTACTCCACTTCCTTCAAAATTTATAAAATTCATTCAAAATTCATATAGTGAGCATCTTACAGAGATTGATTTTAATAATTAAGAGAGGCAGAGGAGCTCAAAATATCCAAAAAGGTAAGTAAGAATTAATTATATCGTAGCCTATTTGTAGTTCCATTTACGCCCACTTGTGACTGGAAGTGAAATCTATGAAAAAAGCTCTTTGTATTCAATCATCAGAAATCGAATACGTGCAAAAAATCAAAACATTAAATTCAATCACTTTTATCTCTGAGCAACAATATTTTTCCTCTTTTCGCGTGCTTATGTGATTTATATTATGATACGATTTCGTTTTCTCTCACTTCTTCGTTATTTCCATTTCCACCGATGGCATGTTATTCATATGGTTTGACTGTGCTATGTGTGCTGTATTTGAGGGTATGTAAATGAAGTATCGTATCATCTCCAAAAGAGTGCTGAAATCGAATACGACGTCATGTGTAAGTAAAGAGGATTTTTTTCTCTCTTCAAATTGCCATAATAATAGGAATATCGAAACTAGGAGATTGTGAAGCCATAAAGTCGTGTGCATAAAGCATTAATGTGGCTGCAATCTAGGGATATAAAAAATTCTTATTCCAATTTAAATAGGAATTCAGATTTGAATTCAGCAATAACGTATTTTGAATGTTTGAATTACTGTTGTAGTTGTGGCAGGAGCGTAGTCAAGAAGGGGGAGATGACCATTTTTATTTTTAAAAAAATCACTGTAATATAACCTTTGTATTAAATTTTTATACTTTTTAGACATTAAGATATATTTTTCCAGAAGCGTTCAACATTTTTCTGTAAAAAATTAATTTTTCAAATTTTAAAAATTTGTATTGAATTTTGATCTCGAGGGGGGAGGGGGTGTCTGGGCACCTAAGGACCACTCCCTGGCTACGCTCCTGTATTGTGGATTTATGTTCTTTAATCAACAACAAAAGCTTCTTTTTAAACCAATCGATTGACAAATAATTCAGACATCTCGCAAGAAAGTCAATTAATCAACCATATAGACAATAATTCAGCCAGACGTTCAAAACATTTACATAAACACATTAATTTTCCGAATGAAAAAAATGTCCCAAAGATGTTCACAAAGGAGAGAGAGATGAATATGATAATACAAAGGAGACCAAATTTATTAACGACAACCCGGTGATATTTTATAATCTAATTCCTTCTTTTTCGTGCTCGCTTGGTGATCTTTCTATAAAGCTCTACGTGCATGACATTTTTTCCTTCCTTCACTTTAACGTCTCATTTGACACCCTCTTGCTCTTTCTCATTCGCAATGCCTGCCGTAAGATAGCAAACTAGCTCACTCTGCTTCATATCATCATGACAATAAGGATGAATATAAATAAATATAAAATAAAATACAATAAGCATTTGGCTGACATTTCTGTGTGTCTTTATGTCTCCTTCTCTATTCCATAATTCACATACCCGCGAGATTTTCAAATTTCATTCATTTTATTTTTATATATTCAATATAAGTGTCTAAACATGCCCATGTCTCGTAGGCATACTTTGTAGTAACATCTCTATATTCCTTTTTGTATGTACATTATAGCTTTACATCAAACAGACATAAACATTTTTATGCTAAAATAACACATTTATTATCGTGCTGCTTTTTCCATCCATCCATCCATCTATTTGTACATTTATCTAACAATTCACACAACCAAGAGTTATGATCGTTTGTGTTGTTATGGCAATATGTGTAGTGTAGATGATAAAAAAGTAAAGAAAGGGAATTGAGACAGGGAAAAAGAATACTATCAACCTGATGTGTACTGTAATAATAAAAAAAGTTTTTCATGCTTTCTTCTTATTATTCAGCATGGAATGCAATTTTTGATGGTGGAGATTTTTTTCATATCAAAAACTTTTTTTCCTTCGCCAACAAATAAAAAACGATTTATGTCTGCTATTGTTGGTACCTTTTGCACGCATATAAAAATATACTTTAAATTATATTACGCATGATAAAACAGAATCATTCATTATGGGCAATTTCCCATTTTTATTAGAGCTGTTTTCTTATCAATCGCTGGCAAATGACCATTATATTTGTGCTTTGTCAGCATGTCATGATATTTGGTCGAATGGAAATGGAAATAGATATTTTTATGGGAAATTTTTGTTAGATTTAGTCATTTCCAGTCGTTAGTTTTTAGAAATGTGTCTGAAGAGTCAAAATATTCATGAAATTTGAAGTCAATGGAATAAAGACTTGATTCAAAGCAGAATTGACAATCGGCTACTGTCTTCGACAACATTTTGTCTTTTAGAGTCGACAGTCAACAGCGGCTGCCCAAATACAGATGTCATACAGATTGGCGCAATCGACTTGTCAACTCATGATAGAGCTTTTAATTTGACAAATTAAATGAAAGTTAACGGTATTTTAGAATTTAAATTTTAACGTACTTTTCAAATTTGAATATTTTTGGATCTACTGTAAGTAGAACTAATTGAACTGAAATTGTTCCTTTAGTAAGAGAATTAAATGTATGTATGTTACACAGCTTTAGACAGCCTTAAATGTTGGACGTCATTTGCGAAGAACCTGATTACAAATTCCTCCATAAAATTTTATGCAAATTTCAACACATAAATCCTTAAATTTAAAAGGATTGCTGAAAGATTGTCTATTCAACTTAAGATTTAAATCAGTGTGATGAAGAATGCTTCATTAATCTTAATTGTATACTTGTTTTTTTACGTCTGAGAATAGACTCTCTTGTCAGACGTAAACAATTTTTCATCAGCATCTGAATTTTATTCATCAATTAAATAAGAAAGTCAAAATTTTTGTTGACTTAACTGATGTGTATGAATTTTTCTTACATTTCAATTACAATAATTGGACATTCTGTAGACTAAATGGAATCATCTTCTGAGATAAATTTTGCTATAGTAGTTCCGTGAGTAGACATCATACATCAACTTCAGAATTGGTCAATTTTATTCGATAAACTGACGGGCGAAATTGCCGAAAATGAAATAAAGTCAAATTAAATTGTTTTTATTGTATTTTGCAGGATAGATTGGATCGTTTTTATAGAAAGGAAAATGCGCTAAAATACTTTATGGCCCTACGGAGATTTCGATAATTTTTTTTTCATTCTTTAGAAATTCCCTACATTCTATTTCCTTCCACTTCGTTCATGACATTATCGATGGGCATGTAATAAAATAAATGAGATTTATGTAGGAACGGAAAGGATTTTTAAATATGAGGCTATTATGTATTATAGGCCATGAAATTGCAGAAAATCAGTTTGGGCCAGTTCCTGCTGATTTCCTTTGTTTGTTTATGCCATTTTTCTTTGTACTTTTTACGAGTCTATCTCCAAATTTGTATCTGCTTATTTATTTGTGAACAAAACACAAGCTTATAATCTCAATTTATCATTGAAAACTTTTTTTGTTCCTTAGCGCTCTTTTTGTATGTTTTTGAGACAGTACATAGCACAACAGCAAGCAGCATGAGAGAACATACCTTTCATGTAAGTGGGCAAAAAAGGAATTTCTCTATGACTTCATTTTTTCCTTTTTCGTACTTAAGTGAGCTTTAAGAATGGACAGAAGATGATGAAAACTGAAGGAGAGGTTCATTCCAATTGAAATGAATGATTCACCGCAGGGAATTGGGATTCGTTAAGTGAAAGGTATAAGTATCATCAAGAAGATATAAAAAATTTTCAACTTTTTTTTCGTAACTCTCAATAACAAGACCAAAGGAACAGTTCATGACTTATTAAAACTCGAGGGAGATGCTTATTGCATCAACATTCACAAGCATACGTCTGCCATTATTTATTATACTCATGACTTTAATGGGAATTTCTCGTCAACAGCCCTGCATCAAAATGTTCACTATAATTAGCTCTGCATCCGGTGACAAACAAAAAAAATATATGAAGTTGTTAGTGTGTGTATACATGCTGTTTTTTCACATATACAAGTAGTATAATGAAATTAACTACCTACGGAAAACGGAAGGAATTCCAATAAGCACCATTTGTACATCTCTCACATTGAAGGTGCTTTCGACTACTCATGCTTTTATCGCACATTTGTACCAAACAAAAATCCTATGAATTTTATATTGACTGGCTGGATGTTATCATAAGAATTCGGAACTGCCTTCATAATCATTTTGTTACTTACAGCCTGATTTGTTGGATCTTTATGTTAAACGAAAGGAAAATTTTGAAATTAAGTAAAAATGTCTTTTAAATCTTTAATATCCCAAGGAACATTACCCATCCTCGTCATTATACATTCATTAGCTTTAATATTTTGCAGTCAATGCAGAAGTATTACTTAAACTGTCTCTAGACAGTAACCTCCAATTATGAAGTTAGAAGCACTTCAGTTGTAAGCTATTAAAAAGGAAATCGCAAGTTGATTGTTAAGGGTAAGCATAGTGTCTTCTAAACTTTTTCTTGCTCACGGCACACTTTGTGAATAAAGGTTTTTTAACGACACACCAAAATCTGTCAAAATGTTTCCCTGAAAATTGAGATTCATGACCTTTTTTGAAACTGTCAACAACCGTTAATCACAAATTTCAGCAACAGACAAATTTTTGATGGGTAAGCACCACTAATATTCAGGTAGAATGAGTTCAGTAAGTACTCCTGTATCTGTGATTGAATATTCTGGATCTTTTCAGGAATTACTTTTATTTAAGATCATAACGGTCATTTTTAATTCAAATAATATTTTTTATGAAATAGTTGTTTACCCCTTGTCATTAAAATTGTACTAATCGCATCCTTTTTACTGCCATCCTTATTACACTTGAAAATAATATAAAACTCCTTTTTAAGGACCAAGATCACTAGCTAGTCAAGGAAAAAATGAAATAATAAATTAAATGTACTCAAAACTTCCGTTTTTAAGTTATTCCATCTAAAAATAGTTCTCCCACATCCTTGAATATTATTCAAATTCAGGTTATAGTTGAAGATATGCAGACACGACATGTTCATACATCATTTCAGAAAATGTTCTTTATTTAGACAATTTAAAAAAGGAAATTAAATATTCTGCAATTTAATTAGAAAAATTGTTTTTTTCATATGTTGAATGAAATCTTGACATTAAAAAAGTATAATTGAGCATGCATTTGATTTCAGGTACGTAATTGAACTTAAACCCCATTAGAAACATGAAATTTTATGCGCAATTTAAAATTTGTTTTTAAAAAAATCCATTATTCTGAATAAATGTGTATTAACGAGAAGATTTTTTTGTCATTATTTATTTAAATTAAAATGGGAGGATGTCAGTCTTGACATCAAATTGACATCTTCTTCATGCTTTAAAGTAGGTAATAGATCCGATAAAAGAGAGAAAAAAAGGTCAAAGGACGAGAAATTCTTTGAATATACTACCATTTAATGTTGACAACACATAATGAAATTTCAGATGAAAGGAAGTATACTTAATACTCAAAAGAGATACAGAAGCCTGCCACTTGATTGCCTAATGACATGGTTTTAGAAAATATTTCAAAGATTACAAAATTTTCTGCTTCAAATCAAGCTTCTTTAATTATGTGAAAATTTAAAGATCTAAAAACTTTATGAGGATGTCTTAAATAACACAGCAAACTACTTTCATTTCCCTTATCTGATCCTTGCCCTTTTGAAATTGACCAATCAATCAAAATGAGGGACGATTTACTTATGATGTCCAACATTTAAAGGGTTGAAGTTTATTTTAGAACTGTGTGGCTTTTGAAATACTTCTGAGGATGCTCAAATTCCTGATTGTTAATGGACGTCATTTGTGAACATCCCCATTCAGCATCGAGTGTTTCTGCTACCAAAATTGTTTGATTGGGGCAGATCATCAACACATTAAAGTCTGTAATTTTCCGGACATTTCAATCCTACATCAAATGTAGTCGGAATGAAGCTATAGATAAGTAATATTTCCATTAATTCTGTATCATCTCCAATAATTCTGCCAAAGGAGTTTTATGTTATTTATAGCTTATTAAATCTAACGAGATTCCACAAGATTATGTATCGGACTATCACTAATAAATTAATTCCGAATTAAGGAAATGTGCAAAGAGTATGACAAGAATGTATACCTTTTGTTTGGATAAATACCAGCTTTGGAAATCTTGGTATTCATGAAACAAGTCAAGTGGAAAAGTTCCACCTTGTAGACATTATTTTGTGTGATACAAAATAACAAAAATTGATTTTACCTTTTTCTATGGATGGAGAGAGAGTAGGAAAAGCTTCTCAAATATTATTATCAAATTCTTTACACATGTTCGTTTTGGGAATTTTCTGAATGAATGAGCAAACTTTTTTAAATGGTAAGTTGGGAATTTACAAGAAATTAAAGTGCTTTTGGATGTATGTGCTGACAGTAGTTATGATGACAGTGAAAAAGGTGAATCGAGATAATGAATTTCGATATAGTAATTTGAGGGATTGGATCAGCATGATCAATAGTTGGATTGTTTCAGGTCAAGCTTTACTTTTATAAATATTTTCCAGAAAAAATTATCAAGGGTGGTACGGACCCCATCGGATCCCTCCCTTGGGTACGCTCATGTCTAGCAGACAGGATAGAAAGGATTGGTAAATGGAAACTACTTGACTAAAGAGAGATCCAATTAGCGAACGCTTTCTTTTAATATACTGTCAACTTCGTCGCGGAGTGGTCGACTTTTTAAAGCCAATTTATGGATTACAATGTAAAAGAACGCGAACTTGCAAGAAATGAATAAAACAGGTGGAAAAAGGGTCAGATAAGGAGTCATTCATTTATGACGTCCAACATTAAAGGGGGAGGGAAGGGGAAGGTCTGAGATTTTGTGACATCTTCATACAAAAAGAATTTTTTGTGACAAGGTAGGGATGCCCATTTTCCCATTTTTTGATGGACGTCATAAGTGAATGACCCCTAAAGTCATTTTAATCAAGATTCAAACAGACATCATTTCCTTTTCAAGAAGCTTTTCAATGAAACTTCACACTGCTTCATCATTTTAGCTACAAGCACAAATAAGCTTCATTAATAGTCACTTAAAAAGCTTTTCTCATTTTTCATAGTTGAACATGCAGCATAAAAAAGAAATTCTAGGAACTTGAACAATGAAAAGTGCCACTCAATATCTCTTAATGTTCATTGTCAGACCGAACAATGATTAAACTATTCTCTATGTATAAGTATTTTCCCATCGGAAAACAAAGGAACTGAATGACATCAACAAAAATTCAGAACGTTTTATTTCATGTCAATTTAATTAAGGTCCAATAATGAAATTACTTGACCGATTGCATCCAGACTTATCGTGTACTTTAACATTTTTAATTTGGTCTTTTCATGCTATGTTAACTTTGGGTAAATGAATGCAGGTAGTAAGGTAAAGTAGCTAAATATACATCCATGAAAAATATATCGTGTTCATGTCGATAACAAGTTCATTTCTATTTATGCGAGCTACAGTGCTTGATTATATTACCAACATATTTTGTATGTAGCATAAAGCTCAGTCAACCCACATATGCTCCATAAAGCTCATAAACAAAAAGAAGTTCTGCATTTGTAGACGACAGAAGAAAAAAAGTGAATTCATTAGAAAAGTGTTGGGATATTAAGTCGCAAATGGATCGCAACGGATGCGTCTAAAAATATAAATTGTAAAGAATTCGTGGGACACAGGTGAGGATGCGTAGGATGTCTCTGAAATTTTTCACTGACAATGGATAAATACACAAAAAGGACGAAAAGAAGTCTCAACAGAAATTTGAGTATTGTTGTGAATTTGAGAGTGTCTACTCTCAATTCTCTCTCAGGCAGTGCCTCCAAAAGGAAAGGAATGAAAAGTCGTCAAATAAACACCGAAAAATGTTGAAGAATCCCTATGGATAATATTTTGTAGAGATCCAACATCGGAGTTTGTTGTTTTGGTGTACTTGACATTGAAAGCCATGCTTTCGAGCACTACTCAACATTTCATTAAGCATGCGCAAGAAAATGAGAAAATATAGGAATTAAAAGATGAAAAAACACAGCAAAGGAACAAATACATACGATGAAATCTCGAAAAGTCCTTTTCAGTTTCATTTGCGGCTCCTCTCAGTATGCAAGGGAGAGAAAGACCTGAAGTATGTAAATTTTAAAACTGCACCATAGAAATTTCAATATACTTAAAAAAAGAGGAAAAAAGGAGTCGACAAGAAAAGTTTCTTTTTAATTTTTGCATTCCTTTGCCTTATTTAAAGAAGAATAAGCTTAAAAAGGGTTCCAAAGCCTAGCTTTTGTGCTTTTTTAGTGTGTTTATTGCTCAAAAAAATAAAATAAAATTTTTTTCGTGTTCTTGTGATATTATTAAGGAAGAAAAGAAAAAAGCAGTTCATTTTGTGATTTTTCAAGTGTACAAATTAAAAAAAATAATCGGAAAAAATGCAAACATCTATCGGAATGTATGAAGTGACGCAACATGACGAGCCGAAAAAGTTAAAATCTTTTTTAATCTATAACTTTTTTCATTTCATTCTACATCTAGAAAAAAAAAATAAAAAAATTTTCGCATTACTCATTTTCATCTATCCAACTATCCTACGCTCTCGCTCTTTTTCTCTTCACATACACTTTTTTTTTTCATTTTGGGAGCGTCCTGTCGTATGAAATGTTTTGTGACCTTGTAGCTTGAAAGCATTTTATAACACAAAAAAAATGAATGTGCATCAAAAATCTTTATTGCCATACAATCAATATTCAATTGAAATTTTATGTGCAGTTGCTAGTGTTAATGGCAAGCATTTTGGATATGTTGAGCAGTTTCAGCATGTGTCATGTACCTAAATTGTGTTGTTTATTTGCTTTGCAAAAGTTGTTTATTTTTTTATTTTTTATTTTTCTGAACACAAATTTTTCAGTTCTGTTCTGAATATTTTTGTTTGCGCATGATGATAAATGCACCATCATATCCAATTCGACCCATCCAAGAACGGCATGAGAAAAAAAAGTTGTTCATTTAAAATTTATAATCATTTTACCTCCTGGTTTCCACAATTTTTCCATTCATCTATAGACATACATACATAATACATCACATGTGCCGTTCTTTTCTCCGTCATGAAACCGCCCTTAAATATTCGATTTTTTTCTCGCCATGCTCTTCCTGGATATACACGTTAGTTCTTTTTTTTCTTCTCTGTTTCTCACGAAAAAAGAATAATCATAATCTCTAGAATGCTATAACATGTGCGTCTGTATGTGTACTGCTCTGTGTGTTAAGTGGAGCAACTTTTTCACATGATATTTATGCACACATTACCTCAACAGCAGCAAGCAGCTAAAATCGTGACTTTTGTTAAATTTTGCTTTTAACATTTATTTACATACGGGTTTAATCTGTAAGCAGATGGTACCAAGTCTTAAATTAACATTTATGATGAAATAATAAAGCCTCAATATTTACCAAGTGAGACTTTTATGAGTCTCATGCCAATGCTAAGATTCAAGGTTATTCTATGGATAAAAGTTGAGTGTTTATGTAAGGATATTTTTATTCATGCTCATGTTTTTTTAACTCGTGGTTGTAGCTCTTGAATTTAATTAAAATATAATCAAGTACGGTGAACATTTCAAGGAAATTGAGTGAACTTTACACGTCAAGCTAAGTTTAGCCGGGACTGAAAAGTTTTAGAGCTGCGTAAAACAATGCCCCAAATATGTCATAAAGTTGTAGTCTTTCATCCTTGATAGTAAACGGATGAGCAATTTAATATAAGTCATGGACAGATTTTTGTAGAACTTTACGTGAATGTGGGTCACATTTAGCCTAGTCACTCTTTTATTTCCCTTCATTTGAATTTTATTCTGTGATTCTAAGCTTTGTAGTTAGTAGGTATGGATTTTTTTTCGAAATTCATTTAATTATAGACATGTGCTCATTTACTTTTGGGGTTATTTGAGGATGACGTGTCTTATGAAATTAAATACAACCTAAAAGCTTCAAAAGATGTAGGATATATCCTTAAAATTCATTCAAGGACATGCAGCCCGCATAGCATCCTTTATTTGAAATCAGACTTGAAATTTTGCGAAGATCAATACCACTCAATTCATCTACACATCTGGGTCATTTGAAATAATTCAGTACTCAGATACTCAGTTGATATTTGATTCAGTGAAGTGTTATCTGAGTAAATTTGAGCTTTGAAGATGTCGACGTTGAAATAGTCTGGATATTTGAGCTGAGGCACTGAGTAGGTTAGACATATATAGGCTGTCGATTTTTGACAGAAGAGAGACAGAGAGAAACCTTAGTTTTGACTTAAAAAAGCTTTATAACTTTGAATTAATTATAGCTTTTATTAATAACTTTATCAAAATTTTCGAACAAGTTTGCTAAAAGTTAGTAAAAATACATCTTGCTAACTTTTTATTAAATTTTAGTATGAAAATTATTAAAATTTAAACGGTTTTTTTATAATTTAATTTTTTCTTTTTTCTATCATTTGGTCTTTTTGTAACTTTTTCTGACCACATGCTCAAGTATTCTCTAACTAACTTCATGCTATTACTTAATTTCTTTTCCATTCATCGTAATTGTGATTTAAAACCGACTAGGTTAATATCATGTTAAGCTTATATTTGTTCCGCCTTATTATAATGCAATTAAATAAAGGATTATTATTATTATTAAACGGTTTTATAAAATTTGAATGAAATTTTACAAAACCAAAAATTTTAATAACAAGCAAGATGTATGTTTACTATTATGAGTGTAATGGTCAAATTTTTGAAACATGTTACCTGAGATGAAAATTTTTAAGTACTAAAAGTAAAAATCAAATTTTTTTTAAATTTTCTTCGAATTTATCAAGTTAAGTTTAAATTTTTGATTGAAGACATGAAGTAAATCCCATTTCTAATTACTTCCATTGATTTTTTTTTCAAACTGAAACTGCATTAAACAGAAATTGTGCAAATTTGCCAATTTTCGACAATTTTTTTTTGTAAAACTTAAAAAATTTCATCTCAGTTAACATGTATGGAAAAAATTGTTATTTTTTTTTAAAAAAAAAGTTCAGTGACTGATTCTTTTGCTGGCTTCAAATTGCCAAGTATCATGTCAAAGTGCATAACTGTCTCTTTCAGACGTATTGCCAATCAATGACATGTCCAAAATATAACTTCAAATATCTAAAATGGTTTGAAAATTTCACATTAAATAATCACATCACTAATGAACGATCAATCGATAAATTGTGGGAAGCCTACCTCATTTTCTATTCCTCAAAATTCAAATTCAATGCCTATGGAAAATTTACAAAAGAACTTCCTCTCTATTATTTTATACAATCTCATACATAAGTCCTTAATAACATTTTAAGTATGTCCAAAGTAGCCCCCATTGTGAAAACATACATATGGCTATTAAAAGTTTTTAATACAAAAAGGCTTCCTAAATTATAAAGTACAATGAAAATTGTACGTTTCGTAATGACGTGATAAACAACTTTCAGAGTAATTAAATTCCCTTCAACTTCTTTTTACCATTTCCATTGAAATCGACCTAAAACGCAATTGAAGGAAGTACCGAAAAGAAGTAATGGTTCTTTATTTTAATTACGTGGAATAAAATATTTAACGATTTTTTTTGGCAATGGACAGCAGCTAATTTTGTTAAGTAATACAATGACATTAGGGATTCAAGTGCTGCATAAAAAATAAGTAGCTTTTAAGCAGACTTCTGTAAAAATATCATTAAAATTGTATTTGAAGAAGATGGAATAAATGCACGGAATATTCTCACTCATAAATGTGCTTATAATTCCAAAATACATACGTTCTTTGGCTTTTTTATATGCATAAGGAATAAGAAGCAGAAAACATCTCGCGGAAATTGTGCAATTATATTTTCTTGAGTGGAAGACGTAAGAGCGATATGAAGGAAGAACATTCCTTCAGGCTATTATGGTTATATGTATGTACTTTCTGAATAAATTGTATACCATTAAATACACATGTGAGGGAACTGAATAATCCAGTTACATATTTGATTTCGACTTTTTCTTCCTAACTTTAAATTATTCAAAAAAAAAATATCAGGATATACCCCAGAAACGTGAAAAGCACAAATCAAATTTTCAATACCCTGAAATTAGAATTTTTCTTTTTTATAAGGAACGGACTGAAGCATCTCGTGCGAATGTTCCATAAAAGAAATTTCTCTTCCTTCATGTTTTTCTTTCTCTCTTTTTTATGCTTGTGATTGATAAGGAAGGAAGGATTGTGAAAAATTCTTATCGTAACCTTACTGTCGCACAATTGCGTTAGGAACCAAACCTTTTTTGTTATATTTAACAATTGTATGCAAAACACAAAAAGGGCAAACATACCCTTCAATATATATCATGGAATGTGTACGGAAGGAAGCTTCAATGTATTTTCTCAAACACAATGAAAAGCTCGTAACCCTGCTCGTAACTTATGAACTTTCTTATAGACACAGACATCCCATGCAACCTCCTTATATCTATGGATGAATACATTGAGTTTAAATTTAGTTTTGAAGATAAATTACTGATTTATGAACTTTTCAACTATTTTCAGTTCTTTAAACTTGTTAAGTGTCTATTTTAGAATCTAAGGTATAGTCAGATCTAGTGCTAGCTAGTGAAATAGCCATAAATTAAAGAAAACTAATTTTCACAATATTTGTAAACAAAGATTTCAATTATTTAACGTTTAAGAGCTCAATCCATACTTCCCAACCTTCTCTCTTTTATGTATTTACTTGAGCCTTTCTATTTAATTTACATCCACGCGGATCGACACCAACTCTTATCATCATGATAAATGCTAAGTCGATAAGAAATTGTGAACACCGAAATCGAGGATTTTCTTCTTTTAAGAATTATCTCTCGCAAAGGACTTGAATATTTTACGTTCATAAATCTCTCAAAATTGATCCATCCGAAGGTATGAATATTTAAGATCACCAAAACCATTTACAATTCCAAATCATAATTGACAGTTTGGACGAGTTTTTTGACACATCATAAAAATGGATTTTAAGGTTATGTAAGGCAGAAATTTTTTGTTTCGGATCGATAAAGGGATGTAACATCTTTATAAATGATTGGGTCGAATCCTTAATAATTTGTAATTTAGCTTGGATGTGATGCGTACGTGGAATATTAAGCAAAATTTCTAGTATATTATATTGAACAATGGGGATTTATTATTCATTTTGGTTCAGTTCATTTTAGGCTGACTGAAAACGTGAGAATTGAGTAAATTACAAAATTTACTTTGTGGACTGCTTGGCTGTTGAGAAGGTGTGTGCATTATCTTTAAAACTTTCATGCTTTAGGCAGTTTAAGTATATGGCTTGTAACTTTTCATTTGGGCGGATTTTCTTCCATAAATTCATTAAGTTTAAGAAAAAATTCGTCTTAGTCACTGCCGAACATTGCTGAAACCCAAAATCTTCATTAATCGAACGCTGATTTTTTTTTTTTGATTATCGACACGTCACAATTTCGTTGATTCATTGAAAATTACGCAGAACATGAGATTTGAATTTAAATTTGAGCTCCAGCATATCATTAATGTTCATTCATGCCAAAATATGTGTAGTTCGTTGAATAATTTGTCACACAATGTAGAATAATAATAAATCGTATATATTTTTCATCCTAGCATGGCATTTGAAAATTTATTGAATTAATTTTTGAGAAGAAAAGCGAAAATGCGACAAAAAAAAATAACTTTTTGGATGTAGCTTCCGATTTTTTTTGTTCACGAGTAGCAAAAAGACTCTCTTGAGAACTTTTAAAGTATCCACAAAACTATCAATTTTTTTTGTAGTGCAACATTCTATAAGCTTTTCATGCATTTCAATGCTCTTTCTCTGTCGCACTTGACCTTTTGGAATGCGACGAGAATTTCTAAAATATGAACATTCGGTACGACTCATGACACACATCCCTGAAGAACAATTGACAGAGTAGAGGTCGATTTTCACACATTTTAGGAATGCAATCAGGCAGCATGTGACTGGATGTCCTATAAAAATATATCAATTTATATGTGTCATGAGCCAGTAAAATCTTAAGGAAATTACACAATTGCTCCAGATTTAAAAGAACCGTCCTGATTTTGATATAAAATAAAATCAATGGAATCTCTTTGGAGATGACTTTTATCTTCTTCTTAAGCTATGGCATTGGCCTGTCAAAACAGCCTGCAGTAAAATGTTTTATTTGCTCTCTGCAGGTTTTCCGTCTCCATTAAGAAACACGTCCAATTTTTATTACACAGAAACGTTTATCACAATCAAGCCAAAAAATCAAGAAGACACGTAGATTGACGTTCCTGATTTTAGATAAACTTAATTTGTCACTTGTTATTTTCTCTCATAAATAAAAAATTTATCGTGATATTCTTGACACAACATGACACACTGGATGAATATTTAAATAAAGAGCAATTAAACTTTTATCTAGAATAATTTTTAATAATTCTTTTACCGGATGTAGTTTAGTGGCTATAAATGTACAAGTACCTGATCAGAGCGCATTTTCTCTTATGAATGGAAGCTCGCAATGATATTTGCATTCGTCACCTTTCGAGAGCTTGTTTCTTGAGAGAATTCAGGATGAATTGAGTAATAATTATGACACCAGCATTATTCCACTCTGAATATCCATCACAACACGTTTTAAATTAATTCAAGTATCATCACGATGGAAGTAAATGCAAATTCCATGTTCAAGTTCCGTTTGAATGACTTAAACCCAGCTTACGCGTTAAAAGAAACAAGCATAAAGAATTTTCTTGAAACGATGAGTTTTTCCTTCTTTGAAATTTCTTTGCTTGCTATTATGAAAAAAATTTTTAATTCTGTTACATTTGGTTGAGCAATTTTTTGGTAAATTGACAACGAAAATGGTAATGATGTTGCCAAAAAAAATAGCTATTATATACATAAATTGAAATCTTAATTTGCATATCCCACACACATGCTTGTGGAATCGAAAACTGGCAATAAAATAAATTTCGGCTTCAAAACTGCATGATTTATAAAAAAAATTATTTAAATATCCCTCAATTAAGTTTGTTTTGCCTCATTTAGCTTTAGTCTCAAATTTTGAACAAACATTTCAAATTCAAAATTTAATTTTGCATTCAAATAAGCTTTTAGTTCGTTTTTATACGGATCTCTCAGTGCTGAATAGCTTTAAGACTTTATGTATTGCAAGATCCAAAGCTGTTTGAATGAATGAAATATTCAAAATTTGAAACTTTCCGAATGTGCTAATAAAGCTGTACTGAAATGAGACAAAACGTGCTTTTTGGGTGGACTTAGACACAACAGTAATTACATACCATTCACAATAAATCAAACAACAAAGACAAAGCACTGATAAAAGCACTCATTGGTGTCGAAAAGTTTACGTACTGCTCTATCAGTCTTTTATCATGCCCATGAGCAAAATTGCTCTATAATTGCTTTATCGCAAACTTTTGTTCTAAATATAATAACAATAATAATCTTTTATCGCAACTGAATGGTAAATTTATGAAATTATTCAAGAATTATTTTCAAATGCCATGGAAGGTTTAACAGTAAAAAAATTGTACGATTTCAGTATATAGCGATAATTACCATCATAGCAATAACATTTCCATTTTGTTTGTGTATCTAAAAGTAACAAAAACAAAAAAATAATCATTTGTTCTTCTTAAAGCTCCCCGAAGCTCATTATTTAATCCACAAAAAAAAATATTTTCATTCCTTTTTCCATAACGATATAAATGGATAGGAAAAACATGGTTACGAGACTGTGGAAAGGACTGAGTTCAGGCTTAAAGACTGAAGACATTGCTAGCTTGCACATCTCACAATGGCAAAGTCACAAAAAGGTTTTGCTGCTCTACTTGTTCTATCGCTGGATCTGTGCCATAATTTTCCTAACCATGATCGTGTGCTCCGTCATCGAAATCGGAAGAGGTGGAGAAAAGTTTGAGCACCATTATGCAAAATGGTGGATCTATCTGACACATTGGACTGTTTTGATTTGTGTTTTACAGGTACATATATCCAATACCTTTTTTTATTGACGAGGATTTGGCATCAAGCCGTCTATTTATTAAATTTGATTCTTCTGTTTAACATGAAAAGACAGTATATCCATAGTCGATAATAACGACGATGTAAAATTGTTATTTATAGCATCTAATTCATTTCCTCATAATACTCACTCTCATTTCTTTAATAGGGCTGGCTCTCCGCTGTAATTTGCACGAAGGCTTTAATGGATAATAATCGCGATTATGAGTTCGTATTGCAGACAAAAGTTGGCTATGTACAACAATTTTATTGGATTTGTTATTCTGTTGGAACCGTTTATGCATTTATTGTGTACGTTTCTTATTCTCGTTCGCAAAAGATGTATGGATGTGCTTATTTATGCAAAAAGTTTAGTTTCTCAATACGAACTTCTTCCACTTTATCGAACGACAATTTTCTCTATTAGATTTCAGCATGGCTGAGTTTTAAAGCAATGAAGCATAGTCGGCTCCGATGAGAGACAACTGTATGTGTCGGCATTGTGGCTTTTTATCTTCGAAAAAAGGAAAATTCTTCATTTTCGACAAAAAAAACTTCTCACTTGGAACTTTGGCCTTCAATATTTGGTCTTGTGTGACGTTTGTTGCTTATTTTAATGGTTGAAAAAGCCTTAAAAAGTACGAGCAAAGTGTTTAATAACTAACTTCCTTAACAAATCAGCATAGATAATCCAAAAAGTGCAAATTTCTAATTCCAATAACCAAAAACTGATTGTCAACAAATCCAGTAAAAAATGAGGGAAAATTCAAATATTTGAAAATATAACGGTTATTTTTTGTAAGTCTGTCTTTTATGGGAGTCGACGGTATGTGCCTTTGCAAAGCTTTGTGGTGAGAATATTCAATTTCAAAGGAAGTTAGCTTTTTGTAGCCACACACGTCCGTACATCATGTTTCGCTCTATTTCAACTCATTAATTATTCTCTAATTTTAATTTTAGGACATTCTTGTACTGGACAACTGTTTATGATCCAGGTAATTTGCATATTCTACATGCCCAGAAACATGTAATTTATATGTTCCGATGGCTTTTCCTTTACACTCTATCTCCCTTTCTGTAGAGGTTGACACATTCGACTTGATAAACTTTTTCGTACATTCTGTTTTGGCTGTAATAATGTTTGCTGACCTGTTGCTGGTTGGTCATCCGGTGAGGATGGATCCAGATTTATACTTCTCAAGTACGTCCATTATAAATATTTATCCGAGACTTGGTTGTTTTTCCAACCCTTTCTCTAATGTAATTTTATGTATCTCTACCCTTTTTCATTCTCATTATAGCTGGATTGGGATTGGCATATTCAATTTTTTCGTTAGTATACTACTTATGCGGTGGAACAGACCGTCAAAACGACACCGTCATTTATCCTTTAGTGAATTGGGAGAAGCCTGGAAAGACGATTGTAGTTTGCGTTGGTGCAATATTCTTTGTTGTTATTGTTCATATTTTATGTTGCTGCGTATGCAAGATACGATACCTTATTCATAAGAAAATCTTTGTAAAGAAGGAGAAAAAGTTGAATACATGCAAGGAGCATGCGAGGATGTTGAGTGAACAGAAAGATTTCACTATTCCGTCAGTATTAGACTTGAAATAATTTAACTTTTTAGCAATTACGAAACAAAGCGAGATAAAGTAACAACATTAATTAATTGAAAAAAAAAAGATTTTCATTTCTTAGTAACAAATCAAAATTTTATACATTTTAAACGACATAAATTTGGAATTTAGTGGATGATTGGTTAACAAAAATTTTCTTAGGATTAAAAAAAAAAGTTTGAAACTTGCTCAAAAATCAAAATTCAAGTATTTTCGTTTGTGGTGCAATAAGGCATAAAACCTACTTAATATAATTAACGCAATTCGAAGATTAATTGAGACATTTTAATTTTAGAGGTAAAGAGGCGAGGTCAGTTTTCGGATATTTCTTAAGAAGAATTTATAGAAGAATTTAACATTAAAATTTGGATAAAATCGCGAGGGCCATGAAGCAAATCTTAAAGATTTTCGAGTATCTAATACTCTTAACAGTTTATTATTGAATCGTGGACTTACCATCACTTATGACTTTTATGACACAAAAAGTGCTCGAAGAAACAGCTTGAATAGACATTTCTGCTTGCTTTTTAGATCCCAAATTCACATTTACTCCAAGTTGAAAAAAAAATAAAAAAAATTCAAAGTTTGCTTTGGTAGAAATTTTCTTGATTCCAAGAAAATGTAGGCGGAAGTCGCTGTGTATATGTATCAGAGCGTGCCATGAATTTCAACAATCATGAAAAAATTTCAAATGTCATTATTCTTCAAAGCAAATGCCAAATTACATAAAAATAAGTTCATGACTTTTGATTAGGATAGAATATGACGTATCGTGCCACTCTTTCTTGGATAACGCGAGTTGATGTCAATTTGCAACACTTTTGTGATATTAAAGAATTAAAAGTATGTCTGCAGAATCCATGGGAAGTAGAAGTGGCTTGTTGACGCAGTTTTCCAGTGATTTCAGAGCTGAACATTGGAAGACTGACACAACGATACCTCGAATTCGAGACTTGAGGGAGTAACTTGTATTTTTTCGCATTATAGAGACAAAATTGTCACCAATAGAGTAGTTTAGATCCCAAAATAAATTTACCGCAACATCCCACACACTTCATAGAGGTATGATAAGATTCTTCTTTTAAATCGTGTCTAAATGTCACGACCTAAAAGGTATTTTGAAGTAAAATGAAAAATTTGTAAGCCTGAGAACTTTCACATCGACTACTAATGAACAAGTTAATGTCGAATGGTCAATTTCGCTTCTAGGTCATCATAGATGCGTCATTAAGATAAATAATGTTAATCATTTGGCAATAATGCTTAGCAGCGGCGTATTCAGAATCTTTCCATTGCCACCTCATCGAAAAAAATTCTGGGTACGCCCCTAATACCTACATCTGATGAATAAGCAATTCACACACAAATAGCAAGGCATATACATTTTTTTTTGGCAACCTTGAACCATAAATGTTCTTTCATAGCGACACAATCTTGATAGACTAGCTCGTGTGGCTCAAAACATAGCTTTTCAATCTTGATCAGCTATGTTAAGCTTGGATTTTATCTTTAGCCCCTGAAGGCTTTTGTCGATGAAGAATGCACGCAATCTAAAACATTCAATGAGCTAGAACTTTCATGGCAAGTGGCTCAAAATCTCTGAGCTTAATCGAACTTAAGTAAATTAAGATTTCATACCATTTGGTTGTCTCAAAAGGCTTTGATGTGTAGAAAGCTTGAGAAAGCAAGTTTCAACTTGTGCCAAGAGCAGCACTGTGGAAATGCTGAGTGGGGGCAAAAAACTGAGCGAGAGAAGAAAAAATTGGCATTTCCACAATCAATAATTTCATCTAGGGAAAATTGTTCATGAGTATTTTTGTGAATATGAGTCATAATGTGGTTTTTTCGTACGATTTCATAACAGAATGTTGGAAGATTGAACCTCCTTGATAAAAAAAAATCTTAAGACATAAAAAATTTGAGAAATTTAACAAAATGTTTTTAGCAAAACCACAAAGCACGATAATAATAAAAAGTTATTTCTTAAGCACTTACAAAGAATACAAATTGTAGTAATTTTTTGCAGTAACTTTATTGTGAAACAGAAAGAAAATATGAAACTTTTAACCTTTCAATTAGATTTAAATCTCTAAGACTTGGAAAAGAACATACAAAAAAGAAAAAAAATTATAACAAAGCAAATAATTAAAACAAAATTTTGATGAATGAAGATTATAGACAGAAGAAGAAGGAGTATAGCAATGACTTATTTTTGTTAAAGAAAAAATGGAAGAAGTAAAACGTGTACATTTTTAATAAATGTTAACGCTCAACAAAAATATAATTATATTTCTGATATAATACACATCGTATTATTATAAAGTAATGTAAAATTTGCCAACAAGTATAAAAAGATAATAAAGATTACTCTATATCTTCAATAAACATTTACAAATGACTTGTCCTTCATTTACAGCTCTATTATTTTTCCAACGGATTTTTAATATTTAAATTTAACGGATTTTTAAAATTTAAATTTAACGGATTTTTAAAATTTAAATTTAACGGATTTTAAATTTTTTGAAAAATTGACCTTGACTTTATTTCAAGATATTTCATTAAAACCATTCAATAATCTAATTAATAATAATAATTTGGATGAATAATCTCATGACTAAAAAGTTAATCATCAAGTTTCTCATTTTAAGCACATATATGATGAAATAGTTTCAATTCCAATGTCAAGTATAATAACTATCGACCTTTCTATCAACCTTTCTATCGACCTTTCTATCAACCTTTCTATCGACCTTTTTGACCACGTGGTTGGGTCAAAATTAGCTAATGTAACGGAAGAAAAATATTTGAAAAACGGACGAAGCGACATCTTTGCTATTTGCTCAGTTAAAAAGAAGCTAAAATCTTTTTTGCAACTCGTCATTTTAATTTTGATAGTTCAATAGACAACAAGCCACTCTTAAATAAAGCATAAAAATGGTTCACCATGTAAAAGACGGAGTGAGTACTGTGTTAATATTATTAAATAAAAGTGAAAATGCAAAAAATGCTGATGTATCCAACATTTATCTGGGTTTAAAGTTTATTAATTAAGAGGTTACTTGAATGATAAACAATTTCGTGACTGATAAAGTTAATTTAATAGATAAGCATGTTACTAAGTTAATTAATCGCAGTGAACAATGTGTAATCGATTTCATAATTAAAATACAATTTTCAGATTTTTTAGAATTTCGAGAATTTTTCTTTTGTTTAAATTTTTTGCATGCCTTAAAACAACTAACTTGTGCAGTAATCAGACTATTTATAAATACTGTTTTACTTATTGATTCTGAGGCTATTTCATTAATTAAAGAAATATCTGAATTTTAAATTTTTCTCAATCAAAGAATCATGTTTGGACGAAAGATACAAGACTTTGTCAAAAATTGCTGCCTCAAAACGGACTCCGTTAATCAATTTAGTGGCTGTGAAGTAATCAGACTATTTATAATTTATTGTTTTGTCAATTTTCTACATTTTTTTATTGATCTGAGACTTAATTAATGCTACTTCTCAAGTAAACCGCATTTTTGTTATTTCCTATACAAATAAGTATGTGTAAACATAGTAATTGTGTATGTTTGTGTAGAATAGCTGTACAGAAATGAATAATTTACAAACTTATGGCTCGGTCATCAGAAATACTAAGATATACATTTGTTTTCATGTATAATGAAGGAATAGATGACGTAATATTCTATCCAAATGATGATTTAAACTTTCCTTATAACAATGAAATCTTTTCTGCCCATTTTTAGGATGATTTCAAAGCACAGCTTGATGCTGCCGGTGACTTATTAGTCGTTGTTGACTTCTTTGCAACATGGTGTGGTCCTTGCAAGATGATTGCCCCAAAATTAGAGGAATTCGCATCAAAATATCCCGATAAGATCGTCGTTATCAAGGTTTGTAGCTGATTCACACACTAAGTGGCATTTCTAACTGACATTGAAAATGAATAAATTTTCCATGCAGTGCAATTATACGAGAATGTATGACTAATGCTAATTATTATGCTTTTAGGTTGATGTTGACGAATGTGAGGAAGTAGCAATAAAATACGGCATTTCATCAATGCCAACATTTGTGTTCATCAAGAAGGGCGAAAAAGTCGATAGCTTCTCTGGCGCAAATGCTGACAAGCTCGAAAAGACAATTCTTCAATGGTCAGCATAAATCTTGTTGAGGAAGCAGTATTTTAAAATTTAAAAGCTTATACAGAAACTTAACTCTTACAAAATTCATTTGTAGAACTTATTTCTTTTCATTTCATCACTATGAACGGAACTAAATTTAAACTTTATTAAGTTTTGTTGAATCTTTTATTAACTAAATACGAAGCAGATAATAATAATTCATTGTGCCTCATATTAAATATTACTTTTCTATACAACATGGAACTTCAAAGTTCAATCAATATTTCCGTTTAATTCCTCTATTTTTCACGTAAAATTGTTGTAAAGATGTAAAGAATAAAACATGAAGTTGATAAATATTTTGTTAATCGATCAGAATTGTAATATGAGTTAATAAAATATTCATTCTATGTCAACAGCTAAAAACACAATGGTCATGTGAGCTTTGTCGAAAAAATTAGCATGTAGTAACTCTCATTAAATGACATTTTATTGATTTTTCAGCTGTCTAGAGAAAAACTTTCGTGATTTGTCATGAATTGCTTGTCAATAATTCACTTGATGGACATAATTGGTAGTTAAGTGATTCATGCTGCCAACTAGAAGCTCTTGAGACTGCATTTCTAACAGAAAGAAGAATAATGGATCACGGACATGTACAGGAAGCTAGTTCCAACAATTCAAAGTTAAATTTAATCTAACTCTAGTAAAAACAAATCCGACAGATTTAATTCCATGAACACTTCAATACAGTTTCAATAATGAAATAATTCTTATCAGCACATTTTACTTCGCATACACATTATATTGACTACGTACACAATAAAACCATCTATATCTTTTGTGAAGTTTTAATTTCAGTTTATATTTAGCAGTCCGTGTCGCGTGTTCAATTCATTTTTTACTTAATTTACAATATTTTTTAAGTTGCACTGATCAGTGATCTTTTTTTTTGGTACAAATATAAATTATTAGTAGCATATTGAAGGAGATGAGTCATGAAAATGGGAGAAGGAAGCAAGTGTCGGAAAAGACTGAAATGTC
This sequence comes from Chironomus tentans, assembly GCA_963573255.1. NCBI lineage: Eukaryota > Metazoa > Arthropoda > Insecta > Diptera > Chironomidae > Chironomus > Chironomus tentans. The sequence goes on from OY754303.1 coordinate 43,854,508, forward strand.
TTATCTCTTAGAGAATAAATCGAACGGGTAAAAATGTGCAATTATTATATGAAGAAAAAGTTTTTTTTATCAATTACGTCATAGTCCAATGAAATAATTGACTTAGTAATCGATTCAAGAGTTTATTTCCCTTACTAAAAAATCAGCTTAGCGATGCATTGAATTTTATTTCAATTGATGATGCGATTAAGTGTTTTTTGTTGCACATGTTGATGAAATTCAATGAAAAGTTTACAAACTAATTGTATGACTGTCGACTTTATTTTGTTTTCATTAAAATTACGTGTTTTTGTTTGTTGATGATCAATTAAAATTCTGTGTAATTGTTCGATCGGTGCCAAGTGACAACAATTAAATTTCGGGAAACTTCTATGAATGGATTTTAATATTGTCATTTTGAAGCTGTTGAAACTGTTGAAAGGTTCTACAATTGTTTTTTGCATTTGCATGGTTTTGAAAGTCGTCAATTTTTCAATAATTTGTAGGGTTTTAAAGAATTCGGTTTTCAAAAGAAATTGTAAGGTTCTCAATATCAAACATTTGTATGGTTTTCAATAATTTGTAAGGTTTCAGAATTTTAAACATTTGTATGGTTTTTGAGAAATTGGTTTTCAAAAGGAATTTTAAGGTTCTAAATTTTAAACATTTGTATGGTTTTGAGAATGTATGGTTTCATTTAGAATTTGTAGGGTTTTAAACCAGAAATTCAAAAAAATTCCCAAATCAGTTTTAAAAGCTTCAAAATAGACACAATATGACTAATTCTTGCGTATTTAAATAGAGACTTCACATTCTGACGAAAATAATTCGCAGGAAATTCCCTGATGTTTGTAAATTGAGTCATTGAGCCATAAAAATTGTAAAATCAACAACTTATTAAATAAAAATATCGAAATTCATTTAATACTACATTCATGCCTGATAATATATGCTACATTATTTTATCTAATCCTATCTGGATTTTTCATTGAACCCATTTCCAGTTAGAAAACTGATATCGGCGATGAATTTGTTGACATAGCTGTTAAATAATACAATAAGGAATGTTTATAGTAAAAAGACCTTCTTTAATATTGAAATTTGATAACGCTGCTCCACGTTTTGTCTCCACACTCACCATTCATTGAAACTAACTGAACGTAAGAGACGTCAATGCTGTCGTTTTTTTTTGTGACTATCATTATCAAATGAGTTTGTACCGATAATAATTGCGGGCAAGGCATGTGATGATGGAATTTTTTTTGACAATTTTTTTGATGAATCAACACAATTTTTTTGGGGATACAGATGGAAACATGTGTTTTTTATTTTCATAACATCAATTTCAGCAAATTAAATAATGATAAGGTCGCTAGTCAATATTTTCCCAGTTAAACTTGAATTCATTACAATTAGTTGTGCATTAAAGATTGGGAGAATTCCCAAAGTCGAGATGAACAAGCCGGTTTGTTCAGTAGAGAGAGAAAAAAAGCTGAAATTATTATTTTTATGTACGTCTGGTGTTCATTAGTAGGTTCAAACCATGTGATAACAATTCCATATGAATTTGTTGATGTATTATTCGGCAATGTGCGCAATGAGAGACTCACTGAGAGAGAGAATAGACATCCTAAATACACACAATCAAATGACGTCTCTAATACATTTTTCATTCAATTCGGCTTTTGCGCGGCGCTTGCTCAATTGGAAATGGATAAATGAACAAGAAGTATTCGCGCAATACAAACGTGCACGTTTGTTTCTCCAGAATTAAAAGGTATTGAATAAATCAATACATTCCCTTGAATACGACACAAAAATCTCTTCTTGGACATTATTCGTGCAATATTCGGCATCACTGTGTGTAGTGACTGCTTCATACATGAAAAAAGGAATGGAAATCCGAATAGTATTAAACTTTTTGACTCAAATATATGCTAAAGTTGTGTTTTATGTTTGCATTTTGTTCCTCTGGATATTTCAATGAAAAACTTGACGTTTCAACGGTTATTTTTAGTTTAAATTTTATGCTGAACTTTTGGCGCGAATTGTTGAAATTTAATTTTTTATTAATAACTCAACAGTTAGAGACTTTACAGTTCTGTAATTTTTCCTATCGGTTCCAAACATTATAATAAACAATTATCATTGAAGAGTTCAAGAGAACAAGTCGCTGAAATGAATAAATTGCAAAAATCAAGTTTCAAGTCCATGAAAAATCATTTGAATCTTATAAAACCGTTGAATTTCAATTATTTAACAATAACTTAATTAATGCAGCAAGAAATTAATAGCCAATAGAACGTCACAAGCTTAATAACCCTCAAGGTCGTTGAAATATGCGCTTAGAAAAATCAATAGAACGAGTTTTTATTTCGCAAAATTTGTGAACATCCAGTTCGGTTCTGTGGCTTGCTCAAATCGAAATGCATTACGTAAAAGCCGAATGAATGTCGCCTGGAGAATGAACACAGTGTATATACACAGAGAATTCGTATCCAAAGTGCTCTACATTTCATGTTGAGACAGAATTTTAATACAACAAGCAAGAAACAGTTTTCAGTTGTTCGTCGTGTGTTGTGTTCATCAGATCTAACATAATAGAGTGGAGGGAACCGCTGAAAATATTACATTATAGAAAAAGGAATTTTGTTCCGTATTGTGGTGTTCGTAGGGATTTATATTGAAGGCTATAGAACTGAGAAAAATAAGAAGAAGAATAATTTGAAAAATTGCATCATCAATTTCGGAATAAAATCCAATAAAATTTTTGTTAATTAGTGATTTATCTCAAAGAAAAGCTTTAAAGGAATACAATTCTAAATTTTCTTCATTTAAAATCACGCGAGTTTCAACCATTAAAGTCATAAATTCTTTCTAAATATAATAAAGGATGGCAGATAAAAATAAACAGGGTGAATATTATTCGAGACCAGCGAAATTGGGCAAATGGGAAGGCTTCAAACAATTTCTATGGAATGGTGAGACTAGTGAGTGTCTTGGCAGGACGGGAGGAAGTTGGGGTAAGTTGAAAAAAATACTTTAAGGACATTTTTTTTCCTTTCCTGGATGTTACGTAACACAAAATTGTATGAAACTTTTCTCTGTGAGGAAAAAACATGGAGGACTGTCTCATTGAGCAGGCATTACTCATAAATTAAAGTACACATTCTAGAATTGATAACTCAAGCATTCAGTACAAAAAATGTCATATACATAACTAATATTTATGAACTTCCAATTGTCATTATTTGTCATTCCATATTTCCATTATCTGTATATGCTCGATTTATGAGCCTTTTTTCCTTACTTCCCTTCCTTCAAATAGCATTAATTAAACATTCACACATATTTTCTGTAACTCAAATACATAGAAATAATAATTCAGCATACAGACATAAACGAAAAAAGGTAGATTTGACACAGAAACAGCAAGCAAGCAAGCAAGCAATAGAACTAAAAATTGGTAGACTATAAAAAAGGAGAATTGAGTTGGAATGAGAAAAACCTTCATCGAAAAAAAAACTTAATGTGAGAAATGAAGGAAGGAAAGAGCAGAAACAGAGAAAAATCGATGAAAAACGTGAAGTTGCAAGTTAGAATTTCCACACAACATTTTTTTTGCATAATTGTGAAATTCTACAGCAATGTGCAATCAATTGACAACTATCTGATAATTTGACACTTTGCACATTATTTTTTCACATTAAATTGAGAAACTAGAATGTTCAGCCTTCATACTTTTTATTGCTGTAAGGTCCGACAATTTGTTAATTGATTGTATCCAATTCAAATTCATTTAAATAGTCATGATATCGTTAATTTGTTGTTGCGATGCTTATTGATTAATAATCATTGAAATAAATGTGCGCCTCACGAGTTTCTCTGTATGCTGCATGCTGTACACACACTCGTCATTAAATTGAGGATGAGAATTTTCATTCTCTTGTGACGTAAGACATCCAGCAATTTACAATTTGCTCTGTTTGTGAACGACAATTTCTCGTCCTATCCATGTTTACATTTATTTTTAGTCTGTAACTACATTATGGCATCATACAATGAGCAAGTTGACAATAATGTAAATGAATGTAATGCAATATTGATGAGGAACGGGGTGGAAAAAATGAAAATGTCAAGCTTTCTATACGTAATGTCATTAAAATTTGTCATTGGGGTCACGTTTGGGATTTTTGACTGCATGAAATTGGAATAGACGAGCTGCTTACTAATTTTTTTGAGCTCCACGACCTAAATACTCTCGCGGTTGCCAAATGTGTGCTGTTTCAATTCCATTTTTCGCCAAAATTGCAGCCTTGGCATCGAAAATTATTGCATTTTATTTAAATTCTGTTACACAACTGCTTCCGCAATTAGCTTGTTTTAAATCCAGGATGAGGATTATTAGTGAAAATTCTAGAATTAAAGAGGATAATCTATCGATTTTCTTTAATAATGTTAGGTAGACATGCCAAAAAATTATTATTCCTTAATCCCCTTTTAAGGCATCTTGACAATTCAGTTGATTATTCTGAGATTTAATTGAATTGTAAAGATTCAGGTTTCTATGGAAATTCCGTTCTTATAGAATTCATTATAATTTTAATGCAAACTAGCAGCAATCCTTCAATATTAGTGCTGATTACTGAAGAAAAGCTTTAAATTTTGTAATAAAATGAGCTGGTCAAGATTTCTGGATAGGTCCTCAGGTTAAAGGTCTTTAAAAAAAGTAGAAAATGGTCATGTAACTTGTGACATTTGAGTTTGGTCAGTTGAGACTATTTATGAGTCAGAATTATTTTGTTGTCTTAGCACTCGAAAATTTGCAATTTAACGGCTTTTAAAAATTCAAATTTCGAATTCTAAAACGTGCAAGTTTTTAACGGTTAAATTAAATTTGAATTTTTCAAAACAGTACAACAGTTTGTTGAATTTGTGAGGTTTTGAAATTTAACGGTCATTTCAAATTTAAATGTTCAAAAATCATACAACAGCTCTCTTGTTTAAAGTTTGAAAACCTTACAACATCTTTTCAAATACCAAAGCTGCAAATTTTCTCCAGTTTTGTAAATTTGGTCAGTCGTGACTATTTATGAGACAGATAAGAGGGTCTAGATTTCTTTTTGTTGGGGGTCATGGTTGAATGACTAAGTTTAGGTCAATATGTTGACGTCTTTATAAGCTATCACAAAAATCCATGGAGGCTTGACAGAACAGAATGTAATACATTTGATAAAGAACTATGACTATTTTACAATAGAACTTGCAATAGAATTAAATAAGAATATTCTACAACATTCTAGCAGGAATTTCCAAATAGCAATTATTATAATCATCAAACTGGTAGTGACAGCAACTTTTCAGCTATTGTTTCAAGCCACTCAGCAAAAAAAAATATTCAGGAAATTTTAAACATCATTTCCACGAAGGAAAAACTTGCTCGTCATTTCCATGCACACAGAGAGAATTTTCCAATTTTCTTTCATGATTCTTACATAACAGAAATTTTTTTTGCACCATGCTGAGCTTATTGCATTGATAACAACATTCCTTCTCATTTATCAATGAAAATATTTCAAAATATCTAGGATAAGTTTACATTTCGAAACGAGACTGTATGTAGTTTGTTTAATCGAGCGAATTGCAAAGTCAATAGCTATGTAACATACATAAAAAATCGATAAAGTTTTTTTCCTCTCTCCAAGAATACAATTTCTCCTTCAATTCACAAGTGGTAAACCTCAAATCAATGATTATGAATTTAATGATGGATAATTTTAGAGTTGGAATTGGAACTAGTGCTGGAAATGATAAGGGGTCGTTCATAAATGACGTCTATCTGTAAATTTTATTTTTTTGACCCTCTCTGTCCTTCATGGCAGCAAAATTCTATTTTGTGGAGTGTCACGCAGGCATGAGACGTCACAAGCAAACGATCCCTAAATATAGTCGAAGAGAAGTTATCCGAGAAGTAAAATCACATGATTTATGCAAATTAGTTATTACTTGTGCATGTGTCTATTTGCTGTATTGAAAAGAATCACGGCTTACTGACGTAAGCAAAATTTCAGTTTGAATATTTCTTAGAATTTATTTTGTTTATAAATCGTCGAGGTTTTATGTCAAAGTTTATTTTTATTAATAATAATACAGTCTGCGTTAGTCATTCATTGGAACATGAGATGCCTTTATCGCAAAACTCTTGGCAGCATTACATTCAAGTTTTTCTATCAGCACTTTAATATTTTAGTAGAGCATGAACTATGCGCAATTGAAGCACAAATTTTTTAAGGTTGGAGCGGAAAATCTTTAAACATTTTGATAAGTTTATCTTTGTCATTAAGCAATCTCTTTCCGAATGGAAATCTTGATATAACTCTGTATTTTGGCTCAAGTGGGTAAAATTATTTTGTTGTCTTAGTACTCGAAAATAGCAGGCTTCGAAATTTTAGAATTCTCAATTTAACGGTTTCTAAAAATTCAAATTTTGAATTCTAAAACGTGCAAATTTTTAACGGTCAAATTAAATTTGAAATTTTAAAACAGTATAACAGTTTGTTGAATTTGTGGGGTTTTGAAATTTAACGGTCAATTCAAATTCAAATGCTCAAAAACCATACAACAGCTATTGCCTGCAGTTTGAAAACCTTACAGCAGCTTTTCAAATACAAAAGTCAGATACAATTCCAATGACTATAATTAAATATTCCACAATGTACATGCACGGCAGAAACTCTGAATGAAGAAAGTACAGCAAAAATATTTCACCTGACATTCATAACGAATCAATACATCACATTTAAACTCATGATCACAAAAATCAAAAACTAAGCGACCGAATGAGAAGTTGTGAGTCACTTTCAAGGAAGAATTAATTACTTATTTACAGGCACAATTTATTTATAAATAAAATCGATTTATTTATAAAAAAAATGTTTACTTTTTCCTCTTTTTCCGCCTTCTCATGACGAATTGTTGTTTCTTTGAGTAAAAAGAGATGTAAATTGATGCTGAAAGCAGAATTGCTAATAACTTGTGTATTCAAATGCCTTCAATTCTTAGATTTGTGAATTAGTTATAATTTACAGATCAGGCATAGAGTCTTAATTTGCACCTAGAAAAATAATATCAACATGAGCATATATCGAGTGTAATTAGCAATGCTGTATTGCATGAATTTTATGGACGTTAACGACCGATTGAAGTGAATTACACTTGACTTAAAAATGGCACTCAAGAATGACATGACAACTGGATAATTGAGCAATTAGTCGGCAATTAACGATCCTCAAGGCTTGCCGATAAATATTTTTGTACTGATAATGCGAATAATTAATTTATAGAATGTGTACTGAATTGATAAAACAAGTGATTTCTGGAAATGTTATAGCCTGTCTGTCTTATCACTCAATTGATAAAAGCATAGAATTATCATTACTAATACTTATATTATTATATTTTATTTACAGCCAAAATTCTTCTGTTCTATGTGATCTTTTATGCCGTTCTCGCTGGTTTCTTTGCTGCAATGCTGGCTGTGTTCTATCAAACTCTCGATGAGAACAAACCAAAGTGGCAATTGGAAAATGGATTAATCGGTACAAATCCCGGATTAGGATTCCGTCCAATGCCCCCAGAGTCGAATGTTGAGAGTACGCTCGTGTGGTTCGAGGCATCAAAAGATGAAAATATTGAATATTGGATCTCAGCTATCGATGAATTCTTGGATGGTGAGAACTAATTTTTTTATTGACCATGATTAATGTGCTAATTGCTGTATTATTTTTGTAGTTTACAAGAAGGCAGATGAAGACACAAAAGCACAATCAAATCGTGTGGATTGTACTCCTGATACTCCTCCAAAAGACGGTAAAGTTTGTCGAGTTGACACTACATCGGCTAAATTTGGAGCTTGTACAAAATCTAATCAGTATGGATATAGCAAAGGATCTCCGTGTGTATTCCTCAAGCTAAATAAGGTGTGTTGTGTGCTGTCATTTAGGGATTTTATTTTTGTTGAATGCTAATGTGGGGAATTTAATTAATTTTATAGATTTACAACTGGGTTCCACAGTTTTACAACAAAACTAGTGATCTGCCTAATAATATGCCTGAGGACTTAAAATCATTAATTCAAGGATTTGATGAAAATGATAACAAGGTAAATTTCAAATAATTTTTGACCGTTATTTTTTCAAATAATTTCTGACTGTTAATTTTTCAAATAATTTCTGACTGTTATTTTTTCAAATATTTTTTGACCGTTATTCTTCAACTAATTTTAATTGCAGCATGAAGTCATCTGGGTCTCATGCGAAGGAGAGAATCCAGCAGATATTGAAAATTTGGGTCCTATCAATTACATTCCTGAACGTGGATTCTCAGGATACTATTTCCCATTCTTAAATCAGAAGAATTACTTGCCACCAGTCCTTGCCATCAACTTTGAACGTCCAAAGAGTAAGTAAAGCTGACTTGTCGATGTAACTCCTTAATTAACAAAGAATTCTCATTGTAGCGGGCGTCCTCATTAACATTGAATGCAAAGCATGGGCACGCAACATCAATCACGATAGAGCTGAACGTCGAGGATCTGTTCATTTTGAATTGATGGTCGATTAAATTGTTAGTCGAGGAGATAAGCAAAATTAAATTATATAATTTATTATGAACGTTTAGATGGTTAGAGAGAGAAAGAGAGAGAGAGTTGGTTTGAAAGTCACTGGATAGATATCAAGAGAGAAAGGTAATGTTGACGTTGGCAATAATAAGAATGTTTAGTAATTGAAAATAAAACCACACACGAATGTTTTTAGTTTAAAAAAAAGATATAAAAAAATGCTGCTAATTAACAAGAAAAAAAACTAAGTAAATTATTGAGTAATTTAGAAAAGAACAAGCAAATTGAATCCATTGCGCATTAATTAATTATAAATTAAGTAAATGATAAGAGACAGACACTTATTAAATGTTAATCGATTATTAAAACAAATTATTTAATTGAAAGATGAGAAAGAAAAGTTAAAAAAACACAAAACATTTGATGTTTATATTACTTACCACCCATAATTTAATACAGCCTCCCCCAAAACACACACATGAACACAAAACATTACCCTACTTTTTTTTGTGTACGACGAAAAACATGATAAAATAATTAAAATAATCAACTCGAGTGACATGAAATGGTTGTGTGACAGTTGTGCGACAAATTTTTTATGATTATCGTGGCTGATATGTTGACAAAGTGTAGATTATGTGCTGACATGATCAATAATGTGGATTGACTTTAAGTTTTTTGCTGGCTTACGTTTGAGTTTCGTTCAAATCTACACAAATGTCATGTCAGAGTGATTCTCGTTTGTAAATGGTCACTCAACTCATACATCTCCGATTACTTCAAGTCACTCGTGTTTAAAATAATAATAATGATAATATAAAAATGATAATGCAAACTTTTAATTAAAATAGGTGAAAAAATCAAGTTAAATAAAGCAAACTTTGTGTTCTGATCGTTCTCTTGGCTATCCTATAGACTAATGAAATTAGTCACTAAATGAAAACAGCCGAATTTCGTTTTAATTTGTAAATTAAAGGATAAAATTAAGCATAATACAAGGAAGTAAAAGAAATGAAACTTAGAAAATAATACCTAAATACTAATAATGCAAGATAAATAAAGTATTTTGTCGATATTTGTTGTTGATGTTTGTCACAAAATTTTTGAATGAATTTTATTTTACTATGAAGAGGAATGAACGTCTAATTAAGTCAATTTAAGTTTTGGAAGTGAAGAAACCCGAGCTGTACATCATAGAATGATTGTCATGTGCTGCTCGGGATGAGGACTCAAAGAAAGTCAAGTTATTAGAGATAAATTGGGCATATCCGAGAACCTTAAATGTTTCATTTAGTCATACAATGATTACCATAATTAACAAGACAAAAAAAGAAAAGTTTATATTTATTAATAATGTTATAATTTCCTCTCTTAGTTCATAATAGCACACAGCGAATAATTAAGTAGTTAAAAAATTTGCCATAAAAGTGAAATTTTAAATTCATTAAAGGGACGTGAAATCAAGCTATTTCAATAAATGAAGAAGCATTGTAACTTCTCCTCGTTTTTCCGCTCTCCCCACAATTTTCCTGGCTTTAGCGAACAAATGAATAAATAAGAAAAACAATGAAATAAAGTTTCAATTAAAAAATTGGGAATTAATGACCTTTTTACTGTTGTTGTTTCAGATGTGAAATTGCTGCTGAGCTTCTGACAATTTTAACGGTCAAATTAATTTTGAATTTTTCAAAAGCTTAAAATTCAAATTTTTTCCGTTAAAAAGCTTTTTTTTAAATTCATAATTTTATTTCCGCATTGTCAGCGTCTGTCTCATTTCCTTTGAAATCTTTATCACAATCAACTCTTCATAAGACCATGACTGCATCCATTTCCACATTTCTCATTCATTAGAAAACTGGCTGCAATCAGTATAATCTCACATTTGATGAAACGTATTTAACCTTGATGCTTTTCGGCATCTCTCATCTTCATAGCTGGTTTTTCCACAAAAAAAAAATTAACAAAAAAATGTTACTTTGTTCCTCAATTTGTATGACTGTCTGTCCTTCAATTTGACATTTAATTCCTTCAGTTTAAGATTTTTGAATGTGGTTTCTAGCTTAATATGTGGCAGAAGAAGGAGGCATACACTACCCTACGTTACCTAACCTACGTTATTATTGATATTTTTATTTTTGGAATTAATTAGGGGTCATTCACTTATAACGTCCATCAAAAAATGGGAATTTAGACCCCAACCCCCTCCCTCCTTGTCACAAAATTTTAATTCAAATAATTTCTTTAATGTAAAGTGTCACAAAATCTCAGACCCCCCTCCCCCCTAAATCATGGACGTCATAAGTGAATGACCCCTTATGTGAAAAGTGCTAATTAAATGAAATAATGAATTTTTAAACGGCTTTTATAGATTTGAATTTTAACGTACGAAAATATTTTGAAATTTGAACAAAAGATGCGAAAAAGTTTCTGCTTCACATAATTCAAATTCTGAATGACCGTTATGAAGTTATTTGTGATTTTAAAGGTTAACTGGGGTAACACCTAGGGTATACCGAGCAACCTCCCCCTATTATTACGACAACAATAGATTAGAACTGCTTAAAGTTGGTTACAACTATTTTTTTTCAGATCTAAGATGTCTATCTCGTGATTGTAGCATGTAAATTAATCAATTTATCTTCAACAATGTGTAAATATTAACAACTAATAAAAATTCTATTCAACCATTTTTTCCAGCCAGCTGTGATAAAGAAACTAGATTTACATCAAATCCTATCGAAAATATTTTTTTATATATTAATTTTGTATGGTAATTTTGTGAGTTTTATAATTTCTACATCAGGAAAAATGGGAGAAAAAATAACTGAGCAGTCTGAAACTGAGCGTCGATTTGATCAAACGTGGATTTTGGCTGCTTCAGTTTCACACACAGTACAATGATGAGCATTTCGGAGTCTGCAAGTTGGCCTTATTGGATAATAATTTTACTTTTATTAACAATAGGATGTGCATTAATAATTGAAGTCATTTACTTCATGCGGGTGTTCTTTTGTGCCGTTCTTGCTCGTTTTATTAAAAGAAAAATTCACATACTGGAGAAATGTTCGATTGGCGGTGAGTAAAGTCTGATAAATTCAATAATGAAAGTGAGAATGTGTACACAGAAACGTGAGATGTTTACAGTGTAATATTTATCGACAGTGATTGCAATATGGATGTTTATTTAAGTAAATTGTGTGAAAATTATAATTAATTTTATAACGGTCATACTGAATTTGAATTATGTGAAGCAGAAATTTTTCGCATCTTTTGTTCAAATTTCAAAATATTTTCGCACGTTAAAATTCAAATCCAAAAAAGTCGTTTAAAAATTCATTATTTCCCATAATTAGCACTTTTCACATAATTAATTCCGCTAATAAAAATCACAACAATGATTGTTTGAGAAGATGTTAAACAACTTTATTAACGTGACGACATCAAAACAAACTTTCGTCATTCAAGAGTCTCTTAGATTATTCAAATACAGCGGAAGAATGAAAACAATCTTTAGACTCAAAGACTCGCACGATACAATCAATTAAGTCGGCTATTAAAAATACAGAGATAACTATGCAAAGATGTTACTTTTTTCTTAACAAGACAATAATTAAACAACAGTCTTTACGTCGATGAAAACCAAAAAAATAAATAATATTGTAAACTTTCACATCTTTCGACAGCAAAAAAAAGTCATAAACTGAGAAAATAATCATCTCATTTTTAGGTATCTGCCTTACACGCGATATTGACGTAATGCTGAATCACATGAATAATGCAAGATATCTGCGTGAACTAGACATGGCGAGAATTGATTTTTATTTAAGAACTGGATTGTATAATGAAGTGAAGAAAAATAATGGCCAAATTGTTTTATTTAATGCAAATGTGAGATTTAGGAAGTTTATACCAATTTTCCGAAAATTCAAGATCTCGACAAAAGTGCTATTTTGGAATGACGATAATTTATTTTTGGAGCACAAGTTTATTGGATCAAACGGTGTGATTCATGCGATATTTTTATGTCAGCAAATGTTTTTGAAATGCCATGGAGAAACTATTATGGAGGCTTTACTGAAGAAAGGAGACCCAGTGCTAACAAAACCAGAAATGCCGATGGAAGTAAGTTGAATGCTGTTTCAAAGGGTTTTCAATCTGAATTCAAATTTTTTACTTGAGAACCTTACAATCTCAAGTAAAAAGTTCAAACATTTGTAAGGTTTTCGTGTAAAAGTTCAAACATTTGTAAGGTTTTCAATTGAAAAGTTCAAACATTTGTAGGTTTTTCAAGTAAAAGTTCAAACATTTGTAAGGTTTTCAAGTAAAAAGTTCAAACATTTGTAGGTTTTTCAAGTAAAAGTTCAAACATTTGAAAGGTGTTTCTCGCAAATTTAGCATTTTTTAATGAATCATTCGAAAAACTATGTCAAAAATAATTAAGTCAAATATTTATTCAATATCAATAATATGCGACTTTAAGCATAAATATTCAAAATTATTCATTGCCAATACTAAGCAATCATAAGTTACAATCAGCATAAAATGACAAACTATAATTAATGCAATCGTAAAATCATGTCGAAACATGTATTACTCACAATATGACACATAAATTGTTACACAAAATAAGTGATAATGCTGATTTGCACTTTAAAGAATAACAATAATATTGCACTTTAAAAACATGACTTACTTTTTGATAATTATAAACATAGAAAATAAGTAAAATTCAGGTATAAATATCGAAGCATTTTCAAATAATAAAGTCAGTTCTATTCTTGAACCAAAAGAAACAGTAAGGTTTTCAAGTAAAAAGTTCAAACATTTGTTAGGTTTTCAATTGAAAAGTTCAAAAATTTGTTAAATTTTCAAGTAAAAAGTTCAAACATTTGTAAGGTTTTGAAGTAAAAAGTTCAAACATTTGTACGGTTTTAAATTTTAAATTTCAAAAATACGTTAAAAAGCTCTGGTGAATTTCAAATCACACAAATTGAATTTTAAATTGAAAACTTGTACGGCTGAATCTTATTACTTAATTTAACGCAATTTCAATAAATGTCATAAAATCGATGTAAATTGCACATGTGATGTAATTAGCATCACAAACCTGTAAATTGCCAGTTGAAGTCCATAAAAATTAATTTAATATTTTTTTGCCGTTCTATAAATTAGGTAGCTAAGTTCCTGGAGCTGCAAGATATATCGAGGAAATCCCTAAGCAACCCTGCGTAGCACGATAAGTCATGAGAGAGTAATTATATGAATCAATCAATCGAATGTATTTAGATTAGCGATAAGTGGGTACGATTGGAAGGTAAACAAAGGAACTACGCATGCGTACCAAACATATGATTTCTATAGAATATATAAAAAAGGAAAAAGCTTTCGCAATTGCCGTGTGCGAAAGTTTCACAGTCATCTTTGAGAATTCAATTCTTCCTTATGCAGGTCACGAAAAAATTTAAATAATTTAAGAAATTCGAGTGTAAGGAAGAAGCATTTAAGTTAAAGGAGTCAATTGATATTGTTTAAGATATAATTTTATATTATAAGTAATAAAAATGTGTTCGTTGACGATCGTTGAGAGATTAAAGCAACCAAATTAAATTTTATTGCATTTAAAATTTATTTTTTAATTAATTTACAACTCAATCAGAGATGGCTAAGAGAAAATTTTAATAAAAAATAAAGGAAAATTGTGTAAAAAGGAACAAAGTACTTCCATAGCATTCAAAGTTGCATAAGAAAAAGTCACATTTTATTGATTTTCACTCGTCGGTGACCTCGGCCAAGGAAAATTAAATTTATTGTTGACTGCATTAATGCATTAGGATACAGGACGTGAGAACGTGTCAAGGATTCTTTTTTTGTTAGTCAGAAAGTTCAATTTTCATCAGAATGGGGCTGTGTTCAATTTTGTGCATCCTTATCATCATCATTCTTCTATTTTACTGCTTTTTTGAGCTTCACTATTTTCTCCGGATGATATTGACACTTGCTCTCGCTAGACTGACTAAGAAGAAGGCAAACATTATGGATTTGACTACAATAAACAGTACGTACATAATTGATGGATTGTCGCTTTAATTAATGACTGCTCTTGTGCATTATTTTAGGTATTTGTCTAACAAATGATATAGACACACTTATAACTCACATGAATAATGTAAGTCCATAAACACTAACTAATTGCTGAACGACCCCTCGAATTAATTGATTTCTAATTCCAATTAACAGGCTCGGTTTATTCGTGAACTGGATTTTGCACGTGTTGACTTTTATGAAAGGACAGGACTGTACAAGACAATTTGTAATAAAGGCGGTGGAATTGTCCAAGGATCAACGACAATCCGCTACCGTAGATTCATCAAGCCCTTCTCAATCTTTCAAATCACAACGAAAATTGTTTACTGGGATGATCAAAGTATTTTCATCGAGCATCGATTTGTAGGCAAAGATGAGTTTATTCATGCAATAGCAATATGCAAGCAGAGGCTAATTAATTGTTCGGCAGAGGAAATTATGGATATGTTGTTATCTGAAACGCCTACACATGCAGACTCAACAGAAAAGCTTGAAAATGGTGATTTAATCAGGTATAAACCTGAAATGCCTTTAGAAGTGAGTTGAATGGTCGATTAATTTAATTTAATTATATTATTGACATTTCTTTTCTTCCTACATCCGCAGATACTGAAATGGAATGAATCAAATGAAATTTCTAGCGCAAATTTGCGGAAAATTTAAAAAGCTTTTTGGTCAAAACTTCCACGCTGAGCACGGAAGATACTTTTAAGTTTGAAACTTGATATTTCATCAAATGAAAATTGTTGGAAAGACTTTAACTTAACATGTATGAATTTAGTTTATTTTTTCTAAATGAGAAAATCTAAGAATCATTATTGCTGAAATAAAATCAAATTAACAAGTTTACTGAAAGAGTAAGAACAGACACTTTTATGAGAGCTAAACCTGATATCTCCTGCAGATTTGAGTGTAAAGTATAAGGAATTGTTTGTGGATGAATAAAGCGCATTTTGACTTTGCTCTAAATAACTCTAAATTTGCTGAGAAAGATTGTTTAAAAATTTAAATTTTTAACGGTTTTTCAAAAATTTGAATTTCTAACGGTTTTATAAAATTTGAATTTTTAACGGGTTTCAAAAATTTGAATTTTAACGGTTTTCAAAAATTTAAATTTTAACGGTATTCAAAAATTTGAATTTTCAGTAGTTTCTTGAATTTAAATTCCTAACGGTTTTTAAAACTGAATCTTAAATAGATTTTTAACTTTTCAACTTTATGACCAGTAAGTCAAAAGTGCACTTTTATTTCGCTGCAAATCTGTTTGATGCGCTTAAATTCAGACATAGACATGCTTTATTGACCAAAGAGATGATAAATGGGAATTTTAATAGCAACTTTGCATCCATAAAACTGTCGTAAATGCACAAAAATAATCCTAGACAAGCAATTTATTTTAAAATCTTTATTTATCAAAATATATATATATAAAAAATAGCTACATCGGGATGTGTCTTTTTCTATAAAAATACTTGTCTCTTAAATGTCTACACACATAAAATTTGAGAAAATGAAAATTCCTTACAAACTAAACAGATCAATAATTGGAAGATGCGTTTCAAAAAGTACATTATAATATTTTCATTTCATATAAAAAATTGTTCTTTTAAAAACAAATCACATCATTTTTAAAATCTTTATACATATCATTATAGTCATTTATAAAAAAAATTCTCTTTTGTTTATTTGTATTGGCACATATTGTTGTTTATCAGAAATAAAACAAAAAGTCTTCGAAGTTGTCATTCAATAAAATTGCATTGGCAAGCTGAAAGATGTAAGAAAGTACAAGGAGGGAAAATACATTTAAATTGCTTATCGATGCATCCTGCGATAAACTTTTAATAATCGTAGAATGCTCGAAATATATAAAATTTCTTATATTTATATTCCCCCCTTAATAAATTCTATGATTCATTCGTTTTAAAATATGGAAGATATGTTCATAGACTGCTATGATTGTAGAACGAATCAGTCGCAAAATTAAATTAGTGATAAAAATAAGAAGTGGAAGAAATATATTTAACAACAGGATTTAATCCATTTTGTTATCTGCTTTAGAGCTTAAATTGTAAGAAAAAGTCTGCATAATTTAGTCAGTGAGTAGGATCATGCATGATAAAGTCATTAATCAAAAGAAATCCTTCGTCGACATAACTTTTTTGTACTATTTTTAGTCCGTCACGCCAAGATGCACGAGTTGCTCCATTACTCTTTGTAGATACGTTGGATCTGGATACATTGAAAATTGTGTCTTGTGCTCAACATTTTTCCACACAACAACATCCTCTTTCCCTGTCGTGGCTGATCGACCGATTGAGAATAGTAAGCCACGATCGAAGGCAACTTTTAGAAATTTAAGAATCTTTCGACCCGTTTGATTTTCAGGAAGGTAGCAAATTCTTGGAAAACCGACAGCAAAAAATGCTCGACCAGGATTTGGATGATTCTGATTTTGAATTCCACTTGCGATGCTGCGAAAGTTTGAAGATTAATAAGTAACTGTCTTACTTTATAGCCATCTTATAACTTACTTATAAATTATCTGAATCGTGTTGCAGTCTTCATGGCCAGGCAGTGATTTTGGGATTGTAATCCAGCTCATCGTTCCAATCGGTTGATTTCCCTTTTTGTCACCGTAGATAATACCGCATGTTGGACATTCGATGTATAAATTCTGATAAAATAATGAAAATTTTGCATTTAATAAGTATTGGAACCAAAAGTAAAGGCACAAAAAACTCACCTTTTGAAGATCACTTTTCTGACTTAAAATTAGCTCATTAAGACAATTGAGATGCATGAGATGCTGACATCTGGATAATGACACAGTCGGATTCTTGGCACTGTTATCGCGGTGGAGTTCATTGAGGCATATTGGACATGGATGTGCTTGCGGTAAAATGTCATTTACAACACTCACAAACTTTGAAATTTGTTCACTACTCGAGTCGACTCCAACAATACTGCCTTTAATAATCATATTCATACTCATACTACTAGATAAACTACTATGGCTTGATAAGAATACATCATCGTTCTCGCTACTTAATGAGCAGTTTAAGAGATCTGATACAGATCCGTAGCTCGTTTTTCCTCGGACAGAGCCGCCACGACTATTTTTACTTCCATTACTCAAATATGTAGAAATTGTATCAACACTCGGTCGCCTTGAATTTATGCTCACTGTTTCCATATCGAGCGTGGACGTACTTCCATGGAGATTCTTACATAATGATTTTTTCGATGATTTATTACTGTTTACATGACTCAAGAGAAAACCTTTCTTATTATTATTATTATTATTGGAAGACGATTCTCCCTTGTCATGATGATTGTGATGATGATGATGATGAGAAAATATATTGAGATTATTGAGAATTTGTCGTGCAAGATTCGTTGGAGAGGTTGTCGATTCAGAATTATTTGTTTTTGTTGGTTTTGGTGGTTTCACTACTGGCTTAACTGTTGACTTGCCGCTTGGAGGAATTGCGGACGTGACATGAGATGGAGCTGAACGAGTACTGCCTGTTTGAGATATTGTATCACCATAATTTGTTAGTCTAGGCGATGACGTAGAAAGCGCTTGCTGATGATGCAGATAATTTGACTTTACACTACGTCTATTGGCAGAATTAATTGACATTCTACTTGTACTTAAATTATTCGCACTATTTGCTGGATGAACAAAATTTCCAATTTGTTTTGTATTTAATACCATTGATGATTGCGTTGAGTTGATTGCACTTGGAAGTTTTGTCAGTGGATACGGTGCTTGAGATATTCTACGAATTTGACGAATCGGTCCACTTGGTTTACGTGTTTGAGTCATATTTGAAAAGTCTATAATATATGGCATGTGAATGTATGACGATGAAATGTCAATTTGTTGACTTCCATTCGACCATCCATCCTCTATTAAACATTGAATTTCCATATCATATTGATGCCATTCACTATTTGTGTTTCCAGCATATTCCCATCGAACACCTTTCCCAGCAGGACTTGATGGATTATAAAATTGTCTCCGTACATTCACTAGAGGATGCTCTGCATCTGGTTTCTCAGAACATTGCTTCATTGTTCTCAAATTCACATAATATTCAATTAAGTTTGCATCGGAATCGCCGAGGAAGACTTGAGTCAATTTCTTTGCATACGCTCTCTCTAAATGCTGTGAGACGGACGATGAGTATGGAACGTATTTATTCAACAAAATTGATTCTACTTCCCATACAACAACAACGCAGTTACCATTCGAACCCATTATGGATGATTAGCGACGTCGTGATTTCGTGATTTAAGCGCAAAAAATACTTTAGGGATTGATATACTCTAATTTCTAATATTCATGTTTTAAAAAAGTTCATTGACTTTGTTTTCACAAAATTTAATTTCTGATATTTGCACAATCTACTCGATATTCAATACTGCACTTATCTTTATTATCTTACGAACACATTTCACTCTTTAATTAAACTAAATTAACGGAAGCATAATGAGATATAACTAAGGAAAATCAAATTTATAATCAGGTGGTTTATAAAATTCTCTAAATAAACTAAAAAAATATTTTTATCCACACTAAACGCACTCTAGTTTTTCAAATCTCTTTTGACCGTTATTTTCAAACCGCTTTTAAGTGGAAAAATCCGACTAAATAATTTATTAACCAGAGATTAAAACCAATTCTCTGCAAATCATGCAGCCTTAACCAATGGAATTGTGAATTTAACAAAGAATTTTAGTAAAACTTTGAAACTTTAACAGAAACTCAAAGAAAAAAATCTTATAAGATTTATGCTTGCTACTCTAATAATCTTATTATTGTGGCAAACATAAATATTCTAATAAGAAGACTATCTCATATTTTAAATATATACGCAATTTGAAAACACATGTAACTTGATTCATAATGATTAACATGTGTCAAATTAATGTTCATAATAAACATAAAAATAATTCTTTCCATTTCTCTTTTACTCCAGTCTTCGTCACACAGAGAGGAGTATAAACATTTAGGAATTTTATGACCCTTGATCTTATTTAAATATTTACGAAAAGTGAAGGAATGAAGAAATTCTTAAAAAATAAGAAGAGACGATAAGAAGGAATAAAAAAAAATGCAGTAAAGGAGAAGAAGCGAACAAGTTCAAATGATGATGATGATGACATCATATAAAAATATGCAGCTCGCATGTTGAACTGTATTATTATTAACATATATGACTGTGTATGGATGTATTAAGGGCTTTTCATTAAACTGCTCTTTTCAACATCGCTGTGATGACCGCAAAAATACTTTAAAAAAAATTGTGCCTCATTTTGCGTCAATGTTCGTCTGAATTCATGTACCGCATATAACTTAAAAGGCGATTATGTGTTAAAAAGGCAAACACCATTACAACCATCAATAAACCTTACATTTTTTTCTGCTAGCTGCTGCTTTATTGAGAGAGTCATGCGAAAACTTTTTTTTTTATTATTTATTTTCATTTCATTAATAGAGTCAACCAGACGCAATTGGGAATTGATCTTACTTGATGCATTCGTCTACTAACTAACCTGTGAACTGTGAATATCGATAAAAGACATATTGTGAATATTTTTTGTGATAAAAATTGACAATTCTTGTGCAATATTAAGCGTGTGTGATAATAAATTTTTATTTTTTTGAGATAAAAATTTAATTAAACTTTTTTGTAATTTCGAGTGAAAAATAATAAAAAAAATTCGCAGCAAGCACAGTGAAGACAGCCATAAATTAAAGGAACTTTCTACAATCCAAAAAGGTAAAGAAATGTTCAAGCATGAACACCTAAATGATTCTTAATTACATACAAAACGTATAAATTATCTATCTGAATGAGCTTAATAGCCGATTCAGATGGTAGGCAGTAGATACAAATTGATTTAAAATGCATTTTAATTTATAATTTTATCTGAAGATTACGATCGGATTAAATTCATTAAATCTCGCCTTGCCATGCCTTTTTGACGAGAATTTTTATTACATTGTTTAGTGACAATATAAAGTCATCCGATTGTGGTCATTATTGATCACTTCATCAAATATTCATTAAAATAACAGATGTTCACGAAAAATGCAAAATGATCATTTTTAGGACAACAGAAAGCAGCAAAAAAAATCTTTTCATGTCCACCGCACAGTGAGACACTTTTTAAATTGCTTTTAAAATCATATCTTGTAACTCATTAACATGTCCAGCTCTTGTTTTATTCGCCAGTGAGTGAATGTACGATGATATGACTTAATTGATTTACAAAATGTAGCCATTTATTCATGAAACATTATCTCGTCCACTGGATGTTTATAAATTGCGCTGCATAAATTTCTGATAAATCAAATTTATTATGACTTTATTTGTTATGCAGTGATAAAGTAATGGTGACAGGATTGATGGGATGAATAAATTATTGGATTGTTTGTTTTGTAGGATTTTTAAATTGGAAAATTAATTGATAAATTAGTTAGGGGCGATTGTTAGTTCTGAAAAAGCTTTAAATAATACAGTTCAACTCGTCGTCGATTTGAGCTTCATATTTTTATATGATGTCATCATAATCATCATTTGAACTTGTTCACTTCTTCTCCTTTACTGCCTAAATTTGGGTTTTTTGGTAAAATTCATAAACTACAAATTTTTTCTGCACAATCGTTTCAAAATTTGATTAATTTTGAAGTATTTTCAATTATTCCTCAATCTTTTCAGTCCCTTGGCTCTTTATCCTTTGGTTTTGGGTTGAATTAATGCTAATAAATGTTAATAAATGTGACTTAATGTTTATTTATCTCGGAGACGATATTCTCTCTTACAAGTTATAATGAATACTAAATAAATAGTACACAAAAAGGGGATTAAAACTATGACAAGGGGAAATATATAATATATAATATATAATATAAAATGACCGTTGGTATATTCTCAACAATAATACCGACCAGATTTAAGACTACAAGCATTGAAACTCTCATTTCTTCAAATCACGCCCTTAAAAATCAGTTCAAAAATTTATCCAAGACGTTAACAGCACTTAATAGACATGATCTTATTTCAAAAGCGGCTTAAAGTGAATAAATTACCTCAATTTGTCGTTCAAAAGTGCGTTAAAAATTGATTTATTAGTTCACATGTGAATTTTTAGTCTAGAAATAAATGCCAACAAACCTTTTTCACTTCTTTTCGATGGTCACATAAAGATTTCCTTATTTGGCAGTTGTCAGTGCGTTTGAAAAATACGTGATCTTGTGGTCTCAACAAAAAAATTTCGAAAATTTAAATACCACAGATTCATATTAATTGACTTTATCTTAAGAATTTCAATTGGTTTGTTTGCAATCAAGTGGATACAGGGGTGTATTCAGGAGGGAGGGGTGTCAAACCCACTGATTTTTTGAAAACCAATACTAGCCTAAAAATAGTCATGATTTGAAAAGATATCCAAAAAAAATCATGACTCCTGGATACACCCCTGAGTGGATATATCAGTGCAAAATGTGTTTTGTTAATTCCAGTCATGTATGTTGACCATTTTTAGGCTTTATTCATTAAATAATTTTAAAATATATTCAGCGATTAATTCGATCCAATAATTTAATCTTAATTCTCAATATATTGTAACTCAATCTCTTATGAATATTTTACAAGAACAAAATTTTATTGGACTTCCAAAATCGGTAAATATTGTGTGTTTGAATTCTAATTTGGATTATAGTCTATTGGATATTAATTAGTTTCTAACAAATGATAAAATTTATTTGACATATGATTTCGATAAATTTAAAATTTAATTAATTTATTAGACATTTTTTGCTATTCCTCGCATTGATCCAATTTAGAAAACAAACACGCTGAGTTCTCTATATTTTTTTTTGCAACTTCCAATTTATACAATTTTTTATGTGTTTTTATCCATTTATGTGCAACTTGTTTGCTCTTGATGTATGCTACATGCTAAAAGACTGCTGTACTGGGGTAATTAAACTCCATATCTTAGATTCAGATCGTTGATGAACTGCTAAGGAAAAAGAAATTTTTCTAGACACAAGCTACTCACTCACTCTGTGTGCCTGTATAGTCAGGAATTTTATTTTCATCATTTTATGGAAACGACGAGATTTTTTTTTCGTGAGTGAATATTCTGACAGATTCAAGGGCTTTGGTGCAGTTTTATGTTGGTATGAGAATTGTTTAATGCGAATTGAATGATTCTACAATTTGTATAGTCTGTAAATGTGAAAGATGAATAGGAGGAGAGGGATGCTGTGTCTTTAGGGATTTTCATATCCACATGCTGGCATTTTAATTGTTGAATCGTGGATCTTTTGGACTTTAATGGTATTTAAAAGAATTCTGATTATTTGGCTGAATCTCGTGCTCCTATGTCTATTGGGGATTAATTATGTCAGACTCTCTACCTTCCATTTTGTCAGTGACGGGCGTACACAGAGGGGGGGGGGGGAGTTTTCAAATTCATTTTTCAAGAAAATTGAACCAACTGTTTTCAAAGTTTTATTTGGATCATAGTTAACTAGGTTTAGTCAATTTTTAGGAATCATTAGTTTTTCAAAAGGATTTCATTTATACTGAGTTTCAAAATCTGGACCCTCCCCTCTAAGTACGCCCATGTGCCATGGAATGTTCATAGTTCAAGAGGAAATTGCTCATAAAATTGCTCATATCTCAATCAAAGATGCAAATCGAGGATCAAGCCTGAATTTCAGGACAATTCATGTAAACAGTTGCACGTAAAGCTAGCTACAAGGATGTCACAGTCATAAAAATTCATGCGATCATTGAACGATTCTCGGATTTTGTTTTGTGTTTCATTGAATGCATGATTACGACTCCATGATTCATGCATATTTGCGCTCATTCAAGTCGTTGACATAATTAAATCAAGTAGCAAAAAGGCAAAGAAATCAATCACAGAAGTCAAATTTTAATCGTCTTAAAGAAATTGAGGATAGACTTCAACAGCTTGTTCTAGAAAGAAATTTATTCAATCAGCTTAGGCACATTAATGAGCTTTAAATAAATTGATCTGTATGTTTATCGAGGAAAGAGGCAGGCAAGCCCTTTACTTGAAATACCGCAACTTCCTTTTCTAGTCATGAACGCGTGCACATACGGTAATAATATTAATCTATACATGCCAAGTGATTGAGACGAAACAATATTCAGATATGCATAAAGTAGAAGTAATTATGGAATAAAAAGGAGATAAATTATGATGACCTTGTCAGAGATCATAAAACATGTTTCATATCATTCGCCTTCACTCCGCCAATCTCCTTCTCTCTGTCACTCTCTTCAGCAATGGACTTTTATATTTTTTCTTTGACATATTCGTAAATATTATATTTATTTATATTTATCGAAATTAATAACAACATTATGGACATCTATAAAAGTGCGCATTGAGAATTTAGAAAGTGATTCGTTAAGGTCACAATGTAAACTTTTAGTTAGGACCAGAAGTACCGAAAGCGACTGCCAAAAAAATCAATTTACTGTCATTTCTCAGTGTTTTAATTTTCAACTACATCTGCAAATATTATCCGGTCAATAATATTTGGCTGGACAAAAACAGCAGTTAACATGTGTTCGACTTGTTACTGCTGATGCTTCAACCTTCCAATTTCAATAATATTCATGAACTCTCATTCAACACTGCGCATTTTAATTGAACGAACAAAAAAGAAATTACACACTTTGTAAATAGGCAAAAGCCTTTTTATTATTTAATCACTGACATTGCCTTTTATGGAAGATTTTTTTCTTCTCTTCATTCGTGTCTTTGACTAAAATTTCATTGCAATTCTTGTCTTCTTCTTGAACTTCACTTTTTTTTATTTTTATTCATTGATTTTATTTTATTTTTCAATAAAATATCAACATACATAGATGGGGGATTCCGAGGATTGATTTTATGATATTAGTTTATTATAACTCTAATGCAAAGCACATTTTAAGACTCGAGGATTAAAATATTCATAAACTTTAGCTCCTTTTATGTAAAGGATTGAAAGTTATAGCTGATTACGATCGGATTATATTTAAAAAAGTTTTAAATAATTTTAATACTGAATATGGAAAGGATCCATCTTTGGGTCGATCGCAAAACTTACAATTAGCTACTTTAATTTACAAAATATATTCCAAATCGTGACATACAGCTTCAAATGTGCTTTCCAATAATGACACGAGGAAGACACTAAGACATGATATTATATACTGTCTACTGTTCCTAATGGATTATGTTCCTTATCCATTACCCTAGCCTGAAGAGCAGGGGCGTATCCAGAAATTTTTCGAGGGAGGGGTTTTGAATTTTTTTTGGATGAAAGGGAAAACTTAGAGGGGTTTTGGGATTTTTTTGCTTAAAAACCCTAGCAAATTGAAAAAAAACCCCAAAACCCCTCCCTGAATACCCCCCTCCTGATGAGTCAACCTTAAGTGCTAATGCCATGGCTGTTCAGATTTTTCCAGAAAATTGAAGAACATGTTTTTATTATGACTTATAGTTAGCTATAACTGGTATGATATGGATCAGGGGCGTATCCAGGATGTTTTTTGGGAGTGTTTTTTCAAATCATGACCTTTATTTGGATATCTCTTCCATTCATGACTCCATGACCTTTTTATTTTTAAACTAGTATTGATTTTTCAAAAAAAAATAAGAGGGTTTTAACACAGACACCCCCCTCCCTCCCCCTGGATACACCCCTGATATAAATCCTAGATACCAATATTCTAATATTTAGAATAATACTGTCTAGTGGTCAACCTAAAATCATAGCTAAAATCAAATTTAGAATCTCCCACATTCACTTAAAGTTATAAAAACAGAATAAGAAGAAATTCCGATGTCACTGACAAAATGTGCCAATGCAATAGTCAGTCAAAGTAAAATTGAACTTTGCGACTAACAATGCTCCATTATTTTGCATGAAAGATTAATATCTCATCAAGTACTTTGTATAAATTTCCAAATTAAGATATAATAATAAATACGTATACATGACACAGCATGTGCAACATACAAAGTACTTGAACTTTTTTTGGTGATTTACATTTTTGATAGATGTATATTAAGTGATGAATTTCATTTGATATACATGCGCAGGCTATTCTAGACGAAATGTCAAACATGATTTATTTAAATTGAAAGGCAATTCATCATAACATCTGCCTTGATTTCTTAATTATTTTGAGATTTTCATTATTTATATTTTACATCACAGCATATGCTGTATAACTTGATACTCAACAAATGATGATGTTCTGATTCAATGACACATTATTGGTCATATTTGTGTGTACGATATCAATTGATCAGTCTGTAGCTTCTTAACTGATCGTCTATATGTCTGTAGCACGCGGATTTTTCGGCTATCAAAATTGAGACATATCTTATATTTTAGACTTTGAGACGGGTCAGATTTCCTTGGAAGGCCTTGATGATTCGTGTGTTGATGCTTAGTAACATAAAATATAGTGATCTAATGCTGCAAATATTAGAATTGTTTAAGGAATTTAACCCTCCAAATTTGCTGTCTAGAAATGAGAAAGGAAGGGCGAGTCAAAATTTACTCAAGCTGTGATCTTCAATGAGTTCAGTTCTGTTCGTATGAAAACAAAAGTCAATGATCGAAAGTGAATAATGGATATGGAATTTCAATAAAATTGACTCGTACCATATGCTTCAAAATTTTATTGGCATGCCGTAAGGACATGTTGACACGAGATTATCGGTGATCACGCTATTTCCATGCACATTTTATGATCCAGTATTTTAGTTCCATAAATATTCCACTAGAATTTCCTTCTTGACAGCAAAAATAGTAATCATGTGTCCATAACTTCTGGAGCAGCTGAAATAATAGAAAACTGATTGCCGCTTGACCGTAAGGGCATATTTCTCAAGGCTCCCACTAGCTACATAAAATCTGTTCTTATATTGAACAATATTGCAATTTACTAAGTGATTTATTGGCACACATAAAATAAAAATGTTTATCGACCCGCCATCTTTCAAAACATGAGGCAATAAGTGCTACTTAATAAACGACAGTATTGAAACTTAATTTAAGTACAATTGCAGACATATCCTCCCTTTATGGAAATCGCATGAAAAACACAATTAATTTTTTAATTTAAATATAATCTCGACGCAAAGTTGTGAGCACATTTTAGGCAATTCACGTTTTTATTGAATTAAATTTAATTATAATTCATAACAGTAATGTACGTATAAACATAACATCAAAAAAATAGCCTGTCATTAGACTTAGAATAGCAATACCGCGTCATTTAATCTGGTGTGGGCGAAATGACACGTACGAGCGTGAATTAATTCTTATTTTCAATATTGTAGTCTTAATTTAAGTTAACTTAGTCGTGTCGACGTTATGACTAATTGGTCAATTAAGAATTCATGATGGAAGTTGTTTATGTCTACCTAAAAGTGACAAAAATCACGATGATAAGGGGTCATTCGGATATTACGTGACGCTTAGGAAGGGGTGGGAGGGGGTCAAAGTTTTGTTAATATTAAAATGTTTTGATTTTCTCACAAGATTTGTTAAGGGGAGACGGGAAGGATCAAAATGGCCATTTTTAGCGTTATGTAATATCCAAACGACCCATAAAATGTTTTTGATGATAATAAGGAAACGCTGAGTGCTCAAAGTGTTTTTTTCTTCTCATTAAAGGCAGATGTCACCAGAAGGACTCTTAAAGGTTAACTTGAAAGTATAAAATGTAAGATTTGGTCCAGAATTGACTCAAAAAATCAAAATATTTAGTCATCAGTCTACAAACTCACGTCTAAAATCCATCATGCACCTTTATATCATACCTTATTTAATATGCAATATTTAAAGCAGTCGCCTAATTAAGACTAATCTCTGCTAATAATAATGAATCGGAAACGATCTTTATTCCACCCATTATAATTAAGGAGCCTTTTATATCGAACATTAAAAATTGTTTAATTTAATTAAAATAGCTTTTTCGATTAATTGCACTATTTGCTTTAAATAGCTTTAGTTATTATTTTTCCTAGAAAAATAAGCTTGAATTTAGGATTGAATTTCTGATCACACTGTGACATTAATTTCAGTAACTGACCTAAGTGGCATGCTGACCCCCTGGGTACCAGTTTGTTGTTATAACGTTGACGAAGTGGTACCCTAACGACTACCTTGTCCCACTCTAGTGATCACTATAAGGATGATCATAGTTTCGAGACTTGACAGGGCAATATTTCAATTTGTTGACAAGGTAGCTTCAAATTCCATACGCCATATCCTTCCATGATTTACTAAACGTAAATGATCATTAGAATGTGACTATCTAATGACACGAATATATTTTAACCTCAAAATTTTTCATAAGCACAGACACACACATGATTTATTGCGAATTGACTCATTCGAATTAATTTTAGCGCTAAATAAATTGTTTCCAATAAAGTCTCAAGGAAGAACTATTTTTTTTTAATTCGAGACTAAGTACAAATGTGGTGTAAGTGTTGTGTATTGTGCAATCACAACAGACTGCAGATTCCCGTTATTGATAGACTTGCATCGCTAAATTTGGAAAATTTAACATTTTTTACTGCTGATGATGATCTCATCTTTTATTTTTTTTCTCATGCATCGATACTTCAGTTATGTCGACTTGAATAATGCCAATGATCTATGCGATTACAGCATCTCTAGGTTTTAACTCATTTCTCACTCACTTCTTGATACAATGTGCTGTATATACAACAGCAAAATATATTTTTCACATATATGGACACTTATTTATACAAAATCGGCCATCATTCCCATTTATGGTTAAGCCGTTTGCCTATGTTTTCTGCTTCATCAGTAATTTTTGTTTCTTTTTATTATTACCACGTTTTTCTTAACTTGCTTTCTTGTCTGTCTTTCTGTTTATCTGTCTGTCTTGGTCAAATTTTGTAATCGATTTTTCGACCACTTCCAATGCTCCAATCGGGCTGAAATTTTTTTTACATGTGTACTCTCGATGACAATACAATCTTTTAGCATTTTGAAGTCACAAAAATGCTTAATTATAGTATAATTTAATTTATGAATTTTTATATGAGAAAATAATCCAATATCGATGATGTCATTTTCTCATGGACATTCTTGAAGAACATTTGATTTTTCCGAAATGTCATGGGTTCAAATCTCACCAATGACAAAAAAACTTTTTTGAATTTTTTAGATTCTTTTTTACACTTTTTTGATGTTTTTCGATGTTTCATGATTTATTTATGCATAATTATATTTTTCTAAATAATAGAACAGCTAAAAAGTACAAAAAAGAGTGAGTTTTGATTTTTTGTATGAAATTCGATATACTTCACAAGAGCAAAAATCATTCTTTATACGTATATTTTTGTCACTAAAATCTATAGTCGTACAACTGTTTGACTCAAAATATTGTGTAAACACATGCAACTCGTTTCATCGTTTGATATCGGTGAACATATTTTTGGGATAAAACAATGTACGGCTGTGAGTTTTGTTTTTGCTCTGATTAAGAAATCAGTTATTCGTATTTTGTGAGGAATTACAGCGTAAATTGAAGTAAAACAGTCAAAAATGTTCTATGCAAAAAAGTTTGTGCCTGAAATTCTACATCATTATCAATAAACGGAATTGGAATTGGTTGAGGCATTGCCGAGAAAATCAAGAAATACACTTTCTGTAAGCAAACAAACAAGTTAATGAACAAGAAATAGCCAAAACGAGACATTGTTGAGACTTCTAATTTTTTGTATTCAATCTGCCACCCTACAGAAGAACTGATTAGATTTTAGGCATGGTAGAAATAGCCGTTTCTTCTAAGAAAAGCAAAAAACCTTCTTTTCCATACAAAATGTGAAACTCAAAGGTTGCTATGATTTTTGAAAATTTCGACTGTATATGAAAATTATGTAATGTAGTTCAAGGAGAGTCAAAATTGAAAATGGGATTTGAAGGAACTTGCTAAATTGAGCACACAAGACCCAAAAGCTTGAAAATCCTCAAATTAACACCCAGTGAAGCTCGGTCTATCCGTAAAACTTTTAGTTATAAATGTGATGTATTTTGACAAAGTAGCTCAAGCTCGACTCTACTGTGATCTATGTAAAAACTGTAATTCTTAACAAGTCGAGCGAGCGTAGCTCAAGCTCGACTCTACTGCGATCCATGTAAGTAAGAACTAGGTTGAGCCCACAAAATTTTACATCCTGAACGTAGCGTAGCGAGTGAAGGTGTGAAAATTTTACCAAAGTTGTTAGAAGACTGCAGATATGTGAGAAAGTGTTGGTAATTTGAGGAATAATAATTCGAGCGGAGCGTAGCGAGTGAAGGTGTGAAAATTTTCCAAAGTCCTTAGAAGACTGCGGATATGCGAGAAAGTGTTGGTGATTTTAGTAATAATAAGTCGAGCGGAGCTCGAATATAAAAGTTCGAACGTAGTTCGAACTAAGTTGAGCGTAGCTCACAAATTTTTACATCCTGAACGTAGCGTAGCGAGTGAAGGTGTGAAAATTTTCCAAAGTCCTTAGAAGACTGCAGATATATGAGAAAGTGTTGGTGATTTGAGTAATAATAGTTCGAGCGGAGCTCGAATATAAAAGTTCGAACGTAGTTCGAACTAAGTTGAGCGTAGCTCACAAATTTTTACATCCTGAACGTAGCGTAGCGAGTGAAGGTGTGAAAATTTTCCAAAGTCCTTAGAAGACTGCAGATATATGAGAAAGTGTTGGTGATTTTAGTAATAATAGTTCGAGCGGAGCTCGAATATAAAAGTTCGAACGTAGTTCGAACTAAGTTGAGCGTAGCTCACAAATTTTTACATCCTGAACGTAGCGTAGCGAGTGAAGGTGTGAAAATTTTCCAAAGTCCTTAGAAGACTGCAGATATATGAGAAAGTGTTGGTGATTTTAGTAATAATAGTTCGAGCGGAGCTCGAATATAAAAGTTCGAACGTAGTTCGAACTAAGTTGAGCGTAGCTCACAAATTTTTACATCCTGAACGTAGCGTAGCGAGTGAAGGTGTGAAAATTTTCCAAAGTCCTTAGAAGACTGCGGATATGCGAGAAAGTGTTGGTGATTTTAGTAATAATAGTTCGAGCGGAGCTCGAATATAAAAGTTCGAACGTAGTTCGAACTAAGTTGAGCGTAGCTCACAAATTTTTACATCCTGAACGTAGCGTAGCGAGTGAAGGTGTGAAAATTTTCCAAAGTCCTTAGAAGACTGCAGATATATGAGAAAGTGTTGGTGATTTGAGTAATAATAGTTCGAGCGGAGCTCGAATATAAAAGTTCGAACGTAGTTCGAACTAAGTTGAGCGTAGCTCACAAATTTTTACATCCTGAACGTAGCGTAGCGAGTGAAGGTGTGAAAATTTTCCAAATTCCTTAGAAGACTGCAGATATATGAGAAAGTGTTGGTGATTTTAGTAATAATAGTTCGAGCGGAGCTCGAATATAAAAGTTCGAACGTAGTTCGAACTAAGTTGAGCGTAGCTCACAAATTTTTACATCCTGAACGTAGCGTAGCGAGTGAAGGTGTGAAAATTTTCCAAAGTCCTTAGAAGACTGCAGATATATGAGAAAGTGTTGGTGATTTGAGTAATAATAGTTCGAGCGGAGCTCGAATATAAAAGTTCGAACGTAGTTCGAACTAAGTTGAGCGTAGCTCACAAATTTTTACATCCTGAACGTAGCGTAGCGAGTGAAGGTGTGAAAATTTTCCAAAGTCCTTAGAAGACTGCAGATATGTGAGAAAGTGTTGGTGATTTTAGTAATAATAGTTCGAGCGGAGCTCGAATATAAAAGTTCGAACGTAGTTCGAACTAAGTTGAGCGTAGCTCACAAATTTTTACATCCTGAACGTAGCGTAGCGAGTGAAGGTGTGAAAATTTTCCAAAGTCTTTAGAAGACTGAGGATATGTGAGAAAGTGTTGGTGATTTGAGTAATAAAAATAGTTCGAGCGGAGCTCGAATACAAAAGTTCGAACGCAGTTCGAACTAAGTTGAGCGTAGCTCAGAAATTTTTACGACCTGAACGTAGCGTAGCGAGTGAAGGTGTGAAAATTTTCCAAAGTCCTTAGAAGACTGCGGATATGCGAGAAAGTGTTGGTGATTTTAGTAATAATAGTTCGAGCGGAGCTCGAATATAAAAGTTCGAACGTAGTTTGAACTAAGTTGAGCGTAGCTCACAAATTTTTACGTCCTGAACGTAGCGTAGCGAGTAAATGCGGATATGTGAGAAAATTTTGAGTTAACCCCTGTGATCTATAACAGTTGGACGAACGAAGCGGAGCGAAGTGGAGTCCAACACTACTGTGATCTATAACAGTTGGACGAACGAAGCGAAGCGAAGTGGAGTCCAACACTACTGTGATCTATAACAGTTGGACGAACGAAGCGGAGCGAAGTGGAGTCCAACACTACTGTGATCTATAACAGTTGGACGAACGAAGCGGAGCGAAGTGGAGTCCAACACTACTGTGATCCATAACAGTTGGACGAACGAAGCGGAGCGAAGTGGAGTCCAACACTACTGTGATCTATAAACTGTCAACTTATTATCAATCATATGAACAAATTAGTAAAATATTTGATTTTTAGTCTAAAAGTTATGTTTATGGTATCTGAAAATGTAGCAATAACAATAACTTTAATAGTGAGCTGTATTTCAAATGACAATTTCCTTATAGAATAATCTCTCAATGATTAAAATTTTCATCAATTATTTAACAATAACTTCAAAGAATCTCAATGATTACTTTGATCATAAATAAATCTTAAGAAATGTTGTGATTTGATTCAATAGTTACATCGAAAGACTAAAAAGTAGAAAATAATTTACTATATAAAAAAATATTTTTTTAAAAAAAACCACGTTTTTCCCGTGGACTAAAAAGTAGAAAATAACTTTTATTTTATATTTGTCAGAAATTAATTATAAATTTTCAGATTTTATTTTAAAAATTTTTATCCTCTTCCATGAATTCATGATCGTCTATGAATTGCGAATAAGTACACTTCAAAATTATCGTATAGTTCGACTACTAAAAACGTGGGCGCATTTTATAAGAAGTTATAAATTTAATCAGGGTTTCAAATTTACTAAATTTCAATTGAGAAATTCAGCATAACTGTATAGTATAGAAATTTCTTAAGTTACTTCTTATAAAATGCGCCCACGTTTTTAGTAGTCGAACTATACGATAATTTTGAAGTGTACTTATTCGCAATTCATAGACGATCATGAATTCATGGAAGAGGATAAAAATTTTTAAAATAAAATCTGAAAATTTATAATTAATTTCTGACAAATATAAAATAAAAGTTATTTTCTACTTTTTAGTCCACGGGAAAAACGTGGTTTTTTTTAAAAAAATATTTTTTTATATAGTAAATTTTTTTCTTATGAAAAAAAAAGCCTGCTTACATGCAGTTCGATGAAAAGCAGTGAGTTTTTAGACTTAAAGTAAAAATTCACACCGCACCACATGGTTGGATATACTAATTTTTTAATTGCATGAATATTTGAATTTTCATCTGGTTTCCATGGAATCATTGACTACTCCAAAAAAAGCAATAATATTTGCATGGCTCTGAATTATAAGTTCAACGGATTTTCTGGTAATTGTTACATGCTTGTGCGTTGTTGCACCCAAATTGATATTAATTTATGTGTACACGACACAGCTGTACTAAAAATCTGAAATGTGTACACGATTTCATTCTTAATGGCAATTAGTTGAATAAAATTTACATTTTTATTGTCTTGTTTGTACGCATGTAGTGTCAAATGCAAATTATTTGTTTTGTTTTGAGGCAACCGTTCTATTCTACACAACAAAATTATTGTGAATGTTGAAAGCCAATTCATTCATTCAGTCTTGAACTTGTCACTGTATTTTTTTCTGTTTTTGTTTACTGTTGTTGTCTATAATTTTGACATTGAATGTGAGTTTCTGAATGAAATGGTAAATGAAGTAAGTTTTTTGAGTGAAATATTGTCATCGTCTCTAGTCTACTGGGTTTCAGACTTGAATCAAGGTGGGGACACTCAGGATTAATTCCAGAAAATCCTAAATTTTTAAAAAATTCCTGAGCAAGGAAGCAAGATTTGTGGAAAATTCTGATGAATCTTTAAGGTATTTAAGGATTTTCTTACATATCTTGCTTCCTTGCTAGAAATTTTTAAGATTTTTCAGGATTAATCCTGAGTTTCCCCGCCTTGACTAGAATATTATTCTGGATTATTCTTAACAAGCTGAATGAACAGATTTCCTTACTGTCTCGACTTTAGATTGTTATTATAAAGCCAAAATCCTCATAAACACTTGAAATGGAGTAACATACGAACGACCCCAAAATGAGATAAAAATCTACGGATTTAACAGTCTATAACTCAAATCTTATGCAATCGGCGCCCTTATTACCTCATTTACACTATAAATTGCACTTTCTTATTAATTGAGCAATTTTGTCGCCTTAAAATGGACACAAAAATTACTCAACAGCCATAAAGATTCTTAAATTATGGACTCCTGCAACAAGACGTCTCGTCTTTCAATTTAAAATGACAATAAATAATTTACCAAAGAAGGTGGATGCATCAATACGGATATTATTGATACCATCGGAATGTTTCAAAGAATTTGTATTAAATTACAGACTTTAAAAATACCGAGAAATGTTTTTGTGCATGGATTTTTGAATGATTTATTGACGATTTAAGGAACATTTAGCTGGATCTTGTTTTATTTGATATTTTGGACTGAATTTGTTTATGTTTGGAATTTTATGAAATTCCTTAGTGATTAATTAAAGGGAATTTGGTGATCAGATAGCTTGTTGATGTCATGGTTAGTGGACAAACTGCTTAAACATTGATGATCCAGTGCTGTGTCAAAAATAATTTCCGTTCTTAACCAAACAAGCTATATATAACTCAAAACTATCCCATTTTGGAGTTTGATACAATTTTAATAGCCTGTTTTGTGTTTTAATCTCATATTTCAGGAACATCCAAAAATTGACCTCTTAGTGTGGACACTGAATTTCTTATTTCCCGCCTTCGCTGGGAAAAATTGACTTATTTTATGACATTCCATTAAAAAGTCTGTATTTCCAAATGGCACAATCCCGAAAATTTCATTGCTTGCTTTTATTTTTTTGCATTCATTCACTGCCGATGATGTAATAGCCGTGTGGTAATACGAAGTTATGAATGAAAATAAACGAACTAATATGCATATTGAATGATTTCATTCTAAAATATAAAATAATAAAGTAATTCTTACAACTGTATTTACTGAGACTAATCGTATTTACAGTAAAGCACTCAACATCTCAAAAGCTTGACAAGAACGACAGGTAGTTCAGTAATTCTGTCACGAGCTTTATTATGAATCAATTAGAGATATTTTCTGATGTTTATGTTGATTTCGCTAATGGATATGTATCTATTGTCTTATAATGATATCTTTTTGGCCACCGGCTAGACAAGCTTTTATATCAACTTACTCTAATTAAAATTTATGCAAATTTTGTTGTCGTTTTCATTATCTCTTCATGGTCTATAATGAGTTAATAATTTTATAATTTCAGAAGGTGGGCAGTTTGAACGGAAGTTGCAATCGAGACCTGCTGAAACGAGCACAGATACTGATTTTGAATTATGGCTAGTAATTTGAGTAATATCAAGGACGAAGATCTCCTTCGTAAAATGGTATGTATGCATGTCAATTGTTCAATTTCTTTTCACTCTTTTTTGACTCATTGTAAGCTGTCAACATTAATAATAGTAATTGCTTGTTATACTGCATTTATACTATTAATGAATTAAGTCGTTGCGTGCTCGTGTTGATTAGAATCTAAAATAAAATGCAGAGAGTGGGCAAAACTAAATATTTAATGCCATTTCATTTTTGGAATGATTCAGAAAATTGTTAAAATATTAGTTTGTTCAGAATATTATACCGCACATGAGAAAGAAAAAGAGAGATCATCCTCAATTGCTGGTACGAGTGTCCACCCACCTAACAATGTATAATAATTGGAAGAATCGTTTTGGAAGACAATAAAAATGTGGTAGGGAAAGTTGGTGTGTAATGTGTGAATAAAGGCGCATTTTTCATAGCAGTGACTAAAATGTGCTAGATGTTTCAAAAAAAAATATTGATAGTTTTGACAAAAAGTTTGGCTAATTCTTTGAATTTGATCATTAATATTTTTCTTAAATTGTGAGATTTGAAACTCATGTTATGTGCAGATTTTTAAACAGTTCATTTGTTTCTCAATTTGACTTGATGTTAATTTAACAAAAAGTATACTTAAACTTTTAATCACAAATTTTATTAAAAATTAATTAATAATCTTCAAATCATCCGTAGGGGTCGTTAACTTATTACGTTCGCTTTTTAGGGGGGAGGGGGATTTTGATTCTGAGATTTTGTAACAGACTAAACAAAGAAAAAAAATTTTCTAGGGAAATTTGTAACGGGGGGGGGGAGGTGGGGTTGGAGGTTGGTCTAAAATTTCATTTTTTTGCGTAACGTAATAAGTGAACGACCCCGTACATGAGTCAAGATTTTCAATCGTAATGCTCAAAAAGAACTCGAAAATGATTTTTGTATGAAATCTTATACTACACAAGAGATAATTTCTTGGTTCTTAAAGAGAAGAAGTCTTTCTAATCTTCAGAGCCTTGTTAGTCAAGATGAAAATTCTGACTAATCTACAGAACATTTGAAGATTATTAATTAATTTTTATTAAACTTGCGATTTTTAAATTTTTTAAGGATACTAAATAGTTTATGCATACTTTTTGTTAGATTAAAGTCAAGTTATATTGAGAAGAAAATAAAGTAATTTAAAATCTATACATAAACGTGAGTTCAAATCTCATAATTTTAAAAAAAATAGTTAAATAAGTATGAATAGAAATATGATCGTCACTTTTTGTCATAAGCATCAATATTTTTGTAACATCTAGCACACTTTACTTACTACAATGAAAAATGCGCTTCTATTCACACATTTATATTCATCAACTTTCCCTACCATATTTTTTGAGTGTTTAAATTAATTACTTAAAGTTATCATCAGCCAGCTAAAATGCACATTCAACTCCATTTTTCTAAACAAAATAACTAGCAATAACAAGAAGAAAGCAGGATTCTTTCTTTTATTACTGAGCTCTTGTGTGTGCCTGTCTTTCTTTTATTTTTATAAGACATTAAAATGATAAATTTGGCAAATGACACAGTATGTAATGAAGCAATATTATTGCAATGCCCAAAAATGCTACAAGCTCAACAGGCAGCAGGAGTGCTATCTTCAAAAAGTGCCTTATTTTTACAAAGTTCAATGACAATAAATTTAAGTAGCTCTTAACTAAGTGGACATATCATTCTAGGTGATTTTTAGGTAGCCAGCATTAAAGCGTTAATGGATCTTTTCCATTTTGAGCTTAAGAAGTATTCCTTCTGTGTGTCGGTAGCCTTTTTCATTCATACTATTGTAATTCAAATTGCCTGTTATTACAGCACAAAAGAACATTCTCGTATGGGAAATAAAATAACAATAAAAATTTGGGTTAGGTTACTGAGAGGGTGTTCTTGAAATCAACACTGATCAGTTTCATTTAAACGTATCGATTTGACACAAGCATTTATTCATATGAGCTCATGTTGTGACCCATGAATGTGATGTGTGGAAAATCAGACAATTGGAATGAAATCATCAGTAAATACACACAAAAAAAAAGTTTTTCATTGAAAAAATGAATTCAAGTTCACCTAAACGTAGATCGTAGGCAGGTGACAGTAAAACGATGGCGTGATTATCGTCATCATCATCAGCGTTGTGCTGTACATTCTAAAACCCATACAGTTCATCATTTTTTGTTTGTTCATTTGCGTGTTATCATCGTTTAATAAAAACTTTAATAGGACTATTGCAGTACGCTATGCTGATGAATCTTGACAGTTAAATCCTCAATAAATTTCTTGTTAGAGCAATTTCAGATATTTAAGAAAGTATAAAATTGTTAATCTCATTTTTCCTGTTTTTCAAAATCTTGCTCTTGAGTTTTATTTTATTTTTGAAGGTTTAATGCTTAATATTGCATTTAAATTGAATTTTTGTACTATTGTCTGTTCCTGATTTTTGGAAATAATTTTTTTGATTTCAAATAAACACAAAACCTTAGTAAACTTTGAAAAAAATTGAAAAAAGTGAGTAAAGATAATTTAATTAACATTTAAAGAGGAAAAATGAAAAAAGAACTTTTGGACACTGCGGGATTCGAACCCGCGACCCCTCACATGCGAAGCAAGTACTCTTTCCTATGAGCTAAGTGCCCTTAACAAAAAATTTTGATTTTTGTCTTATAAAAGTAAAAATAACGGTTTTTTGAAAAAAAATATTCAAAAATTTAAAATTATTTTTGATCAGTGACAAACTCTTGATTCTATAACACATTTATAAATGTCTTAATTTCCACTTTAACATTATTCACTTGATAAATTGCTTGTAAATGTCAAACCAAAAGTGTTTATACATGCTTGAACAATCAAAGCTCATCCAAATAGATAATAAAATGTAAATTAATAACAAAAGTTTATTGTTAAAAGTAATCTGAGATCCAGTCGCCACTATATGACGTGAAGTTTTGTTAGATCTCTCTGTTTGCCGGCTATTAGTAATGCTGGTTGATGTCAAGTATCACATTTCAATAGAAATCGACTCAAGAAAGGAAGTTTCCGCAAAGTTGTGACAATAAATTTATAACATGATATAAAGAAATTGCTTCATTTACATATTGTTGACTTCATAAAATTTATTTATTCCAAATTACAATCACTAACCTGTTCTATACAATAAATTTTCTTTCACTTTCATAATGTGTGCCTATAAAGAACTTCGCATACCAAATTTGATTAAAAATCATGGCAATGAAATATAAAATATCGCACGTGGGATGCAATAGAGGTGCATATTTTTTTCTGTAGAAAAGAGATCTTAGTAAGCAAGAATCAGTGAAAATTTTATGAGACTTTTTTTAGAAGCTGTAAAATCACCAACTCAATATTTTTTTTCTTTCACAAAGTGCAATTTTTTAAACTTTTATTTCTATTGACTTTATAAAGCCAGCAAAGTCAGGTCTAAGCAGTGAGTAGGCGGTTTTTGAGTACTAGCTGGAAGGCTTTTTTTTCATCTCATTGTGTGTTTATTTCTCGCTCTAAGTCTCTCTCTCTCGTGAGATTAATTGACTGCATTTATGATGTTGAGCGATTTTCTGTGTGGTCATTTAACTCTACATCATTCATGAATGAAATGCTGATTAATTTACCATGTCACATTGACGTAGGGGTCATAGATAAAAGAATGACAAGAGCTGAAAAAAAAAATTTGCACAACTTTCAAAAAATAATAAATCCATTATTAATGGAACTAAAAAATTTATTTTTGCGAGAAAAAATTGCAATAAAAGGGAAGTGAAAAAAGTCGTGTGCCATAAATGACAGATGCTTTTATTAAATATTATTTTGCGAGTGCTGTGAATGTGTGCTATTGGAGAAAACCCGCGCATTGTGAGAGATTTTTTTTTCTTCTTTTCTTCAACTTTAAAGCAGCATTTGTTTTTATTTGGATGGTGTTTTTTTCTCCAGTTCGATTTGGATTTCGGAACGGTGAAGTTGACTTTCCGACTATAACGCGAAATATTTTATAAACTTATTATTATTTCTCTCTTGTCTGTGTTATAAAAAATACTGAAAAATTTAGTTCATTTTTCATTCTTTAAAAGGTTTTTAACCGCGACATTAACATATTAAATATTAATTTTTGTGCTGTTCCCAAGATAAAAAAAAGTTAATCTAGGTTTGTGCCTTTATTTATCTAACTAATGAGAACATTTGCGGAAATTGTGTCCATTAATTAGCAATGCAATGATGTCGAATGAATAGAAAGCCGCTCAGTAAATCAGTGCTATCTCGAAAAATTAGTTTTGACAATGACAATGACTCGATGAATAAAAAATTATCTTTTTTGGCAATTGCTTATAAAATAAAAAAGTTGGAAATTTGTTGAAAAATAACTTTCAAGTGCGTGGGTGAACGGATGAAGAAATTGTTTAAAAATAAAATTGAGATCAATTTAGGCTAAATTTCTTATTGTGAATGTTCCAATTAGTGGTCGCTTATGGTGAATTAAAAGAACATAACACTAATGATGGTGTTCGTTCAAGAAATGTAATATGAATATTAGCATTGAAATGTATGAAAGTTTCTGCATGTGAGTGGATTGGGCGCTTATTTCGCTTAATGATCTGCTGAATTGTGCTCGATTTTAAGCACTTGTTGGACATTCTTCTGAAAATTTCAGGTTTCTGAGGTTTAACCTCTGAAACATTACATTTTAACGTCTCTACACAAAAATGGCACCCAAATTAAGCTATTCCATACTCGATGAATCTAGATTCCAAAAACTGCAACCCTTCCCTCAATCCAACAAGCCAAATTGAGTCCAAATCCACACCAACATCCAAAGAAACCAGCAAAAAAAAAAGTCTGAAATAAATTGATATGCATGCATGAGAAATTAGACTTAAATGCGTGCACATTTACCTATGAAAATAAATTACATACCACGACCATAATAATCATCGAGTCTTATGATTTCAATGCTTAATTATAATAAGAAAACGGACATTAATTTACTATAGAAATGGTGTGGTGTTTACTTAATGAATATGCGCATTTCTTGAGTCCATTCAATCAACTTAATTAAATGAAATATTGCAGAAATTTCATTCCATTAAGCACCAATCTATTTCTTTAAATTAATTCAATTTATGGAGTGATAAATTTAAAGTTTCATTTGATTTAATGTTCTTTCAAGAGTCAGTCCGCATTAGACTTTTCGCATCGAATGATTGTACTTATCTATTTATATACAGCTAAGGTCATTCCAAATGTTTTTTTGAGGTTTATGTGAATTCTTTCGACAGCCTTAAATTGATGATCGGAAATAATTGAGTCATGAATGCAAAACTGAGTGAGCTTCTCATTAAAATGGCAATGATTTATATTTTTTAGTCCATACTGGATCATGCTTTCAGGGATAAACTCCAAAAAAAAACTACAAAGTAACAGCTAAAGCATAGCTAACAATTTCCTGCGAATCACTCTCCAAAGTATTAAATGTCATCAATATTTTATAGACTTTGCATCATTCATATTACAATAAATATTGTATTTTCATTACCTCGAGTCTAGCTATCATGTGTCATAATTATTACATTTTCAAACAGACGTGATGTCATCCAAACTATCTCATACATAAAAATCACTTTAAATACAATAAATAATCGATTAGTAAGAGATGTCAATGAATATTTTTCACAGCTATTCCCACGTCTTTAGTTGTTCTGCAATTTGCATTAAAATGTCACACAAGCTATGATTCTGACTTCATTTTTGTGCCAATTACTAAGAAATCACCACTTCAAAGACGTTAATTTAAGCTATTTTGAAAATTGTCAATGACTACATCCATTAATTTTGGTGCAAATTATGGTAAAATATGCTCCGGTAAAATGAGATTCATTAGCACTGCCTAGCTGAAGTCAAACAAGCTGAACACATTCCCATGTTGTAAAATTACAGTTTATTCAACCGTATGGAAAAAAGAAAACAATTTGGAGTAAAGAGGTGGACAACATAGCTAGTAAAATCAACACTTCATTTAGGTCACATAAAATAATATCTGAAATCGACAAATCGAAATATAATCCAACATTTTTTGCCCTGCTTCGGCGCTATTTCTTAATAATTTATTTTCTGTCACTGTTTCTACCGTCTAGAAGTCTCTCGACTTGTCTTTCAATATAGACAGTTTAAAAAAAACAAAAAAATTAGTATGATTTTTTTTTTTTTTATTACATTTTGAATATAGCGAAGAAAGGCCATTTATGGCAAATCAAATCTGTAGGTGGATTTTGCTAGATGTTTTTAAAGCTTTACTTTATATGAATCACTTGTAATATTTATAGTCGTCTCAGACTTCAAACGTTATAATTATTATGATTTGACTGCGAGACATTTGCTCTTCTAACTCAACATTAATGTCGATTCCTATTGATTCTGTAGTTCCAAAACCATAAAGATTTTGTTTTTTAGATTTAAAATCAAATTTAGAAACTTGACTTTACCGAAATAGAGACATTAACATTTATAGTTCATCGACACGTTTTACATCGAATATGGATACAGATTTATTATAATTTACCAGAACTTTACTTACCAATAGCAATAATGCCGTGTGTGTTCTTGATAATAGACATTTTGTCACATCCCACTTAGTATTAAGAGAAAATTATTACAATAATTTAATTCAATAAATTCTCATAAAGCTTTATTGACAATAGACTTACCTTCTTCTTTACAGTGGCAAGAGACGGAAGATTTTGGTCGAAAGAAGGAGATTAGATCGCATATGTACAAATTGCGCGAGGCGCGATTGAAAGAATTTTATGTTAATGAAATGGATCCTAAAAATCAGCAATCATTTGATGCAAAAGCACCAATAACTAGTCGTCATGGTGAAGCTATGGCCGATCATAGTTTTGAAAGTCTAAAAAGCAATGAGATTCACGGTACAGATATGAGGTGAGTTTTAAGGCATGACTTCTTTTGACATTGTTAGACTAATTTTTGTAAATAAAATGTAATAAAAATGTTTAGTGACATCAAGTTTGGAAATACTGGTGGATGGAATGTAATATCATCGTCTGAAGTATCTGATGATGGTAAAGCACGAACGGACAAAACTTTGGCAAAAACTGAAGGCGTTACTGCCATAAAAGGCGGTCAGAAAGCATTCTCTGGCAAAAATGAAGAACTCAAAACTGAACGTTTTGATGGTGACGCAAACAATTTCACTCATACAACCGGCGAGTCATCAAATATGGAATTAAATGAAAATATTGTGACTGGAGATGATACAAATAAGAGAACGGAAAGCAAATCATCATCATCAGTAAGCAAAACAACAAAAGTAATTCGTTCATCGAATAATACTGGTGATGTCAGTGACAATATGGTCGGAAATGACAACTTTCTGTCGAATGTAAATGATTATGATTCTCGGCGATCATCTACAAGTACTGTCAAGTCATCTAGTCATGTTGACACTCAAAAGTCAAATGTTAATGAGAATGTAAAGCTCTCACAAGATCCAGCTGTTGTTCAAGAAGCTTTACGTCTAGCTCAACAGCCAGGCACTGTTTTGTCACGTAAAGTCGAACGTGCGAATGATTCGACTAATATGATTACTGAAAGAAAAGAGCTTTCTGATGGAACAATTGTTACAACAAAAAGATTTGAGCCGATTAGTTCTCAACACGTAGATATTCAAGCTACAAATACATCAAATATTCAACGTGACAATAAAACTACAAATGTGAATAAGCAGCAAACCGAAACCATAAATCAATCGAGAAATACTGAAACATCAAAGACAACAAGTCGAGATGAAGAAGCTTTTCGTCTTGCCCAACAACCTGGCAATATAATTTCTCGTGATGTTACAATGACTGATGCAAATACTCGCATGATTACTGAGAAGAAGGAACTTAGTGATGGAACAGTCGTCACCACAAAGAGATATGAAAAAGTCTCTAATGATAGATCAGGTGATAATGCAAAATCTGAACACGTCACAAAAACATCCACAACTTCCACTAATCAAACATTCAAGACATCCCGTGATGAAGAAGCATTTAAATTGGC
The DNA here is from genome assembly GCA_963573255.1 of Chironomus tentans. Lineage (NCBI taxonomy): Eukaryota > Metazoa > Arthropoda > Insecta > Diptera > Chironomidae > Chironomus > Chironomus tentans. The sequence goes on from OY754303.1 coordinate 43,898,048, forward strand.
ACAACAGCCAGGAAAGATCATTTCACGTGATGTTACAATGGCTAATCCGACAACAAGACAAATTGTCGAGAAGAAAGAGTTAAATGATGGCACAATTGTCACAACAAAACGTTTTGAATCTGTTGATTCAGCAAATGATACAAAAACATCAATCACTAAAGACCGTCAAACTGATGACTTTACAAAATCATTACGCAGTGATTCTAAAACTACAAAAGTGGATACAACTTATAAAACATCCAGAGATGAGGAAGCATTTCGCTTAGCAGAGCAACAGGGCAAGATTATTTCTCGTGACGTAACAATGGCGAATCCAACAACACGTCAAATTGTTGAAAAGAAAGAGTTGCAGGATGGCACAATTGTCACCACTAAAAGATTCGAAAATATCGATTCCTCAAGTGATACAAGAACATCAATTACTAAGGAACGTCAAAATGATGACTTTACAAAGTCATTACGTAATGATACGACTACCACAAAAGTGGATACAACTTATAGAACACCGAAAGATGAGGAAGCTTTTCGTTTAGCTGAGCAACCAGGCAAAATTCTTTCACGTGATGTCACAATGGCAAATCCAACAACAAGACAAATTGTCGAGAAGAAGGAATTGCATGATGGAACAATAGTCACAACTAAAAGATTCGAAAGAATTGATGACACTCAATCCAGAAATGTCAAGAATGTTGAAAATGTTCAGAATGTTAAAACAATTCATACAACAACACAACAGGCTCAGCCCAGAAGTGACGATTATTCAACAAATCGTGAGATTGTCGAAGAAATAGTAACAAAAAAGATCGTCGATACATCATGTGAATGTCCAACCGCAAAGGATAGACATGACAAGAAAACACACGATTTCATTCAGAATGAAATTATCATTCAACAAAACGATAAAAAGGTCATTAATGAAACTGAAAAAACTCGCAGAGAGGAAGTGAGAAAATTGGAGCAAAAGCGTATCGATGAGCAAATAAAGCAACAAAAAGATCAAAAAATTACACGCGAATTGGAAGTTGATGCTGCACATAGAGCTTTTGCAAGCTCATTACGTAGCGTAACTCCGCCACCTGATAGATCATCAACAACTCGTATAGATCGCAGAAGTCCATCGCGTGAAACAAACAGTAGATACAGTTCATCGACACTTTCTACTAGAAAGTCATCCAATGTTGACATTAGAAAGGAAGACAATGTTAAACACACAAATTCTTTGGACCGTAGAACAGTTACTAAAAGCCCAGAAAAATATTCGTCATTAGATCGCCGAACACCATCCAAAAGCCCTGATAAATATTCATCAATTGATCGTAAAACAACTCCAAAAAATCAAGAAAAAACTCCAATCACTGAAAGACGAACGCCAACTCACAGCCCTGAAAAGTATCCATCAACTAGTCCAGACAAACATCCATCAAATAAAAATATCACTTCCGTTACTGAAATAACAACAGAGGAAACAATTCATACGGTCAATGACAAAAATGAAAAGCCCAGAACTACATCACCACAAAAGCCAAGCAGTGACAAGCCTGATAAATCTAGAACTCCATCGCCACAAAAGCCAATCAGTGATAAACCTAAAACTGCATCTCAACAAAAGCCAAGCCATGAATCTCCAAGAAATGTCTCACCAACAAAACCAGACGTTAAGAAATCAACAGTCACTAAAACTGTAACCAATGAAAGTGAAGAAGAAATTATTACTTCAAAGAAGCATCAAGTAACTCCTGAAGTTAAGCCTCGTGAAAGTTCTCCAACTAAAAGCTCAACTCTTAGAGCTACGTCACCACAAAAACCAGTTTCAAGTCAGCCAAATGAAAAACTTCGTTCAACATCTCCACAAAAGCATAATTTAGCTCCAACCGAAACGTATCCAAGGGAAACTGCCCCTGTCAAATCTATTCCGTCCAATTCTCGTGATGCTTCACCACAAAAGCATCAACCAGCAAAATCTTATCCAAGGGAATCATCTCCTGCTAGGTCTATTCCATCCAATTCTCGTGATGCCTCACCACAAAAGCATCAACCAGCAAAATCTTATCCAAGAGAATCAAGTCCATCCAATTCTCGTGATGCTTCACCACAAAAGCCATCAAAATCGTATCCAAGAGAATCGTCACCTGCTATGTCAAGGCCTTCTGATTCTCGTGATGCTTCACCACACAAGCCATCAAAATCGTATCCAAGAGAATCGTCACCTGATAGGTCTATTCCATCCAATTCTCGTGATTCTTCACCACAAAAGTATCAGCCAGCAAAATCTTATCCAAGAGAATCAACTCCAGTGAAATCAAGCCCCAATTCTCGTGATACTTCACCTCAAAAGCATCAACCATTAAAATCTTATCCAGGAGAATCAACTCCAGTGAAGTCAAGTCCATCTAATTCTCGTGATACTTCACCACAAAAGCATCAACCATTAAAATCTTATCCAAGAGAATCGTCACCTGCTAGGTCTATTCCTTCCAATTCTCGTGATGCTTCACCTCAAAAGCCATCAAAATCTTATCCAAGAGAATCAACTCCAGTGAAATCAAGCCCCAATTCTCGTGATACTTCACCTCAAAAGCATCAACCATTAAAATCTTATCCAAGAGAATCGTCACCTGCTAGGTCTATTCCTTCCAATTCTCGTGATACTTCACCCCAAAAGCATCAACCATCAAAATCGTATCCTAGAGAATCAACTCCAGTAAAGTCAAGTCCATCCAATTCTCGTGGAGTTTCGCCTCAAAAATACCAACCAACCCCAACAGGCACGTATCCAAGAGAATCAACTCCAGTGAAGTCAAGTCCATCCAATTCTCGTGGAGTTTCGCCTCAAAAATACCAACCAACCCCAACAGGCACGTATCCAAGAGAATCAACTCCAGTGAAGTCAAGTCCATCTAATTCACGTGGAACATCTCCACAAAAACAAACAACATCTCTTCCTAGGGACTTTAGTCCATCGAAACCATCTAAGAGACCAGATTATGATGAGCAAGACACACCCGAAGATATTTTAACAGCAACAATCAAGATTGATAATATCGATAAAACAATCAGTGACTTGAAAATCATTCAGACAATTGACTCGAAAAATATGTCAGCAACAACAAGTGTCAGTGACTTGGAATATATTTCAGCAAGTGATCACAGAAAAATGATTACTGATTTAGATAATGAGGACATTGAAGTTAATATTAACATTGAAAATGTTCATCAGTTGGATGACTTGGAGATTAAAACTACAATTAGTGAAATTGTTGATGAAAAAACAAAAGTCAAAGGAGGTGATGGAACTAAGACAGCTCCAAAAGGTGATAAGAAGCCGTTTAATCGAAGTGAGACATTTGAAGAACGTGCCAAGAAGCTCATTGGAGTAAAACATGAAGATGATGATGAGCCTAAAGATATTCCAAACTATTTAAAACCAACTAAGGCAAGTCAAGCACCTGGACGTGTTTCAGAAATTCGAGAACGTAAAGCTAAAATTGAGGAAATTGAAAAGTCATCATCTACAACAACTAACAAGAGAAAGTCACTCACTAGTGCTACTACAGACTTTATAAAGCACGAAAAAATCGAGGCTGTTCCTACATCCTCACCTGAAAGAAGCCCAACTCGTAAGCAGCCAACGGAATCCAAAAAGCCGAAAGATCGATCAATTGATGTTGAAACTACTAATATAACAAGTTCTACTATAAAAACTAAATCGACTAATGTGGTTCATAAAGATACAAAACGTCCTGAAGAAAAGAAACCAGAAACTAATAGAAATATCCCTGATGAAAGGAAGCCATCAAAAGTTAGAGATACAGTTGACACAACAGAAACAACAAGAATTACAGAGACAAAATCCAATCGTAGCCCAACACGACCAAAAAGTCCAGAAACTCACATTACAACAGCACAAATTACAATCTCGCCATCACGTGGAGTCACCAGTAAAATTGTCACGAAGACAACAACAGTTCAAAGCAACACAAATCTTAAGGTTGCTCCACACATCAAGTTATTGAAACAAAATACTGATGTGTCATCAACAGAGCCTGAATCTGATCGTGAAACTGATCATGAGTTGATTAGAAACATCGATAAACCTGGCAGCAAATCAACAAAGAAGAAGTTACTCCAAAATCGTAAAGATACAGCACCAGTGACTAAGACAACGAGTGTTCATGACAAGGAAAAGGTAACAAGAACATTCAGCGAAAAAATCATTAAGAATGACAAAAAGAGTACAGTAGAGAAATCGAGAGAATCTCCTAAAAAGGAAAGCAAGCGACCAGTCAAATGTATAACAACAAAAACAATAAACTTGACAAATGTCAATGGAAATACGACCACATTGCATTCAAATAATCTTGATAATGTTGAAATCGATATAAATGTTCAGCATGCAAAATCCTCAAGAGAGCCATCACCGAATAAAGTTGTACCGATTCCAGTTCAAACTGATGAAGAAGTTAATGAGGAATATATTTTACATCCACATAAAGTCACTGAACCTGATGATGATGGTAGTAGAAGAACTAAACCGGCAGTAAGAAATGTTCCAATTTTCCAGGAAGATAAAAAACAATTTGTTGGATTAGAAATCACTGAAGTTGGAACTGAAAAAGGGCATACAATCATTGAAGAAGAAGAATTTGAGGAAACTGAAAGGATCATAAATTCCTCGACCCTTGAAAAAGCTGATCGTAAGAGAAATTCAGTACAGATTGATGTGTTGTTAGAAGATGATGATGATGAGCATTCACATTTGTTGAGCGTTTCACAGAAAGTTAATAAATTTAATGAAACAGTCGAGGAACTAAAGAAACCGAAAACTTCATCGTTATTCAAGAAAGATAGCGACTATAAATTGGAAGATGTTCCTGACGATGTTGATGATGATGCAAAATTAAGCTTAAACGAGAAAGTTTCCAAATTCACAAAAAAAATTAAAGATGAGACCACAACCGTTACTAAGCAGAAACTTGAAGACACGCACACAACATCTATCGATGAAGTTGATGAAAATCTCAGAAATGATGAATGCTTATTAAGCGTTTCTGATAAAGTCAATAAATTTATTGCATCTGCTGAGAAAATTGGAACAACAGCACCACAAAAATCCCCTGAACTTGTCAAGAATGTTATGAAACAAACATCGAAGCATGTTCGTGACAAGATTGGGAACATTAATGATTCATTCTTGACTAACGAGAAAATGTCGACAGTTGAACGCGATACAAAAACAAACTCGAAATCATCCGAAATAACTTTAAAGAGCACGGAAGCTATCAAAAAAGCTCGTGAAGTTTTTGAAACTAATTCATCTTCAACGAGAGAAATGAACCGTCAAAATGATATTTTATCACGTCCATCTGTTTTTGAGGGTAAGAGAACTCCAGTTCCTGAACGTAAAGTATTTGATAAGCCACAAGAAAAACCAGTGCATGAAAGAACTCCCGACAGACAATCACCTTTGAAGGATATGGATGCAAAACCATCATCAAGACGTGGCTCATCTGATAGAACTCCAATTTACATGAAAGATCAAGTTTCTACTAAGAAAGATCTTTTCGAAAAGAGAATTTCATCATCAAAATTGGACAGTGAAACATCTTATCACAAGTCATTATCTCCACAAAGCTCAATTGATGAGAAACGCACGTCCGTCACATCAGAAGAAATTCATCAGCCATCCAGAAAAATTTCAAGCAGTGATAAACATTATATGCAGCATACACTTGCATCTCTTGAGCACGTTGCAAGATCAGAAATTCGTGAGTCTGAATTAAACAGAACATCTCGTCATGAGGATTATGAAACCAGAAGAGATTCGACGAGATCAACATCTAAGCAGCCATCGGAACCACGTGATGAAATCCCAGAATCACCAAGATCACCAACGAAATTCGGTGTTGAGCTCAAGAAAATGGATTCATTTAAGAGCACCACATCATCAACACGAAAGGTCAGTCTTGGAAGTGAGACAATTAATATTGAAGAAATTTTCGATCTTTATGAGCTTGAAAAATTATTGGAAATTGTTGTTGGCTACGAGCAAAGAAGACGCATTCGTTCTCAAATTCGTCTAGTCAAAAAGAAAATTGAAGATAATAAGTCAGCCAGTGAATTCAAGTCCAGAATGACATCCACAAAGACATCAACGCGTAGTGAGCCTGTGATTAGGAAGCAAGTCATTGAAAAGAAGACATCAGAAAAGTTTAAAGCTCCACGAGAGGATGAATCGCGTATTAAAACAGTCACAACAACAACTACTACCACTACTAGAATTTCGGGTGATAGGGAACCAAAAGTCATTTCAAAATCCACTAAAGTCACATCCACAGCATCGCCACGCACAATCATTGAAACAATCAACAAAAGCAATAAAGGAAAAGTCACAGAAAGCGTCGTGAAAAATGTTAGAAAAACATCGGCAACCAGTAATACACAAAAAAGCAACACTATGCGTGAAACATCCTCAAAGACATGTTGTGAGACAGATTGTATTACCTCGAGCTATGGTGTAGGCCCAACTGAAAATGGAGTTCCATTGTTCGGCTTGAAGGCTCTCAAAAAGAAGAGTCCAGCAGTTGTAGAAAGTAAAAGTAAGTGACTAATGAATACTCATTAATTTCAAATTAATAATCCATATTTTACAGCAACAGGCACAGTCTTCAGCGAAGTCTCATATTCAGAAAATGGCGGACCAGCTGTAGTGCAACGAAAAACAACGAAATACTCGTCAGATCCATCAGACTTCAGTGGTGAAGCTGGTGTGAATGTAAAATCGAAGACAGTTACTGATCGAAAAGATTCACGAGGTGGAATCTATAGCGTAACTAAGGTTGAAAAATTCGAAAGTGATAAAAAGTCAACTCCAAGAGTCATCCGTAATGGTTCAGTCAAAGAGATTAAAGAAAAGTTTGTAAGAAAAGATTCATCATCAAAGATGTCTCGAAGTGAAAGCAAACGATCATCAGTGGATCATCATGATTCAGAATGCTGCAGTGTCACAAAGACAGTCAGATCAAGTCAGTCGAGTGAGACTAAGTCGTTTTTAAATAATGACAAGAAAGCATCGAGTGTGAAGGAAGTCATTACTTATATGAAGAATGCTGATGAAGGTAAGTTTAATTAGTCTTTGGATGTACAGCAGTGCTTAATTTTTGAATGATTATTTTTGCAGTGATGGACGATGGTGATACTATCGAAGATGCTGAAGCTAAGGCTCTTTTGAATAAATATTTTGGTGCCTCAGCCTTGATGACAACAATCGAGAACAGTTCCGGTCTATCAAAGGATTACTTGTCAACAGGTGGTGCTAAGAATAAAACGGTAAGGAAATAGAACTTATAAGATGTAAAGTTATTGGAAAATTCAGTTTATGTTTTATGTTTTTTTTTGGATATTATTTTACACATTTTGTATCAACTTTTATGCTGTCAAAATATTTGACATATTTCAAGGTCCATTAACTTTAATTAAATAATTTTGAATATTTTGCTAAAATTCGCTTTCAAACTTGACCATGAATATTTGTGAAATTCAATCTTGATCATTCATTTCAAAGTGATTTCTACAAAAATCTATCAAAAATGCTAAGTTGATGGACCTTGACTCATACAATATATCTTAATCTCAATAATCGACTAATAATCTCTCATAATTGATTTTTTTATATTTTAAAAAATATTGAGAAAAAAAATTTGAGGGGGAAAAGATGTTGAAAATATTTAAATGAAGATGATTTTGACTCGATCAGAATGCAGGATATCCAGGATATACTTCCTACATCCTTAGAGATGATGAGTACTATCGGATGATGTCTTACAGACCGAATCAAAGTTGACTTAATTTACAATTTTTTTCTGTATGTTTCCCCCCTCAAAAAAATCGAAAATAATATTGATTGTCATATATCTAACAGAAAATGTCTAACACGTGAAAGTGAAATATTTTTGGAAGCTTAATAAACTTGATTAAAGCATTTAGTTTGCAAAATAAATCGTTCTTTTATTTTTGACTCGTGGGTGTTCGTCAAGGAAGTCTAAATGCAGGAAATTAGTTTGCAGGTGCCTCGACATTTTCATTAATTAATCTAATTATCTCTAAAAGTCTCACTAAAGGATGCATTTAAAATGCAATAAATTCATGACAATGCCTACTGTGGACATTTCCACATGCTATAAAAAGTTCACTGGCGAAAATAACTCACGGAAATAAGTCATCCTTTATATTCTATTAAAAAATAATATTCATGATCATCATCTGCTGAAAACATCTGTTTTTCACGCATTGTAAACTGAGAAAATGAAGAATGTATCTGCCTAGAGAAGGAAAATGTGCAATCTGAGAGACGAAAAGCCTCTCCCACAAAATAATGTTTATCTCTCGATTAAAAGTATCGCAAAGCATTTCGCCAAAAGGTAGGAAGAAAAGTATTTTTTTTTTTGTTAATTAATCTTACTTTTACGATTGCATTTCACATTTTCAGTCTTCGTTTGAAGCTCATACTAATCGTTTCGTATTAACAATATTTTGTCTCTGTTGAGCGTGTCTAGTAAAGATCGAAAAGAAAATTTAAACGCGAGAAAAAAAGAGAGAAGAAAAAAAAATAATTTTCGCGAGTTTTTCATTCTTTTTTGGACACAGACAATTTTTTCAGTTTCGGTTGAATTGATGTCGAAATAGCAACTGAAAAGTTTTTCATCCAACAAAAAAATAAAAGAGATTATTTAAAAAGTGATTATAAGATTTCCAGAATTGATGGAAAAATAAATAAAAAAAAATAATAAAAAATTCTTCTGGATTTTTATCTAACATTAAAAATTCAGATCAGAGCTTAAAAACATTATTTTCTGTAACAATTTGCCGTAATCAATTGAGGTAATCATCATCAAAGAGAGTAATGAAAATTAATTGGAGCGCACCTGAGTAAAAATAAAGTGAAGTAAAATTTAAATAAATCACAAGTTATATAGGCGCATCACATTGTATATTTGAAGTAATTTAATGTAGCGAAAAAGAAGAGGAAGAAAGAAAAGTGAAATCAATTAATTGCGTACACAAAACGAAGAGTTTCTTTCATCTAAGTACGCAAATGTGATTCGAAAATGACTAAATTTGGTTCGATTTCCGATACATTTAGATTTAATATAAAAAAATGTAGACGAAAAAAAAATTTTTAATTCAAAAGTTATTTTTTCTGTACACCAAAAAGTGAATCCGACAGCGGTTTCATGTGTAAATTGGCATGAGATCAATGAAAATACGTTTGTTGTGTTCGTTAGACTCAAAAATCTACCTTATCTTTCCGTCATTAATAATAATAAAAAATAAAGACTTTCCACGAGTCGTGAGGATCTTCATCCCAATTTATTTTTTATTTAATAATTTTTTGGCCTTATATCATTCAGCGGCCTTTAAGGTTTTTCCATTTTTCTTTCAATGCCAAGTATCAATTCAGACTGCTACACGTTTTTTTTTTCATCTTCAAGAGATCTTCGCTCTGCGTAGAATGTGGATGATAAGTATTGAAGTCGTCACACAAAAAATATCAATAAACGAATGGCGCAGTTCTGTGTCCATTAATCAGTGCATCTGTACTCATTTCTGAAGATGCTTTTTTTTCATTTAATGCTTGCCACTTCTAGCACTCATTCAAGCATTTTAGTTTTATTTTGAGATTAAGAGGAAAACAGTTTATTTTAAGCTGTTTGTGCCTCCCAAGTTGGGGGATTGGATAATTGCGCTGTCAATTTTAATTCATTTTACTAAGTACTTTGAAATTTATTCAACTAGAAACTGGAAATCAAGGTTAGGTAGCTCTAAGTGGCGTACTTAGGAGGTAGTTGGGGATTCGACGAAATTCTTTAATTTCTCTGGCTCTCTTCATTAAAAATCTCCATATCTACACAAAGAATGACCCTAAATCTCCTAACTGACTGTATCCAACACCAAATGATCCAAAATACATAACACAGTCAGGAACAGACGACCAAGAAGCAGCCAAAACAAATATATCTCAAACATTTTGTTTATATTCCTGTTAGTTGAGCTTAAAATGTATGCTGTGACATGACATTTATGTGTGAGTGCTTTTTTCTTTGTATCATCAAAGGGATCGCATTTCCTCAAGGTCGTTGGTATTTTTAGCAAAGTGATTGGCATCAATTTTTACGCGAATAAGCGGTTTTGAGGAAATTAACTAATTACTTTTTAATGTTTATAATTTTTTTTTTCAAAAAATAATTAATTAACTTCCTGATTTATGAACGAAAAGTTTCCATCCCTCACTTTTCCGTACACTCACTCTCTTTTTTAAAACAAAAATGCCACAAGCAATTTTTACTTTGTTTTTATATTCGTTTGAAAATACGGTTGATAAAAATAGAGTCTCTCTTAATTATTTTGGGAAAAATGCGAATTGGAAAAAGCGAAGATCATTGAAGATTTCTTTTCGTGTTCCCGTCATTTATATGCCACATGTATGCCACGCGTGGTCGATTTTTATTCAGATTTCATTTAGCAATAATCAAATTCTTACGTCATACGGTGTCAAATTTTCCATGCAATTATAAACGAGACTGTAAACATAATCATTAAATCATTCGAGTTAAGCTGTGATTTCTTTTTGGATGAAGATGATTTCTTTATTTTTAGAAAATCTCTTTTTTATGTTTCTCAATCTATAAAAACTTGCGTTTTAAAATTTAAGATGCCAACTTTGCATGACATGCTACGCTGTTTCTTCTCGTTTCACTGGAATATGAAAAATAGTCATCTATTTATAATCGTGCTACATTGCGCGCAATTAAGATGTTGATATTAAGAAAAATGCCACAAAATGAAAATGTGAACAAATAGGGCGAAAAATGTCTCGCTTGCAAATATAGAAGAAGAAAGGAAAATTCAAATATAAATAGAGAGAATAAATTTAGAAAGAGATTATAAAAGGTGAAAATCTTGTTCTCCTTAATTTGACTTTTCGTGACGTCTGTGTGCTTGTCGTAAGATCCTCTTGGCAGCTGGAGATTCACAGATTGATGATCACAATTTGATAAATTAGTGTGTGGGGGTTTTTGAGATTTTCGGGGAATCAAACCCACATCCTCGTCTAAAGGGGAAGATTCTACACACTTGGTCTATTTCATTAGCTGCAAACAGTTCTTATTGAAATGAAAATGGTTCTTATATTTCGAAGACAAAATTTCAAAAATTTGGTTTTTTAAAATTGAAAATGACCGTTATAAATCAAAACAAATTTTTTTGCTTATTTTAATTAAATACGGGTAAAGCTTGCAAAGTTGCTAGATGTAATCAAAAGAAATCAATGAATCATGTTTTTGAAGTGCAGAAACATTCTATAAATAAGAATAAGTGGAATTTTTTTAACGGTATTTTCAAATTCAAAAATTTTAACAGTCAAAAAATCTTCTAAAAAATTTTGAAAATATTTTGAATTTAAATAAAATAACGGTTCATGGTGCTGTTTGCAGCCAATGGGGTCTATTGTCTAACCGATCTTGACCAAAAAGAGCTTATTCTAGCACTAGCAGATTTACCTATAAATAAATTAATACTTTCAACTCTACTTCGAGATTATAGCTTTAAAAGTTATCATTACATATGCTTCACAGAGGTCAATCCACAAAAAATTCAAAAATTACCATTGTGCCTTAAAAGTCATATAATTTGCACATCTAATGAGCAAATTATTGACACTTTTTACTTTAAAGGAAGTTGATTATTAGCCACCATCTTTATGAGTCACGATCATCATTGATCATCGACTAATAATATCAATTACTTCATCTTTTTAATTAAGAGCCAATGTCATAGTTTTGGACATGACATGATGTGTAAACAAAGCAATTAATCATTTTAGTTGAAAGTGCTCGTTGATGGAGGAATTATCACTTTTTTCACAGGTCATATGTAAAGTTTTATGTGCCATAAAGATTTTGGATGGCATTTATGTCACTCCTAAGGTTGTGAACATAAAAAATATCATTACGTCATTTTTTAAATATTTTTTTATGCTGGGATATTTTTAAATTTGTGTGTTTGTCAAGTTCACTTAAATTTTTAATCCCATTCTGTGCCTGTTTATGTAAGATGACTAATGGACTTGAAGTTGTCAGAGTAAAGGATTGTTTCGCATAAATTGATCGTCGTGGCTATTAAGCTCACACCTTATATATTTCGCAAAAAATAGTCAAGTGGATATTTGGTCAACAAAATGTATTTGCGGAGGTAGAAAATTTTTTAAAATCCATTAAAGCATGCAAATTGAACAAATTCTTGGAAAATTCAAGTCAAATGTGACATTTCAAAGCAAGAAATTCTCGGAATTTACAAACGTAAGCGAGTCAAAACAATGAACCTCACTGTCTAATGGCGTTTAAATATAAAAAAGTTGAAAAAACTTTTTAAAAAAATCACAACAGAGAAAGCAACGTACGTGATATTAATGACACAAGTCAGTGAAATTCTGTCTGTTTTTAATTTATGATTCATTTTCAATGGCAAGTATAGCCCGGCTTACTTGATTTCTAAGCTTTTGTACTTGCAAGCTTTAATTAACTAGAAAAAATAAATAAATCCACAATACTAGACACGAAATATCTCTTAAAATTTAAATAATGACTGTTTAACATAACAAATTCAAAGCGTGATTTTAAAGTGAAATTTAAATAGCACATAAAAATAGCAAATTCGAAACTTTTTTAAATATTTCCAATTCTTTCTCGATGCGTTTCCAATAATAATAATAATACACTCGACACAAGAAGTGTATATGAGTAATATAAACAAGTTGTAAAATAGAATTGAGATCACAATATAATAAAACTAGTCTAGAAACAGATGCCAAATTTTTATGGTGAATCACAAGTTAAGGGGGGCTATTAAATCTATTAAACCGATACACTCTGTAATAAATTTGATTTAGATAAAAATATTATTTTTTTGCGTGATGAATGATTGCTAGAAATTTCCGGAGAAGCTCATCATGATTTAGGTCGAAATAGAAGGAAGATGGGTATGATTTATTGACATGAGGAACCATTAATAATTATTTTCTCATGCAGTACTAATTGATGCTGTCGAAATATGAGATTTAAATTTTTTTCACCTCGAAAATTGAAGAATTTAAGTGAGCCACTCATAAATGATGTCACGCAAAAAACGAAATTTTTAGACCCCCTTCCATCGGTCACAAGATATAAAAATTTCTCTTAAATGGAAATGTCACAAAACTTTAGACCCCCTACCCCCTGGACCTTAATTTTTTTGTATGGAAGGGAAAATTTGGGGGGTTTAGAGATTTTTTTCTTAAAAACCCCAAGCAAATTAAAAAAATCCAAAAAGTGGTTTGACCCCCAAAACCCCTCCCTGAATACTCCTCTGTAGATGAATTTATCAGGGACTTAATAAATGAAAGGGAATACTGTTACTAACTAAAATATTTTCTACATCAATTAAAGCTAGTTAGCGAATTTCTATTCCTAACACCCCACATTTTTTATGGCATTTTTGTGCAAATCTACAATGCGAAACTCACTTTTCACTTCGTACTTAATAGTCTATAAATCTCAATATTTTATGACCCAAAGAAAATTTCACTTGTCTACAGACAAAACATGAATACTTTATATTGTTTTCCCAAGTAAAAAGTAAATTTTGCAAATTTTTTCGCTAACAAAATATGAAAAGTTAAATCGTAGTTGTATTTTTGAGCCGGTGTATGCACAGGCTGATATATTGCTTGGATTCGAAGGGGACTGTCATCTAGATTTTTGAATAAGGGGTCATTCACTTATGACGTCCATCAAAAAATGGGATTTTTAGACCCCCTCCCCCCCTTGTCACAAAATTTTAATTTAAAAAAATTTCTTTAATTTAAAGTGTCACAAAATCTCAGACCCCCCCTCCCCCCTAAATCATGGACGTCATAAGTGAATGACCCCTAAAGAAAATCTTTAGATTGGGAGTGGGATTCGAACCACTCCTTTGATGACATTTCAGACTGTAGCCTACAAAGGAATGCTGTAAACTTCATTTTCAGTAGATATAGATCGTTGTAATTGTGAAGTAATTAGGAACAAAAGACTCACTACAGTGGCGTATCCAAGAATTTTTTGAGGAGAAATTTTCAAATTTTTTTATGGTAAAATTTTAAAAAGTGTGGATTTTCAGGGTTTTCTCTCAAAGATCCTAGCAATTTGATCCATAATTTAAAGGAATTAAAGCTGAGGGAAGTTTAGAACAAAAGATTATTGATGGAAACATTTGTCACTGAGTACCTTTTAGAGCACACTAGTTTATCGTGGAGCAGTCGATTCCTAATCCTTGATATCTGAAAAGTTAATGATTTTGTAACCACAAAAATAATAAATCTCAAAAAACGCATATGTCTAGCCGTTGGTTGAAGGAATTTTCGACTTCACATTGACGCATTTTTTCTTATTATTAAAATTATTAGCGCAACATTTATATTGTGCTTGAAAAATTTCGAGCGAAATAGAAGAACACCTACATTAAAAAGATCACAACAACGAAAAAAATTTCACACATTCTGGTCTGTGTGCGAGGTTTTTCAGCCTATTATGCAATTTACAGTTCCGCAAAAATCTCACAAATATTCGAAATAGTTGTGAATGAAATGTGAAAAAAGAAGTAAAAAATGCTAGTTTTCATTCACGATTGAGATTTATTGTACTGAAACAAGATCGTAAACGATCACTTTACACAACTTTGAATTCAGGTTCACCAAGTGCTGAGCATTGAAACAAAAATATTTTCTTCTGTGGTATTACAGCATTAAGTGCATCAGCTACGACTCAAAAATAGCTACAACAAAAAAACTGACCTCATTCATCCAAAAATAATTTTCATGAAAATGTTTAGAATAAGAAGCACAACTACTATGTTATGCTGTACATCGATGAAAAATGTTTGTCGTACCGACTTCTTACCCTCTTCTTATTCTTCCATACCGAAACTATTTTGTGTACATACAGCACGAATGTTTTTCACTATGCAATTAATTAGTAAACGGTGGCATGAAAATTAGTTGTGTGTGGCAGGCCGCATAACGAACAGCGCAAATAAATTTTGTGGCGCCCAAACGAAGAAAGTTTTCACTTCTTTTTTATGATATATTTTGGGATATAAAAAATTAAAAGTAAAATCTAATAATTGTGCAATCGAGAAAGTGAAAAAAAAAATTTTCATTAATTCGATAGCGCGGAAAATAAGAAGAAGTAGAAATTTTTTACTCTCTATCGAATTTTTGTGGTGAAAAAGAAGCAATTTCTTGAATTTCACCACAAACGCACGTGCTGCTTGATATCAAAAATTCTTTTGTGCTAAGCTGCTTAATTGCTTTTAAATACCAAAAGTTAAATTTATGAATTTCACAACCAATTAGAAAAGTTTTCTCAATTAAGCAGCACAGGAGACTCTTTTGAGATTACATGAATGAAGTGAGAGAGGAATTTTCATTCTCGCGAGAATCTATCCGTACCTGCTGCTCTGATCTCTGAGATGAGAAGAAGAAAATTTCATTTCGAAAAATAAAAATCACCTTTTGGCCAAATAAGGAGATGAAAAATATTTTGTGAGTTTTTTTTAAATGATCGCAAATTTCCGCGGCGACAACGTGCCGAAGAATCCCCCAAAATGAGTACATT